>LR990941.1:13887032-15137032 GCA_905163415.1 Noctua fimbriata | reverse complement strand
TTCAGGCTAGCAGAAAACACTGTCTTGGATGTGGAAATCGACATCTTAACTCTTGTCAATCTTTCAAAAGAGTTATTAATACCTGACGTTGTTAATATCACAATCTGCTACATTGTGAAAGTCCTCTTGAATATTTTACTGAACGCATTACATTTGGACTCTTACCAACTGTGGTCGCGTCAAGATTAAGATGACAGCTACACATGCGTCACCACGCCTATACAATAATGTTACTGCTTTTATTAATCTCTGACGTATATTATGAGTGTGACGGGTCTGTCGTTCTGTGTCTTTCTATCTATGACATGTAATGTAGTTTTAATGATCTTTTTCTATAAAAGACAGACAAGGTGAAAAATCACGTTTTACGGTAAAACTCAATGTAGAACACTCAAAACATTGTGCTGATGGATGCTTTGAAGAGTAAACGGGTCATGAAGGTAATTCAGGTAAGCTATCTTAAAAACTAGTATGTAAAAAAAAACTTGTGAAAAATTTAGCAATAACTGGGAACCTTCTAGTTACGGGGATATTGGGGGTCAAAATTCCAACTTTTTCACAAGTTTTTTTTTTAAATACATATTTTGAATGTAAGATTTTTACTTTAAACACCTCCACGACCTACGAATCCACGAGTGCTTTCCATGGAGTCCTACCGTAAAACGTGATTTTTCACCGCAAAAAAAAAGTCGACTCCCAGCAATAATTTTTGCGTAAAGCTACTTAGTTTGATGTAGAGAATGCTTGGTTGACGGCTATGTGAAGGATCTGTTTATATCCTGTATATTTCAAAATGTAGGAGGATCAAAATCTGAAGAATAATCATCAGAAGAACAGCAGAATTTGTATTCCAGATAATAATATGAGTACAATGACTTCTTAAGGGGGTTTCAGTCACTTCAATTACACCTTGTATTTAATAACAGAAACGTTTGTATCATTCTGAGATTTGTTGTTACTTTCCCTGAAGCCAAGCCACATTTACGACACCCACAGGTTCAATTTTTTGGCGAAAACAACGCTGATATATTTTCCTCTACTAAAACAATATGTATTATTTTCCAGACCCTATTCCCTAAAGATTTTAGTGGCTGTTCCGAACACGCAGGTAATTTACTAACAGAGGGTTGTTTAAGTAGCTTTAACTTTATATTATGTAAGATATTTAATGTTTAGCCCTAAAGCCGATCAAAGGGTCAAAGTTCAGGGTCAAACCACATGTTGGTTAAAATAATCAGGTCGAAATCTACAAACGTTACTAAGCCATTTCATTAGATGGGTGACAAAGGAGAGAACTCGGCCTTGTGGCAGGCCGAAGCGAAGGTGGCAAGGTGAGCAGCCACGAGAAATGGAAGGAGTGGAGATAGGCCTTTGCCCACCAGTGGGACACCATAGGCTGACAGAATAATAATAAGCCGTTGCTTTGACATTTTTCTGTCTCTATCTAGCACTTGTAGTTTCACAGTTGAGCGACATTAATTAGAATACCGCTTACTCCAAGTTTGTGCAAAGTTCTAACGGAGCGGCTGTTATTATTTAGCCACGAGCCCCTTCAATATTAAGGTATTTGGTCAAATATAACGTAGTACCTAGCTAGGTCTACCGGTTATTGGGACACTAACAGGAAATATTCCTGCCTGCATCAATAGTACCTAGTCGTGAGGTACTCAGGTCTAATCCACAAAGGATGACTGCTCGCAGAGCGAGCTCAAAAGGAACAGTTGATAGGAGTACAGTTGGACAAGGGGATTGGTGTACACGTAACTAACTTTCAACTACACAGAGGATTAAATTAATAGCTACAGTGTTAATTTTAATTTACATGCTGTATGGTTATTTTGGCGCTTCACTGACATGTCACAATGCGCTGTTCATCATTATTAGCCAAAGCGGTCCACTCCTGGACATAGGCTGGACTTTGTTCTCGGCAACTCTCTTCCAGTTGTGTGTTGTGATGTTACCTTGCGAAGATCGTCGCTCCGCCGAGCCCGAGGGCGTCCTACCGTATGCTTTTACCGATTCGCGTTCTCCACTCAAGAACACGTATACCCCAACTGTCATCGGTTCTACGGCTAATATGGCCGGCCCATTGCCATTCAGCTTACTTATTCTGTGAGCTATGACGACAAATCTGGTTTTCTCTCATAGGCGCTGTTAGGGAAACATTAATTTGTTATTTTTTTTTTGTCAATTTTTTTAAACCAAGATTGCGGCGAGTATATATAGTTGAGAAAAGGCTAGGCAGATGATGATTAGCGTGGCAACATTGCTCACCCTCGACTCTTCACAACACATTTATGGAAAACTATATTTTGCCCGCGGCTTCGCGTTAAATTAGAATTTGACAATCATTTCGGGTTGTACTCTGCTTGTAATAATATAATTCAATCATGGTTCGAAAGACACGTGGCGCCATCTATTATCATAAGAACGTTATTGTTGTTTACCTCGGGAAAAGTACTTTTTTTCGGGATGAAAGCTTTCTTATGACCGTTTCTGTACACCTGACAACTTATATGTAAAATTTCAGGATGTTTTTGTAGTGGTTTGTGGTGGTAAAGGTAACAAACAAACAAACTTACTTTCGCATTTATAATATTAGTAAGTAAGTAAGGATTTTCCATTCCAACATCAAGTACCCTTAACAATCCAGTTTTCATCTACCTCTAACAGTAAGGCAGAGTAATAAAACCCCGTGGCTATCAAATGGTTTCATAAAATTAAACTCGGTTCAAACGACTGAAGGCGTTTCAATCATTCTTGTGGAGTTGTAGTGCTATAAGATGGAATTAAGTCTTGTATTGGAAATTGAAATTATATTTGCTATAGAGATGGGAGGTCTTTTATTGTATGGCGTGGCTATCGGTACATTGTTTTGTTATGAGTATGAATTGTGTTACATTGCAGCATAATAGATTAAATTTTCCAATAACTTTGACTTATTACTATGTGTATTCTCTCAGTGCATGGTGTGCAACGTAGCGAGTTTTATAGACACAGCTAGCAAAGGAATGCAAGTCATCTCTTGCTCTTGTCCCGATTTATTTGAGGTCGGCCCAGTATGTCTTCTTCTTCCATACTTCTTTATTACTTTCCATCTCATCAGACATCTCCTTTCTTGCCATATCATCCTTCGCATAGCAAGGGAATGCAAGTGGCGTAATAAAATGCACCAATTGTCAGCGCAACGGCTCTCAGATCAACGAAATTAACTTCAAAATAGCACAAGACAACGCTTATTGTATTCAATAAAATTAAGAATCTAATTGTAATTTCTTCCAAATTAAAATCCGTTTGCACCAATCAGTACACCCTTAGAGAGAGGCAAGTCAGAGGCCCTTGGGTGGCATTAAAACTCTGACACCACACTACAAAGCAAGAAGCACACCCCTCAGCAATTCATCAAAAAAGAGATTTATGTTATAATTTACACCAAATTCAACCTTAAAATCGTCAAACACTTCAATTGGACACCTAAAAGGATTCCGCTCAAACTTGATAACCCGCCCGATGCAAATTGGACATATTCGCCGAAGCCTCAGCGTACTTGTCGAAGCTTCGAACGGCGAAGCGTCAACTATAGTCGGCTCACGAAATGGACCGAAAAAAAGGATTTTGGAGTAAACGGTTTTTCTCGTAACGTATAACACGTTACGTAATAGTGGCTTCAGGTACGAAACGATGGATGGACTGTGTGAGGCACGATATGGCTAGAAAGTAAGTGAGACTGCTGAGATGACGAGCTATAGAGAAGTATGGAAGAAGAAGACGTGCTCTGACGACCGCAAAGAAATTGGGATAAGGACTGGAGAATGAAATGATGCTGATTTACCTTCCGTCCGGTGATTTATTTACCTAAGTTCTACAAAGCTGAATCACTACACATACTCCGTTGGCATTCAAGGGTCACTTGACTCCCCGAGACTCGAGAGTTGACCCCGAAGCCTCTCCACACTATTGAGCACACTCACTTGTCGTCAAAGGGTAAGCAGTATAGGACTAACCTATTACATTTCGATTACAGGTAAGTGTTTGAGTAACTTGTTCAAATGTCAAAGATTTTTTTGGTAATTTGTTTCACTGTCGTAGAGTTTTCTTGGGTTTTTTATGTGAAAAAAGCGGGAAGTCTTCGAGATTATTGAATCAGATATTTATATTGATAATATACAAAATGGAATCTCCGACGCAAAAAGGGTTATCATAGAAATGAAAATGGGCATTAGGCATTTAGTTAAGTTAGGTTGGACCATCAAGGCACTTTTCTTTGTATTGGTTTACAACTTGGTAAGAAAGGGTCCCTTCTTTAAAACATACTTTAATATTTCACCATCTTTTCATCAATGTAACCCTTTCGCTGACGTACCTACATAAGCTAAGCTCAACACATTATTCTCATTATAAACCTGCCTCCAGTTTCTATACGGAACCCAGGGGTTTAGCCAAAAAGGGTTCAGTGTAGATCTTATATAATGTACGCTGTATTTTAAATAATGTAAATGCAGAGACTAGGGGTCCTAGTTCCTTATTACTGTGTGGTGTAAAGCTGTCTGCACACTAGGTGATTAAACTAACGGGAAAATTAGAAACATACATGAATGGAATACGTTTATTCCAGCACGCGTCGTATGACCAATCCCATCTCTATTCCACCGAGAATAGACAAAACTCTTTCTATACAAATCGACATCTCTTCTGCTCGAGCATGGAGTCATCCGTATACTTGAGTTTCAAAGATGACAAAGACATAGAAATTATTTCCATAGCAACGGGTAAGTAGCTAGTAATGTAGATATTCTACGAATCCCACAATAACATTACGTTTAGTTAACCAAAAAAATGTGTCAAATGCACAAGTTTTAAAACCTTTTGAACGTTACTCAAGGCAACAACGAAACGTAATACTCGTATAGTTTTTAATCTGTGTCAGACTCCTGGTTTATCACCAAGACGCGGCGAAAATTTCAATTTCAATGGCTATTTAGTTTATTGGGACTTCGTTGGTCTTGTGGACGCAAGCGTGACTGCGGACGAACATGAGGACCTGGTTTCAATTCGAATGGCGGGCAAATAGGCTTTTTTCATCAGATTTTTTTCAGTAGCAGCTCCGAATCTGGATCTGTGCTCGGATGATGGTAATACATTCGATCTTGTTTCGTGGGACGTACTGTGTTACTATAGGGTACAGATCTGCCTATCCCGTCCAAGATTACAGGCTTGATGACAGGTTAAAAACTAAAAAAAATAAGTGGGTGGCCAGTACTAGTCGCAAATATATAAGAAATATAAGTGGCTGGCCAGTACTAGTCGCAAATATATAAGAAATATAAGTGGGTGGCCAGTACTAGTCGCAAATATATGAGAAATATAAGTGGGTGGCCAGTACTAGTCGCAAATATACAATAAATATAAGTGGGTGGCCAGTACTAGTCGCAAATATTTAAGAAATATAAGTGGGTGGCCAGTACTAGTCACAAATATTCAATAAATATAAGTGGGTGGCCAGTACTAGTCGCAAATATATAAGAAATATAAGTGGGTGGCCAGTGTGAGTCGCCGCTGTACACGCAGCCTAAGGCGTATATTATTTAAAGAGCCCGACCATTACGCGCGGTTATTTTTGTAAAACAGCAGCATGCGAAGTGATTTATGTGGTAGTTTGTGAGTGAGAGTAAGGTGGGGTCGGATTTTTGGGTGCAGTAGCTGGTTTGAAGGTTTCTAATGGAAAAATTAAATAACTGGCGGAACGTGGTAGTACACCGTATAGATACATACTGCCTTAGCCTTCGAGGTTACAGGCGTGATATTATATGTGTAAATTACGTGACGTATATATGTGGTCCAGTCACCTTATTATTGGAAGGTTCAGTAAAACATTCGGAAACTTAATACTAAAAAAATTGACAGAAAAAAACTAATTTTTAAACCACGCATCGTAGTCTACAAAATGCAAAGCAATTGCTGTAATACACGATTTTACGGTCGTGATGAGACGCAGGGAGTCGCCAAAAGCGTTCTGCAGCATTTATCAAGTTCCATAATTAATCACAGGTATTTTAAATAGCTTGTCTGCTAAGGCCCACTATCATTGCAACGTGTCTTTTCTACATGACAGCATCATCCTCATCTGTCCAAGGGTTTCAGATTAGCGTAGTTTTGGCACGAGTTAGCTCTTTTTTAGAAGCGCGTGTACTCGCTTATATGTGCCTTTTGTTTCACGAGTGACTCGAGCGCGCGTTGACGCGCTTATAAGTTCGTATAAGCGTGAACCGCGAGAAACGCCTCCGTGTGGATCACCCCACGCGAACACCGGTTTAAGCGCGTGTACGCGCGTTCAATTTTTTGAAGCACGCGTGTACGCGCGTAAGCCGCTACGGGCTTAACGCGCTACAAAATACGCCAGTCTGAAACCGCTCTAGGATAGTGCGCTTTCAAAAAAAGAAAGGGTTTTGCAAAAGATTTTCTCAAACTATGTTGGTTTCGACTTTCAGTATTTCACCTACCTAAAGTATCTTAACATAGAGCGACCGCATCATCATCATCATCATCATTTCAGCCGAAAAGTCCACTGCTGGACATAGGCCTCCCCCAAGAAGGGGGGTTTTGCCATAATCGCCACGCTTGGCAGGCGGGTTGGCGATCGCAGTATGGTTGTTGTAGAATCAGAGAACGCTGCTGCCCATTCTCTGATAAGTCCCTTAGTCGCCTCTTACGACACCCACGGGAAGATATGGGACCGCAACCGCATATCTGACCTCAACAATCCAGCTATGGATAACACGTTAATTATCATCAACATAGTTACTAAATAACTTAAAATTATAACATTCCCCAATTAAATACGTATCCACAAATTACGTAAACTGTAGTTAAACGCTCCAAATAACTTGAATTATTTGATTCTGTCCGGTTACCCACAAATTGACAAAATAATTACTCTCAAAGGATTGTTTGTACTGGACCACAGAAACAGTTAAATAATTAACGCATCGTTAATTGTTGTAGGTTGCGTGCGTAGGAGCGGCACGGGCCGATCTTCGAGGTTAAGCAGAGCTTGCCAAGGTCAGTTGGTGGATGGGTGACCATCATTACTTATCAAGCTCCCTCCGTGACTCGGAAAGCACGTTAAGCCGTTGGTACCGCTTGTTGTTTGTAGATCTTCGACAGTCGTTACAGGTTGTGGAGGTCAGATAGACAGTCACTTCATGTAAAACTCTCATGCATCCGGTTAGACTGGAAGCCGACCCCAATATTGGGAAAAGACTACATCGGCTTCCAGTCTGACCCGTGCGGCTTTTATTATTTAGCCACGAGCACCTCCAGTTACGTAAGAAACTCTAGTTTTTAATTTCATGATTTTAGTTAGACTCGAAGGTTTAGCTCGTGCGTTATTTGTCAAAGAAGCTTGGTCAGAAAACTTAAAGAAAAACAATTAAAAAACCTCTACAACATACTTCTAGTTTATTGTGTGTTAGTCACGCAAAGTGTGAGTCGTACTCACGCATGAAGTGTTTCGTAACATCGTGGTTGGGGAGCTCCCTTAAAGTTATATTTATTATTTGATGTTATAGCGGCAACACAAATACACATTCTGTGAAATTTTCAACTGTCTACCTATTACGAATCATGAGATACACCCCGCTGACAGACACACGGGCACTGGAAGCTTAGTAATAGGGTCCCGTTGGTTACCCTTCGAGTACATAACCCTAAAAAAGGAAGTTTTCCTCTAGCCAGATACAATTTAAACCTGTATTCGAAGTTACAAACTTCGCAGAGGCGATACAGAACTTTGAAGAACTTAATAAACTAATATCAAAGAGAAAATACCTGTAACACAATATTTAATATATTCAGTATTGAGTACAAAGATATATCGCAGCAATTGTTCTAAGATTTTCTTTTATGTTCGCGATTCGTTGCCTTCGAGGTACCTACATAAAGTTTAATTTCTCTAATATGTTGTTCTTTTTATTATCAGTTACGTATCTTACATTTTATTGAAAAAAAAAACTGTAAGCACTACACTAGGATTTTCTTCTGTATCGATGTTTTTACACACAAAGATCTCCATTTTTATGTCTCAGTACGTCTCACCCGTCCTTGTTTTCTTTTGGGTCAAGTAGATAACAAATAACAATTTGTTGGTGTAGTGTAGGCCCTAGTGTAGTGTACCTCTGTCTACCCCTTCATGGAATATATACGGGATGGTATGTTAGTAAAGCAACCTATGTGTACACCACTGAGCTTGGCGCTTGTGAAGAAAGAGAAGAAATCGAGATCCCCTAAGTGTTCGTGTTAAGTTTACTGTGTAAGATCTTATTTTTTTCTTGCGATTTTTTTTAGTAAAACAAGTATATGTGCATTTAGGTACTTCCCTACCTTATGTCGTCGCTAATGAAAATATGGAGCAAATTGATATTGGCGAATATGAACCCAAAAACATGGCTGTAGAAGTACGCAACGCTCTGAAAGCAATTGCCATTTGTGTAAGCCCTTTTTTTAGACTGGGATTCATGAAATGCCCTGCTTAATGCTCTGGGAGCGGAAGGGAGTGTCAGACTTGTACTGACTAAAACCCATCCATGTTCCTTCTTTGCCCTTTGTGTTCCAGGGCCGCGGTATCTCTTTCAACCAGTCCCGCAGCCCTGGCAGGCATCGGCCCTTATATCTCTTTGTGGCGCGCGTGGCACACGAACGTGCCGTCTTGTGTAAGCCCCGAGGTTGTTACCTCATGAGGTTTATTATTTTCAAATCTTCTTTTTCGTGTTTTGAGTGCACAACCTGGCATGGCAGTTTTTATGCCACCCATGGTCCTCTGACTTGGCTTTACATGCCGTCGAAAAATATCTCCCAGGCACGCTAGTTACTACCTGAAAATGTAAAGATAATAACTAGCCACTCAATTGTTCCTACAAAATCTATAGCCACAAGTCCTGCTAACCCTTGTAACCTAAACAAGCGTTAGACAAACAGTTTCTCTTTGACGGCAATCACCAAAGTTTGTTAAACTTAATTGTTTACTTACTTGTGCATAACTTAGTTAAGCATAACTTCTATATCGTACACCAAAACTAGGTTGGGAGGTAACATAATATAATAATTATTGGGATAAAGAGCATGTAGCAGAGCTTAACCGAGCTCTCCGTCAATAAATCAAATAAAATAAAAATAGCTTTTATTCCCTATAATTTACAATTTAATTTTTTTTTAAATTATCATTTTAAGGGGTCATCCATCCCTGGATGAAGGCCTCCTCCATCTGTTCCCATCTATACCTATCTTGGACCGTTCTGATCCACTCTATACCTGCCATTGCGACGATGTCGTCTCGCCATCGTTGCAATGATCTGCCGCGGCGTCTGTTTCCGTCTCGTGGATACCAGTGCAGGACGGGATATTTACATTGTTTAATATTCCCAACGAAACAGTTTAATATATTATAATAATAAAAATATGAAAGTATCAAAATGAGATAAGAATTACAGGGCGTTAAAAGTTCGCCCACATCGCTGTCAATATGTAATTAGGTTACTTATTGAAGAAAACAATTAACAGCACGTTTAAAATGCGTGAATAGCGATTGAAATCGACCCTGTTACTACTAACCCGTTATATAAAACCCTTTTTTAACTCCAAGATCCACAACACTAACTTTTTCTTTTGAGGTTTCACACAAAGAATTTCGCATAACTTTCTATTATTAGCATTCTTTAGCCTGAACGAGTAGCCTTATTTACATTGCCTCCAGCCTGTAGTTACAAGTTCAAAAGTACAATAAATATTTAATTGAGTTGTTTATTGTATTTAAAATGTTAGCACTTTAAAATTCATGCTCCTTATAACAACAGGCCTCCCAGTAGGTGGACCGATGACCTGGTGAAGGTTGCGGGGATCCGCTGGATGCGAGTCGCACGGGACCGGTCAATGTGGCGACACTTGGGGAGGCCTATATCCAGCAGTGGACGTCTTTCGGCTGAAATGATCATGATGATGATGATAACAACAGGAACACTTCAACAGGGGCCCTAGAACACGAAGCGGTTCGTATTGCTACAATGGCTTTCACCAGAATAGACAAAGACTTTTCGATACCTTATGATCAACGGTCTAACCTTTTCCCAACTATGTTGAGGTCGCCTTCCATTCTAACTGGATGCAACTGAATACTAGTATCTTACATGGAGCGACTGGCTCAGTGGCTCCACAACCAAAAACAAAGTAGGTACTAGGTAAAACGATAACCTCTTGGTAAGACTGGTTGTCAGACTTTCGGGCCACTGACTACCTGTAACGACTGTCAAAGATCTACAAATGACTACCTGTAACGACTGTCAAAGATCTACAAATGACAGCCGGGACCAACGGTTAAACGTGCTTTCCGAGCCACGGAGGAAACTCGGTATGTAATGGGTGGTCACCCATACACGGACCAAGGCAAACGCAGCTTAACCTAAAGATCGAACCGAGAGGCTGTTATTATTTAGCCACGAGCTCCTCACTCCGGTAGCTTACATAAAGGGTGTAAATAGACCCTTAACGAAGCCGAAAGGCACTTGTTCTCCCCGTCTTTGCGATATTTTTTTTGTTCTAGACCATACCTGGGGACCTTCTAGTTACGGAGATATTGGGTGTCAAAGATCCAACTTTTTCTCAAGTTTTTTTTAAAATACATGTTTTTATTGTAAGATTTTTACTTTACACACCTCCACGACCCCCTTTCTATTCAATCCATCCATCAGCACAATGCTTTGAGTGGGTTCCATCGAGTATTACCGTAAAAAGTGATTTTTCACCCAAAAAAAAGTCGATTCCCAGCAATAATTTTTGCGTAAAATTACTTAGTTTTATGTACAGAATGCTTGGTTGACGGCTATGTGAAGGGTCAGTTTACACCCTGTATATCAATCCAATACATGTACGACCTTTTACTTTGGCACTTTGAGTAGGCCCCTCAGGCTAACAATAAAAAGGGTTCCAATTAACTCCTGCTCATAACTTGAACTAAACTTAAACGCAGTGTCTGACAGCCGCCTAAGTTGGAAAACTTAATTTGTTTACTAACTCGCTTCCCCAACTTCTAACAATTAGTTAAAACATTGGTTTAGCAAGTAAATGGTGCTTTCACTCCTGAGTAGGAAGCGTCAGTCAAAAGTTTTGACAATATATTAATTGTGTTAGAGGGTGACGGAACGGAATCCCTTCTGGATAGGTCGGATAGATCTAGTGATTTTATGGCTGTGCTAGCTGGTTGCTGCGGGAGACGGAATTTGACGGCCTGATGATGGAAAACTCTAAAGTGTAAAGAATTGACTTAAGCTACGGAACAGGTTATTATATCAATTCTGAAGGGAACCGTTCCTGCACTGAACGTTCTCAAAACGATTTCTTATTATGATAAGAAATCTTCCTGTTGGTCAGTCATGAAGATAAAGACTACCGGAAATCGCTCACTTTTGTTTGGTTCGGTGACTTTTTTAATACCAAATTCCGAAATCAAAACAATTCCCCATTTTTTTGTGTTTTTTTGGAATTCAGTATTTTTTTTGCAAAAAAAGATTTTTTATTTCAGCCTTTTTAGTTGTGGTGTGACGGTATCTCACACAAATTCTTATCGAGTATTCATTTTCAGTTATTAGCAGATCATTTACATAGATTTATAATTATGTATGTAGTAGAAAACAATGTATTATAGAAGATAACTCATAAACTGCCACGTGAGCTTTGTCTACCTAATGTTTTTTTTTTTTTTTAACAAAACGGACTAGGGACCGTACGTAAGTAAAGACCTAAATATAAAATCTAAAACATCCCATAATTCAATATTGAATGAAAACATTCACCATGAAAATTCATATCGATTCAAAACCGTTCTCGCGCGCACACGCAACTCGTAGTCAAAGAAAACAAACTATTAATAACCGGCGGCCATATTGTGAAACAATGTGTTTCGGTAACCCGTACCGTTAACTGCTCAGTCGTAATTAATAGACTTAAGTTCGTGACGTTAACGATTACTGTTTTCATCGTTTCGGTTCGTTTTAGTGAAAACTGGTGCGCATTAGTTTTGAAACCAAAAGTTCATTTTCACCATTCTTTGATTATTTATAAATTACTAGCTGTTGCCCCCGACCTTCGTCCCGTGAAATTATTATAAAAATAAATAAAAGACTCGGATTTTGTTAACAATTTCAAGGATTTTTTTTAAAGAAACCCTAATCTTTGTTCTGAAATAAAAGTAGCCTAAGTTATTCCTTATAACATCAGCTATCTGCCAGTTAAAGTCCCGTCGAAATCGGTCGAGCCGTTTCGGAGATTATCCGGAACAAACAGGCAGACAGACAGACAACAATTAAAAAAAAAGGTTTTTTTTTTATAATTACTATGTATACTACATATGCATGCACTAAAACAAAGTTGTTTTGAAATTTCAAACAGAAACTTCAATTATATTTATTTGTATAGATTCTTTAGTCATCTTTCAACCTTTGGACATTGTTGATACACTTGGAACATTCGCAATTTATCATTAAATCCGGTCTATATCCAGACTGCTATTTACCTCATTAATAAATTTATCTAATTATTCATGAAGTTAATTAAATTAAATTGTATTTATCATACCTAGATTAAAATTTTAGGGTTCAGTAACATGAACTAGGTTCTTACGATAACACATTTTAAAAAGCTTTTTTTCCTCTGAATGTATATGCAACATTATTTTTAGTATATGCAAAACCTGAATATAGTTTCCTCAGAATAACTAACTGAATCGATTCCAATAATTTTGAAACCATGTTATATTTTGTCCCAAAAATATTTAAAAAAGGTTACAAGTTGGATACCAAGCGACACTAAGTAAATTATTATTATCAGTGAGCTCAAGACGACGCTGGAGGCGCGCGCGCGGCGGCGCCGCCGCGTGTTGACCACGTTTTTGTGCGGACAACCAGCTAAAGTTTATAACTTTGTGATTTTTTTGTACATAGATTCTTTACATAAAAATACTAGACACGTGTTTCAGGTTTTGCATATACTAAAACTAATGTTGTATAAGTACCTTCTTATTTACAATTCCTGAAAGGTACGACTATGTATTTTCCTGTAATGTACTAAACAATAGCACAAAAAAATAAAGAATCAGGCTTTCACAAGGGGCTTGTTACTTTACATTTTATAAAAGGAACAAGTCAGCCGAGGCAGA
This sequence comes from Noctua fimbriata, assembly GCA_905163415.1. Taxonomy (NCBI): domain Eukaryota; kingdom Metazoa; phylum Arthropoda; class Insecta; order Lepidoptera; family Noctuidae; genus Noctua; species Noctua fimbriata. The sequence continues at coordinate 15,123,831 of LR990941.1, read as the reverse complement.
GGGAAATCTTCTACAATCTTGTTTTTGATCATAATGAGAGGACGTGGGAGTGCTTTGTAATAAAAAAACATGACTTTATAATAATCCGATTTTTAAGATAGGTATTTATTGCTGATAATATACTTCGGCTTCTGTTTTTTTTGAAGCCATTACTCGTGCAATGATATATCTTATGAGAGGTATCGGGCTTCCGTAGTTGTGACGATGGTTGGCGAAGGCCTAAATCCAGTATTGAAAAATTTGTGTCACGTGGTTAAAAATAGTCTTTTGTTTTTTTTGTCTAGGAGCTCGTGGCTAAATGATAACAGCCGCTCGGGTCGATCTTTAGGTTAAGCTGCGCTTGCCTAGGTTTGTCCGTGGATGAGTGACCTCCCTTTACATACGTTTCCTTCGTGTCATTTACAGATCTTTGTCGTGACAGGTAGTAGTGGCCAAAAGTCTGACAACTAGTCTTACCAAGGGGCATCGTGTTATCCAGTAGGTACTAACTGGGTTGTGGACTGTGGAGGTCGGATAGGTAGTCCCTCCATGTGAAATACTAGTATTGAACTGCATTCGGTAAGACTGGAAGCCGACCGTTAGTTGGGAAAAGGCAAGACAGATGCAGATGGTGTAGGCCTACGTGAATTAAAATAATGTTTACAACATTAGTTTTAGTATATGCGAAACCTGATACACGTGTCTAGTATTTTTATGTAAAGAATCTATGTACAAAATTTCAAAACTGTATCATGAAAAATCGCAAAGTTATAAGCTTGTTCTGTTACCTAGTTGTCCACTCAAAAACGTGGTCACCACGCAGCGCGCGCCTCCAGCGTCGTCTTGAGCTCATTGATAATAATAATTTGGCAGTAGGTACCTAAATTATTGCGATAGGTACTCAAAATCACTCGGTGTCCAACTTTTAACTTTTTTAAATATTTTTGGGGAAAATATAACATGGTTTAAAAATTATTGGAATCGATCCAGTTACTTATTCTGAACAAACTATATTCAGGTTTCGCATATACTAAAAATACTGTTGTAAATTTTTTGATATCTTATGCCGAAAGGATCATGATTATTAGGTATAATCATGATCCGTACACCTACATTAAAACTATAAAACGAATTCAGTCTATTTTTACGCTATAAAATATTATTTTATAAAGTTTTATATGATATGAATTATGTTACTAGTGACACGTTTATAAAAGAATTCTGGCAATCGATAGATATTTTACACGATTTTTCTACGGAAATACCTTTAATAAAATATGCTGTTTTTGTTATTTTTTCGCGTGTTGATCTAAAGTCCCATTTAAATGACGATGACCTTATGAATATTTGTGTCGTTCCAATAATAGCTTATATAAAAAAAAACAAAAAACAAACGAAAACAAGAAAATCGGGAACTCAAATCAATTAGTAAACATGGTAAATATCCCGTTTCTAGCGTTAATGATAATGTTAGTGACCATGATAGTTTAATATCTTATTAGTAAAATCAGTCTATAATAGGGGCGGGCACCTACGGCTGAGACACAGGACTTATTATTTACACTAGAAACGGGATATTTACCATGTTTACTGTTTTCATTGAGTTCTCTATATTTCGGCGCTGTTGCAAGCACCATGATCACGGATAAAGTGAAGTTATTGCGGGTGGGTGTTTATGAGCAGACAAATCGGTCTACCCTTTTTCTTGTTCGTTTCTTGCACTCAGTACCGCTACCACTGTCACAACTCGATTTTGTTCCCGACACACGAAACTCACTGTGTCCGCTCGCGAACTTTTTTCTACATAATTTCAGTTTATCCGTGATCATGGTCCTTGCAACAGCGCCGAAATATCGGAAACTCAATGAAAACATTAAACATGGTAATTATCCCGTTTCCAGTGTAAATAATAATGTTAGTAACCATAATAGTTTAAAATCTTATATCACAGGACTTATGTCAGAGAGCAGGTGGGCCACAAACCACTACACAGGCCCAGTGCAGGTTGATAGTTGTCGCATGTCACTGTCTCCAAATTTTTGGTCCTAGTAGTACATCTTAACACAAAAACAATCTTTATCTTCACGAAAATAATGTTCGTTATGTTGTCGTCCGGTCAATGCACCCCATTTCATTTGAATTCGTACAAGGCATTTGCATGCCCATCTACATTCCATGGTTCCGACCTCATTCTGGAAGTCAACTCAACAGTGTAGCGTGCTTCTAGCGATAAGACCGCCCATTGTGTCAAAGTATGTCAAATGTTTTGTCTTATGAATGTTACTTGTATTATTATTATTATAAGCCTATATTGTCCCACTGCAGGGCAAAGGCCTCCCTTCCCTCTGGTGTGATTGTAGGCCAGTCCTTTCAGAAAGAGTCCAGCTCATCCCGCCATCTCCTTTTGGGCCTGCCGCGTTGTCGTTTCCTGCTATTTGGTATCCACCGAGCGGTAATTTTTGCCCATTGCTCCTCCGACATACGGCAGACGTGACCAGCCCAGTTCCACTTCAACCTAGCAGCTGTAAGGCCAGTGTCAGCTAATTGAGTTTTGGAGCGAAGTATGGAGTTTCTGATGCGATCCGTAAGTTTCACATCCAGTATACTCCGCTCCATAGCTCGTTGGCAGACCCCAAGTGCGGACGTTACTGGTATGGTGTATACAAGGTGTAAACAGACCTTTCACGAAGCCTTCAACCAAGCATTCTGTATATCAAACTAAGTAACTTTACACAAAAATTATTGATGGGAAATGACTTTTTTTTTGGGGTGATAAATCACGTTTTACGGTAGGACTCGATGGAACGCACTCAAAGCATTGTGCTGATGGATGGATTGAATAGTACGGGGGTCGCGGAAGTGTTTAAAGTAAACATCTTACATTAAAAACATGTATTTAAAAAAAAACTTGTGAGAAAAAGTTGGAACTTTGACCCCCAATATCTCCGTAACTAGGAGGTTCCCAGATATGGTCTAGAAGAAATAAATGATCGAAAAGACAGGGAGAAGGTGCTTTTCGGCTTCGTTAAGGGTCTATTTACACCCTTTTTAATTAAGGATATTCTATTCTGTTCTAGTATCCAAGACAGTTAGACTATTTAGTGGAAAAATTCAGAGTAGATACTACAGAGTTCACCGACGGTCTGTCACTTTACACCCTTATGCCCTAAGAAATAAAGTTGAAAGTATTTGACCGTCAGTGAAATTATTAGTACCTATCCTACTAATAATTTGGACAGTCATCATTTTGAAACAAAAATTATGACGTCAATTATATTGTATGTAATAATTCAGTCGACACTGGCTTCTGACGCAGTTGCGATCACGTGGGGACATCTCTTCCTTACTGATTAGTGGAGGCAATTTGGTCAGTAAATTATATGACGAAAAAATTATGACACATTCTTTCATTCATATTTCCTCAAATTTTCATTAAAATTCCTCTAAAATTCAAATGTTACGGGAACATTTGAATTTTAGAGGAATTGATAGCTACTTTCGTTATCGATATTTTAATATCAATTTTTATTAGGCAGGTAATATTAATAAGAACTTGTTGAAAGTCATGCAAAAGACAACTCCAAAGCGCCTAGCCTTCAGAATTCACAGAGTTTGAGCAGGCAAGAAAAAGTGGCAAAACTCTTCGCCAAAAAGAATCGGTTTAGTGGTCACAATCGCGACTGCAGGGCATGAAGTATAGGGTTCGATTCCCAGATCGGGTAAAGTGTTATTAGATTTTTCCATCAGGAATTTCTCAGTAGCAGCCACGGAGTCTGAATTTGTGCCCGGTTGATGGCAATAGGCACGCCCCCCGTTTATATGGCACTTAAACATAACTGGCGAAATATGGGTGTACTAATGGCTACACCTCTGGCTAACCCTTCGGGAATTACATGCGTAATGTTGTTATTAAACAACCAATTGGTATTCCTGTGCAATTTCTACCACCGATTCATACATCAACAATAACAGAATCATGAACTTAAATGGCCCAAGCAACACCCTGGAGAACGCCATAAGAGTACTTATAACTTCCATTGTATCCCCTCCTGTATCAGTCACAGTTCCAACTTACCTACAACCAACAAACATGCAACATCTCCATAAGTTGGTATGCATCATTTATTCTAAGCCCAGAATCCGTCCTTTGTACCAATCGGATAGCAATCAGTCCACATGCCTGGTTCTACCATGAACATCGTTTTAAAGCCTATATCAGACGTGTCAGAGCGTGTGTGACCAGTTATGAACGGGGACGTAGCAAAAGGAGTGTTTAAGGATCGTAGCTGACGGCGTTAGTTGCTGTAGTTTTTGCCTACCTCCTACCCTGGGAAAAAGGCGTGAGTTTATGTTTGGTAACGGCGTTTACTCGGGATATTATTCATTTTTGTTTCATTCCATATTCCAATCGACACATATAACATAACACACACACACATAACATTATTATACAGGGATGAACATTCATCTACTCCTATCAATTCATTTTCCGATTATTCAGTAAGTGATTGAAAGATGCCGCTGCTGAAATCCATTATTATGGAAATCAGTTCACTAGTGAATTTAATTTTGACATCGGATTCATTTTGTATTTCACTTTGAGTGAAAGATGCTGAATGAAGCGTCTGATACCAGTTTAAGCACACCACAAACGAAATAGAAATTGAAAGCGATCGCTGATGCACGATCCAGTGAATATGTAACAGATTGGCTTGCACAGTTAAATATAAACGATTTATTCGTTACGTGTGTAGCAAGCGTTAAACTGAAATACGTTACGTTTTGTGCATGAGTAGTCGATTTAGATCAGTTGCAGTATTAAATGGCTTTGGAATTTACTATTGCTTGTATGTACGTACTTTTTATGTACTGGAACTAACAAAATAAATACTTAACGTCTGAAACTACTGAAATAACAAGCTCAGTTTTTCTGGTTTAGTCTTGTTGTTTATAATAGTTGGCCAATTTTTCTTAGGAATAATACGTCTTTTAATGTTATTTAGAAACTCTAAATGGATTTCAGGTTAGTGATGGGTCTTTTAACAACCAGTAAAGTCAGCATCATCTTCCTGCCCTTGTCCCATGTTATTTGGGATCGGCGCAACACGTTAACACCCACTACATCATCATCTGCCGAGCCTTTTCCCAACTATGTTGCGGTCGGCTTCCAGTCTAACCGGATGCAGCTGAATACCAGTATTTTACAGGGAGTGACTGCCTATCTGACCTCCACAACCCAGTTAGTACTTGGTAATACGCTACCCCTTGGTAAGATTCATTGTCGGACTTTTTGGGCCACTGACTGACACTGACAGCCGGGACTAACGGTTTAACGTGCTTTCCGAGGTACGGAGGAAACTCGGTATGTCATCCTTCCACAGCCCAACCTAAGCAAGCACGGCTTAACCTAAAGATCGATCCGAGCGGCTGTTATTATTTAGCCACGAGCTCCTCTAATTAACACCCAGTACAATATACAGTAATAAAACGCCACCTTTGGCGTTTAAAAATGCAAAAAATACTGCCAATGGTTTTTCATTTTACGCCTCTCTCTCCATACTTTGTTATTTACTAAAACAATTGCCAGCTGTTAACACAGACGTAAAATGCCAGCAGAATATTAAGTGCCTATTATATGGCAACTAAGGTCGTAAGGAGCTTTAAGTGCAGCAACACCGTCCATAATGTAGCCCCCAACTATAAACAAAAAGCAATTAAAAATGTATAGGTATGGCCACATTGTGCTCTTGTGTTAATGGCTGCTATCGCCAAGAACGTTTTTATAAAAAGATTCTTATTCACTAGTAAACTGGTCAGGTAATATCGATACGTGTGTTAACATAACATTACGTTTGTAAGCCCCAAAGGCTTAGGCAGAGGTGTACTTAATAGTACACCCACATTTCGCCAGTTATGTTTTTTTAAGTCCCATGTATTAAGGCCTATTGCCATCAACCGGGCACTACTGGGAAATTCCTGATGGAAAACCCAATAACAATTTGCCCGACCCGGAAATCGAACCCAGGGCTCAATAGTCACGCTTATGAAATGATCATAAGCGTGACTATTGAGCCCTGGGTTCGATTTCCGGGTGAGATCAACGAGACAGTCAGTTATGTAATTATAACGTTCTAAAACGCTGTTTATCCACAGAAAGTGAATCAATTATTTGATTGTAATTTCCGTTAGCCGAGTAGGTGATCAGTATCTATTCATATAACTTTGAGAGCGACAAAAATAAACACAAATCGACTCACATTCAAAGTATTTCCGGATAATAGCTACGCATGGCTTTTCAGCAGAATGTCGCATAGTCACGCGAACTCCACATGTGCGTCTAATGGGCGGTAGTTTTACAAGTCAATAACCTTTTGTCCCTTGATGTCACTATTATAATTGCATGTTATAATATGTTTATTGCAACGAATAATGTAATAAGCTTGCGGTAGACGACACAACGCGAACAAAATCGTGTCGTTTGCATTTGCGAGTTTTTCTATGGCATTTTATCTGATAGCTTCTCTTAGTTTTATTTTAATTACTTTATTTTTTCATTGTTGATTTAATCTTTTCTACATCGTTCTCATATATATGTATAATCTCAACATGAATGATGTAACCAAGATTTTGTAACAATATTTTGATTTAAAAGAGTGTCCATGGAGTTTCTTACCCATTCTTCTCCATAGAGATCTACGCTTTGGAATGTGTAACTACAGTACTTTCTCAAGTTATTATGCCTTGTGACTGTGACTGTAACTTCGCTTTTTTTTTTGTTTTTTTGATATTCAAAAGTGCCTGTGATGGTCTAATTGAAATAAATGCTTTGAGTTGAGTAGTATTCTGATAGCTTCTCTTTGATTGATAACGACATTGCTCGATCAGGGAAATGTGGTATTTTATTATCATCATCTGCCTAGCCTTTTCCAAACTAAGTCAAGGGTCGGCTTCCAGTCTAACCGGATGCAGCTGAATACCAGTATTTTACATGGAGCGATTGCCTATCTGACCTCCACAACCTAGTTAGTACTGGGTAATACGATACCTAATTGTCAGACCTTTTAAACTAAACAATTTTAGTAATTAGTTGTAATATTAGTTCAGAATATTTTCATCAATTTTCATACAATATTCGTAACTATGGTAAAGTTAGTTTTAACAAACCGCGAAATTGTGATTAATAATCAACTAAATCCCGTTTTCACTAACATCGAACAACACCTAAATGGATGCCTTGATTTTATTGTGCTATTGGAATTTCTACACTAAGCTAAACGTTGAAAGTTGAAAATCCATGTAACCTCTCACTCAAGTCACTCAAGAGACTTAAATTTATTCTATTATACAGGGTGTTACAAGAGACCCTTAACAAAGTCGAAAGGCACTTGTTCTCCCCGTCATTGCGATATTTTTTTTGTTCTAGACCATAACTAGGAACCTTCTAGTTACGGAGATATTGGGTGTCTAGTTCTAACTTTTCCACAAGTTTTTTTTTAAATAAATGTTTTTAAGGTAAGATTACACACTCACCTCCACGACCCCCGTGTTATTCAATCCATTCATCAGTACAATGCTTTGAGGGTGTTACATTGAGTATCACCGTAGAAAAAGCGTGATTTTTCACCCCAAAAATGAAATTCGTTTCCCAGCAATAATTTTTGCGTAAAGTTGCTTAGTCTGATGTACAGAATGCTTGGTTGCCGGCTTCGTGAAGGGTCCGTTTACAACCCTGTATAGTTCGACATGAAAATTAATGTAGGTATGTCTGGAGTTCTATAAATCTTAAGATAAATTGTTATTTGTTTTAAGTAAGTAGGTACTTCATTGATTAGTGTAATACAATTTTCTTGTCAAAGCATTTGAGTAATGGTACGATATTGTGTCGAATTCAATAATAACTTGAAAGACATGGATTTAGTTGGTTTTGATTGATTTGAGCAAATATAAGTAACATATTATGTAACTTGTTTTATACAATTTACTTTGTTACTGATTTTCTATCTAACTTCCTTAGTTTAGAGTTCACTTACCTTCTTATTAAAAAAAAACGGCCAAGTGCGAGTTGGAGTCGTTCACCGAGGGTTCCGTATAAACTTGTAGCTATTTTGTTATTAAACTACATATTTACGGTTTTCAGTCTTTTCGTTTCGAATTCTTTTTTTACATGTGCTGTAAGATATTGTTTCTTGCCAAATTTCACAATTCTCGGTCAGGTTTTGATTCCCTTGTTAAATCGCAAAATATGCGACATAAGCGGTCATATCTTTTGATCGCGTTGACTTTGATTTAATTTTTTTGATTTGACGTTGACTTTGTTTTTTTCACTGCTCCAAGAGCTAGCAGACTTGATATTAATTTCAGCTTGATACCTCCACGCGTTCATAAGAAAAAGAGTCTTGACAGATGGAGAGACGGACACCAAAAGGATCCAATAAGGGTATAGTTTTTGGGACTGAGGTACAGAACCCTGAAAACTTCGTCATTTGTTAGCATAAGGGTAGATTCGCTTTACGCCAGATTCGCGTTAGGTCAGATTCGCTTAAAGACAGAAGTACAGTCGGATAAAAAATATTTACCTGATTTCACACGAATACGATACTGCACTGCGGGACGGCAAGATATTCTTTCTATTTTTGTGCCCGGCTTGTTCCTAATAAAGTTGTCCGAACACGTGTCTGACAGCTCTAATCAATTCGAGGAAAAAGTCCAAAGAAATGACGTACCTACCTATATCATTTCGTTATAACCAATGTCCAATCTTCTAATAGATACAACAATAAAAAATATACACAGGGACTTAACTATCTAGGACTTTTTATCAACATTTTAATGTATTACCTGCCTCGTTGGTTTAGTGGTCGCAAGCACGACTGATGAGCATGTGGTCCTGGGTTCGACTCCCGGGTTGGGCAAAGTGTTATTGAGTTTTTCCATCAGGAATTTCTCAGTAGCAGCTACGGAGTCTGTATTTGCGCCTGGTTGATGGCTGTGGCTCATCCCCTATTTCATGGGACTTAAACATAACTGGCGCAATGTGGGTGTACTATTAGATATGTTATGTGATGTGTAATGTATTAAGCATAAAACCAGTTATAATCAAAAGTACTCCACAATGAGTCCGTACATTTAAAAGTTATTTCATCAAGAGTGAGCGAGCACAAAACACCCAGTTTCATTACTCGCGAGTATTTAGCTTTCATTTAAATTATACGAACGATTCAATTTCAAAGACTGAGCCGTAGATTAAATAGACAGAAGCGACATCCTCTGAGTACGCTCGCCGATGTAACACTAGCTAGGTACTATCATTGACACTAGAAACGGGATATTTACCATGTTTACTGATTGATTTGAGTTCGCGATATTTCGGCGCTGCTGCAAGCACTATGATCACGGATAAACTGAAGTTATTTCGGGTGGGTGTTTATGAGCAGACAAATAGGTCTACCTTCTTTCTTGTTCGTTTTTTGCACTGAGTGCATACCCAACTTTGGCCGAAAAACTCCGAGCACAAAGCGGACATGTCAGAACACCATTGACGAAATTGTAGGGTATAGCTGCAGGTGGCCTAGTTTTTAGAACCTCATGCTCAGCTGTCGCGCTTGCTTCATTAATCTATGACCAAACGTTTTATAATATTAAAGGAGCAATTTTAAACGGTAAGCATAATAGTAATTAACTGTGTTTAGATTTCATAATGACTACGGAAACGCCTACATTGAATACGACGTAAACATTTTGTATTTTTCCTGCCAATGTTGGGCGTGTGGGCAACTCATTAACTCAAGCGTAATTGGTTCCTTTTACTTTTTAATTAGGATGTCCGGAAAAAAGTGTTGTGTAGATACGTCTAGTGACGGAGAAGCTCTTAGTGGACGGGTTTGTTTGGAGAAATTCCATGGCGAGTCACTACTTCGGTGGTAGCGATTTCAAGCGTGAAATTGTATAAAATGTTTAATTTTTTACTATGGAAGCTGGCGTCAACACCAACAGCCCATCGCCATTTTGTTTTTCCTGCAAGGTTGTGGCATATGGTAAAACTGGTATCCATCAGTGGCGAAGGTTCCTTACAACTCGATTCCTACCGGCTTCCCTTTGAAAAATGGTACAGTCAGTATTCTATAGACAAATAATATAATCACATTAAAGATATCTGTACTCCAGCTTACCTCTTACTAAAATTGACCCTTCGCTACTGGTATCCATGTATGGGTAGACGATACTAAAACAAACCTAACAAGCCCTGAGATATAGTATTTCACAGTCTGTTGTAGAAATATTTGGAGATATAGTTCTAGTACAGCGATATTTTCTTTCAAATATCTTGGCAAAGTGACACTATATCGCGAAAGGCACCATATCCCTGGACAATTGAGGAGATCGTGGCTAAATAGTAACAGCCGCTCCGGGCGATCTTCAGGTTAAGCTGCGCTTGCCTGGTTTGGTCCGTGGATGGGTGACCACCAATTATGTACCGTCCGCATTGCCTCAGAAAGCTTGTTAAGCCGTTGGTCCCTGCTGTCAGATCTTTGACAGTCGTTACAGGTAGTCAGTGGCTCAAAAGTCTGACAACCAGTTTTACCAAGGGCATCGTACTAACTGGGTTGTGGAAGTCAGATAGGCAGTCGTATGAAAAGTACTAGTATTCAGCTGCATCTGGTTAGACTGGAAACCGACCCCAACATAGTTGGGAAAAGGCTAAGCAGATGATGATTGACTTTGCGGGTTCAAACGGGAACAAATTCAAACTCCGAACTGCCAAATATAGGTAACTCTTGTAAATATAGTTTCATATACAAATCTAACCCAAAATCATACATTACCACAATACATCACAACATGAGTGTCTCTGCGTGAAGTTGTGGACCATACAAATATTTGCTCAGTACGGAGTAGACCCTTGATCCCTTATCGAAGAAAGCCTAACGCCACTGAGCTAATATAGACGTCGCAATGTATCCGAGGTCAACCGGATTTTGAAGCTGTAATATGAATCGATGAATATTTTCTGACGGATGTGGGTGGCGTGGCGTTATGTAGCTTCAGCCTACCGTGCATTAGAAAATGGCGTGAGTATATGTTGTTGATGAAGATTTTCGGCTCGTCGCTCAACGAGCTATGGAACGGGATATGCTTGGAGTCTCTTTGAGGGATCGCATGCGGAACGTGGTGATCCGACTGAAAATCAGAGTTGTCGACATAATATGTATATCACAGGATAAGTAAGCTGAAGTGGCTATGGGCCGGCCATATTAGCAGTAAAACCTATGACCGTTGGGGTAGTCAGGTTGAAAGAAAGAAGAAAAAAAGTGTTTATTTGGCACATGCCACAAGTGCACACAACAAAAAATAAAAATAAACTAAAATCACAATACTTACGCGGATACTACAGTAGAAACACAGGACGCTTCTAACAATAGATACTATTTTTAACCGCTCCTAAGAGCGTGAGAAATCATCATCATCATTTGATACACATTTTCGTTATAACAGAAAAAAAAAACTGTGAAACTTTGTCTGTGAATTATTTACCTCCATAAGCGGCCATAAGACCTTAAAGACCAATAAACAGCAGGCACTAAACAAACAGAGCAAAAAAATATAAAATATGGAACCGCGGGCTGAAGGACCAAAAAATATCGCCATAACTTTGATTTTCCAACCCGCCCACAATGTTTGTGACATTTTTATTTCGACAAAAAATAAACAACTTTAGACCTTAACTGTTTTATTGCTGTTTGAATTTATAACCGTTTCTCGTGTGCCTCGGAAAGCAAGTTAGGCCGCTGGTCCCATCTGTTATTTCGTCGGTAAAGTTCTAACACCACGTAAGTCAAAAATACCAACGGAGAGTGAAAAAACTGCATAGTTATGCCTAGGTAGCAGTACAAAACCATTTTTTAATTTGTGTTCACTTTAAACTAGATGAGACGTTGCTTGTTTCTGATTGGCTGAAACAACGCGTCTTCCGATTCTCTAGCAAACGGCATCAAAACCTCAAAAAATTGACTAACATGGTGTTAGAACTTCAACGACGATTTGTAGATTTTTGACAGTCGCTACGGGTAGGTACAAAATCAAACTCAGACAGCACCACTTGCCAAGTGTGCTAGTTAGGTTAGGTTAGGGGAGGTCAGATAAGCAGACGGTCAATGTTAAATACTGGTATTGAGCTTCAACTGGTTAGACTGGAGACCGACCCTAACATAGTTGGGAAAAGGCAGATGATAATGATCCTTAGTTAGTACTTGAGACACGGATTTTTTTTATTGTAATTTTCCCCAATTTTTACCAGGGTGAAGCCGCTCACCCCCCCTTCCAACCCTCTCTATTTCGACAAGAAAAGGCTTCCTATTCTTAACCCATAGAATTCCCGAGTCAAAGAAATAATAAATAGAAAAGGGCAACAAATTAATGGCCTGTCTGCTCGAACTTGTTACCCTTAATTAACGTCACCAACTTGTGCAGAATAACTAACTAGATAAGGTCATGGTTTTATTAAATTTTCTGATGTTGGCCGAATGAATTTCACGGAGTCTGGGGCCCAAGTCTTCTATTTTTATAAATTCGTCATTCCAACACGATCCCATTGTCATTTTGCTAAAAGTTCGTAATCTGCTAAATTCATAATGGTCGATCATTCGTAATAGAATTGTGTTATAATGACATTGTCGTATTGCCATTATTATAAAACACGTTAGTAGGAATGATTTTCGAAAAACGACTACTCAAGAATATATATTCATGCCAGATTTCATTTATATAGGTCCAACTATTCATACACGAAATATTTTAAGAGTAACTTCTATAAGTCGTAAAGTCCGAGTGTTTTTTTTTTACGAAATTATTATAATTCTAAACATTTTTGAGACTTTTTGCATAAAATCTTTACTCCCATATCCTAACAATGACACTAGGTAAATACGACGTAGTAAACTAGCGTAATGGATGTTCAAAAATAAGGAGCTAGTGTTTATTTTAGGGGTCAAGTAATTTAAAATTATTTGTTTTTTTATAAAAATATACTCAGATAAAAAAAAAATCCCTTGAAATGGCTTCGTTATAGCCGTTAGATGATTCCCTGAAAATATTTCGTGTATGGATAGTTAGACCTTATATATCTTTTTACATATTATTTATAATTTATCAGATTACCATTCTATGCCATTTCTTTCAATGGAGTGTCAGTGGTTGACCATTGGAAAGTCATAATGACGCCATTATATTAGTAGATTACCAAACTTGTCAAAATCAACAATTATGAAATCAATGATAGACCATTCTGACACAATTGTAATAGCAGACTTGAGGCCCAGGATTTGTGCCCAGTAGCCTATGGCTCGCCCCTATTACATGGGACTTAAACGTAACTGGCAGCATTGCACCTTTCTTGCTGTTATGAAAGAGTTACATAGTAACCAGTCGTCAGCGGTAACAGTGCCTCCAGAATTGTACCTCTATTCTCTTAAAAACATACTCTACCGCCATTCATAACTCATCATCTGCCTAGCCTTTTCCCAACGATGTTGGGGTCGGCTTCCAGTCTAACCGGATGCTGCTGAATACCAATATTTTACATGGAGCGACTGCCCACAACCTAGTTAGTACTGGGTGATACGATATCCCTTGGTAAGACTGGTTGTCAGACTTTCGGGCCACTGACTACCTGTAACGACTGCCATAGATCTACTAATGACAGCCGGGACCAACGGCGTAACGTGCTTTCCGAGGCACGGAGGAAACTAGGTATGTTATGGGTGGTTACCCATCCACGGATCAACCTAGGCAAGCGCGGCTTAACCTGAAGATCGACCCGAGCAGCCACGAGCTCCTTTCGCCATTCATAACTAATAACTTAAAATTAGCATACCAAGGTTCAAGTGAGTCCCCTACATTACTTAAGACCCTTCAGAAATAATTCAGTAATAAAGCTAGTCGGTCTAGATATTATCCTCGGCTCCATTTCATGCAGCATGAAACACTGGACCTAATTCCGTGGTAATCCTAGAATTTAAAATGGACGCCAGCTCTTTGTAAGAATTATGCTTTAGTTATTTATGTATTTAGTACTTAGGTATTTTAGAACAAGGTCTGTTATAATTAGTTTTTAGATTTAAAATTATTTTTTTGAGAAGCGAGTTTTTTTATTCTTTTGCTTCATCATCATCATCATTTCAGCCGAAAGACGTCCACTGCTGGACATAGGCCTCCCCAAGGGGGGTTTTGGTATTCTTTTGCTTGATTATTTATATTTTATTTTTCCATGAATAGACAGAAGTGCAGTAGAACGCAAAGCGGAAAATATTTTAGTCTGTTCTAGCCAGGAATTGACATACAGAAATTAACCCTTGAATTTTTTTTCGTGTGTATTTTACCAGACAGCACAAAAGACTTAATTATACTTTATCAAAAACGTTATTTCAAGCTTATTATTCTTACTCAGTTACATTATTTTATTACCCAAGGGAAACGCTGCGGTATACCGTATCAACCTATTTATAACAGCGGAACCACACCTCTAATTGGATAGCTCTTACAAAGCTTTTACGGAACTCTATTTTCAACATCAATAATATAATTTTATTCCTTCACAAAATGGACGCGCTTCTGATTTTCGACTGTTAGCTTTTACCATCCTAAATTGAATTTCGAATAGAATAAATTCTAGTAACGGTTTATATTGGGCCAGTTTTAATGCATGGCATGAATAAATTATTTTTTTTTTTCTTTTCAATGGTCAATTCACACATTTTTTTCTATAGAGTAAGTCAAATTAATTGTCCGTTTAAAATTATAAAACTTTAAACGATGTGAGGTACCTAACTTTTAAAATATGAAAATCTTCCATAGTTTTATTTTAACGAGACACGGAAAATAATGAAAGATGTCTGAGTGAATCAGTTTGAGAATACTTGGCTGAGTAATTTCACCATCATTCATATTTTAACTGTTGTCTTCTTTTACAAGCTAACATATTGAATTGTTTAACTGGACATTACAAATAAGTTACCAGTTACCTAGTTGACCCTGCATTTATGTCCTTTAAAAATTGTCAGAATATTGTGCTTCTTATACACAGTAGCTTCAATTACTTTTAATTGAAGTTACTGTGGTTTCATTTACGATGGCAGTATAGATAAGTTCTACAATGCTTGCTGATACTATTTTACTGTTATTTCAAACTCATGGGGGTCTTTTCAAACGCTGTATTGTCTTGTAACCCTACAAAGACTGCATAAATACATTCAGTATACTTATCAGTTATTACAATTTCAGTATCATACATTTATTTAAACCTTTGTCTTCTATGAAAAGAATATTAATACCATTATATTTTTGCTAATTCGTCAAGTAGGTACCTAAGCACCTGCTTATTACTTTGAGTTTTTTTTTTATATTTATAAACCAGGAATAAGCTAAACGGTATAAAAAAGTTCCAAATTATTTGCCTGCGTAACTTTTCTTTTTTCTTTTTATAATAAAGACAAAGTTGTACTGATGGTGCTATCAATCAGTAAATAGATTCAAATTTCACTACACTACTAATAGCTTATATTTCGGAAATCTGACACTTTACAAGATTATCTCTAGCAAAACTTGTTTGTTTTGATACCAGTTATGTATTAATACAGGATTTATGCGTGGCAGCTGTTTCCAAAATAAAATAATAGGTGGGCCAGCTTCATTTAAAAAACGAACCTGTTTATTCTATGGAAGCTGGCATAGTTCAAATATGGCCTAGGTTTGTTGCCAGTTCTATTGGCAGAAATCATCTTTCTTAGTTATAAAAAGTTGCTCAAGCCGCACGTTTGTATTTATACTTTGTCTCCTAACCGCGTGCTCGCCCTTATCTATATCGCTGTATAAGCTGTATTGTCTTGCAACCCTTCAAAGACTGCATACATACATACCTACATATACATAGCACCAGCCCTTTAAAACATTGAGTGAAGGGTTCGGGGTCACTGACCCAATTTGTTCCCCACATTGAACTTTTACTTTCATCTCTATATCCGGCACTTTAAGAAAAGTGGCGGAAAATCTTTTTCAGTAAAGATTTTATTATGAGACGGGATTTTTTATTGAAGACTTCAGAATGTCATTTGAAAATGACACCGTTTGAAAAAAACCGGCCAAGTGCGAGTTTGACTCGCGCATGAAAGGTTCGGTACCATCGGAGTAGGGGAGCCCCCTTTAATTTTAATTTATTATTTTTTGTTAAAGCGGCAACAGAAATACACATTCTGTGAAAATTTCTACTGTCTACCTATTACAGATCATGAGATACAGCCCGTTGACAGAAAGACGGATGAACGCACGGACGGACAGTGGAGGCTTAGTAATAGGGTCCCGTTGGTTACTCTCCGGATTCGGAACCCTAAAAAAATTATATCTGAATCCAAAAATCTGCAACTCATCTGGATTGGAGCCCCATGTAATGTATTGTTACATAGCTGGCGAATGTGCTCAGAGCTCTGCCTTACCTTTGGGCGCACAAGTATAGGGGCATTCTTTAATGGTAAAAAAAATATAAAAATTATATGAAGTCGTCATTGCTCGCAGAACGGAAGGCCGATGGGGCCGAAAAGTTCTAGAGTGGTGACCGCGAACCGGAAGACGTTGCGTTGGAAGGCCTCCTACTAGGTGGACCGATGACCTGGTGAAGGTTGCAGGGATACGCTGGATGTGAGTCGCACGGGACCTCCCCCAAATGTTGACCACATTTGGGGGAGGCCCATGTTCAGCAGTCGGACGTCTTTCGGCTGAAATGATGATGAATGGTGATGATGATGAAGTCCGCAAGACCAAAACAAAAAGGTGCATATAAACTACAGGCTGAAAAAGATATGTGGATATATTATTTTTTATTTAGAATACTAAAAGCATTCTGTTAATCTTTAATCTGCTTTATAAATGCTTTGAAGATAAGTACCTACTTGAAGGTGACATTGTAACTTGACCTTTTCAAAATTTACTTAGAAAAGATTAAACAATAGAACACCGAAAAACAAACGAAAATTGCTTTCTACATTGTTTATTTATCAAATGAATATCTACTGAATACTGACCTTTAAAATTTCTTGTGGTGGAATTAATAACAGCCGATCGGATCGATCTTTAGGTTAAGCCGTGCTTGCCTAGGTTAGTCTGTGGATGGGTGACCGCCCATTACATACCGAGATTCCTCCGTGCCTCAGAAAGCACGTTAAACCGTTGGTCCCGGCTGTCATCTGTAGATCTTTGACAGTCGTTACAGGTAGTCAGTATCCCAAAAAGTCTGACAACCAAAGGGTATCGTATTACCCAGTACTAACTGGGTTGTGGAGGTCAGATAGGCAGTCGCTCCATGTAGAATGCTGGTATTCAGCTGCACCCGGTTAGACTGGATGCCGACCCTAACATAGTTGGGAAATGGCTAGGCAGATGATGACTGACCTTTAAAATTTCGCAAAAATTTACGCTGAAAAGCAAGCTGAAAATATCCTTTGATATATATTCCTCTTGAATTACACATATCAGACTCATGACCATCAGCCATGTCGCTGCAAGTAGAAACAGGTTTGATGTTGTGTTTATTAAGTGTAAGCTATCAAACATTATAAGATAGCATGGCATTAAAATGCTCAGCATTCCTAGAGCTCGTCTTCTATGATGTAATGTCTTTTAAAAACTTAATCTTAATATCTTATCTTACTACTATTATAAATGTAAGGATGGATGGATGGATAGATGGATGGAGGGATGGATGGATGGACGTAGGTAACTCTTGCATGCAAAAACTAATGAACTACGATTTCAATGAAACTTTACGGTAATACAGCTTATACTTACATCAGAATGACAAATAGGATATTTGTTGATATTTATAAAGATATTTTGTAAAGAAATAAATTACTCAGACGAAGCCACGGGCGGAAGCTTGCGTGCCATATTTTATAACGCTTTTTTACCGTGATTGTGACACGTGACACGTCACTACAATATTGTTATTTATCTACCTGTCTTCCACAAGGAATTTCATTGTATTGTCTCCGACAGCCTCTTTACTCCCCAATCATCGCCTGATTTTCATAGTACACACGGCGACACATGAAGCTGTATGTTTCCAGTATAACTTGGCCTCGCTTTGTATAGATTTCCTATACAATGAGAGATCCGCATAAACTGGTTTTTTACAGCTTGATTGCCCGTCGTGCGTACCCACAACTTCTCATCAATCTTTATATAATCTATAGTATGCTTATTTTGTAATGTAGAATAGTATAAGCTGACCTCTCGCTGTAAAGTTAACCTATACAATGCAAGGCCAGCTTATACTGGATGAGCAAGGTAATAATATCGTCATGTTATATTGATTTCTTTGAGTCTATGGAATATAATAAAAATGAATGGCTTTAGTAATAAGCGACAAAACAAATGTTGTCTATACCGAGACGGCCGTAAACTGAGTTTATGAGCATCCCCTTAGGTCGGTGACCTCTTTGTATTGACGGCTTTGTATGGTAACATTTCCTCATACATTGTCTTTTTAGTTTAGTACATTATTGTTGAGTTGTTTACATTGTTGTAGTACGAGCCAATTATTTATTTTATTGTATTTATTAAGGGATAATAAACATCTACAACATATCTAAAGAGTGTAAATAGACCCTTAACGAAACCGAAAGGCACTTGTTCTCCCCGTCTTTGCGATCATTTTTTTGTTCAAGACGATACCTGGGAACCTTCTAGTTACGGAGATATTAGGGGTCAAAGTTTAAACTTTTAATTTAAGATTTTTACTTTAAACGCCCCCACGACCCCCGTACTATCCAATCCACCCATCAGCACAATGCTTTGCACCACAAAAAAAAAAACGTTTCCCAGCAATAATTTTGGCGTAAAGTTACTTAGTTTGATGTACAAAATGCTTGGTTGACGGCTTCGTGAAGGGTCTGTTTACACCCTGTATATAAAACATAAGATTAACAAAACTAAGTAGTGATGGTGCAGTGTAGGTACGGCATTATCCGCAGATAAGGCATGTTTAAAGATCAATGGTTGCCACTAGATGGGCATTGCCAAAGTTAACAAATATTTTGAAACAAATAAATAAGTTACTATAAGTTAGCTAAAGCTACAAAACCAAATCAGATCTGAAACAATTTCATTTATTTACGTTATGCAATAAATAAATAATAAGAATATAGAACTAACACACACACTCACACAACATACAGAATAATACGTAACTAACTGTTGAAATGTAGATGCATCTTCTTAAGATACACATCTGCATAACCCCTCGGCGACTAAATGCGTGATGTTATATTTTTGTAGAGATAACTGATACAAAAAACAAGAGAAAACATCATCATCATCATCATCATCATGTATCCCAGCCACAAACACACACAAAACCAGTCCCAAATATATTTGGGTCGGCTTCCAGTCTAACTGGATGCAGCTGAATACCAGTATTTACATAAAGTAACTAACTGGGTAAACAAGAAACCCCTATACTTGGGGTTCTATAATTTCTGCTTAGTTATTTATTTATTTAACACTTCAAGCATAAAGTACAGAAGCGGACTTAATGCCATAGGCATTTTCTCTACCAGTCGACCTTTGGGTGATGCAGAGACAAACAGTGGTAGGTGTATGTATCTGCAAAAAAATAATTTATTACTAAGATAAACTACAAGGATAAATAAAATACTATAAGGATATATCAAAATACTATAAATATATATCAATATATATATATGTAAATAGAAATTTACACGGATATACTAAAATAAAAAGACAAACAACACGTTTTTGCTTTCACCCTAAGCAAAAAGGCGTGACTTAATGTATGCATGTATATCTGAAAACAACATTGAATACCCATCACTTAACGAATCTAAAAGAAGATACCTTGAATCTAAACGACGCTTAACGAAGTACATTTCCATAATACCTAATCTGATTATGTATACCGATTATCTTTTATTTCTCCTCTAAGCAAATAGAATATTCCTGAAGGTTATTTGAGTACTAAAATATTAGAGCCCTATAAATGAATGCATTGAATATAGAGAGCTATTACATTGACTATGGAACTCACAATTATTTAATAACTAGTTGTTGCCTAAGACTTTCGTCCGCGTGAAATTGCTATAAAGATATTTGTTCCCTTTGTTATGTTGTGAGGAAAGTTTTGAGTATGAATGTGGATGGGTATATGAGTAGAGGAAGACCAAAGAAACGATGGATGGACTGTATAAAGAATGATATGGCAAGAAAGGAGGTGTCGGATGAGATGACGAGTAATAGAGAAGTATGGAAGAAGAAGACAAGCTGCGCCGACCCCTAATGAATTGGGATAAGGGCAAGAGAATGATGATGATGATATTTGTTCCCTTTTTGAATCGGATTTTGTTAAGAATTTCAAGGTTTTTAATTTTTCCACGGAAACCTAATCCTTTTTCTTAAATATAAGCCTTAGTAACTCACTATAACAGCAGCTATTTGCCGCGTCGCACATCATTTCGCATAATAAAAATGCACGCGGTACTTGATCATTACTTTGCTGCGGAGTTATTTTAAAACTGTGATATCTCCATTTAAATCAAATGATGTGAGGGCAATTTTGTTCAAAATTAAATACGGTTTACGGTTTTAGACATATTTTATTTTCTCAAAAGATTTACAATCTCTTACAGAGAAAATACAATATTATAATTTATAGATACATGAGGCCGATTTGCGTAGTGGGTTGGTACAATAAGTCAATAACAAGAATGACATTAGAATTTCGTAACAGTTTTAGTAAACTCGTAATCTAAGAGAGTAATTGTAGAAAATAGTAGAACTAAGTGCACGACATCTTATGCGCATCGCTAATGCGGGTAGGTGTGCATGAGCTGAGGAGTATAGTCATAAAAAATACAATACATGTTTATTAAAGCCCATGACACAGTGATTGTTTCACCGCGTATAAAGTAGGCACATGGTTGTTATTATTGTGTTCGTAAATTTATATTTGTATCTTATTAGTAATATGGAATATTATATAAATAATATAAATACATGTGATAGCCGTGTATAGCCGTACGTGTATAGCCTACAGCCTTCCTCGATAAATGGGCTATGCAACACTAAATTATTTTTTTTATTCGAAACAGTAGTTCCTGAGATTAACGCGTTCAACCAAACAAACAAACAAACTCTTCAGCTTTATAATATTAGTATAGATATTTCACGTATTGAATAGAACGCAATTGATAAATATGGGTCGGTAGAACATAAAGTTTTTCTTTGAAAGATTTAAATTTTTCCCCCGAAAACTCGAACCGAGATCACTCTGTTCATCAGATATGGTCCCAGACTCTCAGACCTTGGACAGTCATTAAGATTAGACTGGGTATCAGACTTTTAAGCTTCTGACGGAGTGACAAGTCTTATCAAGGTGTATCGTTGCCGTACCTAGTAATTGGGGTGTGGGGCAGATAGATAGTCACTCACAGCTCTCACAGTCAGACACAGCTGTATCCTGTTAGAATAGAAGCCTACCTCAACTGCCTCGTTGGTCTAGTGTTCGCAAGCACGACTGCTGGGCATGAGGTCCTGGGTGCGATTTCCGGGTCAGGCAAAGTGTCATTGGGTTATTCCATCAGGTATTTCTTAGTAACATCCACGTAGTCTGGATTTGCGCCCGGTTGGTAGCAATAGGCTCGCCTCCTATTAAATGGGACTTAAACATAACTGGCGAAATTTGAGTGCACGATAAGGTACGCCTCTGCCTAACCCTTCGGGTATTGCAGGCGTGATAATATATAGAAGCCGACCTCAACATAGTTGGGAAAAGTCTTGGTGATTATGTCTATTCACTGACATTAAAGAATCATTTTCCGTACATTACACTTTAGAATATTTTTAAAGTTTTCAGACATATTTTCTAAAGGCACGTTTTATAATATTGTTTAAAGTTACACACCATTATAACTTTTTCAGTCAAAGACAACTATTTTTTATCAAAAAAAATCGAAGACTGCTTAAGAGTGAACAGGGCCTGCGAAGTACGTATTTGAAAGAACTATTGCCGTCGCGCTGCGTCAAGCCTGCCACCGTAGAGTGCGATAGGAACAGCTATAGCTCAGACTGATTTTATCACAAAAATTTTGACGAAATTGACGTTTCGTGTTCCCTTTTTTACTCCTCGAAACCTGATCCGATTCAATTATTTCAAGAAATAGTATGTCTAAGTTTTTTTCAATTTCTTTTGTGTTAAAAAATTTTTGAATGTTTCTGGTAGTCATCTAATCACAGCCGTAAAAATGGGGCATTTTTATAATTTTTAGAGGATTATATTTTTTTCCCTTATTAGTTTTTGAAAAAAGGAAAAGGACAGGGACACCTTGATATTGTAAAAAAAAATTGCTCTAGAGGCATTACTCAGCAAAACTGAACGACAAAATTACCAATTTAGCCACTAAACAAACGACCTAAATAAAAGCACTAAAACACGCCATCATTAACACCGACGTTTTTGCACAACACTATAATATTACGCAATCACATGCGATCGACACATCACTAACTAAAAATAATTGAAAAAAAGGCCCGTTTTCATTGCCAAACTAAGTTAAACAATAGTTAATTAAAGATTGTGATGGTTGATTTTCAGCAATGTTTTATTAATGCAATCCTGTTTCTGGTGTCCGTTGGAGTAGACATAATGAGTGTGGAGACCGCGAATCAAAAACTGAAGGCAGGTGGAACGACGTTATGAACAGACCCTACATCCAGTGGTACCGGCCGGTAACAGCTGGATGAAGGGTGCTACGTGCATGTACAGGTCAGCCTAATTCAACATGACATATGACAGTGATAAAATCGAATACATATTTGCTCGTCTGAGAGGTCCAGTGAATCGAGATGAATGGCGTACGATTAGAGAAGCATATGGCGGTCCTGCTGTAGGCTAGAGATGATGATAAAACACTGTTTTAAGCTTTCACGGTTTACACTAAACTTATACAGTCACTTACGGGATATCTTCCGTGATTGTACATTGTTCTTAATGCCGAGTTCCAGTAGTGCGCGTAGCAAAAGACAAAGAAAGAGGGTAGACAGATTTGTCCGCTCTTAACAATTTATTTTCCATTCACCCGCATTCTCCAGTCAACCCGTGACCATGGCGCTTGCAACAGCGTCGAAATATCGGGAGCTCAAAATAATAATAATAAGTTTATTTCGTAATTAACAGGTTTTAACAGATACATTGTAGAGACCCCCTTTTAAGTATGGAAATACCTGTAACAGAAGACCTCCCTCTTTCATATTTATGTACAAACATTGTACAAAGCCCGTTAATAATTAAAAAGAAAGTAATAAAAAAAACAAAAACTTAGACTAGAGAACTTAAAAAAATTGTATGTGCATGAGTGTAGGCGTGTGAGTGTGGTTATGCATGTGTGTTAGTGTGTGCGTGTGAGTGTGGTTATTCATGTGTGTGAGTGTGTGCGTGTGAGTGTGGCGTGTGTGAGTAAATTGGACTAGTATGGGTGTGAGATAAAGGAAACCAAAAGAATATTATCAGTACGAAGTATACAGTAGACATTCATTAATTAATGAATGATAATAATACATTTTGTCACCTGGACCACTGAATACGGTTGAGGCAACATAAGTAGATTTTAAATGCGAAAACAATCTTCTGCAACATTGTTTCCCAATGATCCGGAACGTGGCGATCTTAATTCCTACACGTGGCGTGTTGACAGTGAAACGTCATCTATATTGTTGTTTATTTTTACTTTCAGATATTAATAATGCCTTGGACACGTGGTGATGGAAATTGGTTAGCAGTTAAAAATAATCCTTATTAAGATTGATTTAAATATTCCAGAAAGGAATATTTGACAGCTATTTACCGCTATGAAAACTTTCAGGGTGCACTCTTTTAACATTCAAGCCGGATTTGTAAATTATAACATAATATCACGCCTGTAATCCCCGAAGGATTAGGCAGAGGTGTATCAAATTATAGTACACCCTCATTTCGCCAGTTGTGTTTAAGTCCCATGAAATAGGGGGCGAGCCTCATGCCATCAACCGGGCACAGTCCCAGACTCCGTGGCTGCTACTGAAAAAAATCCTGATGGAAAATCCAATAACACTATGCCCAACCCGGGAATCGTACCCACGACCTCATACTCACCAGTCGAGCTTGCGCCCACTCGACCAACGAGGCAGAGTAAATTATAACGGAGTAATTATTAGAAGCTTTCTAATTTTAATAAGTTACTTTTTACATCCTAATTTTACCAGTTTCTGGCCACATCAAGTTGTAGATTAGTTTCCTATATCAGTACCTACACTAATTTATTAGAGAATAAGAGAAGCAATGATGGTCAGCCATGGCATATCATTGCTACTAATTGGACTTTTTTTTTTATTGTCATTATTTATTTTTGTATGTTTTTTATTTTTTTATTATTTATTATTTTTTTGTTTTTATCCTGAGATCTAAGAACGATTCTTAGGACGTATTTTGGCTGAGTAGATGATAAAGACGGAAACGTTTCTAAACCAAAGCACTTGCAAAATGACGTCCATAGATCTCGGCCTTATTAGACTCCAAACGAGTTCAATGCTCGTTTCATTTCTGTATGAGCAGAGAGAGGTCTTTGGACTGCAGTGGGGCAATTACACCACGGTATGACATGATGTATGCGCAAAAATGTGTTTTAGTCACGTGAACGTGCAGAAAAAAGTCGGCAGCGAAAATAAATTCAGAGGAGCAATGACATCTACGCATTACACGCGAGTTTCGAACATACGTCGTATATGCTAATTCACTGACAGATGTAATGGGAATGTACGTATTTCGAACGAAAAGTAGTTTTATTCCGAAGATAGAAAATACGATTGTCTCTTCCTCTAGTCATAATTTTTTTGATGTACAGTCGCCAGCACATCAAGTTACCACAAACTGCCAAATTTCTCCAAAATGATTTTAAACCATAAAATTTTGATGGTTATGTTCAAATTCGAAATAGAAAATTTGACAGTTTGCATTGTACTCGTGCAAGTGCTCTCAGTTTTGTATACTCTGAGTGGAATGTCAGACGTAAGACATCGTGAAAGCCTTATCGCCATCTGAGTTTTAGAGGTGAAGGTACCTATTACGACTACTAATATACACAAATCTAAGTCGTATATGTTTTCTGAAATTAATAATGAAATGTGGTACTTACTCTTAATATTTTTTTTTTTAAATTTTTATTGTGTCTTAATCGGTTACATTTACAATTGTGAATGAAACAGCCCCAGTAAGTAATTAATAATACTTGTGTTGGGGTTGTCTCGCTCCTTTCCATAATTAATAGTTAACACAATAAAAATCTTTGACTTTGACTTTGACTTTGAACAATATTGTGACTTTATTAACTAAAAGGGGTTTGAATTTAATAGCCGACCTAACTTCAGCCATATTGTTTTTTTTAAGTTGCGGCCACGCTTAAAACCTTACTCTAAAGTATCACATTTCTGAGATGTGAGCTATAAAAGTTAAAGTCCATTCTCTGATGGCATCTTCAGCACAACTTTGATAGTTTATATTCCGAAGACAATTTACAACATTTTGTCTCATACAATACTGGTTTGTATTGATACCAGCTATCGATTAATATAGGTTTTAAGCGTGGTCGCAACTTTGAAAAAAAAAATGGCGTAAGTTAAGCCGGCCAGGCTTCATAAAAAAATCTTCCAAGCCCTTTAAGAACAAAGAGAAACAATGACTTATGAAGTAATTAGCAGTGTAATATGTAATTGTAAGTAAGTGTGTATATTATTATTTTAGATCTATTTGTAGTTTGTATATAATGTACATGTCGGATATGACAGGATTTATTCCGTTATTCTCGTACATCATGCGGGCAGACGATGGGTTTCGTGCTATGAAAACACACTGGGTGCGATACACTGTTTCTAGCAAAACCAACGAATTACTTGAGATTACAACTTAACTCAATAACACGGGGCATAATGAATCGGGTACAGTTCCAAGATGTCTCAACTCCGCCGCGATCAGACATTGACTGACACCCTCGCCTCAAGCTGAACATCAAGGCTCTGTAGAAGCACGCTCTCTTTTGGGTAGACTGGTAAGTAGGTCGCGTCATGCCACCAGTGCCCACCGGCGCGTTTTCCGATTCATTTTATGTCCGTACTAACGACCGGATTCGACATCCATAATAACCTTTTTACACAATGAAATAAAACAAGAAATAGGTAAATCTGATAATACACATGTTTTATAATATTTTATTAGTTAGACAAGAGTTTATAATTAAGGAATGTAAACGTCTGCACAACAATGACTTTCTCGGAATTTTACGAGAAAATGTTTTGGCTTTAGTTATCATCATCATCTGCCTGTCTTTTCCCAACTAAGTTGGGGTCGGACCAATATTTTACATGAAGCAACTGCCTATCTGAACTCTACCACCCAGTTAGTAAGGGGTAATACGATACCCCTTGGTGAGACTGGTTGTCAGACTTTTGGGCCACTACTGACTACCTGTAACGATTGTCAAAGATCTACAAATGACAGCCGGGACCAACCGCACAACGTGCTTTCCAAGGCACGGAGGAAACTCGGTATGTAATGGGCGGTGACCCATCCACGGGGCAATCTAGGCTAGCGTGGCTTAACCTGCAGATCGGCCCAAGCGGCTATTATTATTAAGCCACGAGCTCCTCAAGCTGTTTTGGCTTTAGTATTCACACGTAAATATTGTCTAATATACGAACTGTATGGAAAAACACGACACATTCAAACTTGGCAAGCTGTACTCGCATTGTTTACGTTCTACCAATGTACCTGTGCCAATTAATAACAATACAAAATAACCTATTTGTAACACTGTATGTTTTTCTGGTGATTTTAGAAACACGCCGATTGTGAAATGATAAAATACAAAAAAAACACAGTGTTACTGATTACACACGTTAATGATTTTAGATCGCACTGAAGATTAAGCTATTTACGAAAACAAAACGCCTTCATATTTCATCATCTTTCTGCTCTAGTCTCCCTTGTTAATTGGGGTGGGCAACACGTTTTTTTCTGCCACATAAACATCATAACACCACGGCTACAATCCCCGAAGGCAGAGGTGTACATGATGGTATACCCCCATTTCGCCAGTTATATTTAAGTCCCATGTAATAGGGAGCGAGCCTATTGCCATCAACCGGGCACAAATCCAGGCTCCGTAGCTGCTACTGAGAAATCCCTGATGGAAAACCCAATAACAATTTGCCCGACCCGGGAATCGTACCCAGGACCAGGATGTACAGCAGTTGCGCTTACGACCACTAGACCAACGAGGCAGTCTCCCCTATTACTCGTAACTATATCATTCACTCATTTTTCTTTCATATCATTCCTCACATAACCCATTCATCTATTCTTTGATCTTCTACTCCGCCTCAATCCAACAAAATTTACATGCATAACTCTCGTAACATGCCAAAAGTATTCTTATTACTTACAATTATTTTTTACGGGATATTTTTTTCTACGGAGATTGGCAAAACTCCCAATCGATCCATAGTCTCACCAAAGACTGGTTAATTTTATTTATAAAATTAACTATGCATAAAAGCTCAACATACTCTTGACGATAAAAAATAAAAGCTTGGTCAAAAATATATTTAATTTAAAAATATATAATATCGGGAGTTCAAAATAATGAACAATCACGGCAGATATCCCGTAAGTGACAGTACAAGTTTAAAAATATATATTTTAATATTATATATATCAATTAATTTTATCGCACTGTTTTCAAAAACTGGCTAATATTTAATTATGAATTAATTCCATCTGTGTCTGTATTGCAAAACTTTTCTGCTTAGAATATAATTAGAAAACTAAACAAGTTGTTAGAAGTTGCAAATCTACAGAATAACTATAATACATGAACAGTAAAAACAATAAAATAAAAAGAGCCTCGACGATCTTCTTTCGCGGCTCTCCTTACTCGGTCCTCGATACGGCTCGCATTGTGAGGAGGTTCCTGTCTCTGGAGCTCTAACCACAGGTAGCTTGGACCCTGCTTCCGACACCGACGGACCACTGCTTGTAATAATATAATTCAATCACGATTCGAAAGACACGTGGCGCCATCTACTATCATAAGAACGTTATTACTGTTTTCCTCGGGAATAGTACTTTTTTTAGGGATGAAAGGTACCCTATGTCCGTTTCTGTACACCTGACAACGTATATGCAAAATTTCAGGATGATTGTTTCATTGGTTTGGGAGTGAACAGGTAACAAACAAACTTACTTTCGCATTTATAATATTAGTTAGGATTAGGATAGGATAGTTAGGAAGTTAGGATTTAAAATGTAAATGAAAGGAGAGAAACGATAAATAAAGGAAAACAATAAAATAACCTAAACTTACAACAACCTTAAATATAGCATCAAAAAACTCCTCCTCAACGCTTTCAACCGGTAATGTGCCCAAGAGAATGGCGGTATTGCCACGTTATATGGCAATGCTTATTCACTGGCCAAGGAAAAGCAAGGTAAAACTCTTGGGTCACGCGAAGTTGTAGGTGTCCTTCAAAAAGGTCAATCCCCGAATTCACGTAGTGCTCGTAACAACACAACGCATGCGTAGATTTGTAGAAAGATGCATGAATGTAAATAAATAAAGGCTGTAAGATTCTCGGAACGATTTGAAGTCTTAAAGTACCTAATCTTGTTTCGTAGAGAAAAATAGCTAGATTTTTTACCCTCGTAGTGAGTAAATATATGTCTTATTTTAATATGTAGCCGAAATAATTGCCCTTAGAATGAGTACCTATCTATATTTTAACAACCAAAGAAAGAAAAAAGTATTTATTTGACTCACGTACAGTAACTACAACTATAGTGAGCGAGCCTATTGCCATCAACCGGGCGAAAATCCTGACACTGAGCATTTGCGCAGCAATAACCGCGTTTCCACATTCTCCATTAGCGAAGGGTCAATTTTTATAAGAGGTAAGCCGGAGTACATACTTATCATTAAAGTGATTATATTATTTGTCCATAGAATACTGATTGTGCCATTTTTCAAAGGGAATCCGATAGGAATCAAGTTGTGTAGAACCTTCGTCAGTGGATTCTTCTTCTTTTTCGCGTCTTTGGCACGTCAGTTTTTTTAGGAAAATTATTAATCAGGCGAATAAAAATTTAATTGGCGACTAATATACTGAATGGGCGACTATTGTACCAAGTAAGCAACTATTTAGCCGGTCATGGCGGCAAGGAGAATATAGGAAGCAAGAGCGAGCGAAGGTTAGGTCCGAAGGGGATGGCGGGGTCTAGTGAGCGAGCGAAGTGAGCGAACTAAAACCGCGGAATCCCCTTCGTGTTAGTTACTTTAAACCCTGCAAACAGAAATAGGAGCCCCTCGCAGCGGGGCTACGTCGACTAAAATGCTAGTTCACTGTAGCTGCCATCCTATTATTTTTGCTACCCATTTTAATTATTTTTAAAACCCTAAATCAGATAAGTTTTTCGCCGCGTTGAATACATGCCGTTTTTATATATTGTTTTCCCAGAAAATCGCCATTTTTACTGCACAACGTCGTCGGTGACAGCGCAGACGTCACTTAAATTAAATTTAAGATTAAGTTTTAACATTAAGTCTCAATCTGCCCAAAAAACCTTTGACTTAGATTCTAATTTTTTCAAAGTTTCAAGATGAGGGTATCAACACCGGGTTGTGGAGGTCAGATAGGCAGTCGCTCCATGTAAAATACTGGTATTCCGCCGTATGCGGTTAGACTGGAAGGCGACGATAAATTAGTTGGGGAAAGGCTAGACAGATGAAGGTTATCTATGGTCATAGGAGAAATAACGCTCGGTAAAATATACAAATTCAGCGTAATATATATGTTTATTCGTACCAACTAATATAAACCGAGACGCTGAAATATTTCACAAACATATTGTTATTGAATTGCTTCAGGCATTTGGCACACGTTTGTGGATAAAAAAGTTTTGTTGCAAAACAAAGAAAATGAGCATCATTCTTTAGATTATGTGTTTGTTTCTATCTACATTCATGATAATTTATTCTCTTATTATCTACACATTACAATGTAATCAGACGTAATAATTATTACCCATACTAATATTATAAAGAGGTAAAATTTGTTGGTAAGTTTGTATGTCGCGGGTAATCTTCGGAAGTACTGACCCGATTTCAAAAAACTTTCACTAACGGGAAGCAAAATTATCCCGGAGAGACATAGGCTACATTTAAAACGTTCCCGTTGGATAAATTTCTGTAGATAATGGGAGCGAAGCCGCGAGCAAAAACTAGTGTTTAGATAAAGAAGAAGATCTATAAATGCTGTGTCTATCGCATCATATTGTACACGTGGTGTGTTTTTTTAGCTTGTATTATTAGAGTAAAAAGTGTACCAATTGTAGATAGGCCAATAAATCTATGATAAGTGGCGATGAGATTCAAAGAGGTTCGTATTTCTACACCGACTTTCAACTGTATTGTCGTAGTTACAAGGTAGCTTATAGCAACCCAATACACTTTTGACTTTCCATCAACGACTTCGCAGAACTTATGCCCGACTCCACACTGTCCCGATTGTTCACCAATTTTTTTACCATGTATCTTTACATGGAAAAAAAAATGTCGTCATTGCCGGATTCGTCATCATAAGAAAACAAATGAATATTTATTTAATTATGAAGTTCCCAATAATATACACTTTGTCAAACAACAATCTATTTTATTGAAATAATATAATCTAGGTGACCGACCGCTAAACATGAAGTTGGGTTCGATTAAATTGTTATTTGCTTTTTCCATCAGGAATTTGTCAGTGCCACGGAGTCTGAATTTGGGTTGATGACATAGGCTCACCTCCTTTTATATGTTACTTAAACATAACTGTCGGAATGTGGGTGTACCATTATGTACACCTATGCCTAACCCTTCGGGAATTGCAAGTGTGATGTTATGTCTGATATCAAGATAATCCACAACTCCTCCGAAAATCCGCGTTTTCTATGAAAAATCCGCTACGTAATTTCGATGTAATATGTGTAGGTAGTCTACTTACTTACCCCCCAAAGGTTCATTGGAAGACCAGCGTCAGACAGCATCACCTGTCTGGCATGAATGCTGAAATGGACCTTTTTGGCGCAGCCGTGAGGCACACAGCACACGTATTTTCTCTTTTTTAATATGTTTTTTTTTTTTAATTTTTAATTTATTTTTAATTTTGTTTCTTTTTTTTTTTCTTTTTTTTTTCTGTGTGTTTGATGAACTGACGTCAAATAAACTTTATTCTTTCTTTCTTACTTTCTTTTCTTTCTTTCTAAAAATATTGTAGACGTGAACAAACCTAACTTTCCATTGTGTGAGACTACAATCCCAAGGAAAAGTTATGTATTTGACCAGAACCAACTAGGTTCCCCCTCCTTTACCTAGCTAATATACCATATTTTACAAGCTTTACAATTCGACGCTCCACCCCAGACATTACTTACAAGTTTAAGGTCCACAGAACAGCCTAACTGGATGTTCAATTAATGCGTCCCAAACTAGGCACAAATTCTAGACATTTATTCTTGAATCTTGCGCCAATTGGCCAGAGATTAACAGGGCTTTAAGGTATGTTCACAGACCGCATAATGGCCTGGCTAAACCAGTTGAAACATAATGTCACGCTCGTATTATGGAAGGGGATAGACTGAGGTAGATTGTACACATAGTCTGACACAGGGACGAGAATTTTCTATAACGTTACTAGCATCAATCATCATCTGCCTAGCTTTTTCTAAACTATGTTGGGGTCGGCTTCCAGTCTACCCGGATGCAGCTGAATACCAGTATTTTACATGGAACGACTGCCTATCTGACTTCCACAACCCAGTTTGTACTGGGTAATACGACACCCTTTGGTAAGACTGGTAGTCAGACTTTTGGGCCACTGACTACCGGTAACGACTGTCAAAGATCTACAAATGACAGCTGGGACCAACGGCTTAACGTGTTTTCCGAGGCACGGAGGAAACTCGGTGAGAGGGTTACCCATCCACAAATAAACCTAGGCAAGCGCGGCTTAACCTGAAGATTGTCCGAGCGGCTGTCATTACTTAGCCACGAGCTCAATACAAGATGAATATTTTTATCATAATAATATCGAAACAACGAAAAGTGAATGAACCATCTTACGATTTTGAATGACTTTTACGACGGTATTTTAAATAAAAATACTATTTCTGGAGCGCAAGACTGAAAATACTTTGGAAAACTTGGTCATTTTATCAGCTCTGTAAAATTGTGCATATTTATCAAACAGACTTCTGACGAAGACTTGTCAGTGCGCTTGAGTTAACTAGGTTTTAGCGTCACTAACAGCAATATACATTCAGTGACGTCTGAAATTCTAAAGTTCATTTTATTTATTTTTATTTTACGCGACATTTTTCAAGACATTTTTAGTTGAATTTCTTTTGCAATAACTAATGACACGCTATTTGTTGGTGTCCCGATGAAAAATGACAGTTCTCGATTTTGGCGTTTTATTAAAAGCTGCTTAGCTGGCCTTCGATTCGATAGGAAAGAAAGAAAATATAATTATTTGGCACATGCTACAAGTGCACACAACAAAAGTTAAATTAAAAATTGAATCTAAACAGAAAAAGAGAAAAGCAAGAGAACCAAGGTTACCGACGTAGCCCGAAGAATTGCCAAACTTAAGTGGCAGTGGGCAGGGCACATTGCTCGCAGAACGGATGGCCGAAGGGGCTGAAAAGTTCTAAAGTGGCGACTGCGAACCGGAAGACGTTGCGTTGGAAGGGCTCCCACTAGTTGGACCGATGACCTGGTGAAGGTTGCAGGGATCCGCTGAATGCGAGTCCCACGGTACCGGTCAATGTGGTGTCACTGGGGGGAGGCCTATGTCCAGCAGTGGACGTCTTTCGGCTGAAATGATGATGAAAAAAAGAGATAATATTGTGTGTCTCACGGCTGCGCCAAATAGGCATAGTTCAGCAAACTGGCGAGCAGCTAGTGCCCGACGCTGGTTTTCAACTGGACCTAAGATAGTGATGTGACGGACGTAAACAATTTTGTACTTTGTGTTACTAATTAAGTACTCGTATGTGAATGAACAGGTACTTATCTTTACATAGTATAAAACAGTCGCTCCCGCTGTTTGTACGCTTAGATCTTTTAAACTACGCAACGGGTTTTAATGGAGTTTTCAGCAATAAATAGAGTGATTCAAGAGGAAAGTTTATATGTTTATTGCACCCGTGCGAAGCCGGGGCGGGTCGCTAATATAGAATAAATTTATTTACAAGAATAACAAATAATACAACATAACAATAAAAAATGCAAGACAAAATAATAAACCTGTACCTTACAGATAACTGGGTCGGGAAAACTGTTGCTGGATAATAATAATAATATAATAACTGGGGTCTGGACCTGATTAGCCTCAGGGTTGCTTTTAACACAGTTAATGGCAATATACTGGTACCTACACAGGACTAATAACATTTCTGAACCACCAGAGAACACGTTGGTAGTTTTTATTTTTCTTGTTATCTTCTCCAATTACTAAAGGTTGAACATCATGGTTGCATTGCATCAACTTCAAATATGTATTCATATGCTTAAGGTGAAAGGGACACCGACGATAAAATGGTTACCACGCAATGATATTATGCTGAAAGATACGCTACCATTAACACTAGACACGGGATATTTACCATTTTTTTCCCGTTTCTAGTGTTATTGATAATGTTAGTGACCATGGCAGTCCACCCTGTACGATTATCTTCTCGACTTATTATGTAATTTAAACTTAGTATAAATTCGAAGTCAGTAGTTTAAAGGAAGGTAATTAATAAGAAAATATTGAAAACCCAACCCGTGGGAGACCTTTTCTTCGTCGGATGCTGCATACCTCGGCAAACCGAACACAAACGATGATTTAAAGCGTTAACGAGAAAAGTATTAAAACAACTTCTTTCCCTTAGCATCAGGAAAACAATAGACGGTTATTAATTAGGATTTCTGCCGCAGAATTACTTTTACGGTTAGCAAAATTATTTTAAGAGCATTAACGTCTTACGGCATTTCATACAAACTTTTAAGTGATTTTTTTTTCGAAATTTCTGAACCGATTTAATTAAGTCTTCGTACGCATGAGCAGGATACCTAAGTCTAAAAACTTGACAGAGAACTTTTCGAAATATCTTTTAAAAAAAAAATATTGGTAATTTCTGTTTCTATGGAAACTCTAATCGGTCTAATTTAGCTGTATCAATATTTTTCGTAAATGTTCTCTGTCATGTTTTTAGATTTGTCTAACCTGCTTATGCGTACAAAGTTTCATTAAAATCGGTTTAGTAAATTCGAAAGACGTTGACGCTCTTAAATGAAGCTTAAAGAGCTTGCTTCAAGGCGTTTCTTGAAATAGAATGTCTTGTTTTCAGTACTTACATGATATCTTGATGTAGATAGTAAAGAGTTGAATTTGCAACATACCTGGAACAATAAAAATACATTGGTTTAACATTGGTAAGTATAGAACTTAGTCAGCCTATAATGTTCCCACTGCCTGGACACAGGCCTCCTCTCTATGAGAGGGAATGGGCTATAATTCACCACACGGGCCCAGTGCGCGTTGGTAGATGTCACATGTCTTTGAATTTTTGGATCTAGGACATGCCGGTTTCCTCACGATGTTTTCCTTCACCGTTAGTACTGGGTATCGTATCACCCAGTAGTCCTAACTGGGTTGTGGATGTGGTTGTGTGTGGTTGTTGTCAGATAGGCAGTCTTACCAAGGGGTATCGTATTACCCAGTACTAACTGGGTCGTAGAGGTCAGACAGGCAGTCGTTCCATGTAAAGTACTGGTATTCATCTGCAACCGGTTAGACTGGAAGCCAACCCCAACATAGTTGGGAAAAGGCTAGGTAGATGTTTTCCTTCACTGTTGTGAGAGCAGCGGTGATGAACACAAAGCAACGCGTCTGCCTGGGTTCGAACCCACAACGTACTGCTTGTAAGTCGGGGACGCCACCACTGGGCCACCGTTGCTCTAAAAAATGATAGTAATGATGGTACAAAAATTAAAAAAAAAGTGAAATGAGCTCTGATATTTTTAAATGCAAGACCATAAAGTATAGAATAACAGAATAGTGAATTTAATTCAGTTTGTTTTAAACTATATTGATGGATGTAGTGCGTAAAATATGAGATAGATAAATACCAGTTTTTAATTTGAATCGCTGGAAATCCAATCATCATGAAAAGAATTTATGAAAATACTTTTGCGAACTCTACCATTGGCATTTTCACGGAAAATAAATTTTATGAGCAGAATGGATTTTAATAACAATCCGTTGGACAATAGGCTGCTTGTGACATCGCATAATAACTGCTTATCCTTCTTTTCGAACGAAGTGTAATGAAAAATATGTTATTGCGTTTATTGTTTGCTATAAATTAAACTTTACGAGTAAGTTTATTATTTTACCAAACCTATGACTTGTCTAATATAACAAGTCTACTGCTATGCTACTGTCAAAATGTTAATAGAACAAGTCTACTGCTATGCTACTGTCAAAGTGTTAATAGAACAAGTCTACTGTTATGCTACTGTCAAAGTGTTAATAGAACAAGTCTACTGCTATGCTACTGTCAAAGTTTTAATAGAACAAGTCTACTGCTATGCCACTGTCAGTGTCGGGTTGTATGTTGAACAAAATATGGTTCGCTACCGTAACACGTATATATTTACAGAATTATAATCATCAATACAACACTTTATGTTCATTTAATCCCATTGTATGACTATCTCATGAAAAAGTGATTTTATTTCGTGCCCCAAGCTAGAAAGAGTGATCTCCATTAAATATTTAGGAGTAATCGATGACGACAACCTGAAATGGACACAAAATAATATCTCGGTTACCGCCAAAAGCGTGCATAGGTTGATCCATATCTTTAAAACCCTGAGACATGTTACTAGTCTAAACCCTCTGTTACGAACATATAGAGCCTTATATCATTGTGTTTTGGGGTACGCTATTTGTACTTGGGGTGGGGCAGGCAAGACAGCTGGAGCGGGCTCAGCGTGCCATCCTAAAAGTACTTTTGTCACTGACATACCAGACGCCCACGACCGCGATATACGGAAAAGACAAAGTACTTAGCGTCCGCAAGCACTTGGAACAGAATTGAAACTGAACAGACTGGAAGCCGACCTCGACATAGTTGGGAAAAGGCTAGGCAGATGATGATGGTTTCGATATAAATATCCAACAGAAAAAAAAAAACTTGCTTGGTTTTTAACCCACGACCTACGATATGTAAGTCGCACTGTTTCTTAAGAACGTAAGAAGGAGTGCTGATGGTAGAATTTCAAATAAAAATATTTATCCAACATATTTCGGTTTTGTAGGTAGGTTCGGAGTTTGGATAAACTCCGTCAGAAACACGGAATACAGACAAACACTACTAATACAATTAAGAAACAAATTTACTCTAACATACACACACGTCAAACTCATTACCTCCCTTTCAAGTTGTCTGTAATCGAGTAAACATAGCCGACATGATCAAAGAGAAGTCAGGTGCGGCGGAGATACTAAACTTAATTAAGAAATTAATAGAAATCTCGCTCTTAGTTTAACTTGTCGCAATCGCAGACGACAAACGGAGCCATTTTGTCGTAGCTTTGATTATTGCTCAAGAATTGAGACAGAAGTGGGTACGTCGTAAATTGATTTTGTCTGGCTTGAGTTTAATGAATAGTGGATTTTGATTTCGAATAAATTATAATGATAATAGTCTTTTAGTTCTACCGTTTAGAGGATGTATTTTTTAATGTAAGTTTTTATAAAGTAGATATTCGTTTGTTTTATCCCTGTTGTTTATTTTTAGGACCAGACACTGCACGACCCGGGAATCGAACCCAGGACCTCATGCTCAGCAGTCGCGCTTGCGACCACTAGACCAACGAGGCAGTAAAATAATAATAATAGATAACAAAAATAGAATAATGTATTATTTAAAACAGTCTTCTGCTCCTGTCATTTATTTTTTAGCCTTTACTTGCCATAACAATTACATTTCTTACAATACAATTCATTTCA
Organism: Noctua fimbriata; assembly: GCA_905163415.1. Classification (NCBI taxonomy): domain Eukaryota; kingdom Metazoa; phylum Arthropoda; class Insecta; order Lepidoptera; family Noctuidae; genus Noctua; species Noctua fimbriata. The sequence goes on along the minus strand of LR990941.1, from coordinate 15,086,670 downwards.
AATTAAATTCTTTTTTCATTTAACATTTCATGAAACATTTGGATTTCATTTAAAAAATTTACCATTTTATCAAATATTGGTTCATTTCATTTTAAAACTTTCGTCAAGTCATACTTTACTGTAAAAACGCATGTTTTGAAATTACAAAATGCACATCGAAGTACTAAAGTCCCTCCTCCAGAAAGGTTACTCAACCAACCCAGGAGCCTCAGGACTCACGTCACGTACACCGCTCATGGCTGGGACCTCTTATTTGACAGCTCCAATTTACTTCGAATGTTTGAACTTCGCTCTGACGAATATGTATGAAGTATTGTGTGATGGATGATGTTTTTTAGGAGTCTGGAGATTGACCGGGTTGAATGAGAAATGGTGAATGTCCCAAGTGTCACCAATGTCCAAGGGCTAAAGAATGTTTCAAGTAAATGAAATTGAAGTGTCTGTTTGTAATTTCAAATAACGGCTTTATACTGAATGTATATGAAAGTAAAAAGTGGAAGTTTAAGTCCAACAGTGGGACAGAATAGGTTAATTTAAAAAAAATGAAATTATATGTACTTACAATCACTTTTTTTTGTCTGTCTGTTTGTTTGTTTCGGTTTATCTCTGAAACGACTGAACCGATTTTGACGGGACTAATACTGGCAGATAGCTGATGTCAAAAGGAGTAACACTTTAATCTAAAAAAAGGGAAAGGATTCCGTGCATAAAATTAAAACCCTTGAAATTGTTAACAAATTCCGATTCAAATAAGAAAGTAGGATTTTTATAATAATTTAACGCGCACCTACCTCTCCAAAAAAAACTTCAAACTAAACATCAAGCTTTAAAAGACAAAATTCCCAAAAAATAAGCAAATCAAATCAACAAGACCAGTTCATTTCCCATTTTAAAACGAAACTGCTTAGCTCCAATTCTCTTCCATACCTCTCGTAATACAAAACGGGCTTTTTAACTGAATCATGATATAATTTCAACGCAATCCGGGGCCAATCTAAAAGGGATCAGTTTGACATGTTTAATTATAATACTTTTTGAAAAAAAATACCGACTTCCCAAAAAGTGGAAAATATCTTTACTTTCGGATGTCGGTAGCAAAAAAAGTCAATGAAACAAACGAAAGTCACTTTTAGGTGTTTTTTTTGAAGTCGGTATTTTTTATTATTATTTTTTTCAATAAATTCTGTTAGTTCAGCCTGCTTAGTTGTGGTATGATATGGTATCTCACACAAATTCTTGTCAAATTCCGATTCAAATAAGAAAGTAGGATTTTTATAATAATTTAACGCGCACCTACCTCTCCAAAAAAAACTTCAAAATTCAAAAAAGACTAAATTCCCAAAAAATAAGCAAATCAAATCAACAAGACCAGTTCATTTCCCATTTTAAAACGAAACTGCTTAGCTCCAATTCTCTTCCATACCTCTCGTAATACAAAACGGGCTTTTTAACTGAATCATGATATAATTTCAACGCAATCCGGGGCCAATCTAAAAGGGATCAGTTTGAGCCACGGTTGGGTTGCCCTGGGCTGATAGCTCAACAGAGGCCAATGTGGGCACACCACTATAATGGAGGCTATTTTGCTTGCGAATTCAATTATAACTCTGTCAATTATTACTGATTGAGAATGGATTGGAACTCTTTTACTAATGGCGGAGAAATTAGGGATGTTCGTTCGAGGAAATTCAGTAAGCATTGATGGAAATAAGGTTTGTTCAATGTGGATTGGATTTATAACGCTACACACTTGTTCTTGATATTCAATTTGGCAACATTTATTCAGCTTCCATTCAACTCTGCTGGCATCAACTATCGCTGAATTATGTTCGAAATAGCTCGGCGCAATTCAAGCTTAGGGGTCCTAAACAGCAGCAAACGGCAACGCGGCAGGCCCAGAAGGAGATAGTGAGACGAACTCGACTCTTTTCACAAGGATTGGTTTATGGGATAAGTTGAAGGAGGGAAGGGATGCCTTTGCCCTGTAGTGGGACACAAATGACTGTTATCAATAATAATAAGCGGTACTCCTGGACACGGCTCGTATTGTTAGGAGGTTCCTCTCTCTGGAGCCCTAACTGACAGTAGCTTGGAACCTGTTCCCGAAACCGGTGGGCTACAATTTTTTATATTTTTAAATGTTTTATTATTAATATTTTTTTAAATTATTATTCTAAAATGTTATTAATTTGTAAAAAAATAAATGAAGGAATAATAATAATTCAAACTTAACCAAACGGCTTTTCTTTTCTTTTCTCAATATATAAGGTCCCATTAAAATAGATGGACAAACTTTTAGAATTCATTCAGACCACCAAAATAAGGACAATTGTAAAAAAAAATAAGAAAAGCTAACGAAAATACACTACAAATGCTGGTTACTCAATGATTTTAGCTCAAAATAAAAGCACTGTAATCAGTATTTTTTTTGCTTGGATATCTTTGGTTAGACGTACTGAACGCTGTGTTAAAATTTGTCCATCTATTTTAATGAGACCTTAAATACTTTGACTAAAACAACCAAATAGTAAGTATAAGATTTTAAACTATCATGGTCACTTAACATTATTACTTAGACAGGAAACGGGATATTTACCATGTTTACTGTTTCTGTCGAGTTCCCGATATTTCGGCGCTGTTGCAAGCACCATGATCACGGATAAACTGACTAACTGTTTATCCGTGAGCATGGTGCTGCAGTAAACATGGTAAATATCCCGTTTCCTGTCTAAGTAATAAAAATAGTAAGTATGTATATACACACATATAATATACATACTTGTATGGTATTGTATATCGCACTCAAAATACGCGCTTTGACGTGGATTTGCGGACACCAGCCCGTTATACAATACAATACAAGTATGTATATAAATAAATTACTGTTTGGTTCTTTTAGTCAGAGTTTGCTAAATCTAGATTTACTGCGAATACGAATAGGGTAAACTATAGTTAAATCTATACTTAGCAACCAAATCCATGTCAACAGAAGTCTTCAATAAATAGCTCCGAATAGTTTATTATCGCGTAGAGCTAAAAGGCCGGCCGTACCCTAAACACATTACAGAGTTGGGGCATGCCCGGAATACCCCTGACGTTCGTATTGACCTTACCCAATAGTATTTGTAACGAGGTTGGAAGGAATTTCCGTCTGATTGTGCCAATTTTACAGGTCGGATTATTTATAAAGTTATAGGCTTTTGTAGGTCATCGAAAGCAGAATGATATGATACGCTTCATTTTTAGGCTTCCGTAGCCGAATGGCAAAACAACGGTACCCTTATAGATTCGTCATGTGTGTCTGTCTGAGTGTCCGTCCGTATGTCACAGCCACTTTATTTCGAAACTATTAGGAGTGCACAGTTGAAACTTGGTAGGTAGATGTATTCTGTGAACCGCTTTACGATTTTATACAAAAATAAATAAAAGATTAAGGATCCCCATAATGGAACTCAAACTATTTTTTTTTCATCAAACCTATACGTGCTACCCAGTTCGTATATGTTTGATGGGTCTTAAAAAAATTACATTGAAGTTTCTAAAACAATTTTTTCTCAAATGTAGGATTGTAGAATGTAAAAAAAACTTTCACCGAAAATTGCTTTGAATAAGATTAATATAATGAGCCTTCAAAATATTTTTATTATATTGTTTGGTGCTACGGAACCCTGTGTGCGTGTGAGTACAACTCGCACTTGCCCGGTTTTTTATTTCAATCGACACGTTAATTGTGTGCACTATCCCTAACTTTTTTTCTCAATGTAACATGAAATAACAACATGCGTTTATCCGTAGGTATACCGTATCGTATTCGCCAGTTGTGTTTCTCAATTTCAGTTTAAGGCACCAATTTCTAAGTTTTTAAATAATTATGAAGCTTAATATGTCTGTAGAAGAAAAGGAGAACATATATATATATGTATATATTCAAATACCACCTTTCTTTAAATGCTTGCGTGATAAAGTTGCATTTAGGCTCATTTGAGCCCAAAACCAGAAAGTCTGCTACCCCAAATAAAATGCCGGTTAGAATAAAAAACAGCGAACAAACCCCGCTGTAGCATAAGGACATTCTCTAATATCCAATTAACCATTTTAACTTCTGGGTATAAATTAGGGGCCCGTAACACCCCCATTCACTTGAAGGGGAGCGCAAGGGATTTGAAGAAATATTGCCACAGTCATGCTTAATATAATGTGCTTTCGGATAAGAGGAGTAAAGAGAAAGTTGGATCTGATTCATTCTGGTTTTTTTTTTCTTGGATTTGATTTTTTTTGTTTATTTTGTTTTTTTTTAAATTTTTTGTTTTAGATTTTTGATTTCTTATTTTTTCAGCTGCGCTATGTGTCACGGGTTCGATTACCGCACGGAACAAGTATTTGTATGGCCTACAAGTAGTTGTTCCGTGTCTGGCTGTTTTTGTATGTAAGTTTAAATGTTTGTAAACGCACCCACGATACAGGAAATATTCCTAGTGTTGGGCAACGTTTTATTTAAAAAAGAAAGAAAGAAAGATTCTTTCTTATCTTTTAACAGAAGATTATTTGAAATTGAAAATAGAAATTCTCTTTGGGACATTAGATAAAATTTATTTAATGTATTTTTTATGGTGTTTTCAAAGATGCAAGTGTGATACTAGATTTATGGCTCTATGACTTAGACGTAGACGTTTATAGTTTTGTAGTTATTCAGGTGAAATGATATAACCCTTTTCGTTAAAGTCCACTTTTTCGACATTTGTTTTTTTTTAAATAACTTAAGGTGGAGCGCCAGGATATCCCGCGAAATTAAAATATTCTGTACCCGAAATTAAAACACGTATTTAGTTCCAGAATTATTATCATTAAAATCATCAATACAACACTCTAAGTTCACTTAACCCCATTGAATGACTTTTTCATGAAATAGTTAGATACGTGTTACTTGCGCGACACATTTTCATCAACATACAACCTGACACTGACCTGCAAATTGCAAAAAACGTCAGAAAATTTTAACAAAGCGATTTGTGTATCTTCTGTATTTGCAATGCCACAGACACAATATTTTGCTTTAGGCAAGAACCTTATGCGTTTCCAGAAAATAGTAATATCCTATAAAATAATATCATAATGTTTGTATTTAAGTCAAAACTGCCAAAATTTCAAATTGGTTAGTTGACCATTGTACTGACGATGAAATGAAAGTTCATCACAGTCTGACTTCAAGTGTACTAAATATGAGACAAAAACAGAAAATTTTGAAAATTGTATCATTTGATTAATCGATCTGCTGTCTAACGCCTAAGCTGTGTGGACTAGTCAGTGAGCTGTCATTGGCTCACTTAGTGAAGCTGTCAGTGCAATGGCTCGTGACAATTGGATAGCTTCATCCGCGATTCAGTTCTGCTTTGATTCTCCCAACTTTTGTCAAATCGATTTTGGTATTAAGAGTTCGTCAGATTGAGTTCACGTTCTATTATAATCTACACCATTTTTTTAGTATATGCGAAACATGAATATAGTTTGTTCAGAATAAGAAACTGAATCGATTCCAATAATTTTTAAACCATGTTTTTATTTTGTCCCAAAAATATTTAAAAAAGGCTACAAGGTGGATCACGAGTGACACTAAGTACCTATCGCAATCCTTTAGGTACTGCCAAATTATTACTATCAATGAGCTCAAGACGACGCTGGAAGCGAGTGCGCCGACGCGCCGCGTGGTGACCATGTTTTTGTGAGGTCAGCCAGGTAACAGAACAAGCTTATAACTTTGTGCTTTTTCATGATACAGTTTTGAAATTTTGTACATAGATCTAAAACTAATGTTGTATATTAAAAGTACTCTATATGTTTTAGTGAAGAATGACAAGTACAACCATTTTAGGAGCATATGGCTGGGCCCTCTTTTTTCAGGTAACCATCGCAACTCAACTATTGTATCAGCTAGACTCAACTGCCACAAACATAACACTTTTCAAATAAAACAAATTCAAATGAACTGCATAAATAGTTAAATGCACAGTATATGCGTATAAATATATACCTAACATGAACAGATTCAAATTGGTAAATAAACTACACAATTTCCTTTTATGTTAATCACATCAACGCTACCCCACAATTCCAGTTTGTAATATAAAGTAGACTATGAGATTCATACAATTTAATAATACAGCATCGATATAATCTACTATTTTCTACCACCGCGTATATGTAAATTTATTCAATTTAGAGTATTATTTAATTGTTTGATGTTGAACACAGGTATCTGCACTATTTTGTAATTGTTGTAATTTATTGTTAACAGCATTAAAACACAAAGGGAATAGGTAGTCAGTACTTGTATCAAAATACACTTACTACTACTTACTTCATCATCATCATCATTTCAGCCGAAAGACGTCCACTGCTGGACATAGGCCTCCCCCAAGTGTCGCCACATTGACCGATCCCGTGCAACTCGCATCCAGCGGATCCCTGCAACCTTCACCAGGTCATCGCTCCACCTAGTGGGAGCCTTCCAACGCAGCGTCTTCCAGTAATACTTACTTAATTGTATTTAAATAGATATATGACGTAGGTATGTATGTAATGTAGACATAATGCATTAATCATTCTATTTTTCATGTATGATAAAATATGGTCCAATATTATGTGATGCTAAATACTCGTATATGAGATGATAATATCCCCGCACAATGTGCCTCGGAAAGCACGTTAAGCCGTTGGTTTCGGCTGCCATTTGTAGATCTTTGACAGTCGTTACAGTAGTCAGCCCGAAATTCTGACAACCAGTCTTACCAAATGGTATCGTACCTAGTACTAACTGGATTGTGACGGACAGATAGGCAGTCGCTCCATTTAAAATACGGGTAATCAGCTGCAACCGGTTAGACTGGAAGCCGACCCCAACATAGTTGGGATAAGGCTAGGCAGATGATGAATATAATGTAGTAAAGTCGCAAGAAACCCTCCGATTCGGCTATAAAAATATATCCGAACAGAAAAATATAAAGGTTCAAAAACTATGTAATCTAATTCTGCAGCCCTCCTTTTATGATCACAATAACCATATGAAGGGACAGCCATGCAAGGAGAAAGTTAATCCAAAATTTTCGTATATTGTTCCCCGAGATTCTTCTAAGATTATCTACCCTCTGAACGAAAAGAAGTTATAATGAGTTTCTTAGAATTCATGTTAAGCGATAGGAAAGTTTTATTGGACAAAAATGCCCGATTACCTTTGAAATGGAGTGTTGTCTGTCATAATGACATGGAGTGTTGTGCTACACTGATGTTTGAACAACCATCTGTTAATAAAGATTTTATTTATTTATTTATAATATTGTCGTTTGCATCCTATTTTTTTAAAGAAATTGAATGTTTATCTTTCTTAAAAAAACACGCACCAAAAACTAAATTCAATTAAAATTCATTTTTTTCGGACAACAGTGATCCATATGTTAGTATTACAAACAGCTTATTTACCAGTGTTAGTAATATTGATATAAAATAGTATAATTAATTGGGCCGACCAGGCAGGAAAACATGATTCCTATGTAACCAGCCTCCGCACAAAGAAGGAACATGGATGGGTTTTAGTCAGTACAAGTCTGACACTCCCTTCCGCTCCGCCCAGAGCGGAGGGGGGGGGGGGGGGTCATTTGATTGGAAAAAATAGCTCTCTGCCGCAGCTCTAGGATATAGTTGCGACTACTCTGCTCTCTCTCTGCACAGCAGCGGCAGCGACGCAGTTTTTTTTGCGTATTATGGCTTGAAAGCCATCTGTGTGGGTCTCGGCAAACATTTCTGAGGGTCTGCAGAAACGGGGCAGTCGCAACAACATCCTCAAACCATTATAAAGACATGTGGCATCCACTAGCTTACTCTGGGCCCGCGCGGTGGATGATGAACTGAACTCCACTGTGTAACTGAAGTACCTATCTGGACTTTTGATTTTATAAAGGGCCAGACTTTCAAAGCGTTATGTACTTCAAAAAAAATAATAAAATCAGTCGACTTGATAACCTCCTCTTAATGGAAGTCGGTTAAAAAGACTTCACCACCAAAAAACGTGATCCATTGCCCTCTTCAAAATTTAAAACTGTTTAACATTTTCGTACGTTCTGTCCTGACATTTGAAGGCCATTTTCTACGTCAGAATACTTCAGAACAGATTTGAATGAGTCAGAATAAAACTGGATAATATTATTATTTGGCAGAACGAAGCGCCACGTTAATTTATATTTTTGTTTGCACTGGATTCTCCTAAGTGTTATCACGTGTTTCGAGCTGGGTTTCTTTTTTGAAAGTATATTAGTCATCCGATCCGAGGAGCTCGTGGCTAAATAATAACAGCCGCTCGGGTCGATCATTAGGTTAAGCTGCGCTTGTCTAGGACGGTACGTGGATGGGTGACCACCCATTACATACCGAGTTTTGGTAGCCCTCAAAATTCTACTTTTCTTAGGTTTTTTGCAATTTTCAGGTCAGTTTCAGGAAATATGTGAAACAAAATATGATTCTCGACCGTAAAACTTATGTAGTTACAGAATTATACTTATTAAAATCATCAATACAACCGTCTAAGTTCATTTAATCCCATTTAATGACTATTTCATGATAGTCATTCAATGGAATTGTATGAACTTAGAGGGTTGTATTGATGAGTTTTATGACTATAACTCTGTAAAGCCATATTTGTTACGGTCGTGAATCATATCTTAATCAACATACAACCTGACACTGACCTGTACATTACAAAAAAACGTAAGAAAATGTAAATTTCGCAGGGTACGTTCGCGCTTCCACCTTAAATCTACGAAAGAGACCATAAATCATTTGCTTTTTCTGAAATTGATCAAGTTTTTAGTCGAATTCTCTTTATAAATCGAATAAGAGTAGCAATACAATATCCATGCTGTTTGGAGACACCTACGGCTATAACATGGATAAATCAAACCCAATTATTGCAAGACGTGATAGTGAGCAAAGATGATTATGTAGTACCTATCTAATGTTTCAAGTTCTGTGTCTACAATTTATAAGAACACTAGCGACCCGCCCCGGCTTCGCACGGGTTATATATATAAATATGAAAGCTTCCACTTGAATCACACTATTTATTACTGAAAACCGCATCAAAATCCGTTGCGTAGTTTTAAAGATCTAAGCATACATAGGGACAGATAGCGGGAAGCGACTTTGTTTTATACTATGTAGTGATATTTTGACTTAACAGTGTCCAATTAGAAGTTGCTCCTTCGATCCGTCTAGCTAGACCATACCTGGGAACCTTCTAGGTCAAACTTCCAACTTTTTCAAGTTTTTTTTTTAAGTACATGTTATTAATGTAGATTTTTACTTTGAACACCTCCACGACCTCCGTACTGTTCAATCCATCCATCAGCACAATGTTTTGAGTGCGTTACATTGAGTCCTACCGTCAAACTTAATTTTTCACCAAAAAAAAAGTCGTTTCCCAGCAATAAATTTTGCGTAAAGTTACTTAGTTTGATGTACATAATGCTTGGTTGACGGCTTCGTGAAGGGTCCGTTTACACCCTGTATAATTTAATATTAAAATAAAATGAAATTCAAACCCCGAATATTAAGTACCGATAAAGTAAGTTAAGCAAAGTCATGTTGAACACTGAATATGCGAGTAACTTTAGGCTTGGGGTTGACATTTTGAACGACCCCTCTGACATAGGTCGACGTGGAAAAATAACATTTGAACGTCTGCACACGTCAGCTGTTTGGGTAATGTCAAAATATTTTTATTATAACAAAAATTAACTCTTTCATGAAAGGTAGGTAAATCAGAAAAGGACTGATAAAAATATATTTTCATAAAACAAACTTTTTTGTTGTTCTCTGAGTGAATTAACAAAGAATACATTACTTGTAATTAGTTATACATAGATATATGTTAGTATTGATTATGTTAGGATAGACACCAGTGGCAAAGGTTCCTTAGAACTCGATTCTTACCGGCTTCCCTTTGAAAAATGGCACAGTCAGTATTCTATAGACAAATAATATAATCACATTAAAGATATGTACTCCGGCTTACCTCTTATAAAAATTGACCCTTCGCTACTGATAGGCACATTTACCGCATTAGGTTATCCTGTAATGGTAGATTTAAGTAGACTGATATCATCATCTTCCTGCCCTTGTTCCATGTAATTTGGGGTCATCGCAACACGTTTTTTTTTTCATTCATCCTCCTCTGTCAATCGACACGCTATCATTTACACCTTTTTCCTTCATATCATTCCTCATACAATCCATCCATAATTTCTTTGATCTCCATCTCCCTTCATCAACATTTATATTCATCACTCTTTTGTTCAATCGCTCCTCATCACATGTCCATACCTAGACCCTTTCATCTTTTCTGTAACAGGCGCCAATTTCAAACTTGCTCATGTGAGCTCATTTCTTATTTTATCCATTTTAGTCACTCCACACATCCATCCCAACATTCTCATCTCTGCAATCCTTTTTCATCCGTCTTCTTCACTGCCCAGCATTCTGATAAATTTTAGTTTTTCTGAAGCTCGTTTAATTTTCTTCTGAAAATCAATCTTTCTACGGGTATAAGCCAGACGGTAGAGAGTTGGTTTTTTGCAGGTGAACTCTCCAGAACCTCGATAGTTTTACAACGATTTATCGTCAAAGCAGTATCCTGCAGCTGTCTTGAATATTTTCAATTGTAGTTGCTTCAGAATGTACACATTTTTGAGCTGCATAATTTTGTACCTCAGAGAGTACTTTGTCAAACTAATCTATACATCTATACATTTACAAATAAATAAAATTGAAGTGTCTGTTTGTAATATCAAAATAACAGCTTTTCACTGAAGGCATTTGAGAATATATGCGGCACTAATAACAAAAACACATGTTTTTCAATTTTTTCTGTCTGTCTGTCTGTTTGTTCCAGATAGTCTCCGAAACGTCAAATCCAATTTTGACAGGACTTTATCTGGCAGATAGCTGAAGTTATAAGATCTAACATAGGGTACTTTTATTTTAGAAAAATAATTAGTGTTCCGTGCAAAAAAAAATTGAAATTTGTAACAAAATCTGATTCAAAGCGGAGTAATATTTTTTTATAATAATTTCACGCGAACGAAGGTCGCGGGCAACAGCTAGTTTTAAACATAAAATATAAAACGCCCTGTCTATTACTGTCAAATTTCATGAAAATTTGATCCCACCTACTCGTTACATGTTATCTAAAAAAAACCATTTGTTTAGTCTAGTCGTTACATGATGTCTGTTTAAAACTTGCTTACAAACGTGTGTGCTAATGATCATTGAAGGACAAGAGACAAAGATTGTAGGTGTTTCAAAGAGAACGTGAAAAATAACTTGTTTACAAAACAGACAATTGAAGACAGGAGACGCAAAGCTCCACGACTATTTCCTACCGATTGGACTAGAGCAAGCGACACACGTGATACGAAAGCAATTGAGGTGTAAACAAATGGCTTAAGAGGGAACAGAGGCTGTGATTCTATATACAATATGTATTCTTTTTTTTTCTTCCTGAATAACGCCTCTAGAGCCATATTTGTATTTTCCTCTTAAAATCTAGGTCAGCTGTATTCACGTCTCTGTCATTTCAATTTTTTCAGCAACTAATAAGTTAATAAGAAAATAGGACGCTCCATAAATTCCAAAAAATGCCCCATTTTTATGGCCGCGATTAGAGGACAACCAGACAAATTATTTTTTTTTTTGTCAGCCTGAACTGTCACACCTGGTCAAAGGCCTCCCCCCGTTCCTTCCACTTTTCTCGATTTTAATTTATTTTAATTTCGAAAGTTTTTATCATAAAAGTAATTGATACATATTTCTTAAAATTTTAAGGTCAAAAATAATTTAATCGGCTCAGTTTTTGAGGAGAAAAAAGGGGAATACGAAACGTCGATGTCGTCAAAATTTTTGATATAATCGGTCTGAGGTGTAGCTGTCCCTATTACCGTCAAATGGCATTGAATTTGACCCCTCCTACTCGTTACACGTTCACGTTTTTGTAAAAAAACAACCAATTTGTTTAGTCTAGTCGTTGCATGGTGTCTGTTTAATTAAAACTGATTACTAACAAACGTGTGAGGTAATGATCATTGAAGGACAAGTATCGCACTCTATAGCGGTAGACTTGAGGTAGCTCGACGACAATAGTTTCTTCAAATGCCTATTTCAAAATTCCTCGCAGGCCATGTTCCCTCTTAAACTATACCATGAGTCACCGCTACGCGACAGTACCTAAGTGAAGGAAACTAGTGAAACACGCGCGTCGCAGATCGCTTCGCCTATGGCTGTAAACAGGGCGTTAACGTCTCCTAATAGCACTTGAGCGTCGGACTGCTAATTACCAAGTATTGTGGAACTAATCTCGTCTGCTTAGCGTGGAGATTAAACGGCGATTGATGACCGTTTTTGTTTTCTCTCACGGATCAATTTTTTTCAGTGGTTCTTTGGACGATTCGGCAAACCGCACGGGGTGTATGGAGGCGGTGTCGGCCTACCCCCTTCCATAGGCCTTAGACCTAGCATAACGATCATTATAGGCTGATTACACTCTATGAATCTCATAAGTTCGCCACAATTACTAAAGAACATTTTAAAATATCAGTTTGTTTGTTTTTATCATCATCAACATTTCAGCCGAAAGACGTTCACTGCTGGACATAGGCCTACCCCAAGTGTCGCCACATTGTCCGGAACCGTACGACTTGCATCCAGCGGATCCCTGCAACCTTCACCAGGTCATCGGTCCAACCTTCCAACGCAAATTCTTCCGGTTCGCGGTCGCCACTCCAGAACTTTTCGGCTCCATCGGCCATCCGTTCTGCGAGCAATGTGCGCTGCCCACTGCCACTTCAGTTTGGCAATTCTTCGGGCTGCGTCGGTAACCTTGGTTTTCTTAAGGATATCCTCATTTCTGATTTGAAAGGAAACTCTGGGTTTAGCAACAAACTGCTATTGTTTTTAATAGCCGATGAAATTATGATTTGTCAAAGTTCGTAATTAGAAAGAAGAAAGAAAAAGTATTTATTTGTATGACGTGCATCACAAAAATGACAAAAAAATAAACAATAAACCATAAATTCAACAGGACGGAACAAAATAAGAAAAAAGTTAACAGCTTGCATGTCGTGACTGCGACAAGCAACTTACCACTCAGCATGATGCTGTGCTATGGGGGGCCCACAGCACAGCGCTGGTTTTCAGTGGTAACCCGTGAAAATACAACAGCAACAATAGACAATAGTTATTTATTGGCACTAACACTGCACTTAAAATATTTGACAATGTGTATGCTACATGGAAGTTGTGTCACTATGACCCTTATACCGTGTATTGTTAATCTCCACTTTTACGTAGAATCCCGCAGATATTTCAAAACAACATCCTTACCACGATTCCGAACTGAATGTCTTTACAAAGACAACAATTTTTCCACAGGTTTTTCATGTTTTTCTTCAGACGTATTCCTAAAAGTAAGCAAAAAAACCGCCTCAAGCTAACGATATGCGAGACAAGTTACAAAGAAAACTCTTTGTATGTCGAACAAGCGAATCATTTATCTTAATCGGAGGCTCATCGATTTTCTTTTCACCTTCTACCCTGAGGGTACAGGGTTCGGGTGTGTAATTACCAAATGGATTCGTCTTTAACAAAAAACGATGACACGCTGCGTATTGCGAAGGCTTTTAAATATTAATCTGTCGTTTTATTTCGAGGCGGTGGAAGATGAATCGGTAAAATTTTAATATTTATTAGGGATCTTTTACGATTAAATGGTATTTGGTTTACTTACTTATTTAGTAAAGTCGTCTCGTGAAAACCTGGTTTTATATCATCATCTGTCTATCTTATTCCCAGCTATGTTAAGATCTGCTTCCAGTCTAACCGGTTGCAGGCAGCTTAATACAAGTATCTTACATGAAGCGACTTCCGATACATACAGCGTGGCACAAATAGTGACGTCATTAAACAAATATTAGATTCCTCACGCCCAGGGGTATCCAAAAATACCCCCATGTATGTTCCGCGATTCTTGATAGTTTTCGTATGTAGTATGTTCAAATAAATTCCATCCTTATTTTTACACGGCATTTTCACATTGTTTAACGTTAACTAGAGGCAGTTTTTAATCTCATTAGCATACAAAAAGCCCTGTAAAAATAAAGATTGTTTGTTTAAAGCGATTCCCACTCAATTTTCAAGAAGCTACAGCTTTTTGAAAAATTCAAAAACTACAATATATAAAGAATTGCGGGACATACATGGGGTATTTTCGGATGCCCCTGGCCGTGAGAAATCAGTTTTTTTAATGACGTCACTATTTGGACCATCCAGTATAACACGGTTCCTTGTGGAAAGCCTGAATCTCAGACTTTCAGTCTTGGAACCCGAAACGAATATCTACAAAAAGACATGTTGAGGAGATGTCTTGACCATAATAGGATGACCTTCTTACAGTAAATTATCTCGCCAGCTTGATAATAAATGTATGCCGCAATTTTTCTCAGCTTTTATACTAGCTGTGGCTCGCGACTTCGTTCGTGTGGAGATTTTGAAGTGAGCCTATGAGCTATTTCAGACTATCATCTATCTCTGTGCCAAATTTCATCTAGATCTGTTCAGCCGCTCTGGCGTGATTGAGTAATAAACATCCTTCCAACCATCCAAACTTTTGCATTTATAATAGTAGTAAGATTGGTATCGCAAATACGCAAAATATCCTAACTCGTCATCATGATTCTCCTGGCCTTATCCCAATTTATTTGGGGTCTCTGCAGCATATATTCTTCTTCCATACTTCTCTATTACCTTCTCGTCATCTCAGCAGTCACCTCCTTTCTAGCCATATCATACTTCACACAGTCCATCGTTTCTTTGGTGTTCCTCTACTCTTATAGCTTCATGTTCAACATTATCCTCACTACATTTTCCTCATTCCTCCGCATCACATGTCCTTACCACGATAACCGATTACCACACAAATTTTCAGTCACGGGCGCCACTCTTAGACTTCCTCTTATGGACTCATTCCTTATTTTATCCATTCGCGTTACACCACATCCCCCTTAACATTCATCTCAGCCAGATGCAAAATATTCTAACTATCCAACAGATTTGATACAACTTACTCCGATAGGTTACATTTCTATTATCATTACATAATATTAAATAAATCTTGATATAAATAAAGTCATAAAAACCGTGCAATACGGGGGTGGGTCGCTAATACATAAAAATAAAAACGCTTTGAAGCCGACACGGTTCCAATTTCAAACGCAAAGAAATCGTAGAAGGTATGAATGAATCCTTAATTGGTTCTTCAAAAAGATGTAAGGGTTTAGGATGAAAGGTTACTAAGCTATGAGGGATCCGCTCCAATATCGTGGAATATAAAAACGTTCTGTCGTGAGAAATTAAAGGGTGTAAATAGACCCTTAACACATCCGAAACGCACTTGTTCTCCCCGTCTTTGCGATCATTTTTTTTGTTCTAGGGAACTTTCTAGTTACGGAGATATTGGGGGTCAAAGTTCCAACTTTTTCACAAGTTTTTTTTTTTTTTTAATGTTTTTAATGTAGTATATATACTTTACACACCTCCACAACCCCCGTACTATTCAATCCATCCATCAGCACAATGCTTTGAGTGTTTTCCATCGAGTCCTACCTTAAAACGTGATTTTGCACCCCAAAAAAAAGTCGATTCCCAGCAATAATTTTGTGCGTAAAGTTACTTAGTTTGATCTACAGAATGCTTGGTTGACGGCTATGTGAAGGGTCAATTTACACCCTGTATTAATATCAAGCATTAAAGTCAGAGGGAGCGGGCTGTCAACCACCACGCTGGCCCTGTTTGGGTAAGTCGTTGTAGTGGCCTGTGTCCCAGCAGTGGGAACATTATAATTATGTTGATTATGCTATAATTATGTAAATGAATTATAATTATTATTTCCTTCATTTAATTCTAAACTTACATTTTTAAATATTCCTTAAAAAACAATATAAAAATCATTTTAAAATTTTAAAATTGTAGACCACCGGTATCAGGACCAGGGTCCAAGCTACGCCGGTAGCTTGGACTCTGGTCAGGGCTCCAGAGAGAGGAACCTCCTAAAAATACGAGCCGTGTCCAGGTTTTCTGAATCAAGCCCTTAATCCAGCTGCCTAACGACAGCCTCCTCAGGTATTGATCGAGGCTCTAGGCAATTAAGCCAAGAATAAACTTGAATTTATTTTACTGGCCCATAACTTTATGCATAACTAACCAAATATTTGATTTTCGCACAAAACAACGAAAGTACTGGCAAAACTAATTTGATTATTTTGGCCATAATCAAGCTGGTTTCCAAAGACAGCAAGGCACATTGAAATAACAAAGCCTGAATCACAAATATAAATACAGTATCAAAATAACAAAAGATCAGAATTCTCCGATACCTGATTTTTTGTCCCCCAAAGGATATTTCTCCCCCGTTGAACATAAAAACATACCATATCTTTCGTAAAAGATAAAGCTTTGCTAACGTTCGTATTATTTTGGGGAAGGTCGGAGTAATTGTCGCAGCTGTTACTGTTGCGACGTGAGTAAAAGTTAAGTGGTGATGATCAAGGGGTTTTAGCGGGTAAAAGATATGAGACATGTGGGGTATTAACAACGTTATAATAGGTGTATTAAGGTTTCATTTACGTTATAGCGTGGTTCTTTCATAAACTGGTTGGATAACGCATACGGGTGAATATCATATCAGCAAATTTTACGCGTCCACGTTGAGAATCGAGGTGTAAAATGATAGGATGTTTCTGTTTTTTTTTGTAGTGAACTACGTAACTTGGTTTAATTAAGGCCACATTTATTTTTTTATAAGTGTATATAAATCATCAGGGAAAAAAATAGCCTTCAAATTCAAGTTTGGTGGCTTGTCCCAGCTCCATTTTTTTATGTAATTGGGTTCACCAAAGTAACAATTTGAGGTACAATAAAAAATGAACAATTTAGTTAGTATAGCATAAGACACATTATCTAAAAACAATTAAACCATATTATAAAATCTTATTTAAAAGCACAGGACACTCGATCAAAGTTTGTCCAAACAAAAATCAAAATTTTGGTAGCACTAACACTTATTATAACATGAAGTTTCGTGCGTGTGCGATCAATCGAGTTATTTATTTCGCATCTATCATTCGTGCGATTAGTGCGATTAGTGTCAGGTGTGTGATTAGTGCTGTGTGCCCTCCAAAAACGTAAGTACTCGCCTTGGGTGGAACGGGGGACAAGAATTGTTCAATTTCTGGTGGATCGATTTACTGTTGATTTTAAAGTGTTATAATAGTAAGCTACATTCTATAGCTAAAGATTTGGGTGACCCATAAATCAATGACATTAACCGTACAGTAAGGAAAATAGGTTGTTTTCTATACTAATATTATAAACAGGTAAAATTTGTTTGTAAATATGTATGTATTGTAGGGGGTAATCTTCGAAACTACTATTCCCCAAGTGTTATGTGCTACATTTAAAACGTTCCCGTGAGTACATTCCGTATATAACGAAGCCGCGAGCAAAGCTAGTAGGACATAAAACAAAAATAAATTGGTGTATCTGCTACACTAAATGTTGTGGTTTATTTTAGTTAAATCAAACGTGAAATGTGGATGATTTTGGCCCACAGTTTGTCCAGCATTTATCCATCAATCCTCATAAACTTTCATATTTATAATATTCAATAAGCCTTAACAAAAGGCAAGAAATTATGAAAATTACAGCCACCTGTAAACATTCCTTATTCAAGGTGTTGGATCGCCAGTAATCCATGCTAACGCCAACAGGGGGCGCCTCCATCTCATTTGATATTTCTTTGATCATTACGCTTTTGAATTAATAAATAATCAAGTCATATTTAAGGGAGTTGTCTCGTCTTTTGTAATATCTGTAATTAATTAAACTAAAACTAAGGGCACATAGAATATGCTAGCTCGCCGTCCGACCGTCTTATGACGACTGGCCGTGTCAACGTCGCGTTCGTGTTCCACGCGCACCTCAAAAACATGTCAGCAAACAGGAAGGGGTTCGCAAGAGCCGATGCCTGCCAGGGCTGCGGGACTGTTCGAAAGAGATACCGCGGCCCTGGAACACAAAGGGCTAAGAAAGGACATGGATGGGTTTTAGTCAGTACAAGTCTGACACTCCCTTCCGCTCCGCCCAGAGCGGGACACCGCATTTGATGAACATCCGAAAAAAAGGGCACATAAAATATTAACGACACAGCAAGAAATAATTATTTTGAGTTTGACACATGTGTCAATAATTGTGACCACTAAAAACGACGAGGCAACTAAACTAATCAAGGTGTTATTGGGTTTTTCGATTAGGAATTTCTCATTAGCAGCCGGAACCTGGATTAGGCAATAAGCGGCAAGAAGTCCCGACCCGTTATCATCTCATCATCATATTCTGTTTGGTAAGCGCGACTGCTGAACATGAGATCGTGGGTTCGATTCCCAGGTTCAGGTTCAAAGCGTTATTAGATTTTTTCATCAGGAATTTCTCAGTAGCAGGCATGGAGTTTCGATTTGTGCCCGGTTGATAGATATACGCTCGCCACCTATTAAGTAAGACTTAAACATAACTATCGTAACTGCTTGGCTGCCCAACCCTTCGAGGATTACAGGCGTGATGTTATGTTCCATCATTGCTAGAATTCAAAAAAAATTTAAAGCGTATCGTTAATACTTTGTTTTGAGTAACATGAAGCTATATGAGGATCACATAGGATTAACATAAAAACAAAACAATTCTAGATCTAGTTTTTGCGGAATAAAAACTAAAACCAAAACTAATTGAAACTTTCGCAATAAATAATACACAATCTCACCTCCTGTGATTGAGCGAGACAACCCCAACACAAGTATTATTAACTACTTACTGGGGCTGTTTCATTCACAATTGTAAATGTAACCATTTGAGACACAATACCCTTTATTTTATTTTTTTTTGTGATTGATCCTCCTTGAACATCTTGCTACAATTTGATAAGATTTCATAAAAAAAAATCCTTTTATAACAAACGCGAATTCGCTGAACGGAAATTAACCCACGGGAACATTTTAAATGTAGCCTATAACGCTCGGACATAATGTGGCTTCCCGTTAGTGATAGAATTTTCGGAATCGGATCAGTAGTTTGGAAGATTGCCCCTACATACAAACTTACAACAAATTTTACCTCTTTATAACGGGTGTAAATAGACCCTTAACATAGCTGAAAGGCACTTGTTCTCCCCGTCTTTGCGATAATTTTTTTGTTCTAGACCATACCTGGGAATCTTCTAGTTACGGAGATATTGGGGGTCAAAGTTCCTACTTTTTCACATTTTTTTTTTTTAATAATGGTTTTGAATGTAAGATTTTTACTTTACACACCTCCACGACCCCCGTACTATTCAATCCATCCATCAGCACAATGCTTTGAGTGCTTCCCTTCGTGTCCTACCGTAAAACGTGATTTTTCACCCCAAAAAAAAGTCGATTCCCAGCAAAAATTTTTACGTAAAGTTACTTAGTTTGATGTACAGAATGCTTGGTTGACGGCTATGTGAAGGGTCTGTTTACACCCTGTAATATTATCATAGATGTGGGGGTTGAAAATGTATGTCCGATTTATCTACAGTAGATATGAATACAACCCCTCCGATCAACTCCGTCATTCAGGATACAGCGAATTTCCGTATTTACGCCTCTACGCCCGAAACTGTCTGACCTCTGCTGTAACCTTTTAGGGAACCAAATATCCGCAGTATGATGTTTAGGAGGACATTTTTATTCTACGGTCACATTATTATGACTATTCTATGTCACAATATAAAATAAGTCAGATTTTCTAAGCTAGTCTTGGACATCACTGACATCGGTGAAGTAAAAACATCGTGAGAGAACGTGTACTTATCTTCTTATATGTATATAAAAATCTTGTGTCACGGTGTCTGTGGTCGCACTCCTCCGAAACGGCTCGACCAATTTTTATGATTTTTTTTATGTATATTTTTCAGTGGCGAAGGTTCCATACAACTCGATTCCTACTGGCTTCCCTTTGAAAAATGGCAAAGTTAAATAGTATAATCAAATTCAAGATATGTACTCCGGCTTACCTCTTGCAAAAATTGACCCTTCGCTACTGATATTTGGTAGGTATAAGAATAGAATGAGAATATACGTGAAGTATGATTAAACATTCATAATCTTTACTTAACTTTACGCAGCGTTCATGAATAAATTTCTAAATCTAACCTTTGACAAAAGTCTTAAAAGGTCATCGTTCAACAGTTTTGATAATTGGTCTCCAAGGACTGACTAAGCATTACACACTTTTATAGTCTAAGGGCAGGTCATTCTGTTCAAAAAACGAATTTTCAACTGCAATCAAAGTTTATGATTGTCTATGATTCAATTCGTTTGAAAAAAAATACACTTCGATTTTCGAAGGGACGTGATCAGAGTAACTCACTCTTTTACTTAAAATACATAAAACAACTTTGTCTGTCTGCCGTCTGATACTGTTTGACTGCTAAATCACACAGATAGTTAGTTTAGTTATTAATTGTAGTTTGAAAGTAAGTAAGAAACTTTTCATCCTGAACATTATCAAAACAAAATTATGAAGCACAAAATACACGATCCAATAATATACTATCAAAACACCAATCGAATAAGGAACACTGCAATCCAGAACTCAAATTACTGACGTAGCTAATAAAGCTGCCTAACTAAAATGGGACTGGGCAGGCCATGTCTGCAGGATGCAAAGCTGTAGGTCCGCATATCACAAAACTGGAGCCGTGAGACAGCTACACGGGGTCGCGGAAGACCGACGGGATGACGGCGGCGGGACGCCTTGGATGGCTTTCTCGTTAATTGGCGAGAAGAGGCGCAACATCGGGAAAAGTGGAAGAAGTGGAGGGAGAGACCCTGGAGTGGGACAGTTGAAGATAACAAAAAAAAAAGTACCCACAGGTGAAGTTGCAGACAAAAGTCAGTCTTTTATATTTATGTAGGTATCAATTTCCAAGTCGCATCTGGACGAAACACGAAACGGAATTATGTAAGGCTCTTGATGAAAAGATATGAAATAAAAATATCTACATTATTTATTTGGCTAGACTTTCTGTACCAAAAATAGCGGTTTTCGTGAAAGCCTCTATATTCGTATGCGTAACAACATTAGCCGTAGGGGTTGCTCGAGATATAAGATAAAAATTACGTATTTTTGTAACATTTCCTTTGAAGGAAGTTATCATAACCACGGTTGTGAAAAGCTCACTTTATGAATATACTAGCACTTCACCCGCGACTTTGTCTGCAAAAAGTGTGATAGCTCGGCAAATATACATGATATAAATATAATTTATAGCCTATTCATCATCATCATTTCAGCCGAAATATGTCCACTGCTGAACATAGGCCACCCCCAAGTGTCGCCACATTCACCGGTCCCGTGCGACTCGCATCCAGTGCTTAGCCTAACAAGTTGCCAAGTCGCTACTTCAAAAACTTTTGATAAATTCGTTTCTTAAATTTTATTTCCAGATGCGAATTAGTGCAAATTATACCTTAGGGTAGTAAATCAATATTTATAAATAGTGTTCTATTTCGTTATACTATTTAGTATGTTAGAATATTTTATTTTAGTTTCAATGTTAGGGTTTATTTGATAGTTTAAAAATATAGGTACCTATGAACTAGTATTATCAGTGTTTTCATTTATTGTCGTATTGTCGTCGCCACCTTGTATTTCTTAACTAATAATAAATAAAGTGTAGCAAATTCCTCCTAAATGGAACTAGTCGAAAGTTTTCAACGGTTAGAGTAAGAACTTGTAACAGTTGTAGACAGTTCCTTTTGTCCGTAATTTTCGGGGATAAGGCCTTGGCACGTAAGTTCACGTAACACCGACTCAGACCCTCGTGTGCTATTTTGTTTTTTATTGCACTGCATATCTACAACATTATTTTCAGTATATGTGAAACCTGAATATAGTTTGTTCAGAATAAGTAACCGAATCGATTACAATAATTTTTAAACCATGTTATTTTTTCCCAAAAATATTTTATAAAGTTAAAAGTTGGACACCGAGCGACTCTAAGTACCTATCGCAATAATTTAGGTACCTACTGCCAAATTATTATTATCAATGAGCTCAAGACGACGCTGGAGGCGCGCGCTGCGTGGTGACCACTATTTTGTGCGGACAACTAGATAACAGAACAAGCTTATAACTTCGTGATTTTTCATGATTCAGTTTTGTACATAGATTCTTTACATAAAAATACTAGACACGTGTATCAGGTTTCGCATATACTAAAACTAATGTTGTATAGTCTGTTTTTTAATCTCTGAGACTAAACTGACAGTACGTGGCTTGCCAGTTTTTTGCAATTCATAAATAGTGATGTGCTTCTACCGTAAACTGCCGTTAATAAAATCTAGTAGTATCGTTTTTTTATAATAAGTTATCCTGAATAATAGGTTTAGGTAGTTATTCATTATAGAAATCAATTCGTATTCAAAATTACACACTAACTGCCGCATTAACATAATTATTTTTAAAATTGTAAATGTTTGTATGGTGTCAAGTTTCAATAATTGCCGTATTTTTTAAAAGTTCTGCCGTTTTGTAAGGGAAAAGGGTTTAAATATCCGTTTTATCGTGTACAGGAGCAACACTGATAGCATGTCATTTTTTTTCCAATCGTCTAATAAATATAAAAAGTTACGATTCAACAAACCGGTATCGTAGGTACAACTCTTTTTGACGGCACGGTTGGCGCAGTGGCTGAGCGATTGGCTGCTGCGCTGCGTGTTGCGGGTTCGATCCCCGCACGGAACAAAAATTTGTATGATCTACAGGTAGTTGTTCCGGGTCTGGCTGTTTGTGTATGTGAGTTTAAATGTTTGTAAATGCACCCACAATACAGGAGAAATTCCTAGTGTGGGGCAACGTTTTAAAAAAACAAAAAAAAAGCTGACAACATTATTTGTAAGTTTGACATTTGGATGTAATAATTTAGTCTCAGGGATTAAAAAACAAGTTATACCTACTTCATTATTAAGTTTTGTGTTATAAATCTATCCTGGAACTACTACCTACTACTTTAGGGTTTAGTATATGGGCTATAATCCCCCACGCGGCCTATTGCGGGTTGCTAGATGTCACATGTCTTCGAATTTTTGGTTCTACGACATGCCGGTTTCCTCACGATGTTTTCCTTTGCCGTTTTAGCGCTGAAATAAATTGCACAAAGTAATGCGCCTGCCTGGGTTCGAACCCACGACTTATATAACTTTACTCGGCATTTATTTAGATGAGGGAAACTGTTCAATGATCTGGAATTTTTGAATTTTTTCAATCGAAATTTTGATTGCAAAGCAACATTAAAACTAGTGTTACAACACGGGTTGCCATTTATAACTATATTTAATATACTAATAGAATATTAATGCAAAAATAACAGACCCTTTTGATAATACGGCAAAAACAACATCCACGGGCAGCCTTCGTGATTGAATTTTCAAAAGCTTTATTTAAGAAAAACAAGTTTAAATTTTAAACTTTCTACTGGATGAAATGACAACAACCCTTTAACAAGCTTTTATGAAACATGTTATAGGAGATACGATATCTATTGAAAAACGAAATTATTGCATTTCAATATGTTCAATATGTTTCCAAATAGAAAATGATTGCAGAACAAC
Organism: Noctua fimbriata; assembly: GCA_905163415.1. Lineage (NCBI taxonomy): Eukaryota > Metazoa > Arthropoda > Insecta > Lepidoptera > Noctuidae > Noctua > Noctua fimbriata. The sequence continues at coordinate 15,062,890 of LR990941.1, read as the reverse complement.
GCATCTAGTGACGTTACAATTGTCAAATGGCACAAATTCCATGAAAAACACAAAAAAAATCAATTTAGACTAAACAAGTAAAAAAAAAACCGGCCAAGTGCGCGGCTAACAGCTGATAGGTCTCAGGCGCGCGCGCGCGAATTTTATATGGCTGTTGTGTTATTGTGATAACATTGAATGACTGACAAAAAAAAAATGTGTCTTTGATAAAGTTGTTTGTAGTCATGAGTACAATCACGTGTATAAGTATCGGTCACTAATTACCAGTCATCCTGTATAATATAACTTGTGTTTTACAAATTTTATTGGCTTGCGGCAATTTCCACAAAAACCGAAAACATCAACAAGTAATGATAGCCAACCCTCCCACTAGCCTATCGTTTACGATCGCTACAACTATACGATATCCTTACTTTTACTTTCACTTACAGTTTACTCCTTTAACCCTCACGCGGTGCTGTAAAGCCAATTACCTGACCCTCCGGTAAAATATTTCCTTCATATGAAAATGTTTAACTTTCGAAACGTGTAGTGTAACTGCGCTCTTTTCGTTGACGTGTTATAGAGATGTATCTTCAACTTTCCTTTTATTATTTATTACCTTTTGCTCCCGTTTTGTACGGAAATTAACCCATGGGAACGTTTTAAATGTATGCGTATGACACTCGGGGATAATGTAGCTTCCGGCTAGTGAAAGGGTTTTCAGAATCGGATCAGTAGTTTCGAAGCTAACCCCCTACATAAAGACTTACAAACCTACAAACAAATTAACATAACATCACGCCGTAATCTCCGAAGTGTTAGGCAGAGTTGTACCTAATAGTACACCCACATTTCGCCAGTTATGTTTAAGTCCCATGTAATAGGGGGCGAGCCTATTGCCATCAAATACCTCTTTATTATATTATAGTATGGATTAAAGGATGACTTATTATGACTATAGGGACCATCCTCATCGTCACTAGATGCAAGATTACTAAGTGGAGAAACATTCTTTCAGCTATTTTCAACCATCGTCTTCTATGGAATTAAGGTTCAGATCAAGTTAAGATCGTATTGTTTGACAGCTTCCAGTTTTCTGACTATCGGCTACAGTTAAATCACTTAGATAGGTAGATAAAATTGTTGATGAAAATATTTTAGTGGAATATAACAGTGTCATAAAGAAGACATGCTGGGCCGGCCCAAACAAATTGAGATAAGGACAGGAGAATCATGATGATAACAGTATTATAATTATAATGTAGCAAGAAAACTGAAGATTTTTAGATTAGACAATATATTTCAAAAACAATTTAATTAACATCCTTAAGGAACACCGTTATGGATAAAGTAAGGAATGAGTATATTAAAGGAAGTTTGAATATTGCGACTGTTACAGAAAAGTTGCAAGGGAATCGACTGTCTTGGTATGGACATGTGATGAGGAGGGATGTATCGTATGTGACGAAAAGAGTGATGAATATAAATGATGATGGACGAAGATGGAGAGGAAGACCAAGGAAACGATGGATGGATTGTGTGAGGAATGATATAAAAGAAAAAGGAGTAAATGTTAGCGTGATGGTTGACAGAGGAGAATGGAAGAAAAAATCGTGTTGCGCCGACCCCAAGTAACATGGAACAAGGCCTTATTCTATGTTACTTGGGGTCGATGAAGTAACATCGTTAAAACTATTCATCTAACTGCCAAATTCTTCATCCTTTACATGAATACACTCTTGTTCAAAGTAACATCCGTATGATTTCTTCAACTAAAGTTTCCGACATCCCTTATCCGCATTCAGACATTCAATTACAGCATCTAACAAGATATTCTGCCCCAACAATTTGTAGTCATCAATAGTACTTGGTATAACGCTTACGGCCCCTTACTTAACATAGTTCCCTCATCAATTTGATCCCATAATTCGGCCTTTATCCCCTAAAATTGGATCGTGAACTTTACCAATTTTGGTCCATGGGGAATTAAATTAAAATATTCAGAAGAGTTTTTGAATTTGATTGAAACTTATTTGTGAGGAATTCGGTTTGACGAGCTCGCCATTTTGGTCAATTACGAGCTTTTAGGAAGTTTTGTTTATTTACAATTAGATTATGAACTTTGGTTGGATTATCTTTGGGATCTTTTTTTGTTTTAAGGTGTGTGGTTTTGCTAGAGAAACTTTTCTTTATTTCATTTCTGAAGTTTGTATCATTACCATTTTAGCATGTGATCACAGATCTTTGACCCTTCTTTTCTGTTATACGTTATACTTCTTGGTGTTATTAAAGTTCGTATAGTTAGACTTAATCGTCAATGAAAATTATGTTCGCGGTCCATGTTTCATTTCAGCATGTGTTTTGTTCATCAATACTGTCAAGTTTCTCATCTCACTCATCTTTTACAATTATACATCTACAAAGAAGAAATAATCTTTGACCGAAAACAGCAAACCTTTATCATCAACATCATCATCATCATCACCTGCTTAGCCTTTTCCCAACTATGTTGGGGTCGGCTTCCAGTCTAACCGGATGCAACTGAATACCAGTATTTTACATGGAGCGACTGCCTATCTGACCTCTACAACCCAGTTAGTACTGCGTAATACGATACTCCTTGGTAAGACTGGTTGTCAGATTTTTTGGGTCACTGACTACCTAATGACTGTCAAAGATCTACAAATGACACCCGAGACCAACGGCTTAACAGCAAACCTTTATATAATACACAAAACACTTATACATAACTAGCTTTTGGTTTTGGCCGCTATGAGATCGGAAATTATACCAAGGAGAGGACTACGGGACTGTCGGGAGAAAAAGCATATTCTAATCTATCCGTGTGCTTTTCCATAAGGTAACAGACAGGTAGAGTTACTTTCACATCTATCTATTATCTAAATTTATATAAATAAAAATCAATTGGCGAAAATATGACGGAGCATCACTGAGGGAAACCTCGACCGATTTGGCTGGTTTTTTTTGTTGTTCTCATGAAAGATTTTCGTATTAGTAAATCTCAGCCTTGCGAAGCCGGGGCGGGTCGCTTGGTTATTATATGAGTATGGATTCCTACTACCATTTCATTCGTCTCACAAAATGAACCACGAATGTAGGCCGCAAATGTCCAATTAAGATGAAAGTACTTCTCCTTTACATTTTCTGGAGCTTCTGAAAATTCGGCTCGAGAATTTTTTAGCTCATTAATTTCGTTATTAGGGGAAATTAGAACGGATGTATACTTTTGTTGGTTTTCTCGTGGGGTTAGCATAAAGCTTCTTTTAATGATTTGCCATAAATGAAAATATCAAATAATATCTCAAGATTTTGTGTAAATCGGGAGTCAAAGTTAAGGAATGGAAGTTTCTCTTGTAATTACAGAAAGTGCTTGATTGTTGAGGAATGTAAGATCTTATTGGCTTAACGACAGGATTTTGGCCAAAAATCTTGTTGGTTTTGTTTGTGTGTGTAGTTAGGTATCGAAAACCAATTGAAAATAAGTAAAGGTACCTTCAACGAACGCCACTACGTACTTCAATGAACGAATGATGTAACAAACTAAGATCATATCAATAACTAAAGCTCTATTGGTTTTACAGACAGAGATGGCATCAAATACTTGAACAAATCACTACAAAATAAAACAAAATCGCTGTCTGTCCCTATCTATGCTTAGATCTTTAAAAATACGCAACGGATTTTGATGCGGTTTTCAGTAATAGATAGAGTGATTCAAAAGGAAGGTTTAAATATATTTTGCAGCCGTGCGAAGCCGGGGCGGGTCGCTAGTATAACATAACATAAAGCCTATGTTCCTGAAGAGTTCGGAAGATTTGTAACTATAGTGCTTATAATGACATTTTGCCAGTTATGTTAAAAACCTGTGTAATCAATCAAGACTCGGGCGTTACTAATAAATTGCACTTGGAAAACTGTCTCGTTGATCTTCCGGTGGTAAGTTCTACTACTGAGGTCTTCAGTTCGATTGCTAGATCGAGCAGAGTTATTGGAACTTCTTAAAACACCAAGTCATCATCATCCTCTGCAATACCACACTTAACCATTCCTCTGACTTTATTGAAGCACTTAAAAAACTTCTCCTTAATAGCTCGAACCACAAAATGAAACTGACTTCACCTCAAATTTCTAACTAAAACTTTTGCCAAACTGCCTTCCACAACGAACTCTGAATAGTTGTCTTTATTGCGAACTTTCTTTGATACGATCAAATTGGTATTCAAAAGAAATATTTCCTTTGAAATCAGTACCTACTGCTTGAAGAAGTTTCTAAATCAATTTCATCGTCGATATTCATAAGCTTTACCTTCGATTTAGGAGTTATGACTGTTGAAAAAACATCAATGAATTATTAATGAAAGCTTCCTGCAAAGTTCGCGTTTGATCTGAACACAGCCGACGTAGGTACGTACGTCTGTCTGTCTAATACGTTATGATATCGGCCGACTGTTGTTTTATCTCGACGGCTCGCTGAACAGACATTGTCCCCCGACGGAGCCTATTCAATATGCATTATGCTAAACAGATGCGACGTTCCTTTGTTTACGGAAACGCGCCATTTTGATAAATAAGCTCGTACTATTGGAAAACCGAGAACACTTCCAACCGATCTCACAGTGACGTGCACTGTCTCAGGCGCTTACTTCGCTCAAAGACTGAGCGGAAACTCTTTGTTGCCCCTCAAAGTTTGCGGATCCGCGCGCCGTGCACTGCTTTCAAAACTTTTAACGTCGATAAAGTGTACTTTCGTGTGTTCACTTCGTGACTCCCGATTTATTTTTACCTCAAAAGTAAACTCAAACGTTCTTGTATCTTGATTTATAGTGGCCTCGTAAACGCTGCTCAACATGATTCATGATGACACAAAAATATTTTAACGCTGGTTTTTTAACCCAGTTTTATTCCCAACACGGCGCGTCTCCGGGACTCCATATTCTACCGCGTCAGTCTTACGCACAATTTTCTCCAACGCACTTAAAAGTCATCGCAGCAGCCGAGCCGGCTGACTGCCAAGTTTTCCGTTTCGAAGTCGAATTAAAAAAAGACGTTACACTAACTTTCGCGAGTGTAAATATAGTTGAGGGTGAACGAACGTGTCGCTAGCACTGACCTCCTTTCTGCGTGATGTTGAAGGTGCGGAGCCGGTATGAATCCTCGTCAGGCTCCTCCTCGGGCTGGTGCTGCGGGGTACGGGGAACGTCCAGGAAAGCGTTGGAGCGGCGCGGCTGGTTGTGCTGACCGGGTGGCGGTCGGCGCCGGGCGGAGGCCTGCCGTCGAACCTGAGGCGGAGTTTCCGCCTCGGCCAGACGAGGCTCCGAGCTGTACCGAGTCCTGGTCTCTCTATCCAGCTGCTGCTGCTGCTGCTGGCGCCGCTGGCGAACCGAGCGGCCGCCGGTGATGCGCGCGGACTGGGAGCGCGCGGCCGGCCTGCGGCGAGGTGCCGGCGTGGTCTCCATGGGAGCCGCGAGGGCTTCCATACTCGCGGAGGCGGGAGCGCATATCGACTGCGAGCGCTTCGTGCGTCCGTCCGTAGCCATGGTCGCGACGATACTGAAGCGTCGAGCGTCGTGGAGCGACGTCGCCCCCCCTTGCCGCGAGCGTTGGGCGGGCGGGCGGTTACTTGTTGCATCGCGGATTATGAGATTAGTGCTCTTTTAAATGTCACTAATTGTGAGTTTTTTCATGAATGGTTCCAGAAGTACTCTTTTATTCGAAACGAAAATAGAACTTGCGCGTATTGTTGGTGGTTTTACGCTAAATATACTTACGTATGTTTTCACACAAAGTTTATTCAGTGAATAGGCAACTTTCTGGATCATTGGGCTGCGCTCGTTAGCCCATTAGATACCTACGTTTATTGATTTACACCTTTGTTTAGTTACGGTTTTCTTTCAAGTAGAAAGAAAATTCCGATCGGTTGTAAAATTTATCAAATCTTTGTTTAAATTCAGGAGATTTAGAGCTAAAGTGATGTGAGTTTGTTCAGAATTTTCTGCTTCATTTCAGTTCATACACCTGGCAGCTTGAAATTTATATTCTGTAGGTATTGGAATGTTAAATTAATGGTGTATTCAACCTTGCTCTTATTTTACTTACTACTGAGAAAGCAAACTGGCTACAAGGTTGATGGACTGAAAAATATTACTTACTACAAACGTGTCAATTATAAAAGTTTATAAATGGGAGTTTTATGGTTTCTGCACAGAAAATTGTAGATAAATATTTATTTTTTGGTCGTTGGTCGAGTGGGACTGCCTCGCTGGACGAATGGTCGCAAGCGCTACTGCTGAGCATGAGGCTCTGGATTCGATTCCCGGGTCGTTCAAAGTGTTATTGGGTGTTTAATGGCAATAGGCTAGCCGCCTATTACATGGGACTTAAAACGTAACTAGCGAAATGGTGGTGTACTATTAGATATACCTCTGCCTAACACATCGGGGATTACAGGTGTGATGTTCACTCTGCCTGACTTGAGGATTGACTCTCTGCTTCACAAGTAGCAGTTCTACATTGAGTGAGTGAACTTGACATAGATTTAAGAAAAACTGTAAACGTTGTACCTTATATTTTTGTTTTTTCATTGGCTAGTTAGTTACTAATGTAATTTCAACGATTTCAATAAGTTACCAAATCTTTCTTTAACCGAAATAGAATCTAAAGTTTATGGTAATTCCCGGCCCTTTAGTTGGTAATTCCAGGAGAGGGACAAGAATAGATTAGATCAAACATGTAAGGTAAATTCATAGCTGTCCCCTGTAACGTCCACGTAATTGGGTAAGAACGATCGTATGTATTTCCCTCACGTACCTCGGACCAGCCGGGGACACATGCAGGGGGACAGGCAGGGGACTTTTTTGTTGCTGAGGTAGATAAATAGTGGGTATAGATAGTTGGCAAATAGGAATGAGTATTAAATGCGAGGTTTGGTTACAATATCAGGTTTCGTGGTCGTCGCTTGATGACTACGCAAATAAGCTCTGGGTACTGTCCCGTATTACCGTTCATTGGTCAATCAGTAGATAGGAATATTAATTTCCACGACCATATTTTTTTTTTACTAAGTTATAGTCCAGCTCATGTAGTGAGGAAAACCAAAGAAACGATAGATGGACTTTGTGAAGGATGGCTAGAAAGGAGGTGACTGCTGAGATGATGAGTAATAGAGAAGTATGGAAGAAGAATACGTGCTCCGCCGACCCGAAATAATTTGGGATAAGGGCAGGGGAATGATGAATGATGAGTCCAGCTCATGTTCGATCAGTCCGTGGAGCATTCGGGTGTAAAACAGATCCAGGAAGTGTAAAATCTAGAGGTGACGTTCGATTATGATATGCCACAAGCTGCGTATTTCAATGTTTCCTGTTATGTAGATAAACCAAATACGGAGATATAACAATGTTGTGCCAGGTCTCAATCTTTCGTGGAGAGTGCGGATATGGAACACGAAACATATAGCGCAGAAGTATATCACCGAGCTAATGTACCAACCATGCCATAAATAGATTTACTCACGAACACCAGTCGATTCAGTTACATATCAGATGGTTTAAAGCTCATAAGTACTTAAGATTTATGCCCGGTTGATGGCAATAGGTATTAATTACATGGCACTTAAACATAACTGGCGCAATGTAGGTTCGCTAATAGATACAGCTCCGCCTAATCGTTACGGGATTACAGGCGTGATGTTTATTTATTTATTTATTTATTTATTTGGTTCACCAACGACTGCTTACACTAAAACTAGACTTAATACTATTTTTAAACTAAGGTAACAGTGTAACACTCACTTATAGGTAAACACCACAAGCGCAAAATTAATATAACTCTAGTAATCTAGCCATTACAATAACTTGTCTAGTGACAAAATAACATATTAACTATATTAGGTTAACAAATTAAAAGAAAAAAAAAAACAAATAAGAATGAGAAAACTGTATGAAACAACAGAATGTGAAATGTTATGTTGTAAGTATCAAAACGCTATCGAGAATTGAAATCTATTCAGAAACGATTTTCTTGAACTGAATACCCAAACTAACCTCAATTAGTCGTAAAGAAAATAAGCTCAAAAAATAAACATAAAACAATTAAAACAAAAAAGGACAAACACACACTAGACATGATCAGAATTTGTTATTAAATGCTCCTTTCAGACGAAATTGAAACAAAAATAATATCTACACGAAACGAACGTTAGTCTTTTGTTTCGAGATAATATATTTCTTCATTTATCTCGTTTGGAGCATATACTTATGACCTTCGTCACATTTATACCTACTATTCTGAAGTCTGTAGTACGATTTACTTTTTGACGTGACAGGTATTTTCAGTGATCAGCCGATCTTTGAAGAGTGGGCACGGAGGCGACACGAGACGTTGTCCTTCCGTCTGGTGCAGGTGTTGTCAGGGCATGGCCGCTTTGGCAAATACCTGCATAAAATGGCTAGACAGCATACAGCGTTTGCGTTCGTTCAGCGTGTAAAATCTCACCGGTGACTTAGAATGATTGACATTCACATTCATTGACATTGACTTACTATAACAAAATGACACGAAAAAGTGCCTTCCACCGGGCATGCTTTGCCGTGACTCTGAACTCAAGTCGGCCGTAGCAAAGACCAATCTCTTCAGATGGGGGTTCATGGACGGCTCAGATCTCAAGTGTCCCATCTTCTCTCGCAGCACACCTGCGCACTTGACGATGTTATGACTGCATCAGTGAGCGGAGTTCGCATTGCTGAATTTTGGACCAAATATATTGGATTTATTCCGTTAGACTCGTACATCATGTGGCTGCCCACATGATGTACGAGCCTAACGAAACGATGGGTTTCGTGCTATGAAAACACACTGTCTGTGATACACTGTTTCTAGCAAACTAACGAATTACTTGTGATTACAACTTAACACAATAACACGGGGGCACAATGAATCGGACGTCTCAACTCCGCCGCGATCCGACACTGACTGTCGTCCTCCCTCGAATTGGACATCAGGTCTCTGTACAAGCACGGTGTGTTGTAACTGTTAAGGTGGCCGCGTGATGTCACTACTGCACACTGGCGCGCTTTCCAATTCATTTTATGTCCGTACTAATGACCGGATATGACACACATCTACACACACACACACACAACACACACACCACACACACACACATACACACATACACTACTGGACATATATGTTTAAAAAATTTTTGCCATCGACACGCTAAGAAGAAGATACGAAAAAAACCTCTTCACAGAAATACTTCATATTTCGAACGCGCATTTAAAAATGTAATTTACTTCGTTACATATTTTCTTTCACGATTTCTGCTTCACAGGCTATATATACGATGAAGATGATTTGCCTACATATCAGAGGGGGGAATTAATCTTGCTTCCCCTGTATCATGTGAATTAGATCACAAAAGCGACGAAAAACAGATTTATGATATTTGCTTGGAGTGTGTGTTCAGAGTTTTTGAGCATCATCAAGCCTTGGAAATATAAATAGGTTGTGAATGACATCAATTGATTTTGGAAGCTGGAATACACAACAACACAATTATATATTTATTTATTTTTATTTAATAGTACCTACAAGTGGAGGTTACATAACATAACATCACGCCTGTAATCCTCGAAGGGTTAACCAGAGGTGTATCTAATAGTACACCCACATTTCGCCAGTTATGTTTAAGTTTCATGAAATAGGGGGCGAGCCTATTGCCATCAACCGGGCACAAATCCAGACTCCGTGGCTACTACTGAGAAATTCTGGATGGAAAAACCCAATAACACTTTGCCCGACCCGGGCATCGAACCCAACCACTAGACCAACGAGGTAGTCAGTAGAGGTTATTTGCTATAAATACCCGATCACAACTAAAGAAAGAAAGAATAAAGTTTATTTGACGTCAGTTCCTCAAGCTCACAGAATAAAAAATATACTTACAAAAAAAAAATATACTTTAAAAAAAAGAAAAAAAAAGAGAATATACATAGTAGATATGTACTGTGTGCCTCACGGCTGCGCCAAAAAGGCCCATTTCAGCATTCATGCCAGACAGCTGATGCTGACTGACACTGTTCTTGCAATGAATCTTTGGGGGGTAAGTGACGGAACAACAGTTTTAAACATAACATATCTACAACATTATTTTTAGTATATGCGAAACCTGAATATAGTTTGTTCAGAATAAGTAACTGAATCGATTCCAATAATTTTTAACCATGTTATAATTTTTCCCAAAAATATTTAAAAAAGTTAAAAGTTGGATACCGAGCGACTTTGAGTACCTATCGCAATAATTTAGGTACCTACTGCCAAATTATTATTATCAATGAGCTCAAGACGAAGCTGGAGGCGCGCGCTGCGTGGTGACCGCGTTTTTGTGCGGACAACTAGGTAACAGAACAAGCTTAAAACTTTGTGATTTTTCATGATACAGTTTTGAAATTTTGTACATAGATTATTTAAATAAAAATACTAGACACGTGTATAAGGTTTCCCATATACTAAAACTAATGTTGTATGTAAATAAATAGATAACGAGTAAATTAATTAATTGTGTATTTACGAGTTCTGATAATAAAAAAAATTAAAGCAGTGCAGTTATAAGTGTCAGTGTAGGAGGGCTTAGGTCTCTCTTTACGTATTTGGCCCTTTCGCTTAAAACCAAATTCGGTCTGGCCAGTCAAATATGTCTAACGCAAGGAGATAGCTTCAAAGGATCACTGAAATCCTGATAGGGTTAGGCAGAGATGTACCCGTGCCGATAGTGCACCCACAATTTACCAATTATGTTTGAAGTACTACGCAAAATTGGTAAGCACAATTTTTTACAAGCTTAATAACTTGCAATGTTTGTTTAGGTCAAATTTTGCAACAGAATTTTAAAACCGTTATCGCCAAACGATTGAGCTGAAATTTTGCATGCACGTTTAGTTTTTATGATAATGCATGGTTATTTAAGTGACGTCATTCTAAATCCAATATGGCGGACTCCCTAAGATGGCGGACTAGTAATTTTTATGCACTGCATGATATGGGTCTATTGGGTATAAAGGGTTTGTTGAGACGAATACGAAAAAAATTAAGTCACACCTGCATTTAAAAGCTTGTTTATGAAAAGGTTATTTCTACCTACTAGCCTTACCTTACTACGTTAGAAGTTCACTCATAAGGTGAGTGAACTTCGATCGACAATCTCTCATAACTGCATCAACGCTTTTTTGCTCTACTACTGGAATTTAAAACTGTAGGTTGTTAAAAGTTTACATTCACTAACTCAGTCACTAACGATGGCTAACAAATTCACCAGTTAGTTACAGTGAAAACAAAAAACACAAAAATATGTATCTAGTTTCGACTGCTGTAGTTTGCTTCACAGAAACTTTTATTTGTACAATTTTGAATTGCATATTTGTGCGCAATCGGAGGATCCAGTGGTGCACACCAGTGACTCGACGGATTACTGTATCTGTGCTCGATTCAACAGTTTGAACAAATATATACGTGCATAACAGTACACACAATAAATGTTTAAGGTATTTTCTGCCTTGTTGACAATTTAGACTTAGGTTTGCCTGGAGGTAGTCGCATCCATAATGGCGTAATTACACTTGGTCGTTTGCCCGTATACGAGTGTTCGAATAACTAGAATTCGGGTATCCAATGCGTTTATAACACTGGTCAACGCAATGGAATACGAGCTAACAAACGATGAAGCCGGACGAGATTTTCCAAAGACGGGGACTCGACCTCTTTCCTTAACACTTGGTCGTTTGCCCGAATTCCATAGGCAACCGAATTCAGGCGAATGACCCAGTTTTTATGAACGGGCTCGATTATCGGTCTTCAGACAATCTCGTCCGGCTTCAACATTTGGTTTTCATGGCATCCTAGGATCAGAGGCATCGGCATGCAACTTTCTATCAGCGATCAAAAATGTTTTGGATTGAAATAAGTCACCAAAAAGCATACAGGGTGTAAACAGACCCTTTTCGAATTCATCAACCAAGCATTCCGTACATCAAACTAACTAAATTTACGCAAAAATTATTGCTGGGAAACTACTTTTTTTTTGGGGTGAAAAATCACGTTTTATGGTAGGACTCGATGGAACGCACTAAAAACATTGTGCTGATGGATGGATTGAATATTACCGGGATCGTGGAGGTGTTTATAGTAAAAATCTTACATTAAAAACATGTGTTTAAAAAAAACTTGTGAAAAAGTTGGAACTTTGACCCCCAATATCTCCGTAACTAGAAGGTTTCCAGGTATGGTCTAGAAGAAAAAAATGATCGCAATGTCGGGGAGAGCAAGTGTCTTTCGGCTTCTTTAAGGGTCTATGTAAACCCTATAATAAATTGATCCTGTTTAAAATCATTGTAGACACGATGCTTTGAAATCGATTACCACTATTCCAGGTCCACAGGTTTCGGAAAGTAATATTGACAATACCTCTGTAACTTGTCGGGGAACAGAGGTCCCAGTTTCCTGTTCTTTTCATTTGAACCCACGAACGAGAAACAGGTGGTCTGTTAATTGCTGAGAAATACATGATACCTACCCTGAAGGCAAACTGTTACAATATTTACTAGTTGTGTACCTGTACCTAAGTGGGTTTTAGCGTGGGTGTAGGATTATAATTCTATGAAAACTGCCTACGCCAATTTGCAGGCTGGAAGATCTTGCTTTGAACTTTTGGGGTCTGTACCTCAAAATTTGAGAATAACTAAACCCATTAGTAATTTACGTGGAAAATATACCTGCTTACGAGTTTGCTTAGGTAGATTTCATAAAAATAAATGTAATTAGGTTGTCGACATGTGGGACGTGAGTACAGCAATCATTGTGCCGATAGTTGTGTCGGCCAATGGCTTAATAGCCAAGAGCCTCGACCAACAACTAAGGAGGCTCTCGCTTGGCAGCTGGATCAAGGGCTTGATTCAGAAAGCAGTACTTCTGGACACGGCGCGTATCGTTAGGAGGTTCCTCTCTCAAGAGCCCTGACCACCGGTAGCTCGGACCCTGTTCCTGATGCCGGTGGGCTACTATTTTTTATATTTTTAAATGTTTTTTTTATGTCACTTTATATAGAAATATTTAAAAATGTAAATTGTATGTTAAGAATAATTATGAATAAAGGAAAATAATAATGTAATTACAATTCGTAATAACGACCACTGGGCAAAGAAAGAAAGAAAGTATATTCATTTGCCGCAGGGACATGACGTGCATCTTACAAAGTTACAAAAAAATAACAACAAAACACAAATAAAACAATAAACTATAAATTCAACAGGACGGAACAAAAAAAAAAAAAAGGTTAAAGGTCTCAACACGATGGATGCCTAAGGATGGACAGCGCCTAAACAGAGGTGGCGAGATGATCGGGACGCGCATCACGAAGACTCGTAAGACGTGGCGCAGTAGAAGAGTGCCTAGAATTTTATATGTGAGAGGCCTTTGTCCAGCAGTTGGGCACAAAAAGCTACTAAAAAAAAATAAAAAACAATTCGTGGCCATATCGCACAAGGCGATACTTACAATAATTTTGGATCTTAGTATGGACAATTGACTAAAAAAACAGAAAAAATAGATTTAAAAAAAAACTGACCCGTCAGTTCTCCTCCTCAGCCGTTATGGGTCAGTCTTACCGAGGGGCATATCGTGTTACCGGGTAACTGGGCTGTGGAGGTCAGATAGACAGATTGCTTAGTCGTAAAATATTAATTGAGGTACATCCAGTTAGACTGGAAACCGACCCCACATAGCAGATTTAGCCTTACCTAGCCAGAAAAGGCTAGAAATGTGAAATGTTTAAAGTAAAAAGAGGAATAAGAATTAAATTAATGTTAACTATTTAAATACTAAGTACAACATTATTTTTAGTATATGCGAAACGTGAATATAGTTTGTTCAGAATAAGTAACTGAATCGATTGCAATAATTTTTAAACCATGTTATATTTCCAAAAATATTTAAAAAAAGTTACAAGTTGGATACCGAGCGACATTAAGTACCTATCGCAATAATTTAGGTATCTACTGGCAAATTACTATTATCAATGAGCTCAAGACGACGCTGGAGGCGCGCGCGCGACGCACTGCGTGGTGACCACGTTTTTGTGCGGACAACCAGGTAACAGAACAAGCTTATAACTTTGTGATTTTTCATGATACAGTTTTGAAATTTTGTACATAGATTCTTTACATAAAAATACTAGACACGTGTTTCAGGTTTCGCATATACTAAAACTAATGTTGTTTATGTTGTTTTAAGATATTTGCAGTATTTTTTAAAATTACACAAATGTATAAGGTAAAATTAGTGGGTTATTTGATTTGTTTAAAATGCTAAATGGAAATTGCGATGATATTGCGATGTCAATTGACTATTTTAGTCTGGTAAAGAGGAGAGATATTAAAAATTTCAAGGCAGCGCCATTTTAGCAAGGCAGTGGTGATCGAACTGTGAAAGTGTAAGGAGCTCTGTAATACCTATGTAAGTACAGTGAATTTTATTAATATACCTTCGTCTGCGTGAAATTATTATAGCCTATAACCTTCCTCGATAAATGGGCTATCCAACACTAAAATAATTTTTCAAATCGAACCAGTAGTTCCTGAGATTAGCGCGTTCAACCGCACATACAAACTCTTCAGCTTTTTTTGATGATCTGAACCCAGTAGATAAGTCATGCTTATGTGTTCAAATGAAGGCTTTTTATTTCCCTTTTGCTCTGTTTAGTCCTACATTAAGATAATCAGAATCATACCAAAATTGTTAAAGCTTTAAAATAAAACGAAATTATTACAATTTTCCCTTCTTTGACTCATATAAATCCCAAGTGAGTTGACCAATATATCATGTCACAGTCTACGAATATAAATTGCTATGCATTTCTGAAAATACATGTACCTTTTTGTGAGAATAAAGTGTTCTTAAAACAAAATGTTTCAGTACGATTTATTATTTTAATTGCTCTAGAGAACAGGCAATCACTTTTAAAGCGTTCCATGTTTCTACATCGACTGTCAAACCGGATTCACATAAGCGTTTTTCTCGGACAATATTAGCTCAGGACAATCCAATACATTTTTAAGGTTTTCATCACCAATATCGTTTATAGACAAAACTAAAAAAAAAACGAAAATCAAACAAACATAAACAAAAAAACAAACAAACATAAACAAACAAACAAAAAACAAACATTCAAACATTCATTCATTTGTTAATTCATTTTGAATAAATATTCTGATTCTGAAACTCACATTGTTTAGGATCTGGTGCATTACTTTGTTTTTTGGACAATGTATCAATAATTTTGGTGCCTCTGCTTTTCATTATCATCCTGCACTTGTACCAAGTTGCTTGGGATCGCCAACACTTTTTTTTTCAATTCTCCTCTGTCAGCTGTCTTTCTGTCATCTGCTCTTGTGATGATACTTATCTATCATAGACCAAATCTATGCTTATAACAAAAAAGGTCAAGTTTGTAAGTTTGAACTTTCAGAACCGGTTGCTTCCAAAAATTCTTTTACTAATGAGAAGCTACATTATCCCCGAGTCTCGCTATCTTTGGGATAATATCCGAACAAAACACCAGCGAAGCCGCGGACGAAAGCTGGCATTGAATTTAGTGGCTGGTATTGCACATAGATATAACCTAGAAGCAGTAATCACAAACGTCCCAATACTCCAGCTAATCCCAGCTCAGACATAAAACAATGCTAGTAACCGACACCAATATCAACCCACAAATATTCTAGAGAGCAGCAGGAGCCTATTATCGGTGCTGGCTGGTATTAATACCACATCACTGCACTTCCAAATCACGGCAGGCAACGGACACCCTCAAAGATAATTGAGCCTTTGTCCGGCGTAGACTGGTTCAGAGTTGAACACGATACTGAGATAGGGCGGCCAGGTTTCTGCTTTGTATTTTCAGGACCAATAAATTATCGCCGAGGGAGACCTAGAAAATGTTGGCGTGACGACCTAGAGGCGTTTGTGAGTGATTGGCGAGAGAAAACCGCACGGAGAGATGAGTGGAAGGCCATGGAGGAGGCATTTGGCCAGCAATTGGACATCAGAGGCTAGGTAAAAAAAAGCTTCACAATTTATTAGATAAAATTTTTTATAAATTTTTAATATAAAAATTCCAGATTTCCATATTAATCAAATCAAAATTATTTATTTGCAAGAATATGAGTTGTACATACATACTGTATTTTATAAAAAGTTCTTTACACCATATCCTACTATGACAGACGTGCAAAATATCTATTACAATTACAATATTACATCACGCATTACTTAACTTTTATGTCATTCATTTAATCAAAATCATAATATTATAATTGTGAAAATACCTCTGCCTCTGTTACCTATTCATCCAACGACAATGCCCTGACTGAAGACATTTTTTTTATCTTGTAACACTTTTATATATATTTTTTGTTGTTAATTTGTTAGTATGATTATTGGTTAAATCTTGCAACTGAATTTCATACTAGTTCCCCCCCACCCATTGAGCTGAAATGTTGTACATATATTTGGTTCTAGTGACAATACATTTTTATGACAAACATGACTTGATCCTGCAGCCAGGTTCGCCTCCTCACGAGAGAACTCCTCAACGGTTAATAGCACGGGCACGAAACTTTATGTAATTAACATTTTAATGAAAGCTTGTTTTTTTTTAAGTTTAATTTATAATAATGCGTTTCCATGTATCAATAATTCCCAACCTACACGCGGGGAAAGTCGCTAGCAAAAGCTAGTTCTCAATAATAATTATCCTAAAAAATTGAGAAGAAAATTTAAAAGTCTTGAAGATATAGAAAGTAATCTTTATACTATAAAGTACCTACTTAAATATAAAGTTTTGATTGAAACGATAAGCTTCCTGTGGAACATTTTCTGCTCGGTAAGATTTTTAGAGTTTTTATATTTTGCTAAAAATACTTAATTATTCTTTACTTTCTTTGTAAAAAAAATGTTAAAAAATATCGTGTTTTAAATATTACCTCTGCGAGTGACAATACTGTGATACAAGGCAAGGCAATCTCTATGTAACTCATGCTTGCTGACCAGGTGATATTTTCATAATTTTCTGTCATTTCAGCCAATATGCCCTCATATTGGCTGAAATGACTGTAAATTATGAAAATATCAATAACATGTTTATGTAATTCGCTCTTCAAAAAAGAACAGCTCTCAACTTACATTGACAATGATTCTGTCTCAATGAAATAATACTAAACCTCGAGAATATCCATATTAGGCCTAAAACCTTGGCTACCTTCTAACGAAGGTCTTTAGTACAACATGACCTGTAACTAAGTTGGTGCAAATGAAACATGACAGCTAGGCAATGAACCTGTAGAATAATAACTTAGAGATAGAAGACTTGAACCCCTTCAAGTCTTCTATCTCTTAGTGTTTGCTCGCAAACCAAGAAGTGATACAACTAAAAATCAAAAATTGTAAGTTTTTTTTTTAGAAACGTTGCCTCACACTAAGAATTTTTCCTTTGTCGCGGGTGCTTTTACAAACATTCAAACTCACCTACATTCACAAACAGCCAGACCAGGAACAACTACCTGTAGACCATACAAATATTTGTTCCGTGGGGGATCAAACCCGCGACACTCAGCGCAGCAGCCAGTCGCTCTGCCACTGCGCCAAGCGTGCCGTTAGTAGCGTAATCAGCCTGTACCGTTTTCACTGCGAGGGTACAGGCTCCCTTTCCGTGCTGCAATCCACCATGCAAGACCAGTGTAGTTTGGTGGACGCCACATGTCTTATTATGTGAACGAAGGTGTGGCTAAAAAGTCTTTTGCCCGTTTTCAGTAAAAAAGTGTGACATCTAAATGAGGAGCTCGTGGCTAAATTACAACAGCCGCTTAGATCGATCATCAGGTTAAGCCGCGCATGCCTAGGTTGGTCTGAAGATGGGTGACCACCAATTACATACCGAGTTTCCTCCGTGCCTCGGCAAGCACGTTAAGCCGTTGGTTGCTCCCGGCTGTCATTTGCAGATGTGACTGTCTGTCACGTACTCCTAATTATTAAGTAAATATTTTAGCCTTGATTTTTATTTCAAATCATCACACGGTATGGACCACTTACAAACACATTAAATTTCTATTTTATGGCTTGACAGGCTGACAAGTTACCGTAATTAATAACCAAGTGTCCTTTCTCCCTTTAAATTGTAAAAAATATTGCATCACTTGGAAACGCATAAATTCTTTAGTTAATGGGAAAGGGATTGCAGATCATAAGCTAACTGACAGTCCGAATGTAATAATTCAACAAATTCTTAAGGAAAGATAAAAATATCTGATTTCTTAAGGCAATTCTGAATACCAGTGCAACATCTGGTTGCAATTTACTCCGGCCTTTGGCGCCGAGAGGGCAGTTAAAACAATTGAGACGTTTGCACAAAAAGAGCAATAAACCAATTCTGTAAAAAGTATGGGAACCGACCCAAGCGTGGTGGTTTTTGGAGGCTGGAGCCGGGAGAAAGATAGGTGGACGAGGGCAGTTGATTTGAAATCGCGGGAGAGTCCACACGTGAGGTGGAGTTAAGTCAGGGAGTCGGTCTAAAAACGGTTAAAGAGCTAGGACGTCCTAGGTTAGGTTCGTGTAGATAGCGTAATCTTGGTACCAAGATGGACATGTCCCAGAGGACTGTCGTAATTGAGCGATTAAGCAAAAGCGATAAGCGAGCGAGCGAGCGAGTATTGCGATAAGTTAAATATAAGTATTAGTAATAAGAGTAGTTAGTGAGTGAGTTCGAGACGAGAAAGGAGACAGGAGAGAACGCGGGCTTCGGGAGAGGCGAGGCTGATAAGCGGTGCAGCGTATTGTAAGTGGGTTATACTTCAGTTCACTTCAAGGACCTACTTGGTAAGTGTTACCTTTAATTTACTAATTAACGTGGAGGAATATGTAGATCCTTGCGGACCTTTCATAATGTAATTCTCGTAGGGTAATTTGTATAGTATTTTATAGATAATAACTGTGACGTTAGAGAAGGGGGAGGTGTTAATAACCATTTATTTCAGCATGACGGAGCAGCGGTATTTTATCATCACAATGTATAATATTTTCTCATGTGTTATGAGTTCCACCTCCTAATCCAACCCTTGGCATATATTCGTCATCTGCGTTTGGTTTTAGGGAACGGAGATCGCCCTTCGCTACACTGCACACACATTTCATGCAAACGACATACACACTAAACAAAACCACACCTGACTATTGACTATTGACTTTGATCTGACTCACCACAAATGAAAGGCAGAACCGTAATATTCGCATTCCCATTAGAATAACCTATATTATTCAGTGGTGTAGACAGCACCGTAATATTCAGTAAAACGGTTCCATGTTGTAACATGGAATCGTTTGCGTTTGCGAATCGGCATCTAGTATTTTGGAATAAAATAAACTAACGTAACGAATAAATAAATAAATTCTTAAGCGCAAGCGTAACGTTTCCTTTACCAAACATTTCATTATATATCATATTTTTGCGCCCTCTTGTCTCATTAGCTTCATACCTTATTATTAATTTAGTTTTATAAGATTCGATATTATTCATGTATATGTCTTAACTGTGAACCCCCAATATTAACTTCACCCTGTCCCCTCCCTGTCCCCTAGCTTCTAAAGTCAGGACAGGGCTGGAGGTCAGTTGGTTAGAAGTCGGTGGAAAGATGCCCAAGTTTGGAGTCGAATCTTACAAGGCCATGCGGATGGCGGGGCATGGCCTCTCTACCTTCCAGTGGAGCCGACATTAATACTAATATTTGCATGATTTAGGAAAAACGAAAATTTTATCAGCCTAGGGTAATTTACGAACAGTCACACAGATCTTTGACAGTTGTTAGAGGCTGTCAGTGGCCCGAAAGTCTGAGAACCAGCCTTGCCAAGGGGTATCGTATTACCCAGTACTAACTGGGTTGTGGAGGTCGGATAGGCAGTCGCTCCATGTAAAACACAGGTATTCAGTTGCATCCGCTTAGAGTGGAAGCCGACCCCAACATAGTAGGGAAAAGGCTAGGCAGATGATGAGGATGACATCTAAATGAACGTCTAGCTGTAGGGTCAGTAGAAGCAAGCATTAGTAGCCAAAAATAGGTTATTCTTAAGCTGAAACGCATCATATTCCAAAGCAGACAATTAATTACCAGCAAATATCAAAAGAAAGAAAGAAAAAGTATAAATTTGTCTCGCACAGGACAAAATAAAATGATTAAAAATAACAATAAAACAAAAAATATTAAAAGTAAATAAAGAAAGCTTAAAAATAAGGCATACGACATTAAACTATAATCTAAGCATGGTGCTGTAACATTTAAAACAAATGTGAAAGAGGGAGAAAAGTATTTCCTTCAACTCTCGATACACTTTACTCCCAAAACACGTGCTTATCAAAACCATTCCTTTAAGGAAAACATCTTAAAAATACACAGAGAAAGCAGAGAATGTCAACAAATACGGATACATACACCATAATGTCACCCTATCTACTATAGGGCTACATCCCGTCTCGGGACTTACCCGATTCGTATTTGAAAAAAACCCATAAAAAGTGCCGTTTCGTAACTGTTTTGATGTTCATACATTCAGTCACGTTTCGCCAACTATTGAATCCGTTTATTCACAAGAAGAACATTAACAAGAAGTTTCATTGTAACTTTGGGAGCTGACTGTACCGTACATACAAAAAACAGTTGAAAAAAAATAGTTGACGAAACGGGACTCAATGTAATATGATGATCAAAATAGCTACGAAAAGGCACTATTTTTCACTTTGTTTTGGTGGTGAATCGGAAAAGTGGCGAAACGGGATGTAGCCTACTAGGAAGGTATCATATTTTCATTTTTGAAGCAAAACTGGCATATTTGGTTACGTGCCGCCACAGATAGATAAATGTTTGTTGGGGAATAAAATTGCGTTGGATTTACTTTTGAAGTAGACGCTTTTGGCACAAAATATCTGACAGAAATTAAAGACCATCATCGTCTCCTCCTACACTGATATCCTCTCTGAAAACGCTATCACAATTAGATCTGCTGTTTAAAACTCAATTCTGTATTAAACGGCCTTATTTATACTGAAGTATTTTTACAATATCTAAGTTTGTACTCAAAGTACAATAAAAAAATTAAGAATTAACAAACAAGTCCATAACGCTAGCCCCCACTCGCGTCATAATCACAATCCAAATGATTTTGAAGAAGGAAAATTTCATACCCATTTGCTTCACATGTTTTAAAAACATCGTCTACAATGTAAATAACGATATTAATGTTGTAGGATTGTCAAATTGATATATTGTGACATATAATTATTTATGTTCAGAACAATAAAAATCAACATATCAGCCAATGAAACATCTGAAAATCAATTTATGAAGTGTACGGTTTTCAAAATGATAGTTCGATTTTTAAAAGCTCCTGTTATTAAGGGGGAAGCACCAGAGTAAAATGTGAAATTCAAACTTTCTTACGACTATGTTATGAAAATGTAATTCAATTCAGGATTGTGTTGATGATTTAAATGATTATAACTGTGTAAAGTCATATTAGTTACGGAATCATATTTTAATCAACATACAATACTGACACTGACCTGCAAATTGCAAAAACGTTAACAGCCGCTGAGTTGATCTTTAGATTAAGCCGTGCTTGCCTAGGTTGGTCTGTGGATGGGTGACCACCCATTACATACCAAGTTTCCTCCGTGCCTCGGAAAGCACGTTAAGCCGTTGGTACCGGGTGTCATTTGTAGATCTTTGACAGTCGTTACGTAGTCAGTGGCCCAAAAGTCTGACAACCAGTCTTACCAAGGGGAATCGTATTACCCAGTACTAACTGGTTTGTGGAAGTCAGACAGGCAGTCACACCATGTAAAATACTGGTATTCAGCTGCATCCGGTTAGACTGGAAGCCGACCGCAACATAACTTTGGAAAAAGGCTAGGCAGATGATGACCTTCCTTAACAAATTACAATAAATTATTTCACATAAACCTTACTTACCCTCCATGGGTACTTATGGCATGTCAAAACATAGATACACACAATAAAACACCACCCTTATAAAAGTGGTTGCAGAAAAACCCATTGCTCTAATGCTATTAAGTTATTTTTCCATCCACATAATAATGTAAACAATGAACGGAGTTGCGGGAATCTATCAGTGATGACCTATAGGTAATCACTCTACTAGGCAATCACTCATACTCGTGTAGGTACCCCAGGTACCCAGGTAGTCTAAGCACCGTTTTTCAACAAACGCTAAGTGAAACCCAAACCAATGCCTTAATATTACTGCGCTTTTAAAATAAATACATTCTTTATTTCAATACAGTGACAACATTGTGACAGACATCTTGTAACACACATACAGACATTAAAAAAAATGAAATAACACCTCTCAGCATAGAACCGTGTTAAAAAAACCAATAAAGCGCTTTTCTTTAGGCATCATTTTCCTGGCGCCTACGGTTACTGAAAGTGGGCAAAGGGCAGGCTTACCCACCATGCCTTGTAAAATGTCGAGTATGTCATTTGTTTAGTATGGCGTGACTTACTGTCATTAGTTCCAACTGATTTGTAGCACGAATACCATGGTGCAAGCTTGGATTTTCCAACAATGCTTGTTATGAACTCAATTACTGGAGTTTTCAGGAAATAGTACATAATAGACCCTTTATAGGTAGTCGTGTGTCCCTGATGGGATTTTCCATCGGCAAAAATGAGGAACTACCATTAAAACTGTCATCCACTATTTTAAACAGTTATTACACGACACCGCTGGTCCGCGCAGTTGGACGGTGAAGCGGATCTGACGTCGCATTGGCTTGTATGAAATACGTTGATGCCTTAGGCGATTCTCCCACTGCACCAAGCTCCGTCCCGTAGCGCGGGGCCGCAGATTTTAACATTGTGATAAAGTATCTGAATGTACGCGACGGATCGCGGTGCAGTGGGAGAATCGCTTAACACACATACACCGCCCGACTGCGCGGGCGACGTGCGCTCACCGCCTCTCCGCGCGGTGCACCGCTAACAAAATCTTCACCGCGACCACCTGACTGCGTGGACGAGCTCAACAGGGAGGAATTCTCAAAAAATATTTCTTAGTATTTATTCCTGCAAAACTTTAAATTCTAACATAGCGACGTTGGCAGTGTAGACAAGCCACATACCCCTACAATCTTCTTTTAATCCTCGTATCGTAGGTCTGCTGGAAAAAATGTCTGGAAAATAAACAGCACCTAGATACTTAATTGTACTCAAAACTCTTGTGATATTATTTTTCTACTGTGTGTAAATCTAAACTACTATTATAAAGAGGAAAGATTTGTGTACTTGTAACGAATAAACTCAAAAACTACTGGACCGATTACAAAAATTCTTTCACCTTTAAAATGCTACATTATCCCTGAGTAACATAGGCAATCTTTTTTTTAAATGTCCACCCGTGCGAAGCCGGGGCGGACCGCTAGTAATGAATAAAAATAAATAAATACAGCAGGTTT
This sequence comes from Noctua fimbriata, assembly GCA_905163415.1. Classification (NCBI taxonomy): domain Eukaryota; kingdom Metazoa; phylum Arthropoda; class Insecta; order Lepidoptera; family Noctuidae; genus Noctua; species Noctua fimbriata. The sequence continues at coordinate 15,039,318 of LR990941.1, read as the reverse complement.
CTCTAGACAAATTCTTATACAACAAGCTTCACTCCCACGCACTAGAAACCTAAACATAATAAAACAAAGCACCCTAGCCGAAAATAGATATACAATGAAATAAACAGACACACATCAGACATTCAGGAGAAACCCTCATCATATATTGTTTGCGCAGGTTTTCATTACGAAGGGCGAACCGAATGTATCAAACAAAGCAAATACAGGGCCGTGTGCTAATAAATATTTATATGGATATGAATTTAATTAGCTGATAGCAATACGTATGAAACGTGGTATCTACGTCTCAGTATCGTTCGTAATGTTTAGATAATGAATTGCAATCATAATTCTGGTAAAAATATTGTAATGGTCCTGGGTTCGATTCCCTGGTCGGGCAAAATGTTGTTCGGTTTTTCCATCAAGAATTTTTCAGTAGCAGCGACGGAGTCTGGATTTGTGCACGGTTGATGGCTACAGGCTCGCCCTCAATTACATGGGGCTTAAACATAACTGGCGAAATATGGGTGTACTATTAGTTACACCTCTGCCTAACCCTTCGGGGAATACAGGCGTATTATGTTATTATAACTGTGTCCCCTTGTTCCGCAGAAATAAATCTCACAGAATTTCGTTTCGCCGAAAATGTTTCAAATAATATTTGGTTCTTGTATTTTTTTTATTTCCAATATTATTGTTTTAACGGCTATTTATTTGAATGAAACATATTCCACAGAAATACAATTCAATAAATTTTATAGTATATTTTTTTTATTTAACAAACTTATCAAACTGTAGAATTATTTTTTAACGAATATTGTTTGTTCGGTGTATTTTTCCATGGTATTTTATTTCAACGAAAATGTAAAAGTAGACGTTATGCTATCAATAATTTTATAAATAAATATACACACAGTCGAATGCGACTGTCGTACCCCTATTTTTTATGTTGTTTTGTATACACTACTCACCATATAAACATAAACAAGGCATTGTGGTAAGAAAAACGTAGGATGAAAGAGCGAGTGAAGCGAGTTCAGAACATAGGGCACACCGACTCCGGACAGGATAGTTAGGTTAGTTTAAACCCTGCAAATAAAAATAGGAGTCCCGCGTAGCGGGGCTACCCGTCGACTACGCCTTATTACAACAGTTTGATATTTACCGTGACGTTGAAACGTTCAGTTTACTCCGACCAAATAGGTTAGGTTAGGTTGGGACTGTGACCAACTACGCGTGAGCCGAGCGAGCGTAGCGAGCGGTGCTGCGACAGCGGCCGGCGAGCGCTACATCGAAATTAGTCGCAGTAGTAAAATTAGGGCACTTCATCAATTATGAACCACAAAATAAACACAGTTCGTATATACGTGTGTATATTAAGTGACTATTTTAGAGAATAACAAGATTACCCGTATTGTTTTTGTAAACGCGGTGTTTGTTATAGGAACTATGCATTTTGTCAAAGGTAGAATTGAAAAACTTGGAAACGGTCATTCGATAAAATGTTTTTCTTGGTAATAAGTTTTATATAAACTAAACAATATGAGTACAAAGAATATTTGATTTGTTATTTTATGATATGAATATCGATATATAAATTTTATTTGTAACAAAAATCTACGATTTAATTTTTTTCGAAGTAAGTATTCTGCGTATTGAGTATTCTATGAAATGATAATATGAGAAAAAAAATATATGAAACGAAATTCTTTAAATCTTTTGTCTATAAAACAGTGTACAACCTGTTATAACACTTGTAGTGATTGCCTTGCTGACACCTCAAGTGTAAGCTTTTGAATAGTGAGTTGTCACTAGAATTGAAAGAAGTTCGAAGTAAAGTTCACAGACTAGCATTTAGCACCTTATTGAACAAGAATAACTGTGCATGTATGACCAGATGTATGAACGTGGACGAGGCAAAAGGAGTATGTATGTAACCGTAGCGAAGGGTCAAATTTTTGTAAGAGGTAAGCCGGAGTACATATCTTTAATGTAATTTTATTATTCGTCTATACAACATTATTTTTAGTATTTGTGAAACCTGAATATAGTTTGTTCAGAATAAGTAACTGAATCGATTCCAAAAATTTATAAACCATGTTATATTTTGTCCTAAAAATATTTACAACTACAACTACAATCGGCTACAAGTTAGACACTGAGCGCTACTAAGTACCTAACGCAATCATTTAGGTACCTACTATCAAATTATTATTATCAATGAGCTCAAGACGACGCTGGAGGCGGGCACGCGGGCGAACCGCGTGGTGACCACGTTTTTGTACGGACAACCAGGTAACAGAACGAGCTTATAACTTTGTGATTTTTCATTATACAGTTTTGAAAACTTTTTTTACATAGATTCTTTACATAAAAATACTAGACACGTGTTTCAGGTTTCGCATATACTAAAACTAATGTTGTAGAATACTGACTGTGCCATTTTTCAAAGGGAATCCGGTAGGAATCAAGTTGTATGTAACCTTCGCCACTGGTGTGTAATAACACCTATAAAACAACCACTAACGTCCAGGTTATCGACATCGTTATAACCGAAACTATCTATTGGCGAAATGTTATCACTTAGTAATCGGTCAACCGCTGAGATAATAACTCTAACCGATCAATATTGGCTCGTTAGTTAACGATTAGCCTTCACTGTTATAGTACCAATGTGACTTTTTCAATTCATAATGTACTTTCTAAATTTATCTTACTGCTGGTAGTCTTGGTTTTATTATTTATTTGCTTTTACTGTAAATTATTTTTGCCAAGCGATCAAATAAATTTTGAATTTATATTTACCATGATATGATTAATATTTCGTTTATTTAATTATTTAATTGCTGTTTGGTATCTCTATATTTATTATTAATATAATGTAATTATTTATTACATATCTAGCTAGTGGCACTCATTATCATATTTTCTTTTGTTAATATGCGGATAATGCAGTGGACTGCAATATTGTTAATATTTTGTATTATCTTTCCTCTGTTCCAACAGATATTGTAGCTGTTTATTGTCCCTGAATCGATAAAATAAAATCATGGACATCACAGACATCGGTGAAGGACAACATCGTGAGGAAACCCCATTTTTTTTTTTTTTTAGGATGGGAAATCATCAAATGACCCCCCCCCGCTCTGGGCGGAGCGGAAGGGAGTGTCAGACTTGTACTGACTAAAACCCATCCATGTTCCTTCTTTGCCTTTTGTGTTCCAGGGCCGCGGTATCTCTTTCGAACAGTCCCGCAGCTCTGGCAGGCATCGGCCCGTGCGGACCCCTACGTGGTTGCTGACATCTCTTTGAGGCGCGCGTGGAACACGAACGCGCCGTCGACACGGCCTGTCGTCATAAGACGGCCGGACGGCGAGCTAGCCCATAACTCGCCGTCCACAGGCCCGCACCTACGGTGGCCGGGGGCCACCACGTGACCCCCGACGCCCAGGGCGTCTCCTGCGGCGGCTGGGACGTGAGGCTCTTTCCCTCTCACGTTCCGCCACCTCCTTCACTAGCATGACTGCTTCGCAGAAGGAGGTGACGGCTTCCCATTCCCTCTCACTCCGGACCATGGCTTGAACCAGGGCCGGGCGTGAGAGGTCGCCGCCGCCAATCGCCTCTACGAGGACACGGCGTTGCTCCGCCCAAGCGGGGCAGGCCTCCACAGTGTGCTGCACCGTGTCCTCCGGACGATCCTCACAATGGAAACACCCGGGCGTTTCCTCCCGCCCGATTCGGTGCAGGAACCTCCCGAAACAACCGTGTCCGGTGAGGACCTGCGTCAGGCGGAAGGTGAGGGCACCGTGGCGCCTCTCTAGCCACTCCTCAAAGAGGGGACTTATCGCCACTATGGTGGCGTGCCCTGCACGGGGTTGCGACAGTCGCTCTCTCCATGTCACCATGAGGACTGAGGTCTGTCCGCTGAGCGGCGATTTGCCGCGGCAGCGGAGTTTCCCCCCGACGTAGTGCCTCCGCGCGCCATTCGTGAAGGCGTGCGAGGACTATCGCCTCCAGATCCCATGGCGACAATCCGGCAAGGAGGCTCGCCGCCTCACCGGAGATCGTGCGGTACCCCCGGACTAGCCTTAGGGCTATTCCCTTTTGGGGCGCGTTCAGGTAGCGGGCGGCTTGCCGCCTCAGAGAACGCGCCCACACCGGGGCCCCGTAAAGGGCCATGGACCGCACGACCCCCGCGTAGAGCCTCCGGCAGGAGGCGTTTGGACCCCCCAGGTTGGGCAGGAGCCGCTTGAATGCAGCCCCGGTCCGTTCCAGTTTGGGGGCCAAACGTCGGAAATGCTCCACGAAGTTCCACCGGCTGTCGAGGACGAGTCCCAGGTACTTCAGCGTCAACCCGACGCCGATGGAAACCCCTCCTGCCGTCAGTAGGGATCCCGACGGTGGCGCATTCCGAGGCCCATGAAAACACATGGCCTCGGACTTGTGCAATGCCACCTCGAGACCCAATTTCCGGATCCTCTCCACGACTATCGCAACCCCGCGTGTCATGTTTTCGGCCGCCGCCTCGTGCGACCTCCCTTGTGCCAGTACCAGCGTGTCGTCAGCGTAGCAGACTACGCTGACGCCGCTAGGGAGGTCGGCGCGCAGCACCCAGTCGTAACCGATGTTCCACAAGGCCGGCCCCAGAACCGATCCCTGTGGAACACCGCACGACATCTCTCGCCGGTTCCATTCTCCGATCGGTGTGGTCCGCTTCCGGCACCGCAAGCGGCGGCGGAGCCATAGGCGGGGGAGGATGCCTCCCTCGCGAAGGAAACAGAGCGCTCACCACGTCCTCCACGAGCTCAGGCCGGAGACTCTGCGTCAGCGGGGGGGCCCGGGTGCGGAGTTTGTCCTGCACCATCTTGTAAGGGCGCCCCCACGGATCTCCGTTCAGAGACTCCAGCATCTCCTCGCGGGCCAGGTTCTTGGCCCGCCGGACAGCCTCTTGGAGGGCGGTCTTCGCCGCTCTGTACCCCTCGTAAAGCTCCGCCTCAATGGCTGCCGCATCCGGAGGGCGGATGCGGAGCCTGCGATGCCTGGCGTACCGGTGCCACGCGGCAACGCACGCCTCACGCAGAGACGTCAGCTCTCGCGACCACCAGTACACCTGACGTCGGGCGCTTCCTGGCCGAACTCGGGGCATTGCCACGTCGCAAATCTCGGACATGGCCTCCTGAAACCAACCCGCCTCGTTGTTGATGTCGGCAGGCCTGGCCGGCGATGACACCCAGGCCTGCACGATCGAGGCTTCCAGGAGGAGCTCCCGGTCCAGCTGCTTCAGCGCCCATCGCGGACCACTCGGGGCCTGTAGGACCGGCGCGCTTGAGGTCTGGGTGGAGACGTCGAACCGGATGTACCAGTGGTCGGAATAGGTCTCCACCCCCTCCATGACGCGCCAGTCAACGACACGTGGCGACAGGGCGGGGCTAGCGAACGATATGTCCACCACCGACTCACCCTGCATCCGCACGCACGTGGGGACAGAACCCCAATTTAGGACGACCAGGCCTGTCTCCAGAGCCCAGTCCTCCACCATACTACCCCGCACATCCGTGTAACGAGAACCCCAAGTAAAGTTCTTGGCATTGAAGTCCCCGAGCACAAGCACGGGGAGAGAATGGCTGCCGATGACGACACTCCTCCACCCAGTCATCCCTGGGCGGGACAAAGTACGGCTCAGAGACCACGGCGATGTTAATCGACCACTGCGCCATGCTCTGGATCAACAGATCCTGAGCGCAGGCGCAGTGGTTGATGTTCGCCTAGAGAAGGCGTAATGGGGCCGTTATTGGCACTCCATTTCAGCCCCCTCCCGGGCCCCCTGCGAGGGCCCCGCTGCAGAAGTTGCAGCAGTGGCGGCCGCGGCGGCGACAGTGGCGGCGGCTGCGGTGGTGGCGACGGTGGGGGTTTTGGCGGTGGTGTTGGAGGGCCTTCCGTTGCCCCTGGCCTTGGCCCTGGCTTACTCCCTGCCCGGTGATCGGCCGGCTTGCCGATTGCCGCACATGCAGCGCAGTGCGGCGCGGCGGAGCAAGCCGCGGCCATGTGACCGGGCTGGCCGCAGCGAAAGCAAAGGCCACTGCGGTCCACCTCCGAGGTGCACCGGACCGACACGTGGTGCCCCACATGGCAGCTTAACCTGCGCCGAAACCCAGCCCACCAAGAGCCTTCGGCCCTCCACAATGGCTTTCGCCGCCGTCACAGGGCAGCTTACCGTTACGGTTCGCATGCCCGACAGGTCCGAACGTAAGGTGCCTGCCTTGACCTGCTCAGCAGGGCACCCACCGGTCCTGGTGACGGCGGCCACCACCTCCTCCTCGGTCACCGAGTCGTCCAGACCCATGATGCGCAGGTCTGCGCATTTGACGGGCCTGGACACTCGGGCCTCGTCCGCATTTAGGGACGCTCTGAGCTTTTCAGCCAGAGCGTCCGCGGACGAGCCACGGGTTTCGCCGGGGATCTCCAGCACTCGAGCCCCTGTCGCGGTGACTCTGAGGCAGAGGCCCCCGGTGATCCCGAGCTCCCCGAGATCCACCGTCGCCCTCGCCTTAGCGAGCACGTCGCGGTAGCTCACGCCCCTCTTTTCCGCGTCCGGCTGTAGTGTAATCACTACAGCTGCGGTCTTCGGGGCACTGAGCCTTGCCGCGACGCTCCGCTCTTTTTGCTGGCGCTTCCGCTGCCGCTTCCTGGCCTTTTTGGCCGCCTTTTGCTCCCTCATCCTCTCTCCGGCCACCTGCCACCCGGTCTCGGCCGCGGAAGGCTTAGGGGGCGGGGGGGCGGCGGTGGCGGCGGTGGCGGCTGTCTCGCGGCTGGCGCTGGCACAGTCGCCGCCTTGCCCTTCTTTTGGGCCGCCACCTTGCCCTGCCTCAGGGCCGCCGCCTTCTTGGCCGGAGCAGGTTTCGCCAGAGCCGGCCCTTCGGGGGCCGACGCAACCCTGCCGGAGGGCCGGCCAGACGGCCCCGATGCGGAGGCCGCAGCAGCCGCATATGTGGCCACCCTCGGGCCCGGGGACGCCCTGTTTGCCGCAAGGGGGGGGCGCAGGACAATGCCCTCCAGGACGGAGAACCGCGCCTGGAAGGCAGCCAGCTCCTGCCGAACCAGGTTCAGGACCTGGTTGTGGGAAATAAGTATGGGGGAAATAAAGAGTCCATCTGGGCAGTGCCCCCTGTACCCAGATAAGCCATAGCCAGGCCCGGCAGTGGTTCGCACTAGCGACTGATTTTCCATAGGAGCCCGTCAGCCATACATCTCCTCGCGGTGCGCCGCCGCTTGAGAGTAACTTTTTATAGAGGTTTTCTACCTCGCGGTCCGGGCGGTTAAGCCAAGACCCTCGGTCCCAATCGAAGCCGCGAGACGTGATCCACGACACTTCAACGGTGGGATTACGATATCGACGGGGACAGTGAACGACTGCGTCCTTCACTGTCTGCTCGGAGGCAGGGTAAGTGCACACCGAGCCCACCCTTGCTACTCCGCTGTGCCCTCTGCTTTTCAGAGGTTCACGCGGAGCAACGCCCCCTTGGTCCAAAACGGACCCCTCCCATTTCAGAATATTAGCCATGGACAATAACAATCCCCGAGGAAAAAGAATCTCTTCTCATTCCTCGGGGAAGGATACTGCCCACGTCCAGGGTGCACCGGCCCGGCAGCTGCTATTCCGTCCCGACGTATCGAGAGGGACCGGCAGCCATCGGGCACACGAGGAGGAATTCTGACAACGCACCCCATCGTGAGGAAACCTGGACTTATAATCAATATAAGTCTGCAATCGCCAACCCGTCTTGAGCAAGCGTGGTGACGATTGCTCGGGCCTTCTCTGTTTGAGAAGAGGCCTTAGACCAGTAGTGGGACAGTAATAGGCTGGTATTATTAGTGTCAGTGAGTTTTCGATTTGGGGATAATAATGGATTATTTTTTGTTCTGTATGGTGTCCGGACGTAAAGAATAGCACCATCCCATATCTTCCCGTGGGTGTCGTAAGAGGCGACTAAGGGACTTACCAGAGAATGGGCAGCAGCGTTCTCTGTGTTTTATAACAACCATACTGCGATCGCCAACCCGCCTGCCAAGCGTGGCGATTATGGCAAAACCCCCCCTCTTTGGGGGAGGCCTATGTCCAGCAGTGGACGTCTTTCGGCTGAAATGATGATGATGATGATGAATGGATTATCAAATAGGATATTAGCAGGTACGTGTGTATTCTAACATTATTTTAAGCTTTCACGGTTTACAACTAAACTTATACTGACACTTACGGGATATCCTCCGTGATTGTTCATTATTCACGGAAGATATCCCGTAAGTGACAGTATAATTTTTACCTGTGTCTTCTGTCTCTCTGCGAGTTATACTTCTGTAGTTAGCAGGGTGCGACTGCTAAATAAGCGAGCTCGTAGCTAAATAATATCAGTATGGGTCGATAGTGAGGTTAAGGTGCGCTTGCTTGGGTTGATCCGTGGATTACATAGGTTCAGAATTTTTCTTCTGGCCTCGGAAAGTACGTTAAGCCCCAACGGCTTGACTAACAGATCTTTGACAGTCGTTACAAGTTGTCAGTGGCCTGAAAGTCTGACAACCAGTCTTACCAAGGGGTATGGTTACCAGGACTAACTGGGTTGTCAGACAGGCAGTCGGTCCATATTAAATACTGGTATTCAGCTGCATACACTTAGACTGGAAACTGACCCCAACATAGTTGGGAAAAGGCTAGGCAGATGATGAGGGTGTGACTGCAAAGCCTTATGGCCCACCTCCTATCCTGCTCTATGTGCAACTCCACCTGGAATATAAGGGACCTGACCAAAGCCACCACTAACGCCGTCGATATCGCCGAGTTCTGAACGAAAATAATTAGATAATATTAGGGAAACCATCGACAAGTCGAATATAAAGAAGTATTTTACACGTCCTTTAATTTAATTCAGTCTTTGACATTTTCATATTTTTAATTTGGGTGATATCTAGGGCAAGAAACTTAATTTTCATCGCCTTACTTTCGTGTATTTACGAAATACAAAGAATTTAAAAGTAAAAATGACATGAAGATATTAAACCACAAAGAAATGAAATGAATAAGCAGTACTTGTTTACTTGTTTATTTCATCGGAAACTTTCTTAAAATCTGAGATAACATAATTATCGGGATATTATCTACACAATAGGCTTTGGTTATTGACACTACACACACTACACTTTGGCACGGTTGGTGTAGTGGCTAAGCGACAGGCTGCTGCACCGCGTGTCGCGGGCTCGATCCCCGCACGGAACAAATATCTGTATGGCCTACGGGTCTGGCTGTATGTGTGTGTGAGTTTAAATGTTTCTAAACGCACCCACGACATAGGAGAAATTCCTTAACTAGTGGGGCAACGATTTTTAAACAAAAAACTACCCAGCTGGCAGACCAATCTAGAAGTACATCCATCTAGAGCTTGACTTTGCAGTCTAGACATCTGCAAGTGTTCCAGTAGATTGCTTTTGCCTTTATTATAGTCTTCAGCTATCTCCGACGAAAGAAAATGTCTTGATTGTCTAAATTTTATTCATTTCATTTCATAGGTGGTCGTTTTAAATAAATGTGGATGCTCAAACACTGTTTAAGCTTTCACGGTTTACAACTAAACTTATACTGTCACTTACGGGATATCTTCCGTAATTGTTCATTATTTTGAGCTCCCGCTATTTCGACGCTGTTGAAAGCGCCATAATCGCGGATGTCATGTTGTAAGTGACAGTATAAGTTTAATGTAGATGCTATAAATTACTTAAAATTAAAATGTAAAAAATTATGAAGTCTTAAATATTAATTGTCATACGAAGTCAATTTGGTTGTCTTCTAAGACTTCTTTCCACTTTATAGGTCACGTTTATGACACTGGTCAGTTTTAATCATGAAAGATCTTACTGAAGCCAGCTCTGTTTTAAATAGGTGCTCTCAATCCAGACTATAGATCTGATTTTTAAAACGATCATCATCTGCTTAGCCCATTAGAAGTACTGAATGTTGATTTCAGTTTTACAGTAACTGGGTTGTGGAAGTCTTCAAACCTCAGCTAATGGGTAACACGTTTTACCTCTATAAGACAAGTTTTTTAAAATAAAAATAAAATAATTGGGCTCAAACAATTAAACTTACAGGTCACTTTTAGTCATCCACTTAAAGCTTGTGACGGTATAGGTACCAAGTACTGACGATAAACAAATTCAGGTTATCGACGAGATAAAGATAAAATAATCAATATTAATGTGAGCTCCTGCACTATATATTACAAGTACCGCCTATGTAGCCAATTACGATAAAGCTTTGGGCTTAGCAGCTAAGCTTAATGATTTTTGAATATGACAACACGAAAACGGATAAAAATCCGCTAAAACGAATTAAAAAAAAACGAAAAGTAATAACAAAAAAAACTTCGCAGTATTCCTAGAAGAATTTTATTTTAAATATCATAAATGTCATAATATACTGGCATAAAATCCGAAAAAAAAAAAGTTTAAGGCCATTAAAAAAAAAATATTTCGATTCTTTCTTCGCTTTCAAAAATGGCAACGATTAAATTTTTTGAGTCAGGGTGGTCAGTTCCTTTTTGTTATTTATCAACGATTTACCGTGAATATGTTTTAAATATAGTTTGATTTAAATATTCCACATTCCTAATACATTATTAACTTTTCCAAAGCGAAATAAGAAAATATTTGATGTCTGAAAAATGTTTTTATATTTCTACTATACAGACATTGAGGCCATATGGTATATTACTTTTTCCTGGCACCATGAAAAAGAAAAAAAAATCTATGGTAAATATTCAAACTACTATTTTAAATGGCGATATTTTTATAAATCTTAATAGTGTAATGCTTTAATATAAAATGATGTCTATCACGAGGTAAGTTAACTTTGAAATATCACTTTCCTTGATTTATTTGAATAGATCAATGTCGTCTAAAGATTTTTACGAAAATATCTAAGTTTAATGTTTTGTTTTACCTTCGTATCTTTACTTCAAAAGCTAAATTAGCCATATATCATTAATCAAATGAAAATAGAAAGAAACAAGAACGGATTTCCGCTTGTCAATGGCAGACGCTAAATAGATACGAAGTATGTATTAATGAAAACATAATTTAATATAAACATTAATATGACATGACAGCATCCTGTTGTAGAAGAAAATTAAGTTTTATTTGAGTCATATTTTGAAGCTTTTTTTTTAGAAGTCCTCTCGCATCGGCTAGGTCAGGGTTGCTCACAGTGGTGTGATCTTGTCCTATCCTGTGAAGTCATAGGTCATAGGTGAAGGAAAACATCGTGAGGAAACCAGCATGCCTGAGAGATATTTCTTGACGGCATGTACAGCCAAGTCAGAGGCCCGTGGGCGGCATAAAAACTCTGACACCAGGTTAGGCACTAACCACATGCTAAAGAAGATCTTATCCTGGGGTACTTTTATTGGTCGTAGGAAGTATGAGGTTCCCGTTACCCTTGGTTACAAGTCTACTACAGTACATATGTAGGTATTTGAAAGTAGATCCGTGCCTGTCTCATGACGGCACAAGATATTCAGGTAAGTACCTATCAATTAAATTGTCAGCAAAAAAATGTTTGATCATGAAGATACAAATTCAAAACCAAGTTTGAGAAACCTTAGTTTGGAAACTCTAAAAATAATCAATGGGTAGTCTTTTTCATCTTCGTATCAGACGTGTTTCCATTTGACTGAAAACTGTGTAAGTTCACTCATACAGCACACAGTTTAGATGAATTATGCAACTCGTAGCGCCATCTATCGAGCTAGACAAGAATTATAAACCAATTCGTATTTTGACCCGACTCGACTGCGCGCGACAACAAAGACAGGGTTATGTTTTTTGTTTCTTCTTTCTTGCACCGTAATTAATTAAATGTGTATGTTTAAACTTATGTATAATTAAAAAAAAAAAAACGACTACTGCCGCAAACCTCGCTCTAATGTAATTTAAAAGATTCATTGACAGCTGTCATTGTGATACCTTTAATTCAATTAATGCAATAATGGTACATAATTTAAGGCTTTCTTGTTCATCTATGATTCAATTGCCATGCAACGTGGCAATGCTGCCAGCCTTCTTTTTTACATTTCCTATTGACAGCGATGTGAACGAATTTTATGAGGGCCTTTAATTCTTTCCCCTTATATATATATAGATACTTGTAAACTTGTACTGTCACTTACGGGATATCTTCCGTGATTGTTCATTGTTTTGAGCTCCCGATATTTCGGCGCTGTTGCAAGCGCCATGATCGCGAAAACCGTGAAAGCTTAAAACAGTGTTTAGATACTTGTAAGTATTGTATTATTATTTTCTCCTTTATTGTACATACTTTTAAATATTTCTTAAAAAAAGAACCGATTAAAAAAAAATATTTAAAAATATAAAAAATAGTGGTCCGCCGGTGTCGGGAACAGGGTCCAAGCAACCAGTGCTTAGGGATCCAGAGACAGGAACCTCTTTACAATGCGAGCCGTATCGACGATTACTGCCTTCTGAATCAGGCCCTTGATCCAACCGCCTAAGGAGAGCCTCGAAATATGGTCGTTGAGGCTCTTGGCCATTGGCCGTCACGACAATCGGCACAATGATAGCCGAGTTCACATTCCACATGTCGACAACCTTGTGTGCCAAGTCGAAATATTTTATTTGTTTCTCTTTCTCAGCCTTCACGAGGTTCTCGTCATGCGGGATGGTACCATAGACTATCATTACGCGACGCGCTAATCGGTCATCACCACTATCAGCTTTGAGATTCAATTATTTCTACTATAAATACCATTTTTTTTTCAGTGGAGGCGAGAACCCTAAAACTATGAGAAATGCTGAAAAATGGCTGACGTGCATAAGTTCGATTTTGGAGTCGAAAACTGGCTACCGATTGAAAAGTGTAAGTTGACCAGTACCCTATATTATTAGCTTTAAAAGGTGCCTTTGCATGTTTTTTAGCAATTAGCTTATCAAGTGAGGTGATATCTTGAGTCCATCACAATAAAAATCGACACTTTAGACAAAGTTTTGGCGCTACAGTCAACATTGTATTTTATAACTGCCGTCTTTAACCCATAATAAAGGTATATTTTTTCCTGATTATATTTACGCCCCATATAATAAGAGGAATCATAGAATATACGCCCCTGCGTATTTTCTATACATTGTATGTTACATACTGGAAAACAACATAGATACCTACCTACATAAGAAGGTATGTATATTTATTTAAATACATAGGTACATATGTTTACGAACCCGCTAAGTGGCGACGCACCGGTTCAACCGGTGGTCATTATCACACACTTATGGTCATACACCTTGAAATGCATAGAGTCGTCACTTTTTAAATTATCATGTATGTTTTAAAAAAATTGTACCTACATGATTGGCATAAACTGTTTTACACATTAGTCGATTCCATCACGGTATACAACATTATCTTTAGTATATGCGCAACCTGAATATAGTTTGTTCAGAATAAGTAACTGAATCGATTCCAATAATTTTTAAACCATGTTATATTTTTCCTAAAAATATTTAAAAAAGTTAAAGTTGGACACCGAGCGACTTTAAGTATCTATCGCAATAATTTAGGTACCTACTGCCAAATTATTATTATCAATGAGCTCAAGACGACGCTGGAGGCGAGCGCTGCGTGGTGACCACGATTTTGTGCGGACAACTAGGTAACAGAACAAGCTTATAACTTTGTCATTTTTCATGATACAGTTTTGAAATTTTGTACACAGATTCTTTACATAAAAATACTAGACACGTGTATCAGATTTCGCATATACTAAAACTAATGTTGTATACAAAGTCTAAAGAGAAAAAATGTTTCTTAACATACTATCATGCCCGATTTTCCCCGATCGGTCGGAGGTATACTTATAATACACATATTTTGCTAGTTATGTTTAAGTCCTATATAAAAGAGGGTGAGCCTATTGCCATCAACGAAGCACAACGGACTGACACTGAGGCAAGTCTGATGGGAAAATCCAATAACATTACCCGATCTCATACTGTAGTGCTTGACTAAATCAAAGAGACCTTTTTTTTTCGTATTGTTTGTAATATGTAAACGAACAAGGGAAACGCTTTTTTGGAATTCTACTCTAAAATCCTACTAATATTTTAAATGCCAAAGTTTGTGAGAATGGATGTTTGTTCTTCTTTCACGCAAAAATAGTAGAACCGATTTGGGTGAAATTTGGCACACAGATAGTGTAACCTGGATAATGAACACATACGATACTTTTTATCCCGGTAGTCCGATCCCGAACGATAATTACCAAACTCTACGCGGGCGAAGCCGTGGGCATATGCTAGTAATACATAAACGAACAGCCAAACAAATAGAAACCATTTTTTTAAGTTCAAATTTAAAATATCATTATAAAAAACACAGCTTTTCAGAACCGTAGTAACCGTAAACCTCATTAAAATACTCGTTTAATATCAGAAAACTTGAGCGGAATCTTGGAGAACGGAGATCCAAACTTTTCAATTAATTGAAAAGTGAAAGCAAATACTTCCTGAAACAAGGGTTGTCTACCCAACTTGTAAAGTTGTGCTTCTTACTCCCGTCTCGATTCAAGATCTTAGTGGATACGATTCGTTACGGACGGTTTTCTTTTGGAAATGGCATTGTCCCGGTCAGCCTAGGAGGTTGTGGTCTGCTTGAGTAAAACTTTTTTTTTAATACATTGTGTCCCACTGCTGGGCAAAGGCCTCCCCTTTCTCCCTCCAAAACTCTCTGTTCTGTGCAATTTCTGGCCATGTTTGCCTCGCGAACCTTCGCCGCGGTCGACCTCGTCGGCGATGTCCACCCTCAGCCGTCCAGTGAGTGAGGATTTTTGCCCACCTGTCCGCGTGCATCCGTGCGACATGGCCAGCCCACTCCCACTTTAGCTTGGCTGTTTTAACTGCAACATCAGCTACTTGAGTTATGGAGCGCAGGGTGGTGGTCCCTAAAGCGATCTGATCGCTTGGCACCTATTATGCTGCGCTCCTTCGCTCGCTGGCAAATCTTGAACTTGGACTTTTGTTGTTCAGTAAGTGACCAACTTTGCGCACCGTAAAACTTTTAAGTAAGTATAATCCATTACATATGACATGTATACCATTGTTTTAAAGATACAACAATGGTTGTGGCAGCAAGCATTGAAATAAGGGGGAAAACGGCTGACTTTTCCGAGTCTACTTTTCTCCATTTGCGATGGACATCACACCTCGTATTTTCACGAGATATTCTTCAAATGCTCGCGTGTCATGAAGGCTTTAAAAAGGACCGATAGCCACACAGAATTAGCATGGCAAAGTGACTTCCTTTTCTTTATAGTTAGATTCGAAGATAATCCTAAGGCAGGTACTGACGAAAGGCGAAAGACTATCAAAGCTCAATGTACATGGCGTGACCATTACCCAATCTGACCAATGAGGACAAGCTATTTTGATATTTAAAATGACATTGACAGATTTTCAACCAATGACAATGCTTGGCCATTAGTTTCACAGTTGCCATCCCCATTAGTTGTGGAAACAAATGACAAAAGTAAGTGGATACCTGGCTATGTTACTGGCAATACGGGTAAGCTAAAATAAATGTGTTCAATTTGTTAGAATTAGATGGCCCATCTTCTATCTGCCACCTGTGACCAGCCAAAATGAGCGAATTATTCATAATGGCTGTGTTTTCGTAATCTTTTTAAGTAAATAGAAAACCCAATGTCTCTTTGCTCGTTTCTCATATATAAATGTAGTTGTATGTGAACCAAATGATTAAAAATCTATGCTGAAAGAGCTATGCTGTTCCGTACTGCACACACAAGTCTAGAAAACGGCAATTTATCTAAACCATTCAATCATTCAAGCGTCGACTAATCAGACACAAATTATAAAGGCGTTCGTGGTGAGAGTACCGAATTGTTACCTGTCTCTTGTAATGTAGGAAGACTTTTAGCCTCAGGACGTGGTGTTCCGTCACTTCCGCGGATAAGTTCCACTAGTCAGCACAAGTGAAGTGCTACTAACATAATTTTAAGTCTTTTTTAACACACAAGTTTTGTATTTACTTTGCATATTTTAGTTTTTATGGTCTTAAATTATCTATGCGCCATTGTAGCCTGAAATAAATGATGTTATGTTATAAAAGGCGAGCCTCGATTACCGCCTTTTTTGTCACTGTATCGCCTTTGGAATATCTAAATCTATAACGCAAAGTATCGTAAACACGGCGGCACATGAAGCTGTTCACGTCCAGTATAACTTGATCTCGCTTTGTATAGATTTCCTGTATAATGAAAGATCCGCATAAACTGGTTTTGTAAATCTTGATTAGCCGTCATGCGTACACATGCAAAAGATATTCTTGTTTTACAACCCAGGGTGCTGCTGGGTAGACAGAACAAATAGGGCAATGATATTCATGTAAAGCAACCGGGTGCGTGTGGTTTAATTTTGTACAAGCATTACTCGGTGGTTGCGGCTGGCTTTATTGATGTTATTGCCATATCGCCATGAGGCCGCATGCCGCTTTAGATTGCGGCTTCCTGAACATAAGTGCAGGGATCTATTTAATATTATTTGGTAATATGATGTTCAGCAATGTTTTGCATGAGAATGACGGAACATCGCATAAATAACATGCCCTTATTTCTAGCGGTGACAGGCTGATGGTGATGATAGAACCAATGTCATCATCTTCCTGCCCTCGTCCCATTCTACTTCGGGTCGGCGCAACACGTTTTCTTCTTCTTCCATTCTCCCCTGTCAGACGTCACTGCATCAATTACTCGTTTCTCTTTCGTATCATTCCTCACGCAATCCATCGATCTTTTCTTTGGTCATCTTCTCCCTCTCCATCGATTAACATTCATGATCATGATAGAATCGTTGTGATCAGGTAAAAAGGTAAAAAAACACTAAAATAAATTGCTGACACACATCTACTTTGTCTTTCCATTAAGATTTCACTGAAGCAGTCCAAAGTCTGGATTTGTACCATGGTTCAAGGCTATAGTCTCCCCCCAAAAACATACCTGGCTAAATTCGGGTGTCATCATCATCGCCCTACATCAGTCCACTGCTGGGCATAGGCCTCTTCAATCGCACGCCACTCCACTCATCCTGCGAAGATCGTCGCTCCACCTGGTAAATTCGGGTGTACTAAGAATAAATCTGTGCTCAATTTTGTTGCGGGGGAAAACTGGCATGATATTATTATTCTGTTATAAATAACATTTTCCTGTTACACTTAATAAGTTAAACAAACCAACGATATTTACCTCCATTAAACACTTGAACTTGAACCAGCCACATCTAATAATTTTCTTGCTCTGCGCAGATGCTCATGCGCACAGTCGCCGTAACAACAAACCTCAGTCTGCTGCCATTCGTCATCAAGCACGGACGTCATGGCTCTCTCAACGATTTGTTTATTTGCTATACTCGCGACTTGCGTCGTGAATGCATATAAAGTTCCTGATGCTAAGCTGGAAGCCATCTGGCCTAAGGGACTGCGAGTCACTGTAGCAGGTATGTTCAATTGTAGAATTTATAATTTTTAAGAGGGTTTTTCCTGTTCGAGTTTATTGTTGTGTTTTGTAAGGTAGATGTTTTATTTATTCTAGTGTTTGGATTATTTAAACGTTGATTAAAATAGTTATCCTTATAATCCCTTTTACTTTAAAAATTGGGTACCTTGAAGTCAATTTTTGTTAGTGCCTTATTGCTAAGCTATATCCGACTATACTGCACGTAGTTATTAAAACAAGAACTTATATATATACATCTGGTCAGAATAAAGTTTCAAAATTGGCGTATGAAAAAAAAAAAATCGTTGTTTAGGTAATTGACAGAGAATGTCACTGTTTTTTACTGGCGTTTACACTTGGTCTGTTTTTTTTTCAATCATTTACCTAAACTGCTGGTAAAAAGGTTTAAGAACAACTTTATTTCTCATAAGAATTACATAGATAATTCACTTACTGAGAAACACACTAAAATTAAAATTTGTAATTAGAGCACACAGATTATGTGGGTACACAAAATGTGTATTATTCACACTAAGCAATGATAGTAAGAGGAAAGCCTAGACGTAAAATTGTAAAGCCTTGCAGGGAATTATGTTCGTTCTTAATATAAGTACTTAGGTCTCATTGGAACGCCCATAAAATCTTTATTTTACGTCCTGTCTACACAGCTATTCTATGCTGGATAATTTAAAAGTTTGACCAAGTTAGAATTTTTATCACGCAGTGAGGTTCCGTATCAAAACAGTTTTATTGCCAGTTAAGCTCGACCGAGCTTGAAATTTTTCATTTTGCTTTAAAAGCGAGTAGTTAGGTACCTTAAGTTTAATTGGGAAAAATAATGTGTCAAATTACAATTTTTTCTACTAGTCTGACTAGCAATGACGGTATTTCATATTTTGGTACGGTAATCAAAAGATAAATTTAATAGAAGGTGAAAGTAGATAATAAAATAACATAAAGTTAAAACACCAATTAACAAGCAATTACACGAATACAACAAATTAAAATTGTCTGACAAATTCCTTTGTCTTTGGTTCAAAAACAAACATTTCTTAATGTTTGTTCTATAACGTTTGACTCATCATTGAGTCATTTTAAAGTTTGTCATAAGTCGGTATTTTTTTTCTAATTTTCCTGTTATTCATTATGTAAGTAAGCATAATTATTTATTTATAATAAAACCATCTGACTTCTTTCATCACATTCATACAATTTAATAATTACTAGGGAATCCCCGAAATTCTACAACACGGGGATAATAAAAAAAAAATTACGTCGTCTGTCAAATAGTTAGGCATAAGTAGTTTGAACTCGTTTTTGTTTTATAATCCAAAGGTTCAATGTGAATTACATGTTATAAAACGAGAAGGTCGATCTGTCTATGCCATTATTAAAATAGTTTAAACCATGATTTCGCGATTGACGTGGTCACCAACTCATCATCTGCCTAGCTATCTCCAAAGTATGTTGGACCAAATCCCTTGAGAATTTCTTAATACCCACATTCATCATCAACTAGAATGTTGATGATGACTTCTTTTAGTGGCGATAATTTCATACAGGCCTAGAACCCTACCCTGGCCTGGCTTGGCTTGCCCTTAAAACCTACTACTCTTCATAATGTTAGGGTTTCCTAACAGTCTGCTTGCCCTAAATGGGCTTGGCGTATTGTTGGCCCCTGGGCAGGCCACTGACTTCTCTATTACTCTTGAGACCCACATTATTTTGGAATATTTCTTGTTTGTTTGCAAAAGCATCATCAGCCAATATCATCATCATCTGCCTAGCCTTTTCCCAACTATGTTGGTGTCGGCTTCCAGTCTAACCAGATGCAGTATTTTAAATAGAACGAGTGCCTATCTGTTAGCATAGTTAGTCCTGGGTGATAGGATACCCCTTGGTAAGACCGGTTGTCAGACTTTCGGGGCCACTGACTACCTGTAACGACTGTCAAAGATCTACAATGACAGCCGGGACCAACGGCTTAACGTGCTTTCCGAGGCACGGAGGAAACTCGGTATGTAATGGACATGGACCAACCTAGGCAAACGCGGCTTAACCTAAAGATCGACCCAAGCGGCTGTTATTATCATGCTTTATTAAAGAAAAAGGGTAGTCTCAATTTACGGAAAATTCTTGCCAAAGGTTGTATTACGACACCTACCTACTTTTATAAGTAAAACATAATTTATGAAACTTCCTTGACAAAGTTACATAAATAGCAAAATAATTCAAGATTAGTGTGAACTACTAAGATTATTGGATATTATCTGAATGTTAATAAAAAAGTACATAAGTACGTAAGTAGTTATTACATTTCTTCATTATAATAATATGTACACTGTACATAAAGGGTAGGGGTTAACGAAGCCGACCACAAATTCTTTTCTCGACATTGTGATATTTTTTTTGTTCTGGACCATACCAGGGATCCTTCTAATTACGGAGATGTATTGCAGGTCAAAGTTCCAACTATTTTACACGTTTTTTTAAATGCTTTAACAGAACATAACATCACGCCTGTCATCCCCGAAGGGTTAGGCAGAGCTGTACCTAATGGTATGCCCACATTGTGCCAGTTTTAATGCTATAACTTTACATTAAGTATCTTCATGATCCATGCGCTATTCAATTCATCCATTAGGACAATGTTTTAAGCGCGTTACATTAGGCCTACCGTAAAGCGTGATTTTTCACACCAAAAGTCCATTTTTTGCGAAGTGTTACTTAGATTAGTAAACAGAATATTTTCTTGACGTCTTCGTGAATGGTCCCTTTACACGCAGTATAAAGTCAAAATTCCAAGCAATAACAAAAGTGCTAACACGATCATCAAAAGTTTCGTTTCAAAACAAAGTCAACTAAGACAAACAACACAACGATTGATAAATCTTTATCTCGTCATTAAAATAAACATTAACTTTATAAAAGAGATAATAAAGTGATCGTGGGAAAAACCTGCAGTTACTAACCTCTAAATGATAACAAAACTAATATCATAATAATACTAGACCAATAACAGATGTCATGATCCTATCAACCTTTGTTGAGGTCAAAAATCTTTAAATAGCGTGTAGCAGTAAGGTGTGGTCGTGTATTTTAAGGGTGCGATACTGACTAAAACACACACACACACATAAACACATACATACAGTACCCATACACACACACACATACACAATGATTTAATTTGATTTGATTTTTTTAAACAACTTATTCCATGTGACCAACATCAAAATAGTGAAAGAATAAGCACCTGCCCCATGCATTTGGTTTGAGTAGGCATTAAAGATTGTATGGTATAGCAGTGATAGCCTAGTGGTGTGACCGTCGGACTGCCAAGTCATAGACCTCGAGTTCGAACCCAAGACCACTGATTTTTCGGATTCATGTGCGTATTGCTTAACATGTGCGAATTGCTTAAGCACGGCTTAACCTCGAATTTTTCTTCCAAAAAATTCGAGGTTAAGCCGTGCTTACCAAGGTCGGTCTGTAGATGGGTGACCATCATTATATACCGAGTTTCCTCCGTGCTTTGGAAAGCACGTTAAGCTGTTGGGCGTGGCTGTCATTTGGAGAGCTTTGATCCGTTACAAGTCGTCAGTGGCCCGAAAAGACTGACAAGCAGTCTTACCAAGGGTAATCGTATTACCCAGTACTAACTGGGTTGTGGAGGTCAGATAGGCAGACGCTCCATGTAAAATACTGCTATTCAGCTGCATCCGGTTAGACTGGAAGCCGACCCCAAAATAAAAAAAAAACGGCTAGGCAGATGATGATGCATTTCACTACTGTTGGTTCAAACTGTTGGCTGGAGATCAAACTTTACTCAACATTAACACTCCTAAAGCCGTTTCATATCCAGTGGGAAGTCTTTAAATCCCTTTTAATTATTATTTACCTTTGAACTTTATACCGCATGTTATCATGTATTATCTCCGTATTTTCATCACATTACATATTATAAGGAAAATCTTCACTAATATACTACGACCTTTAGCGTCAATGATAAGTTCGTTGACGCTATATTTATGTGGTGAACTGTTAATATGTAGATAACAGTAGACACCATAAATATACCACTACATTGATTCGATTTTCCTTATTCTAAAGTCTAAGATGGCGGTTATTAGAGATGTCATAATTTGAATTTGGAAGACATAAGATGTAAGGATGGCAAACAGCCACAGACGTGCAATTGTTTTCTTTTTATTCTTTGATTGTGTCTTCGTCGTTAATTCACGTAAAGCGTATTATAACAATAAAATGACAAAAGCAAAAAGAAAAACCTTAGCTATCAAATCTCAAAAATATTTGTTTGACGTTTTCCTTAATTGATGAGGAATGAGGAAAATGTAGTAAGGAAAATGTTGAGTATGAATATAGATGGCTTTAAGAGTTTATTAAGACTAGAGAAAGACCAAAAAAAAACGATAGATGGACTCTGTGAGGATGATATGGCTAGAAATGTGATGACTGCTGACGAAGACGAGTAATAGAGAAGTATGGAAGAAGAAGACATGCTGCGTCGACCCCAAATAAATTGGAGTCAGGGCAGGAGAACGATGTTTTTCTTAGTTGCCCGTGGCAGGGATTTACAAAATATCAACATGAGGGCCTTCAAAATTTAAACAAGTCGAACAAAATTAACAAAAATTAAATTAGAATGTGACTCAGTATTTTTAGGCGAGAGAGATTCCTATAAAATAAAAAGTTTTAAAT
The DNA here is from genome assembly GCA_905163415.1 of Noctua fimbriata. NCBI lineage: Eukaryota > Metazoa > Arthropoda > Insecta > Lepidoptera > Noctuidae > Noctua > Noctua fimbriata. Next base: position 15,017,056 of record LR990941.1, on the reverse strand, counting down.
AAAATTAATTGATTTCATATTTCCAGCTTGTTATGATGCAGGGTAACGGTATCAATAACAGTATCACCAATAATCAGAACAAAATTAAACTCTATTAAAACATTCTAAACCAGTTGGTTGCCTAAATATTACCTATCACAGTAAATTATTCAAAAATGCTAATCTTTTCCAATTAGGAAACCGGTTGTTTAGTTCGAAAAAACAATTAAATATTTTGCAGTCAGCATACATAAAAAAAAAAAATATTTATGATTTTTTTTAATCGGTTTTTTAAACTATCCTTAAAACTACCTTACAAGTTACAAATTGATGTTTTGGACCTCGAGGTTCTTTATAATGAATGAGTCTAACCTTAGTTTTAAAAAAAAAAACAATATCGTTTCGTTAATATTCTATTAGGTCGTAAATCCACTGAACATCGATTACTTACCTTAACTTTTATCAAGGGATACCCTATTGCCATCCATCAGCTGTGCCTATTTCGTAACTGCCACAGAAACTAATTTCCTAAAACCAAATAATGGTCGACCCGGGAATCGGACCTAGCGGCCACTATACTGAAAACGGTGACTGTTTTCGTCCGCGTGAAATTTTATAGCATATAACCTTCCTCGATAAATGGGTTATCTAAAACTAAAATTATTTTTCAAATCGAACCAGTAGTTCCTGAGATTAGCGCGTTCAAGCAAACAAACAAACTCTTCAGCTTTATAATATTAGTATAGATATGTAGCTACTTAGAATAACAACTTTGAGAATGGTAGATAAGTATCTTGAAGATAAAAGAACAGAATAGAATATACTTTCTTGTACACCAAAATTCAAACACAATATTGCTAATTTTATGTTTACAACGGCGGTCTTATCGCTGATAGCCGATAGATATAAAGAGTGTAAATAGACCCTTAACGAAGCCGAAAGGCACTTGTTCTCCCTGTCTTACATCAATATTTTTTTTTTTCTTTAGACCATACCTGGGAACCTTCTAGTTACGGAGATATTGGGGGTCAAAGTTCCAACTTTTTCACAAGTTTTTTATTACATGTTTTTAATGAACAAGATAGCTGATAGCGATATCTTTCAGCCAATCTTTGAATGAACTGTACGCATATAAAATAAAATGGGAGTACTCAAAGAAACTATTCAGTATTAAAATCATTGCTTCAAATAATTTATTGATGCTATTTTCATGAAAATAAGTATGAAAAATAGCAAACTGAGCTTTATGTGTGTATTTAAGTTGATTTTCCAAAAAAACCTATTTGTTTCCCTGTTTCGTAATTAAATTGCAAACGCATTATACATATTTTCCTTTTAAATAGGTTTTATATTACCCATTTATGTATTAATCAATTACACAAAATGATGCAATGTCTTACATTAAGGTAAACCAATAATATAATTAATTAAGGTATTTTTGCAAAACCACAGGAAAAGTTTTTTGTTATTGTAGACATGTGTTTTAAGTATTAGGTAATTTAAATTCTTTATTATGTACACTAATTACTATTATTTCTTAAGGATCTACCAAATCTCTAATTCATTTAAAGGATTTCCTTAAAATTGCATTAATTTAAATAAATTAATTGGATTAATTTGAATTTTAGTAAAAAAAAGATGTTTTTCCTTTAGTAAAACTCATACAACTCATACAACATACTCGTTATGGGCTAGGAGGAAAATTATGACAGTGAATAATTAAAAGCAATTTACATTATTTACTTAACTACTCTGTGAATTTTCCCAACTATACAAAATTATTTTTAGTATATGCGAAACCTGAATATAGTTTGTTCAGAATAAGTAACTGAATCGATTCCAATAATTTTTAAACCATGTTATATTTTGTCCCAAAAATATTTAAAAAAGTTAATAGTTGGACACCGAGCGACTTTAAGTACCTATCGCAATAATTTAGGTACCTACTGCCAAATTATTATTATCAATGAGCTCAAGATGACGCTGGAGGCGGGCGCTGCACGGTGACCAAGTTTTTGTGAGGACAACTAGGTAACAGAACAAACTTATAACTTTGCGATTTTTCATGATACAGTTTTGAAATTTTGTACATAGATTCTTTACATAAAAATACTAGACACGTGTTTCAGGTTTCGCATATACTAAAACTAATGTTGTATAGGGTGACTGGTAATTAGTGACCGATACTTAAACACGTGATTATACTCATGATAACAAACAACTTTCCCAAAAGAAACATTTTTAAGAAATACTCGTTCACTTTTATCCCAATAACACAGCCGTATGAAATTCGCGCTCTCGCGCCTGTTTACTTATTGGCTGTTGTGACGCCGTTCTGTCTCATTACTATCGTACCTTGCAACAGTGGGTAGGCAGAGCACGGTGGGAGACAGAACAGTAGCTAACAGCTGATTATGTTATTGTGATAAAAGTCAACGAGTAGGTATAAATAAAAAGTTTCTTTGGGAAAGTTGTTTGTTATCATGAGTACAATCACGTGTTTAAGTATCGGTCACTAATTACCAGTCACCCTATATTCTGCATTCATTCAAGTATTTTGAATGCAGCGATTATCCTTCTGACCTCTTGATCCGAATTATTATTTGTGGTTGCTGATCAGGTGATCACCATAGTAATATTTAGTAATAATCAAGATACTGCTTCGTTGGTCTAGTGGTTGAAAACGCGACTGCTGAGCATGAGGTCCAGGATTCGATTCCCAGGTCGGGAAAAGTGTTATTAGGTTTTTCCATCAATCATTTCTCAATAGCAGCCGCGAAGTCTTGATTTGTGCCCAATTGGCAGCAATTGGCTCGCCCCCTATTACATGAGACTTAAACAAAACTGGAAAAATGTGGGTGTACTATTATTAGATACACCTCTCCCTTACCCTTCGGGGATTACAGGCGTGATGTTATTTTTTGTATGAAGTAGTTAAGCTACATATTCGCAGTATGTCCTAGAACCAAAAATTAAGCCTTGTGACATCCAACATCCGCATTAGGCCCGCGTGGTGGATTATGGCCACCCCCTCTCATAGAGAGGTGGCCTGCCAAGCAGTGGGAACCTACATACATGCTGATAACGCTAGGGCTATTTGCCTTTAATTCTGAAAAAGTCAGTTAAGAAAATTTTAATTTTGCGGGCTTCCTTATCGCATCCGAAGCACAAAAAGCAAGCTCGTTCAACCATCGACTAGTGCAGCTGCTATTATTTAGCCACACTGTGCCAGTTTGACTCATCATCATCATCATCATCATCATCATTTCAGCCGAAAGACGTCCACTGCTGGACATAGGCCTCCCCAAGGGGGGTTTTGCCATAATCGCCACGCTTGGCAGGCGGGTTGGCGATCGCAGTATGTTTGTTATAAAAATCACAGAGAACGCTGCTGCCCATTCTCTGGTAAGTCCCTTTGTCGCCTCTTACGACACCCACGGGAAGATATGGGATGGTGCTATTCTTTACGTCCGGACACCATACAGAACATCATCATCATCAGCCTAGCCATTATCTGACTTCCAGTCTAACCGGATGCAGCTGAATACAAGTATTTTACATGGAGCGACTGCCTATCTGGCCTCCACAAGCCAGTTACTACTAGGTAATACTATACTCCTTGGTAAGATTGGTTGTCAGACTTTCGGGCCGCTACCTGTAACGACTGCGAAAGATCTACATATGACAGCCGGGACCAACGGCTTAACGTGCTTTCCGACGCTCGGAGGAGACTCGGTATATAATGGTTACGCGGCTTAACCTGAAGATTGATCCGAGCGGCTGTTATTATTTAGCCACGAGCTCTTCTGTACCAGTTTGGCTGATCCCTATATAAAGCCGCTAACGAGCAATTAAATCTCGGCTTCGACCCCGCACTAGATTACGTTGTCACTGTATGTGATGGATCACTGACTATTTACTTTAGGTATACGACCTGACCTATCTATTGCCCCAAACGATGCCTTTGTTTGTGCCATCCATTTTATCTGATGGCTTTTCCAGTACCAGTTTTACCCTTGAAAACCGAACTACGACTGACTTTTTTATAGAATTGGAAATATATTTAGGCTTTATCTATCAAGGTATCATTTTCAATGTGTTGTTTTCTGTTTTGATAAATTTAATAATATTATTAGAAATTGTATACCTAAGTCTGTACATTTCTCATGAATTCACATGTCCAATACAAGGTGTAAACGGACCCTTCACGAAGCCGTCAAACAAGCGATTTGTACATCAAACTAAGTAACTCTACGCAAAAAATTATTGCTGGGAAACTACATTTTTTTTAGGGGTGAAAAATCATGTTTTACGGTAGGAGTCAATGTAACGCACTCAAAACGTTGTGCTGATGGGTGCATTAAATAGTACGGGGGTCGTGGAGGTATTTAAAGTAAAGAAACATTAAAAACATTTTGACCCCCAATATCTTTGTAACTAGAAGATTCCTAGCTATGGTCTAGAACTAAAAAAAAAACCAATGACGGAGAACAAGCACAGACTACAGGGTTAATTCAATAAATTAGATTGATATACCATTAGAATATGTATGCATAGGAACTATAACAGTCAAAAAATTCTTACAATGTTAACTTTTCAAAATTAGAATTAATTGAACCATAGACAAACCAGACACAGTCATAATTGAGAAAGCGGTACCCATGTCTTTACTTCTGTATTCGTCCATAGGGCTAACAGAATTCAAAGCCGATTTAATGTCAAAAGAACAGAAACCCGAAGCCTTAACATTCAGATCCAATAATAAAATGACCATGTTATCGCGTTATTTGATATTTTATTCACGCACTATTTATTATACCGGATACCTCGAAAGAGGGCAAAGGATCCCTATTCTAGGTAATAATAAGAAAAAGGTAATTTTGTTACGGATTAATAATATCATCATTTCAGCCGAAAAGTCCACTGCTGGACATAGGCCTCCCCCAAGAAGGGGGGTTTTGCCATAATCGCCACGCTTGGCAGGCGGGTTGGCGATCGCAGTATGGTTGTTGTAGAATCAGAGAACGCTGCTGCCCATTCTCTGGTAAGTCCCTTAGTCGCCTCTTACGACACCCACGGGAAGATATGGGATGGTGCTATTCTTTACGTCCGGACACCATACAGAACAATAATATAATAATAATAATTTAATAATATAATATAATATAATATAATATTCCACAACTATCACACAACGCCGTCTAGTCTCAAGCTAAGCAGAGCTTGTGTTATGAGTACTAGACAACTGATAAACATACTTATATATTTCTAAATACATACATATATAGATAAATTACACCCAGACACAGAACAAATGATCATGCTCATCACACAAACATTTGTCCTGGGTGGGAATCGAACCCACGACCTCCGGCATAGCAGTCAGAGTCACTGACCACTAGACCAACAGGCCAGGCCAGTAGTGATTGTCGCAATAGAAATCAGCTTATATTTAAATAGCTAATGCCCGCGGCTTCGCGTGCTTGGAGTTCGGTAATTTTTCCACGGGATCATGCTAACTGGATAAAAAGTATTCTATGTGGTAATCTAGGTTATAAACTATCTGTGTGCAAAATTTCATCCAAATCTGGTCAGTAATTTTCACGTGACAGAGTAACAAACAAACATCCATCCATCCTCGCAAACTTTTACATTTATAATATTAGTAGGATTACACTGACCAAATCCCTTGAGAATTTCTTAATACCCACATTCATCATCATCATTATATTCTTCTCTTAGTAGCGGTACTTTCATACAAGCCTACAAGCTTTGCTTACCCTTATAACCCACTACTCTTCATGATGTTAGGGTTTCTGAACAGTATGCTTGCCTTAAATGGGCTTTCCGTATTGTTGGCCCCTGGGCAGGCCACTGACTGCTCTATTACTCTTGCGACCCACATTATTTTGGAATATTTCTTGTTTGTTTGTAAAAGCTACCATATTATCATCATCAGCCAATACTTACTCCATATATTTATTGTTTTGCAAACACATGTTAATTCTGGACGCTGTCGGGCACAGCGATGTACGAAGAAGGTTTTTTTTTTTAAGTCTGTCAGTATGTCCATTCGATCGTAGGTGTCTTGGCAGATCATGAAAGAAACGTGCCATAATCTTTTCAACTGGCAAATAAAATTTTTTTTCAGTAGATGTTGTGTTAGATACCTACCTACTTTTTTTTTGTTCTTCTTGTTTATCATTCTCACAATGTCTATCCCATCACCATCATAATTATATTCTGTTAAGCTTATCCCGACCACATAGACGTCGGCTTCCAGATGCAGCCGAATGCCAATAATTTACATGGAGCGACTGCCTATCTGACCTCCACAACTCAGAGACTGGGTAGTACGATACCCCTTGGTGATTTTCACGATGTTCACAAAACATAATTATATCCATAACTCCCAAACCGTAATAAATTGTCACAACTTATTTTAAAAACAAAAATTAAAATTCCAAAACAAGTTTGTTAATTTTTTTTTATAGTCCATAGTTCTGGTCGTTGACGCCATGTTCTTAGAGGTCCATGACGGTAAAGGCAATGAACCAGCTAATATACACAAACATGCTATAACAGGTTTGCTTTGCCAACAAAAACTTGTTCAAATTGAATAGTATCGAAGATAATAATGATAATAATGAGATTACTTTTTGTTCGCACTTTTTTTTGTGGCCGTCAAATGCTCAAGCTTCTCGAGGAACAGTTTTGATCAACGATTTTATTCTGCGTAGATACAGCCAGACTACAATACAGAATTATAATACAATACTAAGGGTGTAAATAGACCGTTAACATTCTCGAAAGGCACTTGTTCTCCCCGTCTTGGCGATCCTTTTTTTGTTCTAGACCATACCTGGGAACCTTCTTGTTATAGAGATATTGGGGGTCAAAGTTCCACAAGATTTTTACTTTACACACCTCCACGAACCCCTTCTATTCAATACATCATCCATCGAGTCATACCATAAAACGTGATTTTTCAACCTAAAAAAAAAGTCGATTCCCAGCAATTTTGCGTAAAGTTAGTTAGTTTGATGTACAGAATGCTTGGTTGACGGCTATATGAAGGGTCTGTTTACACCCTGTATACTTACTGAATTCAAAACCAAAAAATATTATTATTCTCCTGTCCAAAACGTGGATAAAACAAAAGCCAAAACCGGCATTTCATACTGTGTATATGAATAAAATTAAGAAAAAAGAAACAATAAATGTAGGGGGTTTTATTTTTGCGAAAAAATTACTCTGAGAAAAAGATACAGTAAACAAACTGCTGATGAATTGAATAAAATCAATTTACTGTTCAACCAAAGTGATTGGAAACGTCGCCTTTTACTCATAAAACACGCGAGCGTTTCTGCTCAAGGATACGATTCTTAGAGCAAGCCTATAAGCACAAAGAGAGGAAAATGATTATCTCCTAAACGAAGCTTTCGCATGGCGTAGCTTGTACACATTCATCAACTTATTCAATTTCAAAATGTCTCATTGGTCGAGTGGTCGCAAGCGCGACTGCGGAGCATGAGGTCGTGGGTTCGATTTCCGAGTCGGGTAGTGTTATTAAGTTTTTGTATCAAGAATTTCTCAGTAGCAGCCGATAGCAATATCTCGTAGTTGATCTTATTTGTTGTTGCTGACTATAAATTTTTTGTGTTGAATATACCTAAGTACAAGAATAACATTGTGCAGGTTAAAATTAAATATTTGCACACCATAAGTAATGGTAGAATGTAAAGGAGCCATTATAGTTTAAAGATCATACTTGTAAACCTACATTGTGGCAAATAAAAGAATTTGATTTGATTTGAATAGGCTCGCCCTTATTTCATGGGACTTAAACATAACTGGCGAAATGTGGGTGTACTATTAGGTACACTTCTACCTAACCCTTCCGGAATTACGGGCGTGATATAATATGTTTCATTCAAATCTTTTCCAGACGATGGCTTCACACTTTTTGCCTTCCACGGCAACCTCAATGTCGAGATGGAAGGCCTAGAAGCTGGTCAATGGGCTCGAGACATCACCAAAGCTAAGAATGGAGTGTGGACCTTCAGAGACAGGAATGCTGAGCTGAAAATCGGAGACAAGATCTACTTCTGGACTTACGTCATCAAGAATGGGTTGGGTTACAGACAGGATAATGGAGAATGGACTGTTACTGGTAAGGATAATAAATAATTGTAAAGTATAAAAATTTCTGGAGTTTTCTGAAGTATATTCGACACCAATCTAGCAACCACGAAATTCGAAGATATATCGCGTTTTTCGAATGAATAAACTGATAAAGTACCAGCTCATTATAAAAGCGATTCAATATTTTCAAGTCAGTGCTTTGTAATCTTGCCCCCTTTGCCACTCCTCTTTTTTATAAGAGGGGTCCAGAAATGCAAGGCAGTCTTCAGTGTCTCGACGAAAACCTCACCACACTCTTTTCAACTTCCAGAATACGTAAACGAAGACGGATCACCGGCAGACCCAAGTAAAATCCCACCTCAAACCACAACCACAACTAGATCTCCCACTCCTCAAGTCCCTAACCGCTTCCCTCCCACCCCGTCACCCCCTGTGCAGTGCGTGACCTCACGCACTGTGGTCGCGGGACGCAACCCCGTCTGCAAGGGAGATCTGGTCTTTAGCGAGGAATTCAACGGAGCAGGCCTTAAGGACCTGGCCAGTTGGTCGGCGGAGGTCAGGTTCCCTGAAGAGCCGGTATGTAAATAGCATAAACAGTCTGTAATGTAACCTGCCCCTGCAGAGACACAGCTTCTCTGTGAAGAAGTGGCCGAGATTTGCCACGCAAGCTTAGTACGTTCTGATAGTTCTCACACGTGTCTTCTATGAGGAGGGATCAAAAAGTAGTGAGAATGAGATAGAATATAATGACTATTGATAACTTAATAATTTATTTTTCTACATAGTTTCCGAGTCTCTCTACATACCGAGTCCAGCGCTGATTCTAATGAATCTATTGCGTCGTTAACTTTTTTAAACAGAGGTATTTAATAACGGCTCGCACTTCGTTTTTCTCCATTTTCGAGAACACGTTCCGACACTAAGCAAACAAATGACTACATTCAGAAAAAAACAGAAGACAATCGAAGATTTTTTTCTTTATTAATATTACAAATATGTACCTGAGCTATGCCTGCCAGTATTTTTTTTTTCTTACCAAGGAGTATGTCGTTCTCACTACTTTTTGATCCCTCCTAGTAATTATCTATTTTAGAACAGCCAGATCAATTGTTAATTCGGTCAGTAGTGGCACATACGCGGACTTAATGCTGCAAGGCATTCTCTATCAGGGACTTTTGATTAAATAGTCAATTAAACGGCATATCGCAGCATATCTGATTCCACACTTCTCTGTTAGTCGTATTCTATGTAGTCACCTTATTGCAAGTCATGTCATCTTTTAGACGGTCCATCCATCGTTTCTTTGGTCTTCCCCTACATTTAGAGCAACCCACATACATACTTAAATGTTTCTCACGATATTTTCCTCATTGAGACATTACGATTCCGTTTTTTGATTAAGAAATACAGCCACTAAAAGTGCAATTTTGAAAATGGTTGCATTAGAATATTAATTCAAAACCGGTTCACCACATCTTATGCAAATAAATATACTTACTTACTTACATCTTTTCACTGCAGGATTATCCCTTCAACGTGTACATTCCGGACAACACAATAAGTTTCGAAGACGGCTCGCTGGTCATCAGCCCGGTACTGACAGAGACGCTACACCACGAGGGATTCCTCACTGAAGCCTTGGATCTTACTAACGGGTACGTAAGTTGGAGCGGTTCTCACAGGGCCACTAAGTAAAAATTTGTGTTTTTCTTACTGCAGCTGGCAACTACGAAAAGTTTAAAGCCGAAGACTATGACCAATAGGTATTTGCGTAATTACCTCGTAGCGAGCTAATTAATAACAGTCGCACGGGTCGACATTTAAGGTGAATGCGCCAGGGTAGCCCAGCGCAGGGTAGGTTTTTTGCAATTTGCAGGTCAGTTTCAGGCTATATGTAGTTACAGAATTATACTCATTAAAATCATCAATACAACCGTCTAAGATCATTTAATCCCTTTTAATGATTATTTCATGACTGTCATTCTATGCGATTATATGAACTTAGAGGATTCTATTGATGATTTTAATGATTATAAATCTGTAAAGCCATATTTGTTGCGGTCGCGAATCATATCTTTATCAATATACAACCTGACACTGACCTGTAAATTGCAAAACACGTAAGAAAAACTAAATTTTGCGGACCACCCTGGTGCTTCCACGTTAAGGTTGCTAAGTGAAGCTTGCCAAGGTCCGGTCGGTCCGTAAATGGGTGACCATTCATTCCCTGCCGTGTTGTCTTCGTGCGTGGGAAAGCACGTTAACCCGTTGTCCCGGCTGGCATTTGTAGGTCTTTGTCAGTCGTTGTAGGTAGTCAGAAGCCCGAAGGTCTGGCAGCCAGCCTTACCTGCGTATTTGCCAGGAACTGCGTTATGGAGGTCAGATATGTAAAATACTGGTATAAAGCTGCATCTGATTAGACTTGAAGCCGACCCCTATTACCCAAAATCGTTGGGAAAAGCTTAGGCAGATGATGATGAATTCACAGCCAACGAGATACAAAATATATTCTTTTGAGTAAAATTGTCTTTGCTCGTCAACTAAAAGTTAAATTAATTAATCTTAATGAATACATCGGCTTTACAAAGACATGTTTAAGTCCCAATTTCCTGTCACTCATTAAGTATTTACCGGATGTCGTAAACATCAGAGAACTTTTGAATGAATTACAATTTTCGACAGCTGTTTCCTTTCACTTAAGTCATTTGAAAATATCCAAATTTAAGTAATTATAAAAGGTTACTAAAACCTATTTAAAAGCTTACCCAAAAAAGTTTTGTAAAAATATCTGATGACTGACGTCCAAAGAATTTTTTCAGTGGCTTTCAGAATGTTGAATTTGCTGCTGGATGATTGCTCTCTAGTTAGACTTGACTAAGATAACTAGCGAAATTTGGGAGTACTTACTATTATATACTTCTCTACCCAACCCATAAAGGAATAGGGACGTCTTAAAACTATTGTTCTTATGACAGTTATTATGATCACCTTATACTCTTAGGCGCGATTTATACAGAAACGGAGTAAAGTGAAGGCACGACGCAGGCATGATGCCGCTTCAAAACGTTTTCATATAAAATGTACGTAGGCGACGACGTGTTGTGAATTACACTCAAGCGGCGCGGTGCAGGCAGGCCGTTCTTTCGTTTCCTTATATATTCCACGCCTGCGCCGCGCCTTCACCTTACGCGGTTTCTGAATAATTCGCGCCTTAAAGTTCCAAAGGCAAATCGCAACGACAGACCACAGCGAAAATCGGTTTGACGAAGTTTATTTCTCAAAAATAACATACATAGTTCACTTAAATATGGTGAAGTGGCTGTGCGTGTGTGATGGTGAACGCTAACTGGGCCACTTACAGTGCGAGCACTAGCAAGTTGGTAAGCAGGTAGGTAGGTACTTGTCGGGGTGCAGATGATTGATAGTAAAAGGCGAATAAGCTTAATAATGTGAACTTATAATTTAGGCAAAATAACAATTGTATAAGCGGGCGAACAAAGCAGAAATGAGTATCAGTCCCATCAAGACACCAACATTTATACTCCCAAGTAAACAAACTACGTCAACGTCGTCGTGAACGGCCTCCGTGTGTGCGTCGATACCCGAGACAAAGGAATCGCGGGCGCCGGTCGTCCGAGTGTGCGCCTCGCTACGCACACCTAGTTGAAATCCTTACCACAGAGGCGGGGCTTAAAAGGTGGCGTGATTTTTGGTGCTGCGTTCTAGTATGCGAGTTGACTTGCCTACTCGCCACACCACTCCCCTGGTGAGTCGTAGCCTGGCTACGAACGATAGTAGTCAGGGAATCTGACTGTGCGCCCGCTCCTCGTCTTCTTGACAATGACCCGGTCTTCTGGTGGTTGCTGCTGTGACGTCATAGCAGGTTGTTCATGGGCTAAGTACGCTGGCTTTAGCCGGTCAAGTGTGACTTTTTGCTTCACTTCGAGGTCGAAGGTCTTCTGGTCTCGTTGCAGAACCTTGTATGGTCCTAAATATGGAGCTTCTAGTGACCTTCGTGCTGGACCTTGCCGCAAGAAAACATGAGTAGCTGTGGTCAGGTCCTTGGGCACATAGAACGGTCGAGTGGAACTAGTGTGCCAGGAAGTAGGTTGTGGTGTTAGCCTACTCATGTGTGAGCGGAGTCTGCTGATCAGGCTGGTCACGTCGACTGTCTCCTCTGGAGTGGAGGCGAAGAACTGTCCTGGCAGACGGAGTGGTTCACCGTACACCAGCTCTGCCGCGGACGCTTGTAGGTCTTCCTTGTAAGCGCTGCGTATGCCCAGAAGAACCCACGGCAACACCTCGGTCCAGTTGGACTTGGCGTGACAGGTAATGGCGGCTTTCAGCTGGCGGTGTAGCCTTTCCACCAGGCCATTTGCTGCGGGATGGTAAGCTGTGGTTAGGTGATGTGATGCCCCGATTAGAGCAGCGAGTTCCTTGAAGGTGCGGGACTCGAATTGCCTGCCCCGATCGGTAGTGATGTGCTCAGGGCTGCCGAACCGCGCGATCCACCCTGACGTTAAGGCGGCTGCGCAGGTCTTCGCTGTGATGTCCTGCAGTGGGTATGCCTCAGGCCAACGCGTCACGCGGTCGACTATAGTGAGGCAGTACCTGTAGCCAGAACATAATGGTAAAGGACCAACTAAGTCAATGTGAATGTGGCGGAACCGAGCTGAAGGCGTCTGAAAAGCTGTCAAAGGTGCTGACGTATGTCTGGCCACTTTGCTTCGTTGGCATGCTTCACATTCCTTGGCCCATTGTCGACAGTCCCTTCTTATACCGGGCCATACATACCTTTCGGTTACTAAGCGGACTGTTGCCTTACCACCAGGGTGACTCAGACCGTGAAGGGTATTGAAGGCATGCTTGCGAAACCGTTTGGTGAGAAATGGGCGTGTCCCCGATGCAATGTCGCAGTATACTTCAAGTCCTGCTTCAGGCAGTCTGATTTTCTTGAGCTTCAGGCTGGTGCCGTTATCTATGAGGGCTTGGAGTTCCGCATCGGTTTCCTGTTCTCTGGCCAGGGACTGGTAATCTATGGGCAAATCGATTTCGTTTATTCGTGATAATGCATCGGCTACCACGTTGTCCTTGCTGGCCACGAACTTTATATCTGTTGTGTACTGGCTGATGAGATCCAGATATCTGAACTGACGTGGGGAACAGTTTTGCCGGGGTTTGCTGAATGCAAATGTGAGTGGTTTGTGATCGGTCAAAACTACGAAAGTTCTTGCTTCTACCATGTACTTGAAATATCGTATGGCCTCGTATATTGCTAGAAGTTCGCGGTCGTATGGGCTGTACTTTGTCTGGGCAGGGCTTAGTTTCCTGGAGAAGAATGCCAAGGGCTGCCATTCTTTACCCTGCTTTTGCTGTAATACAGCGCCGATTGCCGTATCTGAGGCGTCTGTCTGAACTGCGAGTTCTGCCGTTGGGTCTGGATGAACTAGCAGTGTAGCCACTGATAAACTTTGCTTACATCTATTGAAAGCCTCTAGGTGCTCTGGTGTCATTACTATTTGTTGCGATCCTTTAATTATGGGTCCTGTTAATAATTTGTTTAAAGGCGCCTGCATAGAAGCTGCTGCTGGTAGGAATTTCCGGTAGAAGTTTATCATTCCAAGAAATCTTCTAAGGTCCTTGATGTTTTTGGGGACTGGTTAGTCCTGGATAGCCTGGACTTTTGTATTTAGAGGCTTGATTCCTGCTGCTGAAACCTCGTGGCCCAGGAAACTCACTTTTGCTTGTCCGAACGTGCATTTACTTGTGTTAATCAGCACTCCATATTCTGTCAGCCTCTCGAAGAGTTTTCTGAGGTGCTGTTGATGCTGGTCGATGCTGCTACTGGAGATCAAAATGTCGTCAAGGTAGGTATAACAGAAGTCTAGGCCTCGGAGCACCTCGTCCATAAACCGTTGAAACGTTTGTGCAGCGTTGCGTAGTCCGAACGTCATGAACGGAAATTCGAACAACCCAAAGGGTGTCGTTATGGCTGTCTTGGGAATGTCTTCTTCTGTGACTGGTATTTGGTTGTAGGCCTTAACCAAATCAACAGTGGAGTAGATTGTGCTCCCCACCAGCTGATGCACGAAGTCCTGCACGTGTCGTACTGGATAACGGTCTGGAATCGTGCGTGCGTTCAAAGATCTGTAGTCTCCGCATGGCCTCCAGCCGTCGTTCTTCTTGCGTGCTAGATGAAGCGGCGACGACCAAGCGCTCTCAGATCTGCGCGCTGTTCCCTGCTGCAGCATTTCCTCGAACTCCTGTTTGGCTATTTTCAGCCGCTCAGGGTCAAGGCGGCGAGGGCGACCGTATACGGGTGGGCCTGGCGTAGTGCGTATGTGGTGCACCGTGCTGTGCTTTGTGATTCCAGGTCTACCAGCTGGGCGTGTGAGATCTGGATATTCTCTCAGCAGCTGTTGGTAATCTGTGCCTTCCGTGGTTGTGCGGATTGACGAAATGGCCTCGGTTGCCTTTTGATTTGTCGCTGCCACAGTCAGTGCAGTGATGTTGTCGATTAACCGTTGGTTGCGGCAGTCAACAAGTAGGTTGTAGTAGCTCAAGAAGTCGATGCCGATGATTGGCTTTGAGACGTCAGCTACTATGAACTGCCATGTGAAAGCTCGACGAAGACCCAGATCCAAAGTGAGTGGTTGATAACCGTAGGTAGCTATTATTGTTCCGTTTGCTGCGAACAATTCGTATTTGGTCTTGCAGCGTGGCTCCCGAACAGCGGATCGCGGGAATACACACAGGTCTGAACCCGTATCTACAAGATATTGTATCTTCGTCTTGCGATCCGTGATGAACAGGCGGCTCGTTACAGCTAGGCAGTCTTGTGCCGCCACTAATGGCTGCCTTGGGAGTTTACCGGCTGCTTGCTGTGCTTGCATGGCGGCGTACATTTCTGCGCCCTGTCACCAAACCGGTAATGATACCAGCACAGCGGGTGATCTCGGGGTCTGGAACTGGAACGGGAGCGAGAACGATGTGGTGAACCATGCCTTGATCTTCGTGACTGCGACCGACGATGACTGCGTAGCTCCATGCTCATGGTTTCCAGCTTACGGCTTAACTCGGCAACGGCTTTAGTCAGCGCGTCCACAGCAGCATTTTGCGGATCAGTCGTTACTGGCGGGCGAGTACTGGTACTTGCTACTTGCCCGGTTACTGGAACGATGTCATTTATGCGATTCGCTAATTCGGCCAGGTCTTCCAGGGTCATGGCAGTCTGCGACGCGACAATGGTTTGTAGGTTGGTGGGAAGCCGACTTGACCAGATTGTTCTGATGAATTCTGCTGGGACCGTCGGTCCTGCCAAATGTTGTAAATGGCGCAGGAACTGTGATGGTTTTCTGTCGCCGAGTTCTTCGTGCATCATTAACTGCTTTATTTTCCGCTCTTGTGATGCAGAAAGCCTTTTAATTAATTCTGCCTTCAGCTTCTCGTATTTCCCCGTTGCTGGTGGAGTAACGACCAGGTCTCTAACCTCCGCAGTATGTTGTAGTTCCAGCTGTGACAGAACGAAGTAGAACTTGGTTGTGTCCTGGGTCATGCTTGTCAACGCGAACTGTCCTTCTAACTGGGCGAACCATAGTATCGGGTCGTCAGGGTTGAACGACGGCGTCCTTACTCCAACTCGACATGCTTCCTGGAATACGACATTCTCCTTGCTTGGCTCCATCTTCTCCTCTTGACAACGGAATCGGGGTCACCAATGAAGTGGCTGTGCGTGTGTGATGGTGAACGCTAACTGGGCCACTTACAGTGCGAGCACTAGCAAGTTGGTAAGCAGGTAGGTAGGTACTTGTCGGGGTGCAGATGATTGATAGTAAAAGGCGAATAAGCTTAATAATGTGAACTTATAATTTAGGCAAAATAACAATTGTATAAGCGGGCGAACAAAGCAGAAATGAGTATCAGTCCCATCAAGACACCAACATTTATACTCCCAAGTAAACAAACTACGTCAACGTCGTCGTGAACGGCCTCCATGTGTGCGTCGATACCCGAGACAAAGGAATCGCGGGCGCCGGTCGTCCGAGTGTGCGCCTCGCTACGCACACCTAGTTGAAATCCTTACCACAGAGGCGGGGCTTAAAAGGTGGCGTGATTTTTGGTGCTGCGTTCTAGTGTGCGAGTTGACTTGCCTACTCGCCACAATGGGAAACTTAACAAAAATAACTTAAGTAAAATACACAGCTGTCCTTCGATTTATCCAGTACATGCAGCGGGTAGAGATTTACTATTGTTGGTTGGTTAAAGTCTTCGTCTCTTCATTTATTTCTTTCGAGAACTTATCATAAAGCTGCGCTCCCTCAAACTGAGTAGATCTTCATCCGTACAAAGATCTAACTGAAAGCAGTTCTATACAATCCCTATTCTTAGCAGTGGTAAGTTTTGCGTTAAAAATTGCACCATAAAGCAAGAAAATCTTCAATTAATTTCATCCATTCTCCATTCCCAGATGTACAGGTCGACTGAGCACCACGGAATGCAAACGTGAGGCATCTGGTGCACAAATCTTACCTCCAGTCATAACGGGGAAGATTACAACAAGACATAGGTTCGGCTTCAAGTTCGGCAGAATCGAAGTCAGGGCGAAGCTGCCTGCGGGCAGTTGGCTCATACCTGGTGAGTGGAAGGTTCTGGAAGTCTCAGACCGAGATGGATTAACGTTACTGTGGACTTAAGCCTAAGCATTGTCTGTCACTGTCGCACAAATGTCAAACTTCTGGTGCAAGATTGAGACGGGAACATGTCGTCTCTTGTACACAGGCCTTTAAAACAAAATTTCGAATGCGATTACCGAATCAGCCGACAAGAGGATCTACACAAGTGACTTATGTACTTTCAACAGGCATACAGATATTCAGACATAGATTTTCGGTACCTAGCTTGTGTCAATTCTATGCATTTTTGAAGGTTTCGTCGTTATCGCTAAGTCACCTTGTCCAGGCTCTCATGATGGTCATATGCATTTTTTTGTTAAGAGCGTTTACGACTTACGGCTTTTGTTACAAACTTTAAAGTCCTCGTTTTTGAAATGACTAAACCGATTCTAAAATGTTCTCTGATAACTTTAAAGACACATGTATCCTGCTTATGCGTATGAAGTTTAATTAAAATCGATTTAGTCATTTCAAAAAAAGGGACTTGAAGGTTTATATGAAATGCTGAATGCCGTAACTCGTAAACGCTCTTAAGATGTTTGGTAAATTAAGTAACAATGAAACTAAAAAACTTCCCATCTTTAAATACAAAATGTCGCATTTTTAACTATTAAAAAACAACAGTTTTGACAATAACCTTCTTTGACACTATCACCCAATTTCCATTCCAGAAATCAATCTAGAACCTAGCGACAATGTCTACGGAAGCCTTCGTTATGAATCCGGTTTAATGCGCGTCGCCTTCGCTCGAGGGAACCCAAGTCTTGCCAAGAAGTTGTATGGAGGCCCGGTCCTATCTGACTCTGATACATTCAGGTCAATGCTGATGAAGGAGAAAATTGGAATCGATAACTGGAACAAGGATTATCATAATTATACTATGATTTGGAAACCTGGTGAGATTTTTTGGGTTTTATTATGATGCTGGTTGAAAGTTGTCATTTTGTATACGTGAACCTATTTTAATATCCTTCTAATTCTGCTGCTGAAGAGGCTCATAGTTAAGTTATAATCCCCGCACGTATCTAAAGGTTATGCCATGCTTGCTGAGAAGAGAGTGGCCGATGATGATTCTGATTCTGCTGCGAATCAGTAAAACAGTTTCTGGTTAGAACGGCTATGGAACCTATGCGGATCTGGCTGTTATTTTATCGATCCTGATTAGAATCGATAGCATTCGAACCGTTAGAAATTTGAAATTACATTTAGTTTGCCAATCTGTTTGCATACAGTTGTACCACAGGCACAACAGTCTTATAAAATGACTTTAAAGAAGATTAAACTCAACATGATGCTGTGATTCCAAAACACTCTTACTAAACTACCTTGAAACTAACCAACTAACTTCTCTTCCAGACGGTCTCGAACTCTTCGTGGATGGCGAACAATACGGCAACATTAACCCTGGCGAGGGATTCTTCTCTCTGGCGCGTGAACACGCTGTACCACACGCTAGCAACTGGCTCAGAGGAACTGTCATGGCGCCTCTCGATGAAATGGTAACCTTTTCTCTAGTACAGGTTTATAGAAATATGAGGCTAAGGGTGTATAGTTCCTCAACTCCATTGAAAAGGGAGGATCCTCCATCTGAAACGATAAGAAATCACAGAAAAGACTCGCTGAAGTGGCAATACTGGCAATGTGTCGACCATATTAGTAGTAGAACCGATGACCGTTGGGGTAGACGTGTTCTTGTGTGGAGACCACGAAGACGCGGGGGGGCCTCAGGCCTCCGGCGGGTGGAATCTGCGCAGGGTAGCGGGTAGCTACTGGATGTGAATGGCTGAGAATCCCGCTTAGTGGCGTCTAATTGGCACGGCCTATGTCCAACGGTAAACTGGTGTTGGGGTGATGATGAGCTCCTAGTAGATCGTGAACGATAATGGTAAAGTCAACCCAGGTGAGAGATTCTCTCTCTCACGCGTAAACACGCTAAACTGCATGCTGCTAGCATTTGATTCAGAGGAACTGTCACGGTGCCGAACTGATGAAACGATAACTTCTTCTCTAGTATCAAAGGCATAACTGTTAGATATGAGATTTCTACTTTAGTATTTAAACTATTGTCCGTTCAACAATGTGGTTGTGTGGCTGCTAGTCATAATCGTTATTTATATATTATTATCTAAATGTCATAGATTGATAGGCAATTCAAAATAGTCACTAGTGAGCTATTATTTTAATTAATGTTCTCTATCAACAAACAGATATACTTTATCCCTGAAATGATTAATTTTCTATATAATAATAAAAATTTCTATGGTCCCGGACGGATACAGCATCTGACAGATAATGTGCTGAAATATCTGTCAGTCTCCGCAGCCTGTCAGCAATCTGTCCACACCGGGTTGACCCAACCTTTAGACATTATTTATCATGATATCCAAATTGACACCTCTTTCATCAAAAACTAACTGTACCATCCTCTTCACAGTTCTACCTCTCCCTGGGTCTCCGCGTGGGAGGTATCCACGACTTCAGCGACGACCTTCCGGACAAACCCTGGAGGAACAGAGCCAGCAAGGCCATGATTGACTTCTGGAAGCACAAGAACGAATGGTTTCCATCTTGGTACAACACCAATCTGAGAGTGGATTCCCTGAAAGTGTACGCCTTGTAGACTTAGAAAGTGATATGTGATGATTTTGAGATTTTAGTTCATACGATTTTTAAATAAAAGTTAAATATTAATTTAGTTTTTTGTTTTTTTTTGAGGTCGTAGAGAGAGAATGGAAGCTGGTTTTATTCAGTTTTTTGGCCTTCAACCCATAGCTACATTAACATTATTATTTATAAAATGATTTGCTTTTATCAACAATAAAAAAAACTATTTCTAATTTTAGTCTGTTTTGCGGCTTCATAACTTGACTTCTCCTTCAACATGCGAAGGCAAAATGCAGGAAAAAGGTTTTGTGGTGGGCCCTGAAAGAGAAAGGTATGCCTGGGATGTATGTGCAGTTGATCCGAGCGATGTACAGTCGATGTAGTACCCAAGTCCGGTCTACAGCGGGCACTACCGGCAGCTTCAATGTAGCTGTTGGCTTGCACCAACGGTCGGCTCTAAGCCCGTACCTCGTCCTGGTGATAATGGACGCATTTACGTCGGACATCCAGGAAGAGGGTCGATGGTGTATGCTGTTTGCCGACGACATTGTGTTGGTTACCGAGAGTGGCCTAGAAGTCCAGAGCAGATTGGAGGTGTGTTGGCAAAGACTGGAGCATGTTGGGCTGAAATTAAGGACTAAAACAGAAGACTTATTCTGTTTTTTCGGCGGTCTCTCCAGTTTTATGGCCATAACTCTTGCCAGAACCTCCATCTGTTCCGATTTCTGGTACCTCGGGTCGCTTGTCAAAGGGGATGGTGAAGTAGACCGGGCGTAACGCACCGGATCAACTCAGGATGGAGGAAATGGCGACAAGTCACTGGAACAACTTGGAATCCACGGATGCCCCTCAAGTTAAAGGGGAAAACATACAAGTCCATGATTAGACCTATCGTACTGTATGGATCGGAATGAGGGGCTGTGAAGAAGATTGATGAAAAAAGATTGCAAATTGAATGTTCAGGTGGATGTATGGTGTGACAAGAATGAATAAAATAAGGAATGAGTATATATGAGGAAGTTTAAAAGTTGCGCCATTTACAGAAAAGTTGAAAGGGAAACCACTGTCTTGGTATGGACATGTGACGAATCGCTTGTGACTAAAAGAGTGATGAAAATAAATGTTGATGGACGGAAAGGAAGACCAAGGAAACGATGGATGAATTGTGTGAGAAATGATATGAAGGAAAAAGGTGTAAATGTTTGCGTGACGGTTGACAGAGGAGAATGGAAGAAAAAAAACGTGTTGCGCCGACCCCAAGTAACATGAGACAAGGACAGGAAGATGATGACGAATCGAACCCGTTGATTTTGCTAAAAAAACACACACTGTATTATGACACCATTCGATAGTGTCGCTAATAGCGATCAAATTCTGGGAATTAATGACATGCGGCAAATTTAAGGAAAGGTTTAATTTTATGTTTTTATCCATTTTTAATAAACGTCCTTGATCGATGACCGGCGCAACGCAGTCATCATCACAACACTGTTCTAATTTCATTTTTTTACTAACCCTGAACGGTTGAGTGTGAAAGTAAAAGAAGAAGAAAAATAAACAATTGAAATTAGAACTTTTAAGTGAGTTGGCGCCAATAGTGATCTTGTTCGACGTTTTTTGATTACTACTTTTTGCATTCTGTTACGTATTTAATCAAAAATGAACTGTTTGCCGTATGTCATTGCTTCTCCGAATTGAATCCCTATTAGCGACACTATTGAATGGTGTAATAAAACAGTGTTTTTTTTTTCAAAATCAACAGGTTCGATTCCTGGCTAGGAATATTGGTTTTGATACATATTATGGTTTCTAATTTGGTTTTTGGACATATTCTTGTAATTTCTGTGCATTGAACCCTATTATTTAAGTAGAATTCAATAAAATTTAAGATGTTCCCTCTTATATCAATTTGTGCAACAGAATCTTATGGTCCACACAGTCAAAGACTCAATGTATCCAAATAGTAACGAAACAGCACTTTTGTGATAGTATTTTGTTGGTTTTTAGTTGGCGAATCGGGAAAGTTACGAAACGTGATTCATCCCGTTTCGTAACTTTCCCGATTCGCCTTCAATAGGCCCTCCCTCACCGAGTGTAGAATTACTACTACTTCCAACTGACTCCTTCCGTTACCGACGGACAGAATTCATGAGCTATTGGGTACACTTATGATTAAAATCTGCCTAGCCTTTTCACAACTATGTCAGAGTCGACTTTCAGTCTTACTAAATGCAGCTGAATACCAGTATTTTACAAGGAGTTTCTGCCTATCTGACTTCCAACCCACAGATAGTACTACCTACAGTTACAGTACCTGTAGTTATACCTACTACACCCCTTGGTAAGACTGGTTGTCAGATATTTGAGGCCACTGCCTTCCTGTAACGGCCGACAAAGATTTACTAATGACAGCCGGGACCAACGGCTTAACGTGCTTTCCGAGGCATGAAGGAAAATCAGAATGTAAGAGATGGTCACCTATTCACAGAACAACCAACGCACGCACTGACTTGACCTTGAAGATCGACCCGCGTGGCTGTTATTATTTAGCCACGAGCTCGTCCGGAATGATAAATAACATAACATCACGCCTGTAATTCCCGAAGGGTTAGGCAGAGGTGTACCCATTAGTACACCCACATTTCGCCAGTTATGTTTAAGTCCCGTGTAATAGGGGGCGAGCCTACTGCCATCAATCGGGCACAAATTCAAAATCCGTGTCTGCTGCTGAGAATTGCTGATGGATAAACCCAATAATACTTTGCCTGAGAAATAGCTAAAAGATAATAAATAACACAACTTTTACGCCAAAAAAAAAATAAAACAATTACAAAGAATCTTGAATTTAGTTATCGAATTTTCCTGTTTTAAAAAAAATTCGACCTTTAAAAACCGGCGAGCAGCATCACCAGCTTGTATCGAATCATTCGGCTCTCCAAGTGGTCGAAACATGTCGTCTTTCTACAAGGCTGTAGTTTTATATTTATCCGTGTTTCTTGCATTATGTGGAGCTCAAGGCGATGATGATTACGAAGTCCCTACGCCAACGGTGGAAGCTTTGTACCCTAAAGGCTTTAGGGTCACGTTAAAAGGTAAGACTGTTTATCGTGTTAAAAATAATATATATTCACGCCTCGATATCCCGAAAGTTTAGACATAGGTGTATACAACATTATTTTTAGTATATACGAAACCTGAATACAGTTTGTTCAGCACAAGTCACTGAATCGATTCCAATCATTTTTAAACCATGTTATATTTTGTCCCAAAATAATTTTAAAAAAGTTACAAGTTGGCAACGAGCGACATTAAGTACCTATCGCAATAATTTTGGTACCTACAGCCAAATTATTATTATCAATGAGCTCAAGACGACGATGGTACTTATTTTATGTATTCGTTAATAGAAGAACTTTAACATCTGTCTTCATAATTAATTCGGATAAAAATAAACATCAACATAAAAATAAAGGGTGTAACAAGACCCTTAACGAAACCGAAAGGCACTTGTTCTCCCCGTCATGGCGATCATTTTTTTTTCTAGAGCAAAACTGGGAACCTTCTAGTTACGGAGATATTGGGGGTCAAAGTTCCAACTTTTCACATTTTTTTTTTTAATTACTAGTTTTTATGTTGTAACTTTACTTTAAATACCTCCACGACCCCCGTACTATTCAATACATCCACCACCACAATATTTTTGAGTGCGTTACATTGAATTTTACCGTAAAACGCGAATTTTCACCCCAAAAAAAAAAGTCGTTTCTCAGCAATACTTTTTCCATAGTTTGATGTACGGAATGCTTGGTTGATGGCTTCGCGATGGGTCCGTTTACATCTTGTATACAAAAAACAAATATTGTTGACCCAGAGAATGTTATACTTAGCACTGAGCTATTTATTATTTATACTAAAACCTATTTTCGACATTTAAACTTTGACTTTATAAAGTATCGGTAGCACACAGCGAAAACTTGTTCGAATGAGGTAAATAAGAAATGGTTCTACGATTTAATTTGTTAATTCGGATATTATTAAAAGTTGTAATAATACGGCAAGGTTTTTCCTCATCACACCCAGTTCTGTATAAACAAAATTTATCAAATCATAAATAATATAAATGAGGTTTTTAGAATCAATAAAAAATCGAACGAATTTCAATCAACATGAATTCTCTATCTATACCATCCTGGTAAGTCGTGAGCGCTATTGCTGAGCATAGGGTCTTTGGTTGGATTCCCAGGTCGAGTAAAGTGTTAGCTGCCGGTAGTTTGAATTTATGCCCGGTTAATGGAAATAGGTAGCCCTATTACATAGGGCTTAAACATAACTGGTGAGATGTGGGCGAATAATAAGTCAACCTCCAACTTACCGTTTCGGGATTATAGCCATGTTGAAATTTTTCATCTGAGTCTTTTGCAGTCAATGAGCAGTCAATGACGGCTCATTGACTGCAAAAGACAGACTAAATAATCCTTTGTTTTTAGATGATGGGTTTACCTTCGTCGGGTTCCGTGGAAACATCAACAAAGAATTCCAAGGACTAAACGAAGGTGACATTCATGGAGACATAGCCATGGCCAAAGGTAAAAATTGGGTTTACAAGAATCGTAATGCTGTACTCAAAGTCGGAGACACTATATTTTACTGGATCTATCTCCTCAGAAATGGCAAGGGATATTATAACACAGACCTGGAATACACAGTAACTGGTAAGTTTTTGAACATAATTATGGTAGAAAGCCTGTCTGATGGCAAACAGTCTTCTTTGCACAACAAATAGTATTAGCACTAATTGCCTACAAAATGGCCCCGACTACGAGTTTGAATGAACTGTGGTTCGGACCCACAACCTGCTCTCAAAACGGTTAAGAAAAACACAGTGGAGAAACGCATATCCTTTGTTCAGTACTATATTTGCAACCGAACAGCTCAGCACTTTCGCCCTCGTGCATTTCCATAAATGCATGTCGCAAGTATTACCAGTGAGTGCGTGTTCGGACACCAATCGCGTAACTCAACCAAACCATATCAAACCATCTTAGTGCTAATTTAAACTTTGAAACCATCTAATTTCGTGTAATTTAACCAGTGGTCATATATCAGCAACCAAACTATAACCAATCAACCAAATATCAACCAACCCAGGACTTAGAGCTAAACCAGACGAGCGCTAAATTCTAAACGGTCCTTCGAGCATTAAGGGCCTCGGTTCGCGAAGTACAGTGAAGTGTTTGTGCGCCGGGACCTTGCAACCAGTGTTTTGTGTTTTACCAGTTTGTAGGGAAAGTAGATAGGCAGTGACATCAATTTGGAAGAAACAGCTGGGGCAGCTGTCGCGTAAGGAGAATATAAGGTCAGACAAAACCATTTTACACTTTATTTTCACTTGAGTATTAAGCAGACCGTGAGAATAATGGAGCAGTTAGCAGTCAGCCAAACGGAGGTTTACGACTTTTTGGTTAATCTTCTAACTAACATTAAGACGGGGCTGAGCGAAAAACCATAGATTACTGCAAGCGGAAGTTGGAGATTTTAGAAAATTATTGGAGAAAATATCAGCGCAACCATAGAAAGTGCTATGAACTTTTAGAATTTAACCATGTATATTTCACTAAAAATTGTTTTGATAAGGCGGAGGAAGTTTTTTCGTCTATCAAGCAGCAAGAACCTCAACAACCGTCGGCAGAGTCGGGCACATCGAAACAATCAGGAGTATCATCTCATTCACAGCTACCGCAGCAGCAACGTAGGGATACGAGCGGAGACAGTAAGCTAGAAGAGATGATAAAAAAGCAGACTATCCATTTTAGAGCTTTTATGAGAACAGTAGCTGCCATAGAAATAGTCCAATTACAGAACAAGTGGGAGTACGACGATGCATTAAAGTCTCTTCAAAGTCGTTGGACTATTATAGATAGCCTGCACTGGGAAATAGAAGGTGGAAACGGGGATGAGGATGTCTGGTACCAAGAAGAATTCAACAGATATTAGAAAATGGATAACGATTTGAAGAAAACCATTAACTCAAAGATGTGGTCTGTATCACATCGAAATCTACTCTACAGATGGATATTCCAACATTTCAAGGCAACTACCACCATTGGACATCGCTTAAGGACTTATTCACAGAAACCATTAATAAAAATCCATCTTTATCAAACGCACAAAAAATGCAGTTTCTAAAGAGCAAAGTTACAGGAGAAGCTGAGCGTCTGATCCATCATCTTCAGATTAGCTTAGAGAATTACGAGGTATGCTGGGAAATACTAAACCACAGATATGGTAACATCAGACTTATTTTCACGACTCACGTCAACATACTTCTGAACATTATGGACGATTTACGCAGATTTTGGCAAAATGAAGACATCAACCAGCAGAATGAAATATCCACCGAAGGTCATGAATATCTGCAATACTTTCTATCAACAACAGAGAGACTAGAAAACGGGAGATACCAAGTCCGACTGACATTTAAAGCAGAAACCAAGGAACAGCTAGGCTCCACTAAACCATTAGCATTGGCATAATTTTGTAACTTAGAGAGAAAGTTACAGAAAGATCCAGAATTGAAAACAGAATATACAAAGTTTATGAAGGAGTATTCTAACTTATACCATATGATGCCGTCAGCAACAAGTACGAAACCCGAGTGCTACCTACCACATCACTGCGTCACTCGTGCTGAGTCAACCACTACTAAGTTGCGCGTTGTGTTCAATGCGTCGGCTAGATCATTATCAGGACTTAGCTTGAATGACGTCATGTACCGAGGTCCCAACCTACAACAAAATCTGCAGGAGTTAATTTTAAAATGGACACAGTACCAGTGGAACGGACATCGAGAAAATGTATCGACAGATAGTGGTACATCCTGAAGATCAGTCGTATCAGAAGATACTATGGAGGGACTCACCATACCAACCCATTTATACATACCAACTTACAACCATAAGTTAGGGCACAAAGCCTGCACCAGTTTTAGCTATGATGTGCTTAAAACAATTACCTGCCGAGGAAAAACCAAATTTCCCTGCTGCAGCAAAAGCGTTAGAAGAGTGCTTCTACATGGATGATTACTGTGATGGAGCAAATTCAATGGACCAAGCAAAACAGCTTAAATCAGACCTAATTAAGCTACTCAGTAAGGGTGGGTTTAATTTACGGAAATGGGCCACAAATGAACTTAAATTACTCGCTGACTTAGAAAAAGAATTGTGGAACCAGCAAATCTACGAGTTTAAACAGTCAGACTCAACAAAAACATTGGGGCTAGGATAGAACCCGCAATAGGATAAATTCATCTTTGACTCAAAACTAGAACCAGTATCATCACCAAATCCAACCAAAAGGTCGCTTCTCTCCGACATATCAAAAATATTTGACCCTTTAGGCTGGCTCACACCATTAACTATCACCATGAAGATACTATTCCAAAGTGTCTGTTCATCAACACTTAACTGGGATGACGCGCTCCCAAAAGATATCCAGGTCAAGTCGCTAAACTTAAGGGGAGAATTAAAAGACATCAATACCATAGAAGTAAAATGATGGCTAGGAGTAAAGGAAAACCATAGCTTGCAACTACACGGCTTTCGTGATGCGTCCAACAAGGCGTATGCCGCTGTTATATATTGCAAAGTCAACAAACAAAATAATACTAACGAGGTAACTTTGGTCGCAGGAAATGCAAGATTAGTGCCTGTTAGTAAAGTCATATCTATACCAAGGCTAGAGTTAATGGGTGCCCTACTATTATCACAGCTGATGCAAAAAGTACAGACTTGCCAGAGTCTTATAACCAAGAAATATATTGCTGGAGCGATTCAACAGCAGTGTTAGGATGGATTCAAGAAGATCCAGAGAGACGGAAACCTTCGTCTCAAATCGCGTGAAAGCTATTACCAAAATAATACCGAAAGAAAAATGGAGTTATGTCAAAACCATTGAAAATCCAGCGGACAGTGCCAGCCGTGGATTGAGAACGAAACAATTAAAGAACCACGATCTGTGGTGGCAAGGGCCATCATGGATTCAATCATTTCAAAACCACGACATATCTCAAACTACATATGAAACCAGCTTAGAGATAAGGCAGTCAAACGCAGTAGTTGCGGAAAACACCAGACAGCAACCAAGACCATACCAAATATTATCCACCATTTACTAAACAAATTGAGTACCTTGGAAAAAATCGTACTAGTTTTTGCATGGATACAACGACTAACTACTGCAAAAGAAGGCCGTCAACCTTATCTCACATTACGTGAACTCCGCCGCGCAAAACTGCTGATTGTTAAAAGTGTGCAACATATGGAGTCTGCCAGCGACGTCAGTTGCTTACTTAGGAATGGAAATGTTCATTCGAAAAGTAAACTTTTACCATTACACTCCATCATAGACCAAGATGGTATCCTACGAGTAGGGGGCAGATTAAGAAACGCACAAATAAGTAAAGAGATGAAACACCCAATCATATTACCACACAACCATCGAATTACCACACTAATAATCCAATATGCTCATGAGCTAACCTACCACGGTGGGGCACGTCTTACTTTATCAAATATTCGACAAAACTATTGGATAATCAGCGGATATTCAGTTACAAAGAAAGTCATACGCCGGTGTGTTACATGTAAGAAGCAAGAGCCCATGCAACAATATCAGCTCATGGGTGATCTACCATCATCCAGATTAAACCTTGAAAGCGTCTTCTATCATTGTGGCATCGACTACACAGGCTTTGTGGAAGTGAAAGCAAACAAAGGGCGCGGGATAAAAACTACCAAAGGCTATAATAGCGCTTTTCGTATGTATGATGACGAAAGCTGTGCATCTAGAACTCGTCTCAGATATAACCAGCTCAGCTTTCCTAGCCGCAATAACCTAGTCTATAGCGACAATGGAACCAATTTCGTTGGAGCCAACAGAATTCTGCAAGAAGAATACGACCATCTTCAAAATATTTTCAATAAGTCATTCTATAAAGAGATAACGGAACTTCAAATTGAATGGCATTTCAACGCACCTTCTTGGCCTTATGCTGGAGGACTTTTGGAAAGAGCCGTGCGAAGTCTCAAACACCACCTCAAACGCGTGATTCGACAACGAAAACTTACGGTTGAAGAATACATCACACTGTTATCAAAACTAGAAGCTTGCTTGAATTCACGACCACTTTGTGCACTATCAGAAGACCTAGAGGATATGAATTTCCTCACACCAGCCCATTTGCTATCAGCACGACCAGGTTTAACCATAATTGAAACAGCAGATGACGCCAGAACTAGGTGGCAACTAGTGGCATGAAATACCAGAAGAACGTCAACGTGGGTGATTTAGTAATGATACACGACGACAACTTACCAGCAGGGAAATGGCCAATGGGTCGTGTGATGGAAGTTCATCCAGGAAAGGATGACCTCGTTAGAGTAATGACTCTATAAATCAAAAACTGCTACATGAAGCGCCCTGTAGTTAAACTATCAGTTTTACCAATAAACCAGGTGGAAGCAACCACACCAGAAAAACCAAAAGGCGAACCAGAACAACCAAAAAGACCAGAAAAGGAACCACAGGACCACCCGCAACCAAAAACCAGAACGTACAGCACCTATCCCAAGATAGTTAACATTGCACTGGCATTGTTATTTTTCTTAAGTATAATACTGCCCACAACAGCATTATACAATATTACACAATTTAATACCAATAAAACTTTGTACTTTGACACCGTGGGGAAAGTAGAACTGATTCGGGACAAGTGGAAATTAGTGACATACTATAACATGTCTCCGTATTGGCAAGGAGATAAAGCCATCAATGACTTTACAAGCTATCTCGACAAAACATGCAAAACAATTATGGAATCCACACACTGTCATATGATACTCCAACAAATACGTCACGATTACAATGAACTGCAATACTACAAACAGCTGTTGCTTAGCCAGCATTACGGCGAGCGCCAACGAACACGACGCGGCCGTATCAATGCTGTCGGCTCAATTTCAAACTCATTGTTCGGAGTATTAGACGAAAGTTTCGCAGAAAAATACAAGTAGGACATTGAACTTGTACACCTTAACCAACACCACCAAGGTCAGTTATGGAAAAACTTGACATCTATCGTCGAAGCAGAGCACAATGTACTACACAGAACTGAAGACATTATAGCAAAGCAACACAAAACCATAAACAAACATTTAAATGCCTTAGACAAAGTTAACAGTAAGCTACAAAAAGAAATCGATGTGATAACTACACAACAGGACTTCATATTAGTCTCTATAGCTACCATTAATATGATGCAAAACTTGAAACAGAAACAAGATACTTTGATCGAAACAATATTGGAAATCTACCATGGCCAAATTAGTCTGCATCTACAGACACCAGCGCAGCTCAAACGAGAGCTACAAATTATCTACGGCCAAATGCCTCAAGATTTAAACTTACCAATCGCAAACATAGAGACAGACCTTCAGCACATCTACAAGCTACTGAGAACAAAGGCGCGGGACACAGAAAAATATATTATCTTCGAAATTACATTCCCGCTCATAGCACGAGAAAGTTTTCAATTATACAGGATAATACCAGTTCCGCAACAAACCAATTACAGTATGACCAGCATAATACCAATAACGGAGTACGTCGCTGTGAACCTAAAAAAGGATGCCTATTTTGTACCCACCCAACATGAACTTGACACAAGCTTTAATCACGGGGAATCCCTCATGTGTGAGCTCTTCAAACCAATCCTAAACTTGGAAAATGACCAAAACTTTTGCGAAATAAGCCCAATAAACCAAAGGTGTAAAACTGAAAGAACAGTGTGCAAAGACAGAAGGGTAGATACACTCAACGTCACAATACCTCTATTTTGGCTGTGACACATATTCCATCAAAATCATATGTGACGATCAAGTTACCGTTCGTCAGCTGACTCGAGCAGGGGTCATTAGCATGACTCAGAAATGCTTTATTAAAAGTAAAGATTTCTTACAACTACAATCCAACCAATTATTTTTTTCACCAGACATGCTCGTACCAGAGCTAGACCAAAGAAGCAATACTGTGAACGTCAAAATACCAACAGAAGCAGAATTACCAGAAGACATGAGTCTGAACAGATCTCTGAATAGAGAACAAATCAAAACACTGAAAACCACCAAAGCAGAGATCGATGACATATCAGTCCATGCGATTCACAAGTACATCTTCGTCTACATACTTCTGGGAGTTGTCCTATGCGCGGGAGGTCCTATGGCAGTAATCTGGGTCGTCCAGACCCAGATTACTGCCGCGCATATAGTGAGATGCTGCTCGCATTCTACGGCCAGGCGGGCGGAGCCTCACCACAGACAGGAGTCTGTGGCGACTACATCGGAGTCTACACATCGAGTCACAGTGCAAAGTGAAGTGCAACCGCAAAAGCAGAGTACTGCTGACCGTCAGCAAAGTGAGAGTGAACATATGGGTTTAAGTGTTTTCGCTAGGCGGTGGCCCAGTGCTATGCGTAGTGCGGGGAAAAAGGAAAGGGCTACGGTGAAAGACACTTTAGTGTAAAGAATTTATGTTTTTGAAGGCAACCATTTATTATACTTTTTACTTTTGTTTACCATTTTAATATAAGACTTTTACTAATGATTACCATTTTATATACTTAATTTTACTTTTGTTTACCATCTTACTTGTTAACTAAGGTGATTTGATGATTACTTTATCCGTTTATCTCATCTTGTGCTCGGGAATATGTTCGGTACTATATTTGCAACCGAACAGCTCAGCACTTTCGCCTTCGTGCATTTCCATAAATGCATGTATCGCAAGTATTACCAAGTGAGTGCGTGTTCGGACACCAATCGCGTAACTCAACCATACCATATCAAACCATCTTAGTGCTAATTTAGCTTCATCATTTCATCATCATCATCATTTCAGCCGAAAGACGTCCACTGCTGGACATAGGCCTCCCCCAAGTGTCGCCACATTGACCGGTCCCGTGCGATTCGCATCCAGCGGATCCCTGCAACCTTCACCAGGTCATCGGTCCACCAATTTAGCTTAGATTTACCATTTTATAACCAGTCGCAATATAAACTTTGAAACCATCTAATTTCGTATAATTTAACCAGTGGTCATATATCAGCAACCAAACCATAACCAATCAACCAAATATCAACCAACCCAAGATTTAGAGCTAAACCAGACGAGCGCTAAATTCTACATCAAATCGATTCACCAACTTGCACTGGGCCGCATGGTCGATAGCCAGCTCCTGACCACAAACAGGAGGCCTGGAACCCAGCAGTGGTATCATAGTCTGATTACTCTACCTACATGGGAATACAGAGGATTGGCATGTCTGCAATGGTGATAACAAATATTATACTCATCAATCCCGATGAAAATGAAAAATATAATCATTTCTAAGCAAAGCCAACTATTACAAATCCCTTGTTCAATTTTCCAGGATTCGTCAATGAAGATGGTACACCAGCCAGTGGCCAAGCCCAGATACCGAGCAGTCCACCCACTGATCAAGACACCTCTATATTTTTCCCTGGAAATCCGGTTGACCCTAGATATGATGGTACCATGGCACCAACCTGTGCAGTTTCCAAGACTATGGTTCAAGGCAATCCAAACATTTGCAAGGATGAGTTGATATTCAGCGAAGAGTTCGCGAAAACAAGTCTGAGGGCGTTGGATAAATGGGAGGTGATGATCCAGTTTCCAGGAGAGCCGGTTTGTTCAGTGCACATGAGTTATAGATTACTGTTGTTAGATAACATCGGTCGTTCAGTGAGCCAAGTGCGAGTTTCAATCAGTGATAAAAAGTCTGGAGTACATTCTGTTACATAATCTTAGTTGTACCTTAAAATAGATTTATTATCAAGTAGGTGTTGTTTCTGGTTTTGCAAAGTTATCTTTTTAACTAAAAGTGAACCTTAATTTGGTATTTATAACCAAACAGGTCGACTAAGTTTTATTCTTCTTAAGCGAGTTTGAGCAGTCTAGCACAAATAAATCATGTTGATTATATTATCGGAGACATGAGTCGTCGAGTTTTGAAAGAGTTTGTCGCACAAAATAAATAATATTAATAACTGACACGATGTTCTATTAAGTTGAACTTTGTTTGAAACTCGACAAGTCATACTTAGTCGAAAATATATGAAATCCAGTATCTTTCATATTTATTTTCAGGACTATCCCTTCAATGTGTACATTCCGGACAAAACGATGAGCTTCGAGGAAGGCTCCCTGGTCATCACTCCGGTGCTGACTGAGTCTCAACATGCTGAGGGATTCCTGGACCTGGCTGACAGGTACTTGAATATTTTTTCTTTTATTTCAGCACCAGCTATTTATTAAAAAAAAATGTTTCTTTGTCATAAGTTTTAACTATTAAAGAACTACTACAATATTTTGATATAATTTATCAGCCAGCCTCGCAAACGCGACGGCTAAGCATTAGAACGGGCCAAATGTTGCTAATTTTCGTAAATGGTATCTATCTGCCTGTACCCTCCTATACCCCATGTCGTAACTAAAGTGATGGGTCGCGCGTAAACGCGATCGTCACGTTTATAATTCATCATCATCATCATCATCATTTCAGCCGAAAGACGTCCACTGCTGGACATAGGCCTCCCCCAAGTGTCGCCACATTGACCGGTCCCGTGCGACTCGGATCCAGCGGATCCCTGCAACCTTCACCAGGTCATCGGTCCACCTAGTGGGAGGCCTTCCAACGCAGCGTCTTCCGGTTCGCGGTCGCCACTCCAGAACTTTTCGGCCCCATCGGCCATCCGTTCTGCGAGCAATGTGCCCTGCCCACTGCCACTTAAGTTTGGCTATTCTTCGGGCTACGTCGGTTACCTTGGTTCTCTTGCGGATGTCCTCATTTCTGATTCGATCACGCAAAGAAACTCCGAGCATAGCCCTCTCCATTGCCCTTTGGGTGACTTTAAGCCTTCTGATAAGGCCCATTGTGAGCGACCACGTTTCGGTCCCGTATGTAATCATTGGCAACACACACTGGTCATAGACCTTCGTCTTGAGACACTGCGGTAAGTTGGACGAGAAGATACCCCGCAACTTCCCGAACGCCGCCCAGCCGAGTCGGATTCGACGATTGACCTCTTTCTCGAAGTTAGACCTACCTAACTGGATCGTTTGTCCAAGGTAGACATAATCGTCTACAACTTCGAGTGTAGAGTCTCCGATCTTGATAGGAGTGGGTGTTACATGGGTATTCCACATGATTTTGGTTTTGTCCATGTTCATTTTAAGACCCACTTTTTCGGAAGCTCTACTAAGGTCATCGAGCATTGTACTGAGGTCCTCCATGGTCTCAGCCATGACCACTATATCGTCGGCAAACCGAAGGTGAGAGATGTACTCGCCATTGACGTTGATGCCTAGCCCTCTCCAGTCCAAAACCTTGAAGATATCCTCCAGTGCAGCGGGGAACAGTTTCGGAGATATGACGTCTCCCTGTCTTACACCTCGCTGCAGAAGGATAGGTTCTGAGGTCTGGTCCTGAAGTCGGACTGACATGGTGGCGTTTTTGTACAAACACTTCAACACCTCGATGTACCGATAGTCGATTTGGCACCGTTGGAGAGACTGCAGCACAGACCAAGTCTCGATCGAATCGAAGGCTTTCTCGTAGTCCACAAACGCCAAGCAGAGAGGCAGGTTATACTCTTCGGTCTTCTGTATAACCTGCCGCAGCGTATGTATGTGGTCTACGGTGCTAAAGCTTTTTCGGAATCCGGCTTGTTCGGGAGGCTGAAAATCGTCAAACCTGCGCGCGAGACGATTCGTGATGACTCTTGAGAACAACTTGTAGACATGGCTTAGAAGTGAGATGGGCCTATAGTTCTTCAGCCGGGCATTGTCGCCGTTTATAATTATGTCACTCATTTGATTGAATCAGTGAGAGGCGCCCTCTGTCAACGTTTACACAGGTTTGTGTTGGCCGAACAAAATGAATCCAATAGTCACACGTCTACACGAGATTTTGTTAGGGATTGTTCCCGATTGATGGCAATAGTCTGAACTTCTATTGGGTTCACATTACTAGCAAACTATGGAGGATCAGACATCCCACCCACTTCATCAATCCAGCAGAAAATCTTCCTCCTAGACACGAACTGCAGTGGCCAATCTGGAAATCTCTTAACAGATTGCGGGCCCAGGTTGGCCATTGTAGAAATAATCTGACCAAATAGGGTTACCTCGATCCGTCGCAAATACAATGCCAGTGTGGAGCCCCTCTGCAGGATATGCCCAACCTCGTTTGCTGCCCATCCTGCACAACCACCTGCACCTTCCAGGATTTGAAAGAAGCCAACAATAGAGCCGTGCTGGTGGCTACATACTGGTCAGATGTACTGTTCGGGTGTTTGAACTCATCGACACCAGTTACGTTCAAGTACCATGTAATACGGGGCGAGCCTGTTGCCATCAACCGTGCGCAAATCAAGACTCCGTGGCTGCTACTGAGAAATTCCCGATGGAAAAACCCAATGACACTTTGACCACCTGGAAATCGAACCCAGGACCTCATGTTCAGCGGTCGCGCTTGCTACTTTTAGACCAACGAGGCAGTAAGAAGCATGAACCACAAGGTGAAATGTACATATGGCACGTTATCTTTACATTTTCAGATGCACAGGCCAGACAGGCACGCTAGAGTGCAGACGAGAAGTGTCAGGTGCCCAGACTATACCGCCTGTGACGACGGCGAAGATCACCACAAGACGCAGTTTTAACTTCATGTTCGGGAGGATAGAAGTGCGCGCGAAGTTACCCTCTGGAAGCTGGCTAATGCCTGGTTCGTTAAATGTTTTTTAGTTAAGAATTTATTTGTGTTCAAAGTAAGCTTGTATCTTGCTAAGAGGCCTTAGAGTGAGATACTTCGTTACTTTAGAAAAAAAGACTTGTGGAATGGACATATTTTACCAAACCTCAGATGTAATTTACATAATAATTTGTAACCATTTTCCTCGTAATTCATATTTTGGAGCAGCTCACAACCTACATATTTTTCTACTTATTTTGTATCTTATTCAATACCTCATGACATCTGTTTTCTCTAGAAATCAACTTGGAATCATCAGACAACGCGTACGGTCCAAATAACTACGAGTCTGGTCTGATGCGAGTCGCCTTCGTCCGAGGAAACTCTAGACTTGCCAAGAAGCTGTATGGAGGACCTGTGCTCACGGAGTCCGAACCCTTCAGGTCTGCCCTGCTGCAGGAGAAGATCGGTATCGACAACTGGCACAAGGACTTCCATAACTATACCATGATATGGAGACCAGGTACGTTCAGCACTGCTTGAATGTTGTACAAATTCGTTTTGAAGTCGTAATCATACTCACATGCTAGTTCATGTGGAAACGTAAGCATGACTCCGACTTCCACTGATCGACTTCCTTAGCCAAAGCAGTAGTAGAAAAAGGCAATGGCACGGGTATGAATTCTTAATTGAAGCTTGGAACTATAATGAGAGGTAAGTTCAAAAATTATATCTGAGCGCCATAAACAACAGGGGCGACCATCGAAAAAGCTTTAGTAGTCTCGGAGAAACGATTAGACGGATCGGTCAAACCGGTATGGACAAAATTGCGGACGCTTCTGTTAGTATAGAAGGTATCCGGGTCCGGAGCAATTCGCAATTGTCCATTCGCACCGGTTCTTTTAACCACAAAAGAAACTACGAAATAATATTATGACTTCCACTTTAGAAAACTGTGATGAATCGTGCCTATTAAATATTTCTTAGTATTAAGCTTGACAACTTTATGTCTCAGATGGCATCGATTTGTTGGTGGATGGTAAGCAGTACGGTACCGTGAACCCTAAAGGCGGTTTCTTTGAAGCCGCCAAGAAGAATAACGTGGCTCACGCCTCGCACTGGCAGAAGGGAACCGTCATGGCGCCGCTGGATAAGATGGTAAGAGAAGAGAGATAAAAGTCTATGGGATACAGTGTACTTACCTTGTAAAAGCTGGACGGATTAACAATTTCAAACGTGTCGCTATTGTCGTTGATACTACTGTAATACGATTGAGATGACTAGTACAAAAGTGTATATTGCGAAAAAACAGGCAGAAACTAGAACCAAAAATCAAGACATTCTGACATCCACCATCCCGCATTTTGATTTGAATATATCACTCCCTCTAACGAAGATGAGGCCTCTGTCCCAGCAATGTGAACTTTATGGACTGCTCACACAGTGTCCGACGCACATACCCACAATAACAACCCGATAAACTGTAACGTTGTCCAGGTGTGGGTTGGTATATTACAAGCAGCACCTACTCGTCGTCGAAGAGCTTCTTTAAAAAGAGGTGCACTACATTTTTTATTAATTGCTCGCAATAGATTTCAGATTTATATCTAAAGAGTTCTACGGCAAAATTGTAACATAGACGAAAAATTAACACGAGAAATTATTAGAAAATTAACATTAAGAAAAAAACGAAAAACGCACGCTGTAGAGTGACTTCATTATTTTTTTCGTAACCGAGAATATTAAACCCTTTCATTTGATACTCATATCATGGGGATGCATAAAAAATAACTAGTACGCCATATTTCATTTTTACAGACGTAACTTAGCTAACCTTGTTTTGTCATCCAAACTAAACGTGTATTCAAAGTTTAAGCTCAATCGGAAACCGGGAAGTGGGTCAAATTTAACTTCTAAGACAAAGTTGGTTACAGGTGAAGCTAATACAAGCGTACTAAAAAGTAATATCGTTAAGGTTAAAAAAGCTAGTTTGAGAAAATTACAAATAATTACAAGACTTGTCTATTCTTATCCCCCATCTCACAAAATCTTTATCATTCCCGACGCAGTCATCTTCTACAGCTGGACTGAGACCATCACTAGACATTCTGGTCTCCTTACTTACTTCACTGAACTTTATTTTCTCTCCTTCAGTTCCACGTGACTCTTGGTCTTCGCGTGGGCGGAGTAAACGACTTCCCTGATGACGTGGACGACAAGCCTTGGAAAAACGGCGCCAGCAAGGCTATGCTGGACTTCTCGAGGAGCAAGGGCTCCTGGCAACCCTCGTGGTATGACCCCACCTTGAGGGTCGACTACGTCAGGGTGTACGCTCTTTAGATCTGTG
This sequence comes from Noctua fimbriata, assembly GCA_905163415.1. Taxonomy (NCBI): domain Eukaryota; kingdom Metazoa; phylum Arthropoda; class Insecta; order Lepidoptera; family Noctuidae; genus Noctua; species Noctua fimbriata. The sequence goes on along the minus strand of LR990941.1, from coordinate 14,979,483 downwards.
TTTTTGACAACAATTAAAGATTTTGAGAAAACAGGGTTGTGTTCCATTTACTTGTTCAAAAACTCGTTGGGTTGTCGATATCGTCAAAACCGCTGGGTCTACAATACGGCAAGCCATAAGGCAAGCAGACTGTTCAGAAACCGAAAAACAATGTAAGAAGATCAAAATAGTTACGAAACGACACTTTTGTGATGTAGTATTTTGTTGTTTTTTAGTTGGCGTTTCGGGAAAGTTACGAAACGGCATGTAGCCTAAATAGGCTCTCACCGAATGTAGAATTACTACTACTTCCAAACTGACTCCTTCCGATACCTACGGACCGAATTCATGAATTAAGCTATTGGGTACACTTATGATCTTCTTCTTCTTAGCGTATCGATGGCAAAAAGTTGAAATATGTTTGGCCCAAAATTGCCTATCTGACCTCCACAACACAGTTAGTACTGGGTTATACCTACTACACCCCTTGGTAAGACTGATTGTCAGATTTTGGGGCCACTGACTTCCTGTAACGACCGACAAAGATTTACTAATGACAGCCGGGACCAACGGCTTAACGTGCTTTCCGAGCCATGGAGGAAACCATATTACAAAATCAAGGACTACGTTGAAGATAAAGAAGTTTGGCTTTAGTTCCTTCTGCGCATGCGGCTTTCCTGGTAGCTCATAAACAGCACAAATATGTGGATGTCTCTAACTATTCTCAATCTAATTTTTTCTCTTCTTTCGAATCAGCTTTTTACAATAGTTTTCAAATCGTTTATACATCTTTTGCTCAGAATAGTTACAGCACTGATAACAATATTTGTATCAATTGTTTAATTTAGTATTTTACAATATTTTCGTATCTTTGTATAGATTCCTTTTAGCGATTGTTTGTGAATGTGTGAACATTGTAGGTTTTGTAGATTCCCAGCTGCTTGTTCACTTTTGTTAACTTTTTATTTTGTTCCCATTTTTTTGGGTAGTAAGCAACGACTTATTGTCGGGCCTACGCTGTCCCCCCATACTCAAGTACAAATGCTGTATCCATGATAATATTGTAATACCAAATGATTTGAAAAGAGTAACCATGGAGTTTCTTGCCGGTTGTTCTCCATAGGAAACGACCAAACCGAACCGTGCACCTTTTTGTCGACGTTTTATAAGTGCCCATCTAGGCCTATATGAAATAAAATATTTTGATTTTGATTTTTGAACACTATGGTCACCCATCCACGGACCGACCTAGGCATTTATTATAATATAGCCACGAGCTCCTCCAGGGATGATAAATACTCCTGTATTATTATCAAAACACACTTTTAATTATAAATGTCTGGTACGACTGTAACATTTTCACGTCTAAAACGGCGTCTAGACGGCACCGGCTAAAATTTGGCACACAGGCCAACCTACCTATGTCCGAACATAACATACGGAATAATATCCAGCCTCCAAGCGAGCGAAGTCGCGGGCAAAAGCTAAAAGAGTAAACCACACAACTTTTACGCCAAAAAATAAAACTATTACCAAGAATCTTGAATTTCGTCATCGAATTTTCCTGTTTTATAAAATACGACCTTTAAAAACTTGCGAGCAGCATCCTCGTCAGCTTGTATCGAATCATTCGGTTCTTCAAGTGGTCGAAACATGTCGTCTTTCTACAAGGCTGTAGTTATATATTTATCCGTGTTTCTTGCAATATGTGAAGCTCAAGGGAATAAAGATTACGACATCCCTACGCCAACAGTGGAAGCTTTGTACCCAAAAGGGTATCGGGTGACGTTGAAAAGTAAGACCGTTTATTGTGTTAAAAATAATATATATTCAACCAGAAAGCAGATGTGTAACTATAGTACACCCACATTTAGCCAGTTATGTTTAAGTCCAATTTATGCCCGGTTAAAGGAAAAAGGCTGACCCCTATTACATTGGACTTAAACATATCTGGTGTGGTGAGATGTGGGCCGACAATAAGTACACCTCCAAATTACCCTTTCGGGATTACAGGCATCATCAAAACCTGCCTTTTCCCAACTATGTTGGAGTCGGCTTCCAGTCTTACCGGATGCAGCTAAATACCAGTATTTTGCATGGAGCGACTGCCAATCTGATCTCCACAACCCAGTTAGTACTAAGTAATATGATACCCCTTGGTAAGACTATTTAGCAGATTTTCGGGTCACTGACTACGTGTAACGACTGTCAGATCTAAATATGACGGCCAGGACCAACGGCATAACATGCTTTCCGAGCCCCGGAGGAAACACGGTATGTAATGGGTGGTCACCCATCACCGGCTCCCAGATAAACAACAATACGACAATTACAGGCAGATAAAAATCAATAATATGCCTAATAGGCATAATGTTAGTTATAACCTGGGAGCTTGGTAACGTCATTGACTGCAAAAGCCAGACTAAATAATATTTCGTTTTTAGATGATGGCTATTCCGCGGTCGGGTTCCGTGGAAACATCAACCATGAATTCCAGAAACTAAACGAAGGTTTCTTTAATGAAGACATGGTTAATAAATGGGTTTACACGAGTCGTGATGTTGTACTGAAAGTCGGAGACACTATATTTTACTACATCTATGTCGTCAGAAATGGCAAGGAATATTTTAAGACAGACCTGAAATACACAGTTACCGGTAAGTTTTTTAACATATGGTGGCCTGTCTGACGGTAAATAAGCTTTCATTTGTGTAATTTATACCTTCACCACAGCTCTCAAGATGGTTAGAAAAACATAGTGGATGTCATTAAACCAAAAATTCGATGATTTGTGACATCTACCAACTCGCACTGGGCCGCATGGTGGATAATGGCCTACTCCCGATTACAATGAGGGGACGCAGCAGTTGGAATACCAAAGGCTCATACCGACATGAGAAGGCTCATGTAGGGGCAATATATTGGAAAATCTGCAACTGTGAAAGCGAATTTATAGTACACCAATCGCCGCGGCTATTTATTAAATTCATCCCGATGAAAATGAAAAATATTATCATTTCTAAGAAAAGCCAACTATTATAAATGGCTTGTTCAATTTTACAGGATTCTTCAATGAAGATGGTACACCAGCCATTGGGAAAGGCCTGGTACCTCACCCTCCACCAGCCATTGCTCAACGCCAGGTTCCGCCCGCTCCACCAACTCGTCAAGATACTAGATACTATGTAAATGTCCCTGAAAATCCCGTGCCATTGAAATGTGTAATTTCCAAGACCATGATTCAAGTCAATCGAAACACTTGCAAGGACCAGTTGCTATTCAGTGAGGAGTTCGCGAAAACTAGTCTGAGGGAGTTGGATGAATGGGACGCGATGATCCAGTTTCCAGGAGAGCCGGTTTGTTCAGTGCACATGAGTTATACACCATTGTTTTTAGTATATGCGAAATCTGAATATAGTTTGTTAAGAATAAGTAACTGAATCGATTCCAATAATTTTTAAACTATGTTATATTTTGTCCCAAAAACATTTAAAAAAGGCTACAAATTGGATACCGAGCGACACTAATTACCTTTCGCAATCATTTAGGTACCTACTGCCAAATTATTATTATCAATGAGCTCAAGACGGCGCTGGAGGCGAGCGCACGGGTGCGCCGCGTGGTGGTCACATTTTTGTGTGGACAGCCAGGTAACAGAACAAGCTTATAACTTAGTGATTTTTCTTGATACAGTTTTGAAATTTTGTACATAGATTCTTTACTTAAAAATACTAGGACACGTGTTTCAGGTTTCGCATATACTAAAACTAATGTTGTAGATTACTGTTGAATAATAACATCGGCCGTTCGTAAGCCAAGTGAGAGTTGTAAGCAGTGACAGAATGTACTTCTACTTCTTCTATTATAAATCGCACGAAGCCTTCAAATTGATTTTTGGCGTATTGCAACATTGGGTCAACGTCAATACATAATCTTAGTTGCACCTTAAAATAGAATTATTATCAAGTAGGTATTGTTTCTGGTTCTGCAACTAAAAGTCCACCATAATTTGGTGTAACCAAACAGGTCGACTAAGACTAAACTACAGAAGTTTTATTCTTCTAAAGCGAGTTTGAGCAGTATAACACAAATAAATCATGTTGATTATACTACGTAGACATCTATTTATATGACCCGTCGAATCAGAATCAGAATCAGAATCAGAATCTTTATTTGTGAAACATAGGTATTTACATAAAGGTCTTAAGTTAATTATATGGGCGCTATGTTTTGCCGTGAAGGCGTACAAATATTATTTAAAATAAAAGCAAACAGTATAACAAAACACAAAAAAATAAAATAAACGGCAAAATAAACAAAATTATACACTTACATAAACAAAAAAATAAAAACTATTTTAAATTTAATCTAAAAAGAGAAACAGACTTAAAATATTTAAAAATTACATCAAACGTTTATTGCACACAAAATGTAAAAAATTATCATTGAGAAAATCTTCTACAGTAAAATAACATTTTTCTATTAACAGCGAGTATCTATATACTTTTCTTAAACTTTAATAGTGATAATTTTTTTATGTTGTCGGGTATTTTATTATAAATTTTCGGAGCCATGCCAAAAAAACTCTTTTTCACTAAAGCGGTTCTGCATTTTCTGTCGCACAGTTTATTCACATATTGAGAACGCATTGGAGTATTTTTTACTTCGGATAGTTTTTGAAACAAGTGTAAATTGGTTTTAACAAATAAAGCAGTTTCGTAAATGTACATAGCTGGCATAGTCAGTAATTTTAATGATTTAAAATGAGGTTTACAAGTTTCGATGGTTTTTAAGCCACACATGGACCGAATACATCGTTTTTGCGCTTTAAAAACAATCTCTCGATCTGTAGATTGCCCCCAAAAAAGAATACCAAACCTCAGAACTGATGCAATCAATCCGTGATACGCTATTAAAAGTGTTTGTGTATTAACTTTTTTGGACAGCTGAAACAATGCATATGCAGATTTATTTAATTTCAGACAAATTTCTTCGATATGGGGTTTCCATGTAAGTTTACTGTCAAGCATTATACCTAAAAATTTTGCCTTGTTTGTATCTTCTATTTGGCACTTATCATAAGTAACATGAACTAGAGTCGAGTTTAGAAAGAGTCTGTCTGTCGCACAAAAATAATACTATTAATAACAGACACGCCGTTCTATTAAGTCGAACTATGTTTGAAACTCGACAAGTCATACTTAGTCGAAAATATATGAAATCCAGTATCTTTCATATTTAATTTCAGGACTATCCCTTCAACGTGTATATTCCGGACAACACAGTGAGCTTCGAGGAAGGCTCCCTGGTCATCACTCCGGTGCTGACTGAGTCTCAACATGCTGAGATTGGATTTCTGGATCTGTCTGATAGGTTCTTGAATATTTTTTCTTTTAATTCGGCACCAGTTATTAAATTTAAAAAAATCTTTTTTTTGCAAAAAATAAAACTGTCTTCAAAAACAAAAAAAGTGAAAAATAACTTTAGCTTCTGAAGTCGGTGACTTTTGCTTGTTTGATTCAGTTTTTTTTGTCACCAACTTCAGAAGCTAAAGTTATTTTTCACTTTTTTTTTGTTTTTGAAGTCGGTTTTATTTTTTTCAAAAAAAGATTTTTTATTTTTCCATTTTTAGTGTAAATGTATAGCAAACATTTGTATAGGATAATACAATCCTATACAAATTACATATACATTTCATGGTAATAGGCTTATCCCCAATAAAATGGAATCTGGGTGTACTGTACGCATCTGCGCACCCCCTCAGAGCATACAGCCGTTATATTATGATATTGTGTAAACAATAAACATCCAAGCGATTTCAGCAATGACGACAGATTTGCTGTCTACTAATGAAGTTCCGTTGTATAACTCCGAAGATCAGATTCAACAAATTTAAACGGCACATAAAAAAAAATCATCGAAATCGGTTCACAATTGTCGAAGTTATCGATAATACAAAATTTGGAGAGTCCCCTCGATTTCTCCAGGATCATTAGATCCTGACATGATGACCATGCGACGACATGGCAAGTATACTGTTTCAAACAATGAAATACCAACCATAAAATTTGAGGGGTGCCCTTAATTTTTCTGGGATTGCATCATCTGATTCTGACTTATACCTTCCATCATCAGTTCAGCAGCATGAGGTGACGATTACCCGGCACAAATATCTGAATTGTGTTAGAGAGTATATGAAAAACATTGTAGAGGGGTTTGAGAGTTGCCCTCGATTTCCCTGGGATTCCATCGTCAGATTCTGATTTGGTGACAATGGGACTATCTCAGGAGTATAGGCTTTCGAATAAAAAAATAATTATGAAAATCGGTCTACAATAGGCGGAGAAATCAGTGAACATAGGTACATAAAAAAATACATACAGTCGAACATAGAAACTCGTCCTTTTTTTTAAGTCGGTTAAAAATTGTCAAAGGAGTGTTTGTGAAACATTAGTGAACAGTTAACAATACATGTCATGGTAATAGGCTTATCTCCAATAAATGGAACTTATCATACCTAACCGTTGAAATGGGGGTGTACTGTTGTAGACTGTACACATCTCTGAGCATTCAGTCGTGATGTTATGTTATGATTTTGTGTAAACAATGAATATCCAAGCGATTGCAGCCATCGCGACAGATTTTCTGTCTATTATTGAAGAGTTCCATTGTTAATCTTCGAAGATCAGCATCAGATCTTCACCAAATAAAAAATGGGACCACCGCGGAATAATATTCTTCCAAACAAAAAAAGAACCATCAAAATCGGTTCACAATTGCCGATAAAAAATATTCAGTCGACTTGATAACCTATTCTTTTTGGAAGTCGGTTAAAAACGAGGTTTGCTGCCCATCCTGCATAACCACCTGAACCTTCCAGGATTTGAACGTGGCCAACAATAGACCTGTGCTGGTGGCTACATACTGTTCGGATGTACTGGTTGGGTGTTTGAGTTCATCGATATACAAGAAGAAGCCAAGAAATCCCCTAAGGGCACATTTTGCCAGTTACGTTCAAGTACTATGTAATTAGGGTCTGGCCTATGGCCATCAACCGGGAAAAAAGCTAGACGCCATGGCTGCCGGTGAGAAATTCCCAATGGAAAAAGCCAATGACACTTTGATCACCCGGCAATCTAACCCAGGAAGCATGCACCACTATGTGGTATGTATGTACATATGTTACGTTATCTTTACATTTTCAGATGCACAGGCCAGACAGGCACGCTAGAGTGCAGACGAGAAGTGTCAGGTGCCCAGACTATACCGCCTGTGACGACGGCGAAGATCACCACAAGACGCAGTTTTAACTTCATGTTCGGGAGGGTAGAAGTGCGCGCGAAGTTACCCTCTGGAAGCTGGCTAATGCCTGGTTCGTGAAATAATGTTTTTTAGTTAAGAAATTATTGGTTCTGAGAGTGACATACTTCGTTACTTTAGAAAAAAAGACTTCTACTAAATTTCTTGTAGAATGGACATATTTTCCAAACCTCAGATGCAATTTACAAAATAATTTGTAACCATTTTACTCGTAATTTACATTTAGGAGCAGCTCACAGCCTACATATTTTTCCGCACGGTTTATTTATAACTTACGTCGTGTAGTATTCTACTTCTGTTGTCCCACTGCAGGGTAAATGCTTCCCTTGTCATTGTCCCACACCACACAATTGATTCTTCCCTATAGTTATTTATTATCTTACTCAACACCTCATTAAACCTCTTTTCTCTAGAAATCAACTTGGAATCATCAGAGAACGCGTACGGTCCAAATAACTACGAGTCCGGTCTGATGCGAGTCGCCTTCGTCCGAGGAAACTATGGACTTGCCAAGAAGCTGTATGGAGGACCTGTGCTCACGGAGTCCGAACCCTTCAGGTCTGCCCTGCTGCAAGAGAAGATCGGTATCAACAGCTGGCACAAGGACTTCCATAACTATACCATGATATGGAGACCAGGTACGTTCATCTTGATTATTGAACAAATTCGATTTGAAGTCGTAATCATACTCACATGCAAGTTCATGTGGAAACGTAAGAATGATTCCGACTTCCACTGACCGACTTCCTTAGGCAAAACAGTAGTAGAAAAAGCAATAGCAGAGGTATAAATTCTTAATTGAAGCTTAGAACTATAATGAGAGGTCGGTCACCAATCAGAAAAGCGCCGCGGTAAAATAGCTTTTACAATGCACTTTCTCGAAAACTGGTTCTTATCGCACTACGATTAGGTTCAATGTAATGTATTTCAACAGATTAAATTATTAGAGACTATACTTATACTAAGTCCAAATGGGTTCAATGACTACAGTCGGCGGTGTTTGTTTTTTATTTAAATCTCGGCAAAGAGATATGCGTCTTTACGGCGTTAATGTTTTTGTGTATATCAATTGTGTTTATAAATAGAATATAATAGATAAACATGATTATTTTTATATAGAAGGTAGTCAATTAGTAAACACTTATATTTTGCTATTCCGTAAACAAATAAATCATCATCATCATTTCAGCCGAAAGACGTCCACTGCTGGACATAGGCCTCCCCCAAGTGTCGCCACATTGACCGGTCCCGTGCGACTCGCATCCAGCGGATCCCTGCAACCTTCACTAGGTCATCTGTCCACCTAGTGGGAGGCCTTCCAACGCAGCGTCTTCCGGGTCGCGGTCGCCACTCCAGAACTTTTCGGCCCCATCAGCCATCCTTTCTGCGAGCAATGTGCCCTGCCCACTGCCACTTCAGTTTGGCTATTCTTCGGGCTACGTCGGTAACCTTGGTTCACTTGCGGATGTCCTCATTTCTGATTTGATCACGCAAAGAAACTCCGAGCATAGCCCTCTCCTTTGCTCTTTGGGTGACTTTAAGCCTTCTGATAAGGCCCATTGTGAGCGACCACGTTTCGGTCCCGTATGTAATCACTGGCTACACACACTGGTCATAGACTTTCGTCTTGAGACACTGCGGTAATATGGACGAGAAGATACCACGCAACTTTCTCGAAGTTAGACCTACCTAACTGGATCGTTAGTCCCAGGTAGACATAATCGTCTTCAACTTCGAGTGTAGAGTCTCCGATCTTGATAGGAGTGGATGTTACATGAGCATTCAACATGAATTTGGTTTTGTCCATGTTCATTTTAAGACCCACTCTTTCGAAAGCTCTACTAAGGTCATCGAGCATTGTACTGAGGTCCTCCATGGTCTCAGTCATGACCACTAAATCGTCGGCAAATCGAAGGTGAGAGATGTACTCGCCATTGACGTTAATGCCTAGCCCTCTCCAGTCCAGAACCTTGAAGACATCCTCCAGTGCAACAAATAAATACTAATATTGTAATAACCTTACTTACGATATAAACATTGTGTGGAAGCTATAGCCAAGTGGATGTGGCATACGTGACATCGTTTGCAGAGTGATCAGTGACTGCAGTTTAGCAAAAACATAAAATAAACACAAAAAAGTGCCTTTGCAAGTTCCAGTACTTTAGATGAAAGTGGCTGTTTCGAAAATAACCTTATCAACATTGACATCACTCTGATCGTTAGTTTTTTGATAACGCACGAGTGACGTTTCAAAGCGTCTCTGGCAGCATTCAATGAGGGGCGACTGAGACGTGTATGCTTGTGAGTTCGAATCCCAGTAAAAGATTAACTTTTTGAATTTTCTTTTTGCTATTTTTGCCATAATGATTTCCGCTGGTTGTAATGCTACTATTCTCGATACACAAAAGAGAATTAAATGCTGTTTAAGCAAATATGTCCTTCAGTACCATTTGGATTGTGTTAAGTACGATGAAGCGTCAACACCTAGGACTAAATGGACTTGTCCAATCTGCGGCTCTAGTCTTCCTAAATTGGACAACACTAATACATCAGTCCATCCTAAAGGTCACACTGTACAAGCTGACCAAGCGGGTCCAGTAGCTGCAATGGCTACAATGCATTCCTCTATATCGGCACCGTCTAATAGCCAAAACAAACCTAGCCCAAAACCAATACTTGGTCAGAAACCTACGCCAGCTGAGAAATCACTACCAGTTACGTCTCGAGTGGCATGCGTTGGCACAGAAGTCAATTTGCAAGACACAACTTACAGAAATTCGTAAGTTACGGCAAGAAATGAATGAAAAGTTTGATAGTCAACAGGCCTCTTTGGCGAAATTTGAATCCACTCTAGCTACGATCAAAAGGGAAGTTAATGACCTAACCTTGAGATTTTCCTCCATGTACGAAGACTTTGACGAGTTTAAGAAGACTATATTTTCTTTCTGACGCTTATGATGAGCAAGTCGAATTGCCGAACTCCTCAAGAATATGAGTGCTCAAGTGAGGGAATTGGAAACAAAATTTCAGCTAATTGATCAACTGGCACGAGAGAGCAATATCGAGATACAGTGCATTCCTGAACACAAATCCGAAAACCTGTTAATGGTCGTAAAACAGGTGGGTAGAGTTATGGGAAATGAACTTCAGGATAATTAAATCCAGTCATTTCATAGAGTTGCTAAATTAAATGAAGAGACAAATCGACCACGTAGCACAGTCGTCAAGTTATTCCAGTTCAGTATTCGCGACAATCTACTTGTTGCAGTTAGAAACTTTAATAAGAAGAATGAGTCGGAGAAGTTGAACAGCAGCCATATTGGTATTGGTGGAATAAAGCAGCCGATTTTTGTGATGGAAAATCTGACTCTGGCTAATAAAAAACTACATGCAGCGACAAGAATCGCTGCTAAGGAAAATAAATATAATTTTGTATGGGTTCGGAATGGTCTCCTATTTGTGAGGAAAGTTGTGATAACTAAATCTCTTCTAGTTAAAAATTTGGCATTGAATGAGTCGTTGTAACTTGTTAGTTTATTAGTCACATACTTTGCACGCTTAATAGTGTTATATTAATTTTATATTCAAGTTTAAAATCTATTATCAAAATGTAAGAGGTTTACGAACCAAGGCAGAGGATTATTATACTGCAGCTTTAAATTTTGATTACGACATGATTATCGGCACTGAAAGTTGGCTCAATGATACGGTATTAGACCATGAATTTTTAGATAACCGATAAAGAGTGTTCAGACGCGATACAGAGTCATCTACGGTATCCTGGACTAAAAAAAGGGATGGTGGAGGTGTGTTTGTTGCAGCTTTGGAAAAATATGAGGTCTCACGGAGATTAAATTGGGAGTCCCATTGTGACGAATTGTGGAACACCATCAAGTGTGAGAGGGAGGTCATTTGATTTATGCCCATCCGAAAAAAAAAAACAAAGGGTTTCAAATCCAAACAATATTACATACCATTAGGGGTGCCGCAGGGTTCACACTTGGGGCCTCCATTTTTCTTAATTTTTATAAATGATTAGGGTTGTAAAATTAGTTCGAAATATAAACTTTTTGCAGATGATTTTAAAATATACCGAACGGTATACAACGAATCCGATATTATTCAGCTTCAGCTAAATTTAAATAACGTGCACAATTAGTGCATATAAAATAAAATGTCATTAAATCAAAACAAATGCTACTTTATCAAATTTAGCAGAAAAAGGAAAACATGTGAATGTTATTACTCGATTGATAAGCCCGCTCCAAGAAGTTGATACTATTAGGGACCTCGGTGTTTTATTACATAGTAGTTTAAGTTTTAGGAGTCATTACGACAAAATTATTAGTCGGGCATCTAAATTGTCGGGTTTTATCGGCAGGGAAATGAAAATTTTTAAAGAACCAATTCTGACTATTTCCATTTACAACAGCGTTATTCGAAGTATTCTGGAGTATTGTAGTACGGTGTGGAACCCGTTTTATCAAGTACACTCTGATCGGATTGAACGTGTTCATAAAAGGTTCTTATACCACTTAAGTTTCTCGGATAACAAGTGTCGTTGTCTGGACACATATAACTCTAGGCTGAGCTAGTACAAAATTAAATCTTTGAGCATACGAAGGAAATCTCTGGACTTCATGTTTTTGTTTAAACTGATAAATGGGATAATTAATCATAGTCGAACTAATAAATGTAAATTTTCACCCATTTACCGCATGCTTTCTCTTGCCAACTCCACTCGTAGTGAAATTGATGTCTTTACTGGTTCTGTGGCCTCAGTTAGAACCAAACTTAGAGTATTAATCGTATAATATGTTTTTTTTTTCATATTTCTTTCTTAGGTTTAATTTTTCTTTCCCAAATTTTTTTATTATTTTTGAAAAAGTCTCAACTCATAATTTTTCGTTTAGTTAACTGTCTTTTTTTTGTCAAATTTTGTTGTTTGTTTTACATAAAAATATGCATGCTAGATTCACATCTAATAGATGGCAATCAGAAATATTGTTTTGTAACTATTTTATTGCATTTGTGATTGTACATCGGTTTTGTGAATTTATAATAAAAATAATATTTAAAAAAAATATTTACTTTTAAGAAAAAAATAACATTTATTTGTGTTCTAAATTCAAAAATATTTCAATTTTCCTATTTATCATATTAGGCTGTTTAGCGGCATCATACCTTAGCTTCTTCTTCAACCTGGCGAAAACAAAGCGCGGAAAATTAAATTAATAAGCAAATTAAATCACAGTTTCCCAATAATATCTTACAAAAATACTTTCCGTTATAATATTTTATTTCTTCGAAAGTGTATTGAAAAGCGTCGTTTGATACGCGTGGGGATTTATTACTGCAGTTCTCGACTCCATATCACTCTCGCCTGATGCTCGGGTGTTAAATGCGCCTCGAATGCAATAACAAAGTTTCCCCACTTATATCAAAATGTACTATATTGGTCTCGGAGAAGACGAGTCGGTCAAACCGGTATGGACAAAATTTTGGGCGCATCTGAATGGGAGATGTCCGGGTCCGGAGCAATTCGCAATTGTCTATTCGCACCGGTTCCTTTAACCAGAAATGAAAGTACGAAATAATATGACTTCCACTTTAAAAAACTGTGATGAATCAGGCACGATTAATTAAATATTTATTAGTATTAAGCTTAACAACTTTATGTCTCAGATGGCATCGACTTGTTGGTGGATGGTGAGCAGTACGGTACCGTGAACCCTAACGGGGGTTTCCTTGAGGTCGCCAAGAAGAACAACGTGGCTCACGCCTCGCACTGGCAGAAGGGAACCGTCATGGCGCCGCTGGATAAGATGGTAAGAGAAGAGATATACAAGTCTATAGAAAAGCTGGAAGGATTAACAATTTGAAATTTGTCACTATTTATCTTGATACTACTGAAATACGATTGAGAAGACTAGTACAAATGTATTTAACGCGAAGAAACAGGCAGGACCTAAAACCAAAAATTAGAAGACATTGTGATATTTACCATCCCGCATTTTGCGCACGTGGTGGATTATGATTCACTCTCTCTTACAGAGAGGTCCCCGTCCCAGCAATGTGAAATGTATGAAGTGATTACGCAGTGTTCGATGCACATATCGAATGTTTTATTTTGAAATACGTCACTTAGCTAACCATGCACTGTCATCCAAACTAAACATGTACTTACGCAAAACTTCAGCTCAATCGGAAACCGGGAAATGGGTAAAATTTAACTTCTAAGACATAGTTACAGGTGAAGCTAATAAAAGCGTGGTAAAAAGAAACATCGGTAAGATTAAAAAAACAATTTTGAGAAAAGTACGAATAATTACGAGACTTGTCTATTTTTATCCCCCATCTCACAAAATCTTTATCATTCCCGACGTAGTCATCTTCTACAGCTGGACTGAGACCATTACTAGACATTCTGGTCTCCTTACTTACCACACTGAACTTTATTTTCTCTCCTTCAGTTCCACGTGACTCTTGGTCTTCGTGTGGGTGGAGTGAACGACTATCCTGATGAACTGGAAGACAAACCTTGGAAGAACGGCGCCAGCAAGGCTATGCTGGACTTCTCGGGGAGCAAGGACTCCTGGTACCCCTCGTGGTATGACTCCTCCTTGAGGGTCGACTACGTCAGGGTGTACGCTCTTTAGATCTGTGTTTTTGACAACAATTAAAGATTTTGAGAAAGCAGGGTTGTGTTCCATTTACTTGTTCAAAAACTCGTTGGGTTGTCGATATCGTCAAAATCGCTGGCAACATCTGGATGAGGGAAATACAGAGGCGGGATGTGTGGCAGAATAAAAGAGGCATAATCACCTAGTAGTGGGTGATACCAGTCCGGTATTATGTTCTTTAGTTATTAAACTTACTTGACTTAATGTCCTATGTCCCCCAGATGGGGCAGAGGGCGTCCACAGATGTTCTCCATCGCAATCTGTATTGAGCTTCACGCTTTACCTCGCTCCACGTCATATCGATGCTCGCCGCTGCCAGCACGGTGCGACGCCAGGTTTGACGGTAGTTAGTTATTAAAGGGTTACAACAATTAAGTCCATAATATTACGTTCCGTTACAATGCAATTCTACTTTTACTATTGTCTGCTTGCTATTGTTGTAACTGATATTCTAGTTGGTATTTTCTTTTTCTCTTAATGTTTCTGTTACCACTTAGTCCAAGGAAATCAATTTTCTTCACATTTTTACGCACCAACCATGTTAACTGTTGTTTATATCTCTACCAGCTACAGCGACTAGGTAATTTTATTAGTTCTGTGTATTTGACTATTGTTGCTTTAAGCAAAACAATAATAGTTAAGTTTAATTTAGTAATTTAGTTTAGTAATTGTAATACCATCCATACTCATTTATATTTTTATTTTGTTTATGTAAACTATGATCAATGTGGACCTTGATGATGATTTTTTCTTCTGTTCTTCCTCTTCAAGCAGTTTCCTCAGTGCGGCAAGTGGTTCTTCCTCCCCTCTGACTCCCTAACAATCTCAATATAGCCCACATTAATGCCCAGAGTGTTCCTGGCCATTACTCTGATCTTCTGGCTTCCTTCAACAGTGCACAAATAGATGCTTTGCTGATCTCCGAGTCCTTCTTTAAACCCTCTCTTTTATCAGTACATTATGCCCTTCCAGATTTTGTTCTTATCCGTAATGATAGAACTGGAAAGGGTGGCGGTGGTGTAGCCATTTACTTGCGTGCTGATATCCCTTATAAGGTTGTTAGCGCATCACCATCCCCGTATTCGGGGTCAGCGGAGCATCTATTTCTGGAAATTACACTACACCGCGTTAAAATGCTTCTGTTGGTTATGTATAGCCCTAATCTCAGCATCGACTACTTTGACTCTTTTGATTCGCTTTTAAATGATTTCTGTCCAACTTATGACCACGTAGTCTTGATGGGTGATTTTAATACTTGCCTTCTTAAAAATGACATTCGTGCTAACAAACTTCAATCTATCCTTTCTTCTTTTAATCTCAGTATTTTGTCTCTTTCTGCTACGCATCATTTCCCTAATTGCACCCCTTCTCTCCTTGACCTGATAATTGTCTCTAATTCTAATAATGTTTCTATCCACGGATAGCTTACTGCTTGTTTCTCTTACCATGATCTCGTCTTCTTGTCATATAAGTTACGGCCTCCTAAGCGCAAGCCGCAATATATCCTCCTCCAGAACTTTAAGGGCATAGACCTGGACGCATTATTGCATGATGCCGGTAGCATCGACCGGACGGGCATCATGGAGAGTTCATGTATCAACGAAATGGTTTGTATTTTGAACAGCGAAATACTTAGCTTATATGATTGTCACGCCCCTATTTGTCGAGTGAAGGTTAAATGTGTACCGGCTACCTGGTTTACTCCTACCATTAAAGATGCGATGGCAGGTAGAGATAGAGCCAAGAGAAGGTTAAAACGCTGTCCTTTCGAGCGCTATCTAACTGCGTACAAAATGTTGCGTAATCGCTGCAGTCGTATGTGTAGAGATGCTAAGAAACGCTACTTCCAAAAATCGCTCGACAACTGCAACTCTTCTGAAGTCTGGAGGTTTTTAAAATCTGTCGGCATTGGCAAGTCTTAAGTTGTTTCTGGTAGCGACACTGACGTGTGTGCTCATAACAAACATTTCTCACTCCCTCCTGTTACGTTGGATCCGCACGTCAAGTCTGTTACTTTAAATAAACTTTCCTATTTGCCTTTGCCGCAATGTTCTTCCTTTGAATTAAGTCCTGTGAGTGAGATTGAGGTCAAAAAATCTATTTCTGCTACCTCCTCGTCTGCTGTTGGTAATGACAACCTTTGCTTAAGAATGATTTCTCCTATCCTTCCTGTTTTGACTCACATTTTTAATTACTCTCTGTTTTCTGGTACTTTTCCTGAGGTCTGGAAACAAGCCCATATCATCTCTTTACCCAAAATCTCTAATCCGGTCGCACCTACCGACTTCAGACCCATTTCCATACTCCCTTATCTTTCTAAAGTTCTTGAGCAGATTGTCCATCAGCAACTCACGGCCTTTCTTTCTAGGAATGATCTTCTTAGTACTTTTCAATCTGGTTTTCGCCCTGGCCATAGCACTGTAACGGCTCTTTTAAAGGTTACTGACGATATTCGCTGGGCTATGGACCACAAGTCTCTTACCTTACTTGTACTTCTAGACTTTAGCAGTGCCTTTAACTCGGTTGATTTTGACATCCTTCTGGGGATCCTTAAATCTCTCAATTTCTCCTCTTCCTTTATTGGTTGGTTTGACTCCTATCTTAAAGGCCGCTCGCAGCGTGTTCGTCTTGACGAGTCTTCCTCTGATTGGTGCCCTCTTAGCGCGGGTGTGCCTCAGGGTGGCGTTCTCTCTCCTCTTATTTTCTCTATTTTCATTAACTCTGTCACCAGAGTCATCTCTTCCTTCTTCCATCTCTATGCTGACGACTTGCAGCTTTACCATCATTTCTTAAGGGAGGATGCGGAGGCCGCCGTGTCTGTCATGAACAAGGATCTGGATTTGATTAGTGAGTGGTCGCGGTCCTTTGGACTGCAAATCAATCCTAAGACATCTCAGGCCTTGATCATGGGTGCAGGTACATGCGGAACAGGCTCAATGTTGCGTCGCTGTCTCCACTCAGGCTGAATGGAATTCAGATTGATTACGCAATCAAGGCTAAAAACCTGGGGGTGACAATGGATTCCTATTTATCTTGGACTGCCCATGTTACTGAAGTTAGTCGCAAAGTGCACTATACGTTCCACTCATTGAAATCCTCCAGAGCTTCCTGCCATTGAACACTAAAATCTCTCCCTTGCGCAAACTCTCATTCAACCTATCATAGACTACGCCGATGCCTGTTATTTGGATGCCACCGAGGAGCTTTTAAATAAACTTGAGCGCTTGCAAAATCTGTATTCTTTGTATCTGTATTCGTTTTGTTTTTAACCTTAAAAATATGATATATATGATATGATCACGTTACGCTAACTTTCGCAAAATACTCAAGTGGCTCCCAATTCGACTTCGCAGAAACTCTCGGATATTGTGTCTGCTATTTAACATCCTCCATAACCCTAAAACGCCATCCTATCTGCGGGAACGCTTTTCCTACTCCCGTCCTTCTGATGCACCTTGCAGGTCGTATATATATATATATATAAATCCCCTCCACACTCTACCGACTTCTACTCCTATTCCTTCACGGTACACGCCGTGCGGCTGTGGAATTCACTTACGCCTGATATTAGGGACTGCCAAACTCTTGCAGTTTTCAAAAGAAGAGTGAAAGAACATTATCTTTGCATTTCGTCATAGTTGCATAAGTATTTATTGTTAGTTATATTATTGTATTTACAGTATTGTTATGTTTTGTCTTTGTATTTATAAGTATGTTAGTATATTCTTATATTATTATGTTTAAATAGTTCTGCTTTGTGTTTTATGTATTCCTTTTTCTCTTCTTCTTTTACACATTTTGTCTACATCTCTTTTTTTTTAGTATCTCCTTTCGCAGGTATGCTGGAAGAAATTTCTTTAGAAATAAGCATCACCTTTGTACTATTTTCTGTTCCTTTCTTCTTTTCTGTATTTAGTGTGTACATAAACTGTTAAATAAAATAAAAATAAACAATCTGACACTTAAACTATGTCACATAATCAGAATGTACCTATGTATAGGACCAGACCTCTATACTATCCATACTTGCAATTACAGTATTATCATATTGCAATTCAAAATCAATATCTAAGTACTTAGGTACGACGTACAGCTATATTTCACATTTCATATAGCAATTTTTATATTATATTTATTTACTCGTGACTTTGCTAAAATTCAGAATGCAAAGCTTTAAAGCCAGAGAGGCTGAAGAAAACAAATTCAAATTCAAATAATTTATTGTGGATCATAAATTCTTAAGATTTTGCGTTAAATACAGGTAAGTCTGCTAGCTAAGTCTGCTATGTCCCGCCATTGAGGCATATAAAATTCATGTCACAACTAACAATAAATGTGTAGTTACAAACTTAATATAAAATACATCCAATTGTCATGCAATACATATTTATGTCCAAATACAAATTATTCATTCAATGGATTAGCTTCAATGTATCGTCATCTAGAAATTCTCTTATAGAGTAATAACATTTACTTATCAATAATTCGTTCAGTTTTAAGGTATTTATTTCGCTCATAGTTCTGAGAAAAGGTGGAAGATTATTAAAGACACGTGAGCCCATACAAAAGATGCTTTGGTGCAAAAGCTTTGTTTTACTGGCTACGGTGCGCAGCGTGTCTTTGTGTCTGGCCCTAGTGCAAAATTCAAATGCGTATAAATTTAATGATCACTATTCTATTATAAACTAAATACATTATTAATTAAAAACTATTAAATAACCTAAAATAAATAAACAAACTATAAAAGGGCATCAAAAAACTTCTCCTCAACGCTGTCAGCTGGTAATGTAATGTAATGTGCCCAAGAGACTGGCGGCGTTGCCACGTTGTATGGCAACACTTAGCCTTTGGCCAAAGTAAAAGCCAGCCGAAGCGTCAACAAGGCGTTTCGAAGTTTCCTTAAACAGGCTATGAGCACTCGGTCCCCACGACCCCAGAGTTTCAACCCCAAACGGCTCGATTATATAGCTACCACAAAGGTTTCTATATTTACGCCGCTTGAGGTTCTCTGCGGCAGCAGCGGTAGCAACAGCACAGCACGATGAGCTTGGAAGATGTGATGGCGCAAGAGTATCGAGGCATGTTGCGTCCCACACTAAAGGCCTACCCATCTTCCAAGGAAACAACGACATGCCGTCCGGTCTCTTGCCATCGTCGCGTGCCATGGGGTTCTAAAAAAGCTGGAACGCCAGCGGTGACAAGAACTCGTCGGATGATGTCGTTTATGTTCGCGTGCCGTGCAAAACGGCCCGCACTTCGGCTGCATGAGAGGCCGTGGTGACCGAGGTTGTCCCAGTCACCCACAGCCAGTAGGCGCGCACGCTCAGCAGTAGTAGCAGACGTGTTCAGTAGATTGTTCTGAACTACTCTGCAGAGCGTCTCGTCCCATCGTCTTTTTTTTTTTTTTTTTTCTCTATGGGCTTACTCTTGACCTCAATCTAGTCCTGAGGACAGAGATGAGGTCGATGATGGAACGAGCTAACCCAAAAGAAGCCTATTAACTCGCGATTTAAATAGATTGGGGTCATATGAACTTGGAAACACCGACGCAGGAAAATTGGAAAATAAAATCAGGAAAAGAATTTTCAAAGATCGGAGACCCAAGGAGACTAAGAGAGCTTTTTTCTATAGTTTTGATGCCAGGGGCTATTGCGTTAAATTTTGAAAGAGTCAGTTGTCTGTCGGTACTGTCCGGTAGATATATTTTACATTTTGAGACGTTGAGGTCGAGGCCAATGGAATGAAGTTCATTTTTTAAGAAATTTAGATCTTTTAAAACGGAATCTACATCGCCTCCCTATCATCAAGATACCAAACGTAAAATTTTGAATTTAACTAGTGGGTAGCTAAACTAAAAATCACTGGCCCGAGGGGGTCACCTTGTTGACAGCCAACAGCAGATTCCAAAAGGTTGTCCCGATACAGTAATTTAGATGGGTGTCTATAACATTGCCAAAGAAAACTATTTTGGGGTAATTCTTTTTTAGTTCTCTCAACAGGGTGTCACTATTCACTGAATTGAAGGCGTTCTTTATGTCAACCTTCAGGATGACGTCACCTTTGCCAGAATTTAGGTAGGTCGACAAAGCGTGTACGGCAGCCTCGCAGCCCCCTTTAGACCCGTATCCAAGTTGCAGGGGCTGAAATTTTTCCGAAACAGCTTCACCATAAAATTTACAGCAAATCTTGGCTGCCATACGACGGTAGGTAGTTCCCACGGCAATGGGACGAATGCCGCGATCCTTTTTGCGCAGGGCACATAAATTGGCCCCGTACAGAACGTCGATGACTGACTCGTTTACCTTGCCGGAAAGCATAAGGTTAATCAGAGCCGTAAGTTCCTTCAAGAGCAACTCACCAGCTTCCCCGGCGCCTAAACATAGTAGGTCCTTTAGATGCTGAGGCCTTAGGCCGTCGAGGCCACCGGCAGAGCCGCTCCGAAAGGAGCAAACGGCTGTGACCAACTCTCGACCTGTAATGGTGAGGGAATGAAAGTTTGAATCAGGAGGGTCGGGAAAGGAAAGGCCATCAGCTGGGGCAGGGTGTTTGGTCTCCAGAGCCGCGAGTGTTTCTGGAGAGCACGGTGCCACCACATCGCTGCTGAAGAGAATCCTGGCTGCTCCGCTAATGTCGCCTTCCCCTAACTTCGTTTCCACCAGGTGGGGTATACCTCTTGAGGATGTGTATTTCTGTGCCGGTAATTTTGAAACTAAATCTTGAGCCGAAACGTTGCAATTTTCTTTAATTTGTGCTGTTAAAGTTTTTTTGGTTGCCAAATTTTTTTGCACATGAAGGATTCGATACGGAAAGGTGAGCAGTTGTTCCCAAGCACGTAGCGAGTTTTCCGGGACGGCAAGGAGAGTGCAACCTGCAAAATTTTGTGCTACAAGCGGTCTAGCGCCGCGGGGAACTCGTTTTAGTACAGGAACGGGTTTTTTTAATTTTGAAAGGGTTTTCCAAAGTGGGTCGAAAGAGGATATTGCCTGAGTTCTAGGTGAGGGTGTTAAAACAGGGTCTGAAGTGGGTGCATTTTGTAGTTTATGTACTTTTCCAATATTCACATTCAGACCCCGCTTACCTTTAAAAAACCGTGCTTAGGTACAAAGCGGGCATCTCTCCAGGGTTGGCAGCGAAGTTGAAGACTGACAAGCACTATCACCCACCACATCGCTGCTGCTACTATACATAAAAGATTAAACACTTAAAATAGAGACTAAACAAAATAAATATAATAAACTTAATTAATATAAAAACACTCGGACTATGATACAAAAAGAAACAAAAAACAAAGGCGGCAGTGGCGTAGTTGTGTTGGGGGCCCAGGGCGCTGCGACGCCAATGAACGCATTCCGACGCAGTTCCGGCAACAGCTGCAGAAGACTAGGAGCCCGACGTCGCGCACTCAGCGTCAAAATTGCACGCACCAGCACTTTCGGGTGTTCTTCAGGCAGGTCAGATGCGTAGTATTTGCCACTGGTTTGAATGAATGACCAGATGTATGAACGTGGAGGAGGCGTCAAGACTGTTGAATGTTCTGGGGTTTCTGCCTATCCCACATAAGTCCTCTCTCCATCCTAGGATAGCAAAGTCTCTGTGGCGCTGTAGAACTATTAATATGGACTTTTAATTTCAATAAACAATAAATTTAATAACTTTTTTTTTTAATTCAAATTGGATTGGATTTGATTTTATGAACAATACAGTTTCATATACACAAGGGAGAGTTAATATTTTTAAATTTGTGAAATATGGGCTGCTTGAAGCCACTTGGTGTATATTGCACATCGATCTGATACACCGTTTTTGAGCTCTAAAACACCGCAACATAAAATTAATTACTCAATCGTAACCCATAAAAATTGATTCAGATCATCATCGGCCTAGAGTTTTCCCAACTATATTGGGGTCGTCTTTCAGTCTAACCAATATGAATGCAGCTGAATTTACATGAAGTGACTCCGATCCGACCTCCAGAACCCAGTTAGTATAATACCATACCCCTTGGTAAGACTGGTTGTCAGACTTTCGGGCCACTGACTACCTGTAAAGACTGTCAAAGATCTACAAATGACAGCCGGGACCAACGGTTTAACGTGCTTTTCGAGGCACGGAGAAAACTCGGCATGTAATGGGTGGTCACCCACCCATAGAGCAACCTAGGCAAACGCGGCTTAACCTGAAGATCAACCCGAACAGCTGTTGTTAAAATTGATTGAGATATAATATTAAAATACTAATGATAGCAACGTCACATCTTAACAATCTACAAGTCTGATATTGCTTTATTTCAAGGTCAACAACAAGTTTTTTGCTGCATCGACATTGAGATCACCATTGATCTCGTCTTTGAGACCGATACGTAGCTTGTTTTCCAAGAAACTGTAGGTTTTTTTTTTGTACATCCAATAAGTACAGGTTTCGTGTGCCTTTCAACTGCGCCGTATGACTTTTTCTTCTAAATATGACCTCAGTTCAGTTCTTTCCCAGACGTAATGTTCATCTTTCACACTGTACTTACATCTTTACTTGGCTGTCTCATTTTTATAGCCCTTTACATTCACTTTCACGGTATACAACTAAACTTATACTGTCACTGACGGGATATCTTCCGTGATTGTTCATTATTTTGAGCTCCCGATATTCCATTTCATTTTTTTATTGCCATTTACATTCTTTAGCAGCTATGGACTTCTCAACGCGGAATGCGGGATTCCCGGCGCTTAGGTACATTTTGAAATTTTCCCTTATATCGTATCCATGAATTATGTGAATTTTTTTCGTCGTGGCGCTTGCACGGTAGTATTTTATATCTGGTTGGCCTAAAACGTGGTTGGCGGACACAGGTTGGCCGAAGCAAGGAAAACCTGTGCAGCTTGAGATTCATAGATGAGTCCGCACTGGATGGTAAATGTGGGGTTGTTCCAGACGATGTTCATGATACCGTGTCCTGGCTATCCTGTTGTTGGCACATTCCAGGAGGTACTGAAAGTGTCAAACTCGAAGCCAGTTTTGGCGGGCTTTGGGGTTGACTCAATTTAGATTATCATCGACACGCTAAGGACAAGATGGACCACTCCCTGGCTGATTATTATACTATGCTATGGTTGATTTGAACAAAATTAATTAAAACAAGGAATATGACCTAGGTTATTAGGTATTAGTCATTTCAAGTTGTTTTTGCAGAAGTGACTGAATATAACCGCAGAATACGAACACATAATTATATTAGTTTATTTACTAAGATAAAGGTCAGCGTATTTGAACAAATTATTATTAAATTACCTTATAGTCTTGAATATGAGCGAATATTATTTACGTGCGATTGTTAGGGCTTTCCCACACTACCTATCTAATAATATAAATACAAATGTGTGAGATTCATGATGGATGTTTCTTTCACGCAGAAACAACAAAACGGAGTTGGATGAAATTTGTCACACAGATAGTATAAAACCTAGATTAACACAAATGATACTTTTTTCCCGGTAATACGATCTCGTGGAACAATTACCGAACTCCATGTGGGCGACGCCGCTGCGGGCATAAATAAGCTAGTTTCAAATAAGTTGCTGAGGAGCCGTCTCCACCAGCGAGAGAATCGCGGCGATATTATTGTATAGAAATACGTGGCACGACGATAATATTGCCGCGATTCTCTCGCGCGTGGAGATGGCCTCTGACAGATGTGTTGGCGATGAAAGACTGTTTGATAGTAATTACACTATCTGACAGCAAAGATTTGTTTTTCCCACTTTTTTTTTCCAAAATCTTTTATTATGAATACTCCATAGCGACTACTTCTAACTAATCTCAGGGAAATAAGGGAAAATAAACTTTTAGTCTTGCAGTTAATTGATATCTGCCACAGATTTAACACGAAAATCTCATTCGATAATGCATGTAACAAATAATCTTTAATAAATTATTATTCCATTCCAGTCAGAATAAACGTAAAATGAAAGCCAACACAAATAGAACTTTAACAGTTACCAAGATATTCACCGCAAAAAAATACAATCGAATAGATATAAAATCTTTTTCCTCGGCCCGGTGTGAATTCGCCAAGTCGCCACAGAAAAATGATATTAGTCAATAATCAAAGCATTTATTTCAAGTAGGTTTTTGAATTAGCGAAACAAAGACAACAATTATTATAGGGGGTTTTGTTTAATTTTTTGAGTACTTTTTTTTTAATATTTAAAAATGTAATTAATAAGAAAAAAGATGAGTAAAGGAGAAAACATCAATAAAAATGCAGCTACAGTCCCAATCACAAGGCATAATAACTGTGAAAGTACTTGCCCATTCTAAAGCTTAAATCTCTATGGAGAAGAAAGGGCAATAAACTCCATGGACGCTCTATTCTACAAAACCTTGATTACATCATTCATGTTCAGATTGTACATTATGTGAGAACGATGTAACAAGCAGTGGCGAAGGTTCCATAGAACTCGATTCCTACCGGCTTCCGTTTGAAAAATGACACATTCAGTATTCTATAGGTAAATAATATATTCACATTAAAGATATGTACTCCAGCTTACCTCTTACAAAAATTGACTCTTCGCTACTGGTAGCAAGGAGTAGTGAATTATAAACACACCAATGGCCGTACAGTGTGATCGCAAGCTTACAAAAAACCGGACTATTATTACTGAGACCTCGGCCCATACATCTCAGTCCGATACAACGAACCGACGAACACTGACACATCTAGTCAATAATATTTAATTAAAAACCCGTTTTTATATAAATGAAGTCGTTTATTTACATTTAAATCTGTGTGTGATGAGTTTTTGAGAACAATGGCGAGCGTTTGTGTTTTGTTATTGTTTTGTTTATTTAGTTTCAATTATGTGTTGTGTTATGAAGTGCCTGAAGCGAAATTAGAAGCTATGTATCCTAGAGGATTTAGGGTTTCTGTACCAGGTTTGTTTAATACTTTTTTTTAATTAATCTTTTGAACGCCAGAGCAAGGCACGCGCGTGCCTTCGACGCCAAGCCACAATTTCACCTACCATTTTGGCACATATTTGTGTCGTTTAGCGTACAGGGTACGCGCTTGTTTGTCAATGGCGTTCAAAAGGTTAAATAATGTTCCTAATGCTATTCCGTAAGGATCGGTTCGAACCTAACACCACACCCAATTCGTAAACAAAATTTTTCATTTGTTTTTTAAGCAAATTTTTACGGATCTCACCTCGATAAGACCGTATTACTAACACGAATTCACTTGTTTTTTTAAGCAAATCTTTGTGGATTCACACTTCGACACTGTTTGTTGTATTATGAAGTCATGTTTAGACAATTATACTATTATATATTTATAAATTAGTTTCACTTTAAGCTAACGGTAACAATAAAAGCGATAACCGTGTTCCCGATGCCGGTGGGCTACTATTTTTTATATTTTTAAATGTATTTTTTTCATATTACTTTGTGCTTATAGAAATATTTTAAAATGTAAATTATATGCAAAGAAAATAAATAAAGGAAATAATGCGATCAATATAATTGGTAAGCTTGGTGATTACGATTCATATCATCTTCCTGCCCTTGTCCCATTCTACTTGGGGTCGGCGCAACACGTTTTCTTCTTCCATTCTCCCTGTCAGACGTCACGGCATCATCTACTCCCTTTTTCAGAGATGTCTCGGTGATCAACAGGTTCAACACCGGTAGCGATCACAGACTTGTTCGTGGCACTCTGAATATTAATTTCAAGCTGGAGCGAACCCGTTTGATGAAGTCTAAGCTCCGTCCAAATATGCTCCAAACCATGCTAGGGTCTGAAGCGTTCCAGTCAGATCTGGAGAACCGATTCGCGGCCGTGGAAACCACAAATGATGTTGACCAGGCGCTCGACCAAATGGTGGAAATCCTCAGGGAGGAAGGGACGCGTTTTTGTAAAATGCGGCATACGGGCAAGAAGTCCAAACTTTCGGAGGAGACTCTGGAGCTTATGACGGAACGACGTGAAAACCCACCCATCACTTCGTCAGAACTACAGGCACTCAATAATAAAATTAGAAAATTGATACGACGCGACCTTCGATGCTCCAGCACCCGCTCAATAGAAAAAGCGATTGAGCAAAATCGGGGGTCGAAAGTGTTCGTCCAATCACTTGGGAGGAGCCACCTGACGAAGTTGACCAAATCTAGTGGGGATATCGTCGTTTCGAAGCCGGAGATTCTTTCGGAAGTCGAAAACTTCTACGGCCAGTTGTATGCATCGCATGCATCTCGACCTGATCCCGAAAATGAGGATTCCAGAGCCACCTTAACCCGCCATTTCACAGAAGACCTGCCAGAAGTCAGCCAAGACGAAATCGAGGCGGCTCTTAGACAGCTTAAGAATGGAAAAGCCCCTGGCGAGGATGGGATAACGACTGAGCTCCTGAAAGCGGGAGGAAGCCCTGTTTTAAGAGAGCTTCGGGAGCTCTTCAACTCGGTCCTGTTCTCTGGGAGAACTCCAGAAGCGTGGAGAAGGAGCGTGGTCGTTCTTTTCTTTAAAAAGGGAAACAAGACCCTATTAAAGAATTACAGACCCATTTCGCTCCTTAGCCACGTGTATAAGCTGTTTTCAAGAGTCATCACGAATCGTCTAGCGCGAAGACTCGACGACTTCCAGCCACCGGAGCAGGCCGGGTTTCGAGGAGGATACAGCACCATAGACCACATCCACACAGTGCGGCAGATCATACAGAAGTCCGAAGAGTATAATCGGCCGCTGTGTCTTGCATTTGTGGACTATGAGAAGGCTTTTGACTCTGTCGAGACCTGGTCAGTTCTGGAGTCTTTGCAGCGATGCCAAGTCGACTGGCGATACATCCAAGTGTTGAGAAATCTTTATGAGAACGCCACAATGACCGTCCAAAGCCAAAACCAGCAAACGAAGCATATCCCATTGCGTCGGGGGGTGAGACAAGGGGACGTTATTTCCCCGAAATTGTTCACCAACGCACTGGAGGATGTGTTTAAGACGCTAAAATGGGAAGGACGTGGCATAAACATCAACGGCGTGTACATCTCACACTTGAGATTTGCAGATGACATCGTCATACTGGCTGAATCGCTGCACGACTTGCAGCAGATGCTGGATGGCCTAGTTGATTCTTCAATACACATTGGTCTCAGGGTGAACTTGGACAAAACCCAGGTTATGTTCAACGAACACGTCACCCCAGGACCTGTTATTGTCAATGGCGGTCCTCTCGAGGTTGTTCGAGAATATGTTTACCTCGGGCAAACTCTGCAGTTTGGTAAGAACAACTTTGAGAGGGAGGCTAACAGAAGAATCCAGCTGGGCTGGGCAGCATTTGGGAAGCTTCGCCGGGTCTTCTCGTCGCGTATTCCACAGAGCCTAAAGACTAAGGTCTTCAATCAGTGCGTCCTGCCTGTTATGACTTACGGAGCCGAAACGTGGACACTCACAGTACGGCTGGTCCATAAATTTAAGGTCGCTCAGCGAGCTATGGAACGAGCTATGCTTGGAGTCTCTCTGAGGGATCGCATTCGAAACGATGTGATCCGACAGAGAACCAGAGTTGTCGACATAGCTCACAGAATAAGTAAGCTGAAGTGGCAATGGGCCGGTCATATTTGCCGTAGAACCGATGACCGTTGGGGTAGACGTGTTCTTGAGTGGAGACCGCGAATCGGCAAACGTAAGGTGGGACGCCCTCAGGCTCGGTGGAGTGACGATCTTCGCAGGGTGGCTGGTAGCAACTGGATGAGAATTGCTGAAAGTCGAGTTAAATGGCGTGCGATTGAGGAGGCCTATGTCCAGCAGTGGACTGCTATAGGCTGATGATGATTGAAGAGTTCCGTTCCATGATCAGATCATGGCAATATTTCTAAGAGAAACTTTACTTAGGGGTTTATGTACTCTTTCAACCAAAAAAAAAAATATCCGAATCGGTTTAGGTGTCTTCGAGTAATCAATGAACATAAATAAAAAAAACAAAAAAGATTCCGATGAATTGAGAACCTCGTTTTTTGAAGTCGGTTAAAAATAAGACGAAGAAGAGCTAATATTAAATAATGCAGTGGTAAGTGCCTGACAGGCTAAAACCATAGTATGTGTTATACCCGTTCCCATTTCGACTGACAAAATAATGGTTTATGTTATAAACGTTTTTTTTTTATTTTAGTTTTTTTTCGATCGTTTTTAATGATGGTTTGAACATCTTATTCTTTTTCGTGTGGTTAGTACGTAACCTGGTGTCAGAGACAGTCAGAGTTTTTACGCCGCCCATGGGCCGATGGGCCTCTGACTTGACTTTACATGCCGACTACAAATCTCTCAGGCATGTTTAGTTTCCTCACGAACAATGAGTTTTGAACATCTTTACAAATAAATAAAATTGAAGTGTCTGTTTGTAATTACACGCGGACGAAAGTCGTGGGCAAAAGCAAGTATTAAATAAATCTAATACCTAGGTATTTTCTTTCGACCATAATTTTCACTCAAAGAATGTCGCTTTATCTTGACCCTCAACTTGAGATATTCGCACCTACGTGGCGATACGAGAACCGACTGAACAACTCCTGATGCTTCGCGAAACCGGTCACAAGTAGTCACAACTGGCTTACTACAGGGTAAAGACCTCTTCTCGTTATAAAGAACGAATATAACTCAGCCGTAGACCGCACGCACTAGGCAATCCTGTTATCCTGGTATCCTAAGTTGAAAGTGATTACTCTGTAAAAGAATTTCTGTCCGACAAGTCTTTGCCTAAATATCGTCCCACCCAGTCATGATGTGTTCGATGACCTACAGACTTTAATTAATTTTGTTCTCTTCAATATTCTATTTTTTTTAATTTTATGTATGATTTTTACAATTTGACATTTTAATTTGTTATGAATAATTTAATTTTTTTTTGAATTTTATGTGTATAATTTGACATGTTCCTATCTTAATTTGTTATGTTTGACTTTATCTTTTTATCTTTTGAGTGATAAATGTAATTTTATTTTCTATATAATTTGAATTTGACATTTCTCTTAATTTGTGCCCTTTTGGTTTTTGTTTTTATTTTTTGTTTTTATTTTTTGTTTTTATTTTTTATTTATTGTGCTAGAGGGAAAATAATAATAATTAGTAATAATGTTAATTTTATCGAACAGTCAATTTCTGTGTGATTATTGTATGCCCTACGGGCGGGACATAGCGGATCAAAATTTTCAACTGTTAAGAACTGTACCTACCTATGATCCACAATAAAATATTTTGAATTTGAATTTGAATTTGAAATATTTTCACTTATTCTTTGGGCAATCCACGAAAACTTCGATGATATAATTTGAAGTTTCCGAAATATTAATTCAGACTCCCTTTACAAGACAAAGGGAATATTATTCCCACCATGTTTTTCAGCTCATTAATTAAATAATGAGTTCCTGGCAGGTATTCCGTTGTTGTACAACGGTTATTTAAAGACTTATCAATCACTCACACTTACACACTTAAAAGAGGCGACCGACACAATTACGGTACTAGAAATAGAGACCAATTAGTTCAGCCAGGCTTCAGACTCGTTAAAGTAGACTCATCTTTCATGGGGTACTGTTTGAGATGCTATAATAAAATTCCACAAAGTATTCTTGAACTGAATGAAACTAAATTTAAAACATGCATTAAACGCACACTATGTAAGCAAGCATATTACAAGTTGGACGATTATATCGCTGATAAAAATGCTTGGCTCAATGCCGGTCCTGCTCCACAAGGACCGGGGCGCATAAATGGATAGCATTAAACAGTATGTTGGAGCTACTGAAGATTGTACAACTATCTTTGCAATGTAAAAATTCAATCTCTTTAGTATTATATAACCGCATAGCCTATATTGTGTGAGTAATTTGTACTAGAAAGCTGTCATTCGCTGGAAACCAACGTATTTTCTTGACTTGAATGTGCCCTGGCGGTTAAGAGTATGTCATGCTCACTCAAATCTCTCGCTGATGGTGGCGCGTGTGTCGTATCATTTAGTTCCCTTCAAAATGGTTGAGTTGAATGGTACCGATACATGCGTCATGTTCGTGAATGGGCGCTGTCAGTTGTGACTTGGTCATCTCTTGGTTGCCACGGTTTATTTGAATTAATTATTTTATTTTTACTATGGACACTTTTAAAGTACACATCTTGCTACATCGTTCTCACATAATGTACCATCTCAACATAAATGATGAAACCAAGTTATTGTAAAAGTATTCTGATTTAAAAGAGTGTCCATGGAGTTTCTTGCCCGTCCTTCTCTATAGAGATCTACGTTAGGGAATGGGCAACTACAGTACTTTCGCAGTTTTTATGCCTTGTGACTGGGACTGTAGCTAATTTTCATTGTTGTCTTTGTTTCGACAATTCAAAAGTGCCTGTAACTGGCCTATTTGAAATAAATGCTTTGATTTTGATTTTGACTCATTAAAAAATAAAAAAGTGAAATTTATTTTCTACCAATAATACCTATGCCTATTTGGCATTATTTTACGATTCCCAGATCGTTATGCCTGTTAAAGAGTTAAAGTTCTAAAACCGCCAGATGCCAAGCCATCATGCTTAGGTGCCAGGTTAGAATTTGTGATAAATGCACGACACTCTTAGCAGACAAAAGGAGCTCGTGGCTAAATAATAACAGCCGCACAGGTCGATCTTTAGGTTAAGCCGCGCTTGCCTAGTCAGTGGCCCGAAAGTCTGACAACTAGTCTTACCAAGGGGTATCGTATTACCCAGTACTAACTGGATTGTGGAGGTCAGATAGGCAGGTGAACGACTGCCTATCTGACCTCCACAATCTAAATTACATCAGGTTAAGCTAAAATATGTCCCCAACAAAGGACAAAAACTAAGCAGACAGATTGGGAAAAATTAGGCTGAAGATAATAAGACGCTATACCAAAAGATATTCAGCTTGTGTAGGCTATTGAAGCCATTTTATTATGTTTATGAATATTTAAAATAATTTAAACATAATACTAATTATTGCAGATGGGTGAAACGAGATATATAAGGTTAGAGGTCAAAAATCTTCATAATAGTGACCATCTTGGGATTCCCAGCATGTTTTGAGCATGTCCTAGGCTGTGAGATCTTTGATCACCGAAGACTGTTCAAGACCATCATAATATCATAGTGATCAGTATAGTGATCAATATCGGTGATCGGTATAAAGTGTGTAAATTATTACACACTTTTTACCGTACCGTACCGTTTATTCGTTATTAAACGAAGCTGAAATGCATACTTGTCCTTCCCGTCATTGCGATCATTTTTTTCTTCTAGACCATACCTGGAACCCTCTAGTTACGGAGAGGTCAAAGTTCCAACTTTTTCACAAGTTTTTTTTTTAAATACTAGTTTTTAATGTTATGAATAACTTTCAATGCATCTATCAGCACAATTTTTTAAGTGCGTTACGTTGAGTTTTACCGTAAAAGGTGATGTTTCACCCAAAAAAAAAGTCGTTTCCTAGCAATAACTTTTGCGTAAGGTTACTTAGTTTGATGTACAGAATGCTTGGTTGACGGCTTCGTGGAGGGTCCGTTTACACCTTGTACAAAATCAGAGTAGGAACCTATTATGACTTTCTGTGTTGGTACCAGTTTCTTCAGTGTTTGCGTAACAAGTTCCTCAACAAAAAGAACTTGAGTGCAGTCATCTTTAAATAGTAGTCGCTCCCGCTGTTTGTACGCTTAGATCTTTTAAACTACGCAACGGATTTTAATGCAGTTTTCAGCAATAGATAGAGTGATTCAAGAGGAAGGTTTATATGTATATATTGCACCCGTACGAAGCCGGGGCTGGTCGCTAGTTTGAAATTAAAAAAAGGCAATCAAAGACAAGCAAAATGATTCTCAAGGTTCGAAAACATAACTATAGACAAAAATAATATTTTATGATCGCAGATAATAATTAATGTCAATCAAGGATTAAATCTTCATCTTTGTCAAGGTTCATTATTCTAATTCGTTCAATTAAAATATGCTATTAACTTCGTTTGATCTTTTGCCGAACGTTGAGTATCAAGTAATTATTAAATTCCCTAACATTTTCCCAATATCTAATAATACTTAGGCAAGGAGATTTTAATAAATATTAGATTAAATTCAACCTTATTATTATAAGGTAGCTCATTTGTTTCTGAAAGGGAATTTTCTTGGTGACCGGGAATAACTTCATAATAGTATATCAACATAATATCACACCTGTAATCCCCGAAGGGGTAGGCAAAGGTGTACATAACAAGTACACCCACATTTCGCCAGTTATGTTTAAGCCCCATGTAATAGGGGGCGAGCCTATTGCCATCAACCGGTCACAAATCCACACTCCGTGGCTGCTACAGAGAAATTCGTGACGGAAAAACACAATAACACTTTGCCCGACCCTGAAATCGAACCCAGGACCTCATGTTCAACAGTCGCGCTTGTGACGACTGTATTTCATAGTAGTATATGTTTTAGAATAATTAGATACTTAATTGGTTATGTGTCGTATTCAGCCAACGATACTGAAGTACAGGAACTAACTTTTCGAGCTTACGTCGTTTCAAAAATTGTTATTGAAAAAGAGCACTCATATATAGTTATACACTAAATTCCTACACATTTTTCCATCCCACTCCGAAGGATTTAAAAAAAAAAACATCTTTATCTATGTACACAGGGTGTAAACAGACCCTTCACGAAGCCGTCAACCAAGCATTCTGTACATCAAACTAAGTAACGCAAAAATTATTGCTGGAAAACGATTTCTTTTTTGGGGTGAAAAATCACGTTTTACGGTAAGACTCGATGGAACGCACTCAAAGTAGTGTGCTGATGGATGGATTGAATAATACGGGAGTCGCGGAGGTGTTTAAAGTAAAAATCTTACATTAAAAAAATTAATTTAAAAAAAAAAACTTGTAAAAAAGTTGGAACTTTGACCCCCAATATCTCCGTAACTAGAAGGTTCCCAGAACAAAAAAAGATCGCAAAGACGGGGAGAACAAGTGCCTTTCGGCTTCGTTCGAAAGAGATACCGCGGCCCTGGAACACAAAGGGCAAAGAAGGAACATGGATGGGTTTTAGTCAGTACAAGTCTGACACTCCCTTGCGCTCCGCCCAGAGCGGGGGGGGTCATTTGATGATTTCCCATCCTAAAAAAAAAAAAAAAAGGGTCTATTTACATCCTTTATAGTCGCTAAGAAGTGCAAAATAAAGCTGCAAACGGCTCTTTAACGTAGTTGAGTTGAAGTTGAGCAGATCATAGACAATCCTGTCATACTAACATTCATGAAAATAGTGTGAAATGAGTTGTAACTTCTTCACCATACGGTTGACTGTCCAAACACGGGTTTCCTCAAACCGCATAAGTAAATTCTCTGAAAATAGATTGATGACCGCAATATAAACGGTAAACATGGTCGTTATGTAGAAAGACCCAAGCATCAAACGCGCAACTTGAACATAACGTAAACTAGAAAAATTCTTGTGAATTTGAATCCAAACTAAGCCGGGAGAGAATATCATTTGGAATTTTGGAGTGGGTAAAACCTAGTAATTTGTATGGATACATCATCATTCTCTTGCCCTTATCCCAATTCATTTGGGGTCGGCGCAGCATGTCTTCTTCTTCCATACTTCTCTATTACTCGTCATCTCATCCGACACCTCCTTTCTTGCCATATCATTCTTTATACAGTCCATCCATCGTTTCTTTGGTCTTCCTCTACTCATATACCCATCCAAATTCATACTCAAAACTTTCCTCACAACATTTTCCTCATTCCTCCGCATCACATGCCCATACCACGACAACCGATTACCACAGAACTTTTCAGTCACCGGCGCCACTTTCAAACTTCCTCTTATATACTCATTTCTTATTTTATCCATTCGCGTAACACCACACATTCCCCATACACATATTAATTTGTATAGATAAAAATAAATAAAATTGAAATACCTGTTTGTAATCTCAAATTAACTGGTTTTTACTGAATGCATACGAAACTACATGCGGTAAATACTGGTATTCAGCTGCATCCGGTTAGACTGAAAGTCGACCCTAACATAGTTAGGAAAAGGCTAGGCAGATAATGATATGAAAGTACAAACGGTTCTTTTACCAAAAAAACATTTTGTCTGGGTAATCTCCAAAACGACTGGACCGATTTTGACGAGACTTTTACTAGCAGATAGCTGATATTATAAAGAGAAAACTTAGGCTTTTATTTTAGAAAAAGGATTAGGGTACCGTGCAAAAAATTAAAACCCTTGAAATTGTTAAGAAAATCCGATTCAATTAAGGAAGTAATATTTCTATAATAATTTCATGCGGGCAACAGCTAGATTTTTATATAAAATTAACTAATAACATTTAATAATAAAATATAGCTAATAATTTATCTGTCAGCATTTAATAATTTCGTAGTCTATTCGATAAATACCGAAACCGCAAATAATCACAAACAACGATTAAAACCACAACTGCTATTATTTAATTGTTCAATAATTGTGACGTCACTTCAGACAAGTTCGGGGCTTTAAATCGGTATAATGACCTTGTGGTCTGACGTTTTTTCGGTAAATAAAGAGACTAAATAATTAAATTCTTATATTTTCCTTGATTGGATGCGTGTAAATCTTTATATCCTTGTAGAGACGCCAGCACATCAAGCTACTACAGTCTGTCAAATTTCTATAATAGATTTTCATCTTTATCGCTAAAGCATGAGGTTCAACGGAGTCCGCGAACCGGAAGACGTTGCGTTTGAGGCCTCCCACTAGGTGGACCGATGACCTGGTGAAGGTTGCAGGGATCCGCTGAATGCGGGTAGCACGGGACCGGTCAATGTGGCGATACTTGGGGGAGACCTATGTCCAGCAGTGGACGTCTTTCGGCTGAAATGATAATGATGATGATGATGACAGTTTCGGGTAGCTTGATGTGCTGGCGTCCTTACCTAATTATTTCGGAAGATAATTGGAAAATCGTTTTTTGCGAATATCCTAGGACAAAGCTAGTCTATTCAAACGGAATACCTAACTATGATATAAATTGGACTCCACACACCAAATCCATGTGTAGGCGACTTTGTTCTAGGCGAGTTAGTTGACGGTTTTAAATCATTGGAAGTAGAAAACTTTGTCGGTGAGACGAGATACGCAACTTTTTTATACACTTCTGTTCGATTGTCACCAGGCTACTGAGAGCGTAAGCAAGTCGCCGACATATCGGTGGCATTCGTGTAGAGCCCATCACGTTAGCCAATCAGCAATCATGTTTCCATAAACGCGCCAAGTCCTTTACAAAATTGATTTGTGTTAACGTGGAAGCACCAGGATAACCCGTGAAATTCAAATTGTGTTACGTTTTTTGCAATTTGCAGGTCAGTGTCAGGTTGTATGTTGATTCACGACCGTAACAAATATGGCTTTACAGAGTTATAATCATTAAAATCATAAAAATCCCTCGAAGTTCATTTAATCCCATTAAAAAAGAATGTAAGTATGACAGGTAGAATCACCTCCTTGACGGCTGAGGTGTTTGAATCGCAAGTCGGTCTATTTATAGGTAGGCACCTGTTAGCATGTGTTGTTACCACTCTCCAAATCCTGCATCCATCTTACAACGAGACCCTAACTTAATCATTCTTCCTCTTTCAGACGATGGCTTCTCTCTCTTCGCCTTCCACGGCAACGTGAACCAGGAGATGGAAGGCCTAGAAGCCGGTCAATGGTCCAGAGACATCACAAAAGCCAAGAATGGGAGGTGGACCTTCAGAGACAGGAACGCCGAGCTCAAGATCGGAGACACCGTGTATTTCTGGACTTACGTCATCAAGAACGGGCTGGGTTATAGACAGGATAATGGAGAATGGCGGGTTAATGGTATGTAATTAGTAATAACCATAAGTTTTTATGTGGTTAAGTTAAAATATTTACCTATCATTTATTTATTTACATTTAGTACAGCATAAGCCATTAATACTAAATTAAGTTAAGTAATCCTTTTACTCGATCTTCTCACGGAACCACAAAGATTCTAACATTATCATCTTCCACTCATCAGCAAACAAGTCCAATCCAGGGTTGGTGTCCACGAGCACGTTGAGCATCGCAAGCAATGCGGTATAGGGGAGGTGGATCGCGCTACAGTGTGACAATAACATCACATCCTATAAAACAGTCAAATCGTTGATCTTCTACACTATCCTACCTACCTTTTTAGAGATCACAAAACTATCATGGTCACTAACAATTATCATTAACACAAAAAGAAGAAAAAAGAAATCAGTAAACATGGTATATATCCCGTTTCTAGTGTTAATGATAATGTTTAGCATGTTATGTATAACATAGGTAGGTATGGCTGTACAAAGAGCGCTTGACCAAAATCGAAACTAAGGCCACCATTTTGTTTTTCAACTTCATTGAATTCATTCAAACGCCAAATCTTCTTGTTATTTCTCTGAAAATCAAAACAAAAACAATTTGATTGCACTTAGTAAACAGTTTTTATTCATAACTACTTATCGAAAGGTCATGAACACGAGATAGTGCATTTAGTCATTTATGCTGTCTGCGATATGTATATTGACAGTTGTATGATTATTACAAATCTTAAAGATTATTTTGAAGATAGAATGGGTATATCTCACAAATTATTTACATCATAATCTGCCTAGTCTTTTCCCAACTATGTTGGGGTCGACTTCCAGTGTAACCGGATGCAGCTGAATACCAGTATTCTACATGGAGCAACTATCTGACCTCCACAACCCAGTTAGTACTGGGTAATACGATGCCCCTTGGTAAGACTGGTTGTCAGACTTTTTGGGCCACTGACTACCTAACGACTGTCAAAGATCAACAAATGACAGCCGGGACCAACGGCTTAACGTGCTTTCCGAGGCACGGAGGAAACTCGGTATGTAATGGGCGGTCACCCATCCGCAGACCAACCTAGGCAAGCACGGCTTAACCTAAAGATCAACCCGCTGTTATTATTTAGCCACGAGCTCCTCCTAAATAATGTACATAGTAGTATGTAATTGTCGCTAAAGAACTAAGTGCCCCGCGGTTTCACCCGCTCGGCTCGTATTATAAGGGTCGTAGCGTGATGTTAAATAGCCTATAAGGCTATACAACGTTAGTTTTTGTATATGCGAAACCTGAATATAGTTTCGTTCGAACAAACAGACAAACATTATTTTTTTACACATTAGATGAAATAAAAAGAAAGGCATTTTCTGAAGCACGCAACTGCTAATCATGAGGTCCTGCGTTCGATTCCCGGGTAAAATTTTTATTGGGTTCTTCCATCAGAAATTTCTCGCAGTAGCATCCACGGAGACTAGATTTATGCCCGGTTGATGGCAGTAGGATCGCCCCCTATTACATGGGACTTAAAGAACACATAACTGGCAAAACGTGGGTGTACTATTAGGTAGGTACAGCTCTGCCTAACTGTTTTGTGATTACAGGCGTGATGTTATGTTATATACGTAAATTTTCTCAAACATTAACATTAAAACATCTTAAACAAAATACCACCTATTCCCCTATCTCTGATATTTTCCAGTATCTCGAGCACAAACTGTGTTAACTTCAAATCTGAAGGAGAGGCTACAAACACGAGAGCCACTTCGAACATCTTAACACCAGCGAAAGGCATTCCGCCATCTTTCTTTTGTGAATCGGGCTATCTTTAAAACATTTGCGTCTTTTCTTTATTCTGTATGGGTAGTCTTTAAAAGTGTTTGTGGTTAGTTGTATGATCGATTTGAATATTTTTTCCCGATTTTCAGTGCTCTAAAAAAAGAACGACTGACTGAGTGTGACTGCCTCGTTGGTCTAGTGGTCGCAAGCGCGACTGCTGAGCATGAAGGCCTGGGTTCGATTCCAAAATTGTAAACAGTAAAATATGATTGTATTTAGTACTACCAGAGTGTACTCGATTCCCGGGTCGGGCAAAGTATGTACTATTGGATTTTTCCATCTGGAATTTTTCAATAGCAGCCACGTAGTCTGAATTTGTGCCGAGTTGGTGGCAATAAAGTCGCCTTCCAATACATGAGACTTAAACATAACTGGCGAAATGCGGGTGGTCTATTAGGTACACCTCTGCCTAACACGGGGATAAAGGTATGATGTTATGTACCTATGTAAAAAAGTACTTTTTAGTTGGTACAAGTAAATTGAGAAATATTTAATGGTGTACCTACCTGACTCTAGATGTATGTAGTATATATCCAGAAGCAGTATCAGCGCTTAGTTAACACTGAAATTGATGTTGGCAACCGTAGAATATAAATAATTATATTGCATTTCAAAACATGGTTTTCATTTTAATGATGCGCTACTATTCACAATTACACGAGAAGGCCATTTCGAAGGTAATATTAATGTAGATATGTTATAATCAGAACTGGGTTGTAGTTAGCTAGTGGGAAATTTGTATTTTTCATCACCACTGGTCTAATTATATTATTATGCCCAAATAGCCACATTCTGGACCGAGTCCATTTAGATTGACATTGGCAGCCAAAGAAGGAGGTGCTCGAGGTTTAATAAAAACGGCCGCTCGGGTCGATATGTAGGTTATGCCGTGCTTACTTAGGTTGGTCCGCGGATGGGTGAGCATCCATTACATACCGAGTTTCCTCTGTGCCTCGGAAAGCACGTTAAGCCGTTGGACCAGGCTGTCATTTGTGTTGATCTTTGACAGTCGTTAGGTAGTCAGTGGCCCAAAAGTCTGACAACCAGTCTTACCAAGGGGTATCGTCTTACCCAGTACTAACTGGGTGGGTGGTGGAGGTCAGTAGGCAGTCGCTCCATGTAAAATACCGATATTCAGCTGCATCCGGTTAGACTGGAACATAACCCTGACATAGTTGGGAAAAGGCTAGGCAGATGATAATGGCACCCAGAGGAGTTCTAAGAAATTATTTTCCCAAATCCAAAACCAACTAATTTCTCTCTTTTTTCAGGATACGTCGACGAAGAGGGCAACCCCGTCAACCCAACTGACGGATCCCCCATCGAAGGTGCGCAAGGCTCCAGACCCTCTCAAGCACCCCAATCCTCTCAAAACACGGGGTCAGGCCCATCGGTGCGACCACCAGCATTAAGTACCCTCAGTCAGAATGTCCAGTACCCCTGTGAGATATCAGTGTCCAAGGTCAACGTGCCAGGGTTTGTCTGCAGTGGACAGCTGCTTTTCGAAGATAATTTCAACTCTCCATTAGAAAAGGGGAAGGTTTGGACTCCGGAGATCAAGTTCCCTGGGGAACCAGTGAGTGGAATTTTGATACTCCGTGTAACTATTTCATGAGATTGTAGTATTGTGTATTGTTATCCGTAGATTATTATATTATTAGATAGTTTAGCCGCTGTAGGCTACATTCATCATCATCATCAGCCTTAAGCAGTTCATTGTTTTTAAGAATAAGAATTTATTAAACCATTGTTACAAACATTTTCTTAATCTAACTTAGAGCTACTATGATATTATCTTAAAAAAAAAAAATAACCTGGTGATTGGTAGAGGTCCCCAAACTAGGCTGCGCCTGTATCTTGTTGTATGAAGGGTTCTCCATTTGCCGTGTCGATGGCGTGATCGAGTTCCATGCGCGGCTCAAAGAGAAACAGACAGGAAGGGGTCCGCAAGGGCCGATGCTGTGCCTGCCGGGGCTACGGGACTGTTCGAAAGAAATACCGCGGCCCTGGAACAAAAAGGGCTAAGAAGGAACATGGATGGGTTTTAGTCAGTACAAGTCTGACACTCCCTTCCGATCCGCCCAGAGTCGGTCATTTGATGATTCCCACCCGAAAAAATAGGGTTCTCCATTTTCCATCATACGTACAATTTACTCTTTCTGTAAAGCTAGCTACCTACCACTATCTGCTTATAATGCAATCCTGTCAAAATCAGTAAAATGTCACTTAAGTGAACACACTTTTAAATCGAAAACGGCTTCAGTTGTTTTAAAAGTAAATCATCATACCGCTCCAAATTCGAAGTTATTATGTTCCAAAGTTTCAATTAGTTGAAAAATTTGCCTTTTACTGGATTTTCATTTGTTTTTCGCCCAGGACTTCCCATTCAACGTGTACCTCAATGACCGCAATCTTTACGTGAGCGGTGGACGCCTGACTATCAAGCCTATCACCCTGGAGTCAAAGTATGGAGAAGACTACGTGAGGCAGACGCTTGATATTACAGCTAGGTAAGACATGTAATTTATCTTAACTAATAGCAAAGAACCTCGATAAACACCTTATGCAGCTCTCATTGCGCGGCTGGGTCAAGGGCTTGATACAGTGGGCAGTACTCCTGGACACTCCTCTCTCTGGAGACCTGACCTCCGGCAGTCAGGACCTTGTTCCTGATGCCGATGAGCCATCTATTTTTAAATGTCTTTACTTTTGTTTTTAAATAATTCAAAATGTAAACTACACTCATAAGAGAGAAAAGGAACTATAGACCGACCGCTTCAAGCGTCCACAACGTCCTAACAATATCCCACGGGTATATTGTATTTTGTTATTTGTTTTATACTTTAAAATAATTATAATTCACGTAGGTATTACTATAATAATTGAACCAATACATGATCAACCTTCAGAATATTCCATTTAAATTGATACCTTCGCGAGGACTCATTAAAGAGCTCGGTCTATATTTACTTTGTTTGTTGCCATCACGCATGAATGGCTGAACGGATTGTGATTAAATTTGACACATGGTTAGACGATGGCTAAGGACATAGGATCATCTTTATATCTATTTTCATCCTAGTGAGGAATAGGTTAACTTCCGACACCCACACGAGCGAAACCCGTACATGCTAGTTATGATATAAATGTTAAAAGATCAGTAAAATTTACGCCCAAAAACTTTTTAACTAAAATATTTAATTTGGAAGCAAAAAAAGACGCGTTGCTTTAGTAATTTGCGCGAATTTGAATGTGCTACTTAAGTTCGAATTCCAATAACTTAAGGAAGAATCTGACAATATGGGATAAAGCCTTAAATGTTTGCCTTCTACAGAAATTGTTCGTATATTTTTACAAAATTCATACACGAACAACGATCATTTTATTTCGTCTTTCTTTCTTTAATATTTCGAATTTTGCTAAAACACGAAACACGATGTAATCGTTTACCGAGGTAGTAATATGAATAAAGCGCGGGTAACCGATTTTCCTGTTCACATGATGTTTTTACAATAAACAGGAAAAGATTTTTTCTCAATATACTTACACGGATGGGATGTGCATGTATCTTATATTAGTTGAGCTCATTTTCGCAACGCACGTTGTGTTTAGTAAGGTGATATTAAAAGGACTTTTTTTTCTGAAATTTTGTATTGGTAGAAAATACTGCTAAATACAAAGATATTATAGAAAAAGTTACGATACGTTCATACTGCGATAGATAATACGGAACGTATGATACAGAAAGAGATAGCTTTTGCGCTTGAAGTACTTAAATTACGACAATTGTCTGAATTTGTCTGCAACAGTTTAATTTTGCGCGCGCTAGTGCGATATCTACCTATATTATGTCGAAGATGTCAAAAAAAATAGTTTTTGAGGGTATGAGGAAAGGGGGGGAGGAAGATTTAAACTCACGGATAACTTTAATGTCGTGATTCAGGTTTTTGATGTTAGTTTTTCACTTACGACATGTAGATGGCGCTGTAGTACTTTTTGTACTAAGCCGCTACAAGTTTATGCACAATGACGATAACTTTCTTCTGACACGCACCCTACAACCTTATTAACCCAATTGTTCGTTGCCCCCAGATGTACCGGCATCATTGGGACAATGGAGTGTTCCCGGGAGGCATCAGGACCTCAGATCCTGCCGCCCATCATAACCGCCAAGATCTCCACGAAGAACAAGTTCGCCTTCAAGTACGGCAGGGTCGAGATCAGCGCTAAGATGCCTTTGGGAGACTGGATTTATCCAGGTAAACCTTCAAGAAACTTCACTTGCTTCTGATCAAAGTCATTGAAATGTACTTATGATGAACCGGCCCATCGCCTTCCTGCCTGGCTCATGTTACTCGGCACAACACGTTGTTTTCTTCCATTCTCCCCTGTCAACCGTCACGCAATTATTTACACCTTTTTCTTTCATAGCATTACTCACAGAATCCATCCATCGCTTCCTTGGTCACGAAGCAAAAAAACGTATCCTATTTGCAGTAGCCAACTGGTTGATGTTCGTACAAGTTTGTCATAGGTCATAGGTTTTCCAAGACGTTGATATTATTGATGATTGATCAGATAGATCAAAATTAACATAGAAATGATGGTAATAAATAGTTATGCTATTTTTAACATTTTAAGAAACTTTGTCTAAGTTTGATCGGCTATATCTCCATTAATATTGGGGCTTGAAAATCTGGTATACCAAAGAACTTTTAGGAAATTTAATGTTCTTCAACTTAAGTCCAATGTAATACAAAAAAAAAATGCTTAGTTTAAGAAATATAAGCGAAAAGCTGAATTCAAAATGAGTATGTACGTTGGCAATTTTCTCAAAACCTACTACACCCATTTGCATCATTTCTTAAATAATTTAATATGTCTTTTTTATTTATCAGTGATCCAGCTGGAACCTCGTGACTACGTATACGGTAATAGCAACTTCGCGTCTGGACTCCTACGCATAGCCACCGCCAAGGGTAACGTGGGATTCGCCAAGAAGCTTTATGCGGGACCCATCATGTGCGATACTGAACCTTATAGGTTGGTAGCTGTTTAGTATATTCTGGGAGTGAAGGAAGAAAGCAAATAGGATCAGTTTTCCACAAACGTGATGAATCCGGAACTTTTGGCAACTTAATTTCTTTCCTTTATAGTGCTTTAAAGATTTACCTCGTCGTTCTGCAGAGTTTGGTTGATCATGGGTTTCCATTTGAGAAATAATAAGTGTGCTGGATTTGTGGCCACTTGACGGCAATAAAGTCTGAGTGGTATTGCCCTAGGACCCGAGACTTAAATCACGACTAATGAAATGTCTGTACACGATATACATCTCCCTAGGGCATGCAGAACTGCACCAATTTGTTTACTTAGATGGACTCTTTGTTTTGTTCCAGATCTACGTATTTGCAGCAGAAGGCTGGTTCCGATCTATGGAGTAAAGAATTCCACAACTACTCATTAGAATGGCGGCCAGGTGATGCATTATTAACCTTTTCTTTCTTAGTTTTCTGTAAAATTTAACAAGTATTTCATTTTTCTCCACTATTTTTGATATTAAAAGCTGTTGCGAGCACCGTGATCAATTGGGATCTTGGCGCTTCTAAGGGATGGAATATCTGGGTAACTGATAACGTCTTAATTTCTTATAGATGGTATCTCTATATACGTGGACGGCGAGAAGTACGGCGAGGTGACTCCTCCTTCGGAAGGGTTTTACCAGACTGCCTCCGAAAACAACGTGGTGGCGGCCGCGCAGTGGCTCAAGGGAAGTATCATGGCGCCCTTCGATGAAATGGTCAGTAGATTTGGATGTACAATCGGATTTATAGAGTCTGTCGAAAATTTTATACGTAGAAAACTTTGAAAAGTGATTAAACTTGACACTTTATAAAATAGGTAAATACTGCGGCTTCTTACAAATGACAATAATAAGACAAACTGTTGGACAAAGAACTACAACTTTGATTCTTGGGTTTCATTTAACCGCTTTTGGCAAGCCAATCGCACTGCTCAGACACGGATGAGTTTAGCCGTCAGATCTACAAGCAATGTTTATCAGACTAAATTGTCACTCTCTCTCAGTGACTCAGTCGTTCAACAGCTCAGCACCTTGTGGAGAGCGACCACAAAAAGACAAATAACCACTTCATATCCCTTGTATTCCCAGTTCTACATCTCCCTGGGCATGGACGTGGGTGGTGTGCACGAGTTCCCCGATGACACAGGCAAGCCCTGGAACAACCGCGCCACCAAGGCCATGCTGAACTTCTGGAACGCGCGCGACCAGTGGTACTCTACCTGGTTTGATGATACCAGTGCGCTGGAGGTCGATTATGTCAGGGTTTATGCTCTCTAGGAGGTGAGTCTTAACTTACTTGAATTGGATGTTATGTAGGGTAACAGGCAATTAGTGACCGATACTTAAACACGTGATTATACTTATGTTAACAAACAAGTTTCCCAAATAAACATTTTTTAAATATACTCATTCACGATAGTACTGGAGCGAACGGTGTCACGCGAGTAACAGCTGATAGGTCAAAAGCGCGCGCGCGAATTTCATACAGCTGTTGTTTTATTGGGATAAAAGTTAACAAGTATTAAATAAAAAGTTTCTTTGGGAAAGTTGTTTGTTAACATGAG
Source organism: Noctua fimbriata (assembly GCA_905163415.1). NCBI lineage: Eukaryota > Metazoa > Arthropoda > Insecta > Lepidoptera > Noctuidae > Noctua > Noctua fimbriata. The sequence goes on along the minus strand of LR990941.1, from coordinate 14,935,144 downwards.
TACAATCACGTGTTTAAGTATCGGTCACTAATTACCAGTTACCCTATATTTAGCTACCTACGTTATTTTTAGGGGTTGATTTAGCTGCTACTTAAATTTCAAAACCAACTTTTCAAAAATACAACAACAAAGAGTCATTTATTCAAATTAGGCTAAAAATCAGCACTTTTCAAGGGTCAGAAATAGCGTATGACAGTCCTTAAGAAGTCCTCTCTTCACCACTTTTTAGTATTTTTGCTGGGTTGAAGAAACAGGGCACCAGGAACAAACTACACAGCAAATACACCCCATGGAAGTCTGTAGTAATCAGTCGTTGTAGCGACCAAATCCTATGCTACCTGATCAAATACGATGCCTACAGCTGGAGATAGACCCCATGATTGGGGAAATCCTATCTCTAGCTGTAGGCAGACGTCTTTTGGCTGTTTTGATGTTGAATATAATACCTACAGTGCAGAAAGTTTTTATGATTAATCGTTTTTTTTTTGTTTCAGATTCGAAAACACCTTCATAGGACATCAACTGCCTAATTTTAAGATTAAATAATCATTTTTTTACTTTTTAATTGAGTTTTACTGATTTTCTTCTCCTGACACATAACATGGCGTTAAGGTTCAAAATCGCTCATCTTCATTTTAAGTTCTCAGGGCCTCTGTATTACTTATTTAATTTACGAATCTTACACAAGCAATCATAAGAATAAAGATTTTGTTTTTGGTAGCAGTTTCCAACAGTTGTTTTTTTCTGTTACTAAGGTAAATTCAACATAAAGGTTAATTAACATAACATAATATCACGCCTGTAATCCCCGAAGGGTTAGGCAGAGGTGTACCTGATACACCCCAATTCGCCAGTTACGTTTAAGTATGTAATAAGAGGCGAGCCTATTGACATCAACCCGGCACAAATTCAGACTACGTGACTGCTACTGAGACATTCCTGATAGAAAAACGCAATACCACTTTTCCCGACTAGGAAATCGAACCCAGGACCTCATGCTCAGCAGTCGCGCTTGCGACCACTAGAGACTAGACCAAAGAGACAGTCTAAAGTATTCATGTATTTTAATTATTTCCGTGAATGTAAAGTCATTCTAACTACAATTAATTCATGCAGCATAAATACAACAAAATACCCATATCTACATATACTGTGACTCGGACTTTACCTATCCGTATTCTTAGAATGAATTATCTTATTAATAATAAAACGGTTATTCTCGTTAATTCATCTATCTTATCTTGTTTCTTGTTATGCTAAAATAATAATAAACATCATCGTAAAACTCGCAATGGTTACAACAATACTGGATTTCCGTTTAGTTAATTAAAGTATTCAAGTTTTAATATAACTAACAGAGCAAAGGTTAACACATGGGACAAGTCGAATCATTACATTAAATGTTATGCAAAATATTTAGTATTAATTCCGCGACAAATATCCAAGATTGAATGAAGGATCATCCTTCCGACCACAAAAATACAGGAAAATGCAATAATTATCATGCCACGCACTCAAGCCTAAAACTCGACACGTTTTTCGTCCCACTACAGCCCCATTCTCAGTACATGCCATGCCCCGTGGAACAATGATCGCGCATATTTTGTGCTGGATCTCCCTGGATCTTTTTCGCAGAATTAACAATAAATATATGAAGGCGACAGGCAACAGGAAGATTGTCTCATTTAAACTAAGATATAATTAATATCCTAAGTAGTACTGAACGTGGGGAAAACTGTTAATAATCAAGAATTCATTAATTTGCATTTATTTACGGTCCACAATGTCGGTGTAAAAAGTGTCACAAAAGGCTTAAAACTATGAACAATCGAGGACCTTATTGTTAGGGCACCGCAATAGATAATTAGGAATGGGAATTTGGGTAGACTCAACTCATCTTGGTTGGATGGACTGTGTGAAGGATGATATGGCTATACGATGAGATGACGAGTAATAGAGCAATATGGAAGAAGAAGACATGCTGCGCTTACCACAAAGAACATGAGACAAGGACAGGGAATCATGGTGATGACTGGGGTTTCCCGTTTACAACATTAGGAAAATAATCGCATACACAATACAATCGTATAAAATGTTACAGGTTAAGAACCATTGATTGACCTGTACTATCAGAAAAAGTCTGTATGGAAATGCCGGTCCAGAAACCGCTTTAATAATTGTGAGCACGCTGAGAGATGATAACAAATGCGTAACTGCCTTGTCAGGCAACTAATCGAATCAATTAAAAAGCGACTAGTTGTTAGTGAGTGTTGCTGGTGTCTGCCAAAAGCAAACGTTACATCTTGCAAGCTAACAGAAAAAAATATCCTGGCTGTTTTCGATCACTCAAACAAATTAAGTTTTTTAATAGTGCAATGTGTTTTTTGTTTGATTTGATTCTGAGTTGGTGACGTTGAAGTATACCCATCTTTTTGAAAATCTATGCTAACAAAACAAACCTGAAGATTTTGTTTGCTTGCACGTGTACATCAATTTCTGAAAAAAAAAAATGCATTTTATAGCCCAATTCTTGAGGAAGGTAAAATGATAAAATTCTGCTGAACTTTTCATTAGCAACTACTCCCGTTTGTCTCGATACCATAATGATAACGAAATGTCTTACCTTAGTACCTACTAACGTGGTACTAACCTAAGATTTTACTATGAAGCCAGTAGGAACATCTAAAAGGGTGGTATTGCAGATATTTCTTCGGCCATATTCATCATCTTAGCTTCTGACGTCTCCTGTGTCATCCCACTGCTGGGCAGAGGCCAAAGGCCCCAAATCTTTCGATCTTGGATTAATGTGGACCACTGGTCGTTGGTTCTATCCAGCTCGTCCCGTCATCTCCTGGGAGGTGTGCCGTCGCCTTCCGACGTAATGAACAAAACTATTGAATGATGGTAAGCAAAGTGATATAGACCAGTAATTCCTTAAAAAAATCTAACAATGGCTTCTCAATAAAGGAAAACCAACGCTCAGAAATATTATCTGAGTCACACAATAATAAAATATGCAGCTATGTCTTGTAAAAAGTGCCAATGAGCCAATTACATTCAGTAACAAAATGACTGCCTACGGGAGTAGGCGCGTCGCGTCGTGCTTAACTGTGTTTATTTTTATACAGACGATATGTGCTCAGTATCAAATACCTGATGTGACTATATCTGCACTAAAACCTAGAGGATTTAAAGCTTCTATACCAGGTATGTTGAACCATGTCTTTTGACTTTAAAAGTTAGATCTTATCAATGATGCTTTAGTTGATGTGACAAGTTGTTGTCAAACTTTTCGCTTAATCAAATAACAGTTTTATTTTGGAGGTGTGTATTAATTGAACTTGAAACTTGCTGAGGTTTATTACAGAAAAGTAACACACTACTATACAGTAAATATCTACCAAAACTCGGTAGGTTTTAGGCCAAGAAAGTGGAGATTATGTGTCTATATTACATTTAGTGTAATTGTTATTTTCTCCTACTTCTTTGACCTTAGGGATCACTGATACAACGCTAGGCCAATGTAGTTTTATCAACTTTCTTGAGACATCATTATACAATCGATTCTTGATCCTGATTTTAATTTATCAAAACCCTTTTCCTAATAAAATGTAAGTATTTCGAATTGGAACAGCACAAGTCTAGAATACAAATACAAGCATCTCATGGACGCTGCGAACCCTGTAGGGTTCGCAAGGTAATATCGCTAGTTTTTATTCTCATATTCAAAATCAAAAGCCTTTTATTCTAACTACGCTGAGAATCAGCAGTTTTTTAACGTCAATATTGCATAAGGCAGCTTCCAAAAACGTTGCTCCACACCACATCCTATTGCTTCAGCTGGGGAGGAAAAGTGGCAGAACAAACTCTCCAGCAACACATCTGTAATGTATGTTATTCCATTTTATTGCTAAGATTTTTTTATAACAGATACTTTTATAAGTATAAATAAATGTTACGGCTAAAAGCCGAAGTAAGGTTACACCTAGTTTCAGCCGGCTAAACCTAGGTGCGGCCCCCATCTCAGCATGACGCTGTAAAATTTGAAATAAAAAGTCATAGCGTAGAATAACTCAAACAGCGTTTGCAGACGTTTTATACTTTATCAATATTTTGTTGGAGTACGTCACGATATTCTGTGAAAACATTCGCTTCACAAAAAATGTGATTCCCCGCTGTTTATCATCTATTTTTTTATACATACATAAGGTCAATACGCCAGCAATGCATGTGCGTTATCAATATTTATGTTACGGCTAATAGCCGAAGTGCGGCTACTCCTAGTTTTAGCCGGGTACAACTAGGTGCAGCCGGTTAAACTTAGATGTATCCTACTTATCTTCGGTTAGAACATGCAACAATCCATTTGGTCGGTGTGTCCTAGCAATAAAAAGGATACACAACTGTTACCGGCCGCACCTAGGTTTAGCCGGCTAGAACTAGATGTAACCTTACTTCGGCTTTTAGCTGTAACACTTATACATATAAAAATATCTGTTATAAAAAAAATCTTTGCAATAAAATGGAATAACAAACATTACAGATGTGTTGCTGGAGAGTTTGTTTTGCCACTTTTCCTCCCCAGCTGAAGCACTAGGATGTGGTGTGGGGCAACGTTTTTGGAAACTGTCTTATGCAATATTGACGTTCAAAAACTGCTGATTCTCAGCGTAGTAAGAATAAAAGGCTTTTGATTTTGAATAGAAGAATAAAAACTAGCGATATTACCTACATGGTTTCGCAGCGTCCCTATGATGCTTTTGAAACTGAATTTCACAGTTTTAGTTTTGAAAGTACTTATTTTACTCCCGTTTCATTGTAGGCAATAAGAATTAAGTACTTCCATAAAGTTTTTCTCCAAATTCTCACCATCCAGATGCACCAAAAGTCAGCCTCTTCGTGTTCCAAGGCAACGTGAACCGTCCAATAGGGAACAACGATGTTGGCACCATTACAGGAGAAGTAGTCCAGGCGAAGAATGGAAGGTGGACCGTGGAGGATCCTAACCTGGAGCTGAAAGTTGGCGACGTTATCAATTACTATGTCGTCGTGTCGGCGGATAGAGCTGGGTATATCAAGGATAAGCTTAGCTATACTGTTACAGGTAGGTATCGCCATATTATTTTCAGCATATCAAAATATGTTTTTATTGCTGAGGAATTCCTCCTCTTCTGTGAGAATACCGTAATGCCGATAGGTACAACTCGGACCGAGTGCGGGATGGTGAAAGTCACAAATGTCTTCGAGATTATATGGTTCTAGGACGATAATGATTTCCTTACGATGTTTTCCTTCACCATTTTGGGAGCAGTGAAATAAACCAGGTACTAAACACTCTTGAATTGTCAGGAATGATGAAGCTGTGAAGAGTAACAACCATTCCACCCCTGACTGCAGCAAATCGATCCCATTCCAAATCAAAGGTCTCTAACCAAATTGCTCTTTTATCTGGTAAGATATGCCCCATATTAATCACGATATTCAACTGTCTCCATTCCATTTCCAGCTCTTCAAGATCGATTAGCCACGGACACTCCTGTTACAACAGAATGCAAGCCGACTGTGACGAAGGTGCGCGGTGGGACCGCTTGCGCAGGCCAGACGATCTTCGAGGAGAATTTCGACAATTTGCAGGATAACGTGTGGCAGATTGAGCAGTATTTGCCTGTTTATACTCCGGTATGTGTTGTATATTTTTGCGATTTGTTTTTATGTGAGTAAGTAACATAACATCACGCCTGTAATCATAGAAGGATAAAGTAGTGGTGTACCTAATAATACACCCACATTTCGCCAGTTATGTTTTAGTCCCATATAATAGGGGAAAAGCCTATTGCCATCAACCGGGCACAAATCCAGTCTCCGTGGCCGCTACTTGGAAAATCCAGAAGGAAAAACCAAATAACACTTTGCCTGACCCGGCAATCGAACCCAGGACCTCATGCTCAGCAGTCACGCTTGCGACCACTAGACCAACGAGACAGTCAAGTGTGTGGGTAAAATGTCGGATTTAAAATTCTAACAGTAGAATTATAATTTTCCATGTGCGATGTCCCATCGCCAAAAATGTGAACTTCCACACAAACCCTCATTCTGTTTCCTCTTACAAGATGGATGTTCAAGACCAGCGACCTTATCCCGACCCAGCGGTTTAGGCTTTCAATTTTAGATTTTTATAAAGTAGAATCGTGGAAGAAGAGAAGCTCGCGGCTGAATATAATAACTGCCGATTGGGTCGATCTTCAGGTTAGCCGCATTTCAGCATTACACAGCGAGTTTCGTCCGTGCCTCGGAAAGCAGGTTAAGCCGTTGGTCCCGGCTGTCATTTGTAGATCTTAGACTGTCGTAACAGGCAGTTAGTGGCTCGAAAGTCTGAAAGTCAGTCTTACCATGGGGTATCGTATTACCTAGTACTAACTGGATTGTGGAGGCCAGATAGGCAATCGCTCCATGTTAAATACTGCAGGTATTCAGCTGCATCCGGTTAGGTTAGGCAGATGACGATAATTATAAAGTAGATTCGTCCCGTAAGCATTGCATAAAAGTGAGATCGACTTGACTCAGCAGTGGGTGCAACTAGGCTGCCGATGATGATGACGAATTTGAATGTGTGACATTTTAGTACGCATGTAAAGTAAAAATAAAAACCTGGTCCGATAAATTTGGTGTGTCAGTTAACCCTAATAAATGTCAGGTGGTCATCATTGGGAGTTCTCGCAGTCTCAGTAAGTTGGATGGTACAACCTTGCCACCAGTTCTTTTTGACGGTACAGTCGTTCCATTTAGCGCTGATGTAAAGGATCTTGGCATCCATATTGATAAAACTATGAAATGGCATACCCAAGTCGCTTGTGTCAGCCAGAAGGTTACTGGTGCGTTGCGGGCTCTATACCGTTTGAAAAACTTTTTACCCCCTAGTACAAAAACAATGCTTGTACAATCCTTAATTTTTCCTATTATCGATTATGGTGATGTGTGCTACTTTGACCTGAATGCGGATCTGCTCGACAAACTTGACCGTCTTCTAAACTACTGCATTCGATTCGTGTTCAATCTACGTAAATATGATCATGTCTCAGAGCAGCGGTCTCTTCTTAAGTGGTTGCCCGTACGTCAGCGTAGGGAGCAAATGGCGCTAACCACCTTGTTTTCTTTCCTTATTTCTCCCTCTTCCCCTAGTTACCTTGCTCCCCACTTTCAATACATCTGTGCCAATCATAATAGGAGTCTGCGCTCATCTCAAAACCGAATTCTTCAATGTCCCTCTCACCACACTGACTTCATTCACCGATCATTCTTCGTTCAGTCTATTTCTCTGTGGAATGCGCTTCCCCAGGAAATCAGGATGGCAACCAATCGTTTATCGTTTAAAATTAAAGTTCGCGAGTACATTCAGAAAAAGCTGGCAGTTTCGTCACAACGTTAATGGTTTCTTCATTGTTTGTCTTTTTATTTTAGGATATCCGTGTAAATTTCTATTTACATATATATAATATATTGATATATATTTATAGTATTTTGATATATTGTTATAGTATTTTATATATCCTTGTAGTTTATCTTAGTAATAAATTAAATTTTTGCAGATATATTTACACCTACCACTGTTTGTCTCTGCATCACCCAAAGGTTGACTGGTAGAAAATGCCTATGGCATTAAGTCCGCCTCTGTACTTTGTGCTTGAAGTGTTAAATAAATAAATAAATAAAGTAGTTCTTGTTACTATCAGAATCAATAGGTTTTGTTATCATCATCTTGTCAATACAGACGCTAAAAAAACATCAGTTTCCAAATACAGATCGTTCTAAGTGTTCATGACAACCTCAATTAACTGACTTGCATGCAAAGCTGAAGCTGTCCTGCATTCTGGTCGGGGTCACTAACCGCAAATATCTACGTCACTCTCGCTTCTTGAAACCTGTTAATGACTACACTGAGGGACTTTTATTTGTTGACTAAGCGATTTATCTTGAGAGATGCGAAAATTATTTATCTGCAATTCATTTTACCTCTACAAACCTAATTTGTTTAGCGATGATTAGTGGTTAATATCTGTCATCTAATAAGGAAGATAGGTAGTTTTAGGATGTTCTTTTAGGACTAGGGGACTTACATGCTTTCGTAACATGACTCGACTTTCGGTGTCTGGGTTCCCTCGTGCAAAGCGGTGGCGAATATACAACATTAGTTTTAGTATATACGAAACCTGAAACACGTGTCTAGTATTTTTATGTAAAGAATCTATGTACAAAATTTCAAAACTGTATCATGAAAAATCACAAAGTTATAAGCTTGTTCTGTTACCTGCTTGTCCGCACAAAAACGTGGTCACCACGCAGCGCGCCCGCGCGCTCGCTTCCAGCGGCGTCTTGAGCTCATTGATAATAATTTGGCAGTAAGTACCTAAACGATTGCGATAAGTACTTAATATCGCTCGGTGTCCAACTTGTAACATTTTTTAAATATTTTTGGGACAAATTATATCATGGTTTAAAAGTTATTGGAATCGATTCAGTTACTTATTCTGAACAAACTATATTCAGGTTTCGCATAGACTAAAAATAATATTATAAAGCACAGAATCAACAGTGGATGGATGAAATGGCGGCAGGTCATGGGAATTCCCGAATCAGAATACTCGGAATGCTTAGTTTTGCAAAATGTGAAACAATTACCAACTATTTTCATCAATTGACGTTTTTATTTTAATAAGCATCAGTTTGTATTGTCCTCAGAACTTTCCATTCGTGTCATACCAGCGCTTGGCTTCTAACCCCACGGTGTCAGTATCTGACGGCAAGCTGCGAATCTCACCAAAGTTGCAGCAGAGACAACCAGGGTTTACTGATGAATCCATTTATAGTGGCTCTCTCAATTTGTTTAGTGGGTAAGTTGGATTGTTTGTTATTTGGTTTCTTAACGGTTTGTCTATTTGCATACACGAATTCCTATGAATTCGTTTATTAGATCTTACAGAATGAGTTAACTGAGGAGAATAGTATAGAAAGATGAACCTCGAAGTACCTACTTATTACAATAAAATTATGTGATTTCACACGATACCATCCACATCGCCCGCGTGGTCGGGCGCTGAAGCGGATCTCACGTCGCATTGGCTTGCATAACATCCGTTGATGCCTAAAGTTGGATTTACTCGGGTCGATTTCCGCCGTGCGGCTAATCGCCTCACATAGCTGCATCGCTAGCCCATTTGACAGTGGACTGAATAGCAAGTGACAGAAGATAGATGCTAGATGTCTATGAAGTCGAATGCTACTCTACTTCAGGGCTTGTGACTTAAGTCACTTGCTGCCTAGCCGAATTGCCATTTAGACGGTCGATTTTCGCCGTGCGGCCTAGCCATGCGGCGGAAATCGACCCGTGTAAACCCGCATAACATACGTACACCGAACAACCGCGCGAACGAGCGGCGCTCATCGCCTCTCCGCGCGGCATACTACCCAGGATGTATGAGCTTCGTCGTATGAGAATCGCCTTATCAAGAACCCAAAGTACATTTGCAGAACGAATCTACCCAATGAACTAAGTTTCAATCATTTCCTTTATGGATCTTGCAGATAAAAGATAAAAATGCAAGAATTTTCTGCATGCTCTTTGAGGAACTTCGCATGCTCTTTGAGAGACGACGAACCTGATTCTCACAAATCCAGTGATTGACAAATTGTATTTTTTGCCACAATTCTTTCAACAGGCTAACTAAATTCATCCCTGTCTTCATCTTTTACAGGTGTACGTCATCAGCCGAGGCCTGCATGAAGCAGGCGTGGGGCGCAGACATCCTGCCTCCCATCGTCAGTGGCAAGATCACTTCCAAAGGCTTCGCGTTTACATATGGAACTGTGACCGTCAGGGCTAAGCTGCCGCAAGGGGATTGGATATATCCAGGTAAGAAACAACCTATAAAATCACGGTTGTTTACTACGAAAAGTTTAGCACATTTTACCAATTATTATGCAAGTTCAAGTGCCGTTTGAGTTTGTGTTTAAAAATTGTCCTTTAAATAGTTTAAATGATTGCCAGTACGACCGGTCCTACAACCGACAACTATAGATATCGGAGACATTTCAGACATTGATAGTTTGCTGCTAATAAAAGAAAACCTTATTTTTTATACATTATTCGCAGAAATTCTTCTGGAGCCATTCCTGCACAAATATGGGGGCCTGCACTACAGTTCTGGAGTGCTCCAAATAGCATCAGCCCGTGGTAACAGGGTGCTCAGCAGTGGAACTACTGATTACTCGAATAAGGTGAAATTTCAGAGACTTGTAGCAAGTACAGGTCTAACAATTGTAAAGACTCAGTCTAGACAGGATCACCGTCTACTAATATACTTCTAACACAAAACACCGTTGCTGTGTCTGTTACTTATACGAAGTAAATATTGAAAACATCCTGTAAGGATTGCCGTATTTGTTTTTGGCATTGATGAAACATTGCAGCTTTTTCCTTAGGAAGAAAACATAGACAACGCACCTGTGATGCTTTTGATGCCACTACGGTATGATCACATCACTTTCGGCTCACCATGCCAACTTGGTGGCCACCCAATGGCACCCAATGGACCCTCAACTCAAACTTAAAGCATTCTCTGTTATGTCATTAAATTATTCGGTTCCAGCTGCTCTTCGGTGGACCCATAATGGACTTCCAATGCCATGACATCTTACTAAACAACAAATTGCTGAACAACGGACTCTGGGGAGACGATTACCACGAGTATTCAATCCGATGGGCACCAGGTATATTGATAAACTTGATTATTATATTGTACCTATATAAACTCACACTGGGCCCGCATATTCCATCTTACAGAGAGTACCTAGGCCTATGTCCCAAGAGTGAGAACGTCATAGTCTGATTGAGATATTAAGTCGACCGTCGACTGCTACACAGGTTGTGCACGAAGTGGTAACATATTGACTGCCAGCAACCACGCATTCGTGCGTAGCGTGACCGACTAAACGATCGCCGTCGTGAACGATCCCACCTACATTGTCATACAAATTGAAGCTACAAGCTTAGCCATGCCATGTCATGCTTCTGTGCCATGGACTGCTTTGGAGCAGTGCCTTTAACATACTGGCAATTGGCAGTACGGAAGTAGTCGGACTCTAATCCATTGAAACACATTGTCGAATAAATCGAACACGTTCAAGCGAAACATGTGTTGAAAATGAAAAAAATGAAAAAAATATGAGTTACCACGGCGTGACTTGAGCCGCGATGTTTGTCTCTAGACAAATCACCCGGAGGGAGGTAAAACGCTATTCAACTGGCTAGGTTTTAACGTTCTAGTTTTGTTTCTTTCCCATAGATCGCATAACGCTATCAGTAGACGGAGCCGAGTGGGCTCGAGTGGAGCCGACGGCGAGCGGGCTGCGCGGCCGCTTCCCTGCAGACACCTGTCCACAACTGCCACGCACCTTGCTGCAACTGGGATCAAACATGGCGCCGTTTGATGATCATGTATGTACCACCTTAGCTAAGAACTGCTGCGTAACGACAACTTACGGACGCGGCTTCTGAATCCAAACTCTGACAGAAAATGTGTCCGCAACCGCTTTCACCACACCTCAAAAGGTGGTCCAATTCGACAAACGAAACCTTTTGGAGGAGAGGGGAGAGGTGGAATAGTTTGTAGTCAAAACTCCTGTATTTTTGAGACAGTCCGTTATGCAGTTAATGTATAAGCGTAATAGATTGGACTCGAATCGACGAGTCTTAGTTTTCTCTAATAAGTAATACCCTGTATCCAAATGTTCCCAGTTCTACATAACCCTAGGAGTGGGAGCAGGCAGCATCACCGAGTTCCCCGACGGCGTGAAGACCGTGAACGACCGTCCCAAACCCTGGAGCAATCCCAGCAGGAAGGCACTTCTCAACTTCTGGCAGGACATGACTGCCTGGCAAGAGACCTGGAACGAGCCTCAAATGCTGGTGGATTACGTCAAAGTTGTTGCGCTGTGATAGTTATAAGAACTTTTAAATTCTTTTTTTAAGACTGCGACTGAATTTTGTTAACTGAGTCTTTTTAAATAAGGTAAAGATAGTCAGCGTATTTCCCTTCCGTGTTCAAATAAAGACACTAGTTGCGTAAAATCAACATGCTTTTCTAGTACAGTACATGGCTGCCACAATCATCTTCGGTTTGCGTGCCGTCATCATCTGCCTAGTCTTTTTCCTGTGTTGGGGTCGGCTTCCAGTCTAACCGTATGCAGCTGAATAACAGTATTTTATATGGAGCGACTGCCTATCTGACCTCCACACCCCAGTTAGTATCTGGTAATACGATACAGTGTGCGTGACGCCGACTAATTTTAACAAAGGTCATGGTTAAGGTCATATGGGTCACCCGCCCGTCAATCAGAAAACAACTATCTTTAAAATCGAATTTTCAATTCGCACAGATTCACAAGTTTTTTTTACAAAGATTACTAAACAGGTTCTAATTGACACAAACTGAACACGGTTTTCGTGGGCATGTTCTGTTCTACAAAAGCGTCAGGGAAATACGCGGTAAACAATCCAATCAAAGAGCTAGAATATTTTTTTTGATTACCAAGCAATACTCAATAAAACGGTCTTTCTGGCAAAGGCTCTAAACACCTTGTTTTTTTTTCAATCCATTATCAACCCCTATAAAAGTCAAAATTGTTGCAAATTGGTTTAGTATCACCCATTTCAAGGAATGCACACAATTACCAATCACCCTGTATATTGTTAAGTTGATCATACTCTTTGGTTCAAGGAGCTAATAATAACAGCAGCTCGGGTCGATTTCCAAGGTTAAGCCGCGGTTGCCTAGGTTGGTCCGTGTACGGGTGACTACCCATTACATTCCTAGTTTTCTCCGTGCCTCGGAAAGCACGTTAAGCCATTGGTCCCGGCTGCCAATTATAGATCTTTGACAGTATTTAGGTAATCAGTGGCCCGAAAGTCTGAGAACCAGTCTTATCGTATTACCCAGTACTAATTAGGTTGTGGAGGTGAGATAGGCAGTCGCTCCATGTAAAATACTGGTACTCAGCTACATCCGGTTAGACTGGAAGCAGACCTCAACATAGTTGGGAAAAGGTAGGCAAATGATACTTTTTTTGTTTCGTTCATTTCGAACAGCGATTTTTACGTAATCGAGCTCTTAAACTTATACTTTTTAAACATCTGACATGGAGTATAGGACAGGGACGGTAAATAAAAAGACGTATTACATTTGGGACTATTTTTATTTGCACGGTGTACATGTCAGTCCGTATAGCTAAGACATTAGATTCCCTCGCTATACGAAACTACCATTATTTGACTATCATTTGAAGACTGGTCACACTGTTTAAAGAGAGAAGCGAAGTCAAATGCTCTATGGGCGCATTGTCAGAGTTCAATTCTCGTACCAGATAAATAGCTGTATGGCCTAATCACAGGTGAGTGCGTGTGAGATTTATTACTGAAAGCACCCGTGATAAAAACATTATCCTTTTTTTGGGCAATGCTGCAGTTGGATAAAATGGACAACACGGAGGTACAGGTTTAAGATAAAGATAAAAATCAAAGCCTATACGGTAATGGGTCGTTCGCAAACCAACCTTAAACAGTGTAACCGCCAATTGAACTGTAAACTATACATTATTTAACTGGTTTATTCAACAATTTCACTATTTTACAAAGAGGTGAAAACAGTTTGAGAGATGTATTTAGAATACAAAATTATCGGCTGGGACTGAAATCTTTGTGATATTGTCTTTTTCATATTTTGGTGATAGTGCAGAGTCCATACTACGAAACATTCAAGCTTTATTTTGATGTGAGTTTGTACAAATGATTTTGACCAATGGAGACGGCCGGTTAAAGCTTATTGTAGACTAGCTGTTACTTGCGACTTCGTCCGCGTGGACTTTAATATGAAATATTTATGTAATTCCTCGACGTTAAGAAAAAAAGGTCAAAATCGGTCCAGCCGTTTCGGAGATTAGCCGGAACAGACAAAAATAAAAGTTTTTTTTTTTTGTTATAAATACCGTATATACTTACTTTCACATGCATTCAGTAAAAAGCTGTTATTTTGAAATTACATACACACTTCAATTTTATTTATTTGTATGTACTTATAGATGGCGTTTCGATAGCCTAGTCCCAATCTGACTAATGAAGTAAAGCTAATATGAAATACACAATGATTTTGACAGATTTTCACACAATAACTTTGCTTGGTACGAGCTATGGCAGCGCTAATAAGTCCAGTTACCTTCTCCATTGGACAGACGTGGCTGTAAGTCAAGTATTCACTAAGAAACAACTATTATTCGTTAAAATTGCAATCACTGGGGATTTCTGCGCGTCCGCGGGTAGTATACTCCCCAATGATATAGAGGAGTATGCTACCCGCAGACGCGTAAGAAGTTATCATTTTTGTCGAAAACATAATACCTAGGCAATCACGCGACTTAGCAGTTTCAGAAAATCAGTCACTTAGTGTAATATTTCTGACATGAACACACGACGGCCAATCAAGCTATACAAAACCAGTTTATGCGGATCTCTCATTGTACAGGAAATCTATACAAAGCGAGGCCAAGTTATACTGGAAAATGTACAGCTTCATGTGCCGCCGTATGTACTCACACAAAAATAAAGCTTGTGGACTGACGTTTTTTTTTACTCACTGGCATCACAAACATTGCAGCCCCACCCAACCTTATAAAAGACTACAAATACTTTGATCAATTAATTGATATTACATTTAATATTTTTTTTATAATTTCAAATACATTAAAATTTGTAGTAGCCTCCTACGTCTCGTCAAAATGCCCTAAGTGCTTTAATACTACAGAGAGTCAATCCCTACATTGTTTTTATTTGTAGGTAGTTAAAAACATCGGATATCTTATTAATAGTGTGGGGACACGTCTAGCGGACATAATATCGATATTTAAGCAAATTTCTGGAGTTCCAAATTTAAGACTGTGAATATCAGCAACAAAAATTGCTTGCAGCGCTTTTTGTATTGGTTATTCACTAGATGCACCCCCGCTTTAGTAGTACGACAGCTAGGAGACAATTTAATTCGCAGAGACACAAACTTACAGATATGACTCGGGATCACATGGAAACATTACATTCTATCACTTCTAATTCACACAAACACACGACTTTTGAAATTCTTCGACCGACAAAAATATATGACAATTTGACAAGATTGTTACTCAATTTAATACAACATTAACCAAAATGGCAT
Source organism: Noctua fimbriata (assembly GCA_905163415.1). Classification (NCBI taxonomy): domain Eukaryota; kingdom Metazoa; phylum Arthropoda; class Insecta; order Lepidoptera; family Noctuidae; genus Noctua; species Noctua fimbriata. The sequence continues at coordinate 14,919,890 of LR990941.1, read as the reverse complement.
CAATGTACATTTTTTCAGTTCAAAAGTCGCGTTGAAGATCATAAATACTTAAAAGCAGAAGGTTTTGATACGATTTCATAAATTAACTACGAATAAAAAGGAATTACATTCACTAACAAATATTATGACATGTGACGTTTTGTATGAGACGCTAAAAGTTATTAACTTATTAGGCTCACAATACTTTCTTTACATAAATTGTAAATTATGTTAAGCTTGAAACGGAGTAAGTAAAATTTTGCTGGCTAGGCTTATTGTGAAGTTTATTCTTCACATCCAAACACGGCCCATTTGATAACCGAGCTAGGCTCCAACCATAACCACTAGGGCAGTTGGAAGTCAATTTGACACTAATATTTTCACTGCACATGGTTCAAAATAGCTTGAGACTTTATAAGAAAGATGACCCATTGATAGTGCATGAAAACCCTCATGATCCTGAAACCTGGGGCCGAACTATGTAGTTTTAAAGCCGGTAAAATATTGATGACGCTATGAGTGTCCTATAGCTCCATCTCTCCCACACTGCAATAAAAATGGCTCTAACACTTCATAAAACGACCCCTTAACAGACACCATCAAAGGTATTTTTTACTAGATCATAAGGACTATTTTCCCTTGTCACTCGAATCTGTTTCTAGCAGCCAAAATACACAATAATAAATAAATTGGGATAAAAATACAACAAGTAACGTCGACTCACATACAGGCTATCAAGCACCATGTTAGACCGAAATAAACTGAGATAATTTACGACTGTAAAACACAAACATAATGTCATTTTAAAATATAAAGGACGTTACATAGACATATTATAATTATACGCCAATAAAATCGCTATAGACAACGCCAAGATTCGTGACAGTTGCGGTCATAAAACGTGTGAGTAGGACGGGCAATACTTCGTATAGAATTCCTACACTGAATCTCGTGTCGTCTCGCTCCCTCATTTTATGACCGCAACTGCTACAAACGTCTAAGTTGGGTTTAGTATACACAGAAGAACGGATAAGTATAATAAAACCTTGTAATATCCTCCGGGGCCATATTATTGATTATCACAGCCAACACTCACTCCCAAAAGAAATTATATTAAGGGGACATATACTTCCGTGGAATCGGAATTGTAAATAACCGACTTTCGAGGACATCTTAGGAAATATCTGTCTAATTTCGACAGATTATGTCCAATTATTTGCTGATCCATAAATGTATTGCCAATTCTTTAAATTTAACTTGTAATTATCGCCGGTATTTCTTACGTTCAACTATTGCTAAAGGTAGTAATGTAAGGCGTGTACACGCATGTTATGGCACGATTTGGCATAGCCGGACAGCAAAATATACACTCGATTTTTGCCACCATGCCTGTGCCTAACACACACACACACACACACACACAAAATATTCTAATTCCGATCCACGTAGTACATTCAAAAGATTTTCACACTTGTAGATATCATAGATGGATAGTTTATGAACATCTATATAAACGACATAAGGATATAATAAGAATACTTTCAATTTTAACTAGACAATATTAAGCTGCACCATAAGCAATATTACAGCGTACTGATTACATAGACAAATCATTTTTTTTTCGCTCTAAACACTAATTTCTTTGTCTTTTTTCAAGGTTTTTGTCAATTTTAGACCGATTCATATTCCAATCAAGAACAACCGGTTTCTAAAATGCGACATTATTCCAAAATATGTCTGACAGACTGTAATGATTTAGCCAAACTAAAGCGTACCCCGCTCAAGATACGAGAGGAAATGCGCACGCGTCTATGACAAGTTGTTTGGAATTTTTGAATACTTCATGGCGCGAATAGTCCCACAACCCGCGCTGGATTCGCGTAAATCTGACCAGAGATTTAAAACTCTTGTCAAGTGATCTGTTTTTTATTGGCTGCTGTTATTTCAGATAGTAAATCACAGCATTAGACATGAGAAGGACAGTCTGCCAGCTATCAGAAACCGGTTGTATAACATCTTTACTTTAAATTAGATAAATGAGAGACGATTATACCATATACCCTAGAAATATATAATATCAATATTTTTTGTTATTCAAATGAAGATTACATTTTTATTACGAACATTAAATTCCCCTTTGGGTAGTATATAACACAAACTACATAGAATTTATTTATTAATATTATATTTAAATTGTCTTATGCGTCTAACGCTTTGAAGATATCGTATGATGATATAAGTTACATTATAGATATAATAATAATGATTTTTAAAGTCAGCAGAATATATTTAATAATTATTCAATATCTATGGTCCACATAGTCCTCTCTACGTTGTCTAATGCAAGTTATATTGCAAAGAATGAAAATACATAACTTTATCTATTATTATTTTATTTTTTACTTCGTTAAGATGAAAATTCACTACCTATTTTAAAAGCCAGAAATCTGGTGTCAAATGCCAACTTCAACTCTAAATTAGTGACATGGCTTTGGTGAAGAATCCCTCCAATTTTGCCAATGTCACATAGGTGGCCAATAGACTATGATGTATTAAATGTCTGTACTGTGATAATATACTATTTGGCTACAGCAGACACTACGTACAGTGCCTTGCTCCCGAAGGTAAGCCGGCAGGAATCGGCTTATTAGTTGCCTTCGGACCTGATAGACCATCATCAGAGTCATTGTTGTGACTGGATAACCAAATGGCCACAACCAATCTTTTAAGGATGGTCTGACGCAACTTGGGTGCAGTGGAGTTGAATCTTGCAAGATGACCACAGATTTAATAGACTTTCAAAAATGAAGGAAGTAGTCTCGATAGACGAAAAATGGCTATAGATGACCAAAACCTGCCAATATATCTCGATAATCTAAATTATCTATCCAAAAATTTTATACATCAATTTTTTTTTTAAATAATGTTTTATTTTTCGCAAAATCAAATAAATATGAATGATATCGAAAGATATAAGCTTTAAAAGCTATATACATAGCAAACAGCTAAACCCTTTCGGCTCTAAAAATGTTAAAATCTACATTGTGTGAGTGAGATAGATACATACAAGCAGTATATCGCCATCTCTCTCTAACAACGGCAAACGACACGACACGAATATACCCGTTATTTTACATTTATGTAATGTTTTTTAAGTACAGTCGGTGAGCTGAGATAAAGTGACATTATCGTAAGCAACCTATAAACACAACACAACACAACACAACATCTATTAATTCAATACCTTGCATGTCTGATTAGTCAGTTTATGTAAACGCATGTTTGACAAATAAAGTATCTTTTATATGTTTCCACAAGTGGGACACAGACCCACTTCTCTATGTGAGAGACTTAATCACCCACGCAGGCGCATTTGTTTGTCTTTGAAACTAAGATCGGCTTCCTCGCGATGTTTTAGCTTTCACCGTTTTGAGAGCAGTGTGGTAAAAAAATAAAATGCCTATAACCTGAACTCACGAGCTACAACCGCCGATAATAATAGGCTACCGCTGCTTTCATCGGTGTCCTCATCTCGTCTTCCAGTCTAACCGCATCCAGCTTAATATCAGTATTTTACATGGAGCTACTGTCTATGTGACTTCCACAACCCAGTTAGTACTGGGTAATACGATACCCCTTGGTAAGACTGGTTTTCAGACTCTCGGGCCACTAACTACCTGTAACGACTGTCAAAGATGAAGCAAGAGGAATGACAGCCGGGACCAACGGCTTAACGTGCTTTCCGAGGCACGGAGGGAACTCGGTATGTAATGGGTGGTCACCCGTCCGCGAACCTACCTAGACAAGCGCTGCTTAACCTGGACATCGACCCTATTATTTAGCTACCACCTCTATTATGTAGTGTGCACCTAACCAGGTAGAATTCTAGGTCTATCTCTGTTCACCGACTGTACAGATGCGAGCACATCAATCTACTACAATCTGTCTTGAATATAATTCAAACTTTATTTAGTATTAGGTTCAAGGTTTCAGGTAGCTTGATGTGCTCGCGACTGTACATAAGTACTTCTAATAATCTCTAGGTTAAATAGAAGCGAAAACATTTATCTAACAATCATTTTTAAAACTTTGAATATTCATATCGAGGCTAATCAAAACTTCTGAATGGAAATATTCTAACCACGCTTGCAATATCGATTGCCTAAATTTTGTTTAAGAAATAAATAATACTATTTTTATATAATGATTTATATAGTAAACTGGTGCAAGTGCCTAGCTGTTCTATTTTAATAAATAGGTACTGTTGCCCGTTTTCACAAAAACTACGGGTTCACTACATGAACATCTGAATATTGCACAAACGATTTCAACTCTCGGTGCTAAACAAAGTTCAACAGTGCGCTTTAATTTAGGCATATGTTAAGGCGCCGCCTAGCTTTAGTGACAACGGACATTATTATTGAAGTCACAGGAATGATTTTGTTGACATAGAGTAGTAAAAAATGGAGTCTTCATGCGATGTATAGAAACCAAATACCCACACAGTGGTGGCGTTTTTTAATCCATTGACTTACTTTGCCTAGCCTTTTCCCAACTATTTTGAGGCCGGCTTCCGTCGAACCGGATGCAGCTGAATTCCAGCACTTTTCATCCATCCAGTTCATCCATTTACTTACTATTCTGTGTTATTTGTCAAAAGAATTGTCTATGTTTTCTTAAAGTAGATTTTATGATATTTAATCAGGTTTCAATCGTGACATAAATATCATGGTATTGTCACTGTCAAAGATTCACTAATTTCCTATTGTTCATTTTTGAATGGCGCAATAGTAACGAAAATGTCATAATATAAATGCAATGCTGAGAGAAAATATTTTCTTCTCCAAATAACTCTAAAATTGCAGAGTTTGTTCCACTATTTAAACGATCTAATGAGATTTGATATAATATAATAACAACTTTCTATAAACATAAGTTAGTGGATTTAAAACTCTGCAATCTTAGAGTATTTCCAATCGTCTAATTACAAGCTACTACATCTTACAACATTATTAACACATAAGTAGCACTCCCATATACGACACACACATTTTATTCTAAAAATAACTAAAAAATAAACTAAAAAAATATACGTTCAATTTCTCTCCCATACAAAAAAAGTCGAAAATATAAAATTCACGAATTTCACTTAACGTAAATAAGACAAAAAAAAACTTAAATTAGTGTGTCACACAAAAATACTGCGATAATTTCGGTCCATAACTAGAAATTCATAGGAATATTGATTTTGCCGTCGTATATTGAGAACGGGGCCTGTGAGCACTCACAGGCGCCACTGAACGCGCACGAGTCAGCACGAGTCGCGCCAGACTCGTTCTCACTCGCACGCGACTCGCTCTCACTCGTGCGCAACTCACTCTCGCTCGACACACTCACACCTGCCTCACCTACATGTGGGCCGTTTAAATTTTGAATGTCTAATAGTCCTAATTGTAACGACACGGTGTGTTCACTCGCGCCGCCCGTCTCGCCGGAGCGCCAGCGTGGGCCAGCGTGGGCCGGCGTGGGCGCGCGTGGGCCAGCGTGGCCACTTACTGCGCCTTGCCGTCGGGCTTGTGTCATACGAAGTCCATCGCGTCCCGGGACTTGCCCGAGAACTTGCCGGCGGAGCGCTTCTTGAGTGTTCGCTCGATGAGCTTCTTGGCTTCGCTTACTATGAATACGCTTGATGTCAGGCATACGAGGAATATTATATCTGGAAATTATAAATAAATTTTACAGTCAGTTTTTCTAGAAAATAATGTAGGTACAATTACGAAGGTTTGTCCCGAAGCATTTAGATGAACGGTCAGACGTACTTCTTGGGCATTTGAACCACGTCATCCACCTTTTGATTCTACGGAGATGGGGATATAAAGACTTTAAAAGTGAAGTATGCAAAAGAGAATGAAAAAAACTTATTTTTAGTGCCTTTTAAGACCAACAATACTGCGGCATTTTATTTTAGTAACGAACTCGCTACTGAAAGAAACTCACTAACAGTAAGCGCCAACTACGTGGAACTAATTTGTCATTTTCTTCCGTGCTTGTGTAGCTGAGATGAGAGAATAGGGAATATGCAAGAAATACAAAACTTTTTTAATTTCTTAAAAATGCCTTGTATTGGCCCTTAGAATAGCCGATAACGCCGGTAGTAACGTCAAAGTCTATGTGTCAAAGAAACACTTTTATTTGAAAAGTACTTAAAGTTTCAATAAGATTTTATTATTATATTGTTAATGCAATGTTTGCTTGAATAAAGCTCATACAATTAGTAAAATTAATGTATTAAGGGCCGGTTTTTCAATCGCCAGTTTTCATATGGTTATCTAATGATTGAAAAATCGGCCCCCAGGGTAAAAAATTAGATGTAGACAAGGCGGATAGAGGTAAATGACGTCACATAACATGACATGAATGGCCGCTACAGTCACGGACGTTTGATCTGTCGTAGAAAATTGTAGGAGTTTAATTTTTTTTAGAGCGACAACCAGAAGTTGAACTTAAGTTTTAATTATTTTCTTGGGTTGATAGTATTTAATATATTTTAGTGATTTATGGACATTCCCTATTCGAAGGGGAATTTGTGGTGTTACGCCGATGGATAAAACACAATCTTATAACTATAAGAATATAGAAATACCAAAAAACTATGGATGGACTGTGTGAAGAATGATATGGCAAGCAAAGAGGTGTCTGATGAGATGACGAGTAATAGAGAAGTATGGCAGAAGACGACATGCTGCGCCGACCCCAAATAAATGGTGATAAGGGCAAGAGAATGATGTTGAATGAACCTTCAAAAACACACGTTAAATCAATAAATCCCTTTTAAACATACCATGTCCAGTCAGCGCCTCAGTTTGAAACACCCTCTGCAGCGGCGGGAAGTATATGACGAGCGCCTGACCCACCAGGCTCAGCGTCACGGCCACCAGGAACATCTTGTTGGAGAACAGTCCCACCTCGAACAGGGACTTGGTCTGCGAGCGGCACGAGAGCGCGTTGAACATGTCGAACAGGACGAAGCAGGTGAATGTCATCGTTGTGTCGCGCGGAGTTATCTTGTTGTCTGACATCTGGAATAGAAAAAAGACAAGTTATGATTGTTGAACTAAAACAGTTTTTTTATGTCCAGAAGCTCTAGCATGAACGCCCGATTTAAATGTAAAGTAAATACGTTGATTATTGAATCGAATATACGTACAACTAAGTATTCTATAGCATGTGGGTTTAATCGTCCGTATTTACGTCACACTTACACCGCGCACTTTTGCTAGAACCTCAGTTGTCATAATATGTTGACACTATTGCATTTGAGGCGAATTTTGTAACACTTCAGATGCATGCTGTTGCATTTTGGACTGTATTGATATATGAATTAAGCTGAGCCGACCAGAAAATAATTGAACAATAGATGATGTTTAATTGATATGAGCTGAATCAGTCGAATGGTGAGTAGACTTTGTTGTTTAACAAATACCTTCTGTACAATCAAATGAGCCGATCTATACAAGTGTATTGCAACCCTAAAAAGTGTGCATACAGGGTGAATTTTTTAAGTGGGCGTGGATAACCAAATCCGAAACTATGAGGAATAGCGAAAAATACTCAAAGGCGTGTCGAGCACGACTTTGATGAAAACTAAAATAGCATTATTATATTTTTGAAAATCATTATTCCTAGCCAGAATCATTATTCGAACACATTGATTTTGAAAAAAAAAAAACACTATTATTACACCATTCGATAGTGTCGCTAATAAGGATCAAATTCTGGGAAGTAATGCCAGCCAGCGGCGACATCCATCTTGTCAAGGCCTCACCTCTCTATTAAACACCCAGAGCGTGCCTGCGATGATGATAGCAGCCGACAGCAGCACGTTGAGCAGCAAGGCGCGCGAGATGATGCGCCGCGTGGTGTCGCGCGGGCGGCGGCGCAGCACTGTGTGGTCCACGGGCTCCACGCCCAGCGACTGCGCAGGGGGGCCTGGCGGTGTCAAAGGTAAAGTTATGATAATAATATATAATACATGTTTTCGTACTCAATAGTAGTCGAATAAAGAGAACTTCCAGGTGAATTCTTTTGGGCATCAATTTATTACTGGTAATCAATAATCGATTTATTTGTTATGCGAATTCCAATAAAACATAACTCGTAACATCTCGCCAGTGTTGCCTAAAAGAATTATCAAAGATATTCCTAAATAGAATACTACCATATTTCGTTAGATATGTATGTTTAAGTTCAGGCTCGGCTGCAACAGACAGTTGCGTTTTAGCTGACTTGGAGATCTAACCCAAGTCCCTCTACTAGACAGGCACGGCTGTGATTAACAAGTCAGTTTTATGTTTTGCATTTTTAAGCAAAAAAAAAAAATATTGGCTCTAACCAACTATGATTGATACGCTGCTGTAAAGATACTCCATCATGATAAAAGTAGCCTAGTATATTACCGTCCATAATAATGTTAATCCACAGTATCTGCATAGCGTTGAGCGGGTTGGGTATGCCCATGAGAGTAGCGAGCGCGATGAGCGACAGCGCGGCGATAGACGTCGACAGCTGGAAGCGCACGAAGTTGCGGATGTTGTAGAATATGCATTTGCCCTCTTCTATGGCGGCGCTGTGGGAAAGAAAATCATGGTATAAAAAATATAGTAAGCAAGTAGTAGCAAGATAACTTATTCAGGAACAACTGAAAGTAGTCTTTAGATTCATAGAATAAATTCGCGTTTTGGCTTAGTGGCGCAGGCGCTTCATTCGCTTCTGCGCTATGGTTCTGGCATATTATGATTTTTATAGTATATAGTAGTCAATACCCAACCCATCCCATCTAGCAGATCTACAACATTATTTTTAGTATATGCGAAACCTGAATATAGTTTGTTCAGTATAAGTAACTGAATCGAATCCAATATTTTTAAACCATTTTATATTGTTTCCCAAAAATATTTAAAAAAGTTACAAGTTGGACACCGAGCGACATTAAAGTACCTATCGCAATAATTTAGGTACCTACTGCCAAATTATTATTATGAATGAGCTCAAGACGACGCTGGAGGCACGCGCTGCGTGGTGACCACGTTTTTGTGCGGACAACTAGGTAACAGAACAAGCTTATAACTTTGTGATTTTTCATGATACAGTTTTAAAATTTTGTACATAGATTCTTTACATAAAAATACTAGACACGTGTTTCAGGTTTCGCATATACTAAAAATAATGTTGTATACATAACGATGCGAACCCGTCTGCCCACCATGGTGATATCGACAACGACAATTAACTCTTTCACACAAGCTTTTGTTCAAGGAGATGTCATCATCTGCTTAGCGTTTTCCCAACTATGTTAGGGTCGGCTTCCAGTCTTACCGGAAGGAGGGACACATGAGAGGTACAGGTTAGTTATTCAACTCACATAATAGTAGCAAAGTCGTCATCAACAAGGATCATATCAGCGGCTTCCTTGCACACGTCGGTACCGTTGCGTCCCATCGCGATGCCGATGTCCGCGCGCTTCAGAGCCACACCGTCGTTGACCCCGTCACCTATTACATACAAGGTGATATTAGTTCTATTAAAGTGATATTAGTTTTATATACGAACTAAACATCTTTTTTTGTTGAAAATGGTGCTTCTTTTACAGTAACATCAGAAGCACTATGTAACCTTTACATCATAAAACCTTAGGGGACCGGACTGCTTCTCCTTAACACAGGTTTTCATAACGTAGCTAGGAGAGCAGTGCCCACACGTTAGTAGATAGTACTTTAAATAAATGTTATTATTATTATTTTATACACAGACGTAATGTCTTTTAATAATTTTCTTCAGTATCATGACTATAACCGTAACAAAAATACTCATTTTATGACCTTGTATACCTGCTTGAAAAAACTAAAATTATCTGTGACAACTTTCTTACACTAAAACAACAATTAAAAGGCAACTAAACCACCCAAGATTTTATAAAACTTGTAATATAGTGATATACGTACCAGTCATGCCGACGATGTTGCCGACCCGCTGTAGTGACTTCACTATAGCAAGCTTATGTTTTGGTGTCACCCTATAGAATACGCTCACCTGGAAACAATACAAACAACACTTAGCATTTTTAGTTCTGTTTCGTTGGTCTAGTAGTCGCAAGCGCGACTGCTGAGCATGAGGTCCTGGGTTCGATTCCTAGGTCGGGCAAAGTATTTTTCCATCAGGAATTTCTCAGTAGTAGCCACGGAGTCTGGATTTAGGCCCGGTTAATGGCAATAGGTTCGCCCCCTTTTTCATGGGACTTAAACATAACTGGCGAAATGTGGGTGTACTATAGGTACACCTCTGCCTAACTCTTCGGGGATTACAGGTGTGATGTTGTTATGTTAATTTTAAACGGCTAGAAAAACCAAGACTTTTATTAATGTGAGTCATTATAACTATTGAAAACTTACGGTATCAATCATTCTATCCAATTCTTCGTCTGTCATGGCATCTAGTTGATCTCCAGCCAGCGACTGAGAATGCAGCACATCCAAGCCAACCATTTGAGCTGAAATATAAACGTTATTTGTTGTAGAAGCTTGCTCATTATCCTGTTTGTTTGCACAAATTGGACCTTAATGACATGCCTAAGTTCTTAAATAAACATTTCGCTTCTTTGTTTTTGCCATTTCTTGTTTTGTTCGTGAAAACGAGTACAAAATGGGTGAAAAATTCAAGTTCAAATATTTTATTTCAGTTAAAAATTCATATAATGTCAGAAGTGGGACATTAATAGACTGGGATTATTTTTATAAGTAGTGCATGCATATCCATACCGACAGCGAGCGCAGTAGGGCGCGCGTCGCCCGTCACCATCTTGACGTCGACGGAGGCGCGCGCCAGCGTGGCCACGGCGTCGCGCACGCCCTCGCGCGGCGGGTCGCACACGCCGCACACGCCCGTGTACGTCAGCGCCTCCAGCCCCGCGCCGCGGCACAGCGCTATGATGCGCAGACCTGTACAATAGAATAAGGTAAACGTTATAACCTACAATTCAATTGTATTAAAGTGTGCTACACTGACGCCTAAATGAAAATTCTAGATGGCAACTGCCATCTAGAATTTTCAGTCATCGACACATCAACAAGTTCCGTTCCCGTCATGTAAGCATCGACGAGTTCCATAAAACCTCTCCCCCGTATCATGAAAAATGCCCACAATAGGTTGTGGTTGGTTTTTTTTGCTCTATGATCATTTTTCGTCTTTGAGCCTAAGGCTATGTTTCCACCAGAAATGAGCGAGAATGCGTAACAGGGATGAGTGTGAAACTAACCAATTATATCGCTTCTTTTTTACTGCTTGAACTAGTCTAGCTATGTGATTAGTTAGATTTATGCATATCTCTCGCTGCACATCCTCGCACATCTCTGGTAGAAACGCATGAGAGAGAAATTATGCCTCTCGAAATTAACGGAACAAAATTTTGTCGATCGCCAACAACCGAATGAAAGCCGAATATTTGTAATAATAAATGCACAAGTGTTTAAAGTAAATCTTGTTTTTCATAGCACATACCAAATAAATACAATTTGACGAAGAATAATAATCACTTTACACTTGTACTAACAAAGAGATCGATTGGCGATCGATTATTTTTAGAAAAGAGCAGAAATTCACTCACCCATCCTAGCAATATTGTAAGCTTCCCCCAGGAAGTCGTTCTGCTTCTCCTTGGTCATGGGCGCGTAGTTGCCGCTGCTATCAACGTACTGCGTGCAGAGCGGCAACACCTTCTCTATGGCGCCCTTCACGAACACCTCCTCCTTCAGCTTCGCGTCACTGAACTTGGGCGCGCACTTCACTACCATCATTTTTGTTTCGGAACTGTAGGATAGAGTATGTTTTTTTTTAAGATAAGTTCGATCTGGGTCGACAGGTCAGACACGGCCGTCCATGTCTGACCCATCGACCCATCGTGTTTTTGCATTGCTTTTTCCCGTAACTTTGTATCTCTTTTCTTTACAACTAAAACAGAAACATTGGATTTAATGTAATGACGAATTTGTTGGCTATTCATGGCTTAAAAAGGTCGCTGAATTAGGCTGGTTCTAGTCGTGGTGTCGAAACTAGAAATAGCCTTTCGGCTGCATGACGATGATGATAATGTTGTCCTACTGCCTTCACTTCTTCTACTTCCCACGGTTTTTTTTCTGTGAAGTCTAGTTCTTCTCACCATGTTTTTGTTTCATCGTGTTTATTATATCGATACCCCCAATAAACACGTTTCACCTAATTTGACCCTGCCATCTCGCCATCTTCTACATTTAAATTGTAGAATATGGCGGAACGAGCTGGACAAAACCAACGACCAGCGGCCCACATTAGCCCTGGATCAAAACCACTGGAAGTCAGAGGGAGAAGCCATTGCCCAGTAGTGGGACTGCTGCAGACTAACAGTACCAGAATTTAAATGTGCTTGTATTAGAGTGACCGTGCATACCTGAACGGTATCTCGTGCACCCTGGTGTACTGCTCGCGCACTTCGTGCATGCCGTGCTTCAGCGCGACGGCCAGCAGTGCGCCCTCGGTGGGCTGTCCGTACAGCGCCTCGTCGCGGATTGTGGCGTTGTTGCATAGTACGCCGACCTGTAAAGCAAGTATGTATGTAGCAGTGGCGAAGGTTCCGTAGAACTCGATTTCTACCGGCTTCCCTTTGAAAAATGGCACAGTCAGTATTCTACAGACAATAATATAATCACATTAAAGATATGTACTCCGGCTTACCTCTTACAAAAATTGACCCTTCACTACTGGTATGTAGTAACAGAGAAGATTACAATTGTATAATTAAGTAGTCAAAAAAACTAGGCCTTCAAAAAGAAGTCAGTAGACTTCACTGGTAATGAAAAATTAATAATTTAGATGTATTGTATTTACAACAACAACTAATAATATACGAGATACCTCGCAATGAACTCGAAAGTGTTTTAGACAAAAAATGGATGGATGTGGATGGTCATAAAAAAAAATTATCTGTCTAAGGAGACAGATAAAATTTTCTTATGACCATTTATTGAGATACAGAAATTTCTTTGTCAACTTATGCATAAAAGCCAGAACACAAAGTATTTGGGCGAGCGAAGCGAGCTCGAAAATTATACCCCATCCCGCTTCGTATATAATGTCTGGTATTCTATTTACCATTCATACAGACGGTATAGAAGTTTCTTTGCCGACTTATATAAAAACCTTCAGAAACAAGACAATATGGATGCAGCGAGCGAAACAGATTAGATTTTAATTACCTCCAACATAGTATTGACAGCCATCCGAGCCACATCGAGATCGCGTCCTTTATACGCGCGCAGTTGTATGTCGCCGCAAGCGTTGTACCCGGTGCCGGTCACTTCGGCAATATGGCCGCCCGATGTCGATATTGTTGTCACTGTCATCTCATTTTTGGTTAGTGTTCCTGTGAATTAGAAAGAGATAGATAAGATTTGAGTGGGACTAATTTAGTATTTATATATGGAGCTTGTACAGGGGAAGTACTTAATCCAATATATTTCTACCGCCATATTTGTGCTCTTTGAAACGTATAAAGTGTGTAACAAGACCCTTAACGAAGCCAAAAGGCGCTTGTTCTCCCCGTCATTGCGATAACTTTTTTGTTCTAGACTATACCTGGGAATCTTCTAGTTACGGAGATATTGAAAAAATTAATTAAAAAAATTAATACATGTTTTTAATGTGAGATTTTTACTTTAAACACCTCCACAACCCCCGTACTATTCGATCCATCCATCAGCACAATGTTTTGAGTGCGTTACTTACATTAAGTCCTACCGTAAAACGTGATTTTACACTCCAAAAAAAAAGTCATTTCCCAGCAATCATTTTTTAGTTCGATAATACATAATGCTTGGTTGAAGACTTCGTGAAGGGTCCGTTTACACCCTGTAGATGCCGCTGTACTCGTATTTACAAGCACATAAGATACCGTTTCAGTTTTTTCTTAAGAATGGCAACGTGTGCGCGTTGCCAATGATATTGTAGATTTTCATTAGCAGCCTACCTTTACCACCCAATAATATATTTTGCCCGATTTGATAGCCATAAGCTCGCGTCCCATTACATAGCTGGCTAAATGTGCTGCTATTCTAAATATCCGTTAGTAGAAGACTGGTGCGATATTAAGTATAACTAAACTACTAACCAGTCTTATCGCTGCAGATGACGTTGACGCAGCCCAGGGTCTCGACGGTGGGCAGTTTCTTGACGATCGCGTTCCTCTTAGCCATGCGCATCACTCCCAAAGCCAGGGTCACAGTTACCACGATCGGAAGACCTGGAAACAAATGTTTGGGTTACTTCAGCGTACTTTCTAGAAAGGACATAACAGGACTGCCATGATAAAACTATGCCATATGAATTTCTTGGATGTTTCTAGGATTTATATTATATTTTTGTTAGTCTGGATCTGGATATTCGTGCACTTAAAACTGAAGATGCAGCTTATAACGTTCCCACTGCTGGGAGAAAGGTCTCATCTCTGTGAGAGAGAGCGGGCCATAATACACCACGGATTCCCATTGCAGGCTGGTGGATCCCAGATATGTCATCAAAGTTTTGGTTCCAGGACATGCCAGTTTCCTGCACGCGTAGCATGACTACCGTAGAAACGGGTTTTTTAGACGGAAGAATCGACAAAATGACAGATTGTGTCGACACAATGACAGATTCCTTTGCAATATCTGTCATTTTGTCGATTCTTCCGTCAACAAAATCCTTGTCTACGGTGGTCATGCTACGCGTGCTGACTATATTTTCCCTTAAACTTTTGCAATCTTAATCTGCCCTACTTGAAATAGTTGGGAAAGTATTCCCCTAAATTATAAAAGCTCCTAGATCCCACTTACCTTCAGGAATAGCCGCCACAGCCAAACTGACGCTGATAGTAAACATGTCCTGAAGAGCCTTTCCTTGCAGCCATCCAGTAACCATGATGAAGCCAATGATACAGAAGGAGTACAAAGACAGCTGGGCGCCCAGGGTATCCATGGACTTCTGCAGAGGAGTCTTGGGTGCTTCTTCGGCTTGCATCATGCGGAATATGTCACCGAACTCTGAGCGTTCGCCTGTGCTTACTACGATGCCCTGGAAAGAAGGAATGAGTATGAGAATCTTGAGTTTAACATGATATCCTACCTTCCTAACTAATATTTTAAATGCAAAAGTTAGTTTGTTTGTTTGTTTGTTACCTTTTCACGTCTAAACCACTAAACCGATCATCCTGAAATTCTGCATATACGTTGTCAGGTGTACAGAAACGAACATAGGGTATCTTTCATCCCGAATAAAAGTACTGTTCCCGAGAAAAACAACAATAACGTTCTTATGATAATAGATGGCGCCACGTGTCTATCGAATCATGATTGAATTATATTATTACAAGCAGAGTACAAACCGAATTGATTGTCAAATTCTATATATTAACAGTATAGTAGTATAGTTCTGTATTGTTGGTACTAGCTACATGACTACATAAGTTTCCTAAAAGTCATATACCTCTTGTTTCATGAGGAGCTTATTGGCAACAAGATCATCAAGGTTGGGTGCCAGGCAAGTTAGTGGGTTTAGAACCGAAGTCCCGAAGTCTTCAGGCAAGCAACTCGCCTTCAATTTTATTGAGAGTGTAAGCAAACAGAATTATTTCCGAAGGAATATTATTATCCAGTGTACTGAATATCAAAGTTCTAAGGCAATTGGAGCAGAAAATTGGATAGAACATACTAGAACAACAAACTGTTTACAATACTCAGTCTACAGGCTGTTCAAGCCCGCAGGTTGTTACTGTGTAGTAGGTACTTTAGAGTTTTCGTCTGGATAGCTTTGCCAACCAATATTAGAGTTGAAGGTCGACTGGCAACAAACTAAAATAACACAAGTCTTACCTTCGCATTCCCACACCTCACAAGCGTCCCCATGAAGGCAATATTATCCTTATTGACCCGTCCCGCAGCTGCCTTGTTCGGTAGTACACTCTTGACAGCTGGTTCTGTCTCTCCGGTGAAGGAGGACTCGTCAATAGCCAGGTCTGTGGAGTCATAGAGTCGAAGGTCGGCTGGCACGCGGTCGCCGACATTCAGGTGGACTATGTCGCCGGGTACTAAGTTGCGTGCTAGGAAGTGTTCGAGACTGCCTTCGCGGAGACTGTGGATAGAAACAATAATAATAATACCAGCCTATTATTGTCCCACTGCTGGGCAAAGACCTCGTCTCAAAGAGAAGGCCGGAGCATTGATCACCACTCTTGCCCACGACGAGTTATCTTTGAATAAAATAAAATGATTTTATGATTTCCGAAAGATCAGGCAGGTGTAGTACTCGCCACCGGCGTGCGTATATTTTCAGATGTATAAACGTGGACGAGATGAAAGGAGTATGTTAGGACCGTAGCCGATGGTGTTCTATAATTCCTGCCTACCTCTATGCGAAAAGGCTAGTCATACATTATGTATACCAGTGGCGTGCAGTGGTCCTCCTCGGAGGGTAGGCTAGTAACTTTGAATAACTGCCTTTGTGTTTTATAAGCCAAAACATAATAAAACTTGTATTATTTCAAAATTTAAAGCGATGACCCATGATGATGATGATGATGTTTTTTTGAACCTAAATTATAGCCTTACTCAGTAGGCATCAAATAACATCATAATAGTGACCACTCTTCACACAAAATTTGAACTAAACATATTAATAACATCGCGTTGACTAAATTTCTAGTCAAAACAAATACCTACACTACGTAAGCAAATCATTACACACCTTCGAACTTTTAACTAAATGGTATGGAATGAATTGGTACTAAATCGTTTGTTATTAATCACGCTTTTTTTTTTAATTCACAATGACTAAGTACAAACTAGCAATTTACCTAAAATAGTTATATCACGTTTTTATTAATTTAAAGATTTTTCTGACAAAATTATAAACTAACTATTGATTTAATCATTCAATTTACAAATCGATTCGAAATTCACATGTATCATTCGAAAGGCCCTAAAAACAGGAACAAAAAGGTATATAATATTATTTACCAAACAAATAACAAACTCCTACAACTATCACTTCAAAACACAACCACAGAAAAAATAAACAGCTAATAGTTCACTCAAAATTCAACTTTTTCCACAGCGTATAAAATTTTAATTAAGCTAATTGGAAACAACGCCATCTGCCTAAAATATGAGGTACTTCAATGGCTTTCTATCAGTACAAGAACGGAGGATGTCGCTTCGTTAGAAAAATTCTAAAAAATAACACAGAGTGCGCTGTCAACAAAAAAAAAAGTAATAATAAAATTGGGCGTTGAGCAGTTAAGCTTTTTCGTTCCGGTCCCAATTTTGGCACTTGGGCGTGTGGGCAGGTATTAAACAAAATGCACGGAAAACAATATAATTTATTTGTGTGTAAAATAGAAGCGCTTACCCACACAGCCAGCTTAAATGTTGCATAATATTTTGAAGATTGAAACGAGTACGAGGTGAATTATCATATTTTTGGATTAACAATCGTAATTCGGGTATACATCTATCTTCAGACACCACATGAATCTTATCATTAAACGATAATTATGAAAACTTATTGCTTTTAACTTCTAACACACGTAATCACCACACACTTCACAACAGAATACCATCTTTAAGTGTACTTAACAAATAATATTTACATGAATGTACGTTTCAAAACGAATGACTTATAAGTTATAACTTAAGTTAGATATAAAAACATTCATGATTGATTATAATTTGCTTGTCACATGAAACAATATGGCTACTAAAAATTTTTCTGACATAAGTGACAGACGATAGTAACGGTGGTGTTGTCATATTTTTTTTCCAAACTCCCCAAAAATCAAAGCGAAAAATAAAATTAATGTAGTTTTTAATTATTTTTATAGGGCTTTTGCAATTCTTATAAATACAATTTATCATTTTTGTGGAAAGTATAAATTCGACAATAGCTTCATGTTCTTTTAATTGTATCTAGTAGTCATTAAGGAAACTATCGTGTCTGTCTCTTTTGCTCAAATTCCCCACAACACGGGGAAATGTCCACAAATTGGGAACACTGCTCTAATATTTTTTCATTCAATAATCTAGCTAGCCAATCATAACTCGTGGTGATCGTCTACAGTGAACGGAGTAACGCCCATAATCTACACATGTGTGCCGTTCCTACACACGGTAATATGTAATAGTGTGCGTAAAATTATGAATGAAATATATTGTTTTATAGGCTTTCTGACGTCTAGCCTCAGAATTGACAATTTGTAGCTACGAACTTACCTTACAGTATAGTGTGAGTTTTAGTTACGTCACACGGGCGCGACAAGTTGCTATAAGTGTTCTAACAGGAGTTTTAAGGGTTTTTTTTAATATTTTGTATTATTTTATTACAAACTTATAATAAATGCATTTGGCGTTGTTGGTAGGGTAGGCTAGGCCTAATAGCCTGTAAGGTATGCACGCCCCTGATGTATACGCCCTTAGGGCGGGATAATATTTGCTAGACCTTCCAGACACGAGCCGTGCCACGTCAGTGCCCTACCTCTTACAATAATATTATCGTTAAAAACACGGTTTAGAGTGACGTCATTTTATTTGTCGTATTTTTCTCAGCAAACCATTCATCCATTCATTTCATTTGATACCCATATCATGGGAATGCATACAAAATAACTACTCCGTCATCTTTGGGAGTCCGTCACATTGGATTTAGAATGACGCCACTTAGCTAACCATGCATTGACATCCAAACTAAACATGTATGCAAAATTTCAGCTCAATCGGAATCCGGGAAGTGGGTCAAATTTAACTTCTAAGATTTTTTTACATAGCTAATAAAAGAGTGTTAAAAAAGAAAAGGAGCCGAGTGGTCAGATAGTGCAGGGAACGAGGCGTGGACAAGGCTCCGTATGCCATAAACATTTTATTTGAAGTAATTCATGCTACACCATGCGCCAGTTGTGTTTCATATAAATGTATATTTTTATAGCAACAATAAGTACGCGATAACAGTGGAAATTGACTGCGTAATGCTAAGATGAGCAACTAGTTTGTTGACGTTTCTAAAACAAATCAAATTCAAAACAATTATTTCAATTAGCACATTCACAGGTACTTTTAAATTGCGGATGAGTCGGACAGTTAGTCAGTCAGTCATAAAACGCCATTGATATCATAATAGGGAGCGAAATAATAGCCAATTACTGTGCTCAGTGGAATGTTTCGTATCAGAGTAATTTTATTCAGTCATGTAGTCGAACCAATGACCTGTTCCTGAGCCTTATTTGCGACCAATCAGGCGACTAGATCGTACTGTAACTTTGGAGGTTGTAAATGGATGCTTCACGAAGTAATTAATGGTTATAAAATTAACGTTCACAGTATAATCTGACAGAAAATAATGAAGAATATGCATAATCGGCTTAAAATGTGCGTTCTGCTGGAACACATTAAGTGAAAAAACAGTTGGCCGTAATCCAAGGACACAGAGAAAGTGAGTTGGTGGATGTTGCTACAGAATTCATCTTCCTCCCCTTGTTGTTATCCCTCCGTTACTTGAGCTCAGTTCAACAAGCTCCTTCTCTACATTAATTTATTCTCTCTTCCACTCTCCCGTCAACTGTCACTCTATCATTAACATCTTTTCTTTGGTGCCTCTACCTACCCATCCATCAACTTATTTTTTATTCATGACACAACAAACAAGACAATTCACATAATCATCTATCTTAATTAACTATTTTAACTGCGAAAGTTTGTGAGGATGGAGGTATGGATGTTTGTTACTCTTTCACGCAAAAACTACTGAACGGATTTGGATGAAATTTGGCACACAAATAGTTTATAACCTGGATTAACAAATAGGATACTTTTTATCCAGGTAGTATGATCCCGTGTGACAATGATCGAACTTCACGCGAGCGAGGCCGCGGGGTTAATCTAACCATCTATAATACTATACCAATATCATCCCAGAACCGTCAACAAAAGAGATAATACTAATTGAGCTTAATCAAAGGACTAGACGACCCTATCTCCGGCCAATGTCAACGACAGCCATTAATTAAGCAGTAATCAACTCTATTGTCGATGCGACGTCGGGATTAATCGAAATAAATTGTGTGCGTCATGGTTTAATCGATATTTTACCCTACTTACGTGGTCAAAGTTTATTCATTCGAGGGTGGAAATGTCATGCATAAACAACTTAAATAGATTGAACATATTAATGAGTCATGTAAAATAATTCCATCGCAAAATATATAACGACACAACAGTGATGATAATGAAAGACACGAATTATGACAACCTTGTTGAATTATGACCCATTCATATACTTGTAAGGATTCCCCTATAATTTGGAATATGTTGTCTTTTCAGTATAATAAACGGGACGTTCTAATGTTACAAGATTGTATCTTATTACAACCGACATGGAAAAAGAATACCTTTCTATTCGTCGCACAATTTAATCTAGAATGTTGCGTTGCATAATAGCAAAGCTGGTTGTGCAATGTGCATGGTTGACAGTTAAGTTTTTTCTTTTACTAGCTAGGCTCATGAAATGTTGACACGCCAGGTACCAGAATGAAAAAGACGCAACCACATAAAGCACACAGCTGGGTAGCAACCAGCCAAAGGATCATTCAAATTTGGACGACAATTATTAATCAATAGATTTAACCACAGTTAGCAGCTGGATGAGAGGGGCCGAGAGTCTAGCTATAAGGCTTTGTCGAGCTGAGAACTGGTAAAGACTTGTTCTTATGAGAACGCGAATAACGTGCCAAATTATTGCAGTGGTCTCGACTGAATGTTTTTACATGTATCTGATTTGCATAGAACACCACCCGCTACGATCCTCACATACTCCTTCTGCTTCGTTCACCAGCATACATATATGACACACCGGTTGCGAATTTTACGCGGTTTTTCCGTGTATCTGACTCATTGCCTATCAAGCTCCGAATGAAACTTACCAGTTACAAGATGGCGGCACGAGCTTGTTAAGTTCTTCCAGCGACTTCTCAGATCGATACTCTTGGACAAAAGCCACGGTGACGACGATCATGATGGCCACCGTGATCGATATGGCGTCGTCGAACTGCCGCATACACACGCTCACCACTGCTGAGCCTGGAGACAAGAGAAAGAAATCATTAATACTGGAGTTTATGAGCTTTTAGGGGGTATGAAGAACAGGGTATAAAGTTCTTCATCCGCCATAAAAAAGGGAGGATCCTCCGACCAGCGAGGTGCTGTGTCTGGTGGGCTACTGCCCGACAGTTATCGGGTGTTTGTTTGTCTGGAAAAACATGATGAAGTCGATGAAGTTGCGAAGTTTTCGGCTAACAAATTTCAAAATACTGATGTTCCAGCAACATGAAGAAGATGGGTTTGTCTTTGTACAACAACTATCTGCACAAGCGATGTTCTTAATGATGTGATCACACCAAGTTCTGATCAAGTGGATACATTGTTGTACTCTAAACTGAAGAACGAAACCGTTGACACATAGAATCAATAGTTTCATTAAACTTATACTGTCACTTACGGGATATCTTCCGTGATTGTTCATTATTTTGAGCTCCCGATATTTGGACGCTGTTGCAAGCGCCATGATCGCGGGTTGACTGATATCGGAAGCTCAAAATAATGAACAATCACGGAAGACATCCCTTAAGTGACAGTATAAGTTTAGTTGTAAACCGTGAAAGCTTAAAATAGTTTCATTGTAGAGTTGAGCCTGCAAAGATGGATTTAAGGCTTATAAATAAATACATAAAGAAGCAGAGGAATAGTATGAACTTCGCCGCAGTGGGGAATTTTAAATGAGATCTTTACATTTGAGAGCAGGTGGGTAGTAAAAGGCAGGGGTGGAATCAAAACTGGTGTATATTATCATTAATTGAACAATAAACCTAATATTACATTAAGAAGTTTCAGCTAATCCATAAACTAGCAAAATTCTCTTTCATGTATTTTTTTGCAATAAGAAGATGATATGAATCAGCCAACATATGCATGAATTGGTAGGTAATGTAAGAAAAAGCTTTATTTACCGTTAGTCAAATTATGAGTAGGTGCCTACTCATAAAACGAAAACAACGGTAAAAATAAAGAATCAACATCTTTTGATGATTCACAACACTTAAAAATAAGACTTGAAGGACTCATGAATGAACTAATAAATCACGGATATAAAACATCACAAAATAGAGTACATTCTACCCATCGTTATGTATGACTTAGTATGTGTTAATCTATTTAGAGAGGGCTATTTGTAAACAATGCGTCACAATCATAGTTGTCCTCACTCTATGCAAGCAACTCGTATTAACGCATACTGTTTTTAATATACAATGCAAAGGGTACTAGGCACCAGGTGGCTACCATGACGTTAGGAGTAATTCCAGTGTGGAAAATAGATGGTGCTAGACGACCTGCATACGTCATACGGAAAGAGACAGAGTCACACACAGACAGGCAAGGCAGGTCGTCTAGCGCCATCTCTTTCCCACTATGGAATTACTCCTGCTTTAAGACGTCATAGTAACTCCCCAGCCCCCGTAGCATGACCACCGTAGACAAGGATTTCTTTGACGGAAGAATCGACAAAATGACAGATAGTGCAAAGAAATCTGTCATTGTGTCGACACAATCTGTCATTTTGTCGATTCGTCCGTCAAAGAAATCCTTGTCTACGGTGGTCATGCTACAGGGGCTGGTGTTTCCCGCATATTGGCATAACCTTGGCCACCATTCGGCCATGCTCCATCAGCCATTTCCACGTTTAGCCAGATGTGTGTTTCAATATTAATTAGATGCTAGCGACTGCGGGCTGATGAGTCCACAAAAATGCGCCGTCACAAAATGTACAATGCATCCCCACCATGTTAGCAACCGGCATCGCCATGGCATCGCCATGTCATCGCAGGCATTTTGCACTTGCACATTATAACTATAGATATTTTGAACACTTTAGTTTAAGATATTCTATTACGTAATTACATACCCTATGACCACTTAGTGACTGGTTTAGATTTTTATTATAAAATGATACTTAGGTTAAACGTGATTTTGCCAAAAGAATCCAAAAATTAAATGAAAAATGTATAAATGATTATACAGGGTGTAAACAGACCCTTCACGAAGCCGTCAACCAAGCATACTGTACATCAAACTAAGTAACCTTACGCTAAAATTATTGCTGGGTAACCACTTTTTTTTAGGGTGAAAAATCACGTTTTACGGTAGGACTCGATGTAACGCACTGGAAACCATTGTGCTGATGGATGGATTGAATAGTACGGGGGTCGTGGAGGTGTTTAAAGTAAAAATCTTACATTAAAAACATGTATTTAAAAAAAAAAAACCTTCTAGTTACGGAGATATTATGTATGGGCTAAAACAAAAAAATAATCGTAAAACGGGGAGAACAAGTGCCTTTCGGCTTCGTTAAGGGTCTATTTGCACACTTTATATATCAAGAGAAACATTTGTAAATAGAAGCATTTGCCAAATTAATGCTTGTAAATTGAGTGTTTATAAAATAAAACATTTAGGGAATAAGTTGTTTGTGAAATAAATAGTACAGACGCCAGCGCACATCAGTACCTAAATGAAGCATGAGCTGTTAACTAAAAAATTGTCATCATTAGTGAACCGATAACACCCACCTACTGACTGGCAAAACCTTTTACCACGTTACGCCAAAAAAGAAGATCAACACGCAGTAAAATTCCTTGAAATTACCTCGGAATACCATCGTGAATGACAGCAGGTGCAACCATTCAAAGGTCGCAAAGCTATCTATATTTCATAGCAACAACATCGATTTATCGACTAGAAACTCTTTACTGGACCTATGCATAATTTAGTCATTCGACCTTCTTCAAAGACAATGGTAAGGTTTAGTGTATTACTAAACAACTCTTTTTACTTGAAGGCCTCTTTTCTTGGGCATTCTGGCATCAGCTGCATGTGCAGGAGGGGTATGGATACTTCAGTTACTCCAGCCCCCGTAGATTGTGTCGACACAATGACAGATTTCTTTGCAATATCTGTCAATTTGTCGATTCTTCCGTCATAGAAATCCTTGTCTACGGTGGTCATGCTACGGGAGCAGAAATATGTAGTCTGGTTAGTTGGTTACATTTAGTGTCGGATGAATCTATTGGAAGAAGATGTAGTGGCAAAAATTTAAAAGAGTATGCTTGGATGGTTTGTTCATGTGGAGAGGATGGAGAAAGGTGACTAACAAAATGTACAGGCAGATGGTTACAAGGCAGATGTGAGTGGCAACGCCGGGAGGAGACGCCCTAGAAGAACATATGTTCTTCAGAAAGATCAAGTGCGTAGTACTCGCCACTGGCGTGCGTGTATGAACGTGGAGGCAAAATGAGTATTTAACGATCGTAGCATGTGGCGTTCTATGGTTTCTGCCAACCCCCATGGGAAATAGTCGTAAGTTTATGTATGTATGTATAAATCTACTCGTAACATTGCCAATTTTTTCAAGTTGTTATTACACCGACGAACCTTGGTGCGCAGAAAGAGTGACTTCTACAAACAGAATATAGAATACTGCACTATTAGGCTTTAATGTTCTGTATGGTGTCCGGACGTAAGAATAGCACCATCCCATATCTTCCCGTGGGTGTCGTAAGAGGCGACTAAGGGACTTACCAGAGAATGGGCAGCAGCGTTCTCTGTGTTTTATAACAACCATACTGCGATCGCCAACCCGCCTGCCAAGCGTGGCGATTATGGCAAAACCCCCCTTCTTGGGGGAGGCCTATGTCCAGCAGTGAACGTCTTTCGGCTGAAATGATGATGATGATGATGAGGCTTTAATGACGTCTGACAGATGAGATCAAAAGAAAAACATATAAATCTACCCTACCCCAGTAATATGGGGCCAAGCTAAAGAAGTCAGTAGAAGTGCTGCAAATCCAGAAGAAATAAACTTCTTTCAACCTTCGAATGACCCTTTCTTGCTGTGATCAGTTCTATCATACGAAACGATGCTATAATCAAAAGGTTTTCAAGTTCTTTTTCTTCTTTACGTGTCGATGGAACTCAATGTGTTAGACCAGTATGGAGCCACCTGCACAGCTCTAACATTTGCTTGGATTAAATCGTGAAAGGTACGACATACCAGAGTTGGCTGACGATGAGTTTTCAAGTAAACCCATGTATCACGATCTGACATTCTGTACATAAAATATGCAGTCTCATGATCTAACTCATTTCACCTTCATTCAGGGTTGCAACAAAGCTATTATTATAACAGCAGGTATTTACGTTGATGTCCACTGCGTCAATGACACGGCTTATTACACGATTTGATTGGAAACTTGTAATTGAGCTCATTAATGGGGCCCGGTAGCAATCAAACAACGTAAGTCTTCATGGAACTACAGATTATAGTTCTGTCATAGAATTATTTTCATTTTCATTGTTATCGTAGAGTGCTTCATCATTCTCCTCCCCTTATGCCTATTTATTTGGGATCGGCACAGCATGTCTTCTTCTCCCATACTTCTCTCGTCATCTCGTCGGACACTTCCTTTCTAGCCATATCATCCTTCACATAGTCCATCCATAGTTTCTTTGGTCTTTCTCTATTCTTATACCCATCTACATTCATACTCAAAATTTTCCTCACGACATTTTCCTGATTCCTATGCATGACATGCCCATACCAAGCCAATCGATTACCACACAACTTTTTAGTCAGTCAGTATTGTAGAGTAAGGAGAGTAGATTAGGTTTTATTTAACTTTCGCTTGTTAGTAAATTCAGTTGCAAGATTTCACCAATGGTACCTACCATTGGTGAAATCTTGCAACTGAATTTCAAATTAGTTCCCCCAACTGATTGAGCTGAAATTTTACCCACACATTTGGTTCTGGTGACAATACATTTTTATGACAGACATGACTTGATCTTGCAGCCAGGATCGCCTCCTCACAAGAGCACTCCTCAACGGATAATAGCACGGACACGAAAATTTGTATACCCGTTCAACGTTGATAGATAAACCTTTCATTTTTATTTTAATCAAAGCTTGTATTAAACAAAAAAGGTTAATTTATTTATTATAGTTTTTATCTCGAATCATGCTAGGTAAACAATGAAGGACTATATTATTATTACAAAAAGGTTTGTAAGTTCGGATGGAGAACGTAATCTTTGAAATTAATTTTGAAACTACAGATCCGATTTCAAAAACTCTTTCTAAGTTGGTAAGCTACACTATTACAAAGACAAATAATTTACAAATACAAATACGTAACATAAGCTACACTATTGCCGAGTGCCATAGAATGTTATTTTCACGCGGGCAACTTGATGGACATAAGCTAGTCCTTTTCCCAATATTTACGCATACGTAAACGGGACGAAGATGGGACAGATTTGTTATCCCCCTGCAGTCAATTGAGGCCTGAAAGACTTCTCTATTCAAACCAGACCGCCTCATGGGATTTCCCACCGGTGAAAACGACAAACTTCCATGCAAGCTTTCGTCCCCTAGTAACAAACGAACAAAAAATTCGTGTTTCTAGACTGACCTACGTTCAGTTTTAGTTTACGTTCGATACAGAGAGTCTACCACACTTGACTCTTTGTAAACTTCAAGTGTGTCATTCTATTTATTTATTATTTATTTATTTATTTAACACTTCAAGCACAAATTACAGAGGCGGACTTAAGGCCATAGGCAAAAGCATATCCTTCTACATTACACAACACTTGGCATGATAAGCATAGACTTTCCTACAGGTGGGACTCTGGCCCCCTCTGCGAGTGGGCTGTTAACCACCAGGCGGGCCTAGGGGAAAGGTAGTGAGAGTCACAAGTCTGAGTTTTTAGTCTAGGACAAGCTGGTTTCCTCGACACGGTGGCGGTGATGTAACAACATGACACTTATATGTATACAACATTATTTTTAGTATATGTGAAACCAATAGTTTGTTCAGAATAAGTAACTAAATCGATTCCAATCATTTTTAAACCATGTTATATTTTGTTCCAAAAATATTTAAAAAAAGTTAAAGTTGGACACCAAGCAACATTAAGTACCTATCGCAATTATTTAGGTACCTACTGCCAAATTATTATTACAATGAGCTCAAGACGACGCTGAAGGCGCACGCGCGGGCGCGCTGCGTTGTGAACACGTTTTTGCGCGGACAACCAGGTAACAGAACAAGCTTATAACTTTGTGATTTTTCATGATACAGTTTTGAAATTTTGTACATAGATTCTTTACATAAAAATACTAGACACGTATTTCAGGATTCGCATATACTAAAACTAAGGTTGTATAACAAATAAAAAACTTTGCGTATACCTGTTAAACAGATAAAACACGTAGGCATTAAAGTATATTCATGGCACAATTTCAAACGTTTATTTGCTGTAGATTAGCCACGCAAAGTATTGCTATACTCGTAAATATGTAGATTTTATTATTTACGTCACGGAGGTAACAATGTTATCAATGCTCCATTTCTTATATTGTTTTGAAATAAATTGAAAATATATTTTAAAAGAAATTGAAGGAACATTGCATTAGTTCGCTGAATTTTTTTCAAGGTTTATCCGCGCTTACAGCTCTTTTGAAAACGTTAGAATCTGGGAATGTAAACTATTCTAAAATCTTACATCTTACTAATATTATAAATGCGAAAGTCTATGAGGATGGGTGGTTGGTTTGTTACTCTTTCACGTGAAAACTACTGAACGGATTTGAATGAAATTTTGCACATCGATAGTTTATAACCTGGATTAACACATAGGATACTTTTTATCCCAGTAGTATGATGCCGCGGGACACATATCGCACTCCACGCGGACGAAGCCGTAGGCATAAGATAGTACTACATACTTCCATTGGTTTTTTTGGAAATATTCAGCCACGCAATAAGTGTTGTTATTTAAAATCCATTTATTACTTATATGTTCAGAATTTTACTGCCAAGGCCTACTACAAAGTTAAGTAAAATTTAAGTAGCGTGACTTACCAATAAAATTTAACACACAAGTTTCTATTGACGTCCACACCTTACTGATAAAATACGTGACGATTTAATTTATTGACTAGAAAACAGCACTCATTTATAATGGTTTTTTTGCCTTATCTTAGGTTAACGCTATTGGAACCTTACATATTTTCACAAATATTGTAAAACCAAATGATTTGAAAAGAGTAACCATGGAGTTTCTTGCCGGTTCTGCTCCATACGAAACGACCAACCCGAACTTTTTTGCAACTTTTCTCGACGTTTTATAAGTGCCCATGTAAGCCTTTGTGAAATAAAATATTTTGTTGTTTTGTCTTTTTGTCAGTGTAGTGTAATAAAGTCACTCTTAATTTTACATTAGATGACTAAAATACGCATTTCATAATGCGGTTATGAAATGCGGATTTTAAATCGTCAAATAAGTTTTAGTAAATATGGCGATTTGACAGCTTTTTTCATAGAAAATATTCCAAACCGCCATTTTTGGGAACCATTGAAAAATTAGAAATTAATAAAAATCTGAATGTAAAAGTCTCAAAAATGTCATGATAAGTCATGTGATGCCGCTCCCATCATTACAATGTTATGAGATAGCTGGTTTAGCAGAATAGTAACAATGCGATTCGCAGTACTAGAAGGTTCTACACTACTAAACTATGCAACAATAGACCCAGATCGTCTTATTACAACACTGGTTCTTACTTTAGACCCAGGTCTAACCTTTGAGCCATTTTTGAATCAAACTTCATCAACATCATCATTACAGCGGAATAGTGTCCACTGCTGGGCTAGGCCTCCCCCAAAGATCGCCACAAAGACCGGTCCAGTGGTACTCTCTTCAGGCGGATTCCCGCAACCTCCACCAGCACGCGTAGCATGACTACTGTAGAAACGGATTTTGTCGACGGACGAATCGACAAAATGACAGATTTATTTTGTTGATCTGTCATCATCCGTCGACAAAACCCGTTTCTACGGTGGTCATGCTACGCGTGCAGGTCATCGGTATACCTCGCGGGTGGTCTGACAACGCTGCGTCTTCCAATACGTGGTCGAACTCTACAACTCTTCGGCCCCATCAGTTCTACGTCAGTTCGACGAGCAATGTCAAACTTGGCCTATCCCATCTAGTCCTGGTGCATCTTAGAATTTGGCGTAATTAAGTGTCGTTAGTGAGCAGTGGTGGCGGCCCCGACTTACGAACAGTAAGTAGCGGGTTCGAACCCGCCTGTCTGGGTTCGAACCCGCTACTTACTATCGCATAACTTTATGTAATTTATTTCATCACCACTGCCCTCAAAACGGTGATGGAAAACATCGTGAGGAAACCGGCATGTCCTAGAACCAAAAATTCAAAACATTTGACACCTACCAACCCGCACTGGGCCAGCGTGGTGGATTATAGCCTCTTCCCTCTCATAGAGAGGAGGCCGTGTATCCCAGCAGTGGGAACATTATAGGCTGATGATGCTAAGTGTCGTTAGAAAAACGAGAATTCAGTG
Source organism: Noctua fimbriata (assembly GCA_905163415.1). Lineage (NCBI taxonomy): Eukaryota > Metazoa > Arthropoda > Insecta > Lepidoptera > Noctuidae > Noctua > Noctua fimbriata. The sequence continues at coordinate 14,890,331 of LR990941.1, read as the reverse complement.
TCGATGGACCTGGATATAATGAGTAAAACATGACTTCAAAAAATACTGCTAGGTATGAAATTCACAAGTAAAGGTTCCAATAAAACTGAATGTATCCTGTTCCTGTAGTTAGGGGCAGGGTGCGGCATTACTTTTAAGTGGCCCAGTTCTAAATACTGGTTAAACGCTATGGAAGTGCTACGCGGCTTTTAATACTTTTAAAAATATTTTTTTTGTGTTGGCAACAATTTTGTTTTTATCATCATAAATTCGAACAAACTCACGCCATTTTCCATCGCAGAAACTGCAGAACTCCACCACTTTTGCTTTCTCCACGAAAATACTTCTTTTCTTGATTGAAATATCGCTTGTTTGCGACAATAATAACATAACTCGAAAAATAAGAAATACTGGACAGCGTTTTTTTTTAATTCAGACTAAAAATCGTTTCATTCTCTTTTTATATTTTTATATTGTCAATATTTTTTTGCATAGAAACCTTTTATCAAAGATTAAAGGTGTATTTTACGTATTTCGTTACTTCATTTAATACTTACTATCGTTAATTTTATATTCAACCACAAACAACATCGAAAAATCTAAATTTTTGTGTTATGAACTTATGACATCCTTGTCGCAAACGAGCGATATTTCATAATTACGAGTCATGTCATTAATTACTGATAGGCGACAAAAAGCACTACATAAACATAAGTAGAAGGGAGGCGTTTACCCTGTAGCGAGACACAGATGGCTAATAACAATAATAGACTTTCGACATAACAAAAACGTCACTCCATCACAGATCGATACAGTAATACAAACAATTTGTACTGAGTTTACAATTCCTATGAGCCATGAAGAAATTAATTGAAAAACAATCCTTTGTTATCGATATAAAGTTATTAATTTGGCGTCATCAGGCAACTGTTTAAATAATAATAATTATGAGTGTGGTGCTCTATTGTGATGGTTTCATTTAATTAAACAATGATCTCGTAGTTTATAAGCACTTAGTTACGAATTGAGAATATCTCTGGGAGAAACCGAAGTCCATAATCTTCGTAGTTTTCGAGTAGTTGTCGGTGTAGTAATTGGGTACACCTCTGCCTAAACCTTCTGGGATAAAGTGCGTGATGTTTTCGAGTAGACCGTCAGAAGAGCAGTAAAAGACTCCTCGACCAATAACATCTTCTAACTGTCCTCATTTAAGGCAAAGGAATTGAGAGAGAAATAATGTGGAGATCAGATAGACAGTCGCTTCATGTAAAATAAAGGTGTTCAGCTGCATCCGATTAGAGTGGAAGCTGACCCCAACATGGTTGCGAAAAGGCTAGGTAGATGAAGAATTAAGAGAAAATTACTTCAGAATAAAGTTGACCTTAAAAAAAATTAAAAAATGAGAAAGCGTTCATTCGTGGTGACATCTTAGGGGCCAGGAAACAGAAAACGAAAGTCGTACGAGGATACGTCGCAGACGCAGAGCCCCTTCAATAAATTTTCATACAAAATGTATAGAAGCATCGCGACACAAACAGAAAAGACAGGACGCGGACGAGACGCGGAAATGAAAAACGGGTCCTTGTCTTAAGTCTTTTCTGTTTACCCCACCCCTAAGTATTACAAATACTTCTGGCAAACTGTAAAGCAGTTACAAGGAATATTGTTTCACCATTATTCGTATTTACACATATTAAATATAAAAATTGTAGCCCACCGGTATCGGGAACAGGGTCCAAGCTACCGGCGGTCAGGGCTCCAGAGAGAGGAACCTCCTAACAATACGAGCCGTGCCCAAGAGTACCGCTTTCTGAATCAAGCCATTGATCCAGCTGCCTAACGAGAGCCTCCTCAGGTATTGGTCGAGGCTCTTGGCAATTAAGCCATGGGCTGATACCATTATTATTATAGAGCACAGAATAACTACAATATACTACGAGACTGCATTCAATATCTTTAAAACAGAAAATCTGTAAAAAATATATTTCTGAGCTAGCTCTAGCTGATTAATTTGAAAATCAAATAAATAACAAAATGTATAGCATGTTAAAACGAGTCGCATTATTAATCAAAAGTCTATGAAAGTTAAGTAAGTAGGTAGTAAAAGAAAACGTTTTCCTTTCTTTCCCAACCAGCGTGAAGCACGCAAGCTTACCTATTATGTGTTACGTTATAATGTCACGCATTTATTATGTATATCTTTTTCTTTTCTTAGAAACTTTGATGAGACGTATAATGAGTGTCTTGTTGTTACTATGTCCACATTAAATAGTGAACCGTCATTGCTTTGCATGGTCTACCACTTGACAAAACATTTAGAGTTCTTTATTAAATATAATTCTGAATCAAAGGGTTGTAAACAAAAAAAAATTCTAAATAATGGCGTCAATGTATAAAAATAACGCGGTCACCAAACACCGAAAACCGACTTAATTTTAAAAAGTGTAACATTTATTTTTAAACTATAATAAAACGTATTATCTACTATTTGCTGAACCTGAAACACTAAATAACGAAGCATCTGTTGAACAAAATGTCGGTCGCAAAGATATTATTTAGCGGTTTGATAAAGAAAAAGAAAAGAGAGCAAGGAAACTAATGAAAAGACATGACATTGCTATGAAGGAACTAAAGAAAACATAAATGCCGAGACGACTGACAGAGATGGATGAAAAAGGAGCTACCACAGAATTAGGCCGCCCCTAAATAGGCAATTACCTACATAGAAGTAATTCTGTGAGAAATACACCTTACGCCGACGACGAAACTTCGCATTGGGATGTGGACCCTAGCAGAAGCCGGGATATAACACCGGACTGAGGAATTTCTAGTAACACGATTAACACAAAGAATGGTACAATTAGCAACTGTTCTACAGCTAATGAGACAATTAAAAATAAAGTTCCATTGTATACAATGCATCTACAACATCAGTTTTAGTATATGCAATACCTGAAACACGTGGCTAGTATTTTTATGTAAAGAAACTATGTACAAAATTTCAAAACTGTATCATGAAAAATCAAGTTATATAAGCTTGTTTTGTTACCTAGTTGTCCGCACAAAATCGTGGTCACCACGCAGCGCGCGCCTCCAGCGTCGTCTTGACCTCATTGATAATAATAATTTGGCAGTAGGTACCTAAATCATTGCGATAGGTACTTAGAGTCGCTCGGTGTCCAACTTTTAACTTTTTTAAATATTATTGGGAAAAAATATAACATGGGTTAAAAATTATTGGAATCGATTCAGTTACTTATTCTGGACCAACTATATTCAGTTTTCGCATATACTAAAAATAATGTTGTATAAGACATAAGTCATACATATAACTCGCCTTTGTCGCTTGGGAGTAGGCAATACAGAACGTCCTAACGTCCTACTTCTTTTGGTCCTACTTCTTTTGGTCCAAGTTCATCTGGTAGTTCACGCACACCAGTTGCGAGTACTACGCACCTAACCTTCTGAAGAACGTCACCAATAAGGTTAGTGTAAGTCCTGTTAGGGCGTCCCCTCCCGACGGTTCCACTGCCATCTGCTTTGTCTTGACACATTTCATGCTAATCATACATACACTGGTGGACAAAAACAGAAGGCCACGTATTAAATCGGCTTTCGTGACTACGATGAAGGTAATGCCTTTTAAAATACTTTTTCTTGTTAACTTTTCGTTGATTACTGCAATAACTTAGTTTGAATTTCATTCGTATATCTTAAAAAATATACAAATAGGGGTGGCCAATTTTTTTTCTCGGCAAAGAATGTCAGAAAACTATAAAAATAAATGCTAATTGAAGCCTTAATACCCCTTCATACAAATAATGAGCTTCACATCAATTCGCTAAAACCTCAAAGCATGACTATTCGCATAAAAAACTGCGTCGGAACAGGTTTGCGTAACAAGTGCATGCGGGCCATGACAATGACCTCGGATACCGCAAAATAACACGTAAGTACTCTCAACTACACCTCAGTGGTGTCGCTTGAACTACAAGTACCGCACTTACTGATACGACATATGGCGAAGGTAGTGCCAAATTGATAACATGGACGTCTGGTTGGTTGTACAAACTGACTGATGTATACTTAAGTCAAGATGATGTGCAGTTAGCTGTACTGTATTTTCGTGTGGCTTTAAATATTTTGCGTGTATGTAGACCCACCATGGGTGTAAGTTAATGACTGATTCTAAGGAAGGTAATACACCAGTCATTAAAGCTAAAGGCGAAAATCATGACATAAATGCTCAAGTAAATGAATATTGGCCGATCCGTGGTACATTTTACTCGAAACTATAGAAAGGCGAATAGATTCCCAGAGACGACACGTTCAAAATTGGAACAGCTAATTAAAAATAATTGACATCACTGCATGAAACAACATTTGTATTCCGAAGCTTGAAACAATGCATATAAAAGGGTTTAGTTGTTTTTTGATTTGACAATAAAATCAAAAACTCTCATGAGGAAAATCTGACATTTCTGAACTGAGATAAATCCCAAGATTGTCCCAAAAATAGTCGTTTCGGTTGTGGTTATAAATACTTGAGTGTTCGGTCGCGTCAGTGCATCCGCTGACGTGCTCAACCAGCTTATTTTAATAATATCCTTTATTTTTGGAACAGGTACTTTGTAATGCTGTGGTTTTGCTTCCTAATGCAAGTCTGCAGCTGGGTGTTTTCTTACTCTAGTGTCATAATAATGTCACAAGCACCTTGCAACTTTTTCAAGTGATTTTCTCTTACTGTATTGATTGTATGTTGTTACGAAAATACTATTTTAAAACCCATACTCTTATGAAATAGATCTTATTTCGAAGTTGCTATCGTTATTCCAGGGAAGACGCAGAGTGTGGACCCAGTACGGGTTGGCGGTTGTCACATGTCTTCGAATATTCGATTCGAGGGCCTGCCGGTTTCGTCACGATGTTTTCCTACACCGTTTTATTACACGCCAATGCGACATCCACGTAAAAGCTTACAATTAATTCTAGTCTTTCAATATCGACGTACCCAATCATGATTACCGACTAATATCCTAAATCCTACACCCTTCAATATCCAATCAAAATTCACTTAACCAACCAATACACTGATAGAATAGAAATCTGTCAGAGTAAAGTGCCCCTCGACCTTTCCAATCTGGCTACCCTCATTACGACAGCTGGGACGTCGTTAGGCCCCTTATCCCAGGCTGTCAGAGCAAGGTCATTGGGTACCCATAGACTACGTGTTTATTAAACATCAGGTTTTGATGCTGGCTCCCTAAAACTGATAGGGTTGGCGCTATTCAACTAATCTGTCAGAAGGGGTGCCGTATCTGCCATTTGTTTTCTATGAGCGATGTGAACATTGTTGGGTAACCCTTAGTAATGGTGTTAATAACTTTTGATGTTGAAGGCGCTTTAGCTAGGGTTGGTGCTTGTCTCAATGTCAATGGAGTACCAATTTTCGTTGCTTTGTCTCTAAAGATAACAGCAGAGCAGTTTACATATTTGTTATGTATGATGTTTTAAATTTTAATTCTAATTTTGATCAAATTCGTTCGAAATAGGAATGAAACAGCAACGCTCGCGAGACTGGTGAGACAATGATGACAAATTGAGGATTCAAGTCCAATTCCAAAGGCTAGTACAACTGTTAACCGCAGAGCAACTAAATAAACTTCCAAGCCATTAAACGGTATGAAAGGAACACGCAGACATATGCACCTAATTTCAACATTCATCATTTTAACCTTACCTTCCAACAAAATGATGATAGAACTTTAAAACTTTAAGTGATACCCCTACGACGGCAGCTGTACCGTGCAATTTCCAGGTACCTAGGTACAATATTTAACTAAGTCAAGTCACAGGTGCTCTGAATAAATTTACGTCTGGCTAAAAGCCCGGCTAAATTGTGGCCTGAAGCACGTAAATGTTTGAACGTTCTGATCGATACTGTAAAATGTACGTGTTTGAACTTTGTAGGACGAGAATCATCTAAATTAAAGTATCTTTTGTGTTTGCCATATGTGAAAGGATTTTAATGCGGTTTCATTGTGATAATTTATTCTGGAGGGTTTATGAGTATTATACATTAATAATCAACTTAAACTAAGCTAATTGAACTTACTGACCGTTTCTGTACGTCCATTAATTCTTTAAACATTTCTTAAAAAACCATATGAAAAAACCTTTAAAAATTTAAAAATAGTGGTCCACCGATGTCGGAAGGAGGGTCGATTAGTGCTCCAGAGAAAGGAACCTCCTCATAATGCGGGCCGTATATCTTATTTCTTTATTACTCAGGTGGGTATCAAGAAATGACGATATTTTGTCAAGTCGTGAAAACCATCTTAAGCCGGATCTGCTGCGCCCATTTTCTAATAATATACCTTACGACCTTGTAAACCGCATCATCACCATGATAATTTCAGGCGAAAGACGTCCACTGCTGGATATAGGCCTCCCCCAAGTGTCGCCACATTGACCGGTCCCGTGCGTCTCGCATCCTTTAAGTCCCCGCAACCTTCGTAAATGCAGAACACCCTTTTTTGCAGGAGAAGCTAAAACCCAATGTCCAAGGTCCTAGATGCGTCTGTTTTACCGGCCGTGCTGACTAGCTAACTCAATGTTATGCCGCTATATGGCATTAATTGGAGCCTGCCAATTTGGTAACTTCATTTATCCATTTTGATGAAAAAATGTATTTCACCAAATATGTATATATTGTGGTCCTACTGACGCCGACGACATGTTATCCGTTCGTCGGCGTCGCGGCAAAAATATATTTTTTATGTTAGGACAAGCCCCACTTACGTTAGCAAACCATGTTTTGTGTTAGTAAAACACGATAATAAGACGCTGCGGACCCTACGGCTTAAGCAGTGGCGGTTCGCCAAAAAAACTTAGCTGTCGAAGACAGCAATTTGCTCTTTTTGGACATTAGATTTTTGATATTTATAGTCTTGTTTTTAATCCGAAAATTCTTGATGACCGATAGGCAACCTATTTGCTATTAATATACACGTCTTATTTATTACAAATACCCTTGAAGCCGTGAGTTTATTGACACTTAACATTCAAAAAGGACAATAACATAACGAATTTATTAGTTTTTTTTATTATTTATTACTACTTTAAGAATGATATTATAAATTATTATATTACCGACTCGTAAGCAATAGTTTTACGTTTTTCACGTTAAAAATATCTAGGTTTACAGTTGCTGTAGAAATATGACCTACTTTGCCTAGAAAATCTTAATATATACTTTATACATTATGGACTTTAGTATGAAACCGATTGCAACGTAAATTCCGCGACTCATTTTACGCAACTCACAGCCCAAAAAATCACGTCTCAAAGTGGCGTCGGTGACTGAAAAGTTGTGTGGTAATCGGTTGTCGTGGTATGGACATGTGGAAAATGTCGTGAGGAAAGTTTTGAGTATGAATGTGGATGGGTATATGAGTAGAAGAAGACCAAAGAAACGATGGATGGACTGTGTAAAGAATGATATGGCAAGAAAGGAGGTGTCTGATGAGATGACGAGTAATAGAGAAGTATGGAAGAAGAAGACATGCCGCGCCGACCCCAGATCAATTAGAATAAGGGCAAGAGAATGATGATGGCCTTAGCCTATTAGTCTTGACATAATATTTTCTTTTCCATGTTTTTGTTTCGTTTTGTAATTTTCGAGTGTACCTACTTCTAAAAGGGTTAGTTAATATTCCGAACATTTACTTCAATATTAGGTACGTGATCGATTTTAATGTTAATACAATGAGAAACTAGGCCACAAAACGGATGTTACAAGTTCAATACATTTAGTATTTTTGCGTGTTAAAAACCATAGACCGACCACTTTAATGAGTCCTCCGCCTTGCTCCATCAAAGGCACATTAAGTGCCCACAAAGTCCTAACAATATCACACAGGTAATTAGCTTTAAAATAACCATAATCCACGTAGATATTACGATACTAATTGAACCAATACGTGATCAACCTTCAGGATATTCCATTTAAATTGATACCTTCGCGAGGACTCGTCAAAGCGGTCGTTCTATAGTCTAGATATCTACATCACACTATACACATAACTCAGAAGACTGCATATAAATCAAGCATTTTGTAGAACGTAAGTCAATGAACTCGAGGTGGTGTGTGTTTGAAAGTGCGACCGTCAAAATATGAGCAGACTTCGAAAGTAGAAAGTTTGGTGCAGCATGCATTGGATTTTAATGATCCTTTGGAAGTTGTGAATGTGGGGTCGTAGCCATTTTTCCCCCGAAAGGGGGGACTCGTGTCTATTCCCCGCGAGTCGCCTTTTATTATTTCCAGACGGCATAATCGACATTAGTTAGATCAACATTCAATATTTTTTTCACTGTTAAGTTCGTCTTTTTTTTTCTTGTAACTGAGAAACAACGCGCACAATCTAGAACTGTTTTTTCTAGAAGCATGTAATTTTGTATGGTGTCGTGGTTTCGTGTTCTGTATGGTGTCCGGACGTAAAGAATAGCACCATCCCATATCTTCCCGTGGGTGTCGTAAGAGGCGACTAAGGGACTTACCAGAGAATGGGCAGCAGCGTTCTCTGATTCTACAACAACCATACTGCGATCGCCAACCCGCCTGCCAAGCGTGGCGATTATGGCAAAACTCCCCCTTCTTGGGGGAGGCCTATGTCCAGCAGTGGACTTTTCGGCTGAAATGATGATGATGATGTAATTTTGACGAAGATTTCCTTTATACAACGGGAGTTAGTGGGGTTAAAAAGGGAATTAGTTTGAACGGTGGTTGCCATGGTTGCATTTTTGCCAATGGGGTATCTCATCGGGACCACGGCTTGTTCTTTTTCTTAGCATGTCGATGGCAATCTAAATTGAGTCGATTAAATCAAAATATTTTATTTTACATAGGCCTACATGCGTACTTATAAAACGTCAAGAAAAGGTGCACGGTTCTGGTCGGTCGTTTCCTATGGAGCAGAACCGGCAAGAAACTCCATGGTTACTCTTTTAAAATGATTTGGTTTTATAATATTATCATGTTACAGCATTAGTACTTAAGTATAGCGTATATAATATAAGTGGTTGTTTACTACAAAAGAAAACGTCGTTATACTTACAAAGTTAACAAGCATCTAGGAATCTACAAGACCTAAGTTTATCGCCTCCAGTAGCGTCTAAAGTACAATATTAAGTGCCCCATTGTTTGTGGAACAGCGCCATATTTGACACTTCAGGGCATTGTCATTTATAAACCTTGTTCTTACATATTCTGGATAACAACCTAGCTTTATCTCCAGCACATTTTTCACATAATTATGTACACTTATTCTGTTCGCCTTTTCCACATTCCTCGCTTGTTTCGCAAATGTGGTCCGTTTGTATGCGTCACTATGTGTCCTGACCTTTTCAAAGGACATTAGCAGTAAGATAGGCCAGCAGGTAACTACAAGTCGTTCTTTGGCATTGACTTTCCCTTGCATTAAAACTAAAAAGAATCGATACATTTTAGTGCGTTATTCCTTAAAGCGCAACTATTTTTAAGCGCAACTAAATTATTCCTCGAAGCGCAACCATTAGTTGCGCTCACAAATTCAAATTAAAAATATTATAATTATGTTTATTCCTCAAAGCGCAACCATGATGAAAAATAGAGAGGGGTATGATGGATTCATTATTTTTTTTCGAGCTTCGAGGAATAATTTAGTTGCGCTTAGTTGGTTGCGCTTAAAAATTGCGCTTTGAGGAATACTCCATTTTAGCAATGGAATAAATAATACCAACCGGATAGTTCTGTTAGGTTCACACAACCACTGGGCAGGTCATTCCATGGTAACGATGCAAAACAGGAAATATCACAGTAAATGCATCCTTATTTAGCTTAAGAAACTAGCTTTCTGCGGACTCTACTTAATGAAAACCATTTCTTTTGCTCACAGTTTAATTAATATCGTTTATTTATATTAACGGGTTCATGTCTACGGAGCAGGAAAATGTGCGAGTACGACACTAGGTAAGAAATTCATCATCATCTTCATCATCATCATCATCATCATTTCAGCCGAAAGACGTCTACTGCTGGACATAGGCCTCCCCCAAGTGTCGCCACATTGACCGCTCCCGTGCGACTCACATCCAGCAGATCCCTGCAACCTTCACCAGGTCATCGGTCCACCTAGTGGGAGGCCTTCCAACGCAACGTCTTCCGGATCGCGGTCGCCACTCCAGAACTTTCTCGGCCACATCGGCCATCCGTTCGGCGACCAATGTGCCCTGCCCACTGCCACTTAAGTTTGTCAATTCTTCGGGCTACGTCGGTACCCTTGGTTCTCTCTTGGTAGGAAATTCATCCTGATTAATTAAATTATTTCACTTTACTTGCGGCGCTATTTAGGAGAGCTCTGCATGCTTACGATTAGTAAAAAAGTTATAAGAGATGAGGATGTAGGTACTTATAGAACAGAGTGCTTAAAGTGCTTATACCCATTAAAAATATATTTTTCTTGGAAAACGAGCTGAAAACCTTTTATCATCTAAGGAATCTAGTCCCAGAGACTTCAAACGATAACCGGGCAGACCAGCGTTTGTTACATCTTATATCCCATTAAAATAACTTCAAAAGTAAAGTAACCAATGGGAACCATAAAAATAAATTCGGTGATTTGCGAGTACTACCAAACAGTTCATGGGAAACGAATATTTCGATTGAAGACTAAATATCAAGAAGCTCATGTATCAAAAAGAGAAACTATTTCGGTTTTAAATAAATTTGGAGTAAATGTTTTGTTTGGCAAGACAATTTTATGGAAAAGAGCTTTGATCCTAAATATTCGTTAATAATTACTGTTTAGTTACAGGTACTTTACAAATAGAAGAAGACGAGCAATGCAGAATGACGATTATAATTTATCAACCCTACCGCTGGCTGCACTAAATACTAACAATACGCGAGATGAGATGAACGAAAACAAAAAGTATAACAACAATATACCCGGCTGATTGGGATGTCGCCATACTTAAGGGCGAGGTCTGGTTACCGCGGTCGATCGCAGACGTCTGACATATTTTGCGACATTAAATATACGAGGTGACCGTTATTGCGAGGCGCTCGACCTCTCAAAAAAAACCCTGACAAAAGCTTTAAACAAAAAAACCCATCCGACCGATATTAGACCGTGATATACTAACTAATTAAAAAGTTCGTCCCGCACCTGATCTGGTCTCTCTCTGGTCGTGTAGCATCCGTCCCATCGGACATTTTTTTTTTGGGCGTATCCAAACAGACGCGACCACCAGAAAAGCGCCGAGACAATGAAGCTCGACTAAGTCCCAGAGAAACAATTTAACTGTCTTGGATCCCGCTACGAAATTAATCAGAAAAGAATATCGGATGAGTAGGAAAAACATTATTTCCACTTCCCTCCATATCAGCAGGAGACAGAACGAAACAAGTCCCATCGGACTATCGGAGTGCGGGAAGAAAGTGTCCCTGAGTTTGCGCTCACACTTGTGCACTACATAACATCTCTAAAATATTACTCAGAATACCTGTAATATCACAATAATAGTCTCGAATTTCGTCTGGAGGACAATTATTTATACCTCGGTGACCCCTAGCGAGGACTTGACAAACCTGACTCGTTTGATTAAAACCTGAATATACACAAAAATGGCCGACATAAGACCCAAAATCACTGATAAAGTCCACTTACCAAGCAACAGCAGTATGAGCGGGTTCTGGAACTGCTCTATGTACTTCTTCCATAGCGGTTCCTGTTCTTTGACAGTGAACTCGTTGGGGCCCACGAAGTTCATGCGATCGTTGGCTTCCCGCCATGAGAGGCCGCGGCGAACATCTACGTTTAGACGTTCACCCACCTGGGGGAGAGAGAAAGGGGGTTACTTAGGTAAAATTGGAAAAAAAATAAGTGCTTATGGTGTCGCAGTGTGGAGGAAGAAGACATGCTGCGCCGACGCCAAAGAAATTGGGATAAGGACAGGAGAATGATGATGATGGCGCAGTGTTGGTAGTTCTCTCAACAGGTGGACCCATATCCTACCACGCATTCGAAGACTAAGCTACGGAGTCTGGATTTGTACCAATTTGATGGCAATAAGCTCGCCCCCATTACATGGGACTTCCTGACGAAATTTGGGTGTACTATTAGGTATACCTCTGCCTAACCCTTCGGGGATTACACCCTTGGTGTTATGTTTATGGTAAGCGATTAACCATAACGGTTGGTTACACAGTTAATATCAATGCTAAAATCGAATTTAGGAAGCTAAAGCTAAAATTCAAACAGTCTTCTGATTTTTAGATTCTGATCCTACTAATTTGAATAAACGAGTTTCCATTTTCAAGGCCTCTTTCCCCGAAATTACATGCTCCAGATTCCCTTTTATTAAATTATTCAACCAATAACAACAAAGTTTGAGACACCCGCGTCAGAGCCAATTAGCTCTAAGCCAATCACGTGTCCCGTTTCAAAGGACCAGAAATATCTGGCGTAGTAATCATTTTGTATCATGGGTACAAAATTCATGGAAACGTCAGAGATTGAAACATTGGTGGGTATAGTCATTATTATTTTAAGAGTTCATTTGTTATAAATGTCCGAAATCATCTAAACGCAGTTATGAAAATCAGTTTGTATCAAGATTTTATTATTCAAATTTAAACCAGAATGTGTTTTACCGAAAGAGCATTCTTTTTTTTCCAGACTGATTAAGTTACTTCTATGTTATCATTAGAAAGTTCACGTTGGTGTATTAGAAGTTGTCTCCTTCGATAAGTAATTAGGTATTGTATTTCGCAAGTTTACAAGCATTTCTCAGCGACAATCAATGTCAAAAATTTAAGTAATCTAGAAGTATACAATATTATGGTAAAAACATACAGGAATTGCCTCTCAAGAGCCTAGAAATAACTTTCATCCATCTTCTTTTAAATGTCCTTATGCGTCTTCAAGACCCAATCTTTTAAAAGACTTATCGCTCATCCTCAGCGCTCCACCAATCATTTGCTCAAGTACTTTCTCATCAGCCACGCTAAAAGGACCAGAAAAAAAACGGTCCGGACAAATTGACCAATCCCAACGAGATGTCTGGGGACTGATTCAATCTTGACGACCCATTGGATCCAATCACAACTGATTTAGCTTGGCGACGTGCGTGTTCAGACTGCAATTACCGTTGCTTAGATTGCTACAAAGACAGATCTGCTAACAATTGAGTAATTCAACGGTTGGTCTAGTTAATAAGTGGTTTCTTTAGTCTTGTAGGTGGTTAATCCATCCATCCATCCAGTGCTCTGAGCTGTGCGTTGATAGTTAGTCAGGACAAACGATTTTGGAGATGAAAGATGTGGGCAAGCACTTGTAAGAATGTTGTTGCCTTCGTCTTAGTGGTAAGTGTATTTTGGGTGCATGATCAAACATGACCATGGTGATACATAGATAAAAGAGATTACTTTACATATAAATAGCCCTACTAACAATTGAGTAACGAAACTTGGGTTCGTTATAACAAAAGATAATACTGGGACCTATCGAGGTAATAAATGGCTTCTAGTAAAGAGATGCCTTTGAAGTGTTGGAGACGAAAGTTTGATTGAAATAAAACTAATAAGAGGAAGAAATGTGGAATAGCACTTTTAAGGTTTCTTTGTCTTTGCTGTATTAAAGGGGTTAATTTGCCTCTGAATTTGAGATTTCATGAAAGACTTTATGAGATTGTTTTTGTGAGTATTTTATCACCTATTGATAAAAGCAGAGCTTAAAATTAGCGCACTGAATGGTTTACTAACACAACACTTTTAACACAGTGAATAAGGTACTAACATGGATGTCTTTAGTTAATGAAGACTTAGTACATAGCGATAGCAAACAGCGTATTAGACAAATCGCGAATGTGACAAACTGTTACATCGGGTCGCAGATGACCAACCGCGTATATGACGAATATTTTTTTATGACCAGCAGCGTCTATTGATCCAATGACGACCCAGAAAACATCATCGCATCTTTGGAGATGAAAGATTAGGAGACCCGACTCAAAATAAAGATGGAATAAGGCAAAAAGAGAGGAGAGCCGACCCAAAATAAAGATGGGATAAGGCCACGTCTGCCGCATGCCCAATGAGCTGTGGGCCAAAATAACCACTTTCTGGAGCCCTGACATAGCCAGAAGGCGTCGCGGCAGACCTCGTAGAAGATGGCGGGACGAGGTGGGCAAAACAAACGACCGGTGGACCACATTAGCCCTGGATCGTAGCAACTGGAAGTCACGGGGAGAGGCCTTTGCCCAGCAGTGGGATGACGCAGGCTAACAGTATCAGTAAGGCCAAAAGAAGAAGAATTAGGGTAATTTAAAGTGCCTCTAACTAGTTCTAACAAGCAACTTATATTAATGATATGTATGTAGGTAGGGAAATGTATTTTTAAAACGTAGTAAATTATACTGTTCAAGGTATCACATGTTTATTTTTTGTAGGTGCAAAACGTACGAATTTTTATTACCTTATTTCATGGTACCTGGTTTTCCTTATTGACTTCAAAAGATATAAATATAGGTACCACATAGTGATAAACGACTACATTGAAATATATTCGAGGAAATTGCGGCGTTCATTTTATTATCTAGGTTTTTTAAATACTGCTACCTACAGTGCCTAGTGTTTTTGAATATGTATCAACTAATTTAAAGAAGACTTACTGAATACCTATTAATTAAATAAGGACTAGTTTCGTTACCCATGAATTTCCATGATAAGGTTACGGGTAATATTAGTGGTTAAAGTATGAAATTACCGATTTGTATGGACGATTTCGTGAAAACTGATAATTCCATACTAACATTTTTTTTTCTTCTTGGAAACTTCAGAACCGATTATTGATGCAATTGCAAACTATAGTTCGAGTGAAAAAAGATGCGCTGCACTGGGTATCTTAAATTCTCAAAACACAGTTTATGACAAAAATATACCTACTTGAAGTAGTGAAACCGACGGCACATTGATACAGGTGTTTTGTCACACTACCCTACGAGGTAATATGCAACTACTAGTACGGTTTTTACCAATTAATCCAATAAAAATGGAATTAGGGAAAATATAACTATAGGTCAATGTTATAAACAGAATAAAATGTGAGAAATAAACGGCAATTTCATAGCTAAAAACCTATTATAAATATATGAAGAAAGAAGGCACACTTTGCCGACACCAAATAAATTGTGAAAAGGGCAGAAAGATCATATAAGATGAACCACGGAAGAAAAGTGGTAAACCTCAAAAACTGTTAACCGTCCTAATACTGTATACTGCTAAATATTATATGAGACTCTTATTTATACTGAAAAGTCCTGAGAAAATATTGCAGCGGTCTCCATACCAGTGCATAATTAATTTGTAGTTCATAACTTGTCATCACGCCTGTATCCCCGAAGGGTTAGGCAGGGTTGTACGTAATGGTACACCCGCATTTCGCCAGTTACGTATAAGTATAGCAATAGGGGGCGAGACTTTTGCCATCAACCGGCCACAAATTCAGACTGACACTGAGAAATTCCTGATGGAAAAACGTTTTTTTTTTTAGGCATCCTTCCTTTTTGGTAGAATCCGGCTCGAAGGACCAAACAATTATCAGTCAATTCTGGCACCCACGGTCATTAATTGAAGAAAGAACAAGAAAAGTTAAAGTATTCATTGGCATAAACGCAATTAAAACACCAATAAATTCAACAAAACTATCAATACATTACAGACTCAATTGCCCTATTTCACAGTCGAGCGGTGCCAACTCACTACATCACACGATGCTTCAGTAAAAGCGAAAGCGCAAGTGTAATAATATATCTTCAGAGTCTTTGATGGTTTACAAACAATCTTCACTTAATTACACTTCAACGAGACTAAAGGGGAGATATAATATATTTACGTCTTGATTGTTAATCAAGTAAACTGCGCAGTAAACTTTTTGAAATTCAACATCCGTATGTGAATCTTACGGTTTTGCAATCAATTTTAAGGCCATTGTTAAAATTGATTTATAATTAGCTTTTGCTCGCAGTTTCGCCCACGTCGAAAGAGGAAAGGAAAGAAAAGAAGAAGAAGAAGGAAAAAAAGGAAGAAGGGAAGAAAGGAAAGGGAAGGGAAGGTTGTCTGGTAGAGAATGCCTTGTGGCATTAAGTCCGCCTATGTACCACTCTTGTACATGAAGTTTAAATAAATAAATAAATAAATAAAGAGGTCAAAAATTATCCCACGGGAAGGTTCTACTGGGATTAAAATTATCTTATGCACCTCATTTTATCGATCATCTGTTAAGGCGAGAAAAAATTACAGATAGATAGCCAGTTAGTCACATTTATAATATTACAGTGGTTTCATGTGATTTATATACGCCATAAAAAATAGAGAAGGTCCATTTTACGTTTTAGAGTTACAATCCTACCTTTCATCTCAGTTTGCGATAGTTGGGCTTTTTTTATCGAGTGTGCTCTACAACCAAGCCGCTAGGCTTATGAATAGCCCAAAAAAGCTTTGTGCTTTTCCGCTGAGGCCGCCTTTACAAATGCCTCCAGCGCTGAAAACGTGGATTTATGCTCATGTTTTTCATGAATATGGTTCATTGACTTTTAGGAAAATCTATGGGATAATTTGTATTAGGTAGGAAGATAGGTGACCCGTAAGGAACCGCAGCCGAATATCGTTTGTTATCATAAGCTGAACAGTTTCTTAAACATATCTCAGTTTACATTGGACTGTTATAAAAATATCATTGCCACTGCTCTTGTCAACTCGCGCTGTACAAGATGCTGTAGCTACAGGAGCGATGACTACGAACTATGGCATTTTAAACTAAGTATTTATTATTCTCCTGTCCGTACTTCAATTTATTTAGGGTTGGCGCAGTATGATTTCTTCTTCTATACTCGTCATCTCATCAGACACCTCCTTGCCATATCATCCTTTACACCAGTAGTGAAGGGTCAATTTTTGTAAGAGATACATATCTTTAGTGGTAGAGGTACATATCTTTAATGTGACTATATTATTTGTCTATAGAATACCGACTGTGCCATTTTTCAAAGGGAATCCGGTGGGATTCGAGTTGTATGGAACCTACGCCACTGCTTTACACAGTTCATCCATCGTTTCTTTGGTCTTCTTCTACTCATATACCCAACTATTCGCATTTTGAACTATCCGGTAATGAAAATCATCTTTGGTCTTCAGTTCAGGTCTACAGTAACGTTTTCCGAAAGAAAATGCGCCGAAATAATTGAAAGCGGTCTGTTGAATTTTCAACGACTTCTTCAGCGCCCAGAGTTGAATTTCCAATAGTTCATCATCTGCCTGGCCTTTTCCCAACTATATTGGGGTCGGCTTCCAGTCTAACCGGATGCAGCTGAATATCAGTATTTTACATGGAGCGACTGCCTATCTGACCTCCACAACCCAGTTAGTACTGGGTAATACTATACCCCTTGGTAAGACTGGTTGTCAGACTTTTTGGGCCTCTGACTACCTAACGACTGTCAAAGATCTACAAATGACAGCCGGGACCAACGGCTTAACGTGCTTTCCGAGGCACGGAGGAAAATCGGTATGTAATGAGCGGTCACCCATGCACAGACCAACCAAGGCAAGCACGGCTTTACCTAAAGATCGGCCCGAGCGGCTGTTATTATTTAGCCACGAGCTCCTCCTTGAATTTCTAACAGTTAATTTTCTCATTACTGTGGTATAGTATGGTGTGGTAAACAAGTTAACAAATAATTTTATTTGCACAGGTGGTTGAGTGAAAGAGAAGCCTGATAAAGTGACAAATATTTGTTTTCGATGCAGCATTATTGTTGGAGGTTCTTTAGAAAATGTGGTAGACAGATAATATCTAGGCGTGCACAGAAAGAGCGTGATGACTTGGTTAAGAAAGGCTACATTTCTTTCCCTTAGTATTATGGTTGCAAAAAGACATGTGTAGTAATCTGCGCTTTCTATATATCAATCTAAGTATGTACAAAATAATAGGTCTTTAACTATGGAATTTCCGTTTTTTTCCCACATTTTGTTCTGTTTGTAACTTTGACGTAAAGTTATATTTTTTTCTAATTCCATTTTTATTGCATTAATTGTTAAATTATGTACCTTTTAAAGTTTAAAAACCGTACTAGTAGTTGCATATTACCTCAAAGGATAGTGCGTCAAAACACCTGTTTCAATGTACCGTCTGTTTTACTACTTCAAGTAACTATATTTTTGTCATAGTCTGTGTTTTGAGAATTTAAGATACTCAGTGCAGCGCAGCTTTTTTCACTCTAACTATAGTTTACAATTGCATCATAATCCGTCCAGACCTTTCCAAGAAAAATAAAAAAATATCACTTTTCACGAAATCGTCCATACAAATTGGCAATTTCATACTTTAACCCCTAATACGTTAATGTAAAAAAAACATTGCTGGGAAACGACTTATGCAAATGTCTTAGCAACGGTACAAGTATCGTAAAGTCATAACATTAAAACACGTTTTCGTAAAAAAAAAAAAAAGAATAGTTCAATCTTGACCTGCTCAAGAACATTTTGACATTTAAGGTTCTAGTCTAAAAAATCTAGAAAGAAATGATCTGATGTAAACTTGGCTCCGGACACAATACAAAAACCCCGATTTAGAAAATCCACAATTCAACACGTGTGTGCGAAAAAATATGTCAAAATAGATTCAACCGATTAACACTATTAGCGACCGGTTCTATTCAATGAAAAAGCGTGCGATTTCCGGAAATAATATATAAATAACAAATACGCTTCACACGCACATATTTTTTTCCTTTCAATGTTTATTTTAATTTTATTTCACACTAGCTATTGCCCGCGACTTTCCGCTTGAAATTGTTTTAAAAATATTACTACTCTATTTGAATCGGATTTTGTTAACAATTTCAAGGGTGCCAATTTCAAGGCTCAATCATCATCTGCCTAGCCTTTTCCCAACTATATTGGGGTCGGCTTCCAGTCTAACCGGATGCAGCTGAATACCAGTATTTTACATGGAGCGACTGCCTATCTGACCTCCACAACCCAGTTAGTACTGGGTAATACGATACCACTTGGTAAGACTGGTTGTCAGACTTTTTGGGCCTCTGACTACCGGTAACGACTGTCAAAGATCTACAAATGACAGCCGGGACCAACGGCTTAACGTGCTTTTCGAGGCACGGAGGAAACTCGGTATGTAATGGGCGGTCACCCATCCACAGACCAACCGAGGCAAGCACGGCTTAACCTAAAGATCGGCCCGAGCGGCTGTTATTATTTAGCCACGCTTTTATTTTTATATAAAAAATCGTAATTCGGTTTACAGAATACATCTACCTACAAAGTTTCAACTGTGTATTTCTAATAGTTTCGGAATAAAGTGGCTGTGACAAATGGACAGACAGACAGACAGACAGACAGACAGACAGACAGACATGACGAATCTATAAGGTTTCCGTGTTTTGCTATTCTGCTACGGAACTATAAAAAGGTAGATAATATTGTGTGTCTCACGGCTGCGCCAAATAGGCCCAGTTCAGCAAACTGCTGGGCAACTAGTGCACGAAATCCTAATCTTTTTTCTTAAATAAAAGTAGCCTAAGTCACTCCTTATAACATCAGCTATCTGCCACTGAAAGTCCCGTCAAAACCGGTCTTGCCGTTTCGGAGATTAGCCGGACGAAAATGAAAAAATATGAATTTTGTTATAAGTACCGTATGCACTTTCTTCCTTTAGCCTTTTACTGAATGCATATCATTCAGTAAAAGGCTGTGATTTTGAAATTACAAAAAGACAATTCAAATTATTTGTATAGATTATTTAGTCTTGTTTAAGAAGCCTTGGTGAATAGACCAGAGTCACGAGTGCTGCAGGGCTGTTCCACCTCACAAAGGACAAGGGGAAATGTTTAGCGACCTTCAGTGATTGTAGATTGTGTTGCCATCAAAAGACGAAGAAAATTAATTCTTATCCACATAAATAAATGGATGAGTTTTTAATGTATGTTCGATAAAGAAAAGGCATTAATTATTCCAATGTCGATGTCGATCGAAAAGCTTTTTGGTGAAATAACCAAACAACTTTTCGATAAAATCGATTTATTACTTCGTATAAAACAAGGTCAAACATAAGACTGATGACAGTAACTATTCCTATCCAATTAAAGGCAAAATATCGCCTTAACATAAAAAAATATCTCTCCTTCAATAGAATAGAATAGAATTTCTCTTCAATACCTACATACTTACAACGTTTGTGTGTATGATCTCAAGCACACAAACTTTGTATGTATTGTCTCCTTCTGTGATGAGACTATAGTACTTTGATAGGTATACTATTTAAACTATACAAATAAATAAAATTGAAGTGTATGTTTGTAATTTTAAAACAACACCTTTTTAGTGAATGTACACGAAAGATAGAGACATACGGTACTTGTAACAAAAATCTTTATTTAAATTATTGTCTCTCGGTCCGTCTGTTTGTTAGGGCTAATCTACGAAACGGCTGGACCGATTTTGGCGGGGCTTTTACTGGCAGATAGCTAATGTTATAAGGAGTAACTTAGGCTAACTGGTTTATTTTAGAAAAAAAATAAGGTTCCGTAAAAAAAATGAAAACCCCTGAAATTGTGAACAAAATCTGATTCAATTAGGAAATTAATAATTTAACGCGGACGAAGGTCGCGGGCAACAGTTACTAAATAAACAATTAAAATGGCCTCTAACAGAAGAAGACTTCAAGATACAAAACAAATTAACACAAAAACCCTACTAACGACGCCCTTGAAAAGCCAAGCATCATTAGTTTTCAGAACAAAAGACCATCGCATGAAAATTAATGACTACCGTCACAATTGAGATGCAAACAGCCCATTAGAAGTAGGATTTAATGGCAATGGCAACACTGACATATCTCGGCTCATATAACCTAATTGATATGGAATGTGGGTCAGTATGCAGATAGGCTTCAGAGAGTAAAGCCTCTTGATACTGATATCATCTGCGGAAGCTATGATGTTGAGTGAATGGGGTTTGATGTTGGATGCTGGTGATAGTGTATTGTTTTGTGAGAGGAAAAGACGAGAGACGGTTGTGGTTGTGTGCAATGTTATGGTTTATAAAAGGCAACTAAAGAATTAATTTTAATACTTACTACTTTTACTTTTAAAAAAATTTAAAATTGCAATTTAAGAAGGAGTTGACGTGAATAAAACTAAAACCCGACTACTGAAAAATCACAGCTCTAAAAGTATGAAATAATAAAATATTCTCGTCTGAAATTGTTATGAACCTACAACGACTACAAACCATTCAATATTTATCGACTAATAAATAACACGTTATATACAGGGGGGTAAGGGACAGCCCTCCACGAACTGACAGAGTGCATTCAGGTCCTTATTTTGAATCATATTCCACCGGAATTTTTCACCAGAAAACTTTTTTTTTTAATTAATTTTTCAGTTACTATTCGTTTATTTCAATGTAAAATAACATTCCCTGTACGCAGCACTCCATTTATGTAAACATACGGCTAAAATCAAAAATCCAACAATGGATGTTGAAATATTCTAACAAACGACGCGTGAAATCAGCTGTTCCTGCCTAGCTACAGAGTTCATCGAACTCGTCGTCGCGCTTGCCGTTCGCTACGTGCGTTTTGCCACGGTAACGATACTTTGCCTATGAGGAATTAAAACAAATCAAATTTATTGGATTCCCATAACATTCCTGAAATAATTTCTTGTACCGGTCTTAGTATGATATACTGAATTCACCCCCATCAGTTTGTGGAGGGCTGTCCCTTACACCCTGTATACTTACAAGTTTTAATGTATGTCATAAATATTCAAAATGATGTTCAAGTATAGCCGTGCTCGTATACCACTTGTCCCAATAAAATTTATGATCACTTACTACTGTTAGAATGTATTGTTTATTTAAGGTTTTTAATTAGTTAATGAAGCTTAAGAAACATGCATTTTGCTTTTTGTTTTTATGGAAAACAAATAAAAATATTTGAAAATGAAAGGATATTATATTGTTCTGTATGGTGTCCGGACGTAAAGAATAGCACCATCCCATATCTTCTCGTGGGTGTCGTAAGAGGCGACTAAGGGACTTACCAGAGAATGGGCAGCAGCGTTCTCTGTGATTTTTATAACAAACATACTGCGATCGCCAACCCGCCTGCCAAGCGTGGCGATTATGGCAAAACCCCCCTTGGGGAGGCCTATGTCCAGCAGTGGACGTCTTTCGGCTGAAATGATGATGATGATGAAAGGATATTATTAAAAGAGAGGCGCTTTACAAAATCATATCCATAAAGAAACTCTACAAAATCAATCAACATCGACCGATTTACTGCCACACAATCTACCACAAAATTATTTTCTGTTAGCCGACAGAAATGTTCAACTTCCCGGCTTGATTGTACTACGCAGTATCGTTATCAAGTCCCCCTCAATTCTCGTTAACTCCCGGAAAATATACATAGGTACACATTTATATAGTACTGGATAGTATTGTCGAGATCATTTCTTCGTCTCTCAAAATTATCAGATACTGTCCCTTCATCTCTTGATGAGAAAACGAGGAGAGTCCCAAGTTATGCCCTATTCATCATCTGCCTAGCCTTTTCCCAACCATGTTGG
This sequence comes from Noctua fimbriata, assembly GCA_905163415.1. Lineage (NCBI taxonomy): Eukaryota > Metazoa > Arthropoda > Insecta > Lepidoptera > Noctuidae > Noctua > Noctua fimbriata. Next base: position 14,867,657 of record LR990941.1, on the reverse strand, counting down.
GGTCGGCTTCAAGTCTAACCGGATGCAACTGAATACTAGTATTTTACATGGAGCGACTGCCCATCTGACCTCCACAACCAAGTTAGTACTGGGTAACACGGTACCCAAGTTATGCCCTGTTATTTAATAAAATTTGACTGTCAAATACATTGCAAAGTCTTTAGCAAGGCATAAGGAAAATATCATTATTATTTTAACATTTTTTTTCACAAAAAATACATACGCGTTAAGTCGGTTAAAAACAAAGTATGTTTCTGAGCTACTAAGCATGAGGTCGCATACATAAGATGCTTGCATTCATACATAACTAAAATTCTATACCTCAAGACAAAAACGCTAGCTCAAAAATAAAACAGCAGTAACATACATAAAATAACATCACGCTAGTAATTCCTGAATGTAGACGTGTCCATAATAGTACCTACCTACATCCACATTTCGCTACTTATGTTTAAGTACCATGAAAGAGGGCGCGACCCTATTGCCATCAACAGGTCACAAATACAGATTCCGTGAAATTACTGAGAAATTCCTGATGATAAACTACTTTGACCGACCTGGGAATCGAACCCAGTACCTCATGTGCAGTCGTGTAGCGCTTACGACAACTAGGCCAACAAATAATAAAAACCAATATTTCAAAAAGCGACACGTCCCACTTCCTTCCACTTTTTAAACAAATTGCTTTTCATACCATAGGCAATACAATCAATCAATCGTTAACAATCGAATTGGGACCATAGTGTTGTGACAAAGTGATGTTTCATTTCATCGATCTTAAAGTGATGTGCATGTTATCGTTATAGGCGAAGACGCGTGTTATCTGTTTATGTGAACATCGTTCCTCTGTTTAGGGATATTGACGAAGTCCAACGATTATTGTGTTGTGTTTACGTTTAATTATGTAAGTGGTGTGACCCTTAGTGATATGGATTGATAACATTACGGTATTCCCCGAAGAGGAAGGCAGAGGTATTTGCGAGATCATACCTTCCATCTCTGCAACCCGATATTAATATAATAAGCAAATTCGTGAGGACAGTTTTGAGAATGAATGTGGATGGCTATAAGAGTAGAAAAAGACCAAACAAAAAAAACAATGGGCGGACTGTGTGAAGAATGATATGGCTAGAAAGGAGGTGACTGCTGAGATAACGAGTAATAGAGAAGTATGGAAGAAGAGGACATGCTGCACCGACCCCAAATAAATTGGGATAAGGGCAGGAGAATGATGTTAATGATGCGATGCACGTTTGGGTGCACGCATGTTTGTTGTCCAGATACTCACTCGCAGACTCCATGGTGCTAGAGACTTTTTTAATGTAAGGACAAAATAACACTTTGGCTTATGCAAGGAATGAACCTTACCTAACGTTCAGTCGACACCGTACCACATAACATAATGAGCCTATATGGTTTCTATTGCGGGTTTCCAAGAGGAGGCCTGTGCAAGGCGTCCTTTTATACAGGAAGAGAACCATGATTCAGCACGGTCTAGTGCTTGGTGGAAGATAACATGGACTGATAATTATTAAGATACTTATATTTACAACTCAACAGATAATAAAGGGAGAGCTCAAGTCTCGTCTATATGAAGATTGTAATTGTTATCTTAGCCCACTTGAGTATCTACTCGTGAGGCAAGGCAAAGACAATTGAGTCAACGAGTAGAGGAAATCATCATCATCTGTCCTTAGAAGTCTAGGAACAATGTCGGCTTGTTGTCATTTAGTAGTATTTTTTGGTCTATGGTCCTCTGTGGAAATAGCAACAGGAGACAATGTCGCCATATGCATTTGTGGGAGAGCTCGTGGTTATATAATAACAGCCGCACGGGTCGGTCGAGGATAAGCCACGCTTGCCAAAGTGATGGGTCATCCATTACATACCGAGTTTCCTCCGTGCTTCGGAAAGCACGTTAAGCCGTTGGTCCCGGCTGCCATTTGTAGATCTTTGACAGTCGTTACAGGTAGTCAGTGGTCCGAAACTCACAACCAGTCTTACCAAAGGGTTTCGTATTACCCTGAACTAACTGGCTTGTGGAGGTTAGATAGGCATACGCCCCACGTAAAATGCTAATATTCAGCTGCATCCGGTTTGACTGGGAGCCGACTCCAACATAGTTGGGAAAAGGTTAGGTATGGTGCCGATACACAGAAACCAGTCGGGTCTCTGCGGTCAATGCGATTGTGCGACTTAAGCGTTGCGGTTGAATTTAGGACGCTCGTGTCAGACCTGAAAGTTTAAAGTTCAACAGAACAATAATTTAATGTAAGTATTGATTAGGAATCAACAAGTCTTCGACGGAGGAATGTGGGAACACAACCGACGAGGTGGACAGACGATCTTATTAAAGTGGCAAGAAACTGTATAACCATGACACAAAACTGCCAAAAGACAAATTGACACTCAGCATTGGGTGGAAAAAGAAGGAGAACATAACATCACATCACGCCTGTCATCCCCGAAGGGCTAGGCAGTGGTGTACCTAATAGTATCTATACCGGTACACCCACCAGTTTCGCCAGTTATGTTTAAGTCCCATGTAATAGGGGGCCAGTCTATTGCCATCAACCACAATTTATCCAGACTCCTTAGCTGCTACTGAGAAATTCCTGATGGAAAAAACCAAAACCACTTTGGCCGACCGGGGAATCGAACCTAGCCTGCTAGCTATACTGCCGTCGTAAAAAAAAGAGGGCACAACTAACATTTTTGTCAAAATTGAGTTATATACATATTTAGAATCAGAAAAAAAAGGCACATCTACTCAATTTTTTATAGAATTTTATCTTCAAGGAATTCGGAGATACAGTAGGCTCAAAAGGCACAAATGAGACTAATATTCATGTTTTATAAAACTTTAAAGTCGATTTTCTCCATATTTATAAAATGTTAGTTGTGCCTTTTTTCATTATGACGGCAGTATAGCTATGCTCAGCAGTCGCGCTTGCGACCACTAGACCAACGAGGCAGTCAAGAAGTGTTCGTGAAAACGCGCATAATGCGCAGATTTAATCATGTGATTCAATCTTTAACACATTTTCAATTTCAGAGTTTCAACTGCGCATGTCATGCGCAGGTAACGAAGTTAATAACTAATACACAAGGCTTTCAATTCTATTAGTGTGTTATGAAGTTATGATTGGATTTTTCATTTCCTTGAGTAAATAAGCCTTGAAGCGTGACCCTAGCCCGTAGGTACTGACCTTTCAGGGTTCCAGTAAATAATTGAGTCAACACCTGTTCGTATTATTGCCACAAGATGCTCTGTTTATTTGTACAGGAAATAAGGGTCTGGTCTGTGGTCGTGAATTGTCTGTGGTGTATTATTTATTTAGGTTATAAAATGCCATTAGTCGTATTGATACAAGACTCTGGAGTAAAATGCAGGGTGTAAACAGAGCCTTCACGAAGCCGCCAATCAAGCATTCTGTACATCAAACTAAGTAACTTTACGCAAAAATTATTGCTGAGCAACGACTTTTTTTTGGGGTGAAAAATCACGCTTTACGGTAGGACTTGATGGAACGCACTCAAGGCATTGTGCTGATGGATGGATTGAATAGTACGGGTGTCGTGGAGGTGATTAAAGTAAAAATCTTACATGAAAAATATGTATTTAAAAAAAAAATTGTGAATAAGTTAGAACTTTGACCACCAATATATCCGTAACTAGAATGTTCCCAGGTATGGTCTGGAATAAAAAAAATATCGCAAAGACGGAGAGAACAAGTGCCTTTCGGCTTCGTTAAGGGTCTATTTACACCCTTTATAACAGACTTCTTCTATTTATAAGACACTAGCCACCTGCTTCGGCTTCGCACGGATGCATATAGATATAAAAGTTCCTCCTGAATCACTCTATCTATTGCTGAAAACTGCATTAAAACCCGTTGCGTATTCAGTGTTTTTAGAGTTCCGTAGCCGAATGGCCAATAACGGAACCCTTTTGAGGTTCCTAACACCATTTTTTCTCAAAGGCAATCGTTTGAAATATAAGACACTTCCAAAGTGGTAAAATGTGAGCGAGCCTCCCCCCTCTAATTTCTAAATTAAGCGGAGGAAAAATCTGAAAAAATGTAGGATTGTAGAACGTACAAAAACTTTCAACGAAAATTTGGTTTGGTTTTCTTGGTTTGAACAAGATTTGAAGTTTAGTTTTCGAGATATGGAACTTTTTCATCAAACTGCAGCAGTAACTTTGTTTTTGATTAACATACTTTGAAAAACAAATTTAGTATTGCTCTTGAATGTAATACAATTCAACATATGAATGAGCCTTCAAAATATTTTATTATATTGTTGGTGTGTGGTAGGTGCTACGGAACCCTTTTTTTTTTTTTTTTTTTTTGGGATGGGAAATCATCAAATGACCCCCCCCGCTCTGGGCAGAGCGGGAAGGAGTGTCAGACTTGTACTGACTAAAACCCATCCATGTTCCTTCTTTGCCCTTTGTGTTCCAGGGCCGCGGTATCTCTTTCGAACAGTCCCGCAGCCCTGGCAGGCATCGGCCCGTGCGGACCCCTACGTGGTTGCTGACATCTCTTTGAGGCGCGCGTGGAACACGAACGCGCCGTCGACACGGCCTGTCGTCATAAGACGGCTGGACGGCGAGCTAGCCCATAACTCGCCATCCACAGGCCCGCGCCTACGGTGGCCGGGGGCCACCACGTGACCCCCGACGCCCAGGGCGTCTCCCGCGGCGGCTGGGACGTGAGGCTCTTTCCCTCTCACGTTCCGCCACCTCCTTCACCAGCATGACTGCTTCGCAGAAGGAGGTGACGGCTTCCCATTCCCTCTCGCTCCGGACCATAGCTTGAACCAGGGCCGGGCGCGAGAGATCGCCGCCGCCGATCGCCACTACGAGGACACGGCGCTGCTCCGCCCAAGCGGGGCAGACCTCCACAGTGTGCTGCACCGTGTCCTCCGGACGATCCTCACAATGGAAACACCCGGGCGTTTCCACCCGCCCGATTCGGTGCAGGAACCTCCCGAAACAACCGTGTCCGGTGAGGACCTGCGTCAGGCGGAAGGTGAGGGCGCCGTGGCGCCTCTCTAGCCACTCCTCAAAGAGGGGACTTATCGCCACTATGGTGGCGTGCCCTGCACGGGGTTGCGACAGTCGCTCTCTCCATGTCACCATGAGATCGCTCCGGAGGTCTGTCCGCTGAGCGGCGATTTGCCGCGGCAGCGGAGTTTCCCCCCGACGTAGTGCCTCCGCGCGCCATTCGTGAAGGCGCGCGAGGACTATCGCCTCCAGATCCCATGGCGGCAATCCGGCAAGGAGGCTCGCCGCCTCACCGGAGATCGTGCGGTACCCCCGGACTAGCCTTAGGGCTATCCCCTTTTGGGGCGCTTTCAAGTAGCGGGCGGCTTGCCGCCTCAGAGAACGCGCCCACACTGGGGCCCCGTAAAGGGCCATGGACCGCACGACCCCCGCGTAGAGCCTCCGGCAGGAGGCGTTTGGACCCCCCAGGTTGGGCAGGAGCCGCTTGAAGGCAGCCCCGGTCCGTTCCAGTTTGGGGGCCAAACGTCGGAAATGCTCCACGAAGTTCCACCGGCTGTCAAGGACGAGTCCCAGGTACTTCAGCGTCGACCCGACGCCGATGGAAACCCCTCCTGCCGTCAGTAGGGATCCCGACGGTGGCGCATTCCGAGGCCCATGAAAACACATGGCCTCGGACTTGTGCAATGCCACCTCGAGACCCAATTGCCGGATCCTCTCCACGACTATCGCAACCCCGCGTGTCATGTTTTCGGCCGCCGCCTCGTTTGACCTCCCTTGTGCCAGTACCAGCGTGTCGTCAGCGTAGCAGACTACGCTGACGCCGCTAGGGAGGTCGGCGCGCAGCACCCAGTCGTAACCGATGTTCCACAAGGCCGGCCCCAGAACCGATCCCTGTGGAACACCGCACGACATCTCTCGCCGGTTCCATTCTCCGCTCCGACCGGGGTACGTGACGGCCCTATCCGTCAGATAATCCCCGACCACACGACGAAGGTAGGTTGGCACCCGGTGATACCGGAGTGCTTCCCCAATGCAGCTCCAGGGCATGGAGTTGAAGGCGTTGGCGATGTCAAGAGACACCGCCAAGACGACCCCGCCCCGGGAAACCGCGTCCCCCGTCGTGAGGGCTCTCACGCGCATGATGGCGTCCACCGTCGAGCGCCCCTTGCGGAAACCAAACTGGTGTTCCGCAAGATCCGGCCCCATTCCCGCGAGGTGCCCGGCGAGGCGGTTAGCAATAACTCTTTCAAAGAGCTTGCCCACCTCGTCGAGCAACACGATGGGCCGGTATGCGGACGGAGAGTCCGCAGGGCGCCCTGGCTTCCGGATGAGGACCAGCTTCCCCGTCTTCCAACGAAGCGGGAACCGGCCTCTCTCCAAGCATGCGCTTAGGAGCCCTTCCAGTCGGGGCCCGAGAGCCTCACAGGCCAGGACCCAGGCTTTGCCAGGCAAGGTGCTACGGAACCCTGTGTGCGTGTGAGTACGACTCGCACTTGGCCGGTTTTTTATTATTCTTTGCGAGTGGAACTAAACACGAAGAGAGCACGTGTATCAAAAATCTTTGGAATAAGACTTATGAGATTAAGATGCTATAAAATTTAAAGACTTATTTTATCTATGTAGGTCTTATCTAAATAGAGATTTTATTAGTCTAGAGATGTGAGACCGCCTTTAACTTATCGTCTCATCACTGATAGACTATTCTACATTTGTATTGATTTATTTTATCTAGACTTGGAGTTAGGCACTCTAGATCTAGAATACACTATACCTACACCATTTAACTGGTATTAAGTGAAGAAGGTATGAATCGGGGAATAAAAATGCGATTTTTTTTACCTAAGGGGAATTCCGCATGTTTAAGAACCGTTTAACTAGTATTAAGTGGAATATGAATCAGAGAACAAAAAGACGAAATTATTAAAAATTTGCAGAAGTCTTGGTTTTCTGAGGAAAACCCCGTATTTTTAATAACCATTGTAGGTGGTTATCTTATCTAAATCGATCAAAGTATCTCTAAGTAACCTACATGTCAGACAATGATTGTCGCCGAGTATTTTACGGGCTTGAAAATTAAGATGAATCGAACCGCCTTAGTGACGTCTACCCGAATCGCTTTTTTGGAATGGTTTTCAGGAAAATGATTTAGATAAGAGTTATAAAATCTCGAGTCAATCTTTTACGATATTTAGATACTGGTATCTTAAAGTACTTAGACAAAAATCTTACCTCCTCCCAGGCCAGTATGGAGCTCTCGACGGCGCTGATCCACATGTCGCCTGCGCCTGCAGTCACGTCGATCAACCCACGCCGCCCCCCGCCCCCCTCGTCCGTGGAATGCTGCAACAAAAAGTTTTTATGTCACTAAATATCCAGAGACAAGTAGAGTTACAATACTCTGTTTATTTTTGTATTTCCTATTTGGTAAACAAACATGACAAATACCAGGCATCTAGAAGACTTAAACTATAGTATGCTTATCGTGTTCGGGAAACAAACTTGGTACTGAGTTTTTGCATCAATGGTAGACATTTATTTTATTTATTTATTTATGTACACACAAAATACTTAACAGGACATTACATTAAGATAGAAGAGCACAAAGGCACTGCTTATTTCATGAGAAATTTCTTCCAGCAGACCAGCGAGAGGAAACTTTTATTAGAAATATAGACACAATGTGTAGAAAAGAGAAAAGAGAAAACAGGAAAATTTCAATTAGAACTTAAAACATAAATATACCTATACTAAATAAATATACACACAAATATTATATATACATATAAAAAAACATACATTAATTTAGAATAAAAGTTAAGATGCTTCGAATTAATCATTAGATCACAGAGTTATTTTTATATAATTTGACCTCTAAGTACAAGTTATATTTAACGTATAATTGCCAAAAACGACAACACAGAAAAATACACAATTATCTCTACCTAATTACCTATTATAGGATTCCCTAGTGACGTGTTTTTAAACTACACTGTGGTTTATAATATACTAGCGACCCGCCCCGGCTTCGCACAGGTGCAATATATACATATAAACCTTCCTCTTGAATCACTCTATCTATTAAAAAAAACCGCATCAAAATCCGTTGCGTAGTTTCAAAGATTTAAGCATACAAAGGGACATAGGGACAGAGAAAGCGACTTTGTTTTATACTATGTAGTGAAGTACTAGTAGTTATTATCTCACAGACAAATATTTCGACATAAATAAATAAGTAGCATGAGTAATCTAAAGAACTTTCAATGCGTGACACATGTCTTGCGACATGCGACAAAAACATGACTGAGGGAAATACTTCTCCTCCGTCTGTACTTCAATCAAATTAATAAAGTAAATTATACAAAGTTTACCGACAGAATCATATATTAGGTTTCTATCTATCAAATCTATGATTACTTTTATAATAAACTTTCTTATAATATAATAATATATAATTAATAACAGTTATATAAAAAGAACCAACTTCTTTATAATAATTTGAGAGTACATTTTTGTTTTTTTTTTTTACAATAAAATATATATAATTTAGGAAGTAACCTATTCAATAAGGAACTAATAATTATTATATTTATCATTGGAGGCTTGTTATTATTAATTTAGGTATGGGTGTAAATAGTCCCTTAACACATCCGAAAGGCACTTGCTCTCCCCGTCTTTGCGATATTTTATTTTTGTTCTAGGCCATACCTGGGAACCTTCTAGTTACGGTGATATTGGGGGCCAATGTTCCAACTTTTACACAAGTTTTTTTTTTTAATACATGTTTTTAATGTAAGATTTTTACTTTACACACCTCCACGACCCCCGTACTATTCAATCCACCCATCAGCATAATGCTTTGAGTGCTTTCCATCGAGTCCTACCTTAAAACGTGATTTTTCACCCCAAAAAAAAAGTCGATTCCCAGCAATAATTTTTGCGTAAAGTTACTTAGTTTCATGCCCAGAATGCTTGGTTGACGGCTATGTGAAGGGTCTGTTTACACCCTGTATAATTAATAACAATTAAATAAAAAGAACCAACTTCTTTAATTAGTCAATAATTTGAAAGAACATTTTTGTTATTTTTTTGTGTTGAACGTTTGTGATACAATAAAATATATTATTTAGGAAGTAACCTATGCAATAAGGAACTAATAATTTTTATATTTTTCGTTTGAGGCTTGTTATTAGCAATTTAGATATATATAATGTTATTATTCTGTAAGCTTTCCTAAAATGTAAAAATAAAATAATATTTCAACAAAACACAGCTTTCTTCATATACGCTTTTTACAGATGCTGTAATGAACACTTGTTTTGATACATGTAATATGTATGGTGGACATAATAAAGAGAGACATGGACGACATTGTTGCCATCGCGGGTATATCCTGGATGAGGCTGGCACAAGAACGTGGAGCTTGGCACAAACAAACTGAAGCCTGTACCCAGGAGTGGGTGAAGTCGGGCTGTGGATGATGATAATGACATAACAAAGAGTATTCTATCTGTATTTATGCAAGTAAAACAAAGTTTAGAATCGAGATAGCCCTTTCGAAAATTGTGACGTTAGAGTCAAACTACAGGGTGTAAAGAGATCCTTCACATAGCCGTCAACCAAACATTCTGTACATCAAACTGAGTAACTTTACGCAAAAATTATTGCTGGGAATAGCCACTTTTTTTTGGGGTGAAAAATCACGTTTTACGGTAGGGCTCGATGTAACGCACTCATAGCATTGTGCTGATGGATGGATTGAATAGTATGGGGTCGTGGAGGTGTTTAAAGTAAAAATATTACATTAAACACAATACATGTGTTAAAAAAAAAACTTGTGAAAAAGTTGGAACTTTGACTCCCAATATCTCCGTAAATAGAAGTTTCCCATGTATGGTTTAGAACAAAAAAAAAAATCGCAAAGACGGGGAGAACAAGTGCCTTTCGGTTATGTTAATGGTATATTTACATCCTTTATAGTGGTGCAAGAATATTTTGTTATATTACTATTATGGTTATAAGGTTGCGAGTATGCTATTTTAGTATAGGCACATATTATATGTAATTTAATTGTATGCAATAATCGGGGTGACATATTCTTCTTAGAAAAAACCCCGGTAAAAAAAAAGATTTAAAAAAAGAATATTTTGGAATTTGGTAAACATTCGTGAAATTGTCTGTAGAAATTGTATTGAAAAAATAACAGACTTCCAAAAAATACACTAAAAAGTGGAATATAACTTTACTTTCGGAACTTTAAATTTTTTTTTTTTGTGAAAACTTTTTTATTTTACCCTATTTAATTGTAGTGTCTCACAAAAATCCTTGTCAAGTGTCAGTTTTGCATTGTTACTAGGAAATATTAGCACATCATCCACATACACGAAGAAAGAAAAATGTATATTATACATAGAGGATAACTCATAACCTACTTATGATACCTAAGCAAAGTAATAAAATTACATGGGTCCACCGCGCGACCTTCCTCTACCAAATAAAAAAAGAATCTTTAAATCGGACCAGTAATCACGGAGAAATCGGTGAACATACATGAATACAAAAAGATGCTGGTAGAAAACATAACCTCTTCCTTTTTAAGAAGTCGGTTAAAATAAGACAGCTACTTTAGTTCCGATTACGGCCCCGCGCCAACAAAGATCCATGTGCAACTGTAAAGTCAGTTGTTGCTTTCATACGGTAAGATTTGTTTACAATACCCTGATTCATTCACGTGGAGTTCGTACGAAATCAATCAAGGTCATCCTATTTCTGTTTTATCGTACTACAAGCCGCGTGCGCAATGGGATTTCCCATCGGCAAAATATCGAACTTTCATGCCCGTATTTAACACCTTTCGGGGATGATATCCTTCCATAGTGGTCGTCTACATTTTAAATGGAACTCTTGCGCACAAATTCATGCTTCTAGATCCAGTGCCTTAGGCAGTGCAGTATTTCAGTTAAAGTTTTTCATCAAGCAGATGAGTTCTTTGCTCCTATTTAAAACAATAGCAATTTATATTTATCTTAAGACTTCATAACATTCTCACTAATACAATAACTGATTACTAATAATAACTAGGATCCTGAGAACATCTTTAGTAACATTGTTGATCGTGAGAACTAAGCGGAAGCCAGTTTAATTCATATACCAGTTATAATTTATTTTCTGTAGACATTAAATACGATTGAACAGCTGCTTATCAACTGGTTTTATACAATCAATCAAATAAAGATGGGCTCACAATTTTCTCATTCAATGAGTCGTCAATTAGATTTTGCACAGAGCTTGGAACATCTCGGAAAACATTATTAATATCTATTTACGATTCAACAACACCGTCAACGAGTAACATGTACCTGTTATTAACACACCAATAGACTTCATTCAAAGTAATAAAACTTTATTAGAGAAGCCTTTGAAACTCCCTAACAAAAAGCACACAACTCGAAAACTTTGAAACTCAAAGAACCTGAGAAAACTTAAAAATTACGCACCAGTTTCACTGAATAACCAACCTTCAAAAACAATACCTGTTGCTATCCCAAGTATGTGGACGCGAAAACACGACACGACTAAAACGTATGTTTTTATATACGGGGATAAATACTAAAAACACGTTTGCACGCACCGTGGGCCGACGTCAGACTGATCGTAAATAATTACTGGTAAATGAACGATGGAGCCGTTTATTCATGTGTTCGGAAACGCGGAATAATCAACGAGCTTGTAGTATTATTTGTAACGTTAATAAGTAGATATAAGTAGAAGGAAAATTGTTGAGTTTTTTCGTAGTTGAGAGCAACGGACTTGCTTTATTTACCTTGTAGTAAAGTCAACGGGATACGGTTCTCCCAAAATTGTGTAGAGGTCTCATTGCGAGTATTCTCAAGCACTTTGGACTCACATTCCTATACGTCATATGGAATGTGGGTTATGTATATGAGGACGCGTAATGTCTCAGGTCTCTGATATGATATGACTTGAGAGTAAATACTGCGATAATGGAAGATAAAGATTTTACGGAAGAAGAAGACGTGTTGCATCGATCTGAAGTCAAAAAGTAGGATGATTACCTGTCCTAAAACGTTTTACTTTAAAAGACTTTACCAAAATAAGAGAACTTTTGGGAATCACCTCTTTATGAATTACAGAAATGAGGTTTTCTTTGAAAGAGTGACCGTATGAGATACTGATACTGTTAGCCTGCGTCATCCCACTGCTGGGCAAAGGCCACCATGACTTCCAGTTGCTACGATCCTTCTGACACAGCCAAAAGGCGTCGCGGCAGACCTCGTAGAAGATGGCGGGACGAGCTGGACAAAACAAACGACCAGTGACGACATTAGTTAAAAACTTTAAAGTAACTAGTAACCATTTGAAGCCACATGTAGAGGTCCCAAGAGCAAAATTATCATTTAAACTCTCGTTTAGTTGACTGGTTCCGATATTAGTGCGACGTGTGTTCAGCCATGCGAGAGCTCTCGATAGCTCGCAAAGCTCAGTACCTGTTTGAAGTCATCATTCACAACAAGGCGCCCGTATTTCACGAAGGTAGTGTTAGGAAGGTAGGCTTATAGGTATTTAGTATACTTGCACCACATTACGATAATTGTACTGAAGTTTTTTGCAGGGAGTGAGCCTAATAACTCTGCCTGACACACGGTCAAACACAGGACTACACGCGGAGCCTTCACTCTTGTGACTTCTCGACCATCATTGGCCTCATTGCTACTTCATGGTAGGTGATCTTTCAATGATCGAATATATTTTATCAGGAAACCAACAAATGCGAGTAATTTTAATACTTCGTACTGCCTGAAAAACTTGTTAATGCCATAACTATTGCAATGATGCCGAAAATATGACTAATTTCAGATTTTCAATTGAAGTGTTCCCACAAATTAAAATAGAATTAGTGTTAATAAGCGTGATAACTTACACTGGCGGCCACGGGCTTTTTCATTATGAGAAACAACCACCTGATTTCACGTTATACGTGTAAAATAAAACACAGCTACGCTGCTTGGCAAAAAAAAAAAAGAAATGATGGCGGAAAGAGGTAGGTTGTACTATCCCAGACTAGTTATTTCCTACTGCTCATGTACTGTGCTCTCTTTGCATTTTAGACGAGGAAGTCTGTTCCAGAAAAGCCACTCGAGAAGTCTCAAGAGCCAACAGCTTTGCACTTGCACTTTGGCAATACAATATCATGAAAAACAAACCCTTAACACGTTAGAATTAAGGTCTACATTCAGCAAGGTGCATCGCTCCAACTAATCAATAATCCACGGCCTTTGTCCTAGTGGCCAACGAAGAAAAATAGGTCATTTCCAACAACATGTATCATTAAAACGCTACTCCTGTTTGTAGCAAATTAGAAATGTTAACAAGTTTTTCCTTCTAGTCATTATTAAAAGTTAATGGGACAGTTTTGTCCATGTAACGTTTAAAGTATAATTCGTAACAAAATAGCTGTAGCGGCCATGTCTTTATTACCCGACAAAGCCAAAAGGAAGGGTTATGATTTTAGCAGTCTATGTATGTATGGTAACATTTTTATGAACCACCGTAGCGAACTAACTACTGAGCCGATTTAGATGAATGAGGTGTCAATCGATTCGTTATTAAGGTCTGGATGACACAGACATTTTATGCGAACAAAATATGGCGGATGCTACATTCAAAAAAGTAGGGGTCGATTTATTTTTATTGCGAAAGAAGATAAAATTCTGACTTCAAAAATCATCATCTACCTAGCCTTTTCCCAACTATGTTGGGGTCGGCTTCCAGTCTACCGGATGCAGCTGAATACCAGTATTTTACATGAAGTGACTGCCTATCTGACCTCCACAACCCAGTTAGTACTGGGTAATACGATACCCCTTGGTGAGACTGGTTGTCGGGACTTTTTGGGCCACTGACTTCCTAACGACTGTCAAAGATCTACAAATAACACTCGGGACCAACGGCTTAACGTGCTTTCCGAGGCACGGAGGAAACTCGGTATGTAATGGGTGGTCACCCATCCACAGATCAACCTAGGCAAGCACGGCTTAACCTAAAGATCGACCCGAGCGGCTGTTATTATTTAGCCACGAGCTCCTCTGACTTCAAAACTATTATAAAAAATTCGAAATAAAAAGTTAATTTCACACGTCATTAGGCACTCAAATATGTTAAAACCTATAACCTGCGACTCCGGATAACACAAACAAAAGAACCAAAAAAAATAAATGTCTTATCAATTGCTGTTTTTGTCGTATGGGTTTTAGTTTTCAGCTTATTTTTTTTTACGGACGCGTTTGCATACGATTCAGCATTTTTCGCTGCGGTCTATCAGTGCGACTTTGCCGCTGTGGTTTTGCCCTTGTCGTTCCAGCTTAAAACAAGCCGGTAAATCCCTATCCCAAGATAAAACCGTACACATTTTATAGGCAAGTGTGATATTTTCTGGAAAGTACCGCAGCTCTCGATTCAAATAAACAGTACCTACAGCTGATTAATTTAATCTGTCAATGTAGTGCAACAATAGCGATCACGTTACATAATACATATATAAAATTATCGAGGTATTAGACATCGTACTGGAACGAGTAATTTCATCGAGTCAATACTGTGAGTCAATATTAATTAACTGCCAATATTATGATTAAAATTCCGTCAAGTGCCCCAGATTCTGAAAGAATAATCATGTCCCCGATCCGTTTCTGATCAAAAGATCATTGATTGATTGATTTTGATAGTTAATAAACAATAGCCAATAAAAGCAATAATCTTCAAGTTAGACAACATAATAGATGAAACTGCCTCGTTCCCGCGGACAGATGTGTTGATGAGGAGTATGATGCGTCTCTTCTGCTGCCATGCTGAGATAAGGGTCTTTTGGCCTCGTACAGGACCTATTTCGTTTGTTTTATCTTTTTCTTTTTTTATATCGTCGGGGATAGTGCAAATCCGCAGAACTAGGATGGGATAATTCCGCGTATCTGAAAAATGTAGCCAATTTCAATTACGCATTGTCGTAGCGACTAAATTAATGAATTTAATAGATTTTTAACAATACATAGAACACGTGAATTGTTACTATTCATATAAAAATGAGGTAAAAATCGTTGAAATAAATAAATATATAAACTTTTAACTTTCCCCTGTAAACCTACACGTAGTGCAGATACGCGCACTTTACGTATGGTAGATTCGCGGATTTGCACTATCCCCGACGATATACTTATGTAATTTTGTGTTATTGTTAATTTAAACATATTTTGTTTTGTCCTGTGCGAGAGTAATAAATACTTTTACTTTCTTTCTTTATTCTTCTTTCCAGCCCCCGTAGCATGACCACCGCAGACAAGGATTTCTTTGACGGAAGAATCGACAAAATAACAGATAGTGCAAAGAAATCTGTAATTGTGTCGACACAATCTGTAATTTTTTCGATTCTTCCGTCAAAGAAATCCTTGTCTACGGTGGTCATGCTACGGGGGCTGCTAAAAGACTAGAAAGTAGTAAAAGACGGGCGTCTTGAGGCACAGTGAAGTGCGTAAAAGTACTCATTCTCAACCTAATTTAAATAAATGACATTTTATTTTGCTTAATTTCCGAAACTTCATAAACGAACGACCTAGAGGTATTTAATGAGACAAAGGACAGGTGTATGACAATTAGGAACACCCAAATCACAGCGAATTAACTTCCACACAAACAGTTAGTATGATATGTACAATTATTAGTGAATTAATTTCTAGCCCCGATTACACCGTATTTGCCTATCACACAAATGGATAAGTAGACTTACAATTTATTAGTTAATTTATTTTTAGCTCCGATTACACCGTATTTGCATATCTTGAAGATACCATAATTGTGAGTTAAATCGGTAACCCATCAACGCGATTATTTTATAATATTTTAAGTTTATGTAACCGTTATTTCAAAATGCGTAACTATCGATTCGATGCGCTTACTTACGCATTCGACATTGCTTAGCTACTTGTGTTACCTTCAACATCTTATTTAAAAACCGTGTATGAGTAGAGAATTTGCTCTACGCTACAAATTTGACTTAATATGTAGCAGTGGCGAAGGTTCCGTAGAACTCGATTTCTACCGGCTTCCCTTTTAAAAATGGCACAGTCAGTATTCTATAGACAAATAATATAATCACATTAAAGATATGTACTCCAGCTTACCTCTTACAAAAATTGACCCTTCGCTACTGATATGTAGAAAAATAGGGAGATCTATACCCATCAGTGGGTGATCCCGGGCTAAAGAGATGAAGATTATGATAACAATTGTTGGCAACATTACATTTGTAGCGCCATCTGCGGACGACAGCAAAGAAACAGACATCAACGAAGGTACCTAAGGCGAAGCACAAGCGGAGCGGGCTCTTGGACTTTCGGATTTTGGATAGTTCACTATTCTCATACACGCTATCTTTGATTGTTATTTACTTGTACCTAACTTATAGTTAATATAAATAATTATAATTAACCAGTTGATTGTTTCGAATTTATTTAACGTAAAAATAGTTTTTAATTTCACGCAATATAGACCGAAATTATAGAATTCATATTATAGTAACCTTCAAACACTGTTTTAAGCATTCACGGTTTACAACTAAACTTATACTGTCACTTACGGGATATCTTCCGTGATTGTTCGGTATAAGATAATGGTAAACTTGTTAAAAGGAAGAGTTGAGCAACTAGCAAGCGGGTAAGTTACTCAACTATAACTTGGCATCCCCAACCCCGACGTCTGTCGGATACTCAACCCGTATACAACATTAGTTTTAGTATATGTGATACCTGAAACATATGTAAAGAATCTATGTACAAAATTTCAAAACTGTGTCATGATAAATCACAAAGTTATAAGCTTGTTCTGTTACCTAGTTGTCCGCACAAAAACGTGGTCACCACGCAGCGCGCGCCTCCAGCGTCGTCTTGAGCTCATTGATAACAATAATTTGGCAGTAGGTACCTAAATTAGTGCGATAGGTACTCAAAGTCGCTCGGTGTCCAACTTTTAACTTTTTTTAATATTTTTGGGAAAAAATATAACATGGTTTCAAAATTATTGAAATCGATTCAGTTACTTATTCTGAATAAACTGTATTCAGGTTTCGCATATACTAAAAATAATGTTGTATATACGGACTAACTGAAAACTATACCCACGATACAATTAGATATTGCTAGATAAAAACCGTGTAGATAGATACTCTTTTCACCAATGTTTTCCAATTTTCATTGACGGTTTTCCACTTTTCAACCTTATTACTTATATGTATAAAGGTGAAAAGGGCAGACTGTCAGTCAACTCGGTAGTAAATTACTGGGAACCGGTAATATAGTTTACTAGACCCGTATAAACCCAGTTACCCAGCTTAACTCTGCCCACACCGCGAACCCCGCGTAAAAATGCTATTAAACAAAGCGCGCACAACTCTTATAGTGACCCGACTTGGAACCCTGCCAAGCCCCGTAATGACAAAAGACGGCTAGATAATGTAACATCAGCATATCACAGACGTACCAGCTGTGTTTCGCGCATGCGTATGAAGAATCAATTTATTTCCAAAGGTTTGTGCTAAGTGAAACCTTCATGGCTGTTGGGTGTTGATTGATTAATAATACAATTCTTTACAGTTGAAAAATTTCATGTTTAGAGGAATTTCTTGTCATAATAAGGCGTCCTTAGCTCGAATCTACTGAAAGTACCGACACAGCTTGCAGAGTGAGCCAGCTGAATTGGAAATGGGCTGGCCATGTTTGTCAAAAGACCGATGTCCGGCGAAATAAACAAGTCTTGATTTCTTGAAGTGGAGACCACGTATCGGTAGTAGAAAGTAGAGTAGACCCCATGGCGAAGTGCGTCAACGAAGATAAGGACCCGTCCGAAAGTAGCTCACAACTTCGAAATGAATCCTAAACCTCATAATTTTCGGATTCATGAGTTTTGAAAGCACATCGGGAGTTCGGACAACTGTCCAATCGTGTTGTCATTCATTTTTAGTTCGGGCTCCCCAACTAATCAGATGTCCGCAAATGATACTCACGTAACTTCGGCCGAAACTACGGGCTTCTGGCTTTGAGTAGACGACCAGGTATGAGAACACTTCAAAAGATGGCTGAGATAGACGTGATGCGAAAGGTGGAGGCTGGTGTTGTGGCTCAGCTTGGGAGAGGTCTATGTCTAGCCGTGGGCTGGTATAGGCTGAGTTGATCGCGCATAGACAATAACAAAGCATAACGAATCTATATCCAATCGATGCAAATGAGATATACTATACACACGACATAGCATTAGTTGGTAATAATAAGTAATTGGCTGTGAGACCAGTTTTAATTTTTAAGATAAAATTTCAAAAAGCTGTGGTTTTTGCCAATAATAAATAAATAAATAGAACACAGTACACACACAGACACACACACATACACGTACACAGTATTCTCAGTGTATTTGCAGATCGGTGGGATACCTCGATGTTGCCGAGAAGGATGCGGCTCCACGCTGAATTTTAATTGTATATTTACATCTGTGTCTGTAACCTACTAACACTAGAAGTTAGTCAAATTGTTACTAACCCTATTGACTCCGGTCTTAAATAAAAACTTACTGTTCTAGTTCATAAAAGTGAGTCGTTTGTATTATATTCCCTCAAGGAGAAATTCGATAAAGCTTTTCCAAAAAAGTAGCGATACCAAGTTACCGAGAGAAGCTGAGAGCTTTTACCACAAATAGTTTAGCGGACGTAGCCGCAGCTAACTAAAGCTATAATAAAAGATTATATTAAATGAATGGGATAACTATCCCTGTTGAACCCAAAAGGGACCTCCGATGACGTTTTAATCCAGGGACCTTTAAGCCACGCCATTCAAAACCTTCATATCCCTAAGCCATAATCTTACGATGCGTATTCCTAATGGGTTATACGTAGGGTTATACGCAAAATCCGGAGTTTTTGACTAGAGAGGATTTTATAGAAAATATAAAAAGATTGATCGGTAAGTACTGAAATAACCCGAACCGACCCGAAATACCGACTGCGAAAAGCCAGTTATGTTCGGGCTTTTCAAAAATTTACAAATTGCAACCCTAGTTACACGATACCCAACAAAGAGTAGGTCCTTTATTTTATGTGCTGTGGAATCTGAAATTAGTTTCATCAGAGAATTTTAAAGTGAAGCTTATCTGAAACTATCTAGATTGCCTCGTTATTCCGTGACCTTATTTCAAGATGAAAAGAGCGTTACGAAAATTCGCCGCAAAAATTAATTACTTGCACAATATTAAGACAAAACAATGGCGAATAAATAAACAATTTCCTGATCAAACTCCGCAAGTAAAGCTTGGTTAAAATTGAACAATAAATGTTACAAGCTTTACTGAAAGGGTTACAAGCAATTAATGTAATTACAAAGTTTTTGACGCCAACGCGAACGAACCTTTTAATAATTAAAATTAAAGCTCGCGACGTTAACGGAATTAGTGGATAAACTTGACAGACTGAAGGCGAGTGTTGCCAGGTTTCATATTAATATACTCGGCCTACCTTCCATCTTGTGCGTCCCATGCTCTGACCGTACACACTTGATGACTCTATGACTGCATCCACGAGTGGAGTTCGCGTAGCTGAATTTTGGACTAAATATTTTTTATGTTTTTGCCGTCAAAACGCTAAAAAGAAGAATATTTTTGTTAACAACATAAGTAACGCGTTTTGTTCCATGATTTAAAACGTAGATTTTCATGTGCAACCCATTTTTGGATACAGATATTGTGCAAAATGCTATATGTATACTTGAAAAATTGATTATATATAAAAAATGTACGTGTTTATAATGATTCGATTTGATTATAATTGAGCAAATTCAAATTCTTCACGTTTATAAAAAGTTGCAGTAAAACTAGTTCTTTAAGCCAATTTTTTCAGGGTATAATTATATTTAAATTGTTATATTTTGGTACTATTAAATCTAACTGCCGTGACCTTAAATTTGCCGGCAAAGCATTGGGCCCGTATATTTCTAGACAACTAGACGGGGTCGCGGCACTCGCGGCAGACTGAGGAAAAAATGGCTTCCTCATGAATTGGCGAAAAATAGCATAACATCGAGCGAAGAGGAAGGAATTTGGTCGGTACCTTTACCCAGGGCTGGGACTAAATTGCGAAACAAAAATAGTACTCAGAACGTAATCAATTCGAAAATACTACCGATCAGTGGCGAAGGTACCATACAACTCGATTCCTACCAGATTCCTTTTGAAAAATGGCGCAGTCAGTTTTCTATAGACAAATAATAGAATCACATTAAAGATATGTACTCCAACTTACCTCTTACAAAAATTAACCCTTCGCTACTGCTACCAATTAAAGTAGCTTCTTCACATTCCTTATCAAATCAGTACTCGCCTACATAATACCACCTTATTACTAGATTTTATGTTTATGACTACTGTGTCATGTAGAACATGCTTTATTTGCTCAGTTGAGAATATTTATTTCATTGTGTTGACTACATATGCTAGGCATATAGGCCACTAAACTCTATTAAAATAAATATGTTTTTAATTACATACATAGTGCAAGAAATGTTCAGTTGTATTATTTATGAAATACAATATGCCTTGGTATTTTGTTGTAGCTTTGAATTAAATTAAAAGGTGTTTTTTTTTTATGAATATGATAGCTCATTATGACTAACTTAACTTTTCACCTTTTTATTAAATGCATTTAACTTGCAAGGGTCATAAATGGCAGTAAATCCAGATTTAACAGTTCAATCAATATTATTATCAATGAAGAATAAAATCACAGAATTAATTGCCTGATAAAGTAAGTAATAAACCATGAATTTAGATCCATGTAATCTTTATTAACAGATAATTATATGATGATAAGATCAGCCTGTTCATTGACCTATTTCATTTATTTGACAAATGCTTAGCAAAAAAGAAAATTGGGAAAAAAGGATTGTTTTTTTTTTTTAATGGGAGCTGCTCATGATCGTTTCCTTGCCTGATTGAAAGCAAGCATACCAATCCAGATAAATATTAAGATTCTGGGGAGATTTTTCCACCACATATTCCCCAGCTAAAACACTTGGACATGGTGAAGGGTGGGTATTTTGAGTGACTGAGTATTAGCTTGACTTGAAAAAAATCGATTTTGATTTGATTTCTGTTTTGGTCCATAAATTAAACACGTATTTGCACAACTGGTGCAGTGCATTGCATTTAAGTATTACCATACCATGCCAATGAAGTTTTTATTAGTTTTGTTGCATATTAGTATAACTCCTGGAATGCTATTGTTTTGTGTTTACAATGTGTTGATAATATAAACACAATCTACTTGACATGAATCATCATCATCATCTGAATAGCCTTGTCCCAACTTTGTTGGGTCTGAATACCAGTATTTTACATGGAACTACTGCCTATCTAACGTCCATAACCCAGTTAGCACTGGGTAATACAATACCCCTTGGTAAGACTGGTTGTCAGACTTTTGGGTCACTGATTTGGCTGAGTTCTCAATGGGACTTTCTATCAGCATAAATGACTATCTTCCAATCAGACTTTCATTCACTAAACAACCATTTTAGGAACTGAATTATCTTCATCTGTGGCTACATTTGGTATGAGAGGAAACTCTTAGCAAAAATATTGGCCTTGCAAAATGATAACTGGCAGGCAATGCATAGCCTAAATCTATGGTGAGTTTTAAAAATTTATCACCATCAGTTTTTATCTATGATTATTTGCAAACAATTGAATTATGAACTAGAAGTTGTAAAAAAAACAGTATGTATTTAACTTGAAATTGCCTGCTTCAGTTAAAACATTTTTTTCTTTGGTATTATAATTATTTGGTTTTCATGTAACATATTTTATTTTAATTTTCAGTTTGTTAAAAAAGAGTTTTTATGTATTTAACACTAAATTTTGCTGTGTCCTAACAGGTTCTACAACAGCTCTTAGCTCTAAGCCTTTTGTTAACACTACATGGAATGCAAATAAATGAATATGAATATTATTTTTAGAGCTGTGCAGGTGGCTATACACTGGTCTAACACCATTTGAGTTTCATCAACATAAAAAGAAGTTAAAACATTTTCTTTTTAATTGTATACTATTCATGACTAATATGGATAAATGCATCTGTATGTTAATATGTATTAGGGTACTTCAGTTTTCAGTTTTCATAGAGAACTTTCATTGTGATTTCACTTACAAGAAAAAAATGTGTGTTGAGCAAGAAATCTTAATGTGAACCTACCATACTGTATTAAAATTACAAGCCATGTCCCATTGGGTATTTCCATCTGCAAAGCTAAGTTTAATTCCATATTTATTTTAGACCCAGCTGTTTAAAGTGTTCAGTGTGCATTGTCTGTCATTAAAATTATTATTTTGATTATAGTATATGATATGAACTTTTATTATTTTTGCAATATTTAACTACTTAAATAATAATTCTGAATGATATTTATTGGAGAGGCTGTAAATCAAGTATAATTGGTTAATTTTACTATAATAACTAAACTACTAAAGGGTTCTTTATTCGACATATAATAATACTCTCAGAAGGGTAAATTTTACTTTACTTTGTTGTAAGATTCAATAATTGTAGAGCCTAATGAATAAGACAATCTTAAAACCAGACAAATGAAAAAGTATTTATAATTAAAAAAGAAAAGCAATAACATGTCGAGGTGAAAGTGAGTGTGAAATACGCATACGAAGCGGCAAAAAAATCGAGTTGGCAACGTTACAATTACGAAAGGACCAAAAAATACTAGTCGCTGTCGTAAAATACAAACCGCTTAAGTTATGAAAAGGTCGATCGAGATATATCTAGAACTAGAACAATCTAGGTCGTATGCCGCGCATACGTAGGATAAAACAGCAGTCGGTAATTCTCACGCCGATTCACCGCAGTTTTTATATCCCAATGTCCCAAGCAGTATTAAAGGCGTTAAGATATAAAACATACGCTACGACTTCTCTAAACAAAAAAGCGACAAATCAATAACATCTTATACAGTACACAAACAAAATCAATAATTTCAACAAGGGACTAACCACACTGGCGGTGTCTTGGCTGTCTAGAGAATACTTGTCCGTTTCCTTCCCTTGGTTGTCGTTGGAGAAATTTTCATATTTGCGCGTGGGGCTACTTTTCATCGTTCACACAATGCCTTTCAGCTTAGGCCCCGATCGACATTTTTCACACCCAAGAAGACGACACGAACAATCAACGAATGTAAAATCACTGACAGAATGAAGCAAAAGCAAACAACTGACGTTTCAGAACTGACATGTCAATATCTTTTGACAGTAGAGGTTGACACTAACACACTAAACTAAAACGTTCTTTTAGTAGATTTATATTTACTGTTTCATCAGTATAATGTTGTTTTAAAATAAAAACCTTACCATTTTATTCGTCTATACTTGGCTGTGTGTTTTTATTGATGAAAATTAACAAGCAATTTGCTGGTAAATAATCAGGTCGCTATCTATTTAGTCGATTACAAATGTATCGGTAGCTCACCACTACGGCGTGTGATAGATGAATGAAAACACGAAAATAGAAATTGAATTCACGCTATTTCTAAACGAGTTATCAACAAGCTTATAAACGTATAAGCAGTAATGAAATTCTGCTAAAATGTTCAATTGTTGACGTATCTAAAAATTCTTTATGTAAATTATAACCTAACAACCAACACATACACAAACTAAACTATAAATAATATTCATAGCGTACTTACATTCGTTTGATCCCAGGAATCATTAGGATCATTAGGGTCCCACAATTGTATTTTGGTATATTCTTTGTATGTTTCATTTTTGTTGTTTCTACGGAACATCTGTAAATTAACACCATTTTGACACTGCAATTTTGTTTTCATTTTACATGGTCACAAAAAAATCATAAAGCAATATTGTAAAAAGGAGGTTGGTTACACAAATCACAACACATTTTTCATTCAAAAATGACAACTCTGTACTTTACTTTTGACGATATTTGCCTACTCACCTAAATTATTAAAACAAATAACTTTTATGACATAGTAACACACAGTACAATAACATAGCCACTACTGAATAAATTTATTACTAAGTACCTATCTTCCGTGTCTCTTATCAGTGAGCGCACGTAAGTGTATAGGCAGTTTCGTAGTATAAAATCGAGATAGCTCACATATTATTAGCTTATCAGAATTTCGCAAGGGTTTTGGAGAAATAATGTTAAACAGTCGATTTTTACTCATAATATGCGATTGTGTATGTCCTTTTTGTGGTTGAGCGTAATCCGCTTAATTATTTCCTTCCTTCAGTTAGTTAAAGGAAATAACCGCTCATTGGATGTCAATCTAAAACTAACCTTATGTTAGTAACGTAAAGTAACATTGTGTATATTGTATGCTGAAGAGTGAAAGAAGTAGGGTACTGGGTGCGTATAGATGCTATTAGATTATAGTTTCTTTAGCTTGTCTTGCTTCTTGGTAAATAGTAGACTAACACGATACAGTTACGTATTCATGACTCACCTGGACACACTTTCACACGTTGATTTTTGTTTTCAAAAGGAAACAAAAATCAACGACATTTCAAAATTTAACTCATTGCAGGTGGTTGGATAATCAGATTACTTGCAATAAAAAAAAGTTAATTAGATTCTAATTAGCTATTAGAATTAATTCTGATGTATGTGTCATTTGTATGGTCATTATTATATAGTTTGTATTTTGGATTTCCGAATAATTTACTTACTTTACATGCTTTAATTAAACAAACAAAAAATTGTACATGTACAAAAGCATAAAATAATTAAAGGGCTTCAAAATTTTCGTCCGCATCGCTGTCACCGGGAATGGTGGAATTTTGTGTTGATTTTAGTTTTAGAAACCATTACACTTTTTATTATGTTGTAAAAATAATTGTCTAGTACACTTCAACCAACTTATCTCTGCAGGCGGGAAAATACAGAACTAAAAAAAATGTACCAAGTTTGACATGTTGATGCAAATTTTCTTGACAAGCAACGCCACCATGAACTGCTCACTTAAACAGGTCTGTCAGTCTCATAAACTAAAATTAAGCGGTGTTCTACCTTTTTGACGAAGCCTGGGAGTCGAACTGAAATATTTAAACAAATAAGAAAAGCAACTGATCTAACAATGATTTATTTAAATATTGCCTATAAATAAGATTTACAAAATTGGAAAGCATTTGTTCTAGGGCTTTACTTCAGGCTATCCTGTAGTCCATAGCCCGGGCCGGTGGGCTCTTCCGTCAGGGAGGTCAGCCCTCCTAGGGGTTCGCTGGCGAATCTTCCATTCCTGAGAAAAATAAAATATTTTTTTTTACTAAAGTTGTAAAATTGTTTTGTTGGATGATGAAATGGTATCACAACTCCACTGTTTGCCGATAGTTATAACAACCATAGAGAAAGATAGTATAACCACAATGAGGTTCTTTCTAGGCCAGCTTCCACTGAAAAACGATAGATGGCGCTGTATGAAAACGCTGACTCAGTGTAAAAAATAATTGTATGGCTGTGTGGAGCTGGCGTTCTTTGCCTTTTAAAAATAAAATGGTGGCTAGTACATGTCTGTGGGTGCTTTTTTCGTATTTTATATAAAATTACAGCCAAAATGAAAAAAGTATGTTGCAATGCAACAAAAACGCAAATCGAACGAAAAAAGACGAACGCACACAAATAAGAAGAAACACTTTTGAAAGGCAATGAACGCCAGCTCCATACAGCCGAACAATTTTTTTTACGTTAAGTCAAGTACAGCGCCATCTATCATTTCTTTTGTGGAAGCTGGCGTAGAAAAAATCTCATTATAAACATATGCATAATCAGCATATCGCTTACAATATAGCTGCTATAGTTCAATAGAAAGATATCTTGACCGAAGTATGTTTTGAGTTAATCATACTTTTAAGATTTTACTGTCATTGTAATTCACAGTAATTTAGTTGTTGTTATTTGAAATTTGTTTTTTTTTTATATTTACTAAAGGGGCTTACTCTTGACCTCTATCTAGTCCTGAGGACAGAGATTAGGTCGACGATGAGACGAGCTAACAAAAAGAAGCCTATTAACTCGCGACGAAATAATGTTTGCGCGTTCTCGCGATTTATTAAAATGATAGCTTAGTTTAACGTGTTTGGGAGTTATTTATTGTTTCAGTATGTACCTATAAAATACTCATTTATATTAATCCATTTGCTTTTTCAACACATTCAGTGCCGGGGACCCACCTGGTGGGTTCACTCAAGTCGCACTTGCGATGCCGGGAACCCACTTGGAGGGTCCACTACTCACTTGCAATATGTATGATGGGATGGCACATGTGCTCTATGAAACGACACGAATGAGTATTCATAAATGTCTCAGTGAGATATTGAAATTTAGTTACTTAGGTTGCGTTTTACATATATCCGATTTTTGAAACAGATACTTACAAGAGCAAATTTTATAACCGAAACAAAATTTATCTCAATTTGGTTTTGTTTAAGATATCTTAGGTACTAATGAACTAGGGCAGCTATATGTTCCGCTGGTCTGTCATGCACCACGCGAGCCCAGTACGATTTGGTAGATGTGACATATCTTTTCAATATATGATTTTGGTTGTAGGACATGCCGGTTTCTTCAAGATGTTATGACTGTCACCCAAAGGTTTACTGGTAGAGAATGCCTTGTGGCATTAAGTCCGCCTATGTACCACTCTTGTATATGAAGTTTAAATAAATAAATTAAATAATATACACAAAGTTATGCGTAAAAAGGAAAAACAAGACGGTACCCACAGAGCAGGAAAACGCAATGGCGGCCGCTGCTGGAGACGGTATTGATAATACATTCCATACGAACCAAATCTGGCGTTACCGTATACTCATAGAAATTGAAAAGCCGTAGCATGCGATACCCCAAACGCATGTATGCGATATCTAAGACCCCGCGTCCTAATCGATCGGTCGCATGAATTCACTTCATAATACGTCGCACTAGCTTGTGCTCGCAGCCCGTTATGTACGGAAAAAACTCACGGGAACATTTTAAATGTAGCCTATAATAACAACGTTTTAAAAAAATAGCTTCGGGGATAATGTAGCTTCGAGTTAGTTATAGAATTTTCGGAATCCGATCAGTAGCTCCGAAGATTACCCCCTACATGCAAACTTACAAACAAATACCTCTTTATAGTATTAGTACAGATTTGTTCGGAAAATAGGTAGGCGCACGTTGTCGCTTTCATTTTGTGATCACTTTGGTTAGATCGCGGCCTAACTCGTCCCCATTTAGTGGTTGATGTGCTTGATTAATCTGTCTATGTTTCAAGACTGTCTAACTAATAATAACTTGCATACTCTTTGGTATATAGGGTGACTGGTAATTAGTGACCGATACTTAAACACGTGATTGTACTCATGATAACAAACAACTTTCCCAAAGAAACTTTTTTTTAATTCTCGTTCACTTTTATCCCAATAACACAACAGCCGCCCCGTCCTGTTTCCCACTGTACTCTGCCTACCCACTGTTGCACGGTACGATAGTAATGAGACAGAACAGCGTCACACGGCTAACAGCTGATAGGTCACAGGCGCGCGCGCGCGAATTTCATACGGCCTTGTGTTATTGGGATAAAAGTGAACGAGTAAGTATAAAAGAAATTTTTCTTTGGGAAAGTTGTTCGCTGTCATGAGTACAATCACGTGTTTAAGTATCGGTGACTAATTACCAGTATGTAATACTAGTTAGATAAATAAATTATTGGAAAGGATATCGTACCTCGGGCCAGGTTTTGGTTTCTCGTCTTTTTTCAGTTTTTCAATAATTTCTTTCGTATCTTCCGCAGTCAGGTCTTCCTGAAAACACATTAAATAATGTATGATGTAGTTTATGTACTTATTAATTTCTGAAACTGGAATGATCACTATCGCAATGGCGTTTACGGTACAAAAACCCCAATTCCGGGTTAAGTTAGCGTTTGTACAGAAAATTTTCCCAATCAACCTTGAACCGAATGCTTTAGAGAAGTTGAAAATCTATTACAGAAATTTGACAGATTGTAGTAGGTTGATGTGATGGCATCTGTACATGAGCTGTAATATTGCAATATACATTTTTTGATGTACAATAAAGAATAAGATCAAAACACGAATCTGAGTTTTTATTTTTATTTATGACAAACATTAGTAGATATTCTTATAACAAATTACGTGAATTAAGGCGACTATCAACGTCTGGTTTTCAGATTAATACCCCATATTCGCTTTTAAGGTTGACCCTCATCTTTCAGCACGGAATCGTAGTTTTCCAGGCTATCTAGACACAGACAGAAAGCGACGTGCTATACGCTAACAGAGCGAGAGTGCTAGAGCACGCGGCAGCACCGACGATGCGCTCAGATCTTCAGAAAAGGATAGGATCACAGAAAAATGCGATTCCGTGCTGTTAGATGGGGTTCCACCCTTAATATGCCGTGGTTTTAAATGTTGCGCTGAGCCGACAAAACATTATCAATACATCCATGAGCGTTAAACATGTCAGTGTTAGATTCCCAACATTAGGAATTGAATAAGAAGTCACGTCAAATAAAACTAAATCTTATTATTTTTCACTGTGTGCGAGGTCCACAGTAAAGCACAAACTTGAAATCTAATGTGAGACAGCCACACATATTAAGTACAAAATCACAACAACCAGCCAACCAACCAGTCTTACCAAGGGGTACCGTATTAATCAGTACTAACTGGGTTGTGGAGGTCAGATAGGCAGTTGCTCCATGTAAAATACTGGTATTCAGCTGCATCCGGTTAGACTGGAAGGCGTCCCCAAACATAGTTGGGAAAAGGCTAGGCAGATGATGTTGATCAAGTACAAAACCGCCAAAAACGGAGAGATTTTGAAGAGACCTATCAGCATTGGATGTCTAAAGGTTATAATTAAAGGGACGAAGTAATACTCACGTAGTAATCGTCGTTAACTTGAAGCATTGGAGCATTGACACAAGCACCGAGGCACTCGACCTGGAAAAGTCAATGAGAAGTTAAGAATTTTTCAGAAATTAATAGATACTGCTAATTATTATAACAGAGGCACTAGCACGGAGGCGCGGTGTACAAGTAACGTAAATACGTCTATTTTAAAATTAAAAATATTCGTTTCACATACAGGGTGTAACAGAAAAGGTATAGTTATATGAAAGGATAAGCTGTAGACCATCAAACTGAACAACTTCCTCCATGGGTCCAACATCGTAAATGCGAAAAAATTATCAGCTGTCCCATACTAAATTTCAATAGCTACTCGACCCAAATGTATGGGGCTTTTCTGCACGCAAAATACGCGCTTTGATGTGGAGTTGCGGACACCAGCCCATTATACAATACAATACCCTTTCTGTTACACCCTGTATAATATTTTCATAATTTTATGAACTTATTCTATATCTATCTTCGTATATAAAAATCTCGTGTCACGGTGTTTGTGGTCGCACTCCTCCGAAACGGCTCGACCGATTTTTATGAAATTTTTTATGGTATTTAGTAGGTATGAGAATAGGTCGTAAAGTATATTTCACGCCGCTAATTTCACGCGGACGAAGGTCGCGGGGCACAGCTAGTATTCTATTAAGCGAAAATTTGGATGGATGGATGTTTGTTACTCACAAAAAAAGTATAAAGAGAGAAATCTTTTGTGAGTTTGAATGTATGCAGAGGGTAATCTCCGCATATATGGTGTAACATTATTTCGGATAGACATACTTAGGCTACTTTTTATCCAGGTACCATGCAGGCGAAGCCACGCACAGAAGCTAGTAGAAGTACAAAGACGTTCAGTTAACTTAAATTAACACACCTCAGAAATGGAGAATTTCCCACAAGGGCTGTTGCCACCAACTTTACACTGGGTTGCCTCAGTAATTATCTTCAGGATGTCTTCAGCTCCACGCAGAGCGCAGGGTGTAGTTGTGCAGACTTGGAGGTGGTACTTGCCGATTGGTCGTCTGTAAGTTTAAAAGCTACAGGTGAAGTACCAATTAGAAAACACTTTGGTTTACACAATTACGGAATCAAATTAGATAGCATCAACGTAAGTCTATGAAAACAGTTTTGCAGGTGGCAAAATTTCCCCAGGTTGCAGTGGCTATAGAGCTACATGGAAAATGATAACCATTTATTTTGCTGCAGTCTGTCTACATTCATGGTTACAAAAGAGCCTCTAGTGTGACCACACCAACCCGCTCGCATCCAGCAGATATGCGTGGTTTTCAAAACCAGAAAAAAGAGTAAAAAGCAGACTACTAAACAATTTATTATTTGATTGTAACGGTGCAAGGGAGGGAAGTTCTTGCTATATTGCAAATGCTTTTCTAAGAATACACAACACTGTTTCTGTAATATTCTGTTTTTAATAAACAACACCACACCAATTTTCCTAGAGTACAAACTCATTTTGCCAGTTATGTCTAAGTACCATATAATGGTGACCAGAGCCTATTGCCATCAACAAGGTAAAGATCTACAACAGGTTGCTAATGAGAAAACTCACCTAATGAACATTGTGTAGAAGGTAGCCACCTCATAAACCCTCATGCGTGGCAGTTTGAGCAGGTCAGCTACATGGTGCATAGCAGAGATGGGCAGCCAGCCTCCATTCTGACGCTGGGCTAGGTCGAGAAGCGGGATCATCGCTCCACGCTTGTGACCCTCTGGGTAGATTGCCAGTATGGCTGTCACTCGCTAAGTATGATTTGGAAATGTTTATTAATGAGTGTTTGATCACTTGTTATATACCTAGTCCGATTTTACTAATATTAGATGTTATATGAGATTATTTGTGTGGGAAATCTTAGTTTAAGAATTGCTAGCTTGTTCTGTTGTATGCTTACATCTGAATGACAGACTTGGACGATATACATAGGCAATCTTTAATAAAAGAAGGAATTATAAAAGCTTTCAGAACTTCAATCTTTGAACTTAATACTTCAGTATTGTTGATATTTAGGTACCAGAAAACACATGACAAGTGGTTATAATACTTTCTAAATGTATTTTGTTTTGATTTGTTAACACTTCATTAAGTTAACCTAGAAATATTTACAATCATTTCGTTTAGCTGTTTCTATCTTAATTAATTATTACTACGCCTCGCATTTAACAATATTGAATCAAAATGTCAATCTTCTGTCACAATCAGTTCTAATTTGAATTATGAACTGCGACAAGACGAATGTTTAGTGAAAACAGATGACTGTCACTGACCTTTTTGTTCTCCTCCGTGAAGTTGAAGGAGATGTCAGGGTTGTCCTGGGGAGAATCACGGTGGACGAACAAGTTGTCATGCTGCAGAGCTGCGCTGGTCTGAATATTCCTGGATACGGCACGCAGCTGAAAATGCGATTACAAATCACTATAGTAGAAACGTCAAAACGTTATTATATAATACCATTGTTTACAGTAGCCCCAACGCCGTTCTATGCTTAAACTGACATACCACGCCTTGTACTCCAGTCTTCAGGCCGGATAGCATGGTTATTTTAACAATATTATTCTAAGTTTTTAAGAAATAATATTGCGAAACACTGTTCGCCAACACTTAAGTTCTGTGATTAACTTCAGCTCAGTTATCAGTTTGACAGGTACATTCCGAAATCTTATCAGAAGTTTGTACTGTTTTAGTTTCATGAACTCATGAAAATAAAACGGTAAAAGTAAAATATAATTAGTGAAAAAAAAAATTATAGGTTTGACTAAACTATGTAACGTTAGAGCTAATTTGTTTGTACTTTTGTCTGGAAATCATGCTATACCAACTGTTGGAAATTCATTGTTTTGTTTTAAACTCGAGGACTTTGAACGCACACCAATGTTGAAATGGGACCAGCCAACTTCATGTCAATCACGAAAATAACTTTCAATATCAATCAAAACTATATTTTATCCGGTTATGTTAAGGCTCAAATTTGTTTGGCACATTTAAGTAATAATAAGGATAATTTTATTAAAACGGATGTTTTTCAATTGAGAAACTTAAAATTAATATAGCTTTTTAAAAAATCACCTCAGATTATGTATTTACCTCCACCTTCGTAAGCGCCATTCACCTAACGTAATTTCTACAGCAATTTAGATTAAGAAAGAATTTAGCATAATTTTAATCAATCGCAATATTTTACTTAATCAAAATGAACCGACCAATTACAGCATTCTATTAAACAGGTGGGTACTAGTGCATATTTCGTCTCATTTCAATTTCGAGAGCAGAGGTGACCCTGTGAGAGCAGGGGTGGCCCAGTGAGAGCAGGGCTTGCCCAGTGAGAGCAAGGGTGGCCAGGTGAGAGCAGAGGTAGCCCAATGAGGGCATGGGTGGCCCAGTGGTGGTGGCCCTGATTTCGAGCAGTAAGTCGTGGGTTCGAACCCAGGCAGGCGCAATACTTTGTGTACATAATTTATTTCATCACCTCTGATCTCAAAAACGGTGAATGAAAACATCATGAGGAAACCGGCATTTCCTAGAAGCCAAAATTCGAGGACATGTGACATCTACCAAGCGCACGGGGCGTAGTGGATTATTATAGCCCATTCTGTCTCATAGAGAGGAGGCCGTGTGTCCCAGCAGTGGGAACATTATAGGCTGATTATGCAGTTATGCAATTTCGAGATTTGTTCTAGAAAACTTGTACAACATCACGCTTGTAGATATTTCCTGAAGGGACAGGCAGAAGTTTCCTGTAACACAATAAACTCACATTGACATTAAAAAAAACAATCAGCTCAGCCTATCGCAGCCCAATGCTGGACATGGGCCTCCCTCTTTTTCAAGCTGCGCCACAACACCCTGTCCTTCCGCATTCAGTTTTACGAGCACTCCGTTAGAAATATATTCTCATAATATAACCTTATGAGAATATATTTCTAACGAATGAACCAAATTACAACTTTGTCGACGGTGGTGACTTACCTAGCAAGTGAACCCCATGCTCAGCAGTGTAAGCAGTCGCCTGCGACTACTAGACCATCAATGAGGCTGTCAATATAATGACTATATCTTTTAAGTTCATATTTGAACGGTTCTTCACTCTACCAGATGTTGTATATATTTTTAGATGATATAAAAACCTGTACCTATACGCGGATATACTTAACGCAGTTAGTTACATACATAGGTACTACGTACTCTGTTCCTACAATACGACGACTCGGCTCTACTTTTAGCTCCATAAAAATAAAAATGCCTATCAAACCTGTAGCTGGCTACAATTTAATTGTTATTCACGAAACACATACGAATATCTAACATACGACGGTACTACCCTCTAAAAGGCATTGTCTGCCTCCATGCCTGTGCCTATATTTCCGTACGAAAAAAGCCAAACAAGAAAAAAAAAGCATAGACAAAGCCCGATCGGCAAAACAACGACGTGGTTGCCATGGCAACTGCCGCACCGCCCGCCATGCACCAAAAAATTGTATCTACCTAACTATGCTGTAAATATTTAAAAAACGGATTTTGCTATGCTGGGGGAAATTGGGAGAATGAAGGTGTTACACAAACTGATTGGCAGGTTAAAAAGTTTCATATTGGAGCCTGAAAAAACTTTAGTGTTGCTGAATTTTGGTTATAAAAGCGTGATTTGGTTTAATTTGAACGCTTCTTTCAGCATATTTTGAAGCTTCGTTCTTTATTGGATGAAAGCTGATTCCGTAATACATTTTTAAGGCGACACAATAATGAAATTGAATTAGGAAAAAAACCGCTATCAGACAGTTTGACAGTTCTACTGGGTATTGAACATTTCAACAAGTACAAAAAGTTCTGTTGTTGTAAAGAACGATATCTACAGCAGAGTTTTTTTTTACCGGCTTTTCGTCCCTTTGAAGACTTTCACCCTTTGCTACTGTATAGTTTTTTTTGCGTCAGCTGACCTCGAGCTGCTTTCAAATAAACAGCTTATTTGGGGCTACACGTGAATGATGCCATTTCGTGACGTACCAATCATGTAATGGGCGCATTTTTTTCGCTTTTATGCTGTATCTGCCTGTCTAAAAGGCCCTGTTGTGTTGGTATATTGGATATAACTTATCTAAGTATCTACATAACTAAAAAAAATAATCACTTTAAGGACAATATTGGTGTAGGTATTTTTAACTTGATTGCAGTTATAATAATCAGTCTGTAAAGTATTATCTCCAGTGCTGGTTCACACACAGGCCTTTTTTGTAACAGGGAGTAAATATTTTCTACGGCACGAAGTCTGTGCAAGTTGGTGGATGCCACGTCGGATTTTTGTAAGGCATGCTATATTATATTATCCTTCATCTCTTTGAGAGTAAGTAGTGGTGTTGAAATAAATACAAAGTACCTAATGTGCCTGCCTTTAACGAACCCAAGAGATACCTAAATCCAGTTTGTCGCGCTTTCCTTAGACTTGAGCTTTTTATCTATCACTACAAGAAAACTTCAAAATGTTGTGCATTGATAAATACGTAGGTACCTAGGTAAATGTAGGCAATTTCATCCAGCATATTATAAGGAAAAGCTCCGTTTTGTCAACAAATTTTTTTGTAGACCACTGTACTCTCAATATATAAATCTCGGACACCAAAGTGTAGCATTGGTCACGGTTGGCGGCAATAGCCGTCTCCATTCGTTCAGAAATTAGATAACGGGACGCCCGGTGGCACCATTGATAAGGAATTAAATACGAACGAAGCCAGTTCACTTCAACACTACAATGTAAAAGAAAATTGGAGTTTTAGAAAGCATATCGATGCGTGCGATAACGATTTGGAGATTGAACGATATGAAATTAGATGAGGCAGGCGCCTTCGCGCCAAAACTAACAATTAACATGGGTATGGTACAGTGATACATGAATCTATTGGCGCTCGAATGACGTTTACAGAAGGGCTCTGTTGTGAACATCATGAAGCAAGAAGGCGAAGTTGGTTCCTATTTTTGCGACTAGCATAAAGATGCAAGCCAACTATACCTATCTAAGCTGTTAATATTGTACTAATCTTATTTATTATTTTATTTGTTACTAGCTGTTGCCCGCGACTTCGTTCGCGTGGAAATTTTGATGTGTATGTACCTACCTATGAGGGAGAGAAAAAAAGATAGGCAGCCGATGTCCTTCCCCAGGATATAATATATCTCCATACCAAATTTCATTACGATCCAATCAGCCGTTTCGTCGTGTATAGGTAACAAACAAACATTTACTTCGCATTTCTAATAATATTAGCCGTTGCCCGCAACTTCGTTCGCGTGGAAATTTGTATGTGTTTGTAGGAGAAAAAAAGATAGCCTATGTCCTGGGGAAGGACATAGGCTATCTCCTTCCCAAACATTAGCATCCGATCAGCCGTTCAGTCGTGAAAAGGTAACAAACAAACAAACAGAGTTACTTCCACATTTATAATATTAAGTAGGTATGGATTATAAGATCAAATTGCCAGTTCCAAGGAAATAAAACTGACCAAAACAAATGGTTGCAACATCGGGTGAACAATCAAACAATGGAAAAAGAGGCTCCTGATTATGAAATTAAGTTCGACTGCAGCTTTAAAGCAATAACAAAAGGGGCCAAATAAATAGCTAACTAACTTTTATAACTTTTGATTCCAGTGTCCTAAAAATTAAATATTTTTTAAATAAATATCTCATAAAATTGTAGTTAAAATTATTTTATATTGACACTTGCATGAGCTATGGAGCTTCCTTAATTTTTAGATTCTTTGGGTCCACTTTCTTTGATTTCAATCATGTTTAGCAATTTGATTAATAAGTAATAAAACATAGGTTTTTAGTGGTTAGCTTTTCTGAAACAGTGTAGACTAAAAAAAGTGAGTTACTAGGTAGTTAACTTATAAACAAACATTAATTTGCATTCAATAATCTCAAAATCAGCAATAAAATAATACATAAATAGCATAATAATTTTATAGCGTGGCATACACTCGCAGCGTACGAAACCAGCCCAACTCGTTCTTAGAACGTCTGTAGGACACATGCTCAACATTATTTCTAGAATCCCATAAAAACTAGAGGTCACTATGACCCTTAAACCTAAACGTTACGAGTCAGACAA
This sequence comes from Noctua fimbriata, assembly GCA_905163415.1. Lineage (NCBI taxonomy): Eukaryota > Metazoa > Arthropoda > Insecta > Lepidoptera > Noctuidae > Noctua > Noctua fimbriata. Next base: position 14,831,498 of record LR990941.1, on the reverse strand, counting down.
AAGGTGATTAAGGATTTAAACTTAAAGATTATGTTTCTGTTTAGGATTATTAAATGAAAAGGATTTTTGGATAAAAAAAAGATTCTTGCTAGTACCTGAGGTCAAGAATCAGTCAAGAGGTTTTTATTTTTGATTTTAAATACCTTAACGCTGATGGGTTGAACATTGCAAAACTTGTGTGTAAACTTGCGTCTAATGACATGCATCGTATTTTAGAAATGAAATGCGCAAATTATCCATTTATTTTATTTGTTCAGTGCATTCATTTGTTTCTGTCTGCAAGAAAAGAAGCAAGTTAATCCACCATACATTAACGTTGACTACAAATCCCTCCACATTTTCGATTCTTTTTTGTCTCAGTAACCGGTAGTAGGTAACCACCTCAGTGCATTTCTCGAATCTTTAAACAAGTTCACACGCGATAAACACATTAAGACAGATGGACGGACGTTCTGTAGCTGTAAGGAGGCCCAAATTATGGACCACTCGGTTCTGTAATTGATTTTTTTTCTTGCGTAAACAAAATGAGCTTGTTTGACTCAGGTCGACAAAGTACTTTTGTCCGCCAGTGTAATTTAGTTCAGACTCCTTCGGTAGATGGCGTTGTACATATCAGCCCGTTTTCTGAATTGCGGTGTTAAGATTCTCCGCCGTTGGTGGATCCGCGCTCGGTTGTATAGAGAACTCATACCTACCTGGCGTAGGGGAAACCGTGATCAACAGGGCGGTTCTCCCAGGGCGAGGTCTTTCCATTGCACTGCAGATAGGTTGACCCTTGTGATTATCTCTAATGTGGATAACTCGGACGCGAAAGTTTTGCTAGTGAGAGACTGCGTTTGCGCCGTTTTTCCCTGAAACTTGATTGATCACTGAATATTGTTTAATGTGCACGAGCTGCGTAAAATAAGGTACACGAGTTTAATCCTAGATAAAAGAGGAGTAAGTCCTATTTTAGTCTGCCAGGCTAAAATTGGACTGGGCCGGTCACGTTTCTAGGATGAAGCCGGACAGATGGGCAAAAATAGTCACACAGTGGGTGCCTAAAGACGGCCGTCGTAACTGAGGCAGGCCCAAGAAACGCTGGCGTGACAATCTGGACTCATTTTTAATGGATTAGTTAAATGATTAACTAAATTCTAAAGTCATGGGGGATGCCTTTGTCTAACAGTGGGACAGAATAGGAAGATATAAAAAAAGAAGAGGAGTAACAGGACTGTGACGCTGATGGTGTTGTAGTGCAGCTTGAGGGAGGCCTATGGCCAGCAGTTTACCCCGATAGGCTGACTTGTTTGGAAAAATCTCCGTTAAGGACGTTTGACATCCTATAGTGGACCAGCATAATAAATTATTTTTAAAATCATCACTTACTGGTTCTCGCTGAAAACCACCATTCTTCAAGCGAATGTGCGTCGTTGCCAGAAATAAATAAATATTTTTCCTATGTATTCGTAATTAAGAAAAAAATGGTAAAGTTATAATTAAAATACTAAGCAAACTTTAACAAAACAATTAATATTCTTTCTCACCAATAATTATTCAGTCGATTAGTTTTGTATGAACATACTAGATGGCGCTACTGTCTTCTACAAAGCAAAATGCTTGACTGAAGTACCAAGTTCTTTGTTTTATACAGGGTGTAAACAGACCCTTCACATAGCCGTCAACTAAGCATTCTGTACATCAAACTAAGTAACTTTTCGCAAAAATTATTGCTGGGAATCGACTTTTTTTTTTGGAATGAAAAATCACGTTTTTGGTAGGACTCGATGGAAAGCACTCAAAGCATGGTGCTGATGGATGGATTGAATAGTACGGGGATCATGGACGTGTGTAAAGTAAAAATCTTATATTAAAAACATGTATTTAAAAAAAAATACTTGTGAAAAAGTTGGTACTTTGACCCCCAATATCTCTGTAACTAGCAGGTTCCCAGTATGGTCAAGAACAAAAAGAAAATCGCAAAGACGGGGAGAACAAGTGCCTTTCGGATATGTTAAGGGTCTATTTACACCCTTTATAGGCGACTCAGTTGAACCTTAAGTGTTATTATAAGAAAGCTTTCGATATTAAAATGTGAAAATGAAAGTAGTAATGACCTACCTAAGTGGAATTTTCAGTTTTCCTAGATGAAGCTTAGAATGCTCCATGCCAATGATATAAAAATCTAAGTGATTCTTGATTTTAAGGAGTGCATTCACCGTCTTCCATGTTATCGAAGCTTCTATACCTGTTATTAACTCATCCGCTTTCTTTACAACAGAAGACAATTAATTGTCAATGAACTTTAAAATGTCATGACGATTCGCAAAGTTCTCGATAGCGAAGTTTGAGGGGACCAGCCGTCGAAGTCCAGTCAATGATATAAATGATTGTATAAGAATCTAAACCAAAGAAAAACTCAGATATGAAAGACCAATTAGTTTTTGGAGCACGTACGTAACATCGGAACAAATTAAGATTTCAAAGAGTCTTCGTCTTTTTTAGGACGCTAGACTTTCTTTATTAGACGGCATTTAATACTAGCTACAAAAATCATCTAACTTTAATACTTTTTTAAAATTTTCTGAAAACTACGTGCCCATACAAATCCGTCACGTTTCCCACCACAGCTTAATAAGAATCAATTACAAACACAAAAATCACGTTCGATCATTAACCTGGAATGACATTTTTCATCGAAAATCTGCGACATAACAGTATACAATAACAGCTCACGTATTTATCGCGATCTTTTTACTCTGCCCGGGAGTCGAACAGACAATGGGTGTCGGGCTGCGCCTGCGCAGTGCTAACGGTCTTCCACAAATCAGATCGTCATTACACGGGCGACTTTTTTACGGAACATTCTTAAACGCAAAAAGTTTTGATTTGACCGCACTGTAGTGGGGTTGGAGAGGAGTGGCGGATTTTGTTCTAACCGCAATCATCAAGCAACGATTAGCAATATAAGTAATGTTCTGTCCTAAACTGCAAATTATGTGGTCAGTAGGTGTCTAGTCTTTTTTCTTTTGTAAAATCCCAAAATCAGTCAACATTCTCTGTGTTTTCCTCTTTTTAAGACAGACATCAGCCTGTTTAGTTTGCTGTTCTTTAACGTTACTCCAATTTGTTGCAATTGCTTCTAACAATTCCAGTCGAGGCAAATAATGCTACTAAGCCCAGTCTTCATTTATAACTTGTCAGTTTTGTTTTTCACATAAAGACTGGGGCTGGAAAGTTAATACTTAATTAAAACTACGAGTATAATAGAGATATTATACCTGAAGTTGTAATTAAGTATTAACTACTTATATTATTAAAATAACCTAAACTAAGTATATAATAAACTTAAAAAATGGCGTCAAAATACGCCTCCTCAACGCTGTCAACTGGTAAAGTCCCCAAGAGAAGGAGGCGTTGCCACGTTGTATAGCAATGCTAAACCTTTGGCCATGGTAAAAGCCAGCCCTTAGGTCACGGGAAATGTCAACTAAGCCTTTTTGAAATAATAGTAGTAACTAGTATTAACTTTAAATCAAAGACCAACGGCCACTTCTAACCTAACCAACAATACGAAGGCGCCACGCCAACGACAAGTGTTAAATTGGAGCTCGAACGAAACAAAATAAAAAAAAGCAAGTATCGGCGACTGAAGGAAGGAAAAACAACGTTTTTGAACGTTGTTGCCTAGGCTCAGACACTTTCTAACGCGAAGAAATGGACGGAGCAAGTATTTTCTTTGACAGAGCACCTGTAAGCCATCGTTATCGTGACATCAGGAGCTGGCTTAAGGATTTGAGAAGGGCGGTACTGTTCAATGTAGAAGGATGACAGCGAGCGATGACCCAGAGGTAACAGCCTCGTCTTACGAAGCTGGATTGGACATGGCGCAGATTACATTTTACCAAAGCAGAGGAAATTACCTGATCGAAAAAGGCTCTAGTGAATGGGAAGACTGGAAAGCTAGCAAAACTTATATCAGTGTCGCAGGTCATGGATTCGAACCCAGGCAGACGCATTACCATGCACTACTTGTGTTTGTCCAGCACTACCCTTATACACGGTCAGCATGGTGAACATTTTTGTTTCTTGGTAAAAAACCATAATTTTTATTTTGCTAGCTGATTTTGTCCCACTGTTGGGCAAAGGCTTCCCCCATAACCTTCCACTCTTCTCTTCGTGCGTTTTCTCCGGCCAATCTGTCACAAACTACGTCGACTAACTAAGTCATCACGCCAACGTTTTCTAGGCGACGAAGCCCGTCTACTAGCACCCACTGCGTGACGACTCTACATCGGTCCTGATTCATTCTATGGAACCACCATGTCCACACAAATTTGAAATACCTGTGACGTCCACCAACCTTGACTGGAAGAGCGTGGTGGACGCCAGACGCCAGACGCCTCCTCTCACTCACAAACAGTACAAAGATAATATGCATAGAGGGTTTAAATAGACCCTTAACGAAGCCGAAAGGCACTTGTTCTCCCCGTCTTTACGATTATTTTTTTGTTATAGACCATACCTAGGAACCTTCTAGTTACGGAGATATTGGGGGTCGAAGTTTTTTTTTAAATACATGTTTTTAATGTAAGATTTTACTTTAAACACCTCCACGACCCCCGTACTATTCAATCCATCCATCAGCACAAAGCTTTGAGTGCGTTCCATCGAGTCCTACCGTAAAACGTGATTTTTCACCCCAAAAAAAAAAAGTTGTTTCCCAGCAATAATGTTTGCGTAAAGTTACTTAGTTTGATGTACAGAATGTTTGGTTGACGGCTTCGTGAAGGGTCTGTTGACACCCTGTAGAGCAATGATATTATGAATAGAGCAATCCTTCAGGGGTACCATTAAAATCTGGATAGTTTGATGAAGAACCTACTTCTGAATACTTATAATAACTTGTGTGAGACGAGCCAACATCTGCCAATATGTACAATACAAAGACAGTTGATTAAGTTACTTTTAAGTAGATATCAAAACATGAGTCATGCTTAGAAAGTAATAAAATAGATGACGATAAAAAAGTTGTACTGGCTGTACGTTTATTAACTACTAATGTTAGTTATTGGTCATTCGGTAGCAAGTAGAGACTTTGATCCTAGGAGCAATGATCAAGTTCTTTATAGAATAAGGAATGTGGTCATGCATGAGCTCAGGGGTCTTGGATTCGATTCCCAGCTCGGGCAATGGGTTTTGTTGTCCATCAGGAATATCTTGACAACAACCAGGGATCTGGACTGATGGCATTAGAACCGCCTGCTATTACATGGAAATGCGGGCGTTCTAAAGGTAAACTTCTGCTTAATCCTTCGAGATTTACAGGCATGAAGTTATATTAAACAAGTAGGTATAAGTAGAGGATATAGGTAGCCAGTTTATACTTCTGGTGCCAGTAAACAAGGTGACAAGCGCTGAGTTGACTGGCTAAGAATGGCTGAGAATGCGCCGGACGTAAAATATTCAACAGTTACGTACAAAAGTGCATACCATGGTCAAAATGTATGGAACAGCTGTTTCATTTTTAAATTACCTATGTAAAATTTCTGTGTGGGCCCGGTTCAGAATGATGTACTGAATACGTGTCCCTTCCACTCTGTACATGTATTTTGTACCGCCATCCAGTTCGCCACGTTACGAGGGCCGGAGCTCACTGATGGCGTGGCACGGCATGGCACGGCAGTTTTTGCTGCGGCATCCCGCGGCGTTCCGTGGCATCCTGCTGAAAGCCCAGCCACTCTGGCATCAATCAGTTTTGCTCCGCGCTGATTCGAAGTTGGAAGTTGGAAGTTTGAACCTTATTTCAATTAGCTTAGCAATCATAATTCCTCGACACAAAGTGACCCATTCGTCCCGCGGGATGCAATGGCGCGGCGTGGCAACCCGTGGAATGAAACAGCATGACACGTCATGCCGCGGCATCCCGCGGCACGTAGCGTCATTTCGCGGCACCGTGGCATAGAAATAAAGTAACATGAATTCTAAATCATCGAAATAAGATTTAAAATAACTTGATTAGTAATAAAATCCTTTGCCATGACACGCCGTGCCGTGTCGGCAGTGAGCCGGCGCCCTTATTAAGTTTGAAGGGTTAAGAACTGGCCATACCAGTCCATTGTGAGGAAACTAAGCAAATCATGTAACACTATTTCCTCTGCTCTATCAAGCATCATGATTGCTTGACCGAGGAAACACGTGCCTCCTTACAAACTAAAAAATCTTGTTCTAGTGCTTGAATCCACTTAGCACTTGGTTAACATACCTAGGGGTGATTGAACCTCTGTCATGTTGCTTTACTTTTGTCTTGTAACGTAACTCGCGTCAGTTTCTTTCTTTAATAAGTTATTAAATAACAATGTAAGTGAAGATTGTTAGATTGTTGAATAAAAGAGGAAGAATAAATTAGATTAGCTATCATCAAGATAGAAGTGTTAGACCAGCCCCCGTAGCATGACCACCGTAGACAAGGATTTCTTTGACTGAAGAATCGACAAAATGACAGCGGGAATAACTGACTTTAGGATATTTTTTAAACAATCAGCATCATCATCATTTCAGCCGAAAGACGTCCACTGCTGGACATAGGCCTCCCCCAAGTGCCGCCACATTGACCGGTCCCGTGCGACTCGCATCCAGCGGATCCCTACAGCCTTCACCAGGTGACCACCTAGTGGGAGGCCTTCCAACGCAGCGTCTTCCGGTTCGCGGTCGCCACTCCAGAACTTTTCGGCTCCATCGGCCATCCGTTCTGCGAGCAATGTGCCCTGCCCACTGCCACTTCAGTTTGGCTATTCTTCGGGCTACGTCGGTTTTAAACAATGTTCGCGCTATATCTATTGATGTCTTATAAAGTTTTAAATAGCTCGCGGGCCGGACAAAAGACCTATGCGGGCCGCTAGGTGGCCCGGGGACCGTATGTTGGACAGGCCTGTTAGACAGTGAACACATCGGAGTCAAAACAGTTTTGTCGACTGTCTGAAGAAGAGTTTCTAGTCTTTTTTTTAACACAGATGTTTGATCGTTGCGGTTTATAAATGTAGTGACAAAAATTGAAAAGATTAGGTTTCATACAACTCGATTCCTACCGGCTTCCCTTTGAAAACTGGTCAGTATTTTATAGACAAATAATAAAATCACATTAGAGATATCTACTCCGGCTTACCTCTTACAAAAGTTGACCCTTCGCTACTGGTATGCTTAGATGGTTTGGTCATGTGGAGAGGATGAGTGAAGGGCGACTAATAAGGGCCGGGAGGGGAGGCCCTAGAAGGACATACACTGACCTTGTGTATGAGGTTCTTAGAAAGGTCAAGTGCGTAGTACTCGCTACCGGCGTGCTTGTATGACCAGATGTATGAACGTGGACGCGGCAAAAGGATGTATGTAAGGATCGTAGCAGGTGGCGTTCTGTGGTTTCTGCCTACCACCATGGGAAATAGGCGTGAGTTTATGTATATATGTTTGATAGATTTGTGGTAGCTTTGACTCGTCTTTCTTTGCGAATGTGGGCGCCATCATTCATATTATAGTGACTGACTAAAGACAGACTTATATTGACACAGCCTTCCCTTAATTGGTGCGCAATAAATAGTTTCCTAGTTATAAAAGATTCGGAAAACGGCGGTTTTCCAAATTATGTCGAATACAATTCTTCTCACTATCCCCTCTCCCTTGCTCGTGGCTAAATAATAACAGCCGCTCGGGACGATTTTTAGGTTAAACCGCGTTTGCCTGGTTTGATCCGTGGATGGATGACCTCCCATTACATACCGAGTTGCCTCCGTGCTTCGGAAATAACGTTAAAGCCGCGTTGACACGATCAGAGTATGCTCGGACCGAGTGGACTCGGAGACCTACTCGGACGCAACTCGTATTGTGGCAACCCATAATCCGAGCCCACTCGGATGGGTTGGATTCTACGCGGCTTAAGCCGTTGGTACCGGCTGTCATTTGTAGATCTTTGACAGTCGTTACAGGTAGTCAGTGGCCCGACTAGCCAGTCTTACCAAATGTATCGTACTAACTGAGTTCTGGAGTCCAGATAGGCAGTCGTTCCATGTAAAATACTAGTATTCTGCTGCATCCGGTTAGACTGGAAGCCGACCCCAACATAGTTGAGAAAAGGCTAGGCAGATCATGATGACAATCATGATTGGGGCTGACTGGGACTGCCCAAGGTGTGCACTAACTTCTGCAGTTTTTATAGTTTGCGATAAGTACAGGGTATAGTAGTTATTTGATTTAAATGGTATCTTTGTTTCTTACTGTATTTTTGTTGATCGTTGCAGGAGTATTTCATTCAGGATTGGCAGCAATCGTGCTCCTGCGTCTACTAAGTGACTTGTCAGATGGAGGAATATATTATTATACGAGTTTTGCAATTCTCGACGTTCTTTTGCTGATAGCAATTACCTACCTTGTCCTTTTTTGAAGTCGGATAATCACACATAAGATCAGATATTTTACTTGTATTTATATTTATATTTACATTAGGTACACCTGAAATAATACTTTTTACAATTACATAAGCTTGCAACTCCTTCCGCTACCATTCTAACACAAACTAAAACAAACAAATAAAGCATTTAATAAAGCAATCTCATCAGCATCAGCTCACAACTTAGCTTCAATTACGTAACAACAAAAAACACAAACGGCATACCACGAGCCGACAAATCTTACGACCGGTTGTAGTCGTAATTGTTTCAAGCAACAAAAAGTCGGACATAAGGCAAGCAGCCCGCCGCATGAATGGGAGGACCGTCCGCCCGGGGAAAATAAAAACGCTCCATATTCGTGAAATGATTAAAAAAGAAAGAAATCGGAAAATAAAAGAAAAGGCAAGTCCGCGGCACGTACCGTCGTCGTCCCCTTTTTAAAAAGAGAACTATTCCAGCGGAGCGTGAATGAAAAACGCGCCCACTACGCGCCGCGTAACCGTAATCTTGTGATTATTATTTTTATTTTTGAGTCTCGCTTCCTTTTTTATTATTATTTAGTCTTATTATTATGTTATTTTATACGTTTTATCGCGTGTGGCGTCGTATGTAGGTCAGGACGGTGCGCGGGGGATTTTTTTTGGTTTTCCGCGCAAGGTCGATGTGTTTGCTTGTTTTGGTCGCGGCGCGGCGCGGTAATCGCTGCAGTGCGTTGAACCAAGAGATGAACTTACGAATTTGTATGAGGCGACTCATTATCATTGAATTTATCTTTACTTTCGTTCGGATTGTTTCTTTATAATACGGAGCTACCTGCCTCAAGCAGGAACGAATGATGCGCATCAACAGCAAATTATACATTAAAAAATGTGCACAGAAAATCACCTTCTGCAATTGCTGGTACTTGATTTTTAACTTAGCCTAATAGGTAGTATACCGACTCCTCCTATTGGTGAAGTCGGTTAAAATTAGCCTATGTTACCCGGGCCATAGTAACGAATCGATTGACACCTTCTGCATAAAAATCGGATGAATAGTTTAGGCACTACGGAGGAACATACGTAAATACAAACATACATACATAGACTGCTAAAATCATAACCCTTCCTTTTGGGTTCGGCGTAGAAAAAATCTGACGTCGTTTTATATTTTGACGACGATAGAGAAAGTAAACTCAGTCATTGATAAATATGATTAATAATCTTAAAAATTCTCTCAGATGGACTTAAAGTACATAATAACGTTAACAGGTGACACACCACAGGTGCATGAGATCTACTTATACAGCGGAAACCATGTCGGGTAACACAAGCATCACATGGTAATTTTTAGTCAATCAATCATACGAAAGTCAGAAAGTAAAATTAACATATCAATCATGTGTCTCAGGATCTGTCTAACGATTGCTCAGTACGTGTGCATTGGTTTCTTCGATATATTATTTTGTTGTTTGATGATGAAGATGGTTTTTTTTAGTTTTGAGAATGAAAGATAATTCCTACCTAGCTAATTTAACAAAGACATTCAAATATTTACTGGCGATAAACAGGACAAGATGAAGAAAATCGTAATCCAGTACTTGTTACTACTTAGTAGTAAGTCGGTCTGTCTAGTGTCATACGCTCGCTTGTCAAGTAACATTCGTGTGACAAAATCGAAAATGTTCGGGATCTAAATATTTGTATGAAAATATTCCCAATGTTCGCTCTATACAACTATAGTTTTAGTATATGCGAAACCTGATACACGTGTCTAGTATTTTTATGTAAAGAATCTATGTACAAAATTTCAAAACTGTATCATGAAAAATCACAAAGTTATAAGCTTCTTCTGTTACCTAGTTGTCCTTACAAAAACGCGGTCACCACGCAGCGCGCGCCTCCGGCTTCGTCTTGAGCACATTGATAATAATAATTTGGCAGTAGGTACCTAAATTATTGTGATAGGTACTCAACGTCGCTCGGTATCCAACTTTTAACTTTTTTAAATATTTTTGGGAAAAATATAACATGGTTTAAAAATTATTGGAATCGATTCAGTTACTTATTCTGAACAAACTATATTCAGGTTTCGCATATACTAAAAATAATGTTGTATATAAGTCTTTCAAGTCTCTCTTCTAATTTAATTTGTTTGATGCTTTCCTTTATACTTTTTGTTCGTTATAATATTAATTAGAAAGAAATCAGAGATATCAGCGAAAATCAAAAGCAAATGTTTACAAAAATATTTACGCCGTAAAGACGCATATCTCTTTGCCGAGAATAAAAAAAAACAACAATCACCGGCGACTAAAGTCATTGAACCCATTTGGACTTAGTATAAGTTTAGTTATCTGTGAAATTTTTTATTTCCGCACGTGTACGGAAATATTGAAAATCCACGCGTGTGAAATACATTGCTTGTTGAGCTTAATCTTAATGCGATAAGAACCAGTTTTCGAGAAAGTCTATTGAAAAATAATAAATTAAGAGTCAAAATGGGCGTAAGTCCAACGAAATTGAAATACGAGTACGTATATCTCAAATCACAGCTCATAATAAGTTCTTCAACTACAATTCATAGTATTGCGTCAAGGACCTAATTCCCCGGAGACCAGAGACAACTGAAAATGTTGTTGCGACAAAATACATGAGTATTTGGTCGAAGGTGTGACAACAACAGTCTTTTGTTTTTAATTTAGATCATGTCGAAAACATATTGCGAAGCTAAGCTCACTACTTACCACCAAGTGAGCATCTTCCTGCAGGGTCTAACCTTCCGTCGTCCACCTGGAAGTCCCTGAACCGTCTCCGGACTCAAGTGGGAAGATGTAACTACAACCTCGTTAAGTAAGGTTACCTCAACGACACAGCAGCAGGGTGTAGTTTTGCAGCTGTGTGGAAAACTATGCTCCAACTTCTATCCTGCCCTCTTAGCCCAAAAACATGCAGCCGAAGTGACCTTTGCGCTGACACCGACGACGCGGTGGAAGTGCCGAAGTTTTGGGCTAACAAACGAAGACGACGAGGACAGTACCTAATTAATTAGACTTGTGCCGGTGCGGTTTTTGAATCGACTAAGGACTATAGCGGTTGTGTTACGGAACCCCCATGTTAGACCAGGTTCATTTTCAGTCGGACTAAAAAAAAAAAAAAATCAAATCAAAACAAATCTTCAAAAAAAAACAAACCAAATCGAATCAAAATCAAATCAAATCAGATCAAATCTTTAGCAAAATACAGGCACAGGCAACGTATTTAAAGTGTGTCTATTACTGTTCTCCGGCGACTAAGGTACTTATTGTTTTGGAATGAATTGAAATCCTCACTCCTCATAATAAGTTACTATTTATATATCAATTCTGTTGATCGTTTGCCAGAGTTCATAGAAAAATGCCCATGGTCCTTTTCTCATTACCACTTCAAGGTATCAGTGTAGCCCTGGCTCTAGTACTAGGAATTCCTGTATCACAAGAGCCAGACCTCTCATTGTACAGGGAACATTATAATAAAAGTGTGATAGAAAAAAATAACTATTTCATCGCTTAAAAATTAAGCTTTCGCGATGAAAGGGCTTTTACAAATCACAACTATCTTTGTAACTTGCTATATGCCAGGTAAAACCAAAGGATAGATATGACGTCAAAGCTTTGAAAGTTTCCTGATGCATCCAACCTGTATTTACAATCTAGGGATTCTTTGTAACTCAATTTTTCTTTGTAGGACGAAACCAAAACGGTAAAACGTTGTGCACACTTGAGTCAAAACAATTATTATCAAGCAATCCTGCATCAGCTTCCCCAAGTGCCACCACCACGGTAGTCATTGTCCTATCCATTATGCGAAGCCCAAACAATATTTTCTAGGGTACACCCTAGCGTGTATGGCTACCTAGAAAATATTGTTTTTGCTGGGTAACGGGTGTACCTGTACAGCTAAACCTGTCAAATACATTTGACAGGTTTAGCTGTACAGTTACACCCGTCAGGTAAGCATTGCCGGTTCAAGTGAGAAAACCTGCACAGCTTTGAAACATAACTTGTATTGCTTGACTTTAGTAGTGCCTTCAACTCGGTGGATTTCGACATCTTGCTAGGTATCCTCAAATCTTTAAATTTCTCTTCTTTTGCTGGCAGAAATTTCTTAAGAAATAAGCTGTACCCTTGTACTCATATATTATAATGTTATTTTCCTGTGTTGTCTTCTGTGTGTACATAAATAGTTAAATAAATAAATAAATATACGCTCCGGTTTGCATGTACAGTTCAACTGTACAGTTGGGGACCTTTATGATAAATCCGGTGTATCAACTAAAGACCCCCGGTTGGGGGAAGTGTTATTAGGTTAGTAGAAGCCTTTATTCTGGATTCTTGCCCGGTACATCATTCTGACTTGCCCCCTACCTATTACATCGAAATCTTCAAAAACCTCACAGATACGGTGATGAAGACTTATACAATGAAATTGAACTAAACATAACTGGCGAAATGAGGTTCTAAACCTCTGTCTCTCTATGGTATGTAAGGAATACCAAAGACAAGATGGTATGTTGACAATTAAACTTATTCGTTGAGAGTCTGCACGTCATTATGTTATTGTATTGATAGCATAGAGCGCTAGTCTGTCTAAAGATAGTCTTGACTCAAGTCTACGCATAGCCTTACTTTTCGAATTGAACAGAAAACAGGTCTTACATTGCTTACGCACGGGGTTTTTCAGAACGAGTCTAGTTAAGTAGCCGTTTCCATTCGTCCTAGGATTCCATTACATCAATGTCAAACTTTTCCGTATTCCACTGCACAGAGTAAGTTGATCTGGTTTATCATTGGTTTGGGTAAAGAAAAGCTTCGATTACTGATATACAAAGCTAGGTAGAACTTTAAGATTTTGCTAAGTACTGTAGGCAAAGGTTCAATGAAATCGTTGGTAAAGTTGATTATGATATCAGATGGATAACTGGGAATAAGTGGCGGTTCATTTTTTATTTCTTGTCTCTCTCTTTCTTCTCTAACTATAATTTTTTTGGTATTTATAAGTATTTCTTCTTAGTAGGTGTAAGAAAAATTTGCGAAAATGAGCGAAAAGAAAAACAAAGAAACCACCTTCCATTTTGAAAACTATGTCTGCTACACTACCTCGCACCAGATCTGAGGTCGGAATCTGTCCTCATTTTGACAATCAGAAATGAATATAGTTGAAGTGCACAATTAATCACATGACGTTTTAAATATAATTAGAAAGACCATAAACAATTTATTGGTATACCTTGATGGTTCCTTTGAAAATTATTATTATTATAAGCCTATATTGTCCCACTGCAGGGCAAAGGCCTACTTTCCCTCCTTCCACATTTCGCGGTCTAGTGCGATTGTAGACCAATCCTTTGCGGAAGAGTCCAGCTCATCCCGCCATCTCCTTCAAAATTAGTTTGACATTTGTTCCTAAATTGTTCCGTCAACTTAAAACAAAATATAAAACTAAATTGATTGCTCTGAAAAACTTTGATTTAAATCCGTATATGTAGTAAAATTTGTTTATTGTACATCAACGTTTTATTACGGTCATTCTTTTGGTTTTTAACAAAAATCTTTATGATGTCTGTGATATACGTTCGTTCTAAATGTAAATATGGAAATATTATCAAAGGTTTTTTTCTCAATTAAAACTAGACCGATCTCCAATAAGATATATTGACTCAAAAATCGAATATGGCTACCAACGGTCAACAAAGCTACAGATAATAATATGCGTTTGGATACACACACCTACACAAAACACATACCATAAAACAAGCGAAGGACTTGCCACTAGCTTCTTAACGCATTTAGTCATCGTTCCAAGTAAAAAGTAAAAATAACTTTGACCAGACTCTGCATCTTAGTCTCAAGGCCAAATCCTGACTCCAGAAGAAAGAGACACACATATGAAACAAGTAAAGTAAGACAAGGATGCCAAATATTGGTGTCTTCGTCCTTTGAAAAGGGAAAGTGGTAGTTACAGCGGTGGTGAGAGTGAGATAAAAAAATGTCCGAAGGGCAAAACGAGACAGGTATAGTTGTAACACGAATGTTAGGCAAGGATGGAAGATAGGAACCGGTTAATTTTGAAGGGCTCGCGACCGTGGTCCACGGTGAAGCTTAGTTTAAGATATAGGAGATTTTATTTATGGTTATATATTGATTTAAGATTTTTATGGAGTAAAATGAATGTGGAGTGAACCATAGATCAGATACCAGCTGTAATATACATGGGGTAATAGAAAGTGACTTCCGATGAGGATTTTTACTTTGCACTATTGTAAATGCAAATGTTTTGTATCTTTTTCATACTAAACTTCTGTTTATATTTCAGTCGCCGCACGTGGAGTAGGAGTAGCGGTTGATCAGCACTAGCTGATCATGAGGCTTTGGTTCGATTCCCAGGTCGGGCAGTTTTTTTGAGATTTCTATCAAGAATTTATCAGTACCTACCTAACCAGGAGTCTGATTAAGTTTCCTACCTATTAAATGTGGGTTTGGTAAAGATACACCTCTGCCTAACCCTTTAAAGACTACAGTCGTGATGTTATGTTATATATTCGACCCAAAAACTGAAAGTTGTCTTGTTTGTTCTGCTTCAACTTTTCCTTTCAGTCAACAGTTTGATGGTCGTAATTTTGTTTGCTATTGCACTTAGAAACTTAACGACCCGGCGAAGTTGTTGAGGAATTAACTGTACAGACGCCAGCACATCAAGGTACCACAATCTGTCAAATTTATTTAATAGATTTTCAACTTTATCGCTAAAGCAAGGTTCAAGGTTGATTGAAAAAATTTGACAGTTTCGGTTTCAGTTTTGCTGGTGTCTGTACTATACTTTGTGTTTAGGCAGTTAGATTTGTGTCTGGTTATAACAATTTTAATAGTTAATTACTGTCTCGATGGCTCAGTGGTTTTTAGCACATCTTCTTTAGTTCGATCCTCGGGTCGGGCAATGTGCTCTTGGTTGGTTCTTCCTATGTGAATTTCTTAGAAGCCACCCGTACTATGGATGGACTATGTAAATATGGCAAGAAAGGAGGTGACTGCTGAGATGACGAGTAATAGAGAAGTATGGAAAAAGACGTGCTGCGCCGATCCCAAATGAATTGGAATAAGGGCCAGAGAATGATGATGATGAGCCCGTACCCTGAATTTGCAGTCTATGAGATTTTAATAATCTCTGAAAAAACGTAGATCGAAGCATCTCTTATTTTCTGGCAACATATGCATGAGTTTACGTAGCTTTTCATTTGTTTCTCCGAATTTAAGAGTACCTTATTACCTAATCATTATTGATTTATAAACCAAACCAAGTTCAGAATACATCATCTAAAAGTATTCCGGCACAAGTGTAACTCCTTGCAGAAACATATAGGCCACCCGTCTGTTCAGTAAGGCGAGTCCCATATAAGGCACTGGACAGCAGGATGCTGTCGTCCAGTCTTAAAACGACTATACAACAAACATCAATCAGCTTGTCAATTGATATTATGATAAATCTTTTAGATTGTTCGTGTGGGCCTGTGGAAGGAAATTTAAGTATATTAAAGGCAATAACATAACATAACATCACGGTTGTAATTCCCGAAGGCTTAGGCAGAGGTCTAACTAATAGTACACCCACATTTCGCCAGTTATATTCAAGTCCCATGTAATAGGGGGCGAGTCTACTGCCATCAACCGGGAACAAATCCAATCTCTGTGTCTTCTCAATTTCTGAAAAAAAAATCTCAATCTTTCAAAATTAGATCATTTGAATTGATAACCTAACAACACGCGCATATTACTTAAAGGGATAGGCCTCATTCCCATCAACCGGGCACGAATCTAGAAAACAATCTGCTTCTGGGAATTTTCTTAGAAAAATACACAATGCCACTAAGCCGGAGCTGGGATGTGGGAATCGACTCTAGGACCTGAAGTTCCACACTCGCGCTTGCGACCACTAGGCTAACGAGGCAGTCAGGTACATAAGTATTGCTAGGACATGTTAACCACATATTGATGGAGTGTTTCCGGAACGAAGGCCTAAGAAATTTTAAATAAAAACTAAAATCAATATGATTCCCTCAGATGTCATGTGGGCTGGTGTAATAGCATTTTGTACTACCCTTTGTCGATGGATTTCGAATTGCTGAACAGTCTCGCTCAAATGGGCATTAAAAAGAATAACTCTGTATGATTGTATTTTGAAATATGTCAATGTGTATTGGATTTTGTGATTTGTATTACAGGGGGCGATATCTTCAGATTGAACAAGCTCCTATAAATAAAGAGAGGCAAAAAAGTATTGCTAGGTCATAAACTCATAAAATAAAAAGGTTTCAAAGTTGTTGAACCTACAAGAGGTACTCAGATGTTGATCATCAACTTACTATAAGCACAAAAGAACTTACTGCTATGCATAAACTTACGCTACGCAAGTTTAGTTTCAAGTGGGTTACTTCACTTCACCAGTCGACGTTTTATTTCGTATGTTAGATTTTTCAAGATAGTTTAGTGTATGTTACTAGGAAAATTAAGATTTTCAATGATTGCTAAAATTAATGGCCAAGAAAAATAAAATGTATATTTGAACTTTTTAAGAATAAACAAATAGTCTTCATGCATTTTTTTTTTATTTCAAGATAATTTCCGGGCCTTATTGTTTCAAATATTTCCAGTAATTAATTTCATAGAAACACGCATTTATAATCCACTATTTTTGGGGTTCTGTACCTCAAAAGGAAAAAACGGAACCCTTATAGGATCAATCGCGTGTCTGTCTGTCCGTCTGTCGCAGCAAATTTATTCCGAAACCACTAGACCGATTTAGTTGAAATCTGGTACACATTAATGTAAGTCGGTGGACCAAAGACGGACGTGTAACGTAAATTAATGAATTTGAAACATGGGGGCCATTTTTGGGGGGTAAATCAGAAAATGAGAAAAATGTTTTGCAAACTATATCGTGTTACATATCAAATGAAAGGGCTTATTGTGAACACCATAATATATTTTTTTATAATTCTAAGATTAATACTTTTGAAGTTATTTAAGAAATAAGGCGAAAACTACTATTCCCCCCCCCCCCCCCTTAACTTCGAAACAACAGGGCCGAAAATTTTGTGAAAAATAAAATAAATAGTTCTTTGCCTATAGGTTACAGGAAAACCTATAAGAAAGCTATAACGGCAAATAATAAAAATAAATTAAAAATTAAAGGGGGCTCGCCTACTACGATGGTACGGAACCCTACATGCGCGAGTCCGACTCGCACTTGGCCGGTTTTTTTTTGTAAAAACTTCTGCATAAAAAATTAAACATAACCTAAATCTTTCTACTTTTATTTACCCATCTAACCAACAGTGTTTGACCGTACTTACGATTTTCTTAAACATTTTCTTCCCAAGCTGTCATGCATGATCAAAAATGAAATGATGATCATGATAGGCTATGATAACTTTTTCATATTTTTTTATATTCAGAACACAACGAGAGAACATGGTCACGGAAAGCTAGATGTAGACAAGAATAGGAAATTTGAAGAATAGGCCTTTGTCAATAAACAAACAGATATAATTGTCGATGTTATAAAGATTTAAGTTATACGGTGTCAATAATGCTAATCTGAATGAAGGCTTATTAATAACAGGTATTATTAAGAGCGTCAAAGTCTCACTGCATTTCATACAAACTTTCAAGTGATTTTTTTCCGAAATGACTGAACTGATTTTAATGAAACTTCGTACGTATAAGCAGGATACATAAGTCTAAAAACTTGACAGAGAACTTTTCGAAAAGTCTAAAAAAAGATAATTGGAAATTTCTATGGAAAATTGGTCTAATTGAGCTGTAACACTATTTTTCGAAAATGTTCTCTGTCAAGTTTTTAGACTTAAGTATCGTGCTTATGTGATAAAAAATCACTTGAAAGTTCGTATGAAATGCCGTAAGACGTTAACGCTCTTAAACAAAGCTCAATACTGTCATTACTATCAACTGTCAAAAGTTTATTGACCCATTACCTTTTCCTCAACCCTTTTCCTCCCAACCTGTCTTAACCCTTTCGCTGCTGCAAAGCTCACACGACTCGCACGCTGCAATGTTGCCAACTTGTAAACTAAAGTTAAGTTTACTCAGAATCAGTCCCTTCCCCCCGCACCTCGGTGCCTCAACCCCTCTGTGGCCGTGCAAGAGCACGAGGGCAACGCGGCTGATTCGCGGGAACGGGTCAACTCGACTCAAGGTCAGGGGGAGATGAACAGAGAAGCCGTGGAGAGGATTGCGGTGGAAAGATTATGTGGGGATGTTGGTCAGTAAGCAAGTAGAGATTCTTTAGATGTTTTTCTTTTTTGTTTTTCTGAAATATAGGGTGTTTGAAAATTTTTAGTGAAAAAGGTTAGGTCTTGAAGCAAAATCGCAGTTTAAAAAAAAACTCAAAAACTGATTTTCACACACATTGGATGGAATACAAGGACCTTTGTGAAACTACCGTAAACGAAGGTTTATTTAACGAAATTACGACTGTAAAATTGTAACCCAAAGTGGAATTTATGGAAACGATTCTCTTGATTTCATCGGAATTACAGTTTCACTTACATTTCGCAAAAAAAAAACTGAAGAAATAATATTATCAAAGTATCATAGTGCATCTGAATCTCTGTTCCCAAGTCAACATTTACTAATAAGTATTTGTGTACACACACACGCGGCGTCATCTCGCGACCCGTGCGTGTGTGTGTGTGTGTGTGTGTCGTACACACTGCACAAGAATGCAACGCGTTGTTGACACAGCCAACTTCGATATTCCTTTATTTATTGTTTTTAAATTCCTTTCACTAACATCCATTGGAAATGAAGCCTTATTTTGTGAAGTTCAGAATTGAAAACTGAAAGTCGTCGCGAATCTTACGACGTTCATTTATTTTCGCGAATCTATCCTGAATTAGAGGACAGTGGAATGTATTTGTAAGGAATTAAGATAGAATTTTCTTTGCAATTTCCTTGGTTAGTAGGATTATCCGTGTCTATGAAAGCTGCGAGGTATATTTAAATAAGGATTTATGCGTTACGTCTGGCGTTTTGGCGAGATCCGCGGATAAAGGAACGTTTCGACTGAAAAAAGTCGAGATTCGGTCGCAGATTGCGGATTTTGGGAGCCACAATGGGTAACAGCAGACAGTCGGGTGAGGTATCACCTCTTAAAGTGTCTTGACAACTTTTTTGCTGAAAATGCGATCATTAACAGTTTTAGGAAAAATATTTTTTCAGATTTTTTTTTCGTTTTTTGTCTGGACTTTGTCTGGTCTGAAAGGACATGAAAGGTTACTGTAAATGTAAACAAAGCAATTTTTGCCTAATTTGTCAATTTATACAACCGGTTCGCTATACTCCCAAGACTCAACCCGTAACTGCAAAGTTTTTTTTTCAACTGCAAAAATAACGGATGTTTAAATTAAATCCCAAGAGATGTTATCCTCAAACGACTCTATTATTTTTAAAATTCCTTACAAGATCATAACAGTATAGGAGTACGGTTAAATACCAACGTTTTACGCAGTGAATGCATGCAAAACGTAAAAATAAGATGCTTGAAAACCCGCTCGTCTACATACCTTGAAACCTGTCTGTCCGTCCGTCCTACGTCCTGTTAATTAATGACAATCACTAGTGGACAGATGTTGAGTGCACAACAACGTTTTAAAAAGAAAAACGAATCTAAAAAACCAGTAATAATTCAACTCAACTGCAAGATAGGCGCCTTCAATGTTTTATTTAAGAGCCGTAATTAAAATCACACGCAAAAAAGAAAAGAAAAAACGTATTATGTCGCAACACGCGAAAAAGTATTAGATTACCCACAACTTTCATGTTAACGACACGAGATACCATCAACACATAAGGAAATATAAATCCTGATTGCCTAAACGTAAACATGTTTAAAAAAAGAACTAAGTCCTTTAAAACCCTGATTAACTTAAATGAAAACTCCGAGATTCTACATCAACGCGTCTATGGACAGGTTATGTAAAATCTACGTTCAACGAAAACGAGAGTATCTAAACTATCGTAAATCTAAAAAAAACACTTTCATTAAATCTTTCCCACCAGTTTTCGACCACTAAACCAGTTCGATAGCATCGCATCCAAAAAAACAAAAAAACATTATATTAATTTGGGATCCCCACAAAAAACGAAGATACGAATAAAAAAAGCTAATGGCCAAAAAAAAGAAAAAAGGTTCGATCTTCTTTTTTTAAAAAAGGAAAAGAATAAAAAACCGGCCGAAGAAAGGGTTAGTTTTGATACAGGTTGATCCCATTGTTGGTTGGTCACTGCCTCTTCGGTATTTATGACATTCTTGATAATCTCACTCACGGTAATTTGTAACTTGCATTTTATAAATTGCAATGGATTGTGAGTTTATTGAAAAATATTAATAAATGAGTAAAAGTAAATAGCATTTTGAAGCAAGATTTATTCATAATATGCACACAATGTTTTTATCTTCTGTCGGTCACATCATAAGTCAAGCCTGCCAGTAATCGTATTTTTTTTTTTCAATAACTTCAAGAAATAATGCACGGACATAAATAGCATTCGTGTAAATATGACAGCTTTATTAATTAAGAAAAAAATAATTGTTTACTGTTATTTTTGAAGAGATCTTTATCAGCCGGAAAACACGGTGAGGAAACATGGCCCATAATTAACTGAGCAAGAGATCAACCTTATTTCTCGCGAGACTTCGCATAGGTTTCAGAAGATGCTGTGTATTCTGTCAGTGATTTGATTGGAGATACTTAACACTGTAATGCCTTATTTTTTTAGATTAATTTATAGTAGAAAACTTATTACTACATATAACTTATTATACAACATTATGTTTAGTATATACGAAACCTGAATATAGTTTTTTCAGAATAAGTAACTGAATCGATTCCAATAATTTTTAAACCATGTTATATTTTTTCCCAAAAATATTTAAAAAAGTCAAAAGTTGGATACCGAGCGACTTTGAATGCCTATCGCAATAATTTAGGTACCTACTGCCAAATTATTATTATCAATGAGCTCAAGACGACGCTGGAGGCGCGCGCTGCGTGGTGATCGCGTTTTTGTGCGGACAACTGGGTAACAGAACAAGCTTATAACTTTGTGATTTTTCATGATACAGTTTTGAAATTTTGTACATAGATTCTATACATAAAAATACTAGACACGTGTATCAGGTTTCACATATACTAAAACTAATGTTGTATAAATATATTCTTTATAAGTAAAAAAGTAAGTCTTTGTAAGTATAATATACCGTGGCATCTCCTATCCATAATTACAGAATTAAATCACAATGTTGATCAGTTTTATTTTTATCATGACAAGACTCGGAATGCGGTTCCTGAGATCGAAAGTTGCAACTTGCAAGACTATTAATAGGAAACAAGACTTAATACCGTTGGACAGTCAGCAACAAAAGTTGATTAACACTATGTCTGATTTTTTTATAATAATCAGGTAGATTCTAAACACAAAAAAAAAAATACAATGACATATGACGTGTGAATTCTTGATTTATGATAAAATAGCTGAGTATTGTAACGTTTGTTGCTAACTTATACTGTTAGGCTGTCATCCCACTGCTGGGCTAACGCCTCTCTTCATGACGTCCAGTTTTTTTGCCACAGGGCTAATGTGGACCACCGGTCGTTGGATTTGTCTGTTTTTTTGCTAACTGTAGTTTTCTTTCTTTTTATTGTTATAAAGTTAGTATAAGTGCACGTTTTTTTTATTTATATTTCCTGATTGTTTACAATAGGTCAGTGACATTAAAGTTAAAGAGATTGTTTTAAATTAACTGTGCGGTAAAGTACAATAATAACGAAGTAATTAATGAAAAAACGTGATAATATTTAGGAAGTATATTTCACATCTAGATCGAATAAATGACATTTATCGTTTAATTTATCCTTTTGTATTTTCTCGTGTCTGCATATAATATAAAAATCTTTATTAATTCAAAAAATATATATATTATGTTCAGTACATTAAGTTATTTTTGTAAAAAAAAATATGATAAAAGTACATAAACATTTCAGCATTAATTAATAGTTTTATACTTTCTAAACAACTAGTCAAAATAGAACACTACCTATTTACTTAAATATGATTGAAGATTTTTCTCAGTAATTAGCATCGTAATATGACCATAATGTACCGTTCGCAAATTCAAGTGCCATTGACCTCTTTTTTCAAGGAAGGTAAAAAATGAATGAAATCAATGTTACCGGTTATTTACCTTTTTTGATCATCATGGGTTTCACAACAGGAAAAAAACCGTTTAAAGCTACTGATTGATAAGGATATTCCTGGATTCAGAAGAAAATGGCCACATTTAAGTACCTTATAATTGAAAATCCTAATTTGCAATGAATGTAGTAGCAAACTACCTCTAACATAATTTGTTTATAATGTTCCCAGTGCTGGGATCCAAGCTTCCCATCTGTGAAAGGGTTTGGGCCAGATTCTACCACACGAACCCAGTGTTAGTTCCTCACAATATTTTCGCACTTTTTCTTTTACTTCGTAATTTTTAAACATGCTCTAGCAATTTAATCAAAAATAAAAAGAACCCAATTATATCACAGCAACTGTTTTGCTACTTTTGTTTTTCAAACTTTAATCCTGTAATATTAACACAACCGAAATAATATTATTATATAATATTGATATTTATAAATGAAGCAAGACGTTTTTTTGAAAATGACACAAGAAGCGTAGACGAACAAAAACACAAAAGAAAATTGAACTCTAACTTTTTAATTGATGTTTCTTATGCTCCAATTTCTCAACACCCTGTATATTGTTGGTTGACATGTATACTGTAGTCAATGCTAAGGTCAGAAATTCCTGGCGTCCCCTTAACTGCGCTTTTTAATAAATCGACAGGACAATAGTCACCCCTATTATCTTGTGGAGATAGGCAGAGGGTTATGGTAACCAATACGATGGAAACTATAGAATATCAAAGTTTTATTCAGTAACTATGAGTGAAATAGGTGTATTTAGAATCAAGCCCAACTTACCATAGCATAATTAATCACGTTTCCAATAACTAGTTAAGAGACACCTAAATGCGCTAAATAGTCGAGTGGTCGCAATGGCGACTGCTGAGCATAAAGTCCTGGGTTCGATTCCCGGGTCGGGCAAAGTGTTGATGGATTTTTCCATCAGGAATTTCTGAGTAGCAGCCACGGAGTCTGGATTTGTACCCGGTTGATGGAAATAGACTCACCAAATAACTGGCGAAATGTGGGTATATTATTAGGTACACCTTTTTTTTTCTTTTTTTTTTTTTTTTTTTTAGGATGGGAAATCATCAAATGACCCCCCCCGCTCTGGGCGGAGCGGAAGGGAGTGTCAGACTTGTACTGACTAAAACCCATCCATGTTCCTTCTTTGCCCTTTGTGTTCCAGGGCCGCGGTATCTCTTTCGAACAGTCCCGCAGCCCTGGCAGGCATCGGCCCGTGCGGACCCCTACGTGGTTGCTGACATCTCTTTGAGGCGCGCGTGGAACACGAACGCGCCGTCGACACGGCCTGTCGTCATAAGACGGCCGGACGGCGAGCTAGCCCAAAACTCGCCGTCCACAGGCCCGCGCCTACGGTGGCCGGGGGCCACCACGTGACCCCCGACGCCCAGGGCGTCTCCCGCGGCGGCTGGGACGTGAGGCTCTTTCCCTCTCACGTTCCGCCACCTCCTTCACTAGCATGACTGCTTCGCAGAAGGAGGTAACGGCTTCCCATTCCCTCTCGCTCCGGACCATGGCTTGAACCAGGGCCGGGCGCGAGAGGTCGCCGCCGCCAATCGCCTCTACGAGGACACGGCGCTGCTCCGCCCAAGCAGGGCAGGCCTCCACAGTGTGCTGCACCGTGTCCTCCGGACGATCCTCACAGTGGAAACACCCGGGCGTTTCCTCCCGCCCGATTCGGTGCAGGAACCTCCCGAAACAACCGTGTCCGGTGAGGACCTGCGTCAGGCGGAAGGTGAGGGCGCCGTGGCGCCTCTCTAGCCACTCCTCAAAGAGGGGACTTATCGCCACTATGGTGGCGTGCCCTGCACGGGGTTGCGACAGTCGCTCTCTCCATGTCACCATGAGATCGCGCCGGAGGTCTGTCCGCCGAGCGGTGATTTGCCGCGGCAGCGGAGTTTCCCCCCGACGTAGTGCCTCCGCGCGCCATTCGTGAAGGCGTGCGAGGACTATCGCCTCCAGATCCCATGGCGGCAATCCGGCAAGGAGGCTCGCCGCCTCACCGGAGATCGTGCGGTAGCCCCGGACTAGCCTTAGGGCTATCCCCTTTTGGGGCGCGTTCAGGTAGCGGGCGGCTTGCCGCCTCAGAGAACGCGCCCACACCGGGGCCCCGTAAAGGGCCATGGACCGCACGTTATTAGGTACACCTACTGCCTAACCCTTCGGGGATTACAGGCGTGATGATATGTTATATAGGCATTCATTTAGATGCTTAATTTTTAGTGAAAACGAGCTTTAATTATAGCTTTGGAAGACCTAGATTCCTTGATATTGAAATGCTTAGGCTTCACCAACAGTGTTTATGCTTTACTGTTCAATAGTAAGCCTACAAAAGCTTTCCGAAACTCACAAATAAAATATTATCATCAAAAATCTTACAACACAATAAATACCGTAAATAGATTAAATAATATAATTATTTCTACACAATTTTCCCACGTATCCACCCTTTTACGCCACAAAAACGATAAAGAATAATTAGCTACGTTATGTCCGTGTCAATAAGGTTCATATTTAACTGTGACAGTGTTGTAAGGGTTGAGCCGAAGTTGTCCGAAGATTGCCGAACGCCCGCAGCGAACAGGTGCTCTATCTTCTACATCTTGATGACCGGACGCAGAAGACCGATTGGTCTTGATACTTTAGATTATACTTTTGATATTGCCAAATTTTTTTGTTGGTAGTCTTAGACCATTTAGTTTAAATTTTCTATGTTTTAAATAGGGCTGTTACGAGTAGCACGTATTTTAATTTAAATACTAAACTATTGGTAACTATATTTTCGAGCCGTTTGGGGTTGAAACTCTAGGTCCGTGGGGTCCGAGTGCTCAAAGCTTTTTCAAGGACATTCTAAACGTTTAGTTGACTCTTCCCGTGACCCAAGGGCTGGCTTTTACCTTGGCCAAAGGCTTAGCGTTGCCATACAACGTGGCAACGCCGCCAGTCTTTTGGGTACATTACCAGTTGACTACGTTGAGGAGGAGTTTTTTGACGCCATTTTTTAAGTTTATTTTTAAGTTATTTAGTTAATATAGGTTATTTTAATTTATTAATGTATATAATATTAACTATGAATAAATTTAAATACTAAACGAAAAAGAAAGATTAAAAGATAAGATAAGATAAAGATATATTCATTTTGTAAAAACATGAGTAGGTATGTATACACTATACAGGTCTTATAAATAAAAGAAAGTAGCTACATGTTTTGCCATATATGTATATAAAAATATGTTTGGTTTCAAAAATAGGGTAAACTTAATATTTAAATTTTTAATTTTTAAAAATAGATTTTATCGTATGCAGAAACAAAGTAAAAAAGAAGACTAATTATGCTTCCGCCGCACTGGTTTTACGAAATACTAATACCAAATTGATAAAAAATCTTTTTCGTGATATCATTGATTACGTCAATAACATTTTCGAAGAAATCTGTCGACATCTTGACGTAATCTCAATAATATAAGCATTTGGCGGAAAACCGGAAACATTAATGTGTTTCACCTCCCAAGGTTATAAATCGATCGCACCACTTTTAATAAACTTTAACAGAGGACCCAGGAAAAATACAACGCTTTATTCTTTCAAAGCATTTCATATTTCTACTATGACCCTCAACAAGATTAGCATAAGTTTGAACTCTTTATTTTTCACTGACGTTATCTTATCGCTGATTCCTCATCATCATCATCATCAGCCTACAGCAGTCCACTGCTGGACATAAGCCTCTCAAATCGATTATCAGCAACTCTCATCCAGTTGCTACCAGCCACCTTGCGAAGATCGTCGATCCACGCTCGCCTGAGGGCGTCCCACCTTACGCTTGCCGATTCGCGGTCTGCACTCAAGAACACGTCTAACCTAACGGTCATTAGCTCTACGGCTAATATGACCGACCCATTGCTGATCCCTGCTGTTACTATTATTTAAATCTTACTACAGTGTGGACAAGAGAGCCAGAGTCCTGCATAGCTCCATCTCTTTCTACCAGTGAAAGTGACATTAAAGTATTAAAAAAGATGATGGTACAGGCCCAGGTGTCCGTCAAGTATCAAAACATGTAGTGCGTCGTATACATCTCACGTGTACGAGAATGTAAGGGTTAATAAAGAATGTCGGCTGTTGTAGTGTAGGTACCAGATATCGTACTGTACTAGTTTTATAAAGTGATGATATTCTCTTCTTTAAAGGGCCCAGGTCATTCTGATTCGTTGCATTTTTATTAAAAAAGAGTAAGTATTTTTTTAGTCACTGTACTGATTGCTCCCCAATTTTGTTACTTATTCAAACTTTCACAACCCTCCTTATATTGAAGTGGATTCCAAATCTTTTACTTGTTGTAGGTACGGGGCGGAAGAGACACCGATGATCATACTGAACTGGTTTATCAAAATTTTTCATAGGTAATTTAAAACAAAATCAGCTATTTCCTACAAAAGTGCAATACCTATACGGTCAAAATGTATGGAACAGCTAATATTTTTTTTTAAATAACCGATGAAAAATTTCAATGTAGTAGGGTTTAAAATGATGTATTGAGCACGTGGTAACCGTTTTCGTGTCGATGTTCCTTCCATCCTGTATGGTTTTGGGAAGTCATCTGCTAGACCAAGGCAAGGCTAGATCACAAATTAATAATGATATTATTACTCCTGAACGAATTTCAGCCATGGCTACCAATTTCAACGGAGACCAACCATCGATACATTCAGATATAGTGCACACGTATATGCGCAAACATATACAAGTATATGTGTTGCCTCGTTGGCCTAGTGGTCGCAATCGCGACTGCTGAGCATGAGGTTGTGGGTTCGATTCGCGAGTCGGGCAAATTGTTATTAGGTTTTTCATCAGGAACTTCTCAGTAGCAGCTACGGAGTCTGGATTTATGCCCGGTTGATGGCAATAGGCTCGCCTCCTATTACATGGGACTTAAACATAACATAATGTGGGTGTACTATTATGTACACCTCTGCCTATTCTTCGGGGATTACAGGAGTGATATTATATTATGTTATATGCGCACACAGATGCAATATCTCTTCAATCCCTCTCAATAGTCCAATGGGATGGCAATCGACTCAACCCGAAAGACTTCAGGCGCACAATAACGTGATGTAATATCAAAATAAATAAGACTATCTGTGACTGTGTTATTTCGGTCGGTCTGTGGATGGGTATGGCATGACATACCGAGTTTCCTCCGTGCCTCGGAACGCTGCTGATCTGAGCTGAGCTGTGACCGATGATGAACGATCATGTTTTGACGCGGCAGGGCGAATCTAACGATTTAAATCTTTTGACTAAAACAAATAAGTACTGCCCTACCGAAACAATGACAGTAGGTAGGTAGTGTAACTGCCTAAACAATTACTAATTATCGAAGCACGTCTTCCTAAAATTAGGGCATTTTTAATTAGTCCCCAAATACTATTAGGTGCGCGTCGAATGCGCAGACGCAACGAACCACGCGTGACGTCACGGCCGCCATTGTCTTCTCGATCAACTAAGTAACGGGCTGGTAATAAGCGGTCACCTTTAACTTCACGCTTGTTTCGCCTTTTAGGGTGAGTAGTGATTGGAGCCAAGTTCATGTTGAGGATGAAAGATTCCTAAAGTATTTATTAAACCTTTAATAGAGATTAAGAGAATATTGGGAGAATGAGCTCATCTATGGAGTTTCTTGGTAGAAACTCCCTGGACGAGCTATGAGATACATAGCTTAGTACCGCGGCTTCGCGCGCGTGGTGTTCGGTAATTGTGCCACGGCATCATACTACAGGGATAAAAAAACTACTTGTGTGCTAAATTTCATCCAAATCCATTCATAAATTATTGCGTGAAAGAGTAACAAACATCCATCCATCCATCTTCACAAACTTTCTCATCTAATATACTAGATTATGCCCGTGGCTTAGCCCTAAGATTAGTAGGAAGTAGGATGGGTTTCCCTTATGGCCTACTTACTCACTCAGAGGGAAGGTACCTGTTTCTCAGCAGGAACATTATATCTAGTTCTGCTTTGCAGGGTTGCTGTATTTTCTTTTGATGGGTTTGAGTGCTGGTGTAATTATGGCATACGAAAAAGGATGTATAAAGAGTCTTGGACAGACAACTGTACAGGTTTAATTTTGTTTTGTATACTTAATTAACGTCGCGGCGCGCGTCGGTACTTTTGTATGGTATTTATATTGTAACTCTAGCATTATGTATCTTTATCATTTCTATCAATGAGTATAAATTAAATACTTATCGCAGGACGTTCTGCCTGTATCCTTTTCAGCAGTCATATATAAGGTCTATCTTTTCATACACGAAATATTTTAAGAATAACTTCTATAAGTCGTAAATTCGACAGAGCAACGAAAAAAAAAATATCTGAGTGGTTTTTTTTTACGAAATTATTATAATTCTATTTTTTTTTGGGACTTTTTACATAAAACCTTTACTCCAATAATTATTCTAACAATGATAGTAGGTAAATACGACGTAGTAAATTAACGTAATGGATGTTCAAAAATAAGGAGCTAGTATTTATTTTGTGAGTGAAGTAATTTTTAATTATTTATTTTTTATAAAAACATACACAGATAAAAAAAAATAATCCCTTGAAATGGCTTCGTTATAGCCGTTACATGATTCCCTGAAAATATTTCGTGTATGAATAGTTAGCCCTTATATATCATTATCATCCAAGTGTAGGCGTGATCAAGAACCCGTACAAGTGTTAATTAAAAACATTATACAAAAATAATTACAATACATAAGGTCCACCTCTGTCTAACCCCGAGCGGTTACAGGGATGATGGCCATATTTAATAGAAACAGCAATATTTTTCCAAAATTCATAATAGAGCCACAAAAACACCGTTCAATAGCCTAAAACCTAACACAATCTAGAAAGAAAAAACACAATACATCCTAAAAAATACATTAAGTAGGTATATAAAATATATAACCTAAATTGGTAACAAGTTCCACGTAAAATTTAAAATATAAGTGGTAAGGTACAAGGGCGCAGGGCTGAAATGGTAAAAAATATACATTTGATGGAGTGTAGTTTATCTTACAACTGGGAAAACACGCTGAAAAAATATCGTGCGCCAAGGAAAATATTCGTAAATGAAAAAACAGCAGTCGCCGGCAAGTGGCGGGCAGGGCTGTCACACGGATGAATAGGAATATTATTTGAGACATAATTTTTATCAAACACTGTTTTAAGCTTTCACGGTTTGAAACTAAACTTATACTGTCACTTACAAAATATCGTGCACTATCTATCACATCGGGATTTTTTTATTTCATATTGTGTTTTTGTAGCATGTGCCAAATAAAGATGTTTTCTTTCTTCTTTCATATCTTCCGTGATACGACGACGACGACGTCCACGAGGAGTTTACGTGAGACTTAGAAAGAGGGTAAACAGATTTGTCTGCACTTAGCAATTTATTTACCATCCAGCGTCAAAATATCGGGAGCTAAAAATAATGAACCATCATGACCGATATCCTGTAAGTGACGGTACAAGTTTAAATTTTTTATCATTTTTGGGTGAGATATTTAGTAGCATCTTTTTGTTTCTTGAATTTATTGTATAAGCATCATCATCTGCCTAGCCTTTTCCCAACTATGTTGCGGTCAGCTTCCAGTCTAACCGGATGAATTGAAATACCAGCATTTTATTATATATTATATAATTTATTGTAAAAGCCGAACCATAATATTAATCAGCCTATTACGTTCCCACAGCTAGGTGGGGTAGCCCGTGAAATTAAATTTTCTTAAGTTTTTTGCAATTTGTAAGTCTGTGTCAGGTTGTATGTTGATTAAAATATGAGTCGCGACCGTAACAAATATGGCTTAACTGAGTTATAATCATTAAAATCATCAATACAACCCTCTAAGTTCATTTAATCCCATTGAATAACTATTTCATAAAAAGTCCACATGTCAGGTTGTGGACTTTGACTGACCGGCAAATTGCAAAAAAACGTTAGCAAATTTGAATTTTGGCGGGTTACTCTGGCGCACCCACGTTAAGATACAGGACTCCTTTCTAGAAACGAGGTCCCAGCTGTAGTGTCAATGCGGGTTTGTGGGTATCGCATGACTTTGATTTTTTAGCTCTAGAGTTGTTTCCTCACTAAGTTTTCGTTCAGCTCTTTGAGAGCAGTGGTGATAAAATGAGTCAGGTAAAGTAAAGTGCCAGCTTGGGTTCAAACCTAGGAACACGTAGACGGGGCCATTTCGCTAGGTCACCAGTGCTTTATCCTGTTTATTGTGTGCCATCAAAAATTGGAGAAGGTTCTAACTCATAGAATCGAAGAGCCAGAGGTTTCATGAGATTTGAAATCTCAATAGGGCTTTGCCATATTGTCTTCTACTTTAAAGTGCTAAAATCCAACGCAAACTACCAATTTTTGTATTTTTTTACAAAACATGGCGGCCGATCATTTCCCACCGCGCACCAGCCCTAGAGGATACAAAGTATAGTCTCTATGTAAACGGTGCTCCACGTAGAGACGACCGCGACACCTGCCCGCTAAATGAGAGTTAACTGTGCTCTCTCTTGTACAGATGGAATTATAGAAAGAGAGCGTTTTGTTTTTGCCGATACTTATGGTGGCTTTGATTGATAACTAGGGAATTAAATCCTCGGATGGTTGTACACAGATGTTTGATACTTGATTGAAATAAAATGCCTTATTCATGATAGTCTACTGAAAAGAATGTAAATTGACTGCGCTAATCCCTGAGCATCAATGGTTACTTTACATAGGAACACTAAACACCTAGAAATAAATGAGAGGTAAACAGTTCTACCGGTTTTTAGGAATGTATTTTAAATATAGAACCTTTTTGGAAACAATTTTTCCTTGGGTGCTCATAGCCTGTTCAAGGAAATTTCGAAACGCCTAGTTGACGCTTCCCGTGACCCAATGGCTGGCTTTTACTTTGGCCAGAAGCTAAGTGTTGCCATACAACATGGCAACGCCGCCAGTCTCTTGGGCACATTACCAGCTGACAGCGTTGAGAAGTTTTTTGATGACCTTTTACAGTTTTTTATTAGTTTATTTAATAGGTTTAATTAATAATGCGTATGTATAGTTTACTCCTCATTGATTTTATAAAACAGACTAATTGTCTAGACCTTCTGAGGGTCGAGGCCTCCTCTATGTAGGAGGGTAGGTAGACCACGCGGGCCCAATGCGGGTTAGTAGAACATGTCACATGTTTTAGAATGTTTCATTCGAAGATATGTTGTTTTCCGGCACCGTATTGAGAGCAATCATGATGGAATTAATTACTGCTTGTGGTCGAAACCACCACAGCTCTGAGTTTCCACGTGATTCCGATCATTGTCATCGGAAAAATAGCTTATTACATAAAACCACAAAACGTCAAGTTAAAAACATTACACATCCTTGCAAAAAAAACAACACCGCAGACAGAAGCAAAATTACCCACCATTTAAAAACATTCGTAATAAAACTAAGCCCAAAAAAATATCCTAGGCCTTCCACATAGGTACAAGATGAACTTAGATAATAGTTACACGAAATGAAGCGTTGCCGTCGCGATAAAAAAAACACTGGTTAAAATCTACCGCTACTCTGTGTTGTTTTAGGCCCTCGCAAAATATTGGGCTCGCTAAGCGAAGAATAACAATGGCGCCGGCGCACTCCCCCGCCACCTCTTCCCCCTATGGGTGACGAACAGACGGTAATTATGTTTATTGATCTTTTTTTTTGTTCAATTGGTTTGCTTGTAGGTCTTCTATGCGGTTTTTAAGGGACCAGACGAGCTGAAAAAATGTCTACCACTGCGGGCTTTCCTGCTTTGGGTTAGTTCCCGGCTGTGGTTCCAAGGGATGAAAGGTCTATGTCCTTTTTTCTGCCTCTGATGGATGTCAATACAACCAAATATCTTTATCGCAAATGGATACGAATTACAAATGTGAGTAAACTACCACCCTATTTTCTGGAAAGCCTCCATATGCAACTTTCACGTGATGGATTATTTATTTATCGGCAACTTACTTTTTGTTATTTATTTCATCCTCACTGCTCACAAAACATCGATGATAACCATCATGTCTGAGAATCAAAAATTCGAAAGCATGACCTGACTTCCACCACCCTGCACTGGGTCCACCTGACAGATTATGGCTCACTCCCTCTTACTGCGATGACATTTTATAGGCTGATTACGTTTATCTCTTGCATTTTATTAAAACAGCTCGTAAGCGAGAAAAAGCTATGGTATTCTTGAATTACCTTCGAAGCTTCTTAGTATTTTGCAATGAGTCATACAGTTCTGAAAAGCCTCTACGCAACTAAACCAGCATGTCTGAGCAGTAAGAATTTCCAGACAGGAAATTGGGCCGGTTGCCTTTGATCGATGACCATTTCTATGTAAGACTTCGATTTAAGCAGTTTGCTACCACGCAAATATCGAAAGATTCGAAAGACAATAGTTATTTAAATTTTTGCACAGCCGCAAAATAAACTGTGTCTATGGTTAACTGTGTCTTTCCAAGTATCATTTGAAAAAACATGTCGGTAGGTAGCTAATGAGCGATAAATCTAGATTTTTAAACCGGCCGAGTTCAAAAATCGATTTTTGCATAGACTCGGTAGCCACGCGCCTTTCGGATCGATTCTACGCGCGTGGTTGCCGTGGACAGTCACGCACGTTCTATCTGATCTCGATGCCCACTCGATTCGATATCGAATCACATTTTTTCTCATTGGCTTCGCCTTTTTTTCCAACCTTTTGTACAAGGCGCCCGTTTTTTGGCTCGCGACGCGCTTGTCTCCGACCAATCTCTTTGGTAATTTTCTTTTTTTTTACTTACCTATTGTCGACGGGCCAGTGCAACTTGTTTTTGGATTTATATAGACCGTTGATTCTTAATGGTTGAATTAAATGGCCGCGGTGACCGTTACGAACGTTTTTTTTGACGAAAGTGAGGTGACTTTTTTTAAATTTTTCGCCACGCAAATTATTGAGAGAAAATCTCGTGAACCTGTTAATAGTCGGTTTCTTAAACCTTATTGTACAGTTTTTTAAGATTTTCAAAAGATCTAATAAAGTCTAGATAGTTTTGGGAGTTTGTTTTTTCAGTAGGTGAACGGTACAGTCATTTACTGATGAAACTACTAAAGAAATTCGATTTTACGTCTAAAATCGAGTTTCTTTAGTAAAATTAGTAACACTTTTCACAACTTTTAGATTGCTTCTGTAATAGACTATAAATATTCTCTAAAACCTTTTAATATTGTCAAGAAAATGTGGCCAAACACTACTAGCAAAAAATGTAGTCAAAAGTGTTAGTAAAGAGGTCGCAAGTTCAACCAAAAGTGTCCTCATTCACCAAAACCAGAAGCTGTGTGGTCTTAACCATCAAATATTTCGCTAACCGCGTCTGATAACCGCTGGTTGCGTGCCGTTAACCATTGGTTGCCGAGAAGGACAGGTGCACTGCCGCAGGCGATGAATCTCAGCCCCATGACGTAATGTTTACGTCACTGCGTGTTTTCACTGCCAAAATATTTTATGAAAACATGTTGTATGATGAGATAGAAGAATTCAACGAGAAAGAGAAAGAAATAAAGCATTCAAAGACTTTTACTAGAATATGTGAAGGTTTCCCAAATGGTAGTGCACAGTATAAATTTACTTTAATTAGGAAATTGTGGATTGGAAGGCGACAGTAGGTATAATTCGTATTGTAAACTTGTAAGCAACAGTGGTCGTCAAAACTTAATTTAATTTCTTGATGCTTTGACAAGGGGTCGTGCGTCGCCCTGCAGTTCAGTAAATGATAATAAGATTACTTGAAAAAGGTGTTGATAACTTCAATCTGTTCTTTGCAACAGAGATGTCTGAAAAGCCTTGAAAGGAACCGTTTTGCTTAGATAGATTACCTCTAGAAGCTAGTAGGCCTGGGTATTGTAATGAATAACAGAGTTTCATTATAATTAGGAACATTTGCAACAGTCCTAACGTTATGTCAGTTATTCATAACAGCTCTAACATAGCAACATTACTTATATCCACGGACATAAGTTATGTTGCAATTACTATAAATCTCACTAATAATTGAAGTAAGATTAATAATAATGATTATAAATCCAATTTTAGAAACTAAAAAGCATCCATCATAGAAATTAACTCTTACCGAAAAATCAGGTTGTTGTAAATCGCCCAATTAGTCAGTCTGTACTTTTGAACGCGAGTGTACAAGGCGTGCTAACTGTAATCGGTAATATTTCGCTAATGTTGTAATCACTTGTCTTCGAGAAGCGTCCGTCTTTACTCCGAGTGATTCTCGCGGTTACTACTACGGTGTCTGGGAGGTGTATTCTGAAGGTTACCAGAAATACCAGATTAGCTTTATGTTGTGTTATAGTGTGGTTACAGTTTCTAGGTTAAGTTGAAACTACAAGAGCGCCACCA
This sequence comes from Noctua fimbriata, assembly GCA_905163415.1. Taxonomy (NCBI): domain Eukaryota; kingdom Metazoa; phylum Arthropoda; class Insecta; order Lepidoptera; family Noctuidae; genus Noctua; species Noctua fimbriata. Next base: position 14,796,324 of record LR990941.1, on the reverse strand, counting down.
GTTAGTGGTAAACACAAAAATTGTGTGCTAATCGGTGTTAAGCTTTTTGGTTACAGAATTCATCATCTGCCTAGCCTTTTCCCAACTATGTTGGGTTCAGCTTCCAGTCTAACCGGATGCAGCTGAGTACCAGTATTTTACATGGAGCGACTGCCTATCTGACGTCCACAACCCAGTTGGTACTGAGTAATACGATACCACTTGGTAAAATGAGTTGTCAGACTTTCAGGCCACTGACTACTTACAACGACTGTCAAAGATCTACGATTGACAGCCGGGGCAATGGCTTAACGTGCTTTCTGAGTCACGGAGGAAACGCGGTATGCAATGGGTAGTCACCAACCCATCCACGGAACACCCGTTATTAGCCACGAGCTCCTCTATAATCATTTGCCAATATTGCAGGCACAATTTGTCATTTATTTGTTAACAGAGTAAAAACACTACTTTCAGGAACTTCAATATCCCAAATCAGTAGTTGTTACGTTTTCAATTCACAAAACGGAATAAGTCTTCTAGTTCACATTTGAACAAGTTGCGTCGAGTCGTTAGAAAGGCTGCCATTAATTCATTATCTCGGATTGATTGGGAAGCTTTTAGTTATAATGTTGTGAATGGCACGCCGGCTGCTATGGTGATCCGGAAATATGGAACTGGTAGGTGTTAGTACAAATTGGTACTTCTGTGCCAAAGGTACTCATGTAGATATGTACCTCATCTTCCTGCCCTTGTACCATGTTACTTGGTATCGGCGCAACACGTTTTTTTCTTCCATTCTCCCCGGTCAACCGTCACGCAATCATTTACTCCTTTTTCTTTCATATCATTCCTTACACAATCCATCCATCGTTTCCTTGGTCTTCTTCTCCCTCTCCATCCATCAACTTTTATAAGGTGACAGCAGCATTCTTCTTGACGGTGAGGGCTGTCATCTGTCAAAACTATCCTCACTACATTTTACTCATTCCTCCGCACCACATCATGTCCATACTATGATAACCGATTACCACAAAACTTTTCAGTCACCGGCGCCTCTTTCAGACTTCCTCTTATACTCGTACTCATTTCTTATTTTATCAGCAAGGCCGACTTTATTATAGTGTGAAAATGAAGTAGTCAAATATAACGAACATAATAATCAACTTCATAAACTAACTCTCCGCTCTTTCACCTTCCTGCGTTCCATGTAACCTGCCCTTTGGAAGACATCGGCTCAGCATCACTGCAAGCCATCAGCTAATGATTGAAGGCACTTAACATTCGTGATCCACAGACGTTTTGGTATGAGCTTCCGTCTGACGGAGCGTGACTGGCGGTGGGGCGGTGGGGTAGAGGAAGCGAAGCTCTGGCGATACTTTAAAATGTGATGTCCAATGCTATGTCCCAAAAAACCCTTTGGAAATGCCTGACTTTGTCCCATGTTGCCCACTTGGGGTGGGTGTAAAACGTTTTTATACATATCCTCTTAATCCTCAAGTCGTACTCCTTATTACTGAGGATCGTGATCCTTCCTTGAAAACATCTTTTCCCTGACGATGTTCCGCCATCTCTGAGTATCCTTGGCCAAGTGAAGCGCATCAAGAAACTTTGTATCAAGAGAAAAGCCTATCTGGTCGGTCCGGTTGGTCATTTTACAGGACACGACAAGTCCAAAAGACAGCCCAAAAGACAATGAAGCCCAAAATGATTTATAGATCATTGTTATAGATCTACTTATATTATCAGAATTAATTATGGGAAATCGAGTTCTAAAAATATGCATTGGTCACTATATACAACATTAGTTTTAGTATATGCGAAACCTGAAACACGTGTCTGGTATTTTTATGTAAAGAATCTATGTACAAAATTTCAAAACTGATCATGAAAAATCACAAAGTTATAAGCTTGTTCTGTTACCTAGTTGTCCGCACAAAAACGCGGTCACCACGCAGCGCGCGCCTCCAGCGTCGTCTTGAGGTCATTGATAATAATAATTTGGCAGTAGGCAAATAAATTATTGCGATAGGGACTCAAAGTCGCTCGGTATCCAACTTTTAACTTTTTTAAATATTTTTGGGAAAAAATATAACATGGTTTAATAATTATTGTAATCGATTCAGTTACTTATTCTGAACAAAGTATATTCAGGTTTCGCAAATACTAAAAATAATGTTGTATATAGTGACAATAAGCTGGGTAGAAGGGACACCGGCGCAGAAACGGTTACCATGTATTCAGTACATCATTCTGAGAAATAAGTAATTTTTCTTTTCTTTTTTCGTCGGTCTCCCTTCCACCCTGTATTACTGCTATATTTCTGCTTGCTGGTAATAGTGCAAACAAATATTAATTATCGCCTAAGCTGCTCTCTAACTGCACCACAACCTAACCAAGCTACCGGTACATATCTAAGAGCATTTTATGTCTTCACTCGCTTGATAACCGCAGCGCTATGTACCTACCTACGCTTAACAGTCGGCATCTAATCTACGACATCTCGATACCAGATCAGAACGGACGTAAAAAATATAATGTACTTACTAATGGTAGCGTAATAATGATATGGGTTTTCCAGTGTAATTTGGAGAGTATCTTAGGTTAAGCCACGCTTGCCTAGGTTGGTCTGTGAATGGGGGACCATCCATCACTTACCGAGTTTTCTCCGTGCCTCGAAAAGCACGTTAAGCCGTTGATCCCTGCTGTCATTTATAGATCTGTTACAGTCGTTACAGGTAGGCAGTGGCCCGAAAGTCTGACAGCCAGTCTTACCAAGGGGTATCGTATTACCCAGTACTAACTGGGTTGTGGAATTCAGATATGCAGTCGCTCCATGTAAAATACTGATATTCAGCTGCATCCAGTGAGACTGGAAGCCGACCCCAACATAATTGGGAAAAGGCTAGGCAAATGATGAGCGTTTAAGAATCGTTGAAGGTACTTATTATCATAATTTTCAGCCTAAAGCAGTCCACTCCAGAACCTCTTCAACCGCATGTCGTATACCTCGATTCTGAGCTATTCACATCTAGCCATCCTGTAGAAGTCCCTCCTACATTACTTTTATCGTTATGTAATAACACGGCTAATTTAGCCGACCCCTTCAGTTTGCTTATTCTGGTAGCTTGGTACTCTGCGGGATCACAAAGTTCCGTATTCGAAAAAAGAGACAATTAATAATCAAATCAAGAGTTGTTTAGTTGTTTTTCAAGACTTCAAGAATTCATTCATTCTCCATTTGGACTGTGATCTGTCAAAAAAATATGTGTTTAGTTAGGACATTACCAGAAAACCACGTAATGATTCGGTGATCCTAATGTATTTTGATAATGACTTGTAAGCACAGGTTATACCTACCTTTCTACAAGTTTATTACAGCAAAGCCACCATATCTAATTGCCTACAAGTCAGCTAATTGATGGCAATTTACTCACAGCTACCTACCTGGCTACAGTCATACGTTGTTAGGGATTCCCAACGCTTTTATCAATCAAAATCCAATAAACTGTACATAACAAGGGCTACAACATTCCCCAATCAATTTTCCAAAAACTATTCGTCTAGCCATCACAAAATCGACGCCAGACTAATCCAAATCCCGCGAAATGAACTGTCAAATATTTTTTGCGCGCCAAATCCGCGCGTGTCTGTCATAATCTGTGGTGGAATAATCGTCGTGCGTGCGAAAACGAACTCACAGTTAGACCATAGACAATATTAGTCCAGAAGGCTTGTGTCTAGAATTTCGCTAATAATTGTATATTATACAATAGTTTGGATTTATCGAATAGCAATGAACTTATGGACAATGGCTCCGTTTTAGGCCGAAACTGGTTGGACAATCTCATTTTTTGTTTCTTACTTCACAAAAGTATATTACCTCGCTAATAACACTGCAATATAAAAAGTTTATCCTCCTATGTAAGTTCTGTCTGTGGCCCTACTGTACCGTCTAGTTCTCATTAATCGTTTATTCATCATTTCATCTACTCTACTGTACCGGATTGCTATGAAAAAGAGCCAAAGACAAAAATTCTTAAGTCCTCGTATGTTTTTGTCACTAGTTGATTCTCTGTAACCATCTTCCTCACGGTCACACTCAACGAATCGCCACAGATACAAAATGCAGAGGTAATTAAGGCCAAGAGCTCACCTGTTCGGGGACCCCCAGGCTGAGACATCTAATTGTCTGTCAAACTGACAGATTAGGCTGAATACTTTATTACTGGTGCTACTCTTGTAAGCGCTGACAGATGAGTGTAAGAGTGTGCTTTTGCATTCTATTTTTAAAGCTCTCTAGAATCATGAGGTCTTTAATTTGAGTAGCTAATTAACAGCTAGGTACCTATCATTCAGATAAATATTGTTAGAGATTTTAAAAGATTCGCAATATAAACGATTTAGGGTCGTTAGTGTTTATTATAATATACTATTACTGCTAGCCTGCGTCACTCCACTACTGGCCAAAGGTCCTCCCCATGGCAACCAGTTTTCCCGCTCCAGGGACCCAATTTGGACCACTGGTCGTAACTTATTTTAATTGCGAGCCAGGCCACTATCTGACGGAGTGAGTGGGTAGTAATCCACTACACGGACCCAATCCAGGATTTTGGATATCAAAATATCATTTTTTTTTACTCTGGAAGAATTTCTGGTCCTCGGACAGTTTACTGACTAGACTTGTGTTGTGGCTCAATATTCCAGGATCAACTACTTTGCAAGGAGATCCACGAAATCATTAGATACCAACAGTGCATCTACGACTATTGCCTCTAACCACCATATGAACTAGATACCTACATTAAAACACGAATTTATATTAGAACCTCGAGAGTAAATTGCGATACACCGAAATCCCGACTGTTAGAAAGCTGAGGTAGACCACAAAAGAATGTGTTCTGCACTTTATTCAGGTCACTTTTATCACTAAGTGAGATGTTTAATCTACTTACAGGTCTACTAGTATTATTACGTAGAATTATATTCTCGTTTTTTGGCAACACATTCGGATAATTACTACAATAGTCGCGAATGGGTAAAATCAAGTTGTATTCTTTATTTAAAAAAAAAAAAACATTATTCAGTTCGCATAACAAGGTACAGTATTAAAAAGCTAGTAATAAATGACAATGATCAATTCCCTTGACTCCACACTAGGATTCCCTGTGTCGTGGGGTCCAGTCTCTTCCCAAGGTAACATGTTAGCTTTAACTGAACTGATTGAAAAATAAAAGAAATAGAAAAAAATAGATAAATAAGAACAACAAACAAACTAAAAACTATTCTATATAAGGTCTATCTTTTCATACACGAAATATTTTAAGAGTAACTTCTAAAAGTCGCAAAGTCGCCACAGCAACAAAAAAAAAATATCTGAGTGTTTTTTTTTTAGAAATTATTATAATTAACGTAGTAAACTAGCGTAATGGATATTTAAAGAAGCCAGTATTTATTTTGTGGGTCAAGTAATTTTAAATTATTTATTTTTTATAAAAAAATATACTCAGATAAAAAAAATCCCTTAAAATGGCTTCGTTATAGCCGTTAGATGATTCTCCGAAAATATTTCGTGTATGAATAGTTAGAACTTATATATAACAATATTTAATAAAAAGTACTATTAGGTAACAAGGCTAATGAACTCACTAGTAGCACCAATTGACATTGGCATCTAGGGTCAAGAAGACTTTGAGAAATGGCAGTCGCTTCCAAAGTGAACCATAACGTATTTGAACACCGACTTCCAACAGGATCGACATACGGTTCTGTGTAACTTATGTCAATACAAACGGCACCATTGATGATAGAATGGTACTTTGACTAGATCTTCTGGAACTGGTGATTGAAGGTTCACCTCCAGTGCGAGAAACGGATGTTGGTTTTTTTTGTACAAAGCATCTCGCTGCTTAACTGGACTATCCTGTGGGTGCCTTGAGGGTAAGACCTCCAGTCAGGGGCGAACAACTTACAAAATGAGCGACTACACGCTAAGGGCACCCCCTGTGGGGTACGAGCCTGGGGGACAGCAAGGGGACATGCTGGATGGGAACGAGATCATTCTCTCTCTCGAGCAAAGGTCGGGGGTAGGACCGGGACGTCGTGGAATGAAAGGGATGCTGATATAGTGCCATCCCTTTTACTTACAGTAGTATCAACCACGTTGACTTTAGCACTTTCTCCCACAGCCTTTGGCATGGTTTTCACGTAAGCAAACCCGGAGGCACCAGCTAGTTATGAAGCTGTTAAAGCCATTTGCTTTCGGGGATTGGTTGGCTATTATCGAGGCATCCCCGTATCTCGATCTATAACTGTACCTCTGTAATTATTATCTTTTACTTTGATGGAATAGATTCGGCAAATATAGATGCCCACTCACATGTACGGATAGCAGATATAAGAGGAAAGTTTGCTTGACTTTGCTGGGTAAAAAATATTGTTGAACTTGGTAAGGAAATTCAGTGTCCATCGTGGCATCTCTCTTATTTCTCTCTCTCTCTCTCTGTCTCTCAAGTATGTACGGTATCTTAAGTATGGCATAAAGCTGTACACTGATGTTTTGGCGTGTGACCAAAATTGACAGTAATGCCACCATTTTGTTTTTTAATATAATTTGTTAATGCCTTAAGAATAATAAAGAAGTATGGAAGAAGAAGTCATTATCTTAATGACTTCTGATTCACAAGAAGATGCTTGTTGTAGTGTTAAGTTAATTGGGCTACTACACTTTGTCACTGATATCAGTAAATCAAGTCAACTTTATTTCATAATAAAACAAGAATGATATAGAAACAAGCTGTCGAATAAAAAAAAAAGTTATAATTAATGGATTCTTTCAGGAGCTTTAATATACTTTCCACAAAATACCTGGTATTTTAAATACTATGATCGTTAAAGATCTTAAAAAAAACGACCGTGCAGTTTGCTCCAGTTTCCCTGCTGTCGGTACCGACTGGCCACTGGGCATGCGTCAGAGCACGTAAGGAGATGGGCATGACATGCACAACCTCCGCCGCGCCACTGACATTACTTCATTAAAATTCTATTAACGGAAGCATTCTCCTTAAAAACTTATCAAAAACCACCATAAGATTTATCTGTCTATAACACAAAAGCAACTTTAAAATCTTTGAACAAAGTTCAATTTTACGTGTGCTCGCTTCTGCAGTTACGACGAAGAAGCGTGTAAGAAAACAAGTGAAATATTTTGGACTTTATTGGTAGGAAAGGAAGGTGTGAATTCCATTGTAGCAGCAGTGGTCAATCATGAAAATCTTCGCGAGATGGACAGGTAGTTTCCACGATCGCAAATCGAGGATCGGAAGTCAATTTGTAAAAAAAAAGTAAAAAAGTCTATGAGAGAAAAGTTTTGTTTATTTTGTCTATGTTTTTAGAGATTGTTTATTGCGTTCTAAGTATAATGTTTTGTTACCAGTAAAAGCTTTTCAGATGCAATTTGACGAAAAAAGTGCAAAACGTTTGTTATATTGACTTTTATGATCGACGTGATAGTAAGATTCTCTCTTTCTGAATGGATTAAAAGCGAAAATAATCGTGTTGATCTTAAAATAACCACTTTTAACCCTTTTTTCGCGTTACAAAAAGGCCTATTTAAGAACCAATCAACTCAAACTTAAAGAAGTATTTAGCTGTACATCTCTGCAGGGAGCAGGATTCATCATCATCATTTCAGCCGAAAGACGTCCACTGCTGGACATAGGCCTCCCCCAAGTGTCGCCACATTGACCGGTCCCTTTCGTCTCGCAACCTTCAGCAGGATAAGGCGTTCAATTATTTGACGGCACCATTGGCTGCTGCGCTGCGTGTCGCTGGTTCGATTCCCGCACGGACCAATATTTGTATGGCCTACAGGCAGTTATTCCGGGTCTGGCTGTTTGTGTAAATGAATTTAAATGTTTCTAAACGCACCCATGATACAGGAGAAATTCTGATGTGGGGCAACAAACAAACAAAAACACGACGTTAATCAACTTGTCCAGCAAACAAAGTTTTCAAAAATAAAAATTGATGGATTAGGAATTTACTTCAAAACGCGGATTGTGATTAAAAGTGTGTTACACAATTGCGGTGCAGATCCAGCCCTATCAGAAACCGGTGAAACCAAATTTAATGCAGTATGACCAGAGTCGGATGTTATTCCACAGATTAACTAATAGTTCCTTACGGGTTATACTGCACCTTCCTATCTTTAAAGCCATGGATGAAAGCTATTTTAAAATAAAAAAAGCCTTTAATTCTACCATACACAGATAAAAAAAAAGAAAACAAAAGCTTGATTGATCGTAATTGTAACAAATCATATTAACATTACATTATCAACATTACAGTATCAACATAACATGATAAACAATGCACTATTAACATAACATTAATTGTATAACATTACATTCACCATTATTACATTCGTTTAATTTAATTCATTTAATTACATTACATATTATTACTGCGTTGGAAGGCCTCCCACTAGTTGGACCGATGACCTGGTGAAGGTTGCAGGGATCCGCTGAATGTGAGTTGCACGGGACCGGTCAATGTGGCGACACTTGGGAGAGGCCTATGTCCAGTAGTGGACGTCTTTCGGCTGAAATGATGATGAATTACATTAAATTCTTTACGTTCATTTATGGAAGTCGCTTCTGCGGCCTAAGCCTCCTAGGTTTCTGCATTTTTCCCTATCCCTAGCTTTTCTGGAGACAAGCTAGGGATAAATACATCTTCTCAGCGCTTTCACACTTTGTTTCCATCTCTAGCAGGAAGATATTATATGGGACTCAAACAAAACAGGGAAAGAGTGAACGTAGGTACCCTTAGGGTAATGCAGAGAGAAATCAGGCGTAACATTAAAACTATGTCCGTACAACTAAAAGATTTTCCCACCAAGCCAAAGAATAAAAACTTCCCAGCGAAACGGAAGGGGGTTATTGAAGAAATCAGCATAAATCTCCTCGCCATGGCACGGGGGCATGCGTCTTGGCACGCCGAGGGGGCGCAGTGCCAACATCCCTTCCGCTGCCCGACAGACAACAGACCCCAAGCAGAATATTTACACAACATAAATCTTATTGTTGTTGATTTATGCGGATTTGAATGTGGATGAAATAATCGGCTTGTAAAACTCGTAAGTCGTAATTGAGAGATCAGTATTCATCCTCAGGAGTCCCAGTACAACCTTATTTAACTTAGAAATACAGCCTCCGTCACTGGACACGGCTCTTTTAATAAACACCTCTTTGTCACCGGAGTCACAGACAGCCCCCTGTGCCGAGCCTGCATGGAAGAAGACGAGACAGCAGCCGACGTGCTTCTGCATTGCCCAGTGGTTGCAACATACAGGGCAAAGTACTTCGGTAACCCAGGTAAGCAACATCAAGGCGCTGCTAGCCTTCCTCGGGGAGTAAGGGTGGATTAAATAAATTTCCCACCCGCACGCAAAATACGCGCTTTGACGTGGAGTTGAGACACTAGCCCGTTATACAATACAACATAGAAATAGAATACGATACAGATACAGGAGAAATTCCTAGTTAGAGGCAAAGTTTAAAAAAAAGAAGATTGAACACACTTATCGACGTCGAATCAGCTTGCGCCGGTCAGAAGGAACCTTATGTCCGTGCAATAAAAGCGAAAAAGGCACGATACTCGCCTCGTTTCGGTTTGGAACTTCGTATGTCGAGATTTGACACCACGTCGATCTCCCTAAGTAACAAGGAAACTAATAACATCCAAACAATCATCAGAAAGAAAGCTTTATTTCCAGTTATTTTCTAATCTTAATAATAAAGATTAATTTGTCTTTTGCATGAGAAAAAATAAAGTAATTTTATGTATATTATTTAACCCAAAGGTTGGTAGACAATGCCTTGTGGCAATATGTCCACTTATGTCCACCTTTGTACCACTATTGTACAGACGCCAGCACATCAAGCTACTAAAATCTGTCAAATATCTTTAATAGTTTTTCTACTTTATCGCTAAAGCTTTAGGTTCAAGGTTGATTGGGAAAATTTTACAGTTTCGGGTAGCTTGATGTGCTGGCGTCTGAATGAGATATTTCCATCATTCATCATTAGAATAGAATAGAATAGAATATATTTTATTGTAAAACATGAATAAACATCAAATAATATGTGCAAGGTCTTAAAAATAACAGGTAGATGTACATGTTTTGCCATTTAAGGCGTACAAAACAACATATTTTTGGCTAAGAATAAACCAAAAAATTAAAAAATTTGAGTCTACACAGCAAACTATGATAATTAAAAAATAGAAAGTATTGATTTACAGATTTGGAGGTCAATTTTTGTAAATATCGTAATTACAGGAATCTATTTAATTAAATGCGGTCATTTAAAAAATCCGAAATGGAAGCATTTGGCTATGAGATATTTTTTTAAATGTATACACGTGACGTCACGTGTGTATGTGTGTGTGTGTGTGTTTTGTGTGTGTGTGTAGACATAGCTCATATTTGAAAAATCCAAATAGTAACAATCCATAAAAAAAAAAATACTTAATTTTAAAAACCATCTCATCAGCTAATAAGGCCCAAGAAACAGACTATAACTCGTGTAACCCGCCGATATTTATATCTTTCAAACAGCCTTGACAATCTAGGCAACCAGTGTTGCTGCCCTCTTTACTATTTATAGACTAAAAAAAAAACTTAAAATAAAAAAAGTAAGTAGTGTGTATGTGCTGTTACCGCGACACAGTATAGGTGGACCGGTCTATGTGAGATGAACGCAGTTAATTATATTGTTGTTTATGGTACAAGTGTGTAAAACAATTGTTTATTGTGCGACTAGCGTCGTAGAAATGATTATGGTAATTTTTTCGTTTATATTTTGATTGAATTAACACTTTATCTGCCTTATTGTAAAAGATGTCATGTGCAATTTCGAAACGGATTGATTGATCCATGTGGATATTAATGCAATTCATTCTGGAAAGCGAATTTACTAGCTTTACCTAATCCCAGTGCGTTTCGTATTTCTACACGGATTGTCTATAGAAATTGACTTAAGCATTTTGGTAGCATAATTCAATTCATCACATTTTTTATTGTTCCATCGTTGTTTATCATCAGCTGATCATCCTCCATTATCATCATTCGCTTGCCCTTATCCCAACTTATTTGGGGTCGGCGCAGCATATCCTCTTCTTCCATACTTCTTTATTACTAGTCATCTCATCAGACAGCTCCTTTCTTGCCAAATAATAAATAATTGCTCCATCTGGTCAACAAATAAAAAAAGGGAAGAAAATTGGCTCTTTAGGTTTAAATAAAACATTCGAACAGGAGAGAATATTCCCAGACAGTACAAATATATGTACGACTAACCTGACTAGCATCATAATTCTCCTGCCCTTATTATTCATTTGGGGTCGGCGCAGCATGTTTTCTTCTTCAATACTTCTCTATTACTCGTCATCCCATCAGACATCTCCTTTCTAGCCATAACATCCCTCACACAGTCCATCCATCGTTTCTTTGGTCTTCCTTTACTCTTACCACTAACCTCACCATGCTGACTAAAAGCTACTTCTCACACACAGAAACTAAAACTAATCCATATGATTCATCTCCAAAAAAATCTTGCCTCTATTTCGAGTAACGCCTTGCTACACGCGTCGGAATTCCCCGGTCATGTAACAATAACTCCCAAATTATAAATTCATATGCATTATGTTAAAACAGCCAGTAATGATACACAATCTACATACATACAACCATCAAAAAATGTTTAGAAACAATGAGAAATTGGCTAGACTTATAAGTCCGAATACTATTTCTAGCCTGCTGGGATACAGGGCTCCCCTCTGTAAGACGTGGACGTGGAAGTGGACCTTCATTTGTCCAGTGCGGGTTCTTAGCTTAGTGGATTGGCTAGTTGGAACAACTTCCTTGAAACTACACACATTAATTTTAGCTTATTCAAGAACTCAGAAATTAGGGATTTTAAGCCATAACTGGCAGAACCGATGTGATGTCTGTTAGGATAGACGTGTTCTTGAGTGGAGACCGCGAATCGACAAACGTTTGGTACAGGACCGACGCTCTCTGACTAGGTAGAGTGATGATCTATCTAGAGTGGCTGGTAGCAAACGGATGAGAGTAGTCGAGGGTTGAGTGAAGTCCAGCACTGTAAAGATATGATCATGATAGATCCCCACGCAAAGAACTGAGAAGAATGGACAGAACACAAAAAAGGGGAGGCCTATACCCGATTCCGGTCTGAAATGATCATGATGATGATAAGGTGGTTCCTTGGGCACATATTCAGCTTGTAACTTTCAAACTGCTGGGACACCAGGCCCTCTCTCTGAGCTTGCAGAGGAGGCCGTAATCCTGGGCGGGCATAGTGCAGATGTGTAGACGTCACATGTCTTCAAATGCCGATTTCCTCACGATGCTTTCCATAAGAAGTTTCTTGAGCCGTGAAGCAAAATACCTTGTTGTTTAATATGGTAATGAACTTTTTCATATCAGTGTACTATACTTAGATGAATCTTGTACCGATAGAGACATAAAATTAGCTTGCCAGTGTAATTAAAACCTTAACTACTGGTATTTGCACGTAGTTATGTGTTCTGCGGAATTAATTAACGGTTCTGTATACATTAAGACGTATTTATAGGTTTTGTGCTTGGGAATTGAAATTTTATGAGAATTTGAGTTGGAAATGAATGATTCAGAGAAATCTCTATCACTAGTATTTTATTTCTTCAAAAGAGAGGCTACGCTTTGTGGCTAAATAATAACAGCCGCTCGGGTCGATCTTCTTCGCGTTTACCTAGGTTTTTCCGTGGATGGGCACCCACCCATTACATACCGAGTTTCCTCTGTGCCTCGGAAATCACGTTAAGCCATTGTCTCGGCTGTCAATCGTAGATCTTTGACAGTCGTTACAAGTAGTCAGTGGCCTGAAAGTCTGACAACCAGTCTTACCAAGGGGTATCATATTACTCAATACTAACAGGGTTGTGGAGGTCAGATAGGCAGTCGGTCCGTGTAAAATACTGGGGCATCACTTTGGGTCCTATCAGAATACCAGCGCTTTGACATTTGTTAAATGTTACAGCATCAGGCTGAGATAGTGGCTTTTTGGCTTCGTCCTGGACTAATTTAGTGTAATGCTAATGTGTCTTATTTTTTCTTATGTTTAATTTTTACATGATTTTGTTTTATTGTTAATTTAATCATCTATTCCTTTCTTTTTTTCTTTCTAAGTGAGCTGTTAATATTATGCTGATGATAAAATCATGCCTATCGATGCAGAAGCTCAAACATGACTGCTTTAATATGCTTCATTCTCATTTCTGTAATTACTTCGTGCTATTTTAATGCTGATTACATTTTGAGAGACTGTCTGGTCTGCGCCCAGTAATTACATACAATGATATTATAAAAACTTTTGTATTGACTGCTGTCTGTAGTCTGAACTTGGTTTTATTGCATTTGTATTTATAACCGTCCTGTAGCTAGATTAGTGATGGATATTTTAATGATCATTTGCAGTTCTTAGATGGTCTAGCTATCGCTAGTGCGACTGATAAACATGGGGTCTTTTATTTTCGGATAGGAAAGCATCAAATCCCGCTCTGGGCGGAGCGGAAGGGAGTGTCAGACTTGTACTGACTAAAACCCATCCATGTTCCTTCTTTGCCCTTTGTGTTCTAGGGCCGCGGTATGTCTTTCAAACAGTCCCGCAAACATGGGGTCTTGGGTTTGATTTCCAGTTATCCAGTGTCATTGAGCTTTAGGAAGGTTTCATTTGTACAGATGACCTGGTGAAATTACTGTGTCAGCACCACAACCATCCGTGTAAAATGATTGAAACTCTGTTTAACAAGACTGATTTCACTCATTAGAAGAGCTCGTGGCTTAAGAATAACAGCCGTTTGGAACAATCTTCAGGTTACGCCGCGCTTGCCTAGGTTGGTCTTTGGATGGGTGACCACCCATTACATACCGACTTTTCTTCGTGTCTCAGGTCCCGGCTATCATTTGTAGATCTTTGAAAGTCGAAACAGGTAGTCAGTGGCCCGAAAGTCTGACAACCAGTCTTATCAAAGGGTATCGTATTACTCAGTACTACCTGGGTTGTGGAGGTCAGATAGGCAGTCGCTCCATGTAAAATACTGGTATTCAGTTTCATCTGGTTAGACTGTAAGCCGACCCCAACATAGTTGGGAAAAGGCGAGGTCGGGTAGGCAGGTGATCAAGACTGATTTCAGTACCTACACTATTTCACAGTTATTTAAGATTGGTAGACGAAACTAAACTCCAACCAAAGCAGCCGTGGCTAGACAGAAGATGATTATGTTCATTTGAATTTTAAATCGCTTGTGATGTCGTTTTTACAATTGCCATAGTACTGTCCGTAACTGCAAGGTATTCATAGATAATATGTATTTTATTAGAACAAAATAGTAAAACTGATTGAACGGCCTCGTTGGTCTAGTCGTTGCAATTGCGACTGCTGAGTATGAGGTCCTGGGTTCGATTCCCAGGTCGGGAAAAACGATATAAGGTTTTTCGATCAGGAATTTCTCTGTAGCAGCCACGGAGCCTGAATTTGTGCACGGTTGATGGCAATAGGCTCGCCCCCTCTTACATGGGACTTAATGATAACTGGCGAAATGTAGGTGTACTATTAGGTACACCTCTGCCTAACACTTCGGGGATTACAGGCGTGATGTTATAATGATGAAAATAGTGAAACGTCAAAACATCTAAGTTTTTATACAAAACACAAACCAACAAAATCTTTTAACAAATGAATTTCACGTTCGTTAACTACATACATACATATAAAGCACCAAAATCTTACATTTCAGCCACAAATCATACACAGTCGACCTAGCTAATCCTAATCCGCCTCCCATCTCTTTCCATCACACTAACAAAAGCGAGATGGAGACATAAAGTTTATAGAACCGCTAAACTCAGGTAGTGTGTAAGTGTTTTTAATATTTTTTTGAATGTCTAGTGTTCAGTCATTAATTCACGATTATGTCTGCCGGCTGATGGTACAGTTATTCGGTTATATGTCACGTTTCATGGCTATGAGCATGCTGAAAGCATAAAACTACTTATATACAATGCTTTTTGTGAGTATGTACCACAGAGTAGAAAGATGCAGTAGGTTAACTTTGTGTTGCAACTTTTTATATGGGATGAGATAACACCACGTCTGTCGTCTTCGTCAGAGGCGTAGCTAGTACACCCACAGTTCGCTAGCTATTTTAAGTCTCATGTAATAGGGGACGAGCCTATTACCATTTAAGGGGCATAAATCTAGACTCCGTGACTGCTACTGAGAAAATCCTGATGGAAAAATCCAATTACACCATGCCCTACCTGGGTATCGAACCTCATGCTAAACAGTTGCGCCTGCGACTACTAAACCAAAGAGGCAGCCTCACAAGAAGGAAAGATGGTAATAGAGACGGCTCAGATGGTAATAGAGACGGCTATGGTTGGACTTTCCATGTATGCTAGGAAGAAGAAATCCGCAGAAGACCGAAGGTAAACGACTTATCCCGAAGAATTACGAGCTAGCCTCAAATTTTACGTTGTTACTGCATCAAAACTGCGATGATCTACTTTAGTATTCCGTTAATATTCATAGTCCATTTCACACACGAGCTAATAGAGTATGGTCTATTATAACGTAATATATCTCTAACTTTGTTTTAAGCTTTCACGGTTTATAACTAAACTTATTACAATTTATTTTCCATCCACCCGCATTCAGTCAACCCGCGATTATGGATGGCACTTGCAACAGCGTCGAAATATCGGGAGCTCAAAATAATGAACAATCACGGAAGATATCCCGTAAGTGACAGTATAAGACTAGTAATATATCTCGGTTCATTACTCCGCGACCATCAACCCATCATCAATGCCTAGCCTGTTTTCCTACATTACTAAGACCAGTATTTTACATGGAGCGTCTGTCTATCTGACCTCCACAACCCAGTTAGTGGGTACTACGCTATTCTTGGCAGAACTGGTTGTTTGACTTTCGGGCCACTGACAGCCGGGACCAACGGCTTGACGTGTTTCTAACTTGTCGACTTTCTGTGTTTTAAAGAAAAAAACATCAAAATCGGATAGTTAGGTTTTCTAGTTATTATAAGTGCATTAACGAACTTACTGACGAATGGACACAAAAGTAGCATTTTATTAAATAAAAAGGTTAACTGCGAATTCATCGCTTGCCAATTAGGACATAGGTAATTCCGTGCTTTCGAATTATCCTTTTGAATTTCAAAAACTTGAAATAAACTGCATAATAATTTATTTTATTTGCCAATCAATTAATCACATACACGGATTCATGAGAGGAACAGATTAAAAAAGAAGAAAATAATCATTCCGCGTGTTTCTATTCATTTCAGTGGCTCTCATAATTAGCAAATTTCTGCTGCTGTTCACTGTTTTAAAATTACGTAAAAAGTAGACAAAGACCTGAGGATGATATAACGACCATTAGCATAATATGCAGTAGGTAAGTAAGTCCCTGCAGAACCCTAAATTTGGCTTACCCTGAGGAAATTTGATGGAAGCTTTGCAGCACCTAAGTTTGAGAAAAATCAATAACTTTCACATGATTCAGTATCATATCCTACTGGTATAGCTGGGAGGAGTCTGATGAGATGACGAGTAATAGAGAAGTATGGAAGAGGAAGACATGCTGGGCTGACCCTAAATAAATTGGGATAAGGGCAGGAGAATGATGATATTTATAACACAAAGTACAGAGGCGAATTTTATACTGGTATTTAAAAAAAACGGGTTTTCAAAAAAAGTTCAACACTAGGAAAGGGGTTTGAATTTAAAGGCCGGACACTTCCGCCATTTTTTTTTTAAGTTATTGACAAGCATAATACATATATTAATCGATAGCTGGTATCAATACAAACAAGTTTTGTATGAGACAAAATGTTCTAAAGTATCACGTTTCCGAGATATGAGTTATCAAAGTTAAAGTCCATTCACTGATGGCATCTTCAGCACAACTTTGATAGCTTATATCCCGAAAACGTGACACTTTCGAACATTTTGTCTCAGACAAAGCTTGTTTTTAAAATGGCGGAAGTTAGGCCGGCCAGGCTTCATACAAAAATCTTCCAAGCACTTTTGGCTAAAATTCAGCCTCGATATGTACCTAGGCGCAAAATACTTTAAGACTCACCCTGAATTCAAGCTAGGTAACTTGAATTAAAGGTAAGCTTTTTTAACCAAAAATAACAGGTGTTTCTTCAAACAATACCAGCATGAAACGTGACCTAAATCCGTAAAAACGCAACACACTGTACGAGTTAATATTGTAACAAACATCTGCGTCCGCGCATTTAGATTTATCTCCATTTTCCGCTCGTGCGTCGATTGCCGATGAATCCCGATATCTGCCGAGCGTTTTCATTGGTGAATAAACCTCGCGCTCATCGTTGATTGGCTGAAATGCACCTGAGGCGTTCGAAGTCGGATGCTCACTGAAATTAAATTCGTTATTATACACAGTTTGATATTAATGCGTATTTATGATTGGCGATCAAATTATGGTGTTTTACTGGCCATGGTAAACATAGATGTGATATTTATTGATCGTTTTGAATCTTTGTTTAGGGAATGCGTGCTTTTACTTGTCTTGTCTTTGTCTGTGTGC
This sequence comes from Noctua fimbriata, assembly GCA_905163415.1. Classification (NCBI taxonomy): domain Eukaryota; kingdom Metazoa; phylum Arthropoda; class Insecta; order Lepidoptera; family Noctuidae; genus Noctua; species Noctua fimbriata. The sequence continues at coordinate 14,778,646 of LR990941.1, read as the reverse complement.
TATATCTTCCATGTTGTAAACCAATTTGGGTCGGTTGTTTAGACTTCGCTCTAATGTTATTGGTATGAATACTTGCAGATTTGTAAATTCATATTTGTGACTGGTAACACAACAAAAGGCACAATTTTGCATGGGTACCTACTCCACCTTTATAACTCACTATTTTTAATGCTGTTTGAATTTTGAAATAAATTTAACGTTTTTATTTAACCAATCTTTAAATAAAATGCAAAGAAGAAAATGAGGTTATGTGCTATTTATTAACCGATGGGAAAATCTTTTGTGAGGAGGCGATCCTGACTGCTAGTTCTAGTCATGTCTTGTATTGTCACCAGACCCAGAGGTGTGTGCAAAATTTCAGCTCAATCGGTTGGCGGGAACTGAATTTCAAGTCAGTTCCCGAGTTAACTGAGTTTCAAGGCAAATTATATATATATATATATATTTTTAATAGCCTTCAATGTCCCACTGCTGGACAAAAGCCTCCCCATATTCTCCAAACACTCTTCTCCTGCAAGTTATATAACAGCTTTTAATAAATATGGTTTGTATTTTTGCCCATGGACCTAATAGGCCCCCTTATAGGTAAGATTAAGTGAAGTCTTCATACCCCAGCTACCACCATGAGCGCCAAATTGCCAGTGCTTAACTTATCACCGAATATCAAAGAGTTTTTCTATTAGTGGAATGTTGTATGTCGGGAGTTTCTCCGCCTTCAAATCGTCATCGTCACGTCTAGCTAACTACCAAACTACTTAATAGTTTTTAGTCTACTTTTAGTCTAGCCATCGACAAAAGCCGTTATTTTGAATTGACTGTAACGCTTTTTTTTAATTTTAAATTAGTTCTGCTTCGAAATAATCACTAGCAAGAAGCACTTACTTTCTAACAAAAACTTTGAGTAAGCTGTTAGCACCAATCGTTCTCGCGGCTAAATAATAACAGTCAACCGGGGTCGACCTTCAGTTTAAGCCGCACTTGCCTAGGTTGGTCCATGGATGGGTGACCACAAATTACATACCGAGTTTCCTCCGTGCCTCGGAAAGCACGTAGTAGATCTTTGACAGTCGTTACACGCAGTTTACGTGACAACTAGTTCTATCAAGGGGTATCGTATTACCCAGTACTAACTGGGCTGTGGAGGTCAGTCAGTCCATGTAAAATATTGGTACTCCGCTGCATCCGGTTAGACTGGTAACCGACTCTAACATAGTTGGGAAAAGGCTAGACAGATGTTGATGACTGTACCTAGTCGTTGATAGTTTTATCCTCTTCAGTGACAATGATTAAGGATTAAATAGGTACAGACACCAGCACATCAAGCTACTACAATCCGTCAAACCACGTGGACAAAATCGGAACGAACGCAGCCATCTTTATTTTTTAATTAATTTCACACAACTTTTGCACCAAAGCTCCCTGTCGATATCATTTGAGTAGCAAAAGATTCTTGAAGAATTAGTAGTTATTAAAAGTAGTAGGGAGTGTAGACCTGGCAAGTTAAAAAAATGGTGGATTGGTCGGTTAAACATTAGACATGATCCCATATCGAGAAAATCTAGTAGGTACTTTTTTAACAGAGCAAAAGAAAACAGAAAAAGTCTGTGCCCAGACAGTCCTTACTTATTAAAATAAGACTTATTTTTAAATACACATCAATAAACTTTTCACCTGTCAATTTATTTACATCAATTAATTATTTTTTTTACATCAATGTAATTATTGTAAGTAATGCAAACAAACCAAATCTTTAACAAAACTAATAAGTACTAAAAATAATCCTAAAATTTATGCATTCGTACTTATTATATTTTTTGCTTCTAATGCATGACAAAAAAGCTCTCCAAAAATATTGTTTTCATATCAAATATACTGATTGGTGTTTCACTTAAAATAAAATTCCAACGTTGAAAAAAGTGTAGCTTTGTTTTAATAAAAATGAATTACGCGATCTTTTCAATTAATAGCGATGCGTGACGAACTCAAATTGTTGCTAAAATAATAATATTTTGAGGTAACTATTTTGCTGTACAATCAGTGTTTTTTATTAGGAATGGGGTTTTTTTATATAAAAAGGTTTTTTTTTATTTACAGATAAATAGGTACTAGAATTAAAATAATAAAAACTAATATATTTTTCCGAACGATAAGACAAGTAGATACCTATTGTCTCGTTCTCGATTGCTCCTCTGAACAAAATACTTATTATTTTGGTCTGTATATCTACTGTATTTTTTTCTACAACAGTTCTATCTCCAATTCCAATTTAGATTTGAAAAAAACTAGATAATTACACATTATAATAGTTTAAATGGAGTCTGTAGTTGCTAAGCGCTAGACCACACAAGAATATTTTCTTATTACCAATCTAGTTTTGATTCTAAAGTTTACCTACTACTTATGAGCTGAAAAAAAACGTCTAAATTCGACATACTGAAATACATAACATTACGCCTGTAATCCCCGAAGGGTTAAGCAAAGGTGATGTATTATGTAACAGGGAGCGAGCCTATTGACAGAAATGCCAAATTCAAACTCCGCAGCATCCAAAATCCAAATTCCTAATGACAACACCCAGTAACAGTTAGCCCGACCTGGGAATCGAACCCAGGACCTCATCCCCCCCGCTGACGCAGAGTCTCCGGCCTGAGCTCGTGGAGGACGTGGTGAGCGCTCTGTTCCCTTCGCGAGGGAGGCATCCTCCCCCGGCTATGGCTCCGCCGCCGCTTGCGGTGCCGGAAGCGGACCACACCGATGACGACGTTCCGAAGGTGACTGGGGTAGACCTGAGAGTGGCGGTACGCAGGCTGAAAGCCAGAAATACCGCCCCGGGACCCGATGGCTTGCCTGGCAAAGCGTGGGTCCTGGCCTCTGAGGCTCTTGGGCCCCGACTGGAAGGGCTCCTAAGCGCATGCTTGGAGAGAGGCCAGTTCCCGCTTCGTTGGAAGACGGGGAAGCTGGTCCTCATCCGGAAGCCAGGGCGCCCTGCGGACTCTCCGTCCGCATACCGGCCCATCGTGTTGCTCGACGAGGTGGGCAAGCTTTTTGAAGAGTTATTGCTAACCGCCTCGCCGGGCACCTCGCGGGGATGGGGCCGGATCTTGCGGAACACCAGTTTGGTTTCCGCAAGGGGCGCTCGACGGTGGACGCCATCATGCGCGTGAGAGCCCTCACGACGGGGGACGCGGTTTCCCGGGGCGGGGTCGTATTGGCGGTGTCTCTTGACATCGCCAACGCCTTCAACTCCATGCCCTGGCATGGAGTTGAAGGCGTGTGGCAGCTGCATTGGGGAGGCACTCCGGTATCACCGGGTGCCGACCTACCTTCGTCGTGTGGTCGGGGACTACCTGACGGATAGGGCCGTCATCTACCCCGGTCGGGACGGAGAATGGAACCGGCGAGAGATGTCGTGCGGTGTTCCACAGGGATCGGTTCTGGGGCCGGCCTTGTGGAATATCGGTTACGACTGGGTGCTGCGCGCCGACTTCCCTAGCGGCGTCAGCGTAGTCTGCTACGCTGACGACACGCTGGTACTGGCACAAGGGAGGTCGCACGAGGCGGCGGCCGAAAACATGACACGCGGGGTTGCGATAGTCGTGGAGAGGATCCGGCAATTGGGTCTCGAGGTGGCATTGCACAAGTCCGAGGCCATGTGTTTTCATGGGCCTCGGAATGCGCCACCGTCGGGATCCCTACTGACGGCGGGAGGGGTTTCCATCGGCGTCGGGTCGACGCTGAAGTACCTGGGACTCGTCCTTGACAGCCGGTGGAACTTCGTGGAGCATTTCCGACGTTTGGCCCCCAAACTGGAACGGACCGGGGCTGCCTTCAAGCGGCTCCTGCCCAACCTGGGGGCTCCAAACGCCTCCTGCCGGAGGCTCTACGCGGGGGTCGTGCGGTCCATGGCCCTTTACGGGACCCCGGTGTGGGCGCGTTCTCTGAGGCGGCAAGCCGCCCGCTACCTGAACGCGCCCCAAAAGGGGATAGCCCTAAGGCTAGTCCGGGGGTACCGCACGATCTCCGGTGAGGCGGCGAGCCTCCTTGCCGGATTGCCGCCATGGGATCTGGAGGCTATAGTCCTCGCGCGCCTTCACGAATGGCGCGCGGAGGCACTACGTCGGGGGAAACTCCGCTGCCGCGGCAAATCGCCGCTCAGCGGACAGACCTCCGGCGCGATCTCATGGTGACATGGAGAGAGCGACTGTCGCAACCCCGTGCAGGGCACGCCACCATAGTGGCGATAAGTCCCCTCTTTGAGGAGTGGCTAGGGAGGCGCCACGGCGCCCTCACCTTCTGCCTGACGCAGGTCCTCACCGGACACGGTTGTTTCGGGAGGTTCCTGCACCGAATCGGGCGGGCGGAAACGCCCGGGTGTTTCCATTGTGAGGATCGTCCGGAGGACACGGTGCAGCACACTGTGGAGGTCTGCCCCGCTTGGGCGGAGCAGCGCCGTGTCCTCGTAGAGGCGATTGGCGGCGGCGACCTCTCGCGCCTGGCCCTGGTTCAAGCCATGTTCCGGAGCGAGAGGGAATGGGAAGCCGTCAGCTCCTTCTGCGAAGCAGTCATGCTAGTGAAGGAGGTGGCGGAACGTGAGAGGGAAAGAGCCTCACGTCCCAGCCGCCGCGGGAGACGCCCTGGGCGTCGGGGGTCACGTGGTGGCCTCCGGCCACCGTAGGCGCGGGCCTGTGGACGGCGAGTTATGGGCTAGCTCACCGTCCGGCCGTCTTATGACGACAGGCCGTGTCGACGGCGCGTTCGTGTTCCACGCGCGCCTCAAAGAGATGTCAGCAACCACGTAGGGGTCCGCACGGGCCGATGCCTGCCAGGGCTGCGGGACTGTTCGAAAGAGATACCGCGGCCCTGGAACATAAAGGGCAAAGAAGGAACATGGATGGGTTTTAGTCAGTACAAGTCTGACACTCCCTTCCGCTCCGCCCCGAGCGGGGGGGGGGGGTCATTTGATGATTTCCCATCCTAAAAAAAAAAAAAAAAGGACCTCATGCTCACCGGTCGCGCTTGCGACCACTAAACCAACGAGGCAGTCTACAAAATTCTGCGAGTTCTTTCAAATATGTTATTTTTTTTCAATGGCGCCATTGTGAACCCCATGGAATCCGCATGAATCTATTTGTTTTGGTTCTTGAACACTTTGGTACCCAAAAAAAACCCCGATATAATCTTATATCAATGCCTTAACCCTTTGAACTGATTTACTGGACGGTCTATCAATAGGTCTTAAAGAACTCACTGATGTTGATAGGTCTTTTAATGACCGCAAAAACAGTTGTATGATATGGCATTACTCATTGAATATTAAAATGTATGGAACGAATGATGAATCGTTATCAAAACATCGTGAGGAAACCAGCATGCCTGAGAGACATTTCTCGACGATATCTAAAGCCAAGTCAGACGCCCATGGCAAAAAAACTCTGACACCAGGTTAGGCACTAACCACACGATAAAGAAATTATCATCAAACGAATTGGTAAGAACTGCAACTGTGACTGTTGATTTCGTCTATTTTCTTTTCATTCCTGTTACCCTGGTACTTTTCAAGACAGCTGTCATAATTAAATTTAATGAACCTGTATATTTTTAACATTATTGACCAAAAGCTGCTTCGGTCGCCTGCTTTTTTAAGCACTTAGTTCCAGTTAATATATGTTTGCCTGGTAGTCTGTTTGAAAAAAAAAGGGCAGTTGATTTAAAACTGTCTATCGATATCATTAATGAATGCATCATACCCACCCCTCTCTATTTTTCATCATGGTTGCGCTTTATGGAATAAACATAGAATATTTTTAATTTGAATTTGTGAGCGCAACTAATGGTTGCACTTCGAGGAATAATTTAGTTGCGCTTAGTTGGTTGCACCTAAAAATAGTAGTAACAAAAATAGGTTGGTCAGTCATTTTCTTGGAAATAGAACAGTAATAGATGACCTATTGCAAGAAAAACTTCAATTATGTTCTGCCAATCTTCTTCGCGACTTCCCAAGACCAATCCATAGAAAACCTCATTCAATTTCTACCACAAAAGAAATGGATTCATGGAAGATTACAAAGTTAACAACAATCAATGTTTTGCCACACGAGTTAGTAAAAGTTTTTGCAATAGTAACATCTATTTCACACGTTAGTGTTTTTGCATGATTTGCGCCTGTTACTTTGTACATCACTTGTTTGATTGACCTCAACCTCTTGATTGATTGTTCAGTTAAGTACTTTTTGCTTTCACATTTATTTTATTATGGTTATTAGTGGACAAATGGATGTTGATTGAAGCTGTTTAACGTTTTTTTTCGGCGCTCTTTTATTGGCATAATTTTTAGGTGAAATTGGAATCACGATTTGTGTGGTCTTCCTTTTAAAAATAACTGTTCCTGTTCTGTTGTTGTTGTTCTGTTACTGTTGTTGTTCTGTGTCCTTTAACTGTTTGTTCAGTCATTTTTAAGTTAATTCATCTCTAACTGCCTAGTTCATTAAGTTGTCACCAGCGCGACTCCTGAGGTCCTGCTACGTTGTTGGGTTTCCTTCAGAACTTTTTCAGTAGCTGATAAGGTCAGATTGTAATAGGCTCGCCCCCCATTACATGATGTACATCCTAAATATAATTAAGTTCAAGGACGTACAGGCGTGATGTTATGTTTTTTGTAAGAACGAGCTAAAGAGAAACAACAAATATAACATGTAACATCACGCCAATTTTCCCGAGATCCGGTGGCATTGCAGACGATTTTTCTAAAGTTTACGTTCCCACCCCTCTGAGCATCCTGGCCTCCTCTCGTCAGCAGTGCGGCTTGAAAGAAAAGAAAGAAAGAAAAAGTATTTATTGACTCGCACATGACTAAACAATAAAATAAAATAAAATTAAAAAAAAAAACTAAAATAAATAAGACGCACAGTCCTGTACGAGGCTAAAAGGCCCCATCTCGGCATGGTACTGTAACATTTAAAAAAAAAATGTCACAGCGCTGGTGTTTGGTGGGTGCCGCATAATTATTATCTTCGAATTTTTGATTATATGATATGCCAGTTTCCTCACCTTGTTACCCTTCACCATTTTGAGAGCAGTGGAGATGATATAATTTACACAAAGCAAAGTATCCGTTTGGGTCCGAACCTATGATCTACAATACATAAGTCGCAGCTGTAACCACTGTTCCCAAAGCATAACATAATATAACATAACATCACGCCTGTAAATCTCGATGGGTTAGACAGAGGTGTAACTAATAGTACACCCACATTTCACTAGTTCCGTTTAATTAAATCTCATGTAATAGGGGGCGAGCCTATTGCCATCAAACGGGCACAAATCGAGTCTCCGTGGCTGCTACTGAGAAATTCCTGTTGAAAAAACCCAATATCAATTTGCCCGGCCCGGGAATCGGACCCAGCAGCTCATGGTAGACCAAGAGGCAGTCTCCCAAAACATGGCCTGCGTAAAACCATGAACTATTATAATAAGAAGTACAAATGATATTTGTTTGCAGTTAATTATAAACGGCAAATAGATAAACAGGACTACATGATATTCCCATAGCTGCAGCTAAGGTCTTATTGGCAGTAGCTATTGGCCTGACGCCAGGGTTTGCCTGACGAATTTATGTGCGTACGCTATACAGAGCAGTGTGGCTGTGTGCTGTGATCATGTAGATCGTTGTATGGTAGTTTTGTTTTAATTTATTAAGATTATAATTATTTTATTTATTTATTACAGTATATACAGTTTATGCATAATGGAAAATGTTATAAGTACACAAGACATCGATCAACGAAGTTTTATTAATGAAATAGGTACAAAAATCTTAAAAACATTAGTAGTTCATAATAAGACATTAAAGGAACTTCGCGAATATACAAGTGAACTTTTGCAAGTAAAGTGAAGTGCAAGTCTTTCTTTCTTTGCTTCAGCGCAGTTGGGTAAAAAAACAAAGATATTTACGTGGTCGTATCCCGGGACCGTCTTTGTAAACCGTCCTACTGGACTCTTAGTAATTTAATTTTAATTTTAAAGTTTTACATATTTATTTCTTATTTCATACAAAAAAACCAGTCAGCCCAGCAACAAAACTGGTGTTATTTATAAAGCAAAACTTTTTTAAATTCTTTAAAACTCCCAAAAACGCTTTACTACAGGCAAACCCGACCACAAACCTAGTGCCAGCCGATAATAGCGGTGTATAAGTAACAGTGCACACTATAAATCCATCAGTTTAGTTGGCGAGTCGCCAGTGTGCGCCGCACTTAACGCCCCGACACTCCTCTATTTCGTTACTCATAGTCCTTTAAAAGGACTGCTATTTATTCCGATGCTGATTTACGCACTGAAAAATTTGCCATTGTTCTTTGGAGCTAATTTGGGACAAGACTGGGAGGGCCTTATCTCTCATAGGTGACTTGTTCAACTCGTTCATCTGTCGTATAGCCCCAAATATGCTAATTTCTTAGAAAGAATCTACTGCCTCTTTAGTCTAGTGGTCAAGTGCGACTGCTGAGAGTGGGGTTCGATTCCCAGATCGTGCCAAGTGTTATTTATTTAACTATTTATGTACACACAGAAGACAACACAGGAAAATAACATTGTAATTTATATGACTACATAGGTACTGCTTATTTCATAAGAAATTTCTGTCAGCAGACCCGCAAAAAGGAGAAATGAAAAAGAAATGTAGACGAGTGTTATTGGATTTTTCTATCAGGAATTTTTCAGTAGGAGTTACGTAGTCTGGATATGTGTCCGGTTGATGACAATAGTCAAATAGTAAGTAGAAAAATAAAATAAAAATAGATGAAGAAAGACGACGAAAGAAGTAGAAGAAAGTAGCAGTATAGTAAGACAGTAGTAGTAGTAGAAGATGATGATGATGCCATCTAGCCGATTTCGGCCACAGCGACTGCATTCGATGGCTTTCTAGGGAGGTTGTCGAGAGCTTTGGTATGCTGCTCTATCATGTGCTCTCAAGTGGCTAGCATACCCAACTTTGGCCGAAAAACTCCGAGCACAAAGCGGACATGTCAGAACACCATTGACGAAATTGGTAGAAGACATGGGACTTAAACATAACTGGCGAAGCGTGGGAGCAATATTTATAGGTACACCTCTGTCTAACCCTTCGGGGATTACAGGACTAAGATGAGTACCCAGTATGACCCAGGTTATGCGACGCTCCTGATTTTAATACACAAAAGCCACATTACTTCTTCATTTCGTTACTCATAGTCATTTAACAGGACTCCTATTTATTCCAGGACTTCTGTTTATTCAGAACAAGATCAGAAAGGACATTGCATGATCCGACTTGCTTGAAGAACACCTATGAAAACGCTTCCATAGGTGACAATCTTGGTCCCGGTTACCGTTTTTATCGAGTTCAATAGGAACCTTTCGTGTCGCTACGGTCTTCAGTTTGCAGTTGCGGTCGTCTTCGCAAAAGCATCTATATTGTTCTTCTCTCGTATTGCACAAACTTAGTTTAACTTAGGATAGTTCATGCTGTCGTAAGAATTAACCGGGTATTAAGGTAACAGGGCTAATCGGGGTCAGGAAAAGCTGTCCTAGTGATTATTTGAATGAACTCTGCCACTGTAAGCCCGCCACACTATTCCCAGACCACTGCAACTCCTGAAAACCAGAATCAACAGTGTGGTGTTCGCACCAGAAAAGCGCCGAGACAATGAAGCACGACGTAGTCCCAGAGAAACAATTTAACTGTCTTGGATCCCGTAACGAAATTAATCAGAAAAGAATAGCGGAGGAGTTGGCCACTGTAAGCCACAATACCCCTTAGCAGTTAGCTAGTATAGCAGATAAACATAAAATTGTGACAGCAGCTTTTATCATCTGCCTTTAGCTTTAGCCCAACTATGTTGGGGTCGGCTGGAGTCTAACCGGTTGCAGATGATTTTTCATGGAGCGTGCCTATCTGACCACGACAGACATTGGTAAGATGGTTGTATATAAGCAGCTTTAATCCACTAACAACAACGAGCTGCCAAATTGTGTCTCAAGGGTTCGACAATGGTTGATATTATCAAACACTGTTTTAAGCTTTCACGGTTTACAACTAAACTTATACTGTCACTTACGGGATATCTTCCGTAATTGTTTATTATTTTGAGCTCCCAATATTAAAAACAAACGTGTTTTTAAATAATGAACAATCACGGAAGATATCCTGAAAGTGACAGTATAAGTTTGGTTAATATTATTATCTTTTGATCCGGTTTCTTTATGGATGGATTCATGGCAAGGCCTATATCAACCACTAGATATTTCCAGACATATTCTCTCCCATAAGTCCAAGAAGCTACACATACGAACAAATGTATAATAATACATCTTAATGTTGGAGTCCAGGCGCTAACGCGGAGCGGCTGGCTCTCTGCCAGTGACGAATTTATGGACAAGTGTGGTCGCCATGGCTTCGGAGTTCTGCGGCCGTTTGTCATCACTGAACGGCTTTTACTTTCTTCGTAATTTTCGTTAAAGAAGGGATGGGTAGGTTCTCTAAATTTCTTTTGACAATTACTTGGACATTGTTTTGTTATTAGCTATTATTTGTCCGGAACTAATACCTCATGATCATCTGCCTCGTCTTTTCACAAACTACGCTAGGGTCGGCTTCCAGTCTAACCGAATGCAGCTGAATACCAGTATTTTACATGGAGCGACTGCCTATTTAACCTCCACAACCCTGTAACCGGGTAATACGATACCCCTTGGTAAGACTGGATGTCAGACTTTCGGCTTCTGACTACTCGTAACGACTGTCAAAGATCTACAAATTACAGTCGCTAGCCAGGACTTTCCGAAGCAAAGAGGAAACTTGATATGAAAAAATTATCACTCATCCTTGGACCAACCTCGTGCAAGCATGAGTAACACCTAATAACTAAAAACTGGAGCATCGAAACGAAACCTGCATAATGGACATATGGACATGCAGGTGTTTTCCCGATCATTCCATGCGCGACTGCGACTTTCACAAACTCGCACTGGATCCACATGGTGAATAAAGGCCCTTGGAAAAGGCCTATATCCCATGGGATAATAAGAATGTTATATTATAGGCCAAAAACGCAACCCAAAGTTCATTTTTTTTAGTTTGATAGTAAGGCCAAACTATAGGATGCTGGTCGAACTTCAGCGGTGTTTCCGTCGAAAAGGTCAAAAGACTATGATGTTACATAAAAATACTGACATTCGACTGTGGTTAGACAGGCATCCATCCAAACCGTTACGTTTGGAAATGGCTAGATGGGTGACGTGAGAGACTGACATAAATCACGCAATGCAAACAGACAGACTGCAAACAAATATTCTATAGATAAAGTTTTATTTTTAGAAATAAACAAAAAGCACATATTGCGGACCTTTTTAATTAAAGGTTTTGGTAAGTAACTCAAATCTTTTTTATTCTTTGTCTAATTTAAAAAAATAAAAAAACAAAATATTAAAACAAAAATCTTTATAAATCATACCGTTTGGTACATACCCCAAAAACTGATTTCAGTACCCTATGTCCAAGTTACCAACAAATAAAAACAGTTTGAAGAATAAACAAATCAAACAAAATGTTTACTTAGTAAGAGGTGAATTGTCCAACGCATATCCAATTCAGGAAAATGTTCACTTATTTTACGTCACGTGGTTTTATTCCACAGATAAAAAAAATATCTAACATTGGTATAATCAGCCGTGACCGCCACATTGTCACCCTAGTACGCATCTACAAATAGCAGGGATCGTGTACAAAATATTAGAATGATGGGCACCATACACGCATGTAATGTCGTTTCGCGACGCCCTCCCCAATGAACTAGGTTGTAAACTATGTTTTACATAATTGGGAGATGGATGCCTAAGTCTGGTATTGAGTTAGTAGTTATTAATGGCATTAATAGACCATGAACTGTTTATCTTTATGATGATTTTATTAGTATTCATTGAGTCTGATTCCGTCTGTCAGTCTCTCATGTGTGAAGATCAAAATAGTTACGAAACGGCACTTTTGTGATGGTATTTTGTTTAGTCGCGAGTTAATAGACTTCTTTTGGGTTAGCTCGTTCCATCGTCGACCTCATCTCTGTCCTCAGGACTAAATTGAGGTCAAGAGTAGGCCCATTTAATATAAAAAAATATATCTATACTTAATATTATAAAGCTGAAGAGTTTGTTTGTTTCTTTGTTTGCTTGAACGCGCTAATCTCAGGAACTACTGGTTCGATTTGAAAAATTATTTTAGTGTTGGATAGCCCATTTATCGAGGAAGGTTATATGCTATAAAATTTCACGCGGACGAAGGTCGCGGGCAACGGCTAGTATAAAATAAAGTTGGTGAAACGGGAAAATTACAAAACGGGACGTACCCTTTCTGTGCACTATGGTAACAACTACATATGCAGAGAGTAGTAGTAGTAGTAGAGCAGATGTTTTCTCTAACGACTCTTAACTGGAATACCATCCCGTCTTTCAGACAGTGACAGCATGCGATTCAAGATTGAGTTGTGTTTAGAACCGTCAATGGCGTTAGAACTGGAACTGAGGAATTGCCTGCCGGCTTCTCTGTTCCCTGGTCATTATAATCTGGATCTATTCAAAGTTCGATTGAATCGGTGTCTTCTAGGCAAGCGAGCTCCACCCTAGGCCGCATCAAAGCTTCATATCAGGCGAGTTGTGGTCAAACGCAATCCTATTTAGTATTAAAAAAAAACTTAGTGCTGTTTTGACGAAATTTATACACGATAGATACCCTACTTGTACTCCAAATTTTTATTTAAACTAGTTCCTAAGACCGTTAATCTATCAATAATTTTCAGCAATGCAGCCTGAGAGTACCAATCAAGAATTTTAAAACGCATTTCAGTAGAAAATACTGAAGTTATAACTGAAGCGCAACTTGAAGTAGTGCAGAAATTCCACTGAACTGCAATTATCGCAAAAATACTTCATTAATTTCCGCTATTTCTCTTACCAAAACTCAACCACTGAAGCACTTGCTCCAATTACATTACCAACAAGGTCTAATTAGAGCCTAATCCAAAAACCAACTAGGGATCGTCATAGTATCGCTTCGCAGCATCAACAGCATCAATTAGAGAGGGGCGCGCATCAAAGTTGAGGCGATTCCCCCCCACCGCCCTCGTGGGCCCCGGGAGCGGTGCAATTTTTTTAAGGGGCCACCCCAGGCCCCCAGACTGTTTGGTGACGGTTGCAGCGGTGTGGTGCGGTTGGGGTGGAGTGGCCGTTGCGCGTTGTTTTGATACGGAAATTGTAAATAATCTTTGTGGATGGTGAATTTTTTTTTTTTTGGAAGCTCGTAGATTTAGGTATTTTTAAACTCACGCCTTTTTCTTATGGGGACAGGCAGAATGTACAGAACGCATTGTGCTTTGATCCCTGCATACGCATAGGTTCTCCTTTTGCTTAGTTCAAGTTCATACGGAATTTGTAATCCTTCATAATCTACCTGGCCTTTTCCACCATGTCGAGGTAGGCGTCCAGTCCAACTAGATGGACCTTTAGTTTGTAAATTGATTCATACCTTAAAGCGTGATTTTCCACTTCAATAAAAAAGTCGTTTCCCAGCAATAATTTTTGCATAAAATTATTTTGTTTGAAAAACAGAATGCTTGGTTGACGGCTTCGTGAAGGGTTCGTTTACACCTTTTCGGTATTGAACTTTAATACTATTGAAAATTGTATGAAAGTGAAGTGCTTAAATGAACTACTCCAGGAAAACACCAGAAACTAAGGAACTACGATAAACAGTTTTTTTTTTTTAAATTTAACCATTACATAAAAGTTATCTGAGTAATTTCATTTTATGAACTAGCTTTTATGTGTTTTAACATTAGTTATAAAACATAGCATCCCGCCTGTTATCTCCGAAGGATTAGGCAGAGATTTACCTTATACACAAAACAACCATTTTTTTAATTTTTTTTTTGTGTTTTTTAATTTTTTTTTTCACACATCTGTCCAATCAGCGAAACTGACTAATCAACGAAACTGTCGAAATAAGTAAACTGACGAGTGTTCGGGCTCATTTAACCACCTTATAATTATAAAACCGTTTCCATCCCTACAGTGGCCAACTCTCCACAACCCAACAAACCCCGTGTCCATTTTGACGTGGCGATTTTTTCCGCCCACTGCGTGTTTTCGTTTATTTCGTTGCACACACGCGTCGATCGCGATCGATTCGTTCATGTCACTCACACAACGACATCAATGCTCTATTTTTTCATTTGCATGGGGATTATTAACGTGTACGGTGTCGCATGAGAGCGAGCGAGAGGGAAAATATTGGGTATGTATAATGTTATTTATATAAAAGCCAGGATGCTGATCGATGTGGTGAGCACTATAGAGATATGGATGGCGGACTGACTGGCTGATATGATGGTGTAATTACTTTATTGTGGATAGTTCCGTATGGTTTTCAGCAAGCATATGCCACACCCTTTTCCATATATATCTGTTGCAAGGATAAAGGGTTTTATTATGAGGATCAGCAGTATCTCTTCAAGGTTTACAGGTGGCCTACTATGACGTCTTAAAACAGGAGTAATTCCAGTGTGGAAAAGCGATGACGCTAGATGACCTGTATAGCTCTGTCTCTTTCCCACACTGGAATTACTCCTGATTTAAGGGCATTACATTGCTCGATGACCTTGATGATTTGATCCCTGTACTGGTTTTTATTGACTTGCCCCGCACATTTCGCAAAATTTCGGTTTTTATTTATTATTTAAAAATATTAAAAGAAATAAGAGAAAAAAAACAATACAGATTGTTAAGTATATCATTACGTATTTGTTGTTACAAAATTCATGCCGATCTATTCAGCCGTTACAGAGATAATTTACAATTAAGGTTGAAAAAGGAACTATTTTCTACGATTAACCAAAAAAAATTGAGAAGGTTTATTAAAATTTTAAACAATACAATTTATTTGTGATGAACTTAACTATAACATACTTTTTTCATCAACAAATTTCTTTGAACATACGCTGTTTTTGGGATTTGAGCCATGTAATGCCCTTAAGACGTCATAGTAATCCCCCAGTACTCAACATACATAGTCTCGATCCTTCTTCTTTCGTATCGGTGGTACGCCTAATCAATTTCGACAATCGTCTCGACAAGGTTTATATACTACTGTAAACTGAAAGCTTCAGTGACAACCAAGTTTTCAGATATTGTCTATAAAAAGGAGAAGACGTCTTCACACTATACAGGGTGGACGGGAAACCGATGCACAAATGGTTACAACGTATTTAATACGTCTGATATGTCAGGATTTACTCCGTGAAGTTCGTACATCATGTGGACAGACGATGGGTTTCGTGCTATGAAAACACACTGTCTGCGATACACTGTTTCTAGCAAGACTAACGAATTACTTGAGATTACAACTTAACACGATAACACGAAGCACAATTAATCGGGTACGGTTCCAAGGGGTGCGCCAAAGTTCACCTAAATTTTCAACTCCGATAATTGGAAATCCGAAAATGTTCTTCCTAACATTTTTCATCCTAACAATCACAATTCCTAACTACTCTGTCTCTAATGTTCATAATTCCGAAGCATTCAACTTCATAATGTCAGTAGCAATAAACATCTATTATACTTTTATTTGTTTTCCTATATTTTCTCAACATAACCATCTTTTACACTATTATTCATAGTCATATCTTTTTTGTTTAGATTTATTTTTATTCATAATAATCAGTATTTCATACATTAATTTTGCGTAACTTTATTTTCCAAAAAAAGTGTTATTTTTGCAAATCGTTTATTTTCTCGATTCTATCGTATTAAACACCTAAATATAAGGCTAAAAGTGTCTTGGTGTTTTGTCTCCGACTAACTGTTTGTCGTAAAAACGATGTGGAAGGGATCCATAGGTTAGGTTAGGTTAGAACTGTGACCAACTACGCGCGAGCCGAGCGAGCGAAGCGAGCGGTGCCGCGGCAGCGGCCGGCGAGCGCTACCTCGAAATTGGTCGCGCAATTTTTCTAAGTATTTTTTTTCATAGTGCCCCCAAGACGACACTCTGACCTGAATTTCATTCATTTAAGACAAAAATCAGTGAAACGACCTTTAATCATTCTAAACTAAAATATTATGAAAATATTATGGTAATTATGTTTAGGGATAAAAGCGTTATGGTAAAAAACAGTAGGAGTTTAAATATATTTACATTAATGATACTTACAATTTTCGGAAACATGAGTGTTATGAACATCGCCGGTAGCACTACAAATAGTATGAATGAAAACTTTAGGATGAAAATTTTTAGGAAGAGTGATCATTCGGATTACAAATCATTATTAAGAACAATTTCGGGTAAAGAACTTTAGGTGAGCCAATATGGACCCGGTTCCAAGACGTCTCAACTCTGCCGCGATCAGACATTGACTGTTACCCTCGCTGCGAGTTGAACATCAGGGTTCTGTGGTGCTCGCGTGATGTCACCACTGCACACAGGCGCGCTTTCCAATTCATTTTATGTCCGTACTAACGACCGGATCCGACAAATACATTATTTTGATTATTATATATTATATAGAAATTCACCGATAATTAAAAAAAAAAACTTTTTGACCGCGTAGGTACTACACTTTGGTAGTAAACAGTTGTTTTTTTTGTAATAACCGATGTAAATTTTCTATGTGAACACATAGGTTCAAAATAATGTACTGAATACGTGGTTTACCCGTTTATCCGTCGGTGACCCTCCCACCCTGTATACAAGCTAACAGAAAGAGGTAAGAATTTGAGGTCAATAATGACCTTCCTCCAAGGGAAGTTGAAGTCTATATTATGATTGGCTTACTGCTGGAAGAGGTAGAGGCAAAAAACCGGCCAAGTGCAAGTCGTACTCACACGCACACAGGGTCCCGTAGCACCAAACAACATAATAAAAATATTTTGAAGGCTCATTCATATGTTGTATTACATTCAACAGCAAAATTAAATTTGTTTTTCCCATATCTCAAAAACTAAACATCAAATCTTATTAAAACCAATTTTCGTTGAAAGTTTTTTTTACGTTAACAATCCTAAATTTTTTCAAAATTTTCTTCCTCTTACTTTAGAAATTAGAGGGGGGGAGGGGGACATATTTTACCACTGTCTATCTCCAGTGTCTATTTTTCAAACGATTGACTTTGAGAATAAAATGGTTTTGGGAACCTCAATGACATTTTTAAAGATAACATCACGTCTGCAATCCCCAACGGGTTAGGCACAGCCTAGGTGTACAATCATATTTAAATGCCATGTAATAGAGGGCGAGTCTTTTGCCATCAACAGGGCATAAATAAAAAGAAATAGAAAACTCATTAACACTGTTTTTTTTTGTCTTTATTAAAAATCTTGAATTTACATTAACAGATAAAGCACATCCTAAACCACTTGATCTAAGAGCCTGCAAAATCTTGCGAAAAGTTATTTTTTAATGAAGGAGAGTACAAAGAAGGGGTTTTGTAAATTTATTCCCAAAAGGAGTAAAATGTTTGCATAAAAGTTCTTATTCTACACCACATTAAAGAATATACACACAAATTGCAATAAACAGGGTGTAAACAGACCCTTCACATAGCCGTCAACCAAGCATTCTGTACATCAAACTAAGTAACTTTACGCAAAAAATATTGCTGGGAAATGACTTTTCTTTTAGTGAAAAATCACGTTTTACGGTAGGACTCGATGGAAAGCACTCAAATCATTGTGCTGATGGATGGATTGAATAGTACGGGGGTCGGTAAAGTAAAAATCTTACATTAAAATCATGTATTTAAAAAAAAACTCGTGAAAAAGTTGGAACTTTTACCCCCAATATCTCCGTAACTAGATGGTTCCCAGGTATGGTATAGAACAAAAAAAAATATCGCAAAGACGGGAAGAACAAGTGCCTTTCGCCTATGTTAAGGGTTTATTTACACCCTTTATAGCTTATTTATAAATAACGGCGAGTTTGACACAGAATTAGGTTTTCTTTCAATAGTTATTTGTAATTTTTGGCAATAAACATATGTATACACGGCTTGTACAATGATACCTAATATGTGAAATTGACATTGTAATTATTATATTCTAACATAAAACAGATTCCATTTTATTATTCTATTCTTACCCAACAACCACAGCACGGATCAATGAAAATAAAATTTCCTGTTTTTAAACAGGAGGGGCGTTTAAAAACAGTGTATTTTATTTTCAAGCACAATGAACGACGTCATTGATCAGTGCGCATATGTTCAAGTAATAATATCCGTTACATGAGCTTGGTGTCTGCTGGTGACATGTGACGTGACGTGACGTCAGAGTACAGTATCGCACCATAACCGGTGACGCACCACTTATTTGTGTATGTATAATGTTATTTCTACAGTTCTCTGTTTGACACTTAGTTAGAAAAATAAATTCTATTTTATGAGCACTTGTAGCAGCACCTGTGGGTTCGAACCCACGACTTACTGTTCGTAAGTCGGGCCCGCCACCACTGGGCCACCACTCTGCTCCTGGACTATCGCTGCTCACTGGGCGGTGGCAGAAAGGCACATTACTTTGTGTAATTTATTTCATCACCAGTGCTCTCAAAACGATGAAGGAAAACATCGTGAGAAAACCGGCATGTCCTTTAACAAAAAATTTCAATCTACCAACCCGCACTGGGCCCGCGTGGTGGATTATAGCCCATTCCCTTTCACAGAGAAGAGTGTGTGTCCCAGCAGTGGGAACATTATAGGCTGATTATGCATGAGCAAAGGAAAAGAAGAGAAGGAGGATTTGGACTGTCCCATAGGGTTGATGTAAAGTATTTCCAATAGCTTTGGACACTTCAGAAATGTACTAGAAGGGTGTGGTCACATTTAAGATAAGTAATAATATCCGTAACACGAACTTGGTGTCTGCTGGTGACATGTGACATGACGTGACGTCAGAGTACAGAATAGCACCATAACTGGTGACGCACCACGATTAAATTGTACGAATCTATTAATCATTTTGGTGTTAAAAACAGGTATGATGTTTATTACTGCTGTGGGCAGTATGCATCATTATTTATAAAAAAAACCTTTTTATTAGCAAATAAACAAGGGAAAATTGATTTAATTCAAATTCAAATTCTTTATTGCGAACAAGTATAAGTATTTTGACAATGGTAACAATAGGAAGTTTCTTAGAACTTAGTTGCCTGTTAAGGCATTGCAATTTAAATGGTTTTAAAAAACATACTTAATATTACAATTAACATCAAAACTTAATTTAGTATACAAGGAAAATATAATACAAGAAGTAGAAACAAGAAGAGCTCGATTCTTGGGATTAATCATTGACAAGCAATTAAATTGGAAAACTCACATTAATGAACTTTGTAAAAAAATTAGTACTTCGTCATATGCTCTTTATAAATTGGCACCGACTGTCAATGCAGATACTTTACTTACAGCATATTACGGCCTTGCTGTATCAGTATTGAGATTTGGAATAATTTTCTGGGGCAATTCAACTCGCAAGGACACCGCGTTCAAAGTACAAAAGCGTTGTTTACGGGCTATGTTTGGGTTGCAAACTACTGACAGTTGCAAACCATTGTTTATTCAGCACAGAATTCTAACACTTCCGTCACTTTACATTTTAGAAATATCACTATTTGTGAAAAACAATCCTGATTTGTTTCCCCTTCTGATTAATAATACAGGTAGAAATAGACGTGAGAAGTACAGACTTTGGGTTCAATCACTCCCCGCAAAAACTGCATTTCTAAGAAAAAGTGTAATATGCATGGCCCCATTAATATACAATAAAATTCCTAATTCCCTTAAGATATTAAATATTAATTCATTCAAGAGAGAACTAAAAAAAATGCTTATTGCTAAGGCATACTATACTGTTACGGAGTTTTTGAATGACAATTTTTTATAATTTAGATAATTTAATATGTGATTTTAGTTTTATTAATTAAATTTTTCTTTTTTGACTATATTTTTGTATTGACTGTAAGAATGTATTTGAATTTATTGAATTTTGACTACATGTAACTAATTTAATTATTTCTTAAATTTTAATTTGGAGTTAAGAATTATAAATACTGTTTTGTACGCCGAATATGGCAAAACATGTTGAACCAGTAATCTCAAACTTGTTTCCATCCATATGTGCATATCTATGTATCATGTCACACATGTTTATACAAATAAATGCATCTTTATCTTTATCTTTATTATATTAATTAACATTATTCAAACATTTTATATTAATCATACTCTTCTTATTTTTATGTTAAATAATTATTTTTCTCCAACCAATTCTATTATACAGTAATATGCCTTTTGAATCAAGAAGTCTTTTAGCTTTCTTTTAAAAATACCAATTAAACTAATGCTCTTAACGTGGTAACTATGGGTAACTTATTATATATTTTTATGCCCATACAAAAAATACTATTGCTATATAGTGCAGTGTGGGAGGCTGCCTAATTAGGTTGGAGTAAAGCCTAATATCTTTTAACACTTCAGAATATATATTTTCTAGCTTTTAGACCACGTCTACTTAAGATCCAAAAGTCTAAGTTAAAAATCAAAAATACTTGATTTTACATGCAAGTCCGTCACATCAGCCTGTAGTCTGCTGATGACATGTGACGTGACGTGACGTGACGTCAGAGTACAGTATAGCACGGTAACCGGTGACGCACCACGTACGTAGTGTAAGCTTAATTTAGAGTTGCGTTTGATAAAATTGTGCGAATCTATTACTGGGTTTGGTGTTAAAAACTGGTATGATGGTGTTTGTTTTTCTGCTGTTGACAGTTTGTATTATTACTTGTTAAATAAGGGAAGGATGATTCAGATGATTCGGATGTCTGTCTCATAGGTTGATCGAAAGTGACGACGAAGTAACGACCAGTGGTCTACATTGGCCCTGGATCGAAGAATTTGGGAGACATGGAGAGAGGCCTTTGCCCAGCAGTGGGATGACGCAGGCTAATAGTATCAGTATCAGGTTGATCGAAAGCTTTCTATTCTAATATGCAACTTGTAGGGTACGTCTACTTACAGATGCTCCGAAATAGCTACTAAGTTTTCAGTCAAAAGATCACCACACTAATACTAATAACTAGGTTAAAAAATACTAGGTTTAACTGTTTCTTGCACCTATAATTTCACATTGTTATGGGATTGTCCGATCACAGGAAATAGAACTAGCGCATTGTCAATAATAATATATTTTCCCGACTATATTTTGGCGACACTTGGGGGAGGCCTATGTCCAGCAGTGGACGTCTTTCGGCTGAAATGATGATGATGATGATGATGTTGGGGTCGATTTCCAGTTTAACCGGATACCAGCATTTTGCATGGAGCGACTGCCTATCTGACTTCCACTACCTAATTAGTACTGGGTAATACGATCGCCCTTGGTAAGACTGGTTGTCAGACTTTCGGGCCACTGACTACCTACTGTAACGACTATAAAAGATCTGTAAATGAGAGCCGGGACCAACGGCTTAACGTGCTTTCCGAGGGACGGAGGAAACTCGGTATGCAATGGGTCGTTACCCATCCATGGACTAACCCAGGCAAGCGCGGCTTAACATGAAGATCGACCCGAGCGGCTTTTATTATTTCCAGCCACGAGCTCCTCCTCCTCTGTAAACATGTAACACAATAATACAAATGATTAACCCAAAAAGCATTGATGGTATTGCATAAAATTATACAAACATTCGGCGGACATACATCGGGGCCGATCTGAAAATTAGCAATTAATGAATGCAGTAGGGCCGGCTGCCCCCACGGCCACCCTGGACCCGGGTGACGGGCCCCCGCTTTTTTTGTGACTATATAGGTAGCCTGCGCTGGACTCGTGCGGTATACACGGGGGAAAGTTCTAGGGGACATATGCCAAGATTTTCGCCTGCGTATTCCTTTTATTCTTAAAAAAAGGAATAAGCAGCCATAAGATGCAGCAGTAAGATGTATTTTACCAATGAAGGATCTTTTTCTTCAGACTAGACCAGAATCCGATCAGCATTAAGTAATTCGTCTTGTCATAGTATAGGTACTTACCAGTAGCGAAGGGTCAATTTTTGTAAGAGGTAAGCCGGAGTAAATATCTTTAATGTGATTATATTACTTGTCTGTAGAATACTGATTGTGCCATTTTTCAAAGGGAAGCTGGTAGGAATTGAGTTCTAAGGAACCTTCGCCACTGGTACCTACTTACTTTAAGAAACTAAGATAGCGCGTTTTTCACCTTTCATAATGTATAGTTGAGAGACATAAAATCATTTACATAAGTGGAAACTTTTATTTGGCCTTCTTCTACAAATTGTTCCTGACTACTCGAATGTAAGTTTCCTTAAAATTAGTAAAATAATTCATATCATATTCAAGTATCAAGTTTATTATGCAACCAAACTCATTCACGAATCGTTCATTTCCTTTAAACCCAGCCCAAAATATAGGTCTTCGAATAAAATAATTCACATACAACATCGGAGAGATATTGGCAGATCACTAGAGCTTGTGCACCCGTCATTTTCAGCGTTTTTTCGCAGAGAGCCCGCAGCATTCGTTTTTCCGTGCACCCCCTGGGGGAGGCGACCCCCATGACCCCCCCTCCCAATACCGCCGTGCACGGAATTTGATTAATGCAATGTTCGCGATAATTATTCCTGTTACTATTTTTTGACAGGATAAAGTTTTTTCGTTCGACGTGCATTGTTTTTTTTTAATTCTTTTTTTTGTATTTTTTTTGCGTTGAGCGCTGTTCCGAGCGTGATGTGAGATTGCGTTGTATGTGAAAGCCTGTTTTATACGAATTACTGAGTTTTTACCAAAATGTTTTTGTGAATTTTAAATGCTTGATTTTTCATGGATTTTTTGTTGGACGATATATAGGATTACTTTTGTTATGAGCTATGCTGTTTCCCTGTGTGAATAAAATTTCACTTGTTATAACTTTAATAAAAATATCACAACTATCATGATGGTTCGATCCGAGTATAAAATATGATTAAGCCTTTGTATTTGTGCGATATGAAATATTAATTGTTGCGTTTCGTTTATTAGTTCCGCATATTTTATGTTATTAATTAAAGTAAATATAATATTTTTTGTTTACGGTTTTTCCGAAATCATATGCTTTCAATGAATACTCTGGTCTGATGGAATTGTATTCATGGAAATGGGGTACTAAAAACATTTACCTACCTACCGCAACAAGGGTTTCTCAACGAAAGCAATTGCCAAAAGGTCCAAAGAAAGCAAAAGTACTAAACATAAACCTAAATCATTGTTTTACAATCATGTCTAATTTGAATTAAAAAGATTCGTGTCGAAAGAAGAGGTCGATAAATTTTTGCGTTAACTAGATCGCGCAAAACGATGTGATTCTATGAAGTTTTATTAGTCACTACCTGTCAAACAATGATGTACCTTTAAACATAATAATAATCCAAGTTTCTTAAAAAGCTAAACTTCACAAACAACCGATTACCGTACCCTTCCGATCCAGCACCGGTAGTATGCAAGAGGAAGCCATGAAAAAAATTAACTCAAACGTTGAAATAAAACGACCAAGACCAGGTAAGAAGTACTAGGGGAACAGCGAGTACAAGTGCTATCTTAAACAATCTCCGCAGACAATATCCGGGCTGCCTCACTCCCGCATACACCGACCAAACTTTATCTACCACTTTTAAAGGAATTAACTTAGAGCCCTTTCCAAGGTGAACTCTACCTTTACAGACAAAAAATAGAGTGGAAAATTGAAGTGTCAATATATGTGTCAGGAAATAATGTGGTGCGTTTTTTTAGTGTTTTCTGAAAATATTGAGAATTGAATAGGTTTTGAGCGGGAATAGGATATTGATATGAATTGTTGTATTCTTGGGTCTGTTCAACAAGTAAGATGTGTTTTCAAATGTACGGTGAGCTACGTACAGGGTGGGCTTTCTTTATGATTGCAGAACTTAACTAAAAGTAAATATGTATACAGCCAAAGAAAATGGTTATTTAATTTTAATGAAAAAACGGGAGCAATATATTTGCAGTTGGTCTAAACATAAATCCGGAGTCTGCTCTTTAAAAAAAACAGCCTGTGTAACAGAATCCGTAATACTAAACAGGCTGGGTACGTAATGTAGGCATCGATTGAGGCATTGGCCTAGATCGATAATGATGTTGATTAGAAACAAGTCCTACAAAACGAATGTTATGAAAATCCTGACCTAATTAATTTTTCAGTGCACATGTTGTAAATTTTTGCAACCAGTGTTTGAAACCACGGCCAGAACCATCAGAAGCAGTTACTCTTATCACCACTCATTATAAAATAGTCCTTCAAAAAACTATTTATTACTACCAAAAAACCGAGACGACACAATGCAATCTCTCAAAATTTCGCCTTCAAGGAAAAATAAACACTACAAGTACTAGGGACACATAATTAACAGAAGACCAGTAATGAACAGCAGACAATGTGGTACTGTCGCAAACAATACCAGTTGCTATAACGAGATGCCATTTCTTTAACTCCAATTTTGGTGGATTGAAAGTGAGGAAAATCGTTTTTTTGTACTACAGTAAGTAATTATTTTGGAGTTGCATTAAGTGAGGGATTTTATTTATTTACTCTGAAATGGATGATAAAAGAAAAAAAGAATTTGTAATGACTGCTTGATTATGGTGGGCGTCTTCCTGACTGTGTACCTCATCATCATCTACCTGGCCTTTTCCCAACTATGTTGGGGTCGGCTTCCAGTCTAACCGGATGCAGCAATACCAGAATTTTACATAGAGCGACTGCCTATCTGACCTCCACAGTCCAGTTAGTACTGGGTAATACGATACCCTTTGGCTGTCAGATTTTCGAGCCACTGACTACCTGTAACGACTGTCAAAGATCTACAAATGACAGCCGGGACCAACGGCTTAACGTGCTTTCCGACGCACGGAGGAAACTCGGTATGAAATGGGTGGTCACATCCACGGACCAACCTAAGCAAGCACGGCTTTACCTAAATAAAGATCGGCCCGAGCGGCTGTTATTATTTAGCCACGAGCTCTCCTCTTTGACTATATTCCACATCATGTCAGACAAAAGATGTCCACATTCAGGTCCAGTTGAAAACCAGCGTCGGGCACTAGTTGTCCGGCATTTTGCTGAACTGGGCCTATTTGGCGCAGCCGTGAGGCACACAGTGTCGCACTATTCTATATATATTTTTGTTTTTGATTTAAGTTTTTTTTTTTTATTGTTTTTTTTTTTTTTTATACTTGTGGCATGTGCCAAATAAATGTATTTTCTTTCTTTCCTCTTTCTTCACTGCTGAACATCTCAATTGTCGCCAGAACGATAGATAGCATGTGGACGAAATGCATAGCACCGATCGATTTGGGAGACACTTTGGAGAAACCTTTATCCAGCTGTGGACTTCTTTCGCTGATAATTATGATGATGATGATGAGACTTGCACTGCTGTCGTATCTTGAAAACTATTTCAGGTAATCAGACTATCTTCGGGCGTAATCCTCCCATGATACCTAGTAGATCCACAAAGTGTTTAGATGAGAATCTAATCAAAACTAAATGCAAGTATTATACTGCATTTTTGAAGATTCATTTAGTGCCAATATTTTTTAAATTCTGACAAAAGCATACCAACAAATTACCTACTAAAGAGTTACTAGGATAGCATGAGCGTGCAGGCTGCGTTGCATAAGATTGATGCGCCGGGGCGCGGGGGGCATGAGGCGCGGGCGCGGGGCGGGGTGATGGATGACCAGCCTGCCATTAGTACTAGGAGACTATAGATGCATCGGGAGTAATGCGCTTATATGCTTCTTTGAAATATTCGAACAATTAAGGGTTGTGGAATGTTTTGTTGAGGAGTTCGTGATGTTCGAGGTCTTAAGTACATGAAGTATCTGTATGAAGGCTCAAATATTATGCCTAACCATTCAAGTTATTCTTGATTCCTGATACAAGATTAAATTCTCAGATTTGATGATTTGTCAGACTGTAACACCAAGTGTTTGGGATATTTTTTGAGCCATATCCGAACATATAATATAAGGAAAATATAAGTTTAAACAAATTTTCCACATTAGACTTAAAGACTTTTTATGGAATTTTTTGTGTTTGTGACACTGTTGACGTTGGAGGAAGTCGCCGTAGAGGTAGACCGCGGCGAAGGTGGTGTGATGATCTGATCTTGTTTGCAGGGCGAACACGGGGACACTAAAAGAGGCGAATATTTTTTTTATTTTTATTTAAAAAGAGGCAAAGGACACGAAGGAGCATGGACAGCGCAGCCAAGGCCAGCCTAGAAAGAGATGGCGAAATTATCTGGTCGCGCATCACGAGGGCTGGTTCGAGGTGGCGCTGGAGAAGAGTACCTGGAAGGGTAGGGCGGAGGCCTTTGCCCAGCACTGGGACATACAAGGCTAATAAAAAAATAATCACTAAGTTTCTTGCTACTAACATAGTTCTTAAGTTTTCACTTGTGAACATTTAAGTTGAACTTTGAAATAATATTGCTCTCGTTTCAACACAATTCCATTCCCATTCTTACCAACGCAAGAAAAAGGGCTAAAATAAAGGGTGTTTAAAGACCCTTAACACATCCGAAAGGCACTTGTTCTCCCCGTCATTGCGATCATTTTTTTGTTCTAGATCATACCTGTGTAGTTGCAACTTTGTAACACAAGTATTTTTTTTTAAATACACTTGTTTTAATGTAAGATTTTTACTTTAAACACCTCCACGACCTCCGCACTATTCAATACATTCATCAGCAAAATGTCGTTATATTGAGTCCTACCGTAAAACGGTACTGTTTACACCCTGTATGTACAGAAATATCCCACATTTAAACCAACTGTCAGTATTCACACATGACACCACAGAAACCCATGATTATAACGACATAACCCTATAAATAAATAAATATCATAATTACATAACCCCTTAAATGCTCCAAAAACCCAGTTCTGTCAACGGTATCACCTTTTTGTCTGCTGTCCACCATAAAAACTACGTCGTTAACATACACGTCATATGGTGTGTTTTTTTGGCAATTATTTTTACATTAATCATGGGAAATTACATGGGTTTGTAATGTGCGTGTGTGATGGTGTTATGTCATTGTTTTGTCTCCATTTTGGTATTTTAGTTTAATTCTTACTTCTTTGCTAACTTTACTGCATGCGTTTATGACTAGACTAGCATATCCCCACGGCTACGCCCGCGTAGACTTCGATATTTGTCCCACAGGATCATACTACCGGAATAAAAAGTATCCTATGTGTATCTATGTGTGTATGTGTATCTGTGTGCCAAATTTCATCCAAATCCGTTCTGTAGTTTTTGCGTGAAAGAGTAACAAACATCCATCCATACATCCATGCATCCTCACAAACTCTCGCATTTATAATATTAGTAAGATATATGAACGTGGACAAAGCAGAATGAGTATGTAAGGATCGTAGAAGGTGGCGTTCTTTAGTCCTGCCTACCCCAATCGGAAACAAGTGACACTATATGTACAGACGCCAGCACATCAAGTCACCCGAAACTGTCAAATTTTCCCAATCAACCTTGAACCTAATGCTTTAGCGATAAAGTTGAAAATCTATTAAAGAAATTTGACAGATTGCACGACGACGTACGTATCTTTGAATGTGTTTTTCGTACCATATACTAATATCGGTGAATTTTAGTCGCCGGTGCGAGTAACTGGGTCGTTGGTTTAGTTATCACAAGCGCGACTGCTAAGCATGTGATCCTGGGTTCGATTCTTGGTTTGGGCAAAGTTTTATAGTTCTGTATCAATCATTTTTAGTACCAGCCATGAGCCTAATTTTGTCATAGTTTAATGACAGTAGGTTAGCTGCGTATTACATGGGATTGGTGAAAAGCAATGATAATGCAACTCTGCTTAGCACTTGGAAGTACATGCGTAAGGTTAAGAACATCACCTGGCATTATAATCACGGCAAATAACTATTTAATCGTCTTCCGAACATTCCCAGGACATTCGACTTGATGGGTCAAATGTACGATAAAAATCAAAGGAGCCATTCATCACGACTTATCACTACAAAATAACACTTTAAAACTACTGTTTAAGATTTAAAATTGATTGGAGAAACGCTTCATCCTTACATTTATCCTTGCTCTTAGGTCGTGACTGTCAAATGGGGATATGAGTAATCAATTTTCAACTATTTGGCTATGGTGCTTAAGGTTTATATTCGAATGGGTTGTGAAGGACCTCAAAAGGCAGTCAGGTCGTCGGATGAGGGTAGGATCCCACAAAAAGCTGTCGGACCGGTCCTGGCGTCCGATCCGAACTCATTCGGCTGCGAACGAATCAAATAGTCCAATAATGTGTTCATATTTTTTTACGACCGATTACGTATTACTACAGCTTGGAACAATTGACTTATAAAGGTCAATACAGCTTTAAAAGGACCAATTGAAAATAGAATGTTAGATTCTATTTTCTCGATATGAAAAGTTTTTTTTCGATATGAAAAGTTAACGTAAAAATTTTGTATTTTACAGGATGTGTAGCAAATGGCATAGCCATTAGCAAAAACGGAAAAAAAAACTATACAAAGTTTCGTCCTCCATTGAATCTAAAAAAAATCATTTGTTCTCACTTTCGTTATACGTAGTATAAAGGAATTTGCCCTCTACATCGTACCATACCATGACCGTGCAAGGAACGTATCAGGTATAAAAATATTCTTTGTAATGAAAACTATGTCACTATGCCCACTAGACCGTTTCGTCTAAATTGATTTGGAAAGATTGTCCATGGAGTTTCAGTATGATATCTACGATTTTGGAATGAGCAACTACAGTCCATTCGCAGTTGTTATGCCTCTGGCTGGATTGTAGGTAGCTTATTTTTGACAATTCAAAAGTGCCTGTCACAGGTCTATTTAAAATAAATGCTTTGATTTGAGTTGAGTTTGGTTTAAGAACCTACGCATAATTAATTCAATAGTATAATAATGTTAAATTTTGAAAAATTAAGATTTCACAATAAGTAAAGCCGTTGCCACATTGCATACACGTGAAAGATGTTAACATCACATGACCAAAGAATACATAAAATGTTATATTTCTAAAAATCCAATGATCTAACTGGTAAATCTAGTTTATTGTAAAGAGCTAAGGTTAGATGTGCAATTAATAACAATGATAACAGAACACGTTATCTGTGAAAAACCAGAGTTAATATTAGAATTGGCTCATAGCGATATGGAATGCTTAAATATTATGCTATTCTAACTTACATAAGAATGATAATGACTGTCATCATTCTCCTGCCCTTATCCCAATTTATTTGGGGTCGCCGTATCTTCTGTTCTTCTTCCATACTTCTCTATTACTCATCATTTTAGCAGTCACCTATTTTCTAGCCATATCATCCTTCAGACAGTCCATCCATCGTTTCTTTAGTTTTCCTCTTATAGCCATCTGCATTCATACTCAACATTTTCCTCATTCCTCCGCATCACATGTCCATACCACGATAATCGATTGCCATATATCGTTTCAGTCACCGGCGCCACTTTCAGACTTCCTCTTATGTACTCATTTCATATTTTATCCATTCGCGTTACACCACACATCCGACTTAGCATTCTCATCTCAGCCACATGCAATTATCTTTCATTAATCCCTTTTGTGGCCCAACATTCAGATCCATGAAGACAGCAGGTCTAACCATGATTTTTTGAGTTTAAGGGAAATGCGGGAGTCGCATATTCGTGATCGAAATTGATGATCGCCTCAGCAGTGACGCTGTCTGGTGTTACAGGATTCAACCAAATAGATTCACTTCTATTGGAAGCATGGCCGACGTTTCTTCGTTTTATACTTCTCGTACCTTTGTTAGTTCACCTAATAGAAAGGCACATGAAAATTTGTGATAAAATTCCTTAAGGAACTTATTATAAACAATTTTGCAGTCTCAGGCGAAAATTGTGCCATACAATTTTGTAGTGTGGACTATATGCCCTGCAAATGATAGGACCCAAATAATTAATATTCCTTCAGATAAACTCTTCTACAAGGTACTCTATAACAACTTTAAATAACTAAAGATAAAAACAAGCGTTCCTTGTCTGTTCATTAAAAAAAAATAGGCCACTTTTTCTGAAGCTGCCTAATGATGTGGAACTAATGAGCGATGCTCATTAAGCTATCCATACCGAGCTGATCTGATTAAAGCCTTTTTTTTACAACGGTATATTACTTTCAGTTATGTTTGTCACTTATTTTTTTTTTTAGTTTTTTGTAAGGTGAGGTGACGAATCATGAGATACCGCGGCCCTGGAACACAAAGGGCAAAGAAGGAACATGGATGGGTTTTACTTAGTACAAGTCTGACACTTTCTTCCGCGCCGCCCGCTTAGCGGGAGGGGTCATTATATCCCATCCTAAAAAAAAAGGTGACTAATCATACGGAGATTTTTTGATGGTGGCAATACTAAAAGTCCTCCTGACCGTTTTCTGTAATGGCGGCCAATCTAAGCGAAGATTAGCCATCGGCGCAGGGGATATTATAGTGCACAAGTGTGTGCGCAGGCACAGGTGCTCTCTCTCTTCCCTCACCCTCATAGTCTGATGGGACGGCAAACCGACTAGACCGGAGAAAGAGCAGGCGCAGGACCAACGGCTTAACGTGCTTTCCGAGGCAAGGGGGTATCATACTTCATTTCACTGCTTAGCAGTCGCGCTTACGACCACTAGACCAACGAGGCAGTTGGTGGTGGTATAAGATGGATGGACTGTATGAAAGATGATATAGGTAGAATGAGTCAACCTCTTTCGAGCCATATCTCAAGAGTGTAAAGTTATATCACTACATAGTATAAAACAAAGTCGCTTTCTCTGTCCCTATGTCCCTTTCTATGCTTAAATCTTTGAAACTACGCAACGGATTTTGATGCGGTTTTTTTTAATAGATAGAGTGATTCAAGAGGAAGGTTTATATGTATATATTGCACCTGTGCGAAGCCGGGGCGGGTCGCTAGTAACAGATAATTCTAAGACAGACCATTTTCGTAGACGCTTTTTAGATCCATCTGCTCAAAAAAGGCAAACCAGTTTGTTAAGATACATCAAAAGACAACTAGGGTCAAAGCAATCGACACTACAAAAGTCAAGCTTAGGAATAGAATCAATTAATCAAATACATGACGAACGTACAGTAATAAAAGAAACAGAATTACCACAGTATAAAGTTACCCAGTATCTCAACTATAGCCGACCGCTTCATTAGACAAACAAGCGGAACGAAATGTATAGTGGATTTTCATGGGACTTTTTAGTTTCTAGAGGTGCGGAAAAGATGTTTTTTTCTTATGTTTTCCTATTTTTTCCTTTTCTGTATAACTTCAAATTCGATGAATTTATATTGTAGCGTAATAATATGAGCTGTGTAAAACCATTTAACACCAGTTTGGTTTGTTTATCTGTTTTCAAAGAAATGCAATTTTTAAGGCTCTATTGCTCGATTCTATTTATTTTTTTTCTAGTTGAAATTCTGTATGGTACTATAACTATGTGTACAGCACTGAATACGACATTCTTATTCGTTTTGAATGATTCACTGCGCGGGCGCTGATCACCGGTTCATTTGAAACTTTTTTGCTGTGCGGTCGGATCACCTGATTGCTGATGGGTTTTCCTTTATTGGAACGATTTGTGGAATAACTGTTTAATTGATGAATCAGAGCGATATGCCAAGGACGGCGCTGTGCTGGGGTGGCGTAAATATTTGTTTGAGGTGTTGGGGGTTGAACTCTAGGGCCAACCCTGGGGTCCGATAGCTCCTTGTGTTTTTCGGGACACCACTAAACGCCAGTCTATTGTGTCTCTTAGTGTATACTTGTACAAAATTCTGTAAATATAAAATGTATGATACAAGTTGAATTTTTGACATGATACCTCAGAGCGACAACAGAAAGTTTGAAAATTAGAGCAAAGTGATGAAACAACTATGAGGACAATTTTAGAGAAAAGTAAAACATCACATTAATTTGATAAAACACTTCGAAGAAATACCTAACACACGTACATCGCCCGACTGCGCGGACGAGTGGCACTCACCGCCTCTCCGCGCGGTGCACTGCCCTGCTCATACATCCGCCACATATGAGAATCGCCTAAGCATTACAGTTGCTGAAAAGGATACTGCAATAAATCATTCTATATCACCATCATTTCAGCCGAAAGACGTCCACTGGTGGACATAGGCCTCCCCCAAGTGTCGCATCCAGCGGATCCCTGCAACCTTCACCAAGTCATTGGTCCACCTAGTGGGAGGCCTTCCAACGGAACATCTTTCGGTTCGCGATCGCTACTCCAGAACTTTCCGGCCCCATCGGCCATCCGATCCAAATCATTCTATATAATAGGTAATAATCAAAAGAAATAGGTTTTTCAAGCGGATATTATTAAAATTAAAAGCCATATTTTGATTCGTTTATCCGTAAAAACTAAATATTATTAAACAGACCGACAAACTAAAGATTAATATTAACGATATGTGTCTAGAGAATGTCCTCACGCCACCGTGGGTCAAGTCCACGGTATCGACCTTCACGCCGTTCAATATCAAAGGACAGCAGTGACTGTAGTGCAACAACCGGCTAAATGACGTCACGACCACAGGAAGCCACTTTGTACAACTATTGAAGTGAAATGGGGGCTACGGGACTGCTATTCAGGTGCCCTTAGTCTTTCAGAATAGTCATCATCTGCCTAGCCTTTTCCCAACTATGTTAGGGTCGGCTTCCAGTCTAACCAAATGCAGCTGAAAACCAGTATTGTACATGGAGTGACTGCTTATCTGACCAATAGAATAGAATCAATTTCAAAATGCACAAACATATTCAGAATGAACAGCATAAACAGATTCTAATGTTTCCACTGATTTGTTCCAGCGATGGTAAATGGTTTACCTACACAGTTTGAAATTTTGTGCATAGATTATATACTTTACATAAAAATACTAGACACGTGTTTCAGGTTTCGCATATACTAAAACTAATGTTGTATAATCCACCACGCGGGCTTATACCGGATTACCTAGGGTCCGATATAGGGCCACTTGTGGCTGTAAATACTTTCTAATATACTCGTAGCTCCAGTATACGATGATCTTTGTCAAGTTATTATTCAAGAATTTACTGAATCACCTTTTAACCGCCTGACTAAGTGCATTATTATTTTCTGCTCGATTGATAAAAATAGGCTTTGACTTCGGATTTTCAAGAAAAAGCATTGGGTTTCCCCGTAACCTTTACCGCATACCTCATTAATCCAGGTCCAGATGAAAACCAGCGTCGGGTACTAGTTGTCCGGTATTTTGTTGAACTGGGACTATTTAGCGCTGCCGTGAGGCACAGTGTGACATGTTTTTGTTTTTTTAGATTTTACTTTTGTTTTTTTCAAACTGTGCATACGTGGCTTGTAAATTTATTAGCAAAACCCCGCTTTCAGATTCAGATTCATGATCACCATTCTAAGACCTGCCCCAACAGTTTCCGGACCTCAAATTCGCCTATACCCATTGTAACCTGACGGCTCTATGGCCGTGCACGTGGAGCTATTTCTGTCAGTTTTCCTTACGAATGATCTTCCTCATTTCCAATTTCGCTGCATATTTCTAAGAATACACGAATTCCTATATTACGTGGCGACATTTAAAAAAATCCCGGTACCATTTTGCTAAAAGGTATTATGTTATTATTACTTTGCTCTATTTCGTTATTATTAAATCGTTGCAATGTCTGACGATCATGTCATATCTAATAACATACAATTTGTAATCTATAAATCTATCTAAACAAATAAATAAAATTGAAGTGTCTGTGTGTAATTTCTTAATATCAGCTTTTTACTAAATGCATATGAAACTTTATACGGTACTGATAACATTTTATTTTTTTATTTTGTCTGTCTGTCTGTTTGTTCCGGCTAATCTCCAAAACGGCTGGACCTATTTTCACGGCACCTTTACTGGCAGATAGCTGATGTTATAAAGAGTAACTTAGGCTACTTTTATTGGTGAAAACAAATATAGATAATAATTTCATGCGAACGAAGGTCGCGGTCAACAGATAGTGATATAATAATAAACGATTGAGAATCGTCACATAGTTCTTAGAATTAACTCAGGATTCCTATTACATGATGGAGCGATTAGTACCTACTTAAAATTCCTCGATACCTACCAGCTTGTGGATTGGCTGATATTATTACTCTCCATCAACCCGTGATAATTACCAACACATGATGTCATCTTATTCATTTTGTAATGAAAGATAAAAGGAATTAACTTAGACTTTATCCAAATTACTACTACTATTACTTTATTATTTATGAATGCCTAGTTGGTCTAGTGGTCACCAGCGCGAATTCTGAGCGCGAAGTCCTGGGTTCCATTCCCAGGTTGGGCAAAGTGTTTTTGGGTTTTTCCATCCGGAACTTCTCCGTAGCAGCCAGACAGCCACGGAGTCTGAATTTGTGCCCGGTTGGTGGCAATAGGCGCTGCCCCTATTACGTGGAACTTAAACAACTGGCGAAATGTGGGTGTACTGTTTGGTACAGCTCTGCCTAAGCCTTCAGGGATTACAGGCGTGATGTTATGTATGTGGTAGGGCCTAAACACTTGTCTAAGCTATTGGCACTTGCCAATCGCAGCACGAAGAAGAAGAACAGGGATAACATAAGCTTTCTGGTAGGAGCCATATTATGAAAGTGTTAGAATTATTACAGTTATACAGCCTTCATGATGACTTTCAACACTTAATAAGCCAGCTTATTCTTCTTTCTTTATCATGTGGTTAGCGCCTAACCTGGTGTTAGAGTTTTTATGCCGCCCATGGGCCTCTGACTTGGCTTCACATGCCGTCGAGATATATCTCTCAGGCGAGCTAGTTTCCTCACGATGTTGGAAATCTAGCTCCTGAACAGATAGGATTGTGTGAGGAATGGCGCTCATGTGGATCTCACGTCGCATTAGCTTGTATGAAATCCGTGGATACCTAATACTCTATACCGCCCGACCGCGCGGACGAGCGGCGCTCACCGCCTCTAATCGCGACGCGCCTAATTCGCTTGGCCGCCTCCGCAAGACCGCACAGATGAGCGGTGTAGTGTTAAAATCGCCTTAAACTATACCAAAATGACAGTATTAATAAGTGCACGGTCAAGTCCGCATGTGACGACCTTCGTTCCGTTCATTATCAAGGCAGACACTTATGAGACTGTTTGCGACACCGCACTGCGATTGTAACCTTGTATTATTACGTATGTTTATAATTTTATATGTGTAACACTGTTTACGTGTCGTCAGAAAAGGTTAAAGTAGGAACCACTTATGTACTTACAAATAGCTAGTAATCTGATCTTTTAAGTTTATTTTTACTCACTCGACTGACTCGACTGCGTCTTTGGTCTAGTGGTCGCACTCCTGTGCAGTTGGTCCTGGGTTCGATTCCTGGGTCGGGAAAATTGTCATTGGGTTTTTCCATCAGGAATTTCTGAGTAGCAGCCTCGGAGTCTAAATCTATCCGCCCGCGGATTACATGCGACTTAAACATAACTGGCGAAATGTGAGCTTACACCTCTGCCTAACCCTTCGGGGATTTCAGGCGTTATGTTATGTTATGTCATTTACCTAGCTGAAGCTGGAATGCCTGCAATTTTGATGACTGTTTACAAAAGAATAAGCTAACCTAACGAAATTAATCTATCCTCGAATCATTAAATAAGTTCTATTCAAATTCTAAAGCTATGATAACATCCAGATATTCCAATTATATCGCTAATGGACTTGTATTATTAATAAACTTGATTATTAGTATGCGATCACATCTCGCTAATATGGTGCTAGTCCAGTTTTGATAAAATAAACCAAAAAGAAGACATATAAACACATAGTACAGTACACATAGTTGTGGTAGGTCGTGCAAGGTGACTGCTCGATACTCTAAATTAAGGATGGTTTCCACCAAACGGATCGCATCGCATCGGATCGGAAAGGGTACGAACGGATTCGGCGACAGCCGGTCGCGTCCGGCTGGATGTCGACGTATACGATCCGTTTCTGCGCGTAGTCAAATAGTTTCATTCCTACCGTGCCGGATACGACGACAGGCGAACGGAGCCGATCGCACGTAGCTGCATATTTTCTGATACGATCGTGTGTCGCGAAAGACGCCCGCGGTTAAGCTGCTGTGCCTGGATTGGTAATATAGGCTTTAAATATTATGTACACGATTTAATATCGCTTAAAGATTGTAAAATCCGTTTCGATCTGATGCGATGCGAGCCGTTTGGTGGAAATCATCCTTTAGTCGACACTTCCAAATATGAAAGATTTTTATTTGTTTTAAGTTTTTTAACACTCGTTTGTTGCGCAAGATTTTGTTTTGGACGCATTTATTGCTTTTGTTTTCTGTATGTTTTTACAGTTTCGTCATGTTTTGTCACTGACAAGCGCTGAAGACTACGAGACCTCTACGCAATGTCTACGCGTAGTCTTCTCGATAAATATATTACGTAAAATCAATATGTCACATGATTATTTATTTTCTATTTAGTCGACTATAATTTTCCTCGATATGTATTTCAGTTAATGTCAAACAACGAAATAAATCTTAGAAACCGGTACAGAATTACTAAATTAATATGCCAGCCTTATTGGCATGCTATCCACTTTTAGTAGAAAATTGCATCTAGTTAGAAGTATCTACTGTGTTTGACATATTTTATAGTCCGACCGCTTTAATTTGTCCTCGCGAAGGTAAAAATTTAAATGGAATATTCTGAAGGTTGAATACGTATTGGTTCAATTAGTATCGCAATACCTACGTGGACTATGGTTATTTTAAAGCAAATAACCTGTGGGATATTGTAAGGACTTTGTGGACGCTTAATGTGCCGTTGATATGGCAAGGCGGAGGACTCATTAGCTTAGCGGTCGGTTTATAGTTCAGAACCTGCGTGTAAAAGTTATCATCTGGCTAGCCTTTTCCAACTATGTTGGTCTCGGCTTCCAGTGTAATCGGATTCAGCTGGATACCAGCATTTTACATGGAGCGACTGCCTGTCTGACCTCCACAACCCATTAACTGAGTAATATAAATACCCCTTGGTAAAACTAGCTGTTTAAGTTTCGGGTCACTGTAACGGCTGACAAAGATCTACAAATGACCAACGTGTTTTCTGTGGCACGGAGGAGTGTCGTGAATGACGTATGTGTAATGAATGGTCACCCATCCACAGGCCAACCACGGAAAGCGTGGCAAGCCACGAGCCCCTTCGGCTGAAAGAGTAATAAAATAGACAGCCTCTATCCACATTCACCTGGGGCCTCCAACCATATGCGTCATTTTTTCGAACTGAATACGAAGTTTCTATTGCGACCTTCGAAGGTCGAGGGGGTATTCACATAGTTTCCTACTACACACACAAACTGTTTAATAAACAACTCTATTTGCAGGACAATAGAGCATGATTTTGTGACACATATGACGCCACGTGCAATTGCTTGTCTTCTTTAACTCAATCACGTGTTTTAATATTTAGCGATATTTTTTCAGAAATGGTTGCATGAATGGTGCACCCTGGTTAGTAAGCCCTGTTGTTGGAAGATACAACCATGGTGTCCGTTCATCATCTGCAAGGCCTTTTCCCAACTATTTTGGGGTCGCCTTCCAGTCTAACCGTATGCAGCTGGATACTAGTATTTTCCAGGATGTGGCTTAAGCAGTGGACCTCCACAATCCGTAAGGCTGTGACGATTGTCAAAGATCTACAAATGACAGCCGGGACCAACGTCTTAATCTGCTTACCTATTAAAGCTCTACGAATGACTGAAACAAACCCTGCGCAACAATGTAAATACACAGCTCGTACATAATGCTCTCCAGTGTAAGCATTGACAGCGATGTAGGTGGTTACACTTGGGGCGCACAAGTGTAACCACTACATACCGGTGAAGTTGGCCCGGCCACGCGACTTCAGAGGTTTTCCATAAATTAGCGGACGTCGTTGTCGTGACGTTGCACCCGGTGTACACTGGCGGACGAAATTATTGCACGTTTTTACCCCTTGTCTTTTACGTTTTATGTTGCGTTGTATTTATACGTTGTACAAAAGTGAATGCTGTTGCAATACTATGCTGAAAAAACTGAAATACCTTGTAACCCTTATTGTAAAAGTTTTTTTAATAATAAATCAACAACGTTATGTCAAAATGTTCGCAAATGAAAACACAACTTTCCCAAGTGAAGCACTAATTTAATGCAAGGGGGTTAAATATTTAACCAACATATTACGATGAACCCACCTCAGCCACATGAAACCAATAATTTAACATAAGATTGCACACCAGCACTTTAAATTCGATAACCAATAAAGAAACCATCCACAAATCTTTCCCAAAATACCTTCACTAGGCTCTAAATTTGCTCGCCAGTGTACCGATCTGTCAGTAACTTTTCCCATGCATCGCGCGAAGACGAATGGTCTAAGTTGTTGAACGCAAAAACTGCGCCCGCTTCAAACTCACTCCTGACACAAAAATTCTTACTTCTACATCACTTTAGTTTTTCTTTCAGCAAGCCAAAGAGTTTCGCCACAATGAACTCTTGAACTTAATGAGTTACTGCCGCCATTTTGTATTTTTTTATTTTCTGATGTAGAAATAGCTTTTTGTGGTATCGCGATTTTTAGAACTAGTACTTGTGCTCGCAAGTGTAAGTAAGTTAAATATTAATAAGAGTTGAAGTATTGTTATAATTTAATTGATAATTAAACATGAAAACTAAACTTCGCAGCTGACTGTAACTTTGTTTGTTAAATTTTTCGGCAATGTTACTTTGACTACCCAAGGACATTACCGAAAGTTCCTATGATTCGACACAACATACGCAAGCTGTAACATAATTTCTAATAAAATAACCTTTATTATATAAAATAAATCTGAGGTGTTTGTGAATTAATTTAAATTATTTATTTAAAATCAATATGTACATAACAACCAAAAAGATCTAAAATAATAATAAAAATATGCACAAGTATCGAAATGGGAGAAGAATGGTGGTCAAAAAATTCTTCCACATCGTTGTCAATAAGAAAAGTACCCAGAAAGAAGGCTGGTAGCTGGTGCCACGTTAGGTGTCAAGGCTGATTCTTTGGCCAAAAAAAAGGTCAGATATGATAATGTAGTCATCATTTAGAATCCAAAACTTGGATGACATGTATGGCGACAGAGCACCGTTCTTTTTGGTTTTATCTGAATTTGAGAGGTGCCAGTCTACACTGATGCTCCAAAAAGTAAACAGAAATAAATTACAACGATTTTATAGGTAAAAGTATGTAATATGCAGTACATAATGTACTCTTTCGTAGCAAGTACGTGTGAGTGAACCAGCTACAAATTGGTGAAAGCTCATCACAAATTCAATCGGACTTCATTTGCTTTATTTGCTTCAGCCAATCAATTGCCGAAAAAAATGGTGAAGCCGTGAACGTCGTTAATGCGAGAGGGTTCCGTCAGTTTATTAAGTTTAGTTAAATGTTTAATCATTTGCAGTTAGTTTAAAGCATTCTCAAAATTGGGTGAGGGTATTTAACTCTTCTGGTTTCCAAAAAATCGGTAAAGCTTCCAATTTTGCGGCACACAAATAAAAAAACAGGTCTATTTAGTTGTAAGTAATGTAAATTATAAGTTGATTGAGTACAGGACACCGGCATTTGCAGAATTAAAAATTCGAAGTAACATCCACCAACCAACCCACACTGTGCCCGCGTGGTAGTAGAGGCCTGTGTCCCAGCAGTGGGAACATTATAGACGGATTATGTATGAGTACAACACACGGTGGATAATATGGCATATAGAGTTTGAAAAAAAGTTCAGTTTTGAAGAGAATACTGATTTTTTTCCAAACACTTCATACAGTCATACCTGTGTGACAGACTACAGAAGATACAGCTACAGACTATGACTAGCTTAAACTTATAAGTACACTAGCTTCTGCCCGCGAATTCGTCTGCGTCGAAAACACATCATATTATGGAGCTCGATAATATTGGACATAGCTTTACATACATACATCAGTGAAACAATTATTGAAATCGGGTGAATAGTTAGATTACCTTCTTAATCAAAAATTAAAAACTTTATAATAATTATTATACTATACAACATTAATTTTAGTATATGCGAAACCTGATACCCGTGTCTAGTATTTTTATGTAAAGAATCTATGTTCAAAACTGTATCATGCAAATCACTAAGTTATAAGCTTGTTCTGTTACCTAGTTATCCGCACAAAAACGCGGTCACCACGCAGCGCGCGCCTCCAGCGTCGTCTTGAGCTCATTGATAATAATAATTTAGCAGTAGGTACCTAAATTATTGCGATAGGTACTCAAAGTCGCTCGGTAACCAACTTTTAACTTTTTTAAATATTTTTGGGAAAAAATATAACATGGTTTAAAAATTATTGGACTCGATTCAGTTACTTATTCTGAACAACCTACATTCAGGTTTTGCATATACTAAAAATAATGTTGTAGATGTCCCTGTAAGCGTTAGGGCTAAAATTCAACATACTTATTTAGTCACGAAAATTACCCTAAAATTCTCGGTAATTAGTTATAGGTAAGGTTTTATAGCCCACGGAACCCTCCAGGACAAAATACAGCCGATCCGCATTGCGCTTTAATCGGAAAAATCAACAGAGCCACTGCAAATGGGTTCGCGTGCATATAATAATATATGCTCAGTCCGGCTGAGTGTCTGTTTGTGCGCGCGT
The DNA here is from genome assembly GCA_905163415.1 of Noctua fimbriata. Taxonomy (NCBI): domain Eukaryota; kingdom Metazoa; phylum Arthropoda; class Insecta; order Lepidoptera; family Noctuidae; genus Noctua; species Noctua fimbriata. The sequence continues at coordinate 14,737,751 of LR990941.1, read as the reverse complement.
TTAAAATGGAGGTACTCATAATTGCTCTATTGAACTGGAAATGGGAGGGAATTGAATTTCTTAATGTTTTTGATGAACCACCTTGTTATTTAACATATAAAGGCTATGCTCTGAAAGGGCAGGCAGAGGTGTATACTGCATCACTTTTTCTTCAGTCACACTTAAGTAGGGGGAGGAGCTCGTGGCTTAATAATAACAGCCACTCGGGTCGAGCTTAAGGTTAAGCCGCGCTTGCCTAGGTTCGTCCGTGGATGGGTGACCGCCCATTACATACCGAGTTTCTTTCGTGCCTCGGAAAGCACGTTAAGCCATTGGTCCCGGCTGTTATTTGTAGATCTTTGACAGTTGTTACATGTAGTCAGTGGCCCGAAAGTCTGACAACCAGTCTAACCAAAGGATATTACCCAGTATTAGCTGGGTTGTGGAGGTCAGATAGGCAGTCGCTCCATGTAAAATACTGGTATTCAGCTGCTTTCGGTGAGACGGGAAGCCGACCCCTACATAGTTGGGAAAAGGCTAGGCTGATGATGATTTAAGTAGTAGTGGTAATTTTGTTGTCATTTAACGCACAAATCCATACACCGTTTGTTCGAACACAAATTCCGGTATAAATACCCTTCAACACTGCCCGAACTCAGAATCGAACCAAGGACACCTCCTAGGTTCAATCTCGTGGTAGCTTGACTCAGAGGTCAAGCTGAACCACAAGACTAATGCAATGGGGCTCACCTCATTTCACTTGAAAAATGGTACTTACTAGAATTATGCACATTGCCTGATATTTAATGTGTTTATTGACTACATTATCGTGTTCCAATAATGTAATATAAACAGACGAATCAACAGCACAATACTAGTTTATCGAAAACACAATAATGAATTCGCTTCTCAATTTTCGAACGTAAATAAGTGTACTTATGAAATAATTGGTATTTTAATGGATTCCCAATACGGCGACCAAATTATCATCGGACATGGAAAACACGATGATATGACAAAGGGAAAACCGCCAATCAGTTTTAATTAGTAATTAAGTATTGCTAAAGGGTAAATTCTTTATTTAATTTAACGACGGCTGTGACGTTACCAGTTAGTAGGTATTTTTCAGTTGGAAACTGGATGTATTGGGAAAACTTTCAACTGATTATTTAAAACCATTAGACTCCTGTGTCACCCCACTCATTGGCGAGCGGTCTACGGAAAGACTAAAGCTGTGACGAGCTAGTGCATCCTTACCTAACCCATTCGTTCCACCTGCTGAAAATCTCCCACCTGGACATGAGTTGCCATGGCTGACCTGGAAGTCTTTAAATAGACTCTGGACCCAGGTTGGTCGCAGCAAGGAAAACCTGCTCAGGTGAAGATTCATTAAAGACTCTGCCTTACAGTGTAAATGTGGTGCTGTTCTACAAACGATGGGGCACTTAATATAGTGTCCTGCGTGTCCTGTTGGTTGTTCACTACAGGAACTGATGGAAGCTACTGGAAGCGCCAAACTAGTAGCTCAGTTCTGGGCTGACACAATTTAGATTGCCATCGACACGCTAAAAAGAAGATTTGTGTGGAACTTTTGTCCTGGTATTCCTCCCCAGGGCTTTGCCCAGCAATGGGACCAAACAGGCTAGTTAGTTAATAAGTTAGTCATGTCTGAGTCTTCGTCGTTCTTCAGTACATCAAATTGGTTGATGTTTAATATCATAATCTTTGAATACCTAACAATAAATAACAAGATAGAAATATTTATTTTGATACATAAAATATTGATTTTCTATCAGCATTTAGCTACCTATCCAGAACCGGATAGGTGCATAAACCTTTAAAATCTCAAAGGTTATAAGACATGATAATGTCAAACCATGTTATCAAAATGTTATTTACTAAGCGCCTGCATATTTTAAACATAACTTTCTTAGTGATATTCTTAGTTTATTTCTCTGAAAGGACAAAAATGCCTACAAAAATGGCAATCGCTTTCAAAGAACTATACTATGTACTAGTTATGACGGCACGGTTGACGCCGTGGCTGAGCGATTGCCTGCTGCATCGATTCCCGTACGGAACAAATATTTGTATCGCCTACAGATAGTTGTTCCGGGTCTGGCTGTCTGTGTATGTGAGTTTAAATGTGTGTAAACGCACCCACGATGCTGGAGAAATTCCAAGTGAGGGAAAAGGTTTTAAGAAAAAATTAAAGACTGTCTATCTGAGCTCCTCAACCCTGTAACTCAACATCACAGCATGCCTGGCTGAGGTTAGTTGCAAAAGTCACTGCCTAATCTTCTAGTGACAACCGGTCCCGGCTGACGTTCGAAGTTTCGTAGGATCCGTATTCGATGGTTAACAAGAAGACCTCTCCTGTGTAAGTAATTGTAGTGTTTGCCATCGGCTGTAGGCATCTGCAGTGCCAAATACACTCATCATCATCATCGGCATCGTTTTGCCAAATTGATGGGTTCGGCTTCCAGTCTAACCAGATGCAAGTCAACCTTACAAGAACTGTTTTCTAGACTAACGGGCTTCTGACCTGGGGATCATAAAGTGACAATTCATAATATTAAGAATTTAAACGTGATTCATATTATTGTAATATGATTCTGCTCAAGCGGCCATCTCGACAGCCCGGATCTATTGCTTACCGTGATTTCTGAGACACGGAAGGGTATTCGATTTGTAAAGTGAGACCACCTCGGTCACCCAAGACATCAATGACTAAACGACCTCTTCAAACAGCATCTACAAGTCAATGATGATTGAAACAATGATTAGTGCAACGAATGGTGTTCGAATCGACCTCCATCTCGCTATGTGATCCTACCAACCATTGCGCTATACCCCCTTTCACCACACATATAGTACATAATATAAATATGTACATAATTAGCCTATAGCGGTACCACAACTGGGACACGGGCCTCCTCTCCGTGAGGGGAAGTGTTCCGGGATCCACGCGGGCCGAGTGCGGGTAGGTGTATGGCACAAATTATCGAATTTTTGGTTCTAGGATCTGTCGCTTTTCTTACGAGGTTTTCCTTCACCATTTGGGGGTACACCATTTTGGTGATAGCATAACTAATAGAAAGTAAAGTGCTTGCCTGAGTCTGTACCTGCTATTGCAGCTATAAGCATACGGTATAATGCAACAGATTTAAGTACTTCATAGAAGACTAACTCCGGTTCATGTATTCGTAAACAATAATATAATATATTCAAATCTAAAGATCAAAGTGTCTTAGAAGGACACGCCGAGGTCGGCGGGTGCATTGCCAAGTGCATCTGATAGGAACGGTGCAACAACGAATAATGTTTTGTAACTAGTTTGCGTTTTAGATATGTACTGACGGATGTCAGTTCCTGTATTTGAAACCACAGATATAGATAGACTTAGATAACGCAAGTACCACGATCTGAATGAAAACCAAGCGTGCCATTTTTTGATATATAAAGGGTGTAAATAGACCCTTAACATATCTGAAACGCACTTGTTCTGTCTTTGGGATAGTTTTTTTGTTCTAGACCATACCTAGGAACCTTCTAGTTACGGAGATATTGGGGTCTTTTTCACAAGTTTTTTTTTAAATACATGTTTTAAAAACATGTAAGATTTTTACTTTAGACACCTCCACGACCCCCGTACTATTCAATCCATCCATCAACACAATGCTTTGTGTGCTTTCCATCGAGTCCTACCGTAAAACGTGACGATTGACGACAGATTGTGTCGACATAATGACATATTTCTTTGCACTATCTGTCATTTTGTCGATTCTTCCGTCAAAATAATCCTTGTCTACGATGGTCATGCTACGGGGGCTGGCGTTATTTAGGTCTATCAATACCTATGTTTGAAACCGAGTCTTTTCTCATTTTTTTCAACATAACCTATTTATTATTTATTTATTACATTTAGTACAGCATAAACCATCAATATTAAATTAAGTGATCCTTTTACTTAGTCTTCTCACAGAACTACAAACATTCTAACATTATCGTCTTCCATTCATCAGCAAACAAGTTCAATCCAGGGTTGGTGTCCACGAGCGCGTTGAGCATCGTAAGCATACGCGGTATAGGGGAGGTGGATCGAGCTATAGTGCGACAAAATGGGACATTCAACAATTTCTGCTTTCTAGAGTGATTATAATTAGTTTCGTGAAAAAGCATACACCTACTGTTGAAGTAGTATTTTGTCAAGACTGCATCGTTGGTCTAGTGGTCGTAAGCGCGACTGCTCTACATGAGGTCCTTGGTTCGATTCTGAGGTCGGGCAACGTGTTACTGGGTTTTTCCATCAGGAATTTCACAGTAACAGCCACGGAGTTGGGAATTGTGCCCGGTTGATGACAAAAGGCTCGCCTTACATGGAACTTAAACATAACCCACAATTTGTGGGTGTACTATTAGGTACACCTCTGCCTAACCCTTCAAAGATTAAAGGCGAGATGTTAAGTTACGTTATTTTATCAAGTGAGAAGCATGTTATAGAATGAGGTCTCTTTCCTAATGGTGTCTATTCCTCTATGGTTAACCCTTACGTGTCGTTGGTACTCCGGAAAAAAATGATTTTTCAACAAAGGTTAGGACATCAGCTTCTGTAATATTCAAGCGTGAAAATATAGTCATAAATTCAAATCACATGTTAATGTAAAACATGTGAGAGGTATGTAACATCTGATTAATGTTTTCAGGGTCCCGTGAAAGCATTACCTACATTCTTTTCAATTCTTTCAGCCACAATATTTTGTAGAATTATTTCTGAAAAAGCTTATAAGTGTACTTACGTAGTTTGTCTTTTTTTTTTTTTTAAATCGTCTTATGTCCTTATTTTCTAACAGGTTTACACGGAATTCCTGTCCTGCTATCTTACAGTGAAAGTTCGCATCGTGCTGATGATCTTATTGATTTACGGAGTCCCTTATCGTGTTTCCCTTTAACATGACCTTGGAAGACAATATCAGGCTAATATTATAACCCAAGTAACAATCATTGGCTACATATCGGTCCATGGAACAATGAAAAATGGCACAGAAAACGACCACAGATCCTTCACATCACTGGGGTTTGGCGCAGATACATCGCCAATCAGAGATATAATGTTTCTACAGCGGGATTAAACGTAAAAAAATAACATGAATACGACAGATTAATATTGAATGACTATTTCATGGACAAGACTTTCACTGGGAATCAATGAACTTAGAGGGTTATATTGATGATAATTCTGTTCAGCCATATTTGTTACGGTGGCACTACACTTGACAGATCTGGGCGAATATTCGCTTTTTACCATTAAAACAAAGTGAACTTTATCTCAATAGTCATAAAAAACATTTTGTTTCGATTCAATATCCCGAAAATTTTGACAAATACGCCATGTGATGTGTCAGCATTTCGGTCGCGAACTAAAAATATATAAACCGCACTGATACGAACGCGTGGTGGCTAACGGTTCATTCTTCTTGCGCAGAGAGGGGGCCCATGTCCCAGCTCTCTCTCTCACTCTTCTTCAACCTTTGGCCACCAAATGCTGAGTGTAGGTCTCTTTCAAATCTCTCCATTTTTGGCGGTTTTGTGTCATTGCTATTCAGTTTCTTCCGGCCACTTTAATCATCTGTGCTCCTAGTCGGTTATCTTCCCACATTCCTCCCCGTCCGTGGTCTCCACTCCAGCACCTTCTTCCCCCAGCCCTCTCTCTCTTCGTTCCTTTCGTGTGCCAGCTGTGGAAACATTATAGGGTGCTTATGCTATCATAACTTCATTGTCCCAAGACATTACCATTATTTAAATTCCCCAATAAAACCAGTTCGTCCTTATTGACATTAATTTTAACCTAGATCGATATGTCTTTACCTTTTTTTACTAAATTAATGCGAAGGGCAAGGAGACATTGTGTTTTCTGAAAGAACATTTTATTGAAATTAATTTAAATTAGTGCGTATATGAAGGTCGAAAGAAACGACAACTTTATTAAGAATCATGAATATTTCTGATGGAGACTTAAGAGGGAACAGGAGCTGTGAGAAATTTGAAAAATAGGTATTTGAAGAAACTATTGCCGTCGCGCTACCTCAAGACTGCCCCCGTAGAGTACGATAGGGACAACTGCAGCTCAGACCGATTATATGACAAAAATTTGACGAGATTGACGTTTCGTATTCCCCTCTTTTCTCCTCGAAAACTGAGCCGATTCAATTATTTTTGACATTAAAATTTTAAGAAAGAATAAGTCTAAGTTCCTATCAATTTATTTTATGTTAAAAACTAGAATTTGTCTGGTAGTTCCCTATACAAGGTCGTAAAATAGGGCATTTTTTTGTAATTTTTGGAGGCTCCTATTTTCTTAATTTATTAGTTGCTGAAAAAAGGACAGCCGCCCTTGATTCTATGGAAAAAAAAGATTGCTCTAGAGGCATTATTCAGGAAGAAAAAAGTTGAATACATTAGTATGAAGAATTTATATGAGCCCCTGTTCCCTCTTAAAGGCTGGTACAGATAGATCTAATAGATTGAAAATAAAGATTTGGGTGACGTATGGTACACAAAGCTAAGGTTTGCAAAAAGCCATTTCTCTAAAATCTAACGAACGTCTTAGGGATGTCAAGGAAAAAAAAAAAAAAAAAAAAAAAAATAGGGTTTTCTAGTAAATCTTTAGTTAAATAAAAAGTGTATCGATGCGAAAGCCCCGAGTAATCTCTTATCACATCACATCTGCCTAGCTTGTTCCCAATTGATGGAGTTGGCTTCCACTCTAACCGGATGCAGGAGAATACCAGTATGTTGCATGGAGTGACTGCCTTTCTGACCAGAATAACCAAGTTACTGGGTAATACGAAACCTCTTTGTAAAACGAAGTGGTTGTCAAACTTTCAGCTCAACATGAATGGCCATGGTAACTATTCGGAGTTGAGAGCAGCTTTTGTGGCTGTGAGGTCCCGCTTTTCCAAGTACAAGTGTATGTACTGAGGTGCAGTTGTTTTAAACACGCTTTTATTAGCTTCCCTGTAACTATGTAAAAGACTCCTAGAAGTTAAATTTGGGTACATCCCGTTTGGTAACTTCCCGATTCGCCAACTAAACAAAAGACGTGCAAAATAAAGTGAAAAAAGTGCCCTTTCGTAACTATTTTATGACCCACTTCCCGATTTCCGATTGAGCTGAAATTTTGCACACATGTTTAGTTTAGATGACAGTGCATGGTTAGCTAAGTGACGGCATTCATAACTCAATATGGCGGACTCCCAAAGATAGCGGACTAGTTATTTTTATGCATTCCCATGATAGTGGTATGAAATGAAAGGGTTTTGCTGAGAAAAATACGATAAATAAAATGACGTCACTCTAAACCGTGTTTTTAAACTATAAAATTTTATTACATCTGTATACATAATGGGTGTAAAAGTATCCTTAATTAACGAAACCGAAAGGCACTTGTTCTCCCTGTCATTGCGATTTCTTTTTGTTCTAGATGATAACTGGGAACCTTCTAGTTACGGAGATATTAGGGGTCGAAGTTCCGACTTTCTCACAAGTTTTTTTTTTCAAATACAATTTTTCAATGTTAAAACTTTACTTTAAATACCTACACAACCCCCGTACTATTCAGTGCATTCATCAACACAATGTTTTGAGTGCGTTACATTGAGTCCTACTGTAAAACGTTTTTTAACCCAAAAAATTCGTTTCCCAGCAATATTTTTGCGTAGAATTACTTAGTTTGACGTACAGAATGATTGGTTGACGGCTTCGTGAAGGGTCCGTTTACACCTTGTGTAAGTGCATACGTAAATTCACACCTTATTCTATGGAGAAAGTTGGAAACAACAGAATGCCACCTGCCACGATCCTTACATAGGTCCTGTACTGATTTCGCCTCGTCCACGGTCATACATCTCTGTGTTTGTATATAATGTTCCTGAACCCTTGGTCTTCCCATAAAAACTAGCAGTAATAATACTCATCGAGCGTAGATCAAGTTTAAAGAGATCCGTGGCGTGACCGGCGCGAACCCGCGATCATATATTAAGGATCCGTCGTGGGGAGCAGGGATTAATGCATCATGCAGCTCGTGGTGTGGCCCAAGTGGTGGACGACAGCGGGAACACGACATTCCAATTGTGTCTTTAGTTTGGTTATCCCGCGAGTTATAATCATGTCCAGCTACTTTTTATTCGTTTACTACAGGCCTACCACTTGAGAGTGATGGACATGAATGTTGATGGATGGAGAGGGAGATGAAGGCCAAAGAAAAGATGGATGGATTGTGTGAGGAAGTAGATGATGCCGTGACGTCTGACAGGGGAGAATGGAAGAAGAAGACGTGTTGCGCCGACCCCAAGTAGAATAAGACAAGGGCAGGAAGATGAAGACTACAGGCCTACCACTTAACGGAGAAGACGCCTAAGGTAGCTGTGCGATGTGAGAGGGATGTAGCAATGTGTCACGAGCGTTCAATGAGTCGGTTCGGGGGGGTTAGTTGGGTTGGGTTGTGGGGTAGGTTAGTAGGCCTGTAGTTTCTAATTTAGAATTTTCAAATCTCAAATGAATTTGGTTAGAGTTTTCAAGCATGTTTCAATAGCTAGTTTGTCAATATAAATTGGCTTTGTTGAAATTCAGCAAACTTACCGATACAAATTTAAAATGAAACGATAGCTTTGCCAAACTATTAACAGTATTATAAAAATCTGCCATTTGGTCTACAAACAAATTAAAAGTAGTTATAGCCTTTAGTTTTAACTCCAATGTACATGACATGTTTTCTTATGTATTATCCAAAAATAATGATGTAATGAAAAAAAATACAACAAATAATTGTGATAGCTAATTGTACCAAAATTACCTATGATATAAAATTTGTTTCTTAGCTCACATTATTCTTTGTTTTTTTTGTACATTATTTGCATTTTATTTATCAATACACGCTGAATATGAATTCAAACATAAAAAAACAACAACATCTTTTAAATCAGTACCCGCTCCCGCTACCGCTCCTGCCTCGCTCCGCTCATCCCCCGCCCCGCGCCGCTCAGCCATCGGTTCGTGAAGTAGATGGATTACAGTGTACAGCATTTGTTGTACCCTTTACTATAACTTACACGAGCCATCGCATCTTCTACTTAGAACAAATTGAAAAATAGCACACTGATGAGCTAGGATAATGACTTGGTAATTAGATGATGGTTGGTCTAGGAGAAATTAGCAATAAAGAATTCGTAATAGGAATTTTTGAGCTGAATATAACGTAACATAATATCATGCCTGTAATCCCTGAAGAGTTAGGCAGAGGTGTACCCAATAGTACAACCACATTTCGCCAGTTATGTTTGAGTCCCATGTAATAGGGGGTAAGCCTATTGCCATCAACCGGTCACAAATTCAGACGACGTGGCAAATACTTGATGAAAAAAAAAAAGTTGTACAAAAAATTCAATAACACTGCCCGGCCTGGGAATCGAACCCAGAACCTAATGCTCAGCAGTCGCGCTTGTGAAACGTTAAAAAAATCTTGACAAAATAAGAGCAAGTAGTCTCTTCACGATTATATCGTGTCGGTGATAAATAAAAATCAGTTATTCCGTACATCGTGACAGGTATCGCACTTTCGTACAAAACAGCAGATTTTTTTTATAATGACTGACGATATCTGCTCTGTGTGCTTTAGAATCGTGTACAGTACAACCCATAATTAATTGTTATAAGTATTTGAATCTCTTTATTTGTCATGTTTTAATTTAAGCTTCTTCAAGAACCGTAATATCAAATGCCAGAAAAAGAAAAAAGATAGTAAACGCTACTGAAATTACAGCTTGGAAACTTTAACGACAATGTCCCACTGACTCCGCGAACAACAACTTATATCAATAAAGGCGAATGCCCAACAAATGTACAGACAGACACAAAAAATCAAATATTAACTCAGTACTCATATAAAAAGCCAACGAAACAGCGTTAAACACGACGTAACCACTTAATAAGTCTATCGGAGCGCGTCGCCAAATGAATAACACCGTCCAATTTCAGGCATTGCAAGAAGCGCCCGAGAAAAAGATTGTTGCACTCAACATTAACACTTGCTTCGGAAATTTAATTCTACGACACCCTCCCAACCCAAAACCAACCATACTCCAACAAAATAGAGACTAAAACCACAACAGCAAGCCCAAAACATACATTCTTTCTGAATTTCAATACTGCTGAATCACTCAGTCTATAGAGAAAGACAGGCACACACAAAAGCTTCATTTGTTTTCTTCGTGAAAGAGCAGGATAGATATATTTTCGTGGTTTTGTCTGCAAACGTCTGGCTAATGCAGTGCGTCTGGGCTCTGACGAAGATGGATGACTCTTCTGGTTAGCAGTTGAATGAGTGCATGCCTTGGATAAAAAGAACAATTAAGCATGCTTGTATAATAACATCATGAGTATCAAATGAAAGTAAATTGAGGAGTTTTTGATAATTTGCCTTTAGCCTTTTGAGACGAGAGATTTTACTTCGAAAGTTGTTGAAAGATTAGACACAACGCACCTTCGGTAGAACAAGGGCACAATTGTCAAAAATTGCAAAAATGAGTTCTTAATTCTTGTTAACTATACGCCTAAAAAGGATATAGTATATAGTTTATATCATGCAAAGAAGAAAAACTTTCGAGCAATATTAACAGAGCAAGACCTCACTGAATGCAATAAATATCTTAAAATAGCTCTCCTGTAAAATAGCAAAAACTGCAATTATGCCCTTGTTCTACCGAAGGTGCGATTATGAGTACATGCATGAATGTTAGAAGTACTGAAATTTTACTTCTAATGACCTTTCGAAATGCTTTGTTGAATTTTGTCGTGATTTTACCTAACAATTTTTATTATTGATGACCTATATACAAGGTGTAAACGGACCATTCACGAACCAAGCATTATGTACATCAAACTAAGTAACTCTACGCAAAAATGATTGCTGGGAAACGACTTGTTTTTTTTTTTTGAGTCGAGAATTACCTTTTACTGAAGGACTCAATGTTCTGCATTGGATGCATTGAAAAGTATATAATTGGTCATAGAGGCATTGAAAGTAAAGTAAACTTGGAACTTTGACCCCCAATATCTCCGAAACTAGAATGTTCCCAGGAATGGTCCAGAACAAAAAAAATATATCACAATGAAGGGGACAACACGTGCCGTTCGGCTTCGTTAAGTGTGTATTTACACACTTTATATTATTATAAAAACCTTCCAACTGACCATAGTGAACAGAGTTGATTCAATATCTTCAGAATAAAATAATAATACCTGTTTACTACAAAATACCTACCTACATAGTAAGGGCTATTTACTCTGTGCCAGTACTTAAATTATGATTTATTTTTCAATATGCTATTGTTTTATTTCAATACAAAGGTTATTTACGATTTCGGATCACGTTTCCATGTATAATGAGGAACTATTTGAGATAACATAAAAACCTCCCCTACGCAGACCACAAATCTGAAAATAAAGGACACGAGTTAAGAGCGGAGAGCGGGTTGTAAGAATGTTGATTTTATTAATTTTGGTCTAAGCTTACTCTTAAATTAAAATAAGGAAACTTTTTGTGCTTAATAATAGAATATAAATATGTTTGATTTCTTCTTAGTGTATCAATGGTAAAAAAGTTCAAATATCTTTGGCCCAAAATTGAGATCGCAAACTCCGTTCGCTGATGCAGTGAAAAGGTTATCAAATGCCAGCGCATGGTTGAGTTTAGAAACAGTATTTTTTTTTTTAAATAATAAATAAGATATTTACTTTAAAAAATCGAATAATTTCGATTAATTTCGTTGTGTTGTGTTGGTTTGCAGTTATAGGCAACAAAGAATGATGTTGGTTGGATGTATGTCTTATTGGGCAAATTGCTATAACATGGCAAGACACACAACCTTTATGTTCATTAAATAACATTTATTCATCATTTTTTTCATCTCTCCTGTCTTTCAATTAGTCTTCAAATTATTTCAGATGCACCATCTTCAATCATAAATGCATTCTTAGAATATCAGTTACTTCTACATTCCTTGTTCTCCTTTTTTAGTCCTTTCAAAAAACACCATCTTCACATCTCCCGCTAATCGCTTATACCTGGAGCAAACACCAAAGTCCTATAGCAGGGAAGCACGCAGCCCGGACCGGGCGTCCTTGCGGCGTCCACTTTCCGTTTCTACGGCGCGCCTATCAGACACGTCCACTGCCAATTTACGCTGGTTTTGTTTCATAGTGTTTGTCTTTTCATACTTATCTTGGCGAGGAAGAAAATCTCTTAGTGTACAGTGTAATTAGGTTGATTTTTGTTTACAGTGGAATTCTGGGGTCTTCTTCAATAGGTTCTTTTCTCCAAAGTAGGTGATGTTATCGTAAAAAGTTTGGCCTATTGTAAAGAGTCTTTATGATGGAACTGTGGATCAGTAACAGCACTGACCCACTCATACAGTCCTTGGAACAACAATCTGACACGACGGTAGAGGGTTCTGGCGCTGGACCAACGGATTAACGTGTTTTTTAAAGCACGGGGGTATCATACTGCTAACTTCAAATCTTCTAGCCTTTACTGAGATTTGTTTCAATGGAATAACATATTAACACTTTGCGTGACCTGAGAATCGAACCCAGGACCCGAAGAAGAAGAAGTCGCGGCTACTGCCCGTAGCTTTATTCTTCTCGTCTATGGCCGTCTCAACAATGATCTACCTTTCTCAAATACACAGACGTGAAAGCAAGCAAATAGACAAACTTAATTTCACAACAATCAGTAATATGAATAAAAATCTCTCATAAAATAGACTGAAGAACACTGAAAACTTGATTGAACTTCAAAGCTGTCAAGTCTCATGTATTAGAATGTTATGATCTAATTGGTTGACCATAATTAATTAAAAAAGTCGCCCGTATTAATTGACACTAGACTTGAAACATAATCATCGAATTAATTATGTTATTATCAATTTCTCAGTAGGTACTCGTGGTTAAATAATATTAGAAGCTGTATGTTAAGCCGCGCTTGCCTAGGTTCGTCCATGGATTAGTTTCCACTGCGCCTCGGAAAGCACGTTAAGCCGTTGGTCCCGGCTGACATTTGTAGATCTTTGACAGTCGTTAAAGGTAGTCAGTGGCCCGAAAGTCTGACAACCATCTTACCAAGGTGTATTTTATTACCGAGTCTAACTGGATTGTGGAGGTCAGATAGGCAGTAGCTCCATGTAAAATACTGGTATTCGGCTGCATCTGGTAACACTGGGCAACATGGCTCACTGCTGCCGACCCTAACATAGTTGGGTTAAAGCTAGGCAGGCAGAGTTCTAGATTCATTGAAAAGCAGTAGTATTTATTTAGATGAAGAAATCGAAACGAATCGATTTACCATCGCTTTCCTTGGCCCCTTAAGGGGCTTGGCAAGTGGCAATTGCTTTTAGAGCATTTCTCATTTCTACCACTAAGCGGGGCGGGGGACTCAGATCAGACATAGGCGTTTCGGTAGATTCTGTTTCGCAAGAATCATCATCTGCCTAGCCTTTTCCCAACTATGTTGGGGTCGGCTTCCAGTCTAACCGGATGCAGCTGAATACCAGTATTTTACATGGAGCGACTGCCTATCCGACCTCCACAACCCAGTTAGTACTGGGTAATACGATGCCCCTTGGTAAGACTGGTTGTCAGACTTTTTGGGCCACTGACTACCTAACGACTGTCAAAAATCTACAAATGACACCCGGGACCGGGGCTAAACGTGCTTTCCGAGGCACGAAGGAAACTCGGATTGTAATGGGTGGTCACCCATCCACAGACCAACCTAAGCAAGCACGGCTTAACCTTAAGATCGACCCGAGCGGCTGTTATTATTTAGCCACGAGCTTCTCGTTACGCAAGAATATCACAGTTATTCTATAGCACAGTAGTGAATTACTTTTGTTAGAAAAACGTTCCTGAATCCAGGTGAGTTACAAAACCCATTGACACAACATCAGACTTGAATCAGAAAATAGCTTGACAATCCACTGAATCCATACTATAATATTGTAACTGACAACGTGACTGTCTGTCTGTCTAAATGGATGTTGAACACGACCTAGGTTTAGTTAGGATATTTTTATCCTTGTTGTCTTGCGTGGGATAATTTCTTACACCAACGCAGGCAACGCCGAGGGTCACAACTAGTCTAGCATAACTAGGAGCAGGTTAGACAAATAGCAACAGGTGAACAAATCTGACGCTCGTACAGTTGTACTAGAGCTACACGTGGCTATATAATTGTACTTTTTGGGAGCGCCGACACTAGGTAATTATGCTTCACTTTGCGCTAGTTTTGTGTGGATACGACAGGCAAATAATAAGTAGCTCTATTTGGAAGTTATGTTTTGAAATTAGTCGCTATTTTTCAAAAGATTTTTTATAAATCGTAGCAAATGAAAATTATTTTGGTCTGAGGGCTAAGGGTAAGTGATAGCTATTATGATGATGAAAAAGTAAAAATATATGGAACTGACATAAACTACTGATTGGCTTCTAACAATCTCGTACAAAATCGTTGTAAGGTAAAAATATGAAACGCATTCAAAAACTCAAATCCTTCTACAACGGATAATTTTTTCACGAATCGGTAATGTGCTTCTTTAAGTTTTTTTTTTTTTAATTTGTCTGGTACACTCACCTCCTTGAAGGTTAAGTTAACTGAATCACCATCCTGTATAAGGTTTTCGGCTGCTTATGTCAATATTCTATACATTTCTGACTTTTTCATACATCATCTAACTGATAAAAAGTCACTTTGCTAAGGCCAACGATGGTCTACGAGTTTTCGTAGACCTTGCGTAGCGTTGTCTACGCAAAAACAAAAAAGTAAAGCGCAACTTATTACTAAGTTATTTTCGTTAAACAATTGTAACTTGTTCTTTAAATTGTAGTCGAGGGTAGGTCCACTGTATGCTCGCTCTAGTGGGTACGTCTGCGTCTTGATCGCGAACTGTTTACATATGTGGAGTACGAGATGACGTACACCTGCAGGCGGAACTGACCTTTCAATACGATATTTTTTATCTGTTGAGGAGACAGGGACTTTACCTAATCTTACCGTACGTAGGTGAATGTATTAAATACCATAGTAAACAGATAAAACACTTAGTATTTTAATATCATAATTATTTTAAATACAATTAAAAACGATTTTTCTGAATTCGTAATTTTCGCTGAAAAGCTATTACTTCAAATTCATGACAAAGTTACAAATTCAGTTTTTATAAAAATGTTTGCGAAGATGATTGCATTTATTCACTTTATGTAAAAAAAAACAAATAAATCAGGTTTTTTAGTGGATATAGAATTATTTGCCTAAAAAAAACCCAAACCCAACCCAACCCTTTTTGCCTAAAAAGTAACCTAAGCTACAGAACACTATTTAAACTTATACTGTCACTTACGGGATATCTTCCGTGATTGTTCATTATTTTGAGCTCCCGATATCGAGAAAAAAAGTAAAATGAACAATTGCGGAAGATATCCCGTAAGTGTCAGTACAAATTTAGTTGTAAACCGTGAAAGCTTAAAACAGTATTAGAAAACTTTTTATTGCGACTAAAGCGAACCACTATCGCCTGCGCCTGTACTCTCTGCTACCGTACACTCGCCAGTTACTGACCTCTTTTTCACTCGTTTTTTTTGTTTATATTTTTGTCTCTTTCACTCCTAATAGCCTAGCTTTCGGCAGATTAATACACTGTCGACTAATGCATATCATTATTTTGAGTGGCTTTTCTTTGCTGATGTACTCCGAATTATGAACGAATGTGTATCACGACTTTACTATTACTATTCGATAGTTTGGAAACTAAATGGTTTAAAGTTTCTTCATAAGCAATGCTAAGGTTTCTAAATAACATCACGCCTGTAATCCTCGAAGGGTTAGGCAGAGGTGTACCTAATAATATATAGAGTAAAGTAGGTGTATGTACACCCACATTTCGCCAGTTATATCTAAGTCCCATGTAATAGAGAGCCCGACTCGGGAATCGAGTACCACTCTAGTAGTACTAAATACAATCATATTTTACTGTTTACAATTTTCCAATTGCTTTAATATATTTTTTTTTTCATTCTATTTGGTTGCCCATTACACCAGTTTGACAGAAGCTGATGTCTTGTATCAATTAGCATTACTTGATTGACGGTTCCTACATACACCGCTTTAATGCACAAAAGTGTATTTCTCATGGCTCCTGTAATTTTCAATAAATTACCTAAAGAAATAAGGGCAATGAATACTGCTTTATTTAAGAAAACTCTAAAGAGCGTTTTGGTTAATAAATGTTACTATAACTTGAACGACTTCTTAAACGATAACTTTCCCAAACTTAAGACCTCACAGTGACATCAAGTAATAACAATAATTTTGCATATATCTTTAAATTTTGTAATAATTCTAAGCATGACGTTGAAATAAGTTAAATATTATTATTATTGAATAAATAATTTATCTGTATTAGGACATTGCATTAATTTTTTAATTTATTTTTTGACATTATTAATATTTTGTATTTGACTTATATTTCTAAATTCATTTTCTTTTTCTGTAATATATATATTTTTTATGTGTAAAATTTATAGTGCAAGCATAGCAATTTTATAATCCCTTTTTAATTTTTTATGGGTTAAAGACATGAAATAAATGATTTTAATTTAATTTTTAATTTAATTTAATTTAATTAATTTAATATCTTAAATTTTTTGATCTAATTGTTTATAATATGTACTTCAATGTCAATCTTGGTTGTGCTAAACCGTGATTGTATACATTTTGCTTGCCTTACGGTTGAAAAATGTAAATATTATACCACCATTGTAAGTGTTTCCGCAAAAATAAATGATTTTTTGATTGATTCAAATTCTTGTCTACTACATAAAAATGGTTGCACACTTTGGCTTGTTAAAAGATTCGGGTGTAAGTCAAAGCAGGAGTTGAGTAAGGTCTTCACCCCAGCTCAAACACTCAAGGGTGGGCGTTTTAGAGACTGTCTTTTGTGATTTTTGACGTTCAAAATGGCTGATTTTCTGCCTGAGTTTAATAATTGACTTCAGATTCTGATTCTTATCACGACCGCTGTTAATAAAAAACATACATTATTCTTTTGTTCCGTAAACATACTTATATTCTTATTTAACATTTCTACCCTCAACGTCAACAGAAGCCTGAACCTTGCTCCAGAAGCCATGAGCCATGAGCCCCTGACAACAGCGTCTGGTCATAAAGTATGCAGGGGCTCATTAGCGTGACAGTTCGCGGGACATCGCTTATGTACTGCGTATACAGGGTGGAGTGAAATATCCATTATGTGCAAGGATATATGTAGTAGTTTAAAATTAAATATTTTTGACATTGAGTGTAAGTAAGTAATTTGAATAAATTTTTCGACCTCATCTCTGTCCTCAGGACTAGATTGAAGTCAAGAGAAAGCCCATTTAGTATAAAAAAAATAATATCTCTAATCAATTTAAGCAGCCTGGAACAAAGTTAACTTTTACTATTTATTATCACATACCTAATCGTCGTCTTCCTGCCCTTGTCCCATTCTACTTGGAGTCGGCACAACACGTCTTCTTCCATTCTCCCCTGTCAGACTCTCTCCATCCATCAACATACATATCCATCACTCTTTTAGTCACATGCGTTTCATCCTTCCTCCTAAGCAAGAAATATAAAGAATCAAAATACCTGTCCGCATGAAACTTTTTAATACACATTTTATATTGTAAGCATAGATTTAACCCTATAGATTTGTGGTAAAAAAAATACAAACATCTTTTTGATATCGGTTCGATTCCCAGCTAAAATAAACACTCTTTTTAGAAAATTTGAATGCAGTTATATCAATTTTTAATAATGGAATATTACCCCCTATTAATTAAATTAAAATATGGCGTCTATTGCGTTAAATAACAAATCTTAGAAAAGGTACTTACCTCCCCCTCCACCTCAATACGGCGTCCTTTCATATCACCCTGTATAACATGTTCTCTGACCCATTTTTCTCAACTGACTACAGCCTGCGACGAAGGATTATAATCTTAGCACCTAAGCTTATGTACATCTTATGTGCTAAGACTAAGTATTCATGTCATTAAAGACCTGTTCGTATATTTATTAGAAAACCGATCGTTAGTTCTACCAATGGAACTTTTAATGCAATTAATGACAGCTGATTACGGGTCAACGGCCGCTGAAAGAGTAGTTATTTGAAATTACATAACGTATCATAACACCATGCCTGTAATCTCCATGGGTTAGACAGCAGTGTAAATATAGTACACACACAGTTATGTTTAAGTCCCAATGTAATATGGGGTGATCCTATAACATTTAAACCCTGCAGGGTCCGTAATTGTGCCTTAGCTACAAAACAATTGTTGTAAGACCTTGTATAACATTCTGAAATGCAAATAAAATTAACTGCCTCGTTGGTTTAGTGGTCGCAAGCGCGACTGCTGAGCATGAGGTCTTGGGTTCGATTCCCATGTCGGGTAAAGTGTTATTGGTTTTTTGCATCAGGAATTTCTCACTAGGAGCCACGGACTCTGCATTTGGTTGGACCTGGTTGATGCCAATAAGCTCGCCCTAGCTTACATGGGATTTAAACCTAACTGGAGAGATGTGGGTGTACTATTAGGTACACCTCTACTAAGCCCTTCGTGGATTACAGGCGTGATGTAAATATAAAGGCAAAAAAAATATGAATAGAGCCCACCCGGGACAAATATGGACTCTGACACCCGTAGTTTAAGTCGTGGAATGAACTTAAGTCGGACTTGACACGCCTACTTTCCACCCCATTGGACATATTGACAGCTACAGTTTGTTTATAATTTGACATAAACGCCCACTTTTCAAGGAATCATCTGTCAAATTCAACGAACAGTAGTACAAGAATCTTTTGACGCTCGAATGAAGCTGACAGGGGGGCGCTGTTGGTAAACCTTTTGTTAATTGTTTTGTAAAAAATATTGAGAAAAGAAAGAGATGGCTGCGTTAGTACCGATTTTTGCCCCGCGCCAGAAGATTATTAAAACCGTGAAACCCACGTTGTGGGTGACATATGTACCTACTGAAATTCAAGTGAATCGACGTGTGTAAAATTGTTTTCTTGTTGTAGCCAAAGCAAGATGAATTTTGAGGAGTATGTCGATTATGTATACCATACGCCATATAATTATTTATCGCGACGATATTTACGCGATGCCGATAACCCGTTAGAATATTACAACAATGAACAGTTCTATAGACGATTTCGATTTCAGAAGGAAACCGTACAAAATGTTTTGTTACCCTTGGTATTTGAAAGTGCTAGCAGTAGCTCTAATCGTGGACTACCAATTCCATCAACATTTCAGCTAGTTATAGCGTTGAGATTTTACGCTACTGGAAACTTTCAAGTAAGTTAAATTAGAACAACGTACTACTAGGATCAGTATATGCCTATTTTTTTTTTTTTTTCGAGATTAATTTTACTTTATCTGCTGATGCAGTTTCTGTTATTATTTTGTAATATTATACATTCCTATATTTTTTTTTCTTTTCATTTTAGATTGTTTGCGGTGATTTACATAAAATAAGCCAGTCGCAAGTATCAAAAATTGTGGCAAATGTTTCAAATATATTGGCAAGGAAAATGAGGCAATTTATAAAATTCCCTGCCCTCGATGACCAGGCAGCGGTGAAAAACAATTTTTATCGCGTAGCTGGTTTCCCTGATGTGCTAGGATGCATAGATTGCACGCACGTGCCAATAAAAAATCCGAACCGCACAAATGGCGAAGCTTTTCGCAACCGAAAAGGATGGTTTTCCATAAATGTGCAGATAGTTTGTGGACCACGTATGGAAGTTTATGACATTGTTGCCCGTTGGCCTGGCTCAGTCCACGATTCTCGAATCTTTAGTAACAGTAGGTGTTGTTTGCAGTTTGAGGATGGCCACATGTCAGGCATACTGATCGGGGACAGCGGCTATGCCCAAAGCTCTTATATGTTCACGCCTGTGCTTAATCCACAGACTCCGGCTGAGTTACAATACAATAGGGCTCACATAGAACAACAAGAAACGTTATTGAGCGATTCAATGGGGTCTGGAAAAGGCGATTTGCATGTCTCAGTAGGAAATTGCAAAACAAATTACCAAACACCTTGAATATCATTAGTGCCTGTGCCATACTCCACAATATTTGTATCATGGTAAATGAAGACATGCGGACGCCAGAACCCGGAGCTGGACACACGTATACTAATAATATACCTGTCACTACCACTAATGAAACTGAGCGTGGCAGTATAATAAGGGCTGCATTTATTTCTAGATATTTTGGTCCGTAACATGATTCTCCTGCCGTTATCCCAATATACTTAGGCTCGGCGCAGCATGTCTTCCTTTTTCAGAGTACATCTATCGTTTCTTTGGTCTTCCCCTACTCTTATAATATTCGTAATCAAATCTTTCTTCACGACATTTTCCTCATTCAGTCGCATCACGTGCTCATACCACTAGAACCACAGACTTACCAGTCTTACCACATAACTTTTCAGACGTCTTCCTCTTTATATTAAATTGTTATTCTAATCATTCACGTTACACTACACGTTCCCCATTCATCTTAGTATTTTCATGTCAACTAAAATTGCCTTTTATTTTAAAACAACACGGGCATGGGTAACCATGCCCGTGTTGTTTTGTTTAAACCTACGATATCACCAAGTCGCTCTCATCTTCTATCTACACATATAAAATTCAAAGCCCTGACTGACTGATATTTCAAAGCACAGCCCAAACCATTGGTCCTAGAGACATGAAGTTTGGAGAGAGTATTCTTTGAAATTCTACCCGTAAAAGGGTGAAATAGGGTGTTGAATTTTCTGATTTTTTTCTCGAGGTCGATTGATTTGAAAATTGGTGTACACACTTTTCAATTAAAATTATGAGACATGTGTATCACAGTTTTTCCAAAATCATCCCCCAACAGAGTCAAATAGGGCTTCGAAACTCACGTAGACGGGCGGATGGCGCACAGTGTGGCGCAGGGCGTGCGGGGCGCGGGAGTATTTAGTTGCCTTTTAGTAAGTAAGTAGAATATTTCTGAGGTAGACGTGTCTGTAAATATATGTGAAATCCCGATATTGGCGTTGGCTCGTGATACGTGACATTGATATTAAATATTAAGTAAAAGTAGTATGTCTATAAATTGATTCCTAATGAATCATTTCGGGGCTTTTGTTTTTAAATATAATAATCGCGGACGAAGGTCGCGGGCAACAGCTAGTATGTTTATAATTGTGTGATGTTCATATTTATATTTTTGCTGTCTCGTTGGTCCACTAGTCATAAGCGCAACTGTACGGTGTGAGGTTATGGGTTCGATTCCCAGGCCATGCAGTGTTGTTGGGTTTTACTAACGTAGAGACTGGATCCAGTCTTACGTAGCCCTACGTGAATGAAAATGAAAAATTTCCTATGTTTTTCTATGTTAATAAATGTTTAATTTAGATTTTTTGTTACTTGTTGTACGTGATACTACTTATAAATAAAATAAAAACCAGTTGGCTTGTTTAATGTATAATAATAGTTTAATTTTTTTTTTCGGCTTCCTCCCTTGTTACTTCGCTGAATTGGAGTAGCTGGGCGGCATTTAAACGTTCGAGCCTTGCCTTTTGGTAGGCTTCTTCTGCTGTCTTCACCAGCCACTTCTGCTCCTCCATTTTCAGCAGATGTAACTGCTCCTCTCGTTCCTCATTCCGCTTTAATTTTTCTACTTTCAGCAGATGCAACTCCTCCTCTCGTTCTTCATTCCTCTTTAAATATTCCGCCCGTACTTCGAACTCCTTTGTTATAACTTGGGCGCGAAAATCTTTCCCTACAAAATTTAACAAGTTCAGAAAATAAGTGTTAATTTGTTAACTACAAGTACCTTCAAAAATCGCTAATGAGAATATAAAAAAATAAATGCTTCGAATGAATACAAATAGATTGATGTTATTTCAAATTCTGTATTGGTGCCACTGTTAAGCCACACACAGATAAATTGACTTTCTGATGTACTGTTCTGGAGTGGCGACCGCGAACCGGAAGACGATGCGTTGGAAGGCCTTCCACTAGGTGGACCGATGACCTGGTGAAGGTTGCAGGGATCCGCTGGATGGAGTCGCACGGGACCTGTCAATGTGGCGACACTTGTGGGAGGCCTATGTCCAGCAGTGGACGTCTTTCGGCTGAAATGATGATGTACTGTAATAGGTAGAGATCAACTGAAAATCATTTGATCAACCCTACCAAAAAACTGCGAGTTTGCTGCTGCCAAGTTAGTCGGGTTATTATGAGCCGCCGGTGCCGGTACCTCGTCTACCGGACGAAATTCCAGAACTGAAAGAAGAAAGTAAATATGTTAATATTTGTTAATACAAATAATGGAATCAATAAAATTACTAGACTATAGGTGTACCGTCAGCAGGAGTTTCATTTGGCATAGTGTCACAGTCGATTGCGAACCTCAATTCTAAATCGGTGGAGGCCGTCAGCGCATCTTCCACTCCTTCGACACATGAAGACGCGGGGCCAGGATAGGGGCCACCCCCAGTCCTCAACCTTTCTTTTTTCTCTTGATTAAGGGTGGTTTTTTTCTTGGCCTTAATATTGGACCAGCATCTTTTTAGCTGAGATTCCGTTCTCTATAAAAAGAAAAGATTGCCGTTCATTACGATCATCAAAAATATACCAGGTATTAAAACAGCCTCGATGTTATTTGGTACTTACGCGCGAGTTAAATATGGAGTTATACTCTTGGGTTAGGCGAGTCCAAACATATTTTTTCGCCGATGGGCTGCCCGACAAAGTCGTATTTTGATGTAGTTTGTGCTTGCGGACAAGTTCCTGTACGCACAACTTTTCACTATCCGAAAAGAATATTCTTGAAGACATTTTTTTAAAAGAAATTATTGAAAATGCACCACGAAAAAATAAATATTTATTTTTACGCAAATTAGTTTTAACGTTTTAATTTCTTTGACAAATGATGTCAGCCAAGAGTATTCGGTTGAACATCAATTTATGACATCTCTAGCATTGTGACGTATTTTAATATAACATTTTTAGCATACAAAGCAGCTTACAACCTTCATGCAACATACTTATTTTGAGTTTAAAATAGACAGCATGTTTTCGAGGTAAATTAAGGTGAGTACTCATATGCGCATGTCCACGTATTGTAACATTGGTTGATAAATTGAGGAATGATATAATACTGCAAGGTTGCGGTTGAAAAGAAGATGTGGAGACAAAAAATTAAAAGAATATGTTGGCTTGGTCATGTTGAGAGACTAACAAAACCCGAAAGAGAACACCCTAGAAGGACAAACTTTATTGGTATTGTTCCTCAAAAAGGTCAAGGCGTGTGAGTATGACCAGACGTATGAACGTGGACTAAGCAAAAGGAATAAGCCGGTGGTGTTCTTTAGTGACTGTCCTTACTGTGTGGCATTTATTCTTCGTTGATATGTTGGATTACGATTATTGATTATTGACGAGTTATATTAAAAAAAACACAGCGAATTAGGAGAAGTAACGACCAGCACGACCCCTCAGTCCACGCACCTCATTCCATGTTGCACAATTGCGCTTGTGTTTCTGATCGATGAAATGTTACACAAGTTCGCTCGTTTCTTAGCAAAATCAAGTTTTAACAAAGTGTCAAGCGGCTCGATGTCTTGTTGCAAATGCAAGTCTAGCTAGTCTGTCCTTCCCTTATGAAGTGGGTGTTGCTGATGCCGTGGTGGGCGTTCTTCACCTGTTGCCATGGCAACAAATGACGACTTAAGTTCAAAAATGGACTTAAGTCGGCTTCTGGAATACGGGTGTGAGAATCTAGTGCAAAATTCCTGATAGGAAAACTCAATAATATCATCCAGAAATACCTAAGAATGAAATTATCTTGCGATAATAGGGTAGGAGATGATCTCCTGTGCATCATTGTGAATACTGTCTGCTATTCAAAGTCAACGAATTTTCAAAGACGTGTAGATAGTGGCAGCAATTTCATGGAAGCCTCAAAGCTTGGTGTATATACCACATTTTAAGCAAATAAATATACTTACTTACTTACTTACTTACTTACTTACTTGGCTTCCCTTATTATTAACTCACTCACTCTTCATCATGTTAGGGTTTCCGAACAGTCTGCTTGCCTTATGGGCTTGCCGTATTGTTGTCCCCTAGACACACCACTAGACTAATTGTTAACGTATTTCCAAGACATTTAACATAACATCATGCCTGCAATTCGCGAAAGGTTAGGTAGAGGTGTACGCACCGATAGTACAGTACATTTAGCCAGTTTTCGGGCACTAATCTAGACTCATACTGAGACATACAACATCTAAGACAAACGACCTGTAAGACATATTTAAGTAGGTAACTACAAGAATCAAATAAAAAGTTTTTTCTTAGTACTTATTTAATATTAAATCGAAATATTATTACCTTTTAAGTAAAAGGTAATCAAATGATTTCGTTTAGCCAGACCGAACCTTCTTGCAACTCAAGTGGTCCTAGTCCTGAAGATGAAGATGTATAGCATGTTGAGGAAAATGCTCTCCCTCAGTTGTCAGCGACAATGATGAGTCATCTTTAATCTTGGAATTTGGTTGCAGGTGTATAAATTCTTCACAGACTGACTGCCAAACCTTAACAAAGTTGGCATTGCAGTTTTTCCTGAATTCAAAACCAAATGAACGAGCATATACCTAGCTACAGTAATAGTCACGCGTTGAAGTCTTTTCAACAAAAACGACAAAAGCTCTGAAACAAAAAAACTATTTGGTCCAACGAACCACTCCTCAGAATCTCATTACTGATCCTATATTCAGAGAGCAATGATGAAAAATGTCGGCTGGGAAAAAAAAGGATTACATTTGCAAATCCCACATCAGATTTTTAGATGCGAACGTGCAGTATGCAGGGGGAGAGTACATACTCGTATCTATCATTCATTAGCAGCACAGCTAGAATCCAATACGACATTTTTTACAATCCCCGGGCACAAAGAACGGGCGGCCACCCCCACACTAGCAAACAGCCCCATACAAACAAACGCGCCGATGTATGAGTAATAAAAACTTGAAAAAAATCTCGCTGACCCGCACACACGCGCGCGAACCGCGAAAAAAATCACCGACACAAAGAAAGTCCACCGAAAACTTGTATAGGAACTTTTGTGCGCACACAGCCGCGGGACGCGCACACAGACACGGGCACAAGGAAGTCGTGCGTGTGTGCGCGCTGCAGCCCGTGCGCACGAGGGCTAAACTTAGCTTAGTATGCGTGTAGTTGTGTCTCACAGTTGCAAGAGACCAAAACTTCCAGTGTGTTAGAGTTCGCGGAAAATCCCTGATCTACTATTTTCTGAAATTAACTCTATATCCCTCGAAAATTAAGTTAAGTTTTCAGTGCAGCTTGCTGGAGTTGCTACGTTCCTCTCCGGAGCAGGAGCTGCGCACCGCGGGTAGTTTTCGTATGAAACTTGGTGGCGCGAGATGCACCAACTGAGACAGGAACACAGAGTCTGTTGCCGTCCCTGTCGCGCGCCACCCGCCGCCCGGGGCGCGGGGATGTGGGGGGAGGCGGGAGGGTGTCGTGTCGCGTTGATGAACATTTTTCTCATTTTTTTCTTTATTTTTACGCGAATCGTTTTTAAAAAGGGTTTCGTCATAATTGCGTCGCCGCTCCTGATTATGTTAGCGCGAACGATAAGCCGATCTGTTGGCGTGGCAACTAAACGTACCTTTACTAATAACAGCCCCCCAATCTTGAATCATCACGAAAAGTCAAAAGTATCACCTTCGATTAATTTTGATAAATTGCACGTGATTATCATTTAATTTGCATAACTTGATTACACTGCAAAACTTGAAATGATAATCATGTAGGTAGCTAACTAAAGTTGAATACTTAATAAATTTTCTTACAAAAAGAGCTATTAAAAACTGCAGATATGTTTAACTAGACGAGTAAATAGACTTGGACATCTGTTTAGAAAAAGGAAAAACGGATGAATGGAACAAAAAAGCTGTAAAAAGCGTGTAAGATGTGAAGCTAGTAGTAAAAAAAGGCACACGTAAACATTGCGTTACGTACGCATGTCTCGAGTGGCTCGTCTTGGCGGGAAACTTATTTTCCCGCGTTTTCTCGCCCGCCGCCATATTTGTTTTTGTTATTGCTAATGTGAATCTAATTGGAATTTGCGAATTTTCTTATCAATTTTCTTGATTTTTTTATCCGTCCTTAGTATCAGATACATTCTTAAATTGATGAGCTTAATGAGCTTTAATCACCAGTTTCTGAGTCAGAAAAAAGAAAATAGCAAACCTACCAAAAACAACCACTTCACAAAATACTAAAGCATCACAATCGTTTCAGTGTAAACAGTATAATAGATAAACATAAACACAATCAAATAATCGGATAATCAGAACTTATTTCAGCCGCATCCTCCGCGTCGAAGGGAAACAAAAAAAGCGTGTTGCCGAGCTCAGTCTCGCAGCAACGGCGGCGCGGACCGGCCGCATCCAAAACGTTTATATTATTTTACCTTACGTGTTTCATTTCGCGTAGACTTTTGGACAGCGGAGTATGCGACGCGGTAGTGCAAACAAATTGTGACTTTGGACATTCATAAAAAAAAATGGAACACCGTGACTTTTTCGACAAAAACAAGAATCATTTTAACCGGCAAAAAAATTTTTCATAACCGCAGCTTTACGCAGTTCAAACTAGATTTTTTTTCACTGGTTTCTTCAAGTTTTTCTTTCTCACTTACAAACATACTGATGCAGTTCAATAAGTTTGAGTTTACGTACGTTTTGTTTTGTTTGAAACTTTAACAAGATAGGCAACAAACTGTATTAGCGACAGACGGAAAAAGGAGAGAAGAGAACATGGCGCTTGCATCTTCTGTCAGCCTGTACTACTCCATAGTGCAGCGAGCTGCTAGGCACTATCTAGAAGATTACTGTCACACAGGTAAGATTCAAATAACATTCTTTATCATTTCCAGACTTTCAGTCCTGAAATTTTAAAGGAAAAATGTTGAGCAAACGTTTTTCTTTTTTTCTTCTGCAGCATTAAAATCCTGAAAATGAATACCCTGATCAATATGGATGATAGTTATTCAAAATGAAGCAAATAATTCCAAAATAATAAATTCCAACGATAAATCGGACCGACGGATAGGCTACCGGTTACCCATTAGTATTTTACTTTTTTCTATTTTATATAATAACCTTTTGTATTAAACCAATTCTGTCGCAACTAAATAATAATAAGCCATTAATTTATGTGACCAGATTTTTGATTATTTAACTTTAGTGTAGCTTTAAGCTCATCTAAAAACACATCACACCAACGGACGGACTTCACAATACATATTATTTTATGTACATTGTATAGGCTACTTTTCATTATGATTTATCACAAGGAAAAAGATTTTTCTTTAAAAAAGTCGCATCTTACCGTTTGCTCGCGAAAAGTGATGATGCATTTTCTTCTGTCTCGTTTCGTCCGCGGTCTTAATAGTTATCATATTATATTGTCTTGTTTTAAAAACATCAATCTATTAGGTTCTATAAACTATATTCCATTTCATAGACACTTAACAAAATTGGAATACACCTAAATCAAATCTCTTTCAAACTAATAATGTTAATATATTAAGCCTACTTTCTTTAGTGAATATAATACCTCCGCTTATGGCTACGAAAAAAATAATATTAACAAAGTTAATTGTAAATTTTGCTTGGGAAATAATGGTTTTAATATTTCCAAAAGTTTATTACGAATACTTTTTATAAAAATTTAAATCTTCGCTGAAAGTTCTGCACACCAGTGGCGAAAGTTGGATACATCTCGGTTCCTGATTCCCTTTAAAAAATGGCACAGTCAGTATTCTATAGACAAATAATATAATCAGATTAAAGATATGTACTTCGGCTTGCATGTTACAAAAATTGACCCTTCGCTACTGCTGCACACTTACTGTAAAACACAATAAATTCTTAGTAAATAAAGATCGACGTTTCTGTCAGTATCTTCTAGTCGTTATTTGTCAACTTCCGTGGTCAGTAAGTTGACAATCTGACCAAATTCTACTTTTGCAGGAAAATTGATAAAGGGACATAAATATGGCTAAAGCTATGTTCATAGCTTCTCGATTTATAATTCATGGAATTTTCTGGCTTGATTGGATAAGTAGCTACTTATGGGCAAGCGCACACTGTCCTCGACCACATCATCTTTGCTTGCCATCAAGTGAGATATTGGTCAAACGCTAGCCTATGGAAACGCGCACACTGTGGTCTAAATGTATATGTCAAGAATATTAATTAAGGCAATAATGCATAAATCCATTTATGAATAGTGCCTTCATCGAGATGGACAGTGGATACAGATGTTATGCATTGCGGTAGGTCCACCCCAAGCTTATAGTATACCTGCACACAAAAAGAGACACCTAAGTGTATTCTGACATTATAAAACCCTATGTATAATAATATTCTACTTATCTAAAGTATAATTACGTAATTATACATATGAATATTAATTAAATTAACTTATTATTCGTCTGTATTTCATACCTAAAATATAATTTACCTTGTATGCAATGCTTTTGTTATTTACAATCATAAATTTCATTTATTTGATTCATTATATCCTTATTGTTTTTTATTCTGTGATTTTATAATTAGATGCAATGTATAATAGCACTTATTATTTGAATATATTAATTATCATAATTGGTTGCTGATCTCTGCAGGTAGCATTAATTAAAGTTTATTAAAATTCGGTATTTAAAGATCAGTAAGAAACTGCAATGATACTGGTTCTTTCAACTGGATTAAAATCTACAAGTATTGTTATTTTGGTTACTTTTGCACTATTTTAAACAACGCTCTCATAGTCACCAAAACCTGCGATATACATTGGATGTAATCAAAATAATCTTCAAATTCTGGAAACAGTAATATATAATTAGAGGGACGATTGCAGAATTATAAATTTATCTACATTTTTGACTTTGAATGTCGCTTTTATTGAGTTGAACAGTTTTTAATAAAGGATATTGATGTTCTGAAAGATGCTGATTTAAACACTGAAAACACTGACAAAACGGTCAAAGCTAGAAAAAAAGAACTCCTTTTTTACATTATTACGTCAATCCATAAATCCTATCTACCTACTAAGTGTAGATTAGTTAATTTTTCACATTAGAATTAATGCAGTACGCGATCTTATCACTAGCCAAATAAAATTAAATATTAAAGATTTTGAATAACCTTTAAATTCTAAAGACATCCTTCAAAATCTCCTGACAACTAGTTGGTAAGACCGGTTGCACACTGACGGCGAAGAACTGGTCAAATTGTTACATACTCCATTATCCAAATGCAGTGCATTTTGTGGCAGAGTATCTTTAGACTGCCTCCTTGGTCTAGTGGTAGCAAGCTTGACTGCTGAGCATGAGTCGTGGGTTCGATTCCCGGGTCGGGCAAAGTGTTATCGGGATTCATCAGGATTTTTCGCAGTAGCAGCCACGGAGTCTGGAATTGTGCCCGGTTGATGGCAATAGGCTCGACATATCTGGCAAATTGTGGGTGTACTACAATCGGGTACATCTATGCCTAACCCTTCGAGGATGACAGGCGTGATGTTATGTTATGTTATATCTTTAAACTGAAAAGAAGCTTTGATCCTTTAGTTCATGTCGCCATTCCTTCTTAGAGGTAGTCAAATAGGAAATTTTGATTCTATATAGCTTACTTTTAAACATGACTTGTCAAAAATATTTCCTTAGAATAAAACAATTCATTTCAAATGTCCAAGATTTAAAAAAAAAACGTTTTTAATCCGATATCCAGTCTAAAGGCATCTACGTGGGACTTTATTCAAGTTTTTGGAAACTTTATTTATTTATTTTGGATTACCAACAAGTCACATTACAATTTATCTTAATATAAAATGAAAACTATTACAAATTACATGGTCTTGTAACGCACACTCAACTACAAGTAACCTCAGCTTACACATTATCGAGTACACATGCTCTAAATACATAATTTAATAGAAATTAAAATTAGGAATACATACAATTAAACAATCATACTATTATTAATATCAGAATACAGTCAAATCAAATCAAATTTACTTCACTACATAGTATAAAACAAAGTCGCTTTCTCTGTCCCTATGTCCCTTTGTATGCTTAAATCTTTGAAACTACGCAACGGATTTTGATGCGGTTTTTTTTAATAGATAGAGTGATTCAAGAGGAAGGTTTATATGTATATATTGCACCTGTGCGAAGCCGGGGCGGGTCGCTAGTATATAATAAACTTTGAAAATGTAAAGCTTGTTCGCTCGGCTATGCCCTCGTGGACGTCGGATATTATCCCACGGACTCGTACTGGGATAAAAGTATCCTATGTTCCAACTAAAAATGATAAAAGTATCATGGTACCTCCTACGACTTTGTAGTTTTTTGTACTAACTTTGTACTTCATCTAAATCCATTCGCCATTAGTGCGAGAAAAATCATGACTATATATAAATGTAAATATCGTCTGAAATCAAAAGATACCATATTAATTTACAATCGATATAAGTTTCAACGCCCAACAAGACATTTCAACCCACACAAAAATGTTTAGCTTTTTAAAGTATTTCTCAACAAAAATACAAACAATTATAACAGAGAAAGTTTTGTTTTGCTCTTAATGATTATCCGAGCGTTTTCATAAGTTTCCTCAGTCGGTCAAACTTATCGGAAATTGTAATTTTCACGGTTTGTTAGTCTGTAAGTATGATTGCTATCAAATAAACATCTTCTACTAAATCCTTTAACTTTGAAATACTTGTTTTTTCAGATTTTTATTGTAGTAAGATAAGGTAGCCCTAATGTCACTTGTTTAAAAATCCCTAATAAATAATACTGATACTGTTAGCCTGCGTCATCCCACTGCTGGGCAAAGGCCTCTCCTATGACTTCCATTTGTTTTGATCCAGGGCTAATGTGGGCCACTGGTCATTTGTTTTGTCCAGCTCGTCTTAAAAAAAAAGAGAAATAAATAAATAATATAATACAAAAATTTATTTAGTTTATTTCCTCTAATTTCTTTAATAAATAATGGTTAAAGAAATTTATTTCTCAATAAGAAATTACAAGGATTCCACTTACTAGAGAACATTTTTGGAACTTAAAATAATAATTGTAATATTAAACAAACTTTGACATACAAAGTAATTTTTATCTTTAAAACAATTCACATTTCTAAATAAAATAAAAAAAATTGCGCAAATACATTTAAGAAACACAAAGCTTACATTTTTTTTACATCTACCCGCAAAAGAAATAATTACTGTGGCAGCCAATAATCACAAATTCACAATAGATAAGGAATGCGAGCTCGGTGCCACAATAAAAGCAACGTAGCAGTAAGTTTAAGTAATGTTTGATCATTTAAAACTTGATTTAAGTACTTGCCCATAACTATAAATCTTTTTTTTTCTGTTTGTTGCTTCTATGACTGTGTCAAATGTACTGTAAAATCTGTCCAAATCGTCGTCATTGCATTTTTTTTATAAATACTTGACTTGGGAGAGGAGCTCGTGGCTAAATAATAACAGCCGCTCGGGTCGATCTTTAGGTTAAGCCGTGCTTACCTAGGTTGGTCTGTGGTTGGGTGACCGCCCATTACATACCGAGTTTCCTCTGTGCCTTGAAAAGCATGTTAAGCCGCTGGTCCTAGCTGTTATCTGTAGATCTTTGACAGTCGTTAAAGGTAGTCAGTGACTCAAAAAGTCTGACAACCAGTCTTACCAAGGGATGTCGTATTACCGAGTACTAACTAGGTTGTAGAGGTCAGATACGTAGTGGCTCCATGTAAAATACGGGTATTCAGCTGCATCCAGTTAGACTGCAAGCCGACCCCAACATAGTCGAGACAAGGCTAGGCAGATGATGACAATAAATACTTGACTGATGTTGATTTTTAATATAATAAAACTACCACTAATCCATACTTCACCTACATTTTCACAAAAGATTCAAAGTACATTAGTAAGTTTTCGCCGACGGAAAACGGAAGATCAATTAATTGTTTAAGTAAAACAAAAAATATTTGGTTTAGTTGTTTTCTTAATTTTCAAAACTACAGGGTAGGTTATGGTTTCAATTTATTTCAAAGTAAATGTAATGGAGACTCTATTCGTGCCCGGCTGATGACAATAGGCTCGCCCTCTATTACATGGGACTTAAACATAACTCGCGCGATGTGGGTGCACTATTTGATACACCTCTGCCTAACCCTACGGGAATTACAGGCGTCATATTACATTATGTTATGTAACAAGGGAACTTATCAAAATCCTGTTGAAATAACATTAGGCTTATTTTTGTAGATACTTACAAAGTACATAACTGATATAACGTTATAAATGAAAATAAGTAACCACAGTCTTCTATTCCACTAGCCCTACGGGTCGATCTTCAAGGTTAAACACCGCTAGCCGAGGTTGGGCCATTGATGAGTAACCATCCTTAATAAACCCGACCCTCAGCGAGCTCGTTAAGCTGTTGGTGCCGGCTGATCGTATTCCTTTGCCAGTAGTTACATAGTACAGACAGTCAGAGGCCCGAAAATCTGGCAAACAGTCTTACCAAGGAGTATCGTGCTCTTAAGTTACAGGACAGGGGTCTAAAATGGTCACAGAGGCCGATAATAAAGGGTGTAACAAGCCCCTTAACGAAGCCGAAAGGCACTTGTTCTCCCCGTCATTGCGATATATTTTTTGCTCCAGACCATACCTGGGAACCTTCTAGTTACGGAGATATTGGGGGTCAAAGATCCAACTATTTCACAATATTTTTTTTAATACCTGTTTTTAATGTATTTTTTTTAGGCTTTAAACACCTCTTCAGCCCCCGTACTATTCAATTCATCCATTAGCACAATGTCTTGAATGCGTTATATTGAGTCCTACCGTAAAACGTGATTTTTCACCTCAAAAAAAGTCGTTTCCCAGCAATAATTCAGATCTCTCTATATGCTCTTCACTATTTTGACCGATCCATGTGCTCCTGATTACCTAAAAGAATATTTCAAAGTGTTGGGCAGTTCACACAGTCGTAAGCTTCGAGCTTCAAAAAACCTACTACTTGAAATTCCATCACATCGTACTGGTTTTATGTCCAATTCTTACGCTGTCTCAACTACATATAAAGCTCTGGAACGCTCTACCCCTTGGCATTAAAAAAGCTGAAAGCAAAATGGCTTTCAAAAGAACAGTTCGGAAGTACTATTTAAAATCATACTAAATTGCTCACAAGCTAGATATTAGTAGTCATAGTAATTATTATATGGTTTCTCGTATTTTGGACTATTTGTATGTTTTATAATATATATTAGTTTATTTCATTTTACTGTATATATGTGTGTGTTAGTATGTACCTATTTATGTATATCAATTTATGTTAACAAAATGGTATTTTTCTTATTTATTTTTTTGTATTCTACCACAATGCTGTCCTATTTGACCCAAAGGTTGACTGGTAGAGAATGCCTTGTGGCAGTAAGACCGACTATGTACCACTGTTGTAAATTAAGTTTAAAAAATAAATAATGATGAATCTTGTATATAAAGCAATATAATTCTACCGCATCTAAACTTTTGAAAGCACATTCTTTATAAAGCAGCATTTACTAATGTTTTCAGGCTAGAAAATAGCTTAACATTTTGTGCTGTAGTAATCTAGATTTGCCTGAAGAAACGGCACGATCCTTCGTAATTTGAACATAATGTTGTCATAAGAATCTGGCTTCTAGACTGGTAGTTAGATATCTTATAATCAGCACCAGAGTCCTAGGTTTGAGTACGAGTCGTGTTAGCTAATCGTTAATTAGTTTTGATAATATATTGATGAATTTAAGCTATACAAATCTAATATCGTTTGCCAATACATAATCTTTTTACGGTGACATAAAATACTTTTCAGAAAAAAAAAAATATCACGTAATAGCTCTATTGTACATACCAAAAAAATCTCTAAAATCAAATAATCACAAAGTACAAAAAACCTTCTGGATCTACAAGCAAATTCAAGGATTTTGTGCATTAATAATTGATTGTGTTGCACTTCGTATGCAGAGATTATTTAATATTTAATTGAATATTTTCAGCAAAACTTGTTTGGCTATCTTAGTCAAACAATCAAGAAAATCTAGACAGGTAGTTTATTTAATAATCTTTTATATTCACGAGGATTTACGGACAATAGACATGTGAACTCGCAGTCAGAAGTGGTTCGGTAATGAGTATAATTCTGCTCAAAT
This sequence comes from Noctua fimbriata, assembly GCA_905163415.1. Lineage (NCBI taxonomy): Eukaryota > Metazoa > Arthropoda > Insecta > Lepidoptera > Noctuidae > Noctua > Noctua fimbriata. Next base: position 14,703,334 of record LR990941.1, on the reverse strand, counting down.
AAATAAAACTAAAATTTACCGAAGACTTATCTGTGTTACAAGAGAAAAATACATATTATTGAAGAATCCAATGTTATTTATGAAATTTTGAGGTAAATATTAAGCTGGACAAAATGAATAATACTATCCTCAAATTGACTACAGGACCGACTGCATTCAATTTTACTTGCCTTCCAATGCAATTTTCCTATTAACGTGCTTATTTTCTTAGCGTATCTATCGAAAAGTGTTCAAATAGTGCGCTTTATAATGTTAATATTTATAAAATAACAAAAACCATCTTCCAGATGACTTCCTTGCGATTTTTCTCGCCTCCTTTCGTTTTCCTCTCTGTGAGCGTCTAATCACTTATGTTCTGTCTTCAATAAATGAGAATGCAAGTGTGAATATAAACATTTTATGCAAAATAATAATAAATCAGATAAATAATAATACACTCGTGTCTGTGATTTGATTTGGTGCACGCCCTTTAGCTGTGAATAAGTACAATCGCACAGAAAATTTGAACTTTGTGTCATGAAAAATATACCTACTGATATACAAGGCGCACTAGTAGAAATATAATAATGAAAGCAAGCTCTGATATTAAAGAAAGCAAACTGTAAAAAATATACTTGCAAAAAAACTCAACTACAATTGTGAACTATCAATATGACACGTTTAGGGACGTTTTAAGCTGCACTCACTCCAAAAGGCCCAATTAGCATAACAAAGAGATACATCTTTTGAAAACCCTAAAATACAATACACCAACTCACCCATAGTCTACAAGCGGACACATTTCCTCCCCAGAACAGGCAAAAGCAAACAAAAATAAACTCCACAAACACTTAATCGCTAAACAGTACAAGAAAACCAGTTGCGTTCCGTCCCGCCGTACTTTTATATAACCAGTTTGTCGATAATCGCATCGGCTTGCGTTTATATGCAAATGCGTTGCATCTCGAGACGTTAAGTTCAAGGTCGGCGTGCGTCTAGCGCAGTTTGCTAACACTTGTGTGCTACACTGTACCTAACCTAACACAACACCGCGCCTATATTCCCCGAAGGGTTAGGCAGAGGTATACCTACCTGACAGTATGTCTACATTTTGCCAGTTATGTTTTTTTAGGTCCCATGTTACCGTCGACCTAGCGCAAATCAAGACTATGCGACTGCTAATGATAAATCCTAGATGAAAAAACCCAATAACACTTTGCTCGAACTGGGAACCCAGGACCTCATGCTCAACAGTCGCGCTTGTGACCACTAGATCAACGAGGCAGTCAACTTTTATATGCAAATGCGTTGCACTCTGAGACGTGAAGTTCAAGGTCGACGTGCGTCTAGCGCACTTTGCTAACACTTGTGTGCTCCACTGTACATAGTAGTATGCTAATACCCACTTAACATTATACATGAGGACCAGTTTAGTCTTTTATACCAAGATTGTAATTGGCTACTGTGTAGTGAGGTGATTTTGGATGGATAGAAGTTAGGATTTTGTTGTAGCTAAGATTTTCTAACAAGTATGTTAGTAAGACAAACTGGGAGTCAAATTGTGAAGTACATTATATTCTTTGATTGTTTTAGTATTTGGCTTTTCGTTAACTCAATTGGTAAATTATTAAAAAAGACAATATTTCATTATCTTGAAATGAATTAAAGCTACTTATAGAATAATCAAAACTTGTTATTTACAAAAAGAAGGACTTATTTATATAAACTACCCAACTAAATAAACAACAGGATGCTTAGGCGTCTAAGTACTCCTCCACATCGCTGTCATCCAGAAACGTGTCCAGAAGACTGGCAGCATTGCCACGTTGAATGGCAATGCTAACGGTATTTGGCTTAGTTGATTTCGATGATAATTTCAGCTAATGTAACTTACCAACAGTTGTATTCCTTTCTAAACCACAAATCACTTTTTTCATTTCAAAACACACATACTATACACGCACGTCATATTTAAACACACGGTCGATTTTATCTCAATGAAGTCTACCTGCTGAATTTATCCCTTCCCTTCCATTTTATAAAACTTAGTACCTATCCATAAACAGCCAACTTTTCTTACCAAAAAAAATAGTAATACAGCAGCTAAACTAGTTACCATTCGTGACGTTCACGTTATTATATTATTATTCATGTATTTTAAGCTTAGCGCAAGTTCAGTGTCAAGAAAGTTGAGTCAATTTTCTTGAGTCTACTCAAACTTGAACAACACTTGTGTTCTTGAGTGTACTTCAGTTAACAATATGGTAAAAAAGTAAGAACTAATTCCAGCGATCGGCGGAACTGGACAATAATGTCAATGGCTTAGCTTTTACTTGAATAGTTAACTTACTACTAAGTTAACTATATAGTTATATGTGTTTTGTTAAAGTGCAAGTAGATATGTTTTTAATGAGACGTAGCAATGGAATTTTCAGTGATATAGAATCATAATTATCTACCATCAATTCATGCTCTTTCTTTGGCCAAAGAATTAGTACTGCCAGTCAACGTGGCAATGCTGCCAGTCTTCTGGGCACGTTTCCGGATTACAGCGATGCAGAGGAGTACTTTGACTCCTAAGTTTCCTATTGTCGTCGTTGTGTACTTAAGTCAAGTCTTAATTTTTATTATTATTTTAGCTCTATTTGTAGTCTGTATATAATTACCTTACTTAATTAGTTATTTTAAATTGACACAATTTATCAATTATTTAATAAATGACTTGACAATAAAAATATGAAATCTTGTAAGGAAAAAATTTGGTGACCAATCGGAACAGTGACGAGTTGGGAATAACTTTAACTCAAATATAATATACCACATTAGTCAATGAACTCTCAAAAAAAAGTAATTTTTCCTTACTCGGGTGGCAGCACCAGTAGTCATCCGCGCACGCCCAATTACTTTTTAGGCAAAAAGCGTCAAGTCATCAGCGCGCACCGAATCACTGCCCGTGACGTCTACCGCGTCTTGTTGCACTTAAATCGACTAATTTTATACTTTCTATGAATTTCGGTGGCTTCAAAGAGGTTAGGATCTTTATGCATTCGTGATTCATCTAGATAAGAATCACATCTGGCGATCTAACATTCTAAAATCGTTTCCTTAGGTGAAAGATCCGCTAATATTCACATATAGAATCTAGCATGCAAGACCAAATTGGAACATCGCCATTCTTTCTGATACAACCAAAGTCACACGAATTTCTCATTCACTGTTCTTCCCACACTTAATTTTAAAAAATATAAGGTATACCACCATAACCTCGACACACAATTGTCAATCATTGCAACTCTTCAAAGCCAGAATCAACAGTGTAGAATACCAGAACAGCGGCGAGGCATAGAGGCTCGACAATTCTCGTCCCAAAACGGTTCAACTGTCTTAGGTCCAGCAACGAAATTAAACAGAAAATAACAGAGGAAAAGAAAACACCATAAACAGTTACCCTCCACCTTCCTTATTCAAAGAGATTACAAACAAATCGCAGACCAACAATTTATAAAACAAATAGCAAGTGCTAACAATCCCAATTTTCTTAAGTAATCACAGTTGAGGTAGAAAGGGCTGGCTCTTAGACCAATTGGCGAATGACCACAGCGGTCAGACCGATCAGGTTAGTTTCCGCTTCACGGTACGCCGATAATCAGGTGTTAATATTTTTACGGTAGCCCGGTGCCGATTATAGGTGCGGTTGCCCTAGTTCCGAACTGATTACGCACCTTTTAGCTTGATAAATTGGCTTTGAGAAGTTTTTTTGTGACTGGGAGGGAAAGATCTTTCTTTATTTACCGTAAACTAAGAACCCGTTGCCACTAAAGCAGAGAGGAAATAATATAATGATTTATATAATGCCGTTTGAAGATAAACGATGTCCTATCTACTACCTGCTCTTTGTACAACTCCACCTACAGCTTGAGGGATCTTACCAAAGCCACTGATAGCCCTGTTGAAGTCGCAAACTTCTGTTCTTCACGATGAGCAAGAAGAGCGGTAACCTACAGTCAATCAATCCGAACCTAACGTACCATTGCTTTCCAGCAATCTATGAAGGATTTAAAAACTACATTAACCGTTCTTTCTTTCATTCATCAATTGTTTGTAAAACTCACGGCCTACGATATGAGGCTCTCGATAAAAGTCACGTGTGCCGAGCTAGTTACTTGCTCGTTTGTTGATGATCATTCTAATTCAACAATTTTCAGTTTCGAGTCCCATGCAATAAGGCAGGCACACAAATCCAGATAATCTTTTTCTTCTCTATCATCATCAATGCAACCCTGAGATCTCAACTGCTTGACATAGGCCTGCCCAAGGTATCGCCACACCGACGTCCCGGGCTTCACGCATCTAGCGGATTCTCGCAACCTTTATCAGGTCGTCAATCCACCTTGTGGAGGCCTACTTCGTTGAGCTTTCCTATGCCTACGCTGTCAACGCTCCAGAAATTTTCAACCCTATCGCCCGTCTGTTCCCTGAGAAATGTACCCCGATGTTTGGCAATTTTTCGGACCATATACTCAAAGATTTCTGCTCTAACCTCATGTGTCATATAATCAAATGTGATACTAAATTTTGGGCGTGATTGGCATTGTATTGTATCATCGGGCTGGTGGTGTGACCGTCGGACTGCCAAGTCACGAGTATGAACCCAAGACACGCACCTCAAAATTTTTTGAATTCATATTCGTATTGTATAATTATCTCTTGTGTCGGTGAAGGAAAACATCGTGAGGAAACCAGCAGGCCTGAGAGATATTTCTCGACGACATTTAAAGCCAAGTCAGAGGTCCATGGCAACCTCTGACACCAGGTTAGGCACTAACCACACGATAAACAATAAAGAAAGATCGGGCTGGTTTCCGCAACACCACGTCTAAAGCACGTCTCGTAGGGACGTATTCCATATTCGCTCATTGCTCATGAAACAAATGCTTATTCTTATAACACCAGATTCTACGATCATAAACTACGGTATAACTACCGATCCTGAAACTAGGTGTTGAATGGTTGTCACGTGCTCCGACACACCAACCCAAGTTTATAAACACACGCTTCTGATTAGAGTACGTCCGGCTGCGATATCGCCGCGCGTGATATGCCTCCTCGATCGTTAACTGCGTGTTGACAATGTCATTAACGTACTATTTGATCATAAGTTAGTAAGTTGAGATTGGGGGACTTCCGGTTTTCGTTCAGCTGAAAATCTATTGAAACACGGAGGAGATATGTAACTGTCTGTATGGTGAAAATTACAAGTCTAGCATAATTGGATTCGTTTCATGATATTTTTTTTGTAACTGTACTTCAATATGATTACGACTTTTCCTAACTCCGGTCCGGTCGATGGCAATAGGCTCGCCCCCTAGTATATGGAACTTAAATATACCTAAAGAAATGTGGGTGTACTATTAGGTATTCTGCCTAACCCTTCCAGAATTACAGGCGTGAATTATTGATTTCCTAAGTTTAGTTTATTCAGTCACAAAGATTTCGAGATGTGTCTACTGGTAACTCCCAACAAAGCCTGACAATTGCTGTCTTCTTCCTGGTTCAGGTACAGGGGGCCTACCATGACGTCTAAAAGCAGGAGTAACTTCAGTGTGGGAAAGAGATGGCGCTAGACGACCTGTATAGCTCTGTCTCTTTCCCACACTGGAATTATGCCTGCTTTAAGACGTCATAGTAACCCCCCAGAAACAGATAGATATTATATTCCAAAGCGACAACATTTTTCGCCATCGTCTGTAAAAGGAGACGGGCAAAGCCTATAAAACGAACAGTCCTCAAAAAAATGACCACGTATTTATCTAGTACAGTTTTTAAGAACAGCACTACTTGATAATAGCAACTCAAAACATAAAGGCAGTAACACACTGGTAACAAGTCGCGCGAAGCATGTGAAGCGAGCCGAGCGGCCCGTGCCCAATTTAACAGCTAATTGCGCTCTTATCGCGGCTAAACGCGCGTTATCGCGAGCCAGGCGGCTCTGTTTATAAACATGTGTAGGAATGGACCGTTACATTCACCTCGCATTGATTTTTACTTGTCGTTTTGATAACAGGCACTTACTTAAGTTCTGAGTCGAGCTACACGATAACGGGCAAATGTGTGCACTGACTGGACAAGTTCACTCAAATCTGTGTTGATTTTTCCTCAAAAGAACTTCTTAGACGCTAGAATAAAGTCTTTTTTTTACTGTTACTTGAGTCTTATGAGGATGGCAAGCCTTTTATTTTTTTATACATTAATTGGATTGTGAAAATATCTTAATTTTTGAGTTTTTATCTTAAAAGTCGTTCCCATTTTCCAAATTACCTCTTATCTTGAACTGTATCTATGCAATTAATTAATTGATCAAATCGATCGTAACTGAACTTAAATTTTTAATATTTGAATTCAAATAGTTTCGATTACCTCTCGTGTTGTAAAATATAAGTAGACCTAGTACAGCGTGTAATGGAAGCTTGTCTCCTAAAGACTGTCAAACAATGGCTAAATAAAGGGTCCCGCGTGAAACAGACATTTATGCTCCAGCTCAAGGCCATCGGTTCAATTTCGCATTAGAGCAATAAAAAAATGTGAAGCAGTTGTATAGACTCAGGAAATATTATATTACATAGGCAATAGAGTTATTGAATATGAAGCTGCTGTATATAAGTATTTTGATGAATAAATTATTGAATGAGACAACGACTTTTACAATAATGTTTTATCACTATACCTTTTTCTACTTAAACTTCTACTTGAAAAACAAAAAAAAGAGTATCACAACCATCTTCGCTTACGCTTACGCAGAAACAAAGAACTCCCAAAATGCCATAAACAAACCAAAATCTGACAAAAATTAACCAAAAAAAAGTTTACACACAAAAAGTTTGGTAGTCTTAGTATCGTTGAAATTTTCTTAGCTTCCACCTGTAGGGCGCGTTGCGTAAGGGTCGCTCCCCTACCCTTGAACCGGTGACCTTGAGTGCCGGGTCACTACGCAACGATTTTATTGTTTAACGACACCAGTGTGTACCACCCTTTATTTTGGGAAGAGCGATCTTTCTCTCGTTTTTGTGTTAGTGATGCTTTATTTTTGTTTTTGAGTGTTTATTTTGGAGCAGATTTAATTAATGTGGGTTACTAAATTGTTTTTTTTTATATTTATATTAGTGCTGATATTGTATAAGGTTCTTAAAAGTAAAAAAAGTTTACTACATATCTATCTTACGAATGATATATCCATTCTCATACACAATTGATACCTAGCTACTACGAATTGTTATAATTGAGTTTCATTATTAATTTTGACTGTGTTATTATTTTTACCAATTACTCGTAACAAATTATAATTAGAATATTTGACGGCAAGACATAGCGCTCATTTTATTAAAATTGACCTCAGTACTATTGTTTACCTATGTTCCACAAATAAAAAATAAAAAAATTACTTACTCAAGAAAATATACCCCTATTTTAAGTAGCAGACACTATTATGGAAAGGCTAAGGGAGAGAATTTACAGAAATGGCCCTCTGAACAAGAATAAAAAGCCAAAACATCTGATTTTGACTTACCTAGTCGATTAGAGATATATAAAAAAAAAAAATGTAGCCCCAATAGAATAGCAAAAAAAGATATCACCGCCTTCTAAATTCAAAATTTCACGGCGATTAAAGCGAATATGTCAGCAATCACATCAACATTTATATTCAACACACCGTGTAACGCAATCAGTCCAACATATGTTGAACATGAATAGACTCACCCTCATAGATAACCCTCTATTTGTTGAACTTCCTTGTCTATTGGCGGAACGGATTCGTCTGCCCATTTTGGTTAGATGGACAAGTTGAAAAGGAAAACAAAAAGAAATAATCCCTTACTAAAAAAAGAGAACTATTCGTGAATCTCAACCAAAATGCACAGCAGTGGCGAAGGTTTCATACAACACGATTCCTACCGGCTTCCCTTTGAAAAATGGCACAATCAGTATTTTATAGACAAATAAAATAATCACATTAAAGGTATGTACTCCGGCTTACCTCTTACAAAATTGACCCTTCGCTACTGATGCACATATTCCAAATCAATAATCATTTATTAAAATAAGAGTAGAAAATCAAATAATTTTGAACTTTAAAATTACATACGACTAAACGAACGCCCTTCATATCTTAATACGGGATGGAAGGGACACCGACGCGAAACCGGTTACCACGTATTCAGTACATCATTCTCATCATTCAGCAGATAAATTTTTCATCAGTTATAAAAAAAAAACAACTGCTCCATACATTTTGAGCGTGTAGGTAACTTTTGTAAGCAACAGCTGTTTTTTTTTAAATAACCGATTCTGAATATGTGGTAACCGTTGTCGCGTCGGTGTCCGTTCGACCCCGTATAGGGTGTTTAGCTGGGTAGAAAAAGTAGCGCATGAACCTCCCAACTTTTTAGGACAAAGGAAATCTATCCAAAATTAGGTTACAAAAACTAATCACAATACACGAAGGAGTATATTCGTACATCATAATACGATCATGGTAGTTACCGTCAGCATATGGAGCAAATATCTCTTGGGTCCTCTTACCCCTTCAAGTTTTATTATGCCAAAACAAGACAGTTTTGACGTGGGTAAGTGATTGCGCCATCACAGCTTTCATCTTACGATAGTCTCAAACACTGTTTTAAGCGTTCACGGTTTACAACTAAACTTTTATTGTCACTTACGGGATATATTCCGTGATCAACCCGCGATCATGGCGCTTGCAACAGCACCGAAATATCGGGAGCTCAAAATAATGAACAATCATGGAAGATATCCCGTAAGTGACAGTACAAGTTTACGATAGTCTGTCTTAACTTAGATCTAACTTAACAGCCCCAAAACTGAAGACTGATTGAATGAAAAGAACCAATCAAATGACCAACACGCTTGTTTAACCTTTTTGTCCAAAACGCCTCAACAAATAAGGTTACAAGTAGACTCATCCCCAACTTGTACTGAGGGTGAACCGATCTAGCCCTATTCCCTAATGCTAGACACCCTTTGTTTGCCACCCTGTCCATGATACGGAGTTAGCACGCCCTAATCGTAGTTGATTTGATGTGAACTTACATGCCGCAATTAATAGAAATAAGTTAATCATATCTAGTTTTGCTCCGAATCTGAAATTGGGCCCTAACTTTTCGGGATTAGAAAACGACATAATGGAAGTAGGCTGTATATTGCTTTGAGTGATTCCTGGGTAAACAATCTCCTTTTTAGACAACGCCGTGGAATTATTTGGCGAATTTCAGGGCTAACACAATATTAATACTGTCCTGCCAGCGTCACGAAGAAGAGGCGGTAACCGGTGACGTTCCAGGAAGGAGAATTACAGTAATTCGTAAAGCTTACTGAAACGAAGTCAAAAGGTGTGTTTAGTCATTGAACTGGCCATATGTAGCTGGTTATATAAGGTCTAATCATTTATACACGGAGTATTTTCAGGGAATCATCTGACGGCTATAACGAAGCCATTTCAAGGGATTTTTTTTTTATCTGAGTTTTTATAAAAAATAAATAATTTAAAATTACTTAACCCACAAAATAAATACTAGCTCCTTATTTTTGAAAATCCATTACGCTAGTTTACTACGTCGTATTTACCTAATGTCATTGTTAGAATATGGGAGTAAAGATTTTATGCAAAAAGTCTCAAAAATTTTTAGAATTATAATAATTTCGTAAAAAAAAAACACTCAGATAATTTTTCTTTTCATTGCTATGGCGACTTTACGACTTATAGAAGTTACTCTTAAAATATTTCGTGTATGAATAGTTAGACCTTATATAATAAGAAAGCAAGAAGAATATCAGTAGGTCCAAACAAACATAAACTTACACATTTTCCATGAAGATATAAATTACAGAACGACACCTACTACGATCCTACGATTAAAGAATCAGTAGATAACATAACATAACATCACACGCCTGTAATACCCGAAGGGTTATACAGAGCCGTACCTAATAGTACCTACACCCACTTTTCGCGTCAGTCCCATGTAACGGGGACGAGCCTATTGCCATCAATCGAGCACAAATCCAGACTCCGTGGCTACTACTGAAAATTTCCTGATGGAAAAACCCAATGATATTTTGCCCGACCCGGGAATCTAACCCAGGACCTCATGCTCAGCAGTCGCGCTTGCGACCACTAAACCAACCAGGAAATAATTATGTAAAGCGCTTTTTCTTATGTCGAATTTTAGAGACGAGAAATAGTTTCTTTACTGTCTTTACTTTCACCTCAGAATCATGCTTAAAGAATAGACCGACCGTTCGATATTATACTTCTAACATCAGTACTTCATAATTCCAACAAAAGTTTCGAAGCCATACCATCGATGACTCACTCCCATAAACAAAAACTTAACACCATAAACACAGTTAGTGACGTGCCGTAAGAAATAAAGCAATAGTACATAAATATGCAATAAATAGAGTATGGAGTCTCTAAGTTATTATTTATCTTGGAGGCATCACGTGATGTCGCGTGGATAGCTAGACTTGCAGGTGGGGTGTCAGTGTTGGCGAAAAAAGAACCAAAAAACGAATACACATACCATGAGTTGTCCCCCCTGTCTACCACATTGTTTTAGAGTAAACAGGGACAGAGCATTCTTTCCCGCTCTTTTTCTAGTACTACATATATTCATTTGGTTAAATCCCAGCTTCGAAGGAGCTTGAATTGGCCCAAAGAAAAAGTTAAACCAGTTTTTTGCAATAATGAATATTATAAGAAAATCGTATTAAAATATGAAGTGTGAATTTGGTCATAGACATTTTCTAAAATCTCGGCGGCTAACGTCAATAAAAAAACGTTTGATAATTTCATTCAAATTCTATTTCTCGTGAAACAGTAAATCAACTTCTAAACTTTGTACTCATTAAATATGTTTGTAAAAGAATAAGTAGTTTTCTTTTCGCTCCCTCTTTTCTTCAGCCACGCTCCCCGCTATCACTGAAGCCTCATCTATAAATTTTACAGCGCTAAAGTTGGCGGTAGCGCGGCTATGTGATTTGATATCGTTAAGTTTATTGTCGCTGTAACACGATATTTATGATATGTGTCGAATTTGTGTCTGGTGACACCTTAGGTCTTGTCATGTGGGGTGACAAAGAAGGGTCATCAACCTGAGTACTGATTACTTTGTGGTGGGAATACCAGTAACCAGAACACAGGTAGGTTAAAAGCTAACAAATCCATAGGTTGACGTGCAAAACCCTTCTCCTGTGAATATACTCATTTCAAATTCCATCGAGCAAGGAGAACTCCTAATACTACTGAATACTGGACTTTTTAATTGGTTTTGTCCTATAATTGTTCTCTGCGACATTTTTCAATTCTGTCTCTATAACTACTAACTAGCAAAAAGTGAATGTACCATTAAAAAAAAAAACAAACAAAAAAAAAATTAAAAAGAAAAATACAAAACAATATAGAGATGGATGTTCTAAATTACATCTCTGCTGAACCTATCAGACTACAGGCGTAATATTAAGTTTCCTTTCAAAACTAAACGCGTCCCTCTGCGTACATTACCGGTCGTTGCAAGTAATTGCCATACATTGAACTTGCGACTGTCTGTCTGTCGCGAATTGATGTCAAGTGGCAATATTACGCAACCACGGTCACGGTCGATGCACCCGATGCACTCGGACAAAGGGTAAGCAGAGATATGACACAGTTAAACTTTGATTTGGTTCTTAAAGATGGTCTATTCTACATGGTGGAAGGGACACCAAATATCACTCCAACCCCCCCCCCCCCCCACATAAAAAACTTCATCGGTAATTTTTTTTTAAATCTGCTGATTTCTACACGGTCAAAATGTATGGAATGGCTGTTTTTTTTTTAAATTTCCGATGAAAGATGTCTATGTGGGGTTCAGAACTATTGAGTACAGGGTAAGCGTTTGTGCGTCGGTATCCCTTCAACCCTGGACAGATCAGAGGGCCCTAACCAAGTGTTAAGTCGTTTTCAAAGCTTTTCACGTTTCTACGACGATTTAGAACAAGAATGACATGAGGTTTCCGTGTTCATTCTTTCTGATAGTCATTTCGTCTAGGCCCTCGGCATTCCTCAATTCCTCGAATACTTAATTGTTTGACCAGCGATCCCTGGTCTTTGCCTATATTTCGAGACGATACGAATGTAGATGTAGACCTCCAGGTTTTTCAAGACTTACTAGGTGACATTCCATCAGTGTTAATGCTCGCTCGGAGGACTTCGTGGCTAAACAAAAACACCCGCTTGCGTCGATCTTCAGGTTAAGCCGCGCTTGCCTAGGCTGATCCATAGATGTGTGACCACCTATTACATACCGAGTTTCCTCCGTGCCTTGGAAAGCACGTTAAACCGTTGGTCCCGGCTGCCATTTGTAGATCTTTGACAGTCGTTACAGGTAGTCAGTGGCCCGAATGTATGACAACCAGTCTTACCAAGGGGTCTGGTATTACCCAGTACTAACTGGATTGTGGAGGTCAGAAAGGCTGGTATACTGGTTTTAAGATGCATCTGATTAGACTGGAAGCCGACCCCAACACAGTTTGGATAAGGCGAAGCAGATATTCTATCAGCTTCAAGAGAAAGTATCTGAAAGAGTGATCCGTTTCATGAACCTCCATAGTAACAGCATTTAAAATTGTTTCAATATTTTTAACATCGCCATTTAATTTCGAAGTCATCTGTTAGTGATGTGTATTATCCACATGCCAAAGGCTATGTGAATTAAAAATTAACATAATCAAAGTGCTTCTAAATATTCACCTTTGTACTTTAACGTCAAAAAAGTAAATTATATTATCTAACGGTGATATTTAAAATTCACAAAAATTTGAAAATACTTACGAAAGATTTCATTAGATATTAAAATAATGATATTTAACAAAAGGTCGTTTGCCGTGACTGTCACGCACGTGTTTGCGTTTTCGTAAACCAGATTAATTATAGCATGAAAACTGTTCGCGACGAATATCCGACGAGCGTAAAAATACGCGCGTAGTCGCGTGCTCATTTGAACCTAGCCTAACAAAATTAAAGCATGATAATTTCGCAGTCAGATGCATCCATATTCTTTTTGATAATCATAAAATGCAACACACTACGTCAATTTAACGTGTTATAGCCATTTCATTTATCCGTCAAAGAAGAAGACATGCTGCACCGACCCCAAGTAATGATGTTGATGATGTATGACAGTAGTGATTTGAATATGCGGATAATTTACGTTTGGTAAACAATTAATTATTTACCAGACTTTACCTAAGTTTTTTTTGAGGAGCTCGTGGCTAAATTATAACAGCGGCTCAAGTCGATCTTCAGGTTAAGCAACACTTGCCTAGGTTGGTCCGTGGATGGGTGACCAACCATTACATACCGAGTTTCCTCCATGCTTCGGAATGCACGTTAAGCCGTTGGTCCCGGCTGTCAACTGTAGATCTTTGACAGTCGTTAAGTAGTCAGTGTCCTGAAAGTCTGAGAACCAGTCATACCAAAGGGTATCGTATTACCCAGTAACTAACTGGGTAGTGGAGGTTAGATAGACAGTCGCTCCGTGTAAAATACTAGCATTCAGCTGCATCTGGTCAGACTGGAAGCCGACCCTAACATAGTTGGGAAAAGGCAGATGATGACTTTACCTAAGTTTTCTTTAGTTTTTAGCAAAATTATACCAATATCAACTCCAGTCTGTCACACTAAACCCAGCAAAACCCTGACCTCTGTCGCAGAAGTGGTTCAATTAGACCGGACGTGACGTCAACACGCACTTCCGGCCGCTAATTACGATCGTCTGCGTCCACGGGACATCCTGAAGGGTGCGTTATAACTGTATCAATTAGATTTTACACAAGACTTTATTGTTTTTACTTAGTTTGTTTGCGGTAGAGAAGTTTTATAAGGAAAAGTTGGTTCTTACGTGTTCTAAGGTACTATTTCAGATATTCTTTTATGTCATTATTCAATTTTCTTACAGACTAATTCAAATTAAACAAAAATTATATAAAAAAACATTTAAAACAACAATAAGTATTCTTTTTTCTTTTATTCATTTCTATACAATTTAAAATTTACATTTTTATAAATTTCTTAAGATTTACATTTTTAAATATTCCTATGCAAAACAATATTTAAAAAACATTTAAATATAAATATATATCTATAATAAATATTCTTTTTATTCATTCATCATTCAAATTTTGGTCATTGCATAATTGTAAGGACGATTCTCTCTTGATGAATTGTTTCTGTGAGTATTTAGGGTGTTCTTCCTGCAACACGTTGGATAAATACCCATTATCCGTATAAAAACGCCAAGTCGAAATCAGAGCCCCATTTCTTTTGGCAACTTCAGATATTATTTAGAATTAATTTACTAACTGCAAAATCTGTCATCTGAAAGTATTGACAATTGTTGAACTAATATTTCTAATTTTTTTTCAAAAACGCTATAATTAAATATGATTAAGAAATTATAAAACTGGAAGCAGTCGCCATACCAGCATATTGGCTCTTTGAAAACATGTTAAGAGTACTTTTACTTAACTGCACGGCTGAAGTATCAAAATGGCTTATTCTATGAAGACAGTATGTGTATAAGCGTGTTAGTTTTGTAGCGATAACCGTCGGTAAGATATAAAAAACCAGTCAGTATTGAGTTTTTGTTAAAAATTCACAAAGATCTTAACAAAAAGAGATAATTCATTCAGTAAAAATTGATAACGAATATACCTACTTATCAATTACGCTTGTTGGTATCTGGTCAGCTGAACGGCTAAGTAAGGGTTAAACCTATGTTAGGTTTTATGAAGACATTATGACGGGTGAAATGGAATATGAATAACTTACTGAAACCATACATTTATGTACTTATCTTTAGTTTTCCATGAATTAGGAAGTATTTTAATTAGTTTTAGTTCGCAGTTTAATATTGATGTATGCCTTATGAGAACTCACTTGCTTATTAGTAGGTTCTATTGTCATCACTTTCAGACTTGAATTCTAGGTAGGTACGTATATCTTCTTTCTCAAAAATGGTGTGGCAAAACTCCAAACAAAAATCAAGAATATGAAAAATTCATCTCAGCTTAGACAGCCGCCACAAAATCTAAACTTGAGATCCAACGAGTGCTCAAACCGTCGCATGGCAGCACTGAAAAATGCATTCGCGAGACAAAAGCAGGCTATTACCGCCCCAGGATTAGCCCTATTGACACTACGTTACCAATTAAAAAGGGAGGGGTGCCTTTTCGTCTCGGTTTTTTTCAGCAGACGGTTTTTCAGGCCGCGGGCGTCCACCCCCACATTTCCCCCTAACCCCCTCGTGGCTGTACAGAAAAATCAATAACGCAGCACTTTTTTCCGCGCGTAAAGCATGCACCGACACGGCGCGCGTCTGTGTGTGTGCGCCCCACGCACACATGCGCGCACCGCATTGGGTTGCCAGCATTTTTTCCATTCGCATTAAAATTTGCTCACAGCGACATTCTCGCTGGAGCCGACGTCCCTGGCTTTGATTAGTCGGATGCACCTGGAGGGCTTACGCAATATTCCACGCTCCCTTTTAATGCAAATTCTGTACAATACTATGAGCATCTTCAGATAAATAACGACAAATTACTTTCGCACTCTGAAACTACCTTCTGAATGAAAACAATTTATAAACGCTAGGAATATCAAAAATGCTCTCGAACATTTCCAAGACGTTAAAGCGTTAACGGAAAACAATTTTAAAACATTCTATCATCAGCCTTTTGTTCAAATTCTCTACAAGAAATAGCCATAACTTGTGCTCTTAAAAGGATTGCGGTAAAATGAGGAGAGGATTCAACAAGAAAACGAGTGCAGACGTCCTTATGTACCTAGCTGGGTACCGACCATTGTGGGTCTGTTTAATTCTATAAAGCCGCGGAACAGACGACCTTGTAGGTGGACTGAATGGCTTCGCTTCCGTGATCTCTATTTGCGGCCCATCCGCTAATGTCATTGAATGAGCTCTAAAAGCTTTTGCAAGCATCGTCGGGATTCGGAGCATATCATTTGCATAGATTCCTAACGCTCAGCGCGCGACAACCGCACAACACTAATTGCTAACGCAGACTAACGTAAAAAAAGCATCACATTTAAAAAAGGAACGCTTTGCACATTTTTATTTCGCGTTCGCAATGACAGAGGTGAGCCCGTCCCGCTCGCGCGCCATTGTTGCGCTGGGCTCGTCATCACTCCATCTTTGTCTGCCGCGCGCGTTTTTTTGAACGTGCAAAAATATAAAAACGCCGAATAGCGTCGGTGGTGGGGGCGCGTGTTTGCTGCTGCACTTGTGTGCGTCGTCGCGATAATGCTTGTTTTAGGGCTTTGCCCCGATCATAAGTCAATACATGCCCCAAGTTTGTAAGCGCACCAATAGTGAAGTGCTTAAAAGCTAACAACGCGAAAATTCTTAACGTAAACAACTAGAAATACTGAAACTCGCAAACATTTGAAAGTTGTGCTTACGTAAAAGACGTAGCGCCATTTTCTTACTGGGTAGAATATACGGTAAAAGTTTAGGTGATAGGTACTTCTTATATTCCAAAATGCTATACATACTATACTAACGGGTAACCATCAAAGTATCTAGGTACATAAATTAAGATTTGGAGAATGTATCCTCATTGATTCAATACCTAATTACATCTCGACGCATCAACTGCTCTTGAGAGCCATCCAGCGTAACAAACAGATAATAATTAGCTGAGATTGTATCTCGTCTATTTTCCATCGAACGAAAGTGTCTACGACACTGACTAAATCTATTTTCGTTAAGAGAATAAAAAACAGTCGGTACACCTTTCTCTGCACCTTTCACTTACAATTAGCGCTCTGTTAATCATAAGATAACAAGTCCAGACTACTTTTTTCTTACGTGCCAAATTGGACTAAGTCGATCAATCGAATAGTAGACTGCAATTTCGTATGCAGGGCTGACAGTCAGCGAAAAAAATCCTCGAATAATATGATAGAAGAATGAAAACGGGAAAGTTCCTCATCCGATGACATAGGAAGCTTGTTTTGTAGTAATAAACCGAAAATTAAACTCAAATTTTCATTTTTTTTGTTGAAAATCAGAAGGTTTCAGTCCCTTTCACTTATTTAGGTCTACTTAGCTCTGAGAAATTCTGTTGCCCCAACCACAGTAGACAACCCTGCCAAAACAGCCCGGGGCCCGTTACCACGCGCGTAATAGTTGCAAATCCATTGATTATTTTGATGCATTACTTGGTTACGGTCACAGACCGCAGACTGCGAACTGTTCTTTCTCTGAATAAAATAATTTGACCGTGAACACAACGGTTAGTGTCAGCGTTTGAACCACATGTTAATAGCGAGCATTAAAACAAAGACAACGATTGTACGATTGTTATGTTTTAATGTCTGGTCTGCCGCTTCTGTAAATAACGGTAGCCACATTTTTTGTCAAGATTTTTGTGTATATTTATCGAGAGGCACAGATATCCTTTAAGTTCAGAGCGGAAATTCTTTATCCGTCTGAGGTCTAACTTAAGACTGAAACCTAATAAAGAATCTTCGAGATTGAACAGAAAAACGTTCGGTTCAGATTAATCTAATCTTTGCATGCAACGAAATCGTTGAACTAGAAAATGATTTAATAAAACCCGCGCCGGTTGCACATCGCAGAAAATTTCCTTCTCTCTCTCTCGAAAAGCGACAAAAAAATCGCCGTCTCCGACGCCGACCTTACGCAGACATCTTTTTATTGCGAACGTGCCCCTGGCCTCACTCTTTCTTACCTCATAACACAGTTTCTCTTGGCTTTTTCCCGTTTTTTTACTCCATTCAACCCCCCGTCGGTGTGTGTAGAAAAAACTTTGTGGCCTCGTAAAAGTCCACTTCTGTGCGAAAACTTGCGTTGTTTTGAATTTAGAACTTTTGTTTCGACGTCGTTGATTTTCTTTTTTTTTTGTTGGTGACTTTGGAATTATTTAGATTACGAGTTCGACGTCTGTCTTGGCGTGTTTTCATTATTTGTCTTTTCCTTCAACGCCATCATTCTGGTCAGTGGTGCTTTGGGGAAATTGGAAGTCTTAACTTTTCACATGATTTCCGCTTGCTATCAACTTATGAAAGGTCAAGAATTTTTCTTTCTCGTTTTCAAACTTTTTGCGGTACGGGGAAGAATACCCATAACTTTTTTTTAAGTTTTAGATTCAATTTATTCTAAGTTGTACACTCCATCACTTTATTAATCAAAATATAACGTTGACGTTAACCGCAGCAAAATTAATGATATGCAACCTTACGGAACTTTTTAAACTCTTGCGTAATTGCTAGGTTTATTAAAAAATCGTATTTAAATACTAAGTCTTTCATCAAACTTTAATGAAAGGTATTTCATTAGTGAAAAAGGGGAATTCTTTTGAGAATTATAATTACGGCTTCGTTAAACTCTACGTTCCTGAGCATGAGTAAAACAACTTTTAGCTTGCTATATTAAAAACTAAAAACGGATCTTTGAAATGAATCTAGTCGAGTTTTAGACATCAAAATGCTTTCCATAGTTTAACTAACAAGCGCTACATTTTTATCCGTTTGATATAGTGCGCATTGGCAGCAAAACAATTTCGTTATTAGACGTTTTTTCGAAGCCTTGGACTGGAATTAATCCAGGGGAATGTGTACAAGAACAAACGAATAATTTTCAAGTAGGTTTCATTTTAATTAATCTCGTTGCTGGAACGCGCGTGCCTGCTTCCTATTTCAAAACTAAACCCAAAACAATTGCGCATCGTTCGAATTTTAAAAACTGGATACGTGATACATGACATCGGAGGGGCCCGCATGCCGTTATCTAACTACCACTAGCACATCGACCAGTATAAAAAGAGCTATAGGACAGCGGTGAGCCCCCCCTCGCTCGCCTTGTTTTGTTGGGTTTCGGGGCGGGGCGGGAGGTCGAGTGCTCCTGGTGTGTAATGCACATTTTTGCATGGAGCTCCGCGATCGGGCTGGGCTCAGCTCAGCCCTGCAAAGCACGCACACTACAACGAGTGTTGTCTATGTGTGGGGTGGCATATACACACATACATCGTGGATAGATTCTGTTTTGTAGGTTTTTTTAATGACCAAAATTTTGTACATTCCCGATATAGTGCTTTGAAACCTACCTATCTAAAGTAAACACATGTGAAGTTATTGGCTATCTGATAGGTTATGGAAGAGTTTTTTTAATATAGCTAGGTACGCTGACTAAGCCAAGTATTTAAGAAGAATCTTCCGATTTTAGGACCTATAGGAATTGTGATAAGGACAGCATGCATGCATGATATTATGCTGAAATAAATTGCCATTACGAAACTAACATTGTTCTTGAAATCGGTCTTTGAACCTTACTTTAATTACCGTGTATACAATGCACAAATCATACTTAATTAGTAGCTTAAGCATCCTCTTACGCATTACCAAATCCAGATACAATTTCAAAACATACATCATCGCCAAACAAAGAATAAAAGGCCGAACTATATACATATAAATGCAATTGATTTCCCGAATACATACATATACATAGGTAAACCGGAGTCATACTAATCGAGAGTGACGCTCGAAAAAATCACAACCCCTGGACGCAGACGAGAGGGGGGAACGGGGTGGCAAAGAGGGGGGTGCAGGTGGGGTTGCCAGTGTTTTTATTTTTCATGATTGGTGGATTGCAACGGGAGTAATGATCGATGGAATTAACGTGCGCCACTGGCCACCACAGGGGCTTCAGTTTTTAAAATTTCGAATGTTTCATGTTTTAAAAATGGAATTCGATTGGAACTGTAGGTTTTTAAAAGGTTTCGTGATGTTGAATGAGCAGTTATTATTGGTTTTTGGTTGAGGAAGGTAAATGATGAAGTAAATCAATGAGAACAATAAATGAAATGGAAGACAAAACGTGTTGCGTCGAGTAACACTTGGCCAAGGGCAGTAAAGTGATGATGAATAAGAATTATTAATGAAAGGTATCAGTTCCCTTGTTAAAATATTTAGATCAGAATCCAAGACACCTATGTTACTTTTGCAGAGTACAGATGATATCCTTCTTCCTTGTGGCGGGAAAAACTCGATGAACTACGAAGAACAGGAGAAAGGCATTAGTATATTCAGGTTTGACCCCATTCGTGATCTTCGTAAAAACAGATTGTCAGCTCTGATTACTGACCTATTTCCCTTTGATTCACACACAGTTATGCATGTAGGTACGACCTAGCTTTGTACTTAGGTACCTTAGGTACCTACATGAGTTATCACTGTTTAAAACTATGCAAATTGCAAAATCATATTTAATGCATAAGTAGAGCTACAGAGAGAGCTATAAAAGCCACAAAATTCAATAGAATCCGTCCGATTACGTTTCAATCCATAAACCGAGCCGTCGCCACTCATAAAAATATCCGAACGCATAAAAATTTTCTACCGCGCTGCATTTTTTTTTATTTCCCTGCAGCACAGACTCAGGCACAGATATTGGGTATACAATTCCTATATTTCGATTCCGTTTACAAATTAAACAGACGGGATGTTTACATACCTCCCTTTCACCCCTTCACCCCCTGTATGTACCCGTATAGCCATACATTAACATACATACAATGATTTATACTCCATACACATTTGGCATAATTGAAAAATGGCCGGCGTAATGGCGGACCGCGGGCACTGCAAATAATAAGCTTTTAGGGTGACGTCACGAAATGTTTGGACTAATTAAGCGATTAATGTGAGGTGACATGTTCTGTTATGATTATAACTGAAAAAGCTTCAAAGTAACCGGTCAACGCGAACTTTTAGGGATATAAAGCAAGTACGCTTCCGTTGGCGAAAAACTAAAATGAATTTTCGTTCTTGAGATTCATGGGGAAAACTTTTGCAGTCAAATTATTTTATACTACTGATAATTTTGTGTTCATTAGTCTTTGGAAAATCTGAACGTACTCATCGGAGTCCTTCTTCTTCTTAGCGTCTCGATAACAATTCAAATTGAGTCTGCCCAAAATTTGGCGACGAGTTTGGCACTTTTAGTAGCGTCTATCAGATCCTGTGATGTGCAAAACAACACGACAGGCTGGACACGATATCAAGTGTACCATCGTTTATGGGGCAACACCACGTTTACACTCCAGGGCAGAGTCTTGTATGAATCTCCATCTTAGAGCCTTGCTGGACAACCTTTATGCTCAACTTTACTGGTAGCATTGGTCTAGAATAGGGCTCAAAGTCGCCAAAGGCTTAAAAACTATCACTCTCACCTAATCATACAAATCTTTATTCAAATCTAGTTCTAAATCGATAGTCATTCTTGGAAAATCCTTAATAACAGCTGCACGTGTCGATCTTCAAGGTTAAGCAACGCAAGCCGAGGTCGGTCAGTGGATGGGTGCCCAACCATCATTACACACTGAGTTACGTATGTGCCTAGAAAAGTAAGTTATGC
This sequence comes from Noctua fimbriata, assembly GCA_905163415.1. Taxonomy (NCBI): domain Eukaryota; kingdom Metazoa; phylum Arthropoda; class Insecta; order Lepidoptera; family Noctuidae; genus Noctua; species Noctua fimbriata. The sequence continues at coordinate 14,681,843 of LR990941.1, read as the reverse complement.
CGTTGGTCATCAGCCTAGCCATTTCCCCAACAAATTTGAGAAAAGGCTAGGCAGATGATGAAACAATGAGTTTCAGTTTTCGCACATTTCATACTTCGTTGTCGTCCTTGAAAACTGAAAACACGTAGGCTCAGTAAATAGTTAATGAACGGCTGACATTGTAAAGTTGCAGTTCGCGTCCCGAAAGGGAAAGTTGCATACCGAGTGCTTTATCTGTAGGGATGGCGATCTTAAGTATTAGAGGAATTAATTTGGCTGACAAATTGGGGAATTCGTTTAAACAGTGTCAAGTCCTGCTGTATTTAAGGTGTTGAGATTTTGAGGTACTGGCAACTTTCTTTAAACGGAGTTGGTCTAATTACAAACCCATTTTGTAAATATGTTACAGCTTTGAAATATAAACATGTTTCTATGATGATTTTAATACCTTACTAGATGAAAAAAGTCTTAAATTCGCTGACAGACGTACCTACAGCTTTTAAACCACTTGGCCTAGACAGAAGCTTCAAATTTTTCATAAGAACTTCATATAGCAACGAAGAAACGAAGGTGAGCTTTATGGAAAGATGCTGTGAAAGGTTTTATTCACTACATCACACCGTCAAAGTGGCAGAATAGCTGTAATCGTCTCAGATGCCAAAGTAAAAAGAAAAAATAGAATAATTGGGCACACGGGCTGCTGTTACATTTAGGTAATTCATTAAAGTTTCCGATCTTACGTCGAAAATTCAAATGCGGGCAATAGTCTAAAATCTCCATGTTTAATAAAGTTTGATGCAACGCGCCACCCCTAGGATAATGTGGCTAAAATACGATGCAAGTTGAGTTTGCAACTGCAACTGACAAATCACTTAGTGAATCTACTGAAAGTGAGTGTTACTAGATACAATATTGAATGTTTTGTCGATTTATCTATGTACTTACTTATGGTTTAGTTTTGGGTACTAAAAGTTTTTAGTTTAAAGAAACCTATTGAGAGAAACTTTGCGAATTCTGTCCTCGTAACTGAAAACGATAGCAGCTATGATCAAGTAGATTGTTAGTGTTACCATATTCAGTGACTTAGGCAGATTTAAATCATGCGATGATTTAAATCTGCCATTGACTATTTTCTAAAGCAGCAAGAAACAGCAGCAGCAGCAGCTGCAGCTTGCATATGGAAGAAGAATACTAAACTACCTAAGTAGAAAAAAAATCAAGGATAAAAAATCTCGTCTGCCTGTCTGTAGCGACTGCTGAAAAAACTCATTAAGAAAAACAATGCATTTAAAAAAGTTGAACACAAAAATGCACGACATTCTAACACTCAGTGCTACAGGAAGCGATGCCGTGTCAAACTTCTGAAATGTTCAGCTTTCAGAGGCCGTTCACCCCAAGACGCCACCTTACCACACCTGCACCGCCCTTATTACATCCACAAATAAGGCACACTTTCCTTTGACACTCAACGAATGAGGTTCTTTTAATGACCGTCTTTATGCATTCGTAAAAGCCCTTAAGTCTTACCTGTTAAGGTTTATTTTGGCCAACTCTAGATGTTTTTATATAGCCTCTTTGTATACGAACGTTATGGAAAACGCTTAGTTTTTCTTTTGACGGATTTCGCGTGAAAGAAATTCGGCTTTTAAGAAAGTTGCTGACATGTTTGTGTTTTTTCTGTTTTTCGAGTTGAGCTATGGCTTTAATTATTTTTGCAAGTGTTTTATGTACCTCCTGAATCCAACCAATTAAGTAAAAATGTTTTATTCTACAAAAATTATGACCTATTTCACAAAAACTATTATAATAAGAAAAAAAAAGGATTTATTTGGCACATGCGACAAGTGCATCCAGTATAAAAATTAAAAACTTAAATCTAAACAAAAAATAATCAATCATGTTCAGTCAACACCCTAAAAGCTATCTGTAAAAGTTAAAATGACTAATGACACCAACATAAATACAGGATGATTCACTGAGATGAGTCCGTATTTCTGTAACAAATTCTGATACTACCCCTAAAAACTATAGTGCCCAGTTTGACTAGTTTCTGAGGACCTCATGTCATCAATTCACAATAATTTTGATTTTAATTTCGTCCAAATTAGTATTAAAATAAAAACCGTAACTGAAGTTCAGGAACATACCTATCTGAAATTTCAAGAAACAGAACTAAAATAAAAAAAAAACTATATTTTTTTGGCACCGAATTTGCTAGACACACGCAAACAAATTAGACAGTGTGAAAATAAAACATAAAAAGAGGTACGTACTCTTGTTGGCTGAATCAGTTATGAATTTCACCCACAAGTTATTTTAGATAAAATTTAGGTATCTGCCCCATAAAAAACCGGCCAAGTGCAAGTCGAAGTCGCGCATGAAGGGTTCCGTACCATCATAGTAGGGGAGTCCCCTATAATGTTTAATTTATTTGTTGTTATAGAGGCATTCTGTGAAAATTTCAACTTTCTACCTATTACTGATCATGAGCTGACAGAAGACGGACGGACGGACAGCGGAGGCTTAGTAATAGGGTCCCGTTGGTTACCCTTCGGGTATGAAACCCGTGGCCGTAAGCGCGACTGTTGAGCATGAGGTCCTGGGTTGGATTCCCAGGTCGGGCAAAGTGCTATTGGGTTTTTCCATCAGAAATTTCTCAGTAGCAGCCAATGATGTCTTGATTTGAGCCCGGTTGATGGCAATAGGCTCGCCCCTTATTACATAGGACTTAAACATAACTGGCGAAATGTGGGTGTACAATTGGGTATACCTCTGCCTAACATGAGGATAACAGCCGTGATGTTATGTGTAAAAAAACAACAATTTCTTAAGGGCAATGACGTGATTAAGGCCACAAACACAATAAAGCATTCTGTAACCAGTTGCAGAATGCAAAACTTAACACAGAAGTTAGCGTGTAAAGTTACAAAAAAGGTTCAATGGCTCCCAAGTTTATTTATTGCTTTTACTTTTTAATTTAACGACGAGAACTTGGCACGCGAGCTTTGGTATTAGCCTTAAATGTCCCTACGTTTATTTTCGACGAATTAAAAGGTTTAAGAAGAAGGTAAGCGATATGTATCGTTAATTAATTTGATTTCGATCTGAAGGAATTTTTGAGTTTTTTTTTTTTGTCTTACGATATGTTGATGTGTGAGCATACGTTCTTTTTTTCAAGATGGTTGCTTTTATGGCGTTATGGTTGAGTTTAGAGGTGCGAATTCGCAAAAAAACTCTGTTATCTATTAAATTGCAACAAGATTGGTCTTTCTTTCTTTGTTGTGTGGTTAGTGCCTAACCTGGTGTCAGAGTTTTTATGCCGCCCATGGGCCTCTTACTTTCCTCTAGGTACATGCAGTCGAGAAATATCTCACGGGCATGTTTGGGTACCTCACGATGTTTTCCTTCACCGAAGATTGGTTAAACTTCGCATAACTGGACCCACCTGCTCTCCTGTGCGTGAGACGCCAGTTTCCCAACAGTAGGCTCGTTAGACCCTGATTATAATTATAATTATTTAAGTTCGTATAAAACGAATATGTCTTTGAGTCAAATTCTTCAGAAAATATTTATTTTAACTCATCATTCCTGACTTTACGCAAAAGTCATTGATGCAGTCACTAACGAAGCATCAAATTTTAAACCTTCCATAAACGACAGCACCTTTAAAACAAACCCTCTATTAAAAGCCACCCAACTTATATACCGTGATATAACAATCAAGAGTGCATCCAAGACCCCATTCTTCATCACGTCTCGTCGGAAAACTTGCGGTGCATAATCTGGTAAAAATACACCCTTCACCACTCAAGCGCCCTCTGGTTCGAGCCGGCGTTACTAGCCGACGGCGTTTACGTCTCAATGGTGCCTTGTTTGAGGGAAGTTTTGTTGCAATACGGCTCATTAGACTAGTGGCGATGAAGCATGGAAGATGGTGGAGAAAGAATAGTATGGGGAGAAGGGTACACAAGGTACCCTTCTCATTTTTGCGTGAATGGGAGAATGATTGAGGACAAATTGTGAATGTTGTCGCTATTTTAAGGACTTTGAGGTTTGACTTTTTTACAACTTTTGGTTAAGGGACTAACCGTACTTATTCAGCTCTGTTCAGCTTTTGTCCATACAAAACAACGATTCTGTATGGAGATGCGTACGCATCTGAATAGACGCGGAAAGCTGAACGGATGCGTACACATCGCCATACAAAATCGTTGTTTTTTATGGACAAAAGCTGAACAGAGCTGAATAAGTGTGGTTAGTCCTTTACGAAGCCGAAAGGCACTTGATTTCCCCGTCATATATATTACCCGATATTTTTTTTCTGTTCTAGACATAACCTTCTATTTACGGAGATATTGGGGGTCAAAGGAAAGTCCAATATTTAAAAGTTTTTTTTTTAAATAAATACAATTTTTAATGTTATAACTTTAAATACCTCCACGACCCCCGTACTATTCAATGCATCCATGAGCACAATGTTTTGAGTGTGTTACATTGAGCCTACCTTAAAACATGATTTTTCACCTCAAAAAAAAAAGTCGTTACTCAGCAATTATATTTGCGTAGAGTTACTTAGTTTGGTTGACGGCTTCGTGAAGGGTCCGTTTACACCGTGTATGACTCCGGCGTATTTCCGACAAACTAAATCAAGCCTTTTACCTAAACATTCTTTATTTCTCTGTCTCTAATACCAGTCCGAACAAAGCTGCGAAAAAAAATTGCTACATTTTTGTACAATTACCTATGCTATTTCAGACTCCTCTTGAACACTAAAGATTGTATTACAGAACCTCACTACACAGGTTCTGTACTAATAAGTTTGGTTTACAGACAACACAATTACAAAAAAAAAACACTTTACCAATTACCTCCCTCGAAACCCATGCTATCCCACCATTTCACCCATTCCCAGCATGATGGCACGACCACAACACGAGGGATCGTTATGCAGGGCCCTTAATTAAGACTAGCCACTTCAGGTAGGCTGAGTCTTCGGCACGTACGGCCAGGGGGCGCGCGCGTCGCATAATTTGATAGAAGGACTCTCTATGACAGGGTGGACTGGTCTTGATTTTTGTTTTTCTGCGTTTTTGGGAGGGTCTTGATAGTTTTCAAGGTAGGGAATTGCATTATGGAAAGAAAAAAGTTAGTATATACGGTACGATCATAGTCATAAGTAGGTACGCTCTATGTTATATCCACACTAAGATTGAGATGTACTTCGAAGACCTAATGAACACCACTGGTGCTGCTATTAGGTAACAACGTGACTTATTAGGTCCAACTTATCTAAAAAAGTTCCATCGGTTGGAAAAAAAGAAGCGAAGCTTACGGTTCGATCTGCTAAAATCAGCAATCAATAAAAACTGTGCATGTTCCTAAATTTTTAAGGACTTCAGTACTTGATCTTGAGGCCCAAAACCAGCCATATTCACTTTCAAAGCGTTTCGAATTTCGAAGACTTAAAAAAAAAAACAAAAAGAAAGTTTTCGTAAATGCTTTTCGATGGCTTAAGTCAATCCAGTATTTTTTTATTTTAATCCTCCTTATCACTGATAGAATTTCACCTTGGCTGCCTAACCACTAGCTTAATCTACCAGGTCAGTACACAGGCCAAAACCCACGCTCTTACCACGTAAAAATAACCCCACCTTACCAGCAAGGACATTCCAAGAAGTAAAAACTACTAATAATTAAATGAGACATATAAATCGTATGAGGCGTAGGCAGTCGCGTCCGTCGGCCGATGATTATCTGGAAATAGACGCTGTTCGAACGCGGAGACCAGACCGGTGCCCCTCCCTAATTATTACCCAGCTTTGATATACGCCATGACAGTTGTCGATACATCCTTGGAATTATTTGTCTTTTATCTTCAGTTGACGAGTACCTTTCTTTAATATTAGGCAAGAAAATATTTGGTCTTTTTTTCAAATGTGGAGCTGTAGAGTCATAATCCATTATGTTTGGTATTCATTGCATTTCATCTGGGTTTTTGCAGACAACTCCCAAAGTAACTGACCCAATGAAACTTCGAAAAGAAAAGTTAAAACCTTATTAGTTAGTTTTACCGTGATAGCAAGCTGCACTTGTTTTCAGGACATTATAAAGTTTGAACATTACAGGTTAAGAATATAAGAATCCTGTAAGAAAGGAAATGCCTAACATTTCATCACAATGATACCGGAAACATATAAGAATTCTGAGATACATTTAAATCCAAGATCCATTCTAAAAATAACTCGACTACTAACATAAGTAACGGAAAAAATTGTTAATTAAAGCAAGAGCATCATTATAATGACTATTAATATTAGACAAAATCTCAATAGATTAACTAGTGCACCCACGCCGTCTGGTCTAACTAACTTTCATTCTCAACTGAATATAATAACCGAGTAATGAGATGTCTGCTACAATAAATAAGAATCTTAATAATAAACGCATTCCGCTTCCTACCTCAATGACCAAATGCAAAATTAATGAACAAATTATCCTTCCAAGAACTGTAGTCATGACCTTAGGCGGCCATGAGTCATTATAAAACTAGTCAATCTAGTTCCACAGGTACCAACGTAAATTAAAAAATATGCAGTATTTATTTATGGTGATTTTCGCGGGACTTTTTTAGTCTGTAGCACAAAAAGTGCATAGATAATGGAAATGCATCTCGGGTTTTTTTTGTCTTTGATTGGAATTTGCATAATTTGATCTTTTTTATTAAGTATGGATTTAATATTGTTTCTCAATGTTGATAAATACTTTAATATAAATTAAAGTAAAATTAAATGAATTAAAATAAGCCACGGGGAGGCCTTTGCCAAGCAGTGCGACAAAACAAGTTGTTGTAAAAAAAAAAAAAATCGCAGATTTGCTCCATTTGTTAATCCATTTTCAGTACTGGAACTGCATCTTGTGCAACAATTTCCACACATGCTGCTAATGCTTGGAGCCTATCATAATTACCTTCGTTTTCTATTCAGAATCCAGATTCCTTTAGCTGCTTGTCCACAACACAACCAAACTTTGGATGGATGGAATGAGTAAAGGCCTAAATGTAGACCAGGTACCTATGACGTAAAGCTTGAATATATGCTGAAAGTTTCTTTTGACAAAACAAATGTTAGTCTGGTGATAATTGCTTATGATTTTAGGTAGGTAGGTGAATATCACAGAGCAATGTCAAATCAAAGATTTCTAAATGTCAAATATTGATTCATAATATTAAAAGACAGATGTATGATACCTATGTCAACATAGAAACATGTTTTAAAGAATATCAGGCATGTTCATATTTATGCAGGTCTTACAAACGTTTGTTTGCCCTACATTAAAATAGCGATCTTCCTTCAGTGTGTTGAAGCTACGAAAACCCCTACGATTGGAACTTAGAATCAAAATCCGCAACTTCTTTCAAGAAATTCCTAATTCCTCTGAAATGGGATGTCTTTAAAAGACCGAATAGCTTATCAACCGAGCACAGGATATACACTCCCAAGAGTAAGTTCATGGTTCAATCTACCATCTTATAAAGCTTTTGTCAAAAACGAAGTTGTCTACATAAACTAAAAGATATCCTTAACTACCTACGTAGAGTGTTGTCTATTATACACTTGTTCCTTTAAATAGCTAGAACAGTCATGTCCTAAGCCCCGTCGGACACAAAAACGTCAACCCATAATGAGATCGTAATGAGTCATGTCGTTCAAGTTCAAATTTACAGCTACATGCACCAATAACATAAATTTAATGTTCACAAAATAATTGAAAAGCAAAACCAATAAAATCATATTCTCCCAATCACTTTCAATAATAAAAAGGTTAGGCATAATATGTGTCACAAAATCGATTGGCGATTGTTAACCCTGGCAGCCGGCATTGAAATAAACAAATAATGTAGGAAAGTGTACGAATGAGTGTTGCGGTGGGCTGAGTCTGTAGTCTGTGGTGAGTGGTGTCGGGAGCCCCGCTGGAGTGTCCTAGAGGCCGTTAGCATTTGTCGGGCGGCGTCGCGCACTGAAAATAGCGCAGGCGGCGCGTCATCAATGCGCTTCGTTTGCTTTATGGCCAGTTATTGCGCGCGTTTAATTACCACCGCACGCCATTTTGAAGATTTGTGAAACGTCACTTTTGGCGCGAAACGTGCACTTGACAAATTACCATGCACAGCCGCGAACAGACATTACACACACACAGCTGCACTTACGACTACTGAATTAATAGATTTTTATTACCACCCACTTGTTAACAAACAGGTTTCGCAAATAAAAATAAGTTTTGAATTAAAGTTGCTTTAATTAGCATACTTTGAATTGCACTTCCGTGCTGCGATACGATTTGGGCGAGTAAAGTCCACTTGTTTCTGGAATAACAAAGTGCGCCATGTTACATCGGCTGTATTAAACTTTTATTGCCTTCAGTGCCATTCTTTAGTCGGTGCGAGTGTGCGAACATGCCATTAATTACAGCCGAAACCATTTAAAAGATTTATTATATTTATTCTGAAAATTTAAAAGAGCATAAAATTCTGCAATACTTTTAGGGACATGTCGAGTTATGGTGTAGCTATAAAATTGACAAACAAGTGATTTCAATCAAGCTTGGCGTGTGTGAGCTCTCAATTTCATGCCCAACATTAAAATTAACATTTGAGGGTTCGTTATAGATAGATGATGATCTATTACAGTCACAGGGTACGTGAATGGAGAGAAAGGTCACTTGACAGTCGTAGGCAACCCTTGCACGTGTGACGCGTTGCAGTGGTGACCAATAAGTGGTCCTTCGAGTGGACAGGACCTGAGCCGTGAACACGTCAACTAATTTGAACAGCTTTGATTTGTCGCCGGCTACGAAGTACGATGCATTTATTTTTTCCCTTCGCGTTTCATGTTTACTCTCGTTTATTCGACGCGCAGATCTCAGGGCTGCGTGCGATAAGTGCATTGCCCCGAACCGAAATAAATTGTCGCGACGCGGCCGAGTGTCGCGTGGTGCGTACAACCGGTACCGATGTCGTGTAGATGTTATAAAGAACCCAATGCCAGACATGGCGGGCGGCCGGTCTCCCGCCAAAACGACCTGTCACTTTCGCGTCGTTACGCACTCGGCTTCACTCGCATGCTGCACTTGCCCGAAGTAATGTATATTGAAGCGCTGATGACGCAGCGATGAATGCTGCTTACACGTATAATGTCGCAGTGAAATTTGTGAATGTCCGACGACTTTTTATCCGTTCGCTGACACTTGCGCGGTTTTTTGTAACGTCTTCATTCACTTGTCTTTTCCGCGTTCGTTCTCATGCGTGGTATGATTCATAAGAAAGGAGTTTCTTGGTTTTGTGTAAATAAATTATTGATGTGTCAATTTGGAAGGCGCCTTGAGTCGGGCAATGTCAATGTTTTTGTCGAATGAACTCGGTTTGAACTTTTTGATGCAATACTGTTTTATTGTAGAAACTTTGCATTGGATTTCACAATGACAGATTCCGGAATCGAGCACCATAGACAAAAAATTACAGATGATTGTGTCCTTTGGTCTCACAAGTCGCAGCCCTTAACCTAAAACCATGTACAAACCGGCACCTGTACAAAGAGCTCGCACAGAATCTGCTAAAGGCATCTAAACAGTCACAAAGACTCATGACTAAGCGTTCAGCATCCTGTTTTCATTGTCGATACAACTCTGTAACTGGATGATTCACTGACGCTAAAATAACAGCGAAGTTAATACAAATTGTAGCAATCAAAACAGTAGTTAGAGAAAATGTTTTTTTTTAAAGTACGTATATGATTTCTTTATATTTAAAGGCGCGGGTGGTAGTTAAACTTTTGAAAAAAATGGTTATAAGTAACCATTATCATTGGCCGGCCGGACACCTTGCATAGCTTCTTCTTGAATTGGCGAGGGACCATAGAGAGGGGAGGAATGGGGGAAGCCTATGCCCAGGAGTAGGTAGGACAAAATAATAACATTATTTTTTATGTCAGTCTAAGTAGTCAGACTAAATAGTAAGGAATTTTTGGTAACTTTAAAAAGCTCAATACGTTGCTTTTCAGTTTTTCAGGAAGTTTTGCGAAATAAACTCAAAAACACCCATTTGTTACTAAACTATCCCATAGTTGATTCGCAAAAACAATAAGTAACATTACGAGACAAATATCATAAAGATTCCAAACGCATTATAAACATCTATCATCATTATCATCATCAAATTAACTTGATATTGGTATCAGATTTTTATTTAACTCTAAGCCCTGACGCTTCTGCCCATCCCGTATATTAGAAATGCGTCATGGTCACGGGATGGGTCGCATACCATCCACCAACTCACCCGTAATATAAGGTGCAATCAAACATAATTGTCCAAAAATCTCCGTACGAAACCAACCACAAAAAATCATGTAGATTATATTTTATACGCGTTCGATTCTCAACCTCTTACACAAAATTAATTCTGCTAGTCTAAAGTACATTATCTTGGGATTTTGAACCTTCTGTAGTTTAGATTCGGGTAGTGTGGTCTGTTTTCGATGGTATTGTGAAGTTGGTAAGGGATTTAATCCGGTGGATCGCTGCTGCCAAGCGGGTGACGGCTCCGACCATCCGTGAACCCTGTACGGTGTGCAAGCGCAGTTATTGAGATTTCTTATTAATATTTAATTGATTTATGTATGTTGAATAATATACGCATACCTATAAATCATAAGGGATTTTAATTGTTGAATATTAGCTCTCTCCTCTCTTGAATCGTCCATCACACTTAACAAGCGTCACTTTAGCCTAATTTCTGAGCTTTCAATGGCAAATCATTTTTGATAATACACCAATGAAACGTCATTCATCCCTTGATTCGATCTGTTTTAGCCACAGACTATATCTGATTGAAACTGCAGCAAACATAGGTATTATCAATATCTATCACCAATTCATTAAGGATCAGCTCATCATTACGTCTTCCATACACACCTTCACCTCAGTCAGTCTAGATATGTTATGAAAACAGACAAAAAGTAAAATTAAACTCCACAAATCATCGGAATCGTCTTTGCCGTCGGTACGTAGTAGCGTGCGCAGGAAAGGGGCGGTCTGGCCGAACCAGTTCGAGACGCGGGCGCACCGGGCAGCAACCGCGCTCCTGCAACCATTGCCTACTGCCTCATATTCCGAACGACATTGTTTTACAACCTGCTTCTATAATCTAGAGAGTGGCTTTGCAAAAATAATCGTTATGTGGAGATAAAGTAGTTTGAAAAGGATTATATAGATATTTGAGATAACAACTTTATACGCAAACGGTTCCCCTAAACGGTTAGAGATATATCTTCGGTCCTAAACAATCAATTCACTATCGTGATTCAGTCAATAGATAACGAAACTAAGACCCTTAATTACAATAATGCACAACAGTAACAAAATTAATCCTCCTTATAATTATCTCCCAGAGAGAATCCACGAAATTAACCATTGAATGATGAACACTGATCAATGATCAACAATTTAAGGTGAAATTATTGCAGGAGTCAAAAAGAAATCAAGCTCATCAAGCTACTACAATCTGTCAAATTTCTTTAGTAGATTTTTAACTTTATCGTTATAGCATTAGGTTCAACGTTGATTGGGAAAATTTAACAGTTTCGAGTGGCTTGATATGCTGGCGTCTGTACAATATATAGGACGATAACTTCCAAAATGCAAAAGAACAGGATCACACCACACTTCCTCCCAAAAGCATCAATTAGACACGTTAATTACGGACTGTCTCCGTACAGTCCATACGCTCACACGCATTAAATCACAAGAATAATCTTACAGGATGTAGACCCCTTTCATTTGATTCCCATAGCCCCATATGTCCTCGAAGAAAGAGTCAACACGTGGTCAAAACCCTTGCGTTAACGTTAACGTCACTAATAAAATTATATGAGAACGCATCAGAAACTAGTGACGTATGTTGGATTCGGTTATTGACTTAAGGAACCTGCGGGTTTGACAAGTGGCAATTGGTTTCAAAGCCTTTTTTATTTCTACAACGATTTTCAAAAGGATTATCATACTCGTTACGATCAATCTAATACATTTTTTAATTCTCCATCATAGTATCGTTAATTGAATGTCGGTTTATCTTGGCTTTCGGTCTATCTAGGATGCTGGGTGCTTGCGTATCTATGCGTGATCAGTAATTGTAAAACTTACAAAGATTTTATTCCAATATAAACAACGAGATAGGTAACAACAAGAACAAGATAGTTCATATATTTTAAGATAAAATTTCAAAGTGCTTGTGTGGATTTTGTGAATAATAAATAAATAAATGACGGTTTCTGTAATCTTAATTAAGTCTTCCAAATCAGTAATCCCAAGTTAAAACAAGAGCATTACTGATCCCAATAAGTTTTTTGAAACCGAATTTGTGTTACTAAAGTACCAATAATTTAAAACTGAACATAACCCAAACAAGATTTGGAACTACGCTGTTCACATTAATAACATTTCCGGTCAGATCAAATACCTCAGACCTTAATCACGCGTTCAGATATTCAAATCAACATCCAAACTATCCAACTTGACATTGAAAGGGTTAAGATTCCCATAAGATACGAAAGACCGAACGTCCATACGTCATAACGCTATAATTTAAAAAAAGGGTTAAGAGAAAAAAGTTTTAATACAAAATGACACCCCACATGTGCAGGCATCCGGCCTGCCTACGCGTCATTAAAAACTTTGGCTGTCAAATGAAGAAATGGTATGGTTTCATTCGTTCATCGTTCATCCAGAATTATTTTATCTGTGGCTCGATTATAAACAGATGTTATTCGGCGATAAATCTTTGTCTTTGTGCTGCATGTAAAAGGAATCGTTGTCCAAGTAAATGCGTTATTATTATTTGCAAAACAAAGCGTTAAGTTTTGCGCTCTTGTCATTTATTTTTCGTGTCCATTTCAGTAACGCTGAGAAGTTGTAGTCATATCTATTCCAGGCCATAGATTTTAAAACCGTGCTACCATATTTTTCTACAATGGCTTTCGACAGAATTGACTTAAGCTTTTGAGTAGCTTAAGCATTCTAATACTAATTTAGACATTTCCACTATTTAATGTCACTTTATCTAGTAAAGTGACAGTGATAAATCCCTCTGTAAGAAAAAAGTATGCCTTTAAAACGGCATTCGTAGACATACCTAGTCATTACCTAATTAGCCTGAATAATAATCAATAATAATCTATCTAGTCTATCTTCTATCTAGTCCTCATCTGGTTATAAATGCGGAAGTATGGATGGATGGATGTTTGTCACGCCAGGACAGCTGAACGGACCTGTATGAAATTTGGCACAGAGATAGATTATAATCTGGAATAGCACAAAGGCTACATTTTATCCTGGATCAACACATAAAAACTTCCGAGCGAACGAAGTTGCGCGCAACAGATGCTAGTGTGAAAAGTTAATATTCCTTCAGTACGTACTTACAATTCTAACTTACCAAAAAGGCGCCAAAATAATAATTATTAGAGAATTATTACGACAAAGCTTCTCACTACACGATCAAGTTATCACAGTTAGTCAAATCGATTGTGGCATCGATAAGTTCATAAAGAAGCATGATTTTATCATCGGCTAGTCTATGGTCGTTATTAACGATGCTTGCCCGACCAAGATAGATGGTGCCCGATTTTTTATAAGGCTGAATGCGTCGTTCCAATGACGAATGACGTCGGCTTCGGTTTTTAAAACATTTTGTTTTACTTCTTAAACGATAATGAGGTTTAAGCGGCCATGATTGATTTTGGAGGGAAAATATAAAAATATAGGGGGCTATTTAAGATGCCTAAAGTTTAATAATGTATTATAACTTTATTATTGAATCCATTTTGACGTTAAAACGTCTTTTATCGTTATGAAACTTTTATAAATAAAATCTTTGGAATTTACACTTAAGAAACTAAAACAAAAACATAATTCTTGTACATTAACTCTTTGTTTCTCAACTATGGAATTTAAAAAAATGTTGTTTACAATGTAAAACATAAGTTCAATTGAGTTGAGATGCTACTGACTCAATACAACTCACTAATCATGTGTCATAAACCGTTGGTCTGAGATGGAGGGAAACTCCGAACATGTACAGTCGCACGCGACAAGCTTAAGCACTAATCTATACGATTAATCAATTAAAATCGCTTTTCATGTCTGTCTGAATGATCGCGTTGTTCTTCGAAACCCCGCGACGTATTTTGATGCGGTCTTCACCATAAATTAGATAATATATTACGGAAAGTTTATTTGTTAATACTACTGACTTACAACAAATGATAAAAAAGTATCCATGTTTTTTCAAGTCGTAAAGAAAAGGCGAATTACTAGTTATTTTTTAAAACCTTATTTTATTCAATAAGACTAAAATAAAAATTATGCCATTTATTTATTTTAGGTAATATCAATTGAAATGAATAGTTTCGTAGACTCGTAGCAAATAGATACTTTTGTTTCCGTAGTGCGTAGGCTGTAGGCCCTACGGCCTACGCCGTAGACAATGCTACGAATATTTTATTTGCGTCTATTGGTACTAAAGGGTCTCCAGGGTTAATTAGTTTGTTTAGTGTGTATTTGTAAAAGATATGAATAAAAACCAGTTGACAGATCACAATATCAAGCCTGTCTCTCGAAGGGGTAGGCAGAGGTACAATCAAAAATCAGTGCCTTTAAATTTTTATCGGTTAATCGGTTTAAGTTTTATTGCTTGCGGGGATCCGCTGGATGCGAGTCGCACGGGACCGGTCAATGTGGCGACACTTGGGAGAGGCCTATGTCCAGCAGCGGACGTCTTTCGGCTGAAATGATGATGATGATGATAAATTTTTATCTACATAAAAAATAAACTTATATTTCACATTGGTGTTCGACAGTACATAACCAGAAACACCAGAAACCTGATACAAGTTCGGTGGCTGTCAAAAACGTCAAGCGTGACCGCAGAAGTGAGTTCCCATTACTCTCCAACTACCATAGACACGTGTTTTGGTTACCTGTGACGGTTTACAACTTGAAACGAAAGTTTATAACACTTTGTGCATTTCTTCACGTTGTCTGCTCTTAATCCCTTGTGAAAATAGATGTGTGGTGGAAGAAGCACTGAGAAATAACTAAAACTAGCATATACCTATTTGTTTAAGAGTCTTAAACTCAAGATATGTGTCATAGTAGGAGTTAAAGTATGAAATTGCCGATTTGTATGGACGATTTCGTGAAAAGTGATATTTCCATACTATTTTTTTTTTCTTCTTGGAAACGTCTGAACCAATTATGTATGATGCAATTGCAAACAGTTAGGGTGAAAAAAGCTGCGTTGCACTGCGTATCTTAAATTCTCAAAACACAGTCTATGACAAAAATACACCTACTTAGTAGTGAAACTGAAACAGGTGTTTTGACACACTACCCTATGAGGTAATATGCAACTACTAGTACGGTTTTTAAACTCTAAAAGGTACGTAATTTAACAATTAATCCAATAAAAATGGAATTAGGAAAAAATATAAGTATACGTCAAAGTTACATAAAGAACAAATTGTGGGAAAAAGAAGTCCAATGCTGGACAAAGGCCTACCCTAATCGTTGCCACTTTTCCTGGTCCGATATTTCTCGCATCCAACGAATTCCAGCAACGGTTTACTTAGATACTGAATTCGAACTAGTTACATCACCCAGACAACCATACCTAGTAAACTAACACTTGTATCTATATAGTCCAGTTAAAGTAATTACTTGAGTTTAAGCAATTACTTATGCAACCATTTTTATGCAATAGGATTTGAACGAAGTAAGAACCGTCTAACAAAACAAGATAAAAATTCTAACTTTTGACAGTTCTAACTTCAAGCAATTACCGAATACAACTACAAATCGTATCGTTTGTTTATAGATACGGGTGTAAGCTGCCAAAGTTTGTCATAGACTACCAAAATCGTAAATATTGCTGCGATAATTCTACTTAAAACATCTATCACATACGCCTTTAATCCCCAAAGGATTAGATGGTGGTAGTACACCAACATTCCATAGTAGGTACACACATTCCAGTCATATGAAGCAAGCCTATTGCCATAAACCGGCTCAAATTGAGTATTTCTGCAATTATCCCAACCAAACAAACAATTTCATTACAGTAAGTCTATTCAACTAAATCAACTACAATTTAATATTACCTTCTAGATAAAATTCGATCCACTCGCCATTTGCATTTCCCTTTGAGCGGGAAAAGAAAATGGTCGCATTTTCCCGCGTTTTTTGTGATGCCACAGACTCAATACGTCGAGAAAGTGAATCATTAGAAACGTGCTCATTTTATAAGTTCCTTTTATGATTATCTTTGTTGATTTCACTCAACTATTAAAGGCGTATTAAGAATATACGGTCGTATAAAAGTATTACGTAGATTGTTCATGGATTTTTATTTGGAAATTGTCTAGTATTTGTGCAATCAATGCACGGTTTATTCCAATGAGAATCAAAACGATAATAGAGCTCACTTATTTATTTCCCTAAAAATTTAAATCTTAATATAGTATCGTTTTTGTTTCTTAGCTGTATTTATTCAATCGATAAAGAATATAAGCATCTTGCACCAAACTGTGATCGAGTTTCAGTGACTTTCTCATTTCACGGGGTCCATCACATAATGTTCTTTGGCTGAAACTACCGAAACGTCTCGCACACAACGTGACATTTTATTAAATTCTCATTCGTTTGGCGCAGCGAGTGTTATGAATCGCGCGCGACACGCGATGTCGCGAGTCTGCTGTGCACCACCCGGCCACCCGGCACCCGCACGCCACCGCCCTTTGTGGCGATATGCTCACCATTTATCACACGATACCAACGAGCCCCGTTATTCCTACGATTAACCAAGAATTTCGGCACATTTGGTTACGAATTGACATGCTCAAATACTGTGAATTATTCACCAGCAGTAGTAAAATTGATTTCATTTGTTTTCAGACACGACAACACCGTACGTCCTCTACAAAGATGGCGTGGAGCGAGCCCCTCCGGGAACGCAGTGGGGCGGCGGAGTTCTGGATGGGGGATACCAGCCCATGCAGCACCAGAGCCCCGGCGGACCCTCACCGCAGCCGGAGCCGCAGCTCGCGTCACCCGCGCCTTCGCCCTACCCTCCCGCGCCGCCGCCCCCAGACCCCACCGGCGCTGCAGAGGACGCTGCCCAGCAACTCGCTCAACAACAGGCACAGCAGCAAGCGCAACAACAACAGCAACAGCAGCAGCAACAGCAACAAACTTCTCCTGAACACATGCAAGTGGAGCAACAGCTCCAGAGCCAACCCCAGCCACAGCCTCCCTCGCAGGATCACCTGGACCGCACGCCATGCTTCGTCCCGCAGCCGGATCTGCAGCAGCAGTATACACCGTACTTCAAAGAGGCGCGACCAACTAGCCACATGCTCGGCACGGGCGGCTTCCCGTTACATTATCTGAAACAGAACGGTGGTGTGCTGTCCCTCGAAGGTCCTCTAGACCAGTACGCGGCGCCTGACCTCCGCCATCTGCCTGACATAGTGCAGCCTGAGCCGCCGAAGCCGCGGAAGCACAATCCGAACTCAGAGCTCCGCCTGTTCAAGTGCCTGACGTGCGGCAAAGACTTCAAGCAGAAGTCGACGCTGCTGCAGCACGAGCGCATCCACACGGACTCGCGGCCATACGGGTGTCCAGAGTGCGGCAAGCGGTTCCGGCAGCAGTCGCACCTCACGCAGCACCTGCGCATCCACGCGAACGAGAAGCCGTACGCGTGCGTGTACTGCCCGCGCTCGTTCCGGCAGCGCGCCATCCTCAACCAGCACCTGCGCATCCATTCCGGTGAGAAGCCATATACGTGCGGCGAGTGCGGCAAACATTTCCGCCAGAAGGCCATCCTGAACCAGCACGTCCGCACACACCAAGGCGAGCGCTATTCACACATATATACCCCCCGCCCCGCGCGCGCCGCCCGCACTGACCCGCCGGTCACTGCCGCCGGCGCCCGCGCTCCCCGCCGCCCCCCGCACTGTCGATTCGGTCTCGCATCCATTGGCCTTCCTATCAACCAAATTCTCGGTTCCCTCGTCGCCCGTGTAACGCAGGGCGCCCGCGAGACGCGCAACCGACCGCCGGACGCTCCCGTAACCGTTCCCAGTTTGATTAACCCACTCGTCGGTTAAACCCTTGCTTTGACTTGCCCCACATGCGACTGACTATTTTGTTCGATTTTACAGATGTTTCGCCGCATCTCATCTTCAAGAACGGGACGACACCGACGCTGTGGCCCCAGGACGTGCCATTCCCGGATGAGAACAAAGAAGAGATCCAGTCGACGTTCGGCGACGCTGACGGACAGAACGGAGATCCGCGTGGCTCCTGCTTCTCACCAGGTGACACGGCGCAATACCCTGCTTACTTTAAAGATACGAAAGGTCTCAATCATTCAGTCTTCACCTCGGGGCTTTCTCTGCAATATTTAAAGGGTGGTAAGCTACCAGACGTACTCGGAGGGCGGGCGATGCCCCTGTACGTGCGCTGCCCGATTTGCCAAAAGGAGTTCAAACAGAAGTCAACGCTGTTACAACACGGGTGCATTCACATAGAGTCACGTCCATACCCCTGTCCAGAATGCGGCAAGCGCTTCCGACAGCAGTCGCACCTGACGCAGCACCTGCGCATTCACACCAATGAGAAGCCGTACGGCTGCGTGTACTGCCCGCGCTTCTTCCGCCAGCGGACCATCCTCAACCAGCACTTGCGCATCCACACCGGGGAGAAACCGTACAAGTGCACCCAGTGCGGCAAGGACTTCCGGCAGAAAGCGATCCTGGACCAGCACACGCGGACGCACCAGGGCGACCGGCCCTTCTGCTGCCCCATGCCCAACTGCCGGCGGCGCTTCGCCACGGAGCCGGAGGTGAAGAAGCACATCGACAACCACATGAACCCGCATGCGGCCAAAGCGCGGCGCGCCGACGCGAACAAGACGCCGCGCCCGCTGCCGCCCGCCGCCGCCGTGGTGAAGCCGGAGCTGTACTTCCCGCAATGCTACGCGCCGCCGTTCCAGCAGTTCGGGGGCGCCCCCGAGTTCAAGCCGGCCGTGGGTCCCGGCGCGCCCGTGGCCTGCCTGCCGGCGCAGTGACCCGCGCCACCGCCGCGGTGGCACGCGGCGCCCACGCATGCGCACGCGCACCACGACCTCTACGCCGCCGAGCGCCTCTACAACTAGGCGCCGGCGACACAAGTATACGATGCGCGACCTGCCCCTTCAGCACAGAAGTCGATGTATGTTAACCGGATCGCTGTAAAACGAGCTTCGATCTGTAAATAACGTCCTGTTTATACTCCATCGGGAGGTCAGTCGCGATGTACAATTTTCAAAGTTCATCACGTGTAGTGTTACCGTCGAAGAAGCGAGTACAGTTAGCGTTTTTGCCCCGTAATCGTTAAGTTACCACGTAAGAGTTAGTTTTCTCGGTGATTCTCGATTCTGCTAAAATTTTCGCAGACGCTCCGAGCGGATCTAGCCGGAGATTAGGATTTAAAACACTTCGTTGAAATCTAAAAATTAAGAATTGATCTTTTACCACATAACAATATTTCGCGATGAATGTTTCCGGCGCGACGATGTGCCTAATTGTAATAAATATACATACATATTTTGTAGACGTATTAAGTTAATTTTATTTACGAGTATTAAGAGATAAAATCTGGCAAAAAATGGGGATTTATACGGGAATCCGTGATGCTCAAAATATGTTAAAAAGTAACGATAAAGAATGATAAGAATTTATGAGTTAGCTGTAAACAGAGTTCGGACGCAAGATTTAAAGGGAGATAGACGAACATCGTCGGTGAAAACACAATCATGAATGCAAACCAAAAACGTAGGTTACCTTTTGCCATCAACATTATACTTTGTTAGTGTGTACTTACACAAGGTTCTGTTACATTAATGAATGCATTTACTCTTCATTAACATGTGAGATAACTGAGATGTCTTCGTAACACTATAGGTGCCAAATAGTGTAGTGATTTTTAAATTTTTTCTACCAGCTTGTATTATAGTTGGCCTAGTTTAGGTTGTTACCAGTTTTTTCAACGATGTGACAAAATGAGATGCATTTAAGAGGAAAGGGTCAGACTGAGAGAGGACTGTGATAGCTAGGTAGGTTAGGTGTCTATTTCGCTCATTTTAGCGTTTAACTTCGTGTGTCGAGACTTGACGAGCACCCGCTGCGGGCTCGAGTGAATGGTTGAAAGATTTCCTTTGCTGAAATTTGATTTTTATGTGAGTCGAATTGATATCGAAATCATTTATGTTCCTAAATTTTAATTATCTAAAATGTTTTATTGTTTCGGTGGCCGGCTAGTCGGGCCGGCCCGTCGCCTTCTTTTGCTTGACTGATTTGATAACATTAACATTATTACGATGAGTGAGATTAGTAAAATTTACCAATTAGGTAACGTGTGTGATGACGCAAAGTGCTTTGCTGTAGTTTGATCCAAGGGAAGGAGGGTACGCCAGAGTAAATCTTATTTCTAATTTAGCTTAGACTATCGATTTTCGAATTACCAAGCAATTCGATCATTCATCGCGAAATAACTTAGAATTTAGGAAGAATAAAAATATTATATGAATTTGTGACATTGTTGGAGTATTCTGGTGGTGAGTTGAGTCTTTAGCGTTACCGAGTCCACATTTTTGGATTAGAAATTAATAGAAAAAAAAGCTCAAACAAACTGTATACGTGGATTTATAAATTGATTCGTACAGTCTGAAGACTTGGATAAGACAGATATATGTAATATGTCTGATGAATGAATCCCATGAACAAAACGCCAGCAGCCGCGAGTCTCACAGACTATAAACTACGGAACATGCCAGGATAGTCCAGCAAATTTTTAACATTTTAATATCTCTGTTTGTATGTATAGACAACTTATATAGCTTATTTTACTATATTATTGTGATGGTTTCGTTTTCCTACCGCATAATATGAACTGTTAATTAACTAATAGGTGTAATAGTAAGGTGGATTTGTGGGAGTCACATAACATATACCATTTTATTATTTGTCACTACAAAGTGATCGATGCAATATTATTATTTAGTGGGTTTATTGTGTGTTGATTTTACGACGAATTTATCGCATTGGGCAATTATGAAAATTAATCGGTTTGCTAGTTGTGAACGTCGCAAGCGCATGCCGTCAATCAATCTACACGAACGATTGTTGCGAAATTGTAGTAACGAACCAAATAATGTTGTATACGAAACTTATCGATTCTAAATCGAGTAACACGCACATGGTAGCTTTAGATCGTAGCCATCGATTAAACAAACAGCGCTTAGAATGTCGCGTGCGCTTCTAAAGTTGCGTTCACAACTGGCGCCACCACTAGCATATTATTTTCCATTTTGATTTTCCTATCAAACTTTCGGAGGTTTACAATTGAAAAAAAACATCGTTATCGAAGAAAATTAGAAACATTTATCTTCCGTGACTACAGTTTTCCACATTGTTCACACGTCATGTGATCCTCCTGTTGGGCCGCGCGCGCCGTTCCCGCCACCACACTACAATAGCCTAAGATTCAGTTCTATAGTTTATAAACACAACACAAGCAGCCTTAAACAATAATAGTTCATAAGTATTTTTATACAATAAACGATATATTTGTTCCACATTGGGCGGGGGTGGCGCGACGCACCCTAGTACAAAGTTTGAATACAAACAGACAACACAGTGCCATAGCCGAGATATAACCTCAGATTTATACTTATTAGATTTTTATACCGATACAAATGGATTTAATTTTTAAATATAAAACAAGAAGTGATTAAGTATACAGAGATTACAGATGATATTTTATACATTTATTACATACAATATTATTAAAAAAGGTAAATGTGAAATAGTCTTAAAGTTAGTGTCGTATTTGCAACGTGCTAGGTACCTAAGTACATATACTTGTAACGCGGGAGTTGTGGAAAATTGATTCGAATCAAACTGCTATCCATTTTGCACAACTTTATAATGATCAGTCTTCTAGTGCACGTTGTTTTCTCAAGATTTTTTTGTCACTTACTACTTACATTCAGTGTGGTTATTGTAAATACATATCATTGGGAATTTTTGGCAGTGTCGCAACAAAACATTTGCTTTGGTTTTTATTGAAACCGAAACGTTGCAGACAAAGTGTAAGCCAACAATGTACCATCGGTTTCAGTGGAGACGCAAACCTACTTATGAGTTTAGTGAATGAACGCAGATTCCGCGATTTTAATCACGTCCCAGGCTGTTCTGTTTGAATTGCTCACTGTTTTGTTAAGTTTTGCTCAATTAAACGTGTATGTATACCTATAAAGTTAATCTTATTAGTTTTTATTGTGTACGAAATGATTTTTGTAAAATATTTTTTTTGAGAGCACGGTTTTGCTTTCTTTTGAAACTATTTTTAAGTGCTGAAAAACTGCGGTCGTCCTTAGACGATCCGGATTTTATATTTGAAATTTTAAATGGGCAAATCTTGTAGTTTTCAATATTAAAATCATAATAAACAGTATAATGCCGTATATAAACGAGCCGTCCAGTTCTCATCGGATATCCATACAGTATGTACGTAACTCTTGGATTATGTACCCCGAGGATTCATTTTATAACATTAATTAGGTTTCAAGCATGTTCCTAACCTTTATTAATACGTAATGTTTATTTATAATTACCTACAATGACATTTCTTACCGACTACCCTTAGGATAGGAAATAGAATCTGTAATCATTTTGCCAATTCTTGTCTAACAAAAGCTTCCTTCATTGGAATTTAATTCCAGCACACGTTTATATCCACATAGCGTCTTGGAGTTTGGAATATAGATATAATAAACTTCAATAGCAAAGTAATGCAATTTTACCCGTACATAAGCAAGAAATTCTTCTTCGTATTTAACGCAATATCAATATCCCTACTTAATTTTGTATATTTTTAAGTTGTTAAAAATATTAAAAGGAGAGAATAAGATTGCATTGTAAAACTATACTTTGCATATTAACATAATAATTATCAACATAACGTCAATTGTATTAAATACAATGTCAGCGCGATGTAAGTGAAACTGAAGCATTGCTGCGCTTGTAACAATATGATAGTTTAGTCTAACTAGATCCGAAACTTGACAGCTTTCACTAATTCCTTCGTTTAATAATGCATTTAATTGTGATCTCATCATGAAATTGTAATGTCTTATTGTCTTACATATAGGATATAAATTGGCGAACGTTAAAGTCGACCTACCAGTTCAGTTTCTTCATAATTATCTAACGATTTTACATATCCACATGCTTAGTAATATTAAACTTGCATGAAGCAATATATTGTAAGTTATTGTGTACTGTACATTACCATTTACTTTATGTAAAGCAAAGCCAAGTTTTCCCATACATTTGGATAGTATACACATAGGATACTTCTTGGTTTGGTCGCAAATAAAAACAGTAAAACGGTACATAATTGGTGCCGGTAAGTGATTTTGTCAATGCATGTTATAATGAGCTTAGTGTAACAGATTTAGTTTCATAGAGAAGTTGGCTACGAATTATTTCTACGTCTTCCATTTTCAACGTAGTATACTAATTAATACGGCGTTTGACATGTGTCACATTTTTTTTTTTTTTGTAAATTTGGCGTCACACATCGGGATACAGCCACTCGCGAGAGGTTCAAGATACAATTTTCTGACTTCTAATGTGTGAACCCGAGCTTAAGTGTTATTCGCATTAATTGTATAGTTTAAAACATAAAAGCGTATACCTGCAGTTAGTGCAGCTCCAGTGCAATACACTTGATTTTTTGGCGATATTATTGTATAATTTATTTTATAAATGACTTATTTTAAAAATAGTTGTTAGTGTTTATAAAATAATTGGTAGCCAACATAAAAATGGCCTATAATAATTTCATAAAGTTAGTGTACTCGTATCATTGTACCCACTGCCACTCGCCAACCGCTGTCAGAAATAATAAGGATACAAAGTAATAATTTTTTATCACAATAGAGACTTGTTGAAACAGTTCCACAGTAAAATAAGTGTTGTTGAATTTTTTAATAAAATATGGACATATTTAGATTAATGATCTTGTAGTCTGGATTGAGTTTTTTACAGATTTTATTGAATGCAAAGTTTTCGTGTATAATAATGATGAAGCTACGTCGCCTATTCAGCTTATTTTTGCTACAATACTTATTTTAAGCCATACAATAACAGTTTTAAATAATAGTACAATACATATACAGAATATACAATTATATACAATACAATAGACATATACAATAAAGCGGTGATATTATACATATTTGATTTAAGAAGCGTTGTAGGCGGCGTACCTTGAGGCATAACTTGGTTTCATTAATGGGTGCTGTTATATCATTAATTGTACATATTTATTGTAATATACAATAGACTGGTAATTTTACAATGTTGTTAGGTTTCTACAGAGTTATCACTAGAGGCTGTTCCATTACTGATTAACTAACTAATGTTGTTTCCGTGATTCAAACATATTATTTACGTGGATTACACATCTTCATTAGCCATAGTTAAAAACTATATTTTTATGTTGCCACAATTTTATAGCAATAGAACGGTGATTGTTTATACTGCAACAGTGACATAAATATAATGATATTCAATAAGATGGCCTAAGTGAATCAGTAACTGAAAGCCTCAGTCCATATGTTACAATAGAATATATTTTCTTACATACCTACAGAGACGCCGATAGTAGAATATATGAAATTCATTTTAGACAATCCCAGAATACAAGATCGAACTTTTTACACACAACAATTAACAACAAACTTCAGTTATTTTACATAGCATTATTATCTACAATTTTTTTTCGGAGAAAACAGTTGGTTGCGAAATGGTCACAGATATCCAGGCGAAAAAATTGTAAACGTTGGCATTTGTCAAAAATTTAATATTATAAAAATTGTAAATATATTTTCTAGTTCTTCCAAAATGAATAATATCAGTATTAAATACAAAATTCAACTTTGGTTAGGTCAAAAGTGTAAGCGTGTGATCTATAGAGAATTTTTGCATTAGAATTTTTCTTGATATTTAACGTTAAAGATATTTTAATTATTTTTAGTTAAGTACATTATTTTCTTTTTTAGATTGTATTTTACTTGAATTATAATGATCTTGCCTAGAATTGCATTTATGTTAGTTTATGATACGTTTGAAGTTGATACCATCGTATTTATGTATATTATTATTGTATTAAGGGTTTTGTTTGTTTTTTTTTTGTCATTAATAGAAGTAAAATGTTGTAAAAAGTAAGCTCGTTGTATTTTATCAAATAAACACTTTTTAGTCCAACTGAAGCAATACGTTGCAGTTTTATTTCTTTTTTTAATATTATTTTTATACCTGTCACCAAGAGCTAGACTGACCCGACACTATACCGAAGACATTCCGGATGTCAGCCTGTACGAGATTAGGATGGCTCTTAAACAGCTTAAAAACAACAAGGCACCGGGTGATGACGGAATTACGGCCGAACTCCTGAAGGCGGGTGGAAAACCGGTACTTAAGGCCCTTCAGAAGCTGTTTGATTCCGTCATACTCGAGGGGGAAACGCCGCAGGCATGGTGCAGGGGTGTGGTGGTACTCTTCTTCAAAAAGGGCGACAATGCCCGGCTGAAGAACTGTAGGCCCATCTCACTTCTAAGCCATGTCTACAAGTTGTTCTCAAGAGTCATCACGAATCGTCTCGCGCGCAGGTTTGACGATTTTCAGCCTCCCGAACAAGCCGGATTCCGAAAAGGCTTTAGCACCGTAGACCACATACATACGCTGCGGCAGGTTATACAGAAGACCGAAGAGTATAACCTGCCTCTCTGCTTGGCGTTTGTGGACTACGAGAAAGCCTTCGATTCTGTACTGCAGTCTCTCAAACGGTGCCAAATCGACTATCGGTACGTCAAGGTGTTGAAGTGTTTGTACAAAAACGCCACCATGTCAGTCCGACTTCAGGACCACACCTCAGAACCTATCCTTCTGCAGCGAGGTGTAAGACAGGGAGACGTCATATGTCCGAAACTGTTCACCGCTGCACTGGAGGATAACTTCAAGGTTCTGGACTGGAGAGGGCTAGGCATCACCGTCAATGGCGAGTACATCTCTCACCTTCGGTTTGCCGACGATATAGTGGTCATGGCTGAGACCATGGAGGACCTCAGTACAATGCTCGATGACCTTAGTAGAGCTTCCGAAAAAGTGGGTCTTAAAATGAACATGGACAAAACCAAAATCATGTTGAATACCCATGTAACACCCACTCCTATCAAGATCGGAGACTCTACACTCGAAGTAGTAGACGATTATGTCTACCTTGGACAAACGATCCAGTTAGGTAGGTCTAACTTCGAGAAAGAGGTCAATCGTCGAATCCGACTCGGCTGGGCAGCGTTCGGGAAGTTGCGGGGTATCTTCTCGTCCAACTTACCGCAGTGTCTCAAGACGAAGGTCTATGACCAGTGTGTGTTGCCAGTGATTACATACGGGACCGAAACGTGGTCGCTCACAATGGGCCTTATCAGAAGGCTTAAAGTCACCCAAAGGGCAATGGAGAGGGCTATGCTCGGAGTTTCCTTGCGTGATCGAATCAGAAATGAGGACATCCGCAAGAGAACCAAGGTAACCGACGTAGCCCGAAGAATAGCCAAACTGAAGTGGCAGTGGGCAGGGCACATTGCTCGCAGAACGGATTGCCGATGGGGTCGAAAAGTTTTGGAGTGGCGACCGCGAACCGGAAGACGCTGCGTTGGAAGGCCTCCCACTATGTGGACCGATGACCTGGTGAAGGTTGCAGGGATCCGCTGGATGCGAGTCGCACGGGACCGGTCAATGTGGCGACACTTGGGGGAGGCCTATGTCCAGCAGTGGACGTCTTTCGGCTGAAATGATGATGATGATGATGATGACCTGTCACTTTAGCGAGGATCCTAATGTACAAGAGTAAAACTCTGCCGTGCATAGGGTTCTGGGTTTGAACGTGGGCCATGGAACGTTATTGGCATTTTCCATGAGTAACTTTTCAATGGTTAAATTCAAATGTAGAAGCAGAGTGGTGCAGAGTGGAAGTATGCTGGGCCCATAACCTGATGAAATGCTCGGATATAAACCACAGACTACTATTTCAAATAAGAACAGTGGGAATAATAGTTTGACATTTCAATAACTAGATGACACTGGTGTGCACAAATAAGAATAATTATGAGTTATTTCGATACTATGAACACAGTAGCAGCACAGAATCTGGATAATTGGTTTACGACAATAAACAATTTGTACAGGGCCCACATAGCCGTTCCTTTTTACAGAGGGGCCCAGCAGTGGGAATATCACAGGCTGATTGATTGGTTATACTGTAGCGGCACTACAAAAATTACTACAGCAACATAGTACAAAAAGTACTACAGCGCCATCTATGATACAAATGAAAAACTAACATCAACATCCTATTAAAGTTATCCGCGACATAATACGTGTAGACACAAAAAAGCTCGGCTATTAGCTTTTAATATTCATTCTGTGTTCTGTATGGTGTCCGGACGTAAAGAATAGCACCATCCCATATCTTCCCGTGGGTGTCGTAAGAGGCGACTAAGGGACTTACCAGAGAAGGGGCAGCAGCGTTCTCTTTTTTTTTTTTTTTTTTTTTTTTTTATAACAAACATACTGCGATCGCCAACCCGCCTGCCAAGCGTGGCGATTATGGCAAAACCCCCCTTGGGGAGGCCTATGTCCAGCAGTGGACGTCTTTCGGCTGAAATGATGATGATGATGATGATGATTCATTCAGACATAAGTAGTATGTCGAAGTTTAGTTATATCATTAACACTGCGCTAATTAGTAATATTACTAATGAACAGGTGGTGACCTTAAATAAATATAGCATTAGTGCTATAAATGTTTACAAAAATTGTACTGAGGAGGATCCATGTGTCACCGTGGAAAATTCTCAATTAGGGTATATTAGTAATAGGATCTTATTGTCTGGTGATGGCACGGGAGTCTCGGGGCTCACTCCAGATATTAATATAAATTTAAACTTGAAAGTGAGACAACAGAAGGTACGATTAGCAATATTGTTAAACCTACCAACATGAAGGTACTTTCTTGCTTATTTAGTTAGTAAAAAATGGCCTCAGCAGAACACCATAAAATTATTCCACCAAAATTTCCAAGGCATTACTTCCAAATTATTAGAAATTGAATTGTTTTTATAAAAAAGTATGTTTGACACTATTTGTTTTACTGAACATTGGCTAAAGGATTACTAAATACTTATTAATTATGAGAACTATACGGTGGGTAGCTGCTTTAACCGTAAATCTATGCTGCGTGGAGATTTTTAATATTATTGAAAAATTGTGTTAAATATAGGCAACATACACAGTTTTTAGCAAGGTGTTCGAAAAGGTAATGCTGAATCAAATGCTCAATCATTTTAACACCAACAGAATCTTACACGACCAATAGTCTGGTTTCACCAAGGGACGTTGTATAACTGACGCCGGTGTAACCTTATTAAAGCACATTTTGAAACTTGAGCATTATTACTAGGTAAACTTGCACTTAGTTTGATAAAATCTTATTTGAATGATAGACAACCACAAGTTCATATAAATGGTGTTAATTCACAGGGTTTAAAAGTAAAAATGGGTGTTCCGCAAGGCTCAATATTGGGTCCTTTCCTCTTTTTAGTATATATAAATGATCTACCCTATTTATTGAAAAACCAACCTCAAAATATGGTGTTATTCATTGATGACACTTCCCTCATTTTTAAGATAAATAGACGGGCCCAAAATCTAGATGACCTGAATAATACCCTACTTCAGGTCCATAATTGGTTCACAGCAAACAATTTAGTATTAAATGAAAAAAAAAACGAAATACATAAGATTTGCTTTACCGAATGTTAAAAGTAGCGATTGTGATATAGTATTGAATAAAGAGAAGCTTGAATTTGTACAGAAAACAGTTTTCCTGTGGATTACGCTTGATTCAAGGCTACAATGGGGTTCTCATTTAACATCTCTTGCGGGGCGGCTAAGATCAGCAGCATATGCTATTAGAAAAATCTGTCAATATAGTGATGTAGATACCGCTAGACTGGTCTATTTTAGTTAGTTTCACAGTATACTGTCTTATGGCATTTTGCTATGGGGACGAGCTGCAGAAAATGCTTGGCTCAATGCCGGTCCTGCTCCACAAGGACAGGGGCGCATAAATGGATAGCATTAAATAGTATGTTGGAGCTGCTGAAGACTGTACAACTATCTTTGCACTGTATAAATTCAATCTCTTTAGTATTATATAACCGCATAGCCCATATTGTATGAGTAATATGTACTAGAAAGCTGTCATTCGCTGGAAACCTACGTCTTTTCTTGACTTGAATGTGCCCTGGCGGTTAGGAGTAAGTCATGCTCACTCAAATGTCTCGCTGATGGTGGCACGTGTGTCGGATCCTTTTATTTCCCTTCAAAATGGTTGAGTTGAATGGTGCTGATACATGCATCATGTTCGTAAACGAGCGCTGTCAGTTGTAACTGGTCATCTCTTGGTTGCCACGGCTTATTTGAATTGATTATTTTATTTTTAAATTGTTTTTACTATGGACACTTTTAACGTTCACATCTTGCTACATCGTTCTCACATAATGATGATGTTCAACATGAATGATGTAACCAAGGTTTTATAAAAGTATTTTGATTTAAAGGAGTGTCCATGGAGGTTCTTGCCCGTTCTTCTCCATAGAGATCTACGTTAGGGATTGGGCAACTACAGTACTTTCACAGTTTTTATGCCTTGTGACTGGGACTGTAGCTACATTTCATAGTTGTCTTTGTTTCGACAATTTAAAAGTGCCTGTAACTGGCCTACTTGAAATAAATGATTTGATTTTGATTAAGACTATAAAGAAAAACCCGACAACTGTCG
Organism: Noctua fimbriata; assembly: GCA_905163415.1. Lineage (NCBI taxonomy): Eukaryota > Metazoa > Arthropoda > Insecta > Lepidoptera > Noctuidae > Noctua > Noctua fimbriata. The sequence continues at coordinate 14,651,807 of LR990941.1, read as the reverse complement.
GGCAGGCACCCACGAGACACAACACCCGTTTCATCGGATCCGTTTGGTGGAAGGATCCTCCCTTTTCTATGGAGTATTGAGGAACTTTACATCCTGTTCCTCATGATACCCCTAAAATACTAATGCCAAAAGGCGCCCTCTGTTGTTTGGGACTTCAGAACAGTAAGTTGTAAATAAAAATACCCATGTAAGTATATCCAACAATATATTTAAAAATATCACTAATACAACAGTATTACTCACCACGTCTGCTCAACTTTGCAATACGCTCTTGATTCTTATAAATACACAAGTCCATGAAGGTAAGACTTAGTAGCAGACAGTGACCTAACATGTCCTTTTGAAGCTCCTTCTTTGATCTGAACATGGTCTGCAAGGATTCAGGGATGAAGGCATGGGCGTTGGTTGGAGATCTGGCGTTCAGGTCCCGGAGTAGCATTTCTACTGTTTGGTCGGTTGAAACTCTTTCGTTGCCAACTAAGGTGCCATATAGCCTGTAAATTGTTTTAAATTAGCAACGACGACCTTTGCAGAGTGGCTGGTACAAGCAGGATGAAAGTAGCCTAGGATCGAGGTGATATACGCATTTCGAGGTCTATACTGCTGGAGCAGAAGACTGCTATAGGCCGATATTGACAACCAGCCTTTTTCAGTCCTATTTTATTTATGAATAAGTTAAGTTAATTTTGACATATTGCGTCGGCAAATGTGACTATGTCGAGTTCATGGCGTCAGGTTGCTGACAACTTAAACGTCAGAAACAAAGGCTTCTGGATGCCTTAATATAGCCACTAAGGCAATTCATGTGAGTCAGATTTGGCGGAAACTATTTTTCATAGACAAACGAACAGCCTGTTAAATAAAATTTAGTAAAAAAAACATTATTTCAGTTTAAAAAGAGGGATTCAATATCTGTCCAGTAAAAATATTCATCTAAAGAGACTAGTATCGCCATCTATGTTTATTTACTTGTAACTATAATGACTAGTAGCGACATCTACCTTTGCTACGAGAGCAAGTCTGAAATTCTACTGAACTGTGACCTACACCTTTCTATGCCTACCTCGTAGAGTAGTAGAGGCTTGATGTTTTTTTTAAATATTAGGGGTTTAAGTATGAAATTGCCGATTTGTATGGACGATTTCGTGAAAAGTGATATTTCCATCATATATTTTTTATTTTTTATTCTTGGAAACGTCTGAACTGATTATGTATGATGCAATTAAAAACTATAGAGTGAAAAATAAATTAAATTGTATTATAAATTCAAAAAACACTGTCTATGAAAAAAATATACCTACTTGAAGTAGTGAAACCGACGGCACATTGAAACAGGTGTTTTGACACACTACCCCATGAGGTAATATGCAACTACCAGTACGGTCTTTAAAATCTAAAAGTTACGTAATTTAACAATTAATTCAATAAAAATGGAATTAGGAAAAATTATAATTATACGTCAAAGTTACAAACAGAACAAAATGTGAGAAAAAAGCGGCAATTTCATAGTTAAAGATCTATTATAATATTTCTTGTCTATACATTACATACCTGTACGGAAGAGTAGGCCTCAAGAAATACACTTTTTGTTTTAATACATCTTGATCTTGTCGTTCGTCACTTTCTTCATTAGACCTGGAAAGAGATACAGGATATTTTTATCAAATCTTTTATTCTCAGTCTTCACGTCCCAAGTGGGTACAGACACGGTTTCAATATTTGACATTGACAGCATCTGTATGCGGTAGAAGTAGTCTGTACATTATTATTTTAAACTATGCCAAAATGTATATTATTAATAGCTTTTGCCTGTGACTTCGCTCGCGTTAATTCAGAATTTGACAATTAAACTCTTAGCACACTGTTAAAGTTCCTCTAATAATATAATTCAATCATAATTCGGAAGACACGTGGCGCCATCTATTATCATAAGAACGTTATTGTGTTTTCCTCGGGATGAAACACCTGACAACGTTTATGCAAAATTTCAGGATGATCGTTTCAGTGATTTAAGCGTGAAAAGGTAACAAACTTACTTTCACATTTATATTATTAGTTAGGAAGTTAGGGTTACCATTACAGTGTCTTAATGTATGCCATCCCATCCATATTACAACTTTTTTTTTAGAAACCTTTTAGGTCTCACTGCTGAGCAAAGGCCTCTCCCGTATTCTTCCTGGTACTCCCGCCATGGCTTCTCGCGTCCAGATCATCTCGCCATCTCTTTCTAGCCTGTCCATCCTTAGGCAACCATTGCTCAACGGACTTTGTGCATGAGGGTCACGTGACCTGCCCAATCCCATTTAGGCCTGGCAACCCTTTTCTCCCACGTCTCTAATTCCTGTCTTTAAGCGCAGCGTAGTGTTCCGTATTTTATATGTTCTCTTTACACCCAGAATGCTGCGGAACATTGCTTTTTGGCAGACTCCAAGGCGGAACTTTTGCGATTCGGTGAGTGACCAGGTTAGGACGGGCACGATACACATATCCATTAGTTTGCGCTTAAAGGAGATCTGCCTTCATTAGCGTCTTCATGGACCAGTAGCTTTTAAAGGCGTTGTCGATTCGGCGATCGATTTCCTTTACCTGCCTGTTTTCAAAAGAAACTAACTGGCCCAAGTAGATGTACTCATCGACATAGTGTTTTTCATACCCATTTAGCTCGACGACACTACGTTTAGTGCTACTAGTCATAGTTTTAGACCGATTCATCGCGAGTCCTACCTTGAAGCTAGCCGTGCTCAGGTCTTCGAGCATGCTCTGTAGTTCGAAAGCTGTAGGAGCAAAGAGGACAATGTCATCAGCAAATCTAAGGTTAGTCAGCCTCTTATTGCCGACTTTCAACGCCCTTGGTCTTCCATAACCATTTACAACATTAATTTCCTTAAAATAATGTAAAAAATAAATAATCTAAGGCGCGCACCTCTGCCCACTTCGATGCGCCCTCAGAATAATGAATGACTTTCATTTATTTTCACCTGTATTTCAACCAGAACAAGGTCGATATATGTTTAGCAGTTAGTACCGCACTCAAAAAAATCTTCGAAACTTACTGCTCTTCCCCATGACTCCTCGCATTAATCAAGGCGACGATCATAGCAACCATCTGTGCCTTCTGCAGGTTGACAGCCAAGACCTTCGGGTTGTTAGGATCACTGCCCGCAGCCCGAAGAGTTGTGGCTGCCGCTTTCATCACGTATATGTCTGCTAGTGGCATCTGCTGGATTACGCGCCAGGCCTGAACAGAAATAAATAACTTTTTAAAAGGATTCTGGATGAATTAATCCTTGGTGACTTAACAGGTGGTAGGGTTTACCACAAGGTGTTGGGCTCTTACCCGAAGGCCCCCTCCGTTCAAAACTTTTCACAATATCTTAGCGTTCTCTCATCAAAGGGGCGTCCATAAATTACGTGAGGCGTTTAGGGGGGAGGGCGTCGAGACCAATCTCACCCAATCTCACGAGGGAGAGAGGAGGGATCTCGGCAAATATCACGTAATTTTAATTTCCCATTAAAACATTGAAAAATTGCGAGTAAATTAATTAAGTGCACATGTTTCTCCGCTAAAACAGTGGCAAAATCAAATCCTACACAATAATATTTAATAGGTAATAAATATTCAATGAAAATAATTAAACAAATTGTGTTTTTTTAAATAAAACCAACGAAATCAAGCACTACGCATTTTGCTAAATCTCACGTGAGGTTGGGAGGGAGGGAGGGGGTCAAGGCAAATCTCAGGGTAGACCATATGCATTATGCAATAAAATATTCAAGATTTCACAAAAGTTTTTCCAACACCCTCAGATTAAAGCAAACTAGCTATTCATTTAATTTTCATCATAAAATAAGAAGAAAAAACTTTTGGTAGTAATAAAAGCTACAAAAAAAAATGAGCATACCTACACAAAATATAAAATATTCTGCTTTAAATACTAATCTTGCGACAACTGAAAGGACGAAGAAACGACCGAATAAAAAACTTAAAACTCCGAAAATCAATACAGCATTTGCTGACGTACCTAATATTTTTCCACCAGCTTAAATTGCGTTTTAACCTATAAAATAAATAAAACAGGAATAAAAATAAAGTCACGATCAATATCAAAATGTAATAAGTGGTAGTCGACCCGTTACGCGAGGCTTCTATTTCTGTCTGCAGGGTTTAAAATAAGTCGGGGTGCCCCAAGTCCCGAGCTCGCTTCGCTCGCTCTTGCATCCTAATTTATAGAGCTTAAGAAAAGGATTATTTTAGCAGAACATGTTTTCGGAAAATTTGTATTTTTTTCGCAAATTTGGTATTTTTTCGGAAGTTCGGTAATTTTTTAGGAAGTTTGGGTTTTTTTTTGGAAATTTAGTTTATTATTTTTCGTAAAATTATAATTTGAATAAGCTCATGTTTGTTTGTTAAATACAACCTTTTTACCCAGTTATAAGTTTTCGGTAATTCATTTTGACCAAGCTTAGTATTACAGTCAACCACAGATCGTTGAAAGGCTTTTTTTTCGGAAGCTTTATTATTTCCCAAAAACATTTATGAGCATAGCACACAACACGCAACAGAGCACAGTCAGAAAATATTTTTTTATTTATTTAGAAATTACAGATGGAATAAAAGAAACAACAACTTACAATATCCAATATATCAGTTATCTGGAACTTCTTGCCGTCTGGATAGTCAATGCCATAGTACTTCCAGTCTTGCACCTCATAGTTACTCTTATCTATCAACGTCCAGCTCACCGAGTTGACTGTTATGTACACTGATAACACGGAGTTACAATTCTGTAAATATATATTTTTTATATTAGCTTTTGAACACAGCTGTTTATTAGTTAACATAATACTCTAGCTTAAGCCTACGGTTTTGCCCATGAAGGTGTCTGAAATCACAATCATCCCACAGGAACATACTAAATTACTAACACCATGCTGGCCCAGTGCGGGTTGGTAGGCGACACATTTCTTCGAATTTTTGGTTCTAGGGCATGCCAGTTTCCGCACGATGTTTCCCTTCACCGTTTTGAAAGCAGCTGTGATGAAATAAATTACACAAAGTAATGCGCCTGCCTGGATTCGAACCCACGATTAACTGTTCGAAATTCAGGGCCGCCACCACTGGGCTACCGCTGCTCTCCTCAATGGCTAAACATATTGACAGACAGTTAGCACCATAACTTTTTATTCTGAAAGTTTACTACCGTCTAATAATTTTCAACCACCATGCAGACAAAACCGCGGAAAACGCAAAATTTAGTATTTAGCGTTTAAAATAAAATAATATACTTTATTGATACAATTCCTTACAATATGCTTACTATCTAGCTAAATTTCACAATATTTAAAGGCGCACAGAAGTTGAAACCCTGACTCCTAAACTAGGAATACCTGTGACTTAGGAGTCAGAAAATTTTAATAAATAAATGAAAAAATTGTGTAGATGTTTCTAACTCGCATCATGCAAAAACAGCTCAATGGAATTAGATAGACTATATTCTGAATAACACATGTGACTAGCCTTTTCCCAACTATGTTGGGGTCGCCTTTCAGTCTAACCAGATGCAGCTGAATACTAGTATTTTACATGGAGCAACTTCCTATCTGACCTCCACAACCCAGACAGTAAAAGGTAATATGATATCCCTTGGTAAGACTGGTCAGGGTAACTGAGAAGACTGGTATGGGTCCTATTAAGAGAGACTCCAACAACACAAAAATTAACTCACCGTAACTGCTAAACTCTTAATATTTGTGATTGGTAATTAATAAAGAATTTGTGTGGTATACTAACACTAAAAAACCTGACTTCTGAAAAATCACGCTCTAATAAAACTCCTCCTATTGTTGAAGTCGGTTAAAATGTAGCCTATACTAATACTGTCACTTTCGGAATATCTTCCATGATTGTTCATTATTTTGAGCTCCCAATATATCAATCACGGAAGATATCCCGTAAGTGACAGTATAAGTTTAGCTGTAAACTGTGAAAGCTAAAACAGTGCTTGAATGTAGCCTGTGTAACCTGGGCTTAATAATTAATCGATTGACACCTTATTCATCAAAATCGCATGAATTGTTTAGGCGCTATGGAGGAACATACGTACAATGTACATACATACATAGACTGTTAAAATCATAACCCTTCCTTTTGGCTTCGTCGTAGTTGGGTGAAATATGAATAATGAAAGAAACAAATTAATATTATCTCACCTTTATGACACTTTCACTTAATGGTGGGTGTAGTATCTGCCCTTTTATTTTACCATTCACTTTCTTTTCCATATTAGGCCCACTTAATATACTGTTGAAAAGTTTCTTGGCAGATCGTTCCGTGAATCCCTCAACATATTCTATATCAGAAAGTGTTTTTATTTCTCCATTACTACTCTTCCACTGAGAAAACTTCTTGATATTTGTTTTACTTACTTCATAACTGAAATAAATTATTATTTTAGGGATTTTGTAAACATTATTTTGTTATTATTTGATAGTTGTATGTCAATACTGCAGCAGAGTCTACTGTATTTCAATAGTAACACTGAGAACAACACTTGCAGAATGAAATTCCGAGACTGTCAAATTCAGCGAGTAGGAACTTATTAAAATGTCCTCCACTTTTGAGACGGAAGGTGGTCTTGATCTATTTTTTACAAGCTTTTAATTTGTTTCTCATATCCCCTTGTTTGTCTGTCTGGTTTCCGATTGAGTTGACATTTTGCACAAACCTTTTTATACTATTTTGAGAGAAAGGCCTTGTTCATAGCATCAAGAATGTAAGTGAAAGAATGGATTTAAGACACTCCAGCAAGCCGCACATCGTCTGACCAGGAGCATCGCACTCGTCAGAGGTTGTTGAGAATAAAATTGTGCTGCCTGAAAATATCTCACTATATTCTTACCTAGAAAGAGTACCAGTGTCGACGTTGTTGATAACCTGTAATATTTTCTCCCTCTCTGTGTCATTGTATTTACTATCTAAACCTTCGCTGAAATACGATTTTGAAACGATGGACACTCGACAGCTCGGGCATAACGTACTCTGAAATGATCATAAACTTAGAATCTCGCAGCAATTTTAAATTTAAGTTACTAATTTGATGTAAATTACCAGTACCCTTGAGGATCGATTTATAAGGTTAAGGATCATTTTAAACTAAACCAAGTTAAACAAACATAAATTGTACAATAAAAACTATTTTTAATAGTCTACAGCTTCAATGATAGTTCATTTAAACATTTTATCGAATAATTTGAATTGTTTACAATTTGCATAACCTATTCAGAAATGTCATGTAACTGTGACATTGACAGTCAACTGACAGAAGTCAAGAACAAGAATTCAATACTGAATTCAATCATTAGGTTATTATTTTATTGCTCTGCACAACATTATGATAATTAGCTTTGCCATTATTACCTTTCTATTAATAATATCCGTTTGAACTCTAAAGTTGATAATTTTATAGATATTCCAAAATAAGAAAGCAGCCCAGGGACGCTAGCTGCCGGCAATGTTGCAACTGAACTAGTGAGCTCCGTGTCATAGTCCCAAAGGTATGTTGTATTGTTAAAACTTCAAGATAATTCTAGAGGTCGAAGAAACTCCTTAGAAACTTTATTGTCATCATAATAATCTTAATCTACAAAAACGGTTTTTCAAATTATAACAGCGCCATCTGTTACTTTTACTTTAAACTAAGCCAACTCATGTAAAGTGAGAGGCAATCAGTCATCTGTCACTGCGATACTTCCTAAATTTCTACAATAGATGTCACTAGTAGAGATCTTAAATTAAAAATAAACAATCTACGAAACAACAATGATGATTGTGTAGTCCAGTGTAGTCATGTTATGCAGTTGTCGATAATAATGTAAACGATGCTTTTATTTTATTATTTGTTACAACTAATGATTAATTGCAATGGATTAATTTAACTGGCTCAGCTACGTCAAGCAAGTTGAAATAGTCAAGAGTCCCATTAAATGTGATGCTGCTTCGTAAACATTTTTGACTCGGCGATCTGAACCGGCGAATAGGTACCTACCTACCAAGAGCAGTAGTATTTTTAACCGACTCCTAAAAAAGGAGGAGGTTAGAGCTAGTATTACCTAATTATTTTTTATTACTAACACGCTATTGCCACCTTTAGTTGAATTTGATTGCACAATGAAAATACTATTGACAGCAGATTTGAAAATGGAAAATAAACAAAACACAATCAAAGTGTTATTAACAAAACAAAATTGGACTATGACAATGTCAAAACGGCTTTGTATCTTTCCCCAAAACGTACGTACATAGGTATTCTGAGAGCAAACGATTAGTATTAACTTTACTGTGAAGGAGTAAGGACATGGAAGAAGTAAAACATTTTAGAGAATAGAAGTAAGCCTAGTCATAAAGTGAATTTATACTTTGCACGCGTGAGAGCAAGACAGAATTATATTGTGCTCTCGCTTAAACTCACGAAGCGATGGATAACAAAATGGCGTCGGCCTGTCGCAATTTGCCCGCGAGGCAACCTACACACGCACAAAAATAAAGTCCATTTGAATATCTGCTTTCCTTCGAGAGAGTTCGTTGACGGTTGGCGCCCTCATCCTGTTTTACCGCTTAACTGCAGTTTCTGAAGAAGACTGGTAAGTTCACTTACCTATCTTGTTTAGTAATATGTAGGTAATAATAAATTATTATTTAAAAAAGAACCCACAACGATATTCAATAAATAGGTACAAAAAAAAACCCATGAAATATATCGGGCAACTTCAGAGAAGACTAACAAATCTTCTGTCAGGTATTCAAGGCCAACCGGAAACGGCAGGTCTTTTTTTGGAGAAGTAGGTAGGCAGACCTACTAACAGGTACATGTCTACTTATAATTATTTCTGCATCAGCAATGTTGGTCCGCAAAAATGGCAATGAATTAGGTGACTTTTAAACTCCTACTGCACCTTAAAAGCATAATCTAGTAGCTGTTGGTACATTTATATCAGCAGCTATTGAAAGCATGGCAAACTGGCAACGTCGCAATTGTTCAACCAACCAGGCAACGTTGATATTTGGTACGCGGTTCGCCACGAAATGGACGCTTCGCTTCATCTGATAATTTTATAGATTCCAATGTTGTATGAATTTCATTATAGTTTAGTTGCCAAGCTGAAGCGTCAATTAACTGTATTTTCTTTAATCAGTTTAAAGCTGGTCCTAGCCACTCCGAGCAAACATGACATTGAGTGTGCAAAATTGATATGCTGGGTGTCTGGCGGGCTGGCAATGCCGATGCCGTCACGAACTTGTTTGTGCAGCGTTGCCAAACCGCTGCCGTTCTGCTAACATTACCTACCTATCTAGGTACTTATAATACCTTTGTTTCTGCCAGTTGTGATAGGTGGTTATGATATGCAGCTTCTCCGTGCTGTTCTATTGATTGATAGGTCTGTTGGCTGTTCTTTTCAGTAAAACAAGCTGATTCAGTGTTTTTTTTACAATTATATTATCGAACGAGAATTAATGCTATGTATTAATTCTCGCAAACTTATGGTTCATACTATAATAAGATTTTTTTCGTTTTCTGAGCATCACACTGTAAGTGATATAGTCCTAAGCCCATAATCATTCTTCCAAAAATTGGAAATGTCAGATTACTATTAAAATGTTTATGTTCAGCCATCTTGTCTGCTGTCAAGCACATTGTATTGTGACTGACGTAATTCCTCCTATCTTGCTTACTCCTACGTATTTGCGAATGTTCAGCCTCGCTCTATCTTTTTAATGCGCCATTTTTGTTAATTTCTAGTTATGTACTGCTTGTTTTACATACTTACTTGCGTAGGTATATTTAGGTTAGGTTATCATAAAATTATTAAAAACCGTTCGTTACCCTTTTCAGTCACTATGACTAAAAAAAAAGGTGATCAGGCAGTTCTTTAAATAGAGTCAAATATTATTATTTATTTTTCAAATTCCAGCACTAATCGTTCTAAGTAAATTTTTCATTTCTCTATCGCCGATAGCTTTTGTTGTTTTGCGTCCATTTCCGACTCTATCTATACGATTGTTTCGCGCGCCCCAACATAAAATACAATGTATGCTGTGTTCATAGTTTTGTACCCTTTACATTATGGTGTTAACGGGGTTCAATGTGTTCGCAAGCAAGGAGATAGGTCAGAATAATTTACTATCGATCAAAATTATACTTGTCTTTTGGTCAAACTAATTTATTACGGTATTTAGATCGATAAATAATGGAAAAAATATTAGTATGAAAAGGAAGACGAAATCATTTGAACCACAACCAGGGAAATGACAAAAGTTGCACCTGACAGGCAGGTGACAAGAGTTTACCATGACTTTGTTTGAGTAAAATTGATCCAAGTCAAAATAAAATTCTTCCGAAGGTCGCCGGATTAATATTTGCCAAGTTAGTAATAAATTATTCTTTAAATAACAGATTGTTTGGCATGGCATCTCCCTTGTCCTTATTCCTTAGATTCTGTAAAGAACTGCCTATTAAAAATAAGAAACTGGATGTTTTCGTGGTCAAGAAATCATCAAGCCTTTTCTGACTTCCGAATTCCAAAATGCGTATTTGGAGGACCGACCTGCTGATGGGAACAAAAATTTAGGTTTTAAAACATTTACAAAGCATTTGCAAACATTCTATTTTATAAAATGACGTATAAAACTGACGTATAGCGCTGGTCGGGAATGCTCGGCTTCGATCGTGTGATCTCGGCAACGAGTCAAACGACCCACTCGACTTGGACGGAGTCGTAAGAACGGCAACGTGTTGCCCATTCTTGTACAGTTCATAATATAGAACTATTTTTGTGATTTTTCTTCCATATTACTTGTTATTTTCTTATAGAAATGTGTGCTAAAACTATATAGACTTGAGTGCCCTAGTATTATCTTATTTTTTCGAACTCTGGCCAATACTAATCAAAGGATTAAAGATCGTTTTAGGCAGAACCCGAACGCCATGACAGCGCACGATGTCTCATTGACATTGACTCTTAATTTAGGCTCGGAAATTTTGCAAATTGAACTACAACAAGTTAATGCTCTAAACAAAATGTAATGACTGATACTCTTTTTCGTAGTGATGATTCATTTACAGAGTATTTCGAGGAAAATATAATATTTTCCATTAAAATGCAAAATGTAAATTTCAAAAGCTTCAATTTGCTAGTCGTCTGAGCTCTAACATCACCCTTTATCAACTGGAAACAGAAGTAGAACGCAAGAGAACGAGAGCCCGATAACGTAACGTGACCTCGCTGTTATTGTACAGAGTAATGAACAAACCCAGGGGCAACACTCGCGACTTATCGCTAGCGGCTTGCTTTTCCTTTCTTCCATTAGGAACGGTAATATTGCTATCTCGCTCTTGCGCGTCCATCCGTAATTCACCGGCGCAAAACTCGATTCTCTACGGAGCCACTACTCTGTGCATTTAGTTCGTGTTTCGTCTGACGCTCTCTGTCGGCCACGTTCGCCACAATGCGGCCGCCATTTTCTTCTCTCTCTATCTGCTGTCAGTGTCGCTTCGGACGCGGAACCGGACACCCGTATAATTTTGTATTTTGTATTCTTCTCGTCTATTCTTCTACTTCTGTTATCTCTTGCGCAGTCATTTAGGTGAGTGATTGTAAACATTAGGTATGACATTATTATTATTTCTGATTATTAGAATTATTTTATGGCTTCTTTAATTTATGTTTTTAAGTAGCGCTATTTGTTTTGTTTGTGTTATTTTTATTAATCAGTTATATTGTTGTTTTAATATTGATTCATTATTACTTCTTGTTTATTTTATTATTATTTTTATTTACTACATATTTTCCCGTCCTATATAATTTAGTTGATATTTCATTATTGTTTATTTTTTGTGTCGTAAACGTTTGTGCTAGTTTTACCTGTCAAACGTAACCAAGCGATTATAGCCTTTATGCGGAAGGCGTAACACTCATAATTGAATGCACTTAGACAAGTTTATCGCATGCTTTATCACATATTTTTATTTCTTCTAATTTTTCACTTGTCTGATTTAGAAATAGATTGTACGCGTATTATTATTGTGTTTAATGCAATAGTCCTAAATCAGATTTAGTCATACCTACATGAGTTTTTTTTTAATTAGTTTTTTTTTTGGCATGATCAGTCTTAACATTCTGACATTTTCTTTTGTTTTTTTTTACCTTTATACAAAGAATAATAAGTATTGAAAAAAAAAATTGTAAAAATAAAGTTTGTTCGATCGATAGTCCGCGGACCATCATTACGGATTAAAGCAATTCTTCTTTTATAACAACATTTTGAAATTTTCAATACTTACTACTTTTTTTATATTTTTGCTGACACTGACTCCCGTTCAATAGCCCGTACTCACTACTTTCCACATTCACCTCGTTCCGTTTATTTTCGTCTGTCCTCGAGGAATATCTCTCTATCTCTGTCTTGCTCGCGTTGCGCGCGCCAATGGCGAATGCAACAGCAGTCTGTCATGTGTTTAGTCTTTGAAACGCTGGTGCAGCTCACCACCAAGCGAGCGGGGAATTTATTCCGGTATTTCGCACGACAGAACGGATAGCCGCCATCTTGTTATGATGATCGAAAACATTGTGTAGTAGTTTTTAGATTTTTAACGTTTAATCGGGCCCTTTTTTAACGTTTTTTGGTATCGATATTGTCTTAGATTTTGCGGCAGTGGCCCTGACACTTTTTTATATTGCGTACAGAGGGACTTTTTAGTAGAAACACATACACTACTTGTGGGACCACAAGGATCTAGTCCGATCACTGGGCGCTGTCGATGTCGGCAGAAAATGACAGACTTCTCCTTGTCACTTATCATAGTGATTTTGTTAGATCGATCCTTTTGATCAGTTAAGTTTGGCACTAAACTATCATCATACCTAAGTATTAATCATGCTATTATTAGAATGACGAAAATTGGTAATAGTAATGAAATAACCTCAAAAATATTATTTAAATATCTATAAAAAAAAAGATTCCCACACATGTAGGGGTTGATGTTCATCACTCTAGGTATTGATATTAGTTGTAACCGAATTTGGATCCATTCTGTATTATGTTGGTAATAGAAAAAAAAAAAACAAAAAATGTTTTTTTTTATAATTTCTAATGGATTTTAAAAAAAAAAACAATGGATCGTCAACATTTTTTGCAAAAAAAAAATCGTAACGAAGTTTATAAATTACGCGGTTTTCAATAAATGGTGCTCCTCAACATTTTGATTGCCTACTCTTCTGACCGTGGATATTTCTTGTGGTCTTGTGCGAGGAGGGGGAAGTCCAAAAAAAAAGATAAATGAATTGTGTGAGGGATGATAGGCTGACAGGAGGGTATGGAAGGGAAATACATTTTGCGCACAAGTAGGACGAGGGCGGGGGCCTATTTAGATGATATTTTAGAAGTAGGATTTAATATTTTATTACACTTTTCTATGTTTTTGATGCACAATGAATTATTGACACGCGGTCAAAATTAATTAGTCAGCGAAACTTGCGATGAGTCGGTAGGTATATTCGATATTTAAACACGGAAAAGTAAACAAAAAAAAAGGTCAATGACCATTGGTAGTGTAGTTTTTCAGTATGTGGTAAAAAAAAACTTTTTTTTTTCGTGTTTTAGACATATCAGTGCCCATCAGGTCAGTAAAGCTTACAAAAATAAAATAAAACAGATTTTAAAGTTGCGGTGATATAATTTTTTTAAGGTAAACTGCGGTCATTGACCCTCAAAATGTCACCTATCACGCCTCCCGTGTTTCGCTAGCTTATTAAATTTTACCTTGAATTCAGGCAAAAATCAAGTAATTTATTCAAATTAGCCTAATAATCAGCACTTTTTGAATAGTCAAAGTTTACATGAGTTTGTCCCCGCCCTTCGCCAAATTCTAGTGGTTTAGCTGGGAAGATGTCGGACTCCCCAGTGTCAAGCGTAGGGTAACCTATTGGACAAATATAAAGGGTTTAAACGGACCCATCACAAAGCTGTCAACCAGGATCTGTTCATTCTGTACTAAACAACACTAACTAAGTAACACTGCGCAAAAAGGATTACTGGGATACAAATTTATTATTGCGTTCAAAATTACGGTTTACGGTACCGTTCAATGTAACGCACTCAAAACATTGTACAGGGATTATGGGGGTATTTAAAATAAAATAACAACTTTAAAAAAAAACGGACGAAAAAGTTGGAGCTTTGACCTTCAATATCTCCGTAATTAAAGGGTGCCCAATTATGTTTCAGTACAAAAAAATATCGTAATGACGGGAAGAATAAGTGCCCCCGGGCTTCGCTAAGGGTGTTGTTACACCCCTTATAGGTATGGTGAAATGGTGACCGACTTATTAAAGAAATCTTAGAGGAAGGAGGAGAGGATATCACGGTAACAGTAACAAAAATAATACAAATCAATAGTCCCAGAAATAACAACGTTGCTAGGCACTCCTACGACAAAAAGAATTTGATCTTTTATAGGAACCAATCCGCTTATGACGCTAAGTTTCAGAAATATACAGGCTGTTCATATTTATCTAACATTCGGAGAAAAAAAGAAACTCGTTTCGTAAATGATCTGCTGATCGCGTCATTTGTATAGGAAATTAATTATTTTTATGCGAATTTCCAAAAGTCATAGTACAAAAGTTATTAAATGTGATTTAAACGTTACGGCTAATAGCCGAAGTGAGGCTACACCTAGTTTTAGCCGGCTAAACCTAGGTGCGGCTGGTTAAACTTAGATGTATCCTACTTATCTTCGGTTAAAACAGGCGTTTGGTCACAGTTCTTCTAACCTAACCTAACCTAATCTATTTGGTCGGTGTGTCTTAGTAATAAAAAGGATACACAACTGCAACCGGCCGCACCTAGGTTTAGCCGGCCAGAACTAGGTGTAGCCGCACTTCGGCTTTTAGCCGTAACATAAATAAGCCACCTGTAATAGATTGTTATTTGTGTTTTTTTTTCAATAACCCTATAAAGAGACACGTTTTAGATATTTGCAACCTTGAAATACTTGCGACTGAGCAACCGATGGTCGAATTAACAAAACTTAAGGATGCGGAGCTTTTCCGTTAGCTGCTAATGTAGGGCCTATAAGTTCTAGCGTGTACCTAGTTTTAATTTGATTGTATTTCTTGATGGTGCATCCAGAGATACTCCGGGTTTTGCCATCAGCATCTCTCGGATGTTAATATAACCTGGATTATGAATGGAGTCTCCTGTAACATGGTGCTTAAACATAAATGAGGGTGGACTCCTCGGCCTAATCCTTCATGGATTACATTTACGATGTTATGTACTAAATGGACTTTCATTACCACCATGTCTAAGTGTCACTGATGAAGTGACGGCATTTTCTCCCGTTCAGAACTTAGTAATATCTAGAAAGTTTGCCTAGATATAGAATTGGTGGTTTCTTTTTAGGGTTCCTTACCCGAAGGGTAACCAACGGGACCCTATTACTAAGCTTGTGCTGGCCGTCCGTCTGTCTGTCAGGGGGCTGTATCTCATGGTAGGTAGACAGTTGAAATTTTCACACAATGTGTATTTCTGTTAATATAACAATATCAATATCTGCCGCTATAACAACAAATAATCAAATTAAAGGGGGCTCCCCTTCTACGATGGTACGGAAGCCTTCATGCGCGAGTCTGACTCGAACTTGACCGGTTTTTTAAGTATGACGCATCAGGTATTTTGAAATCTTAATAGGTCTTTTTCTTTTGAATAGGAACTACTTTTTAGCAACGATTGTTTTTACTCTAGTAATGGCATTACAGCCTAGTTTTTATACCGTTTCACGCCAAAAGCCATACTTCCGAAAGCAATACTGTTTGTTTTACCTTTTTTGATGGAAAGATGTGGCTAAAGGATCTGACTCGGGAAGTATTACGTTCCCGTGGGATGATTTCCGACCCCCACGCTGCCTTAATCCAGTGGGTTTAGTTTAGAATCTTATTAGGGACAAGTATTCTAATAAAATGGCTATAGTATATAAGAATTCTACTAAATTCTGTTACAAATTCTCATTCATATTTCGTTACCGGAATAGTCTCATTTCTCATTCGGCTATGAAAAACAAGTCGATCTTTCTCGATCTCATGGAACTAATCAGCATAGGAATCTGGGTTGCTGAACATCTTAGCTGTGTCTCCAGAATTAAGGGCGACGTAGTCAATTAGTTGGTGTTCTTTTTTGTTAAGCATAAGAAAATGGCTCTTCCTAGATTTTCATTTGGGGCAGATACTGGGCGGTGAACTCTTTGTAGGGCGTAGTTTTGCGCAGTGCGTGGTTTTAATAGAACCTGTTCTAGTACTTTTTCCTTCATTTCCTGATCCATCTACTCTATAACCGGTACATTTAGCTAATTCTTAATGTAGCATACAAGGCACAACGTGCGCAACAAAAGTTTCTCCTTTCAATTATCCAGGTTGGATTGATTTTTGTGTAATAGAAGCCATTGATCACGAGGCCGCGTTCCGCGCATGCGGTGTCGTGAAGTGCAGAGCCAATGAACAGGACTGTCTACTGGTTGAGTTGTTGGCAGGTTTTATCACGGAAAGGTTTTCGCTTGAAATGCTTGTTTCGGTCTTCTTCTCATAGATGGCATTGACCATGATTATCGTAAATGATATCAGGATATTGAAACGCGAAACGATTCGAGTCGGCTACACATTTTGTTTGATAGATCAAATTAAAGATTTACATAGATGATGTCATCACTATTTTTTTTTAAATTGCAAAATGGGCCTGCTGTTGACTTCGATCACGCCTGATGGAAAGCTATGGATGAGGTCTATGATGGAACGAGCGTGCTCAGAAGATACCTATTCGCTAAATAAATTGCTTAGATCTTTTTTATTTCTGTTTCAGGTGTGGCGTCTTCTTCTTTGAAGATAAGGAAATGTTAAACAATGCAATTAATTCTCAATTCTGAGCCTGCTTTAGATATACAAAGAGACATGTCCGCGATCGAAGAAATTCATACTGAGAAAATTGTAAATATTGAAAAACTTATTGAGGAAAATTGCAACGGGAACAAAGAAAACATCGGAGAGGACAATGTTATTAGTAGTGATGAAAAAAATAAAGATGTCATAAATACAGAAACAGAAGACTTACCCAACTTGCCGATTGACACAAGATTGGAAAATACTGACGACGAGTCGAGTATCGGGGTCGCAATTACAGAAGAAACTTGTAAAGTAAGCATTCCGGACACGAATGGTACGCAAAAAGAAGAATCTCAGAAATATGCCACTGATGAAGAAATTCAGTGCACAAGCCCAATTGAAAAGGAATCGGAAGAAAAATCTGCAGAGATAGTTCAAGAAACTATTGTGGAAGATAAAGAAGAAATAATTAGCCTTGAACAGGAGCCTGCGTCATCTTTAGAACCAGGACCTGTAGACCAAATTCCAGATATCACAGAAAATAAATCTGAAAATATTAAACCAGAAAATAATGAAACAAAAATTAAAGAAGATTTGCCTGGTACTAAAGATGACCTGGAGGTTATAGATGAACAAACTGAAACTCATACTATATGCGAGACTAAACCTGTGGTAGAATTAAAAGAACCGGTACCTGATGTACAATTAGAAGAACCAGTAAGTACTACTGAAAATGACGACAAACCTTTAGAGTCTTCTGAAAATGACGACAAACCTTTAGAGTCTTCTGAAAATAAAGACAAACCAGAATCTTCTGAACACAAAGAAAAAAAATTAGATGAGATCAAGAATGAGATAAAAGAACCAGTCTGTGATTCTACTGATGACATATTAAGCAATGGTGCCCGTGATCCATCACCCATCGAGTTAAAAGATGACATGGACGTGGAAGAAATTGTGGAAACAGCAAAGAGCAAAGAAAAAGATACCGATTCACAAACAAAAGAAAATACCTCTGCTCCTGTTAGTAGTATTATAGATAAACCTATTTTGTGTAAGCTTTCTAATACACTAGACATATTGTCCGATGATGACGAAGATGCGGATGAGCCTCTGAAAGAGGAACCCCCTAAGCCAATAGATTTAAATGAAAAGCAATGCATTAATATAGAAGATGATGATGATATCATGCTCATTGATGAGGACACAACTAAGACTGAAACACCCCAACCTGTAAATATTAGTAGTAAAGAAGATAGTCCAATCACCACAGAAGACAAAACTGATTCAGAAATCAGAGAAAAAACTCCTGAAATGACCGACTTTGATGAGAAAGGTTAGTTAAACTTCTTTTATAAAAAGACCACTCAGTATAATAAATAAATGAATATTTGTTTATAACTGATTGCCACTTGGGTAACTTTTAAATAATTAATCAAAAGGAGTAGTCAGTCTTCATCTACTTGAACTCTCTGGTTTCAAGTTATTTTGAGACCTTTGTTAGCCCATATAGTTCACTCCCCAAAGCATTCAGCATAATAATAAATTTCTCGTTTCCTTTTCCAGATTCGACACATTCAGAAAAGGTAAAGAATACTAATTCGCAAAGCAATATAAATGATAAAGAAGAAGACAAACCATTTGAACCAGTCTCATCTGACTTGCCACTACTTCCAGACAATTTCCTCAAATCTGCCAAGAAGAGTATATCTGATATGACGCGGGAAGATTTAGAGGAATTCTGCATACTCAGAATAGTAGAGAGTATCGTTGACAGAAGCAATTTAAGTGAAATTAAAAATAAACTTAAAACAGTGGCTCAGGGTATGGAGGAATACAGGAAAAAAACCATGACGCTAACAAAACAGAATCGAGATCTACAAGTCGTTTTGAAGTCCATACAGGAGGAACAGAAAAAGAATTTACCAGGCACACCTATAACACCCCTAAAGATAACCCGGTCTGTGGGCATGCAAGTTTATATGGAAAAATCAGGGCCTCGAAGAAAAAACCTTGCGCAGCTACAAAACTCCACCAACTCCAGACAAAGTACTAAAAGTTTTTCAAATACAAACCTTCGGCCGAAACAACCTGCTGCCACCACCCAGCCCATACCTGTACCTAGGCTTGTGCCTGCCAGCCCCGCTATGAAATCTCCAAGTACGATACCAATGGTGAATCAAATAGTTGCTGCCAAAGTTGTCCCTCCCATGCCAAATGGAATTAAAAACCCATCACCTTCTCAGAAAGTAGGCGAAAAAAGGCAGCGTAATAGAAATTTGTCTGTGACAGTAGATCTGACGGAAGATGAACCACCAGCTAAAGTTAACAATCGGACATCACCTGCACCTCCAGTTCGATTAGTTCCTTCTCAAACTCTGATGGCAAACCCAAGACAGGCGTTCCCAGCAGCTGTTAGCAGTCCAAGAAAAGTGTACATTCCTATAAGTGGTCCACAGAATCAAAATATAAGGTCTGGACAGACTATCATGTTAAAGACTGTTCCTTCACCAGGTAAGTCATCTACAATAATTATAACAAAGACACTCAATTGTTGTTTAGAACTAAATGATATTTAATGTGCATATTGTGTATGTTTGTGTTCCAGGTTTAAGACCAAGGATTCCTAGTACTCAAGTGGGAAGACCTGCTACAACAGTAAGGGTAACTAAACATCCAGCTCCTTTGCCTGACGCCATGAAGCAGTACCAGCCACCAAATTGGAAAGCGTTACCACCAGCGCCAGATCTCAAACTATCAAAAGTAGAAAACGGAATAGTCATTTCATGGAAAATTGAAGGCTATCAAGAGGACAGTTACGAAGAAATAGCGAGTTATCAGTTGTATGCGTATCAAGAAACGTCTTCTCCTCCCAGCACAGCGTTATGGAAGAAGATTGGAGATGTAAAAGCACTGCCTTTACCCATGGCGTGCACCTTGACGCAATTCATGGCTGGCTTCAAGTACTTCTTTGCTGTTCGGGCGGTAGATATCAGATCGCGGCTTGGACCGTTCAGTTTACCCGGAAGCATACTCTTGCTGAATAAATTGTAAGACTGATTAAGTGAATGGACCATGTGTACGATGTGCAAGTGTAATTGAATATAATTATCTTCTTGTTGTGTTAGTTATTTATTTATTGTGTAAATGTCAGTCATTCGTTTAAACATTTTTACGTGCGGTTTTTCTTTTTTTATCTAATGTCATCACCATGTGACACTAACTAGATAAAAATATTTTACTTTTTGATTAGGTCGACAAACTAAGATCCAGTGATTTCTTTTAGTTGTTAAATATCTCTGTTGAATTTTATTTTTAAATAATTGTACTGTTTTCTAACGAAAAGTCTCACTGTTGACTGCAATATTGATCTTTTGAACAATTCAAATAGTAGTGCAATGTAAGTAGTTAATATTAAATAGGTAGGTAAGGTATTATCGATAAAAATAATAGTAAAATTGTAATTTACACCTAGGCATGTTTAGACGAAATATTGAATTGTAAAATTCTTGTCTTACATAATTTTGTCTGCAGTACCCTTGGAGGACACTCCGGAATCCTACTCGTGATTACAGATTTAAAATCTACTTGTTTTTTTTTATTTTTACTATTTGGAAGTGATATGCTAAAAATAAACCTAAGAATGGCGTTTCGTACAAATTTATCACAAAAATGATAAAAAAAAAGTCTTCATAACTCTTCAAAGGACCATAGCGTGATACCGAAAAAAAAATGGTTATCTAATAACCTCCCAGGAACAAATAAAATCAAGGAACATCTTAACACTTCTAGAGATAGGGCTGCAGATATAAAATCATCATGGTCCATTTATCAATTGTCTGTGCTGGTCATTTAAAGCCCATAGTTTTAAAATGAATTTATTATCTGTGAATCTTTGTTGTCGAGTGACGTTTAACAGGGTGGACTGGAAATCAAAATTACACCAATTTAGTATATTTGGTTGTTTAAATGTTGGTCAGCACATTATATATTAGAAGTTTTATAAAAAAAGTACGCACATTTATTAACAATAGCAATCATCAATTGGATCCTCTTCCTGCCCTTGTCACATTTTACTTGGGGTCGGCACACGCGACACCTCTTTTCTTGCATTCTTCAAAGTCAGCTGACACGCCTTCATTTCGTCTTCTTTCTTTCTTATCATTCGCTACAGAAACCACCCATTTTAAACGATGTACCAGGTACAGAACCTACATCCTTTGACTGAGCGGTTGTTGGTTTTCAGTCGTACCCATGTCCTAGGAATTTATTAATGCGGGACAGAGGAAAAGCTGCTTATGTTTCGTACTTTTACGTGATTCATGAACAATATTGAAATTTATTTTGGTTTGGATTCTTCCGAATATGCCCGGGTAAGCCACATAGCCCATGTCGTGCTTACAAGCGCGGCTAGCATGCTGTGCATGCCTCACAAAGTCATAAGGAGGTTCAATGACTGGGTTCACAATTTGGTGGTTTGGTAAAGTGATAATTTAGCATGTTACATTCGTATGTCAATCAACATGATTGAGGAAGGACATCGTGATCCTAAGGGCCTAAATATAGTATTTTGATGTAGCCCAGAAATGAATAAAGTTATAGAAACCAGCTCCTCACATTGTTTTGGTTTTTGTATTCGTATTATTTATTTTTCAAGTGTTCTTGTTTATTCATTTTTCTTACTTACTTTTTACATTTTTATAAATATTACTATATAAAATAAAAAACAGTGAAAGATATAGAAGAATATTATCCCAATCAATCGGTTTCTCTAGAGAAAGGAACGTCCTAACAATACGAGCCGTGTTCAGGAGTACCGCTTTCTGAATCAAGTTCTTGATTCTGTTGCCCAACAAGAGCCTTCTTAGATATTGGTTATTCATTTTTATCGTCTGAATAGTAGAATTCTGATTACATTTATATGTTATCCCCACAGCCGTCACTGTCAAGGCACTGTCAGCTGAAAGATTTTTCGTTTTGTTTGGTTGGCAATGATATTGTTCCAGTTTGGCAGTTTTCGATAGGTTCGCGTAGCAGTGGTTCGCTTATTTGCTTATCGCAAATTTTAAGGTATTCCAAACGAAAAAGACGCAAAACATTCTAGATCATTTGTATTTTAGTAGTGAATCAAAGTAGTTTCATGTGAATACATAGAATGTTAAGTAAAACTAGTGTTTTAATCTGGTATACTTGAGATTGTTTGACGTAGGTAGTTGACATATCGTTTCGCAAGTAGTCTCACGGAGGTGGTTTATTTGTGTACAATCTGTTTCTGTGGAAGATATCCGCGCAGATTTTAGTGATTTGTGAAAAGTGTGTTTTGTGTTATGGTCAAAGGATCGAAGATTCCTTAGTGCGGTCATTAAATAGTGCGTGATGTGAAGGTAGTGGGTGAAGTTAATCAAGTTAGGTGTCCTTGTTGAGTGAGGTATTGGTGTTTGTTTGCGTCCCTGCGCCGTGAGAGCCATGCTGGCTCGTTCGTGCCGCTGCGACGTTGATGCACGACCGGTACGGATACTTGTTTTTTTGTTGTGTTTCAAGTAATCTTACTTTTATTTACTCTTAGCGTTAGAGCTGGCATTTTGGACGCTTTCCATTGCTCGATGTGGTTGCTGCACTTACTACTGCATCTGTAAAATTAGTAAAAGATAGAAATAGAAAACACTTTTTTGTACACCAAAATTGCTAAAGAGCTCTTACAATATTCTAGTATTTTTTATCGCTCTACAAACAGATGTATCAATAAACTTGAATAGTTAATTAAATACATCAGTATAATCATGATTTAGCAACTCCAGACTTGATTTAGTTTCCTTTGTATTATACCATTATAGGTGTTTATTACAATCAAATACTCACCTGCCATATCTGTAACTAGATTATACATTATGATTATAAAGATTTATTTACTTATTGGATTTACGGTCTTCTGGTATGGGCTTACTGTTTTATATTAAAGTGAAGGGTTTGTTGAAAATGTGTTGTTAATCACTTGTTAATATGTAGTAGATAAATAGATACATGTACATACTTTGTCTTACTCCACTGGTTTGTTGTTCGGCTAGTATTGGTTACATCAATCAGAAGGTTGCAAATCCTAGCTATGGTGAGGTCTTGAGTCCAATTCCTAGGTTGCTTGCACCTTGTTTTGTGAGCTTTAAACAAAACTGGCGAAATATAATTATGTGTACTATAGGTAAACCCTTCGGTGATAACAGAAGTGGGGTTAGTTATGTGTTCTTCTATAATATCATTATAGTAGATTGCTGTTTTCATAAGTTGGTTAACAACAGCTGTCTAATGTCACAGTATAAATATATACAGTATTATGACTCGGCCCTGTCCTTGAAATAATAACCTACAGCCAGGCGGTATGTTCTCAAGCGACGGGGCTGCCGCACTTACAGTATTTTAATTTCATCTACTAGTTGAGTTTCTTTTTAGTTTTGTGATTCTAAATACTATATTTTTTTTTTTTTTAAATGAAGTTATTTGTGAATGAAATAAGAAGTGTTCAATAAAAAATACAAGTTGTGTCTTTTGATTAGTAGATTTAATAAAAATTATAAATTCGAGACTTTTAACGCAAGCGTAGGTACGTAAATCACTTGTCACTTTTTTCACCCTATCCACTTATTTATTAATTAATCCAGGTATTTGACTCAGTGGTAAAAGCGAAATACCTACCTATTAAAAAATAAACAAATTACGAAATAACAAATTCTTATTTGAATCAAATATTAGCAAATCGCATGCTTACTACTTACAAAACCATCACAACGTTGGTTCGTCAGTGCGCCGCATTCGTGACTTCTTGGGTACTAAGTGGGTACCAGACTCGAAGCGTGTAGGTATGACTCGCGTTCCGACCGTTTGTATGAAGGTACTGTTGAAAGAAAGTACAGTACTGTAGATATTATTTTCGTGCTAGTGTGCTTTTAGGTAAAGTAAGAAAGAAAGAAAATAAATTTATTTGGCACATGCCACAAGTGCACACAGTATAAAAATATAACAAATAAAAAACAGAAAATTAAAAAACTTAAATCTAAACAAAAAAAAAATAGAATAGTGTGACACTGTGTGCCTCACGGCTGCTCCAAATAGGCCCAGTTCAGCAAAATGCCGGACAACTAGTGCCCGACGCTGGTTTTCAACTGGACCTGAAAGTATGGAAAGAATCACAAAGAAAGTAGGTAATTAATTCAGCAAAAATAAGGCAATGTGTTTTTCATCAATCACTAAGTATATCGACAACTGATTTTTATCAAGTTCTGATAATAATGTTAATTGCTACCCATGACAGACCTGATAAAGTTGTTGTTTTGTACTGACTGCAGTTTTATATGCATAAATACTAACATCATTTTTGTACCCTTGTTTCTGTGTTATTTGGGGACAGCACAACATATAGGTGGAAGGGACATGGGATATTGACACAAACATTTATTAGTTATTCAGGTTCTTATTCAAACCTGGTAATCAGGTAACGGTTTTTGTGTTGATGTCCGTTCCACACTTTATATTTTTTATATCCTTTTTTTTCTTCTGGAGTTGGATTAGTAGTTCTGAATGTTATCCCCTACATCTAAACTTAAAAACTTTACCTCTATAGTATTAGTTTAGATTTCTAACTTAAGGCATAAAAATTAATAACAAAGTGTAAACTTACCTGAAACATGCATTACTAATTAGAGAATAAGCATGACTCTGATCTTTAAAACAAATTGATCTTAAGTACTCATTACAAAAAAAAAATACAATTTAGTTGCAAAAAATATTTATTTCTAGTCATCAGTTTCTGAGGAAAAATAACACTGATGTTTAACAAGATCCAATGATAAGGCAAAATTGAATGACTATGGATGAAGTTGAATGGACTGCACAACATATTATATTCAAATTGGTACCTAGAATTGACACAATGGATGTAGGTATGCATGATTTGTTATGCAAATTGCAGTGATATGGTATTTTTGTTTTGTTAATACATCAAAACACTGTTTTGTTAGCTAGCTATTGCTGAAATAAATATGTTTGAAGTATACAGTATAATAATTAGATAAGGTAGCTTTATTTATTTTATTTTGTTTTGTTTCGGTAGCTTACAAAAAATGATAGAGAGGCAAACAACGACAAGCCATTTACAAGCCTCCAAAGTTAGAAGTAAAATATTGTTGCACAAACTAATAACTAAGCATAATATCAATAACTAAGCATCAGGTAGTAACAAAGAATAGGACTAAATTTAATATTAAATTAAATACCTGCACAAGCAGGCGCGCAGGTGTAACCACTATTTAAATCCTCCAATTATTTATTTAACACTTCAAGCACAAAGTACAGAAGCGGACTTAATACCAGACCAGGTAGATTCTATTCTCAGCAACTCCCATCCACCATTGTGTTCATATTGTATGGGCCTGTGGGGACAAAGTTTGTATGAATGAAAATCTCGAATTTTTTTCTAAGCACGTCTCATTTTCTTCGATCAGTACATTGCACCCATGCAAAGGTACATAAACCTTTCTGCAGTGAGTATAACCAATGTTGTTCACCTACGAATAATACATCTTTTGGTCTTTGCTGTATAACATGCACTCAAATATTTGCTATATCATGTGACCTGCGGGTATTGTACTTGACGTTTTTAAACAGAAGTTATTGTCTCTGGAAAATATTGAATGAATAAGATTCAGTTATTATCATTTAATCGAGAGTTACAATAATACTGTTGAGTGTTCATTGTGTGTGCTGTTTTGTAAAGTAATATTTATTTATTCTGTGGAGTCTGGACTTGTGTCCATCATCATTATCATCATTCACAGCCTGAACTCACCCCCTGCTGGGTATTAGCATCTCATTCTCTCACGTTTCTGTACCAACTTGAATTGTGCCCAGTTGATGGCAATAGGCTCACCCCTATCACACAGGACTTTAACATAACTGGCAAAATGTAAATGTACTATAGCATCTGTAGAAATATGTAGCTAAACTGCAAAGTCAGTTATTTTAATTACCAGAATTTTTGACATACAACTTAAAATGTGTGCTGTGGAATAACAAGACTAATTCGGATTTCTGCAAATATAGTTGTTATTAAGAAAAAATGGATTGTGTGTGGAGAAAGATTATAATATGAAAGAAAAAGGAGTATGTGATAGCGTGAATGAGGAATAAGGTAACACTGCAACAACAATTATTATCCCAGTAATTTACTTTGCAAACCTAACAATTTATTTTAACAATCATTTGAAAAATTTACTTCATCATCATCATCATTTCAGCCGAAAAGTCCACTGCTGGACATAGGCCTCCCCCAAGAAGGGGGGTTTTGCCATAATCGCCACGCTTGGCAGGCGGGTTGGCGATCGCAGTATGGTTGTTGTAGAATCAGAGAACGCTGCTGCCCATTCTCTGGTAAGTCCCTTAGTCGCCTTTTACGACACCCACGGGAAGATATGGGATGGTGCTATTCTTTACGTCCGGACACCATACAGAACAAAAAAAACATTGAAACACATGTGAAAAATTTACTTAATTAATAGTAATCCTAGCACCTACCTACATATTAGCTGTGCCCACTGGTGAGAAGGATGATTGAATTTACATAATTTAAAGGAAATTGGTTTTAATGAATAAATAATGCTGGTTAATGGTAACATTTAAGTAAAGCAATTTTACATATTGAATGAAAAACGTTCCAATAGCTAGAAACAAATACGAAAAAATTCAAAACTAATTTAAAAATATATTTATGTTGTTCTGTATGGTGTCCGGACGTAAAGAATAGCACCATCCCATATCTTCCCGTGGGTGTCGTAAGAGGCGACTAAGGGACTTACCAGAGAATGGGCAGCAGCATTCTCTGATTCTACATCAACCATACTGCGATCGCTAACCCGCCTGCCAAGCGTGGCGATTATGGCAAAACCTCTTGGGGGAGGCCTATGTCCAGCAGTGGACTTTTCGGCTGAAATGATGATGATGATGATGAATTTAAAAAAAAAATAGGACTACATTATGTGTGATCGTCACGGCCGCACCAAATAATGTCTGCAAATAATGTCGGACAGATGATGTGTGTGTTTAATTGATTTGTAAAAGAACATTTACCACAGTATAGATAGACGAAGTATAGTCTAACCAGCCAGCCAGGCCAGTAAGTACTTCTTAAAACAGGATATCGAGTGGTACTAGGGGTAACGCAAGAAAGCAGTTCTTCCGCACTCTGCTTTCGTAGCCACTTTCACTTGTATCGGTCCGGCGCAGGCGCCGCCCCTTGCTACTTTCGCCGACACCCGAGCGAATGTTTTGAACTCTGATACTTTGCTAATTAGTTTTAGTGATCGATTCAATTATTAATGTTGAGCAGTTTTTTTTCTGTTTTTGTACCGAAAAAGAAAGCACACCATCGAAAAAAGTGGGAGTAATGGGGGAGACCTTTTCCCAGAAGTGGGACAATACGGGCTAACTTAAAAAAAAATGCACCGAAAATAAATTGTGAAGCATAATGATCCCACTGCTGGATCATATAGGCCTCTTCTTGGTGTGAGGCCACGATACGATCTACCACGCTGTGGGCCAGCGTGTGGGTTATAAGATCAGGATGTCATATGTCTTCGAATTTAGTTCTAGAAAATGCTGGTTTCCGCAGGATCTTTTCCTTCAGCGTTTTGAGAGATGATAAAATCACACATAGTAAAGTACCTGGCTGGATAAAAACCTGCGATTTACAACTTGCAAGTCGCGGCCGTTTCTACTGAGCCACCATCACTCAGAGAAAAATAATGAAGATGGTCCTTTAAATTATTGGTTTCAACCAACCTTAAAGCCTGGTTTTCACAGGCCCAGTAGCTGGTGGACAGTGAAGGACAGTTACTGTCTGGCAGCTACTGGGTCCGTGAAAACAAAGTTGAGCCAGTACTGACAGGTCAGTTGCTGTTGGTCAGCTATTTCAAATTTTTCTTGTTTATGCTGTCTACTGACCTTCCCCCACTCCCACAAGGATAGCTACTGGGTCGTCACTCGCTCCATACGAACGCAACTTTAGTTAATGCCTGTACTGTTTGTACAGTGTAGGCACAAACAATCAGAATATGCAACAGATGATGTCATTTCTTTTAGATAACTTAGTAAACAAGTGGGTACTTACTTACGAGTAAGTAAGTAGGTGTCTGATAGGTTATTCGAATCCCTTCACTGATCCCCCATCTATCTAGCCTTGCAGGCCCAAAGGCGCCTAAGAAGCTGATTTTTACCGGCTTCACTTCGGGAACTAGGCACTCTACGTAGTGTCTTCTTAAGCCTTGTCCCTACTATGTTGGAATCACCATCCAATTCAGCGAATGCAGTCGATATCCACCCCATTACCCTGTTACTGGGTAACACGTCGATACCCCTTGTTTTCAACTTTTCGGGCTTCTGTCTGCTTTCAACTATTTTTAACAACTATTAAAGATCTTTAAATTTTAATGACATAAAGATCTTTGATAGTCGTACCGAGAACAACAGCTTATCATGATATGTATGACTTTGGTCAAAAATTTTAACACTACTTGACAGATTCTCGGACTTCTGACTGCCCATAACGACTGTCAAAAATAAATTGCAGCCAGGATCAACAGGCCAACAGCTTATTGTGAACCGATTTTGTCAGGATGAGGTGTTCAATTGTTTACGAAATATAGCCGTGGTCGCATGCCGCGGCAATAATAACGAACTTGTTTTGCGAATGCCAACACGACTGTGATTTCAATAATATTTTCTACTAGCTTTTACCCGCAACTTTGTCTGCTTGATTATACATATTTGAGTTTTAATACAAAAAAGTTGCCTTCACATGCTAATTTGAAGCATAGAGTAAAAACAAAAAAATAAAATTGTTTTTGTTTTAAAATTAAAAACATAATCATAAACTCGAAAGCGTGAGAAACAATAGCAAGACTAGACGTAACGTGTACGTACCACTCGAATCGCACGCGGATCTTTCTACAGGTTCCAGGCCATCTATCGGTACAGTGCTTTAGGCATGAAAATGTACAGACAAACATTTCGTATTAAATTATATGGATAACGTGGTGATACCACAGTTCTTTTTCCCCAACAACATACTTTGATCCAAGTTGAAGTATTAGCGAGGAAATGTTAACTTTTCGTAAAGGTTGATAAACTACAAAGGTTTGTTCGCAAACTGATGATAATTTGCTTTGTGCTTTTGCGAAAAAAAAATTTTTTACCAGTTGCCAAGGCCTTCTGAGCAAACAATCGGCTTAAAACCCAAAAAAAAACTTAATTGTCACTTGACTGATGATCTCACTTCATTCATTGTGGTAAGTGTGGTAACTCAGTAACTACGAAATCATTAAGTAATAGCTTCCTAGTACTATCAAATAAATGGAAAATTATTTCATTTACAATTAGACTGCAAATATTACATGTTACATAACATTTTTTGTTTGACATTAAGTACTTTCGAAGACAAAAGCGTCTGTCAATACATGTAAAGTTGGAGAATGAGAACCTTCATACTGAAAACATTTTGTCACAAAAAAAAATGACGCGTCAACGATGTAATCTTCAAGTGGTAATGACAATATTGACAATAACTTAATGTGACAAAGTCCAAAATTGTTCAATGTTGTCGTAATATCAAACAATCAATCAACTAATCCTATCACAGGCATCACAGCCAAAGACATTCAAATATTTACGAGCCATAGACTGGACAAGACGAAGAGAATTGTAATCCAATTCTTGTTCCTACTTAGTAACAAATCAGTCTGTCTAGTATCACACGTCTGCTTGTCAGGTAGCATTCGTGTGTCAAAATTAAAAATGTTCGAGATCAAAATGTTTGTATGAAAATATTCACAATGTCCGCTCAATAAGTCTTTCAAATCTCTTTGTTCACATCCCATCGCTGGACAAGACCTCTCACACACTGCGCCACAACAAGATACAAAGAATTTTTTTTTTTAATAAGGTTTTACAGTCATGCAATGAAATGAAATTAGGTCATTTTTATGTTAAACTGGAACAGCAAACAAGTTAATAATACATAGTCTGCATGCATGAAACTTTCTGACGTGTATATAAAACTTAACGGTCGTCGACAGGCCTAGTCAGAAGTTTCAAGGCTGGTTCCGTTCCTCGTTAAATTGCATGCAGCAAATATGTATGGAGACCCACATTTGCCAGTTAGGTCACGTTCAAAGTATCTTGGGGGCGAGCTTATTGCTAAGTACAAATCCAGGGTCCAAAGTTGCAGGTTGCTACGGAAAATTGACGATTTTATCAAAGACACACTTCGGGAGGATGCCGCAAATGGCAACGGGGACCGCTGCTCGATAGCTAAATGGACAGACCGCAACAACGCGCATGGTTTCTATAATCGAACGCTTCCGCAGATGGCGACATTGCTGACTGACGCTGCGTACTGCTGTTGCATTAGGAAATGTACCTTCAATCTTACCCACAGTTCCAATACAACCATTGGAATCTAAAGTAAATAAAAGGTAAAGGTGATGAAGCCTTTAGCCGGTTTATTTTCTGCACAGAAACACGAGCATATGCTCGTTATCGTGTGCCAATTACTGAGTGAGACATCCCCTCATTATATGTTTATTGCAAGCGTGGGATGTCTAGCACCTGGTGCTATAATGCACTGAAACATTTGCGATAGAGCTACAGCAAGAATTAGAAGTGAATCCGGAACAGTTACTGTAGCGCAGAACTTTAGATCAATCCAATCTGCCTATCGTAGTTCAATGATAGACATAGGCCTCTCAGAAGTCCGCCACCACAACACCTGGTCCGCCGCCTTCTGCTTCCAGTTTGTCCGTTTTAAGGTGGCGTCCCACCGATACGTGTCTCAACTCCAGGACTTTTTCGCTCTATCGGCCATCGGTCCATACTTATTCTTCAAGCTATCTCGGTACCTCCAGTTCTTTCCAGATTCTCCGGATCTTATCCTACATAGAGTTTGAATCAACTGTCTTATAATGTACCATTAGCTGCCTAGGCTATGTATACCGTATCGACGAGCCTTGTCGACCAACGACCTCGTAAAATCGAATCGTAAAGCCCCGCAAGAAATTGATCGCTGAAGAAAGATGTACAAAGAAGCCGACGAGTGCTACTAAATTTAACTTTTAACCCACATTCTGTAATAGGGTTCAATGACTTGCTTTTAAATCCAACCATGTGTTTATAGTTAGTACTGGCCCATTTTTTGTAATAGCACAAAACACAGTTCTTACTGTTGGTTTCTGCAATAAAATGTACCGATATGAATCTACGATGGTCGGAGTAAAGTGAAAATACACTGTGTTGTGTAAGGTTTATGATTTTAATATTTATTATTTAATGTTTTATCAAATCAAATCACTTTTATATAAATATTAAATTAATCTATATTTACATATTTATATATATCTGACTGGGTGATATATCAACACACAGCCCAAACCGCTGGTCCTTAAGACATGGAACTTGGAGGGTGTGTTCTTTGTGAAGAGTAAGTATCCACTAACAAAGGATTTTTGGGAATTCCACCCCTTAAGGGGTAAAATAAGGGATGGAAGTTTATATGAAAGTGCGTCAGTTTTGAAGTTAGGATCTTCAAATTTTGTGTTTAGGCTGACGATTGAAAATTAATTTATACGTGTCTCAGCGTTTTTGATAATTCTACCCCCGAAGGGTTAAAAAGAGGGCTGAAGGAGGAATGCTCCTACTCAATTTTGAACAACCGATTGGGTTGAAATTTTGCATAAACCTTTGCTTCTGGTGACAATACATTTTTATGACAGACATTCCTTAATCCGGCAGCCAGGATCGTCTCCTCAAGAGAGAACTCTTCAACGGTTAATAGTACGGACACGAAACTTTGTTAGGCGTTCTAATTTCGTTCGTTATCCTGCAGCCAGGATCGTCTTCTTATGAAGGAACTCCTCAACGATTACTAACGTTTTTAAAAAGGTATTTTTAAGTTGAAATCACTAATATTTCGGCTTATGGTTCGAAACTAACACAACGTAAATCATTGGTTTTTTTATTTATTTCAACCCACAAGGGGGTAAAAAGGGGGATGAAGTTTTGTCAATACAAAACTTCATCCCCCTTTGTTGTTCATTCGCTAAATTTTGTATTCAAGTAAAAAATAATATAAGTACACGTGTACCGTTTCTGACTTTTCATAGAATGAAGCGATTGCAATGAAACAAAAGCTTTTTAATTCCGGTAGTACGTTTCCGTCGGATAATTTTCGACATCCACGCGGGCGAAGCCGCAAAAGCTAGTTATCTATGATTTGATTCAAAAGCCGAATGGCGCGGGCGGAAGATTCGATTGGAGGAATCGATATAATGGGGTAAATGCTATTAAAACCCCACGGCTTGACTTGCTAAGGGGTTCCAAGTAATCTTTGTTTGGCTAGGGAAAAATCGAAGCGGAAAATAGAACAAACGTATGATCAATGGCTTGACAAAACATGGATGTGGAATTTGTAGATTTAAAAATTAATCTATTCGGTTCAAAAGTTTTGCAATCAATCAGGTCACCGGCAATATGAAGGAACCAACACGAAACTAAATTTGGCTGGATGTAGTTTTGGTTATTGAACTGGTTTTGGTGCTGAATGTAACACAAGGCAAAAAAAAAAAAAATTTTTTAGCTCTTTTAAGTTTTAGTGAAATATACTTTGTTAAAATTGCGTATTATAACTGAAAAATACATTTATATTGAGGAGTGTCAAAAGATGCGTGGCAGTGCTGTGACACTGACAACCTATCAGCGAACAGTTCCACATGGCACATAAATCTTAGAAGTAATCTATTAAAGATCGTTTATCTTTCAAATTAATTATTTTGTAATTAACCGCTGCTAATAGCCCTCTTGTTTAACTAATTGATTTTGTTTTATATGTTTTGAATCCACGTGCAGGATTTGGCGTTAAAATTGTTATGTACAATTGTATACAAGGTATAGAAAAATATTCTAACCAGTTAAACATTCTCAGTTCTAACAATTTTAGAAGAGATCTTATTTTAAGCCCGCTGGCACCACATATCACTGAATGCGTTTAACATATTATTAAAAAAAAAAAACTGCCTTTACCATCTTTAAATGATTGATAAAAACAGAACGATATGTTAAAGTAAATTCTTTTACCGCTAAACGTATTTTAGTGACGCGTGGTGAAACTGGGCCTTAGTAGCTGCCCCCGTAGCATGACCACCGTAGATAAGGATTTCTTTGACGGAAGAATCTGTCATTTTGTCGATTCTTCCGTCAAAGAAATCCTTGTCTACGGTGGTCATGCTACGGGGGCTGTGCATTGTGAAACTATCACTTATCTCTCAGTTTCTGAAAGGCATTTAATCATCCACCTGCCTAGCCTTTTCCCAACTATGTTAGAGTCAGCTTCCAGTATAACCGGATGTAGATGAATACCAGTATTTTAGATGAAAGGCAATTAATAAAGATGAATAATTGTAATTGTTGCAGGGGGCGGAGCGGGCAACGCCACACAGTAGTTTTACTTCATAATGGTAAGCTATTGTAGAAACAACACAACGTATATTGTATATCAATAATGCCCGAATCAAACTACATTTATGTAATGTCATAATTTAAAAGGTATGCCCGATTTCTGTACCTAATTAATACGCCTAATTGAGTGCTAAACATTATTTCACTGTTTAATTTTACACCCTCTGTACTGAACCAAGCATTGAAAATCCAACAGGACGCTTTTATTTAGCCATTTATTCAGGTATCACCTAGTGTTGCTAAAACGGACATTGACACCCTGTTTCTGATGACCAATCTAATTACTAGTACTGGCTGTTGTCTAGTGCATAAAAGAAAGGAATGATAGACTAAAATAAAACTTCAGAAAAAAACAAAACAGCTGATTCAAAACGTAACGGCCCAAGCACCATAACAAACTAGCTACACGGCACCACAGCTAACGCAGTGAAAGTCACCGTTGATGACACTTTCCATCTACGCCGTGACGTAAGACAGCGTGAAGATAAAACGTCATTAGCAACGTTACGTAACGTTTAAAGGTTCGGTTGAACCAGTCCGGACAGATTGCAGACAGCGGACACTGACAGATACTTTACATTATCGGTCAGTGTCCGCAGCTGAGATCGCAATTTTTCCATCCAAGTTTGCTTTTACCGAACCTTTGCGATGTACGATGAAGGCCAAAGAAATTGATTTTATCGTTCAAAGGAAATTACGGAAAATTGTTGTTATATCCTGTCGAGCTAACAAGCAGTTCAGCAACCCTAAAAGCCACCTTTTTTTAAAAAATGTCAAAAATGTACAGTCAGGGACATGTAATGTTAATCAGATTGATGACTTAAATTGACAGACTACCCAAGCATACAATTTTGGACAAGAGTTCCTCATAAGACTGCCTCGTTGGTCTAGTGGTCGCAAGCGCGACTATTTCTCAGTTGTAGCTACGGAGTCTGGATTTGTGCCCGGTTGATGACCATACGGTCGCCCCCTATCATCATCATATCAGCCGGAATCACCCACAGCTGGGTATAGGCCCTTTCTTCTGCCACACTTTCCGGTTCTGTACGTCCCTTATCCAGGTGTCCCACGACTTTGACGTTAACATCAAACCAACGAGCTTTAGGACGGCCCTGATTTCTTTGACCTTGGCCAACCCTCGGTCAAAGCCTTGCTCCATCGGCCATCTCCGCGTCTTGCCATTACACGAGTCTTTATCATAACTGGAGATATGTGGGGTTACTATTTGGTACACCTCTGCCTAACCCTTCTGGGATTACAGGCGTGATGTTATGTAGTTCCTTACAGCAAAGTTGAGCTCTGTGGAACGATTTATAAAAAATCATCCCCAAACGAGATGGAAAGGGGATGATACTATGTCATTTTGAGGCACACAGCTTTTACGCTATAAAAGTCTTTTGAACGACTTAAAGTATCACCAATTCATATCTATTCTGTATCTCGAACCATCGACAACGTAGAGCAAAGTCCAAAACAAAACAAAAAAATACGTGTCGACTTGAGAACCTCCTTTTTTTTTCGTCGGTTCTAAGGATTAAAGAGAACTCGGAATAGCAAATTACTCACGACTGTTCAAACTTTAATTGCTAGAATGATCGGGAAAGACGTTCAATTTAACGACTCATAGAGTAGGTACTGGTTTGATTTATCCTCTTATTTTTATTTTTAGTACAGCATTAGCCATTAATACATAATTGAGTAAAGTAATCCTTTTACTCGGTCTTCTCACAGAACCACAGATGTTCTATCGTCTTCTATACATCAGCAAACAAGTCCATTCCAGGGTTGGTCTCCACGAGCGCGTTTAGCATCGTAAGCAACTATGCTACGCGGTATTGGGGAGGTGGATCGAGCTACAGTGCGACAAAATGGGACATTAAACAATTTATGCTTACTAGAGCGATTATAAATAATTGAGACAGCTCCATAAATATGTAGATAGATTTGCTAAAATTAAATGTTGAGTAATAACAATTTTGATCGTTTTAGTTTTTTATTTAGCTCAACTGACCTTTAGTATACTTTAGATTAAACTTTAGATCAAGTTTATCTGTAGAGCGATGTTTTGATATTTGGCCGATACGGTTACGACGCTTATAAATAAGTTGCTATTTAAGAATTTCATCGAAAAAAGTCGAGTATATTAGAACTTTATTATAGAGTAGAATAAAAAATCTCGACAAATGGATGGCCTCCTCCATTTTGAAGTTCATAAAAATTCATAAATTAAGGTGGTGGTGGTAATTTCTTTGGAATAGAAATTACCATCCCTGCTTGGAGGGTCCATAGTGACCATACACTATCGTTTCTGAGGACCTTAAAAGATGCCACTGATGCTTCATGCCGGTCAATGGCATGGTCATTGGTCACCACCTACTAGGGTACTACCCAACTTATTTAACACACAGTACATACATGATACTTAGCTTAATTAGCCTAGAACCTTCCCATTGCTGAGACCCTGATCTCTTCCCTGTGTGAGAGAGTGGGATCCATCACGCGGGCTCAATGCGGGAAGATGGTATACTTCGTATAGTTTTGGTTCCAGGACAAGATAATGTTCTCCTTGACCGTTTTGAGAGCAGACGAAAGTATAGAATTTTGAAGCGCTCGTACAGTGTGGTTTATTTACCCAAGCTGCACGTGAAGTTAAGTGTTAAAACCAGCGGGACGTGAGAGGGAAAGAGCCTCACGTCCCAGCCGCCGCGGGAGACGCCCTGGGCGTCGGGGGTCACGTGTTGGCCCCCGGCCTCCGTAGGCGCGGGCCTGTGGACGGCGAGTTATGGGCTAGCTCGCCGTCTGGCCGTCTTATGACGACAGGCCGTGTCGACGGCGCGTTCGTGTTCCACGCGCGCCTCAAAGAGATGTCAGCAACCACGCAGGGGTCCGCATGGGCCGATGCCTGCCAAGGCTTCGGATCTGCTGATCGAAAGAGATACCGCGGCCAAGGAACACAAAGGGCAAAGAAGGAACATGGATGGGTTTCAGTCAGTACAAGTCTGACACTCTGGGGTCATTTGATGATTTCCCATTGTAAAAAAAAAAAAAAGTGTTAAAACCAACTTACACACTGCAGTTTAAAACAAACAAAACACACCAGCGGTAAAACAACATAGTTTTAATTAAACTTGTTTTCCTGCAATGATAAGAAGTATATGTATAAGCACCCTATTGGTATTCTAGCGGCGTCGACGTTCTGCTAAAGTGAACAAGACGCCTCAAGGTCGAATAAAACCGACTGGTTTTAGAGTCATCCTCATAGTCTTTAATCATTTACATTATTATGTTGGATTCACCATCCAATGCGGCATCAGAATCTGCATCTTATAGGAGGGAAAACGTCAAGAAAATATGCATCTAATATGCAAAGGCTCACTTTTTCTTCGACCACGTTCAAATATCCGGCAGTCTATACCTTTAGTTGTACTAAAGGCTATCCAAGATCGAAAAATACGGAAATTCTACCCGATTCTTTTAAATACCATCATAATCAAAAGAGACAAGTGCAGAATTAGATCATGTTTAAACAATTTTAAAACTAATCGGTCAATATAATAAAACTTAGTTGACAATCGATTTGTTTAATTCCTTAACGAAGCTGGGAAAGTGATAAATGAAGTTAATTAAATCAAGAAAACACGACATTAATAAATACACCGCAACAATGCTGACGCGTTTGTAGTGTAATTGTGATTGCAGTCAATTTAATTTCTTCACACCTCATACATTCCTTTTGTCATCACACTTAATAGCTGCAAAAAGTATTAACTTTTCTAAGAGCCACTATTATGAACTTTCAAAGATGATAATCAAGCATTACGTCCAAGTACACTCAAGAAATCAAAATATTTGTTACCTTTAGGTGCTTTTTTTCTTGTATCATGCATAATCATCTTCCTGCCCCTGTCCCATTCTACTTGGGGTCGGCGCAACACATTTTCTTCTTCCATTCTCCCCTGTCAGACGTCACGGCATCCTTTACTCCTTTCTGTTTCATATCAGTCATCACACAATCCATCCAACTTTCCTTTGGCCTTCCTCTCCCTCTCCATCCATCTACATTCATGTCCATCGCTCTTTTAGTCACTTATGTTTCATCCATCCTCATTACATGTCCATACCGAGACAAACGACTTGTACAATGTTCTTGTACCATGCATGAGCCCTATTATTTTGCCGTGTTTGGTACTGCCAAAGACCAGCACTTCCAAAATTAGCAATGTGTCCGCTATTTCGTTGGAAAAGGTGTGTGTTTAAAATGTGCCCACTCATTCCACATCCCGACCTTACATCATCATCTGCCTCGCCTTTTCCCAACCATATTGGGGTCGGCTTCCGTCTAACCGGATGCAGCTGAATACCAGTTTTATTTTACACGGAGCTATTGCCTTTTATGTTAGTACTGGGTAATTAATACGATACCCCTTGTTAAGACTGGCTGTCAGACGTTCAGGCCACTGACTACCAGCAACGACAGTCAAAAATCTACAAATGACAGCCGGGATCAACGGCTAACGTGCTTTCCGAGGCACGGAGGAAACTAGATATGTAAGGGGCCACCCATCCAGGGACTAACCTAGGCAAGCGCGGCTTCAACTAAAGATCGACCCGAGCGGCTGTTATTATTTAGCCGCGAGCTCCTCAGACACATCCCGACCGTTATTAAGACTTAAAAAACAAACAATACCAGTCAAACTTGTAGGAAAACCTGACGAGTAATCCCAACCGTCATATTAAACACATAATCATAAAAATCTTGATTGACGATAACCTCATATTCCGGGTTTAAATTAAAGACTTTATATTGACCTTTTGATGACATCACAGAACCGTCGGCCTTCGTAAACCTGGGTTAGAAAGTCTAATCATGTCTCAGGTGTAAAGGTTTTTGTGTGAACTGACTAAACCTCCATTTTTAGGGTTCCCTACCTCAAAAGGAACCCTTATAGCATCACTTTGTCGTCCGTCTGTCTGCCAAGACCATTTTTCTCAGGAACGCGTAGAGGAATCATGTTGTTTAAAATATCAAATACTCGGGTCTCTTTCAGCTGTGAAATCAAACTTGTAAATCAACGCGATTAAAAGATATTATCGTTTGTGTTGCATTTTTTTGCGATTTCACGGGTAATTACGCTATAGGTATTGATTCCTCGTTGACCTAGAATGATGAAATTTGGCAAGAAGTTATGTCTTACAGTACATGTATAGGAAAAAATCTGAAAACCGTAAATATGTAGTAACAATAAAACTGGCCTGCATTATGAAGTTTGTGCGGAACCCTCGGTGCGCAAGTCCAACTCGCACTTGGCCGGTTTTTTATCCGTGTCCTCACATTCATTTAAAATCTTCTTCCAATCAGGCGGGTTTTGCTGGTTTAGCCTAAGGGCGAACGCGGTCACCATATTTACACTGCGTTGAAGTGTTGTCAGTATCATCTTAGCTATGTAATAATGAAATGAGATCGCGTTTCGATCGCGTTCAAATTATTTAGTGAAATGCGCTCTAAGGTGTATACAACCTGCCTTTTTTTGCCAGAGCCTCGTGCATTGGAGTGTTCATTGTGGCGATGCTTGGAGAGGCTCATATCCATCCTTTCGGCTGAATGATGATGATGACGAGAGCAAGTAGCTTCTCCCACAGAGAGAAAGCCTGTGTCCCAGCTGTGGGAATATTATAGACTGTTAAACTATGCTTATGCTATAGTATGCCTGTTTGTAAATTGTAAATATTAATGCAATAACTATTTCTAGAAAATCAACCAGAAACACCGCAATACAAAACTCATTAACACCCACATCGAAATAACTTGTAGTACCTACAAATCATGCATTACGATGGCTTCGCGTTAGTTCCGCAAAACAGGTCCAATTAACTACTATTATTAGTTTCAAAACGTTACGGTTTCGCTCCACGTATGAAGCGTTCAAATAACAAGGAAAATGGTGAATTAAATTATCTTCATAGCCACATATTCATAGGATCCGATCAAGTATTGCTTCGATATAGGTCCCAAATTAGAAACGTTATAAGAAATATGGCTTGATTACATCAATTAAGCATGATCACAGAGCACGGAGACACTTTTGCGGCCCCTGCTGGAGGCGGCATTGCCAAACTTCAATACAAACCAAGATTGTCATCGTTTACTCGCACTACTAAACAAATTTTAATGATGGAATGAAACTGACGGATTTGAACGGAGATCGTGCGATCCTTTTTCCACAAAATCGGAGAGTAGTGGAGACGTGCAAGCCTCGACCTCGACCAGTCAGTCACAGTAGAGACGAGATCCGCGATGTGAGTCCACGGTGTGATTAATCGTATTGGTTTCAACCAATACGATTAATCGATTCCTGCGTGTTTTCTCTCCGCTCCGCTCTGGTTTGGTGAAAACCGTGCTTGACAGTTACTGTGTTCTGAATGCAGTTTCGAGGCTGGCTATAGGAGCAGAGGTAGACCAAAGAAACGATGGATGAACTGTGTGAAGAATGAGATTTTGAGATGACGAGTAATAGAGGACTGTAGAAGAAGAAGACATGCTGCGCTGACCCCGAATGAAATGAGATAGGGGCAGGAGAATGATGATAAATGCAGTTTCGGGGCTATGAATTTTTTTAGACCTGCCGTCTGTACTGGAGACGCTACCGGCGCGACGATTCTGTGCTCTGTGGTTTGCACCAATAAATAAGTCGAGACTTCTTGCTATTATAAAATCAACTAATGATTTAATTATGGCCAATCTATTCCTGTACAGTAGTAAAAAGGTCAAAGGCAATACGTTTTTACTGCATTGGAATGTAAAACCGTGGGCTGATTTCCCGGGTGTTCAATTCCTGGAGAGATTTCATTTAAAAATAGCTCTTACTGCATAATCGATACACGTGCGATTATCTGATACCAGTTATCTGCAATGCGATTGCAAATATATTGGGATTCGTGATAATATGATAATTTTTGCGTTATTTTAGTTATCCGGCGGTAGATTATGTAAATGACGAAGCTAGATTAAAAATGTTGTTTTGAAATTTATTTTTGTGCTACCGGTCTTTGTCATCATCATTTCATTTTTTCTTGTGCATACTTACTACTTTAGTTTGGTCATATTTGCTACGGCCTGGTGGCTACATGGAGTGCCACTACGTTTTCTGACACCAGCGATAACGATGATGGATCAGTAAAAAATGTATGGTGTATGGAATTGAAATCATCAATTTCCTACCCTTGTCCTTGTCCTGTGTTGTCAGTTTTCCTTCTCCCCTAACAAAGCTACGAGAAAAAGTTTATTTCAGTTCTGTTGAATGTTACTTTTAAAATACTACATGCTTTAATAGCGATTTCACTTTTGACTTGACCGTCTTCTTGTTTATGTCGCCCAAGTATTGCTGGCCTTCATTAGTTGCATATTTATATTCCACATGGGAATTAAAGTTCAGAATACATATTATATGTAACTAACTCATTACTATGTACACGTGTTATCACATAGACGTGCCTTGTAAGTCTTGCAACACTGTCCTAGCTCTACGTGGGTAGTTCACAGCCAAAAGGTCAACACACAGTTATAAACTGCACGAAATCAGAATCGCCTTAATCGTGCCGTTCGAGATTCTTCTTTCTTTTTTAGCACCGTCCTGGGTTCGATTTAGGCAGGCAAATTGTTATTAGGATTATCCATCAGGAATTTCGCAGTACCAGCCTCGGAGACTGGATTTGTGCCCGCTTGATGGTTGTAGGCTCGCCCCCTGTTAGAATAGACTAGAAAGGAAGGAAGGGACTTAAATATAACTGATGAAATGTTGGGGTACTGCAGGTATGACCCTGAGGAACCCTTCGGGGACTACAGGCGTGATGTGATGTGCTGTTACTAGCACCGCTTCGGATCGAAATCAGCTAGTAAGATAATAAGATGGGGTAGTGCCGATCTGTTGCGGTGCGTATAAGGGTTGAACAGACCATGCTGCCGAGCACATTGCTGATGCTGCCGCGTGCTATAGCACCCCCGCTGTTTCTCGCTCTAGCAAATGACGGTTCAGAGCGACAGAAGGATAGGAACATGGACAAACGCGATTCCGTTCTGATAGATTTCAGCCCAAGTGTGCTACGAGCCTATGTATGGCTAGGTGTGTGAGCAATACAACGTCAACATTGGATAAGCGTGACGCCCGAATTAGATTTAGTCTATTTTTGTACATGACTGAGGCAAAGTTGATTGTGCAAATATTGCCAATTCAAGTGATTTGATCTTCTATAGCTAAGAGACAGAATACGAAATTGCTGAGGTCGTACTGCCACTTCAGCCGCGCGTTTCCGGGCATTTTTTTAAAATTTTTACTTTTAAAAAGTACTGAATCTCGGACTAATTTGAATTCATTATGATTTTATTTATAAAATCGTTAGTTGAAAACGATCATTCTTCTTTAAAACATACACGAAGACACAAAATACTCTGCATATTTTGTGTCTACGAGTATGTTTTGGTGGAAATAAAACAATGGGGAAGCAATTCTTTTTTGTTTTAAGTCTAATTATGATTGCAATGGAAATGATCCATTGTTATAATTCACAGATATTTTATGAAGTGCTTATTTCAAGTGCCTGCTCTCGACAATTATTTATCAAAATAGATATTGTTTGCCAACGTTTGCGTTGAATGTCGATTCTGAATGTGGGCGGTGTTTATAAATAAAGGCAATGTTTGTGAGGACAGGAGGACTTGTAATATCAGATAACAACCAATGTGATGCAATATTTAATGTAAACTAGCTTTTGCTGTAGTTTTTTGGCCCACGGGGTGGTCGGAAATGATTCTACCTGTGGACCAGAAGTCTGAAATTCTGCCGTTAAGGTGGAAGCGTCAGGGTAGCCGCGAAATTCAAATTTTCTTGCGTTTTTTGAAATTGGCAGGTCAGTGTCAGGTTTTATGTTGAATAAAATATGATTCGCAGGCTACCTTGGCGCTGCCACCTTAAGGGAAAAATTTGAGACGTTTGGCACACAGGTGACCGACCGGGCCCGTGGGTCACAGACAGAGTAACTTTCGCATTTATAATATTAAAAGGATGAGTTATTAGAATGTGCAAAAAAATATCAACAAACACCAGCTGTGTTAACAAAACAATAAGGTTAAACCCACTGTTCTGATTATTCAGCCAAAAATTATCTCGCGTGCTAAGAGTATTTTCCATCGACCTTGAAAACCGAATAACAGGAAATGTTGGTAACTGTTTACTTTCATACGTAACAGAGTAGTTAAACTATCTTTACAGATACCTATGAATGTCTGTAAATTATAGACAAAATCGTGATAATTATTATCTGTTATCATTTTATCTTTGAAGAAAGTAATTTGTTTTTTTTTTTATGAGATCATTGAATGTCGTAAAAGCTAATAATTTTTTGTTATTCTGAATATATCGATGGATGGACTTTGTGAAAGATGATATGGCTAGAAATGAGGTGACTGCTGAGATGACGAGTAATAGAGAAGTATGGAAGAAGAAGACATGCTGCGCCGACGACAAATAAATTGGCATAAGGAGAATAATGATGATGAAACTATCTCCGATTTACGTCACTAACTGACTTTAACAGCTGTCAAGTACACGTAAATCCATGGTAACAGTTTTATTTTGCTAGCGCCACGATTTTGCTGCTATGATATCGTAAAGGTGGCTTTCATAATTCAATTGTGTTACTAGGAACGTCTAAATATTGTGAGGAAACCGTCATGTCCTAGAACCAAAAATTTAAATACATGTTGCCATCGCGGAAATATCCTGGATGAGGCTGGTATAAGGACGTGGAGATTGGTACAAGCAAAGAGAGGCCTATACCCAGTGGATGAAGTCGGGCTGTGGATGATGATGATGTCATCCACCAAGCCGTACAGGTCTGTGTGGACTCTCACAGGGAAGTGACCTGTTTCTCAGAGCAGTGGGAACGTTATTATAAGCAGATAGTGCTAGGGACCGCACAAATTCGCTTAGTTCTCGTACTAAATCCGATACACGAGCAGAAACCCTTCGAAATGGTGCTAAATCGCACTTTAGCTATAGACGGCGTGGGCGGCTCGCCAGTAAACAAACATGCTCTGTCGCCAGCGTGGCGATATTTGACAAACAGACTGTGCTAAAATTAAAAATCTATTAGCCGTCAAAACATGTCTAAAACTAGGTTTAGCAAGTTTGGTACTCGTACATGGTAACAGTTTGACCTTGAAAGTTTCTTTATTTCGTAGCAGTAATGGTGGTTTTCGGAGGAGCTCGTGGCAAAATAATAACAGCCGCTCGGGTCTATATTTAGGTTAAGCCACGCTTGCTTAGGTTGGTCCGTGGATGGGTGATCACCCATTACTTACCGAGTTTCCTCCGTGCCTCAGAAAGCACGTTAAACCGTTAGTCCTCGCTGTGTTAGTATATCTTTGACAGTCGTCACACATTGTCAGTGGCCCGAAAATCTTACCAAGGAGTATCGTATTACCCAGTACTATCTGGGTTGCCGTGGTCAGATAGGCAGTCGCTCCATGTAAAGTACTGGTATTCCGCTACACCCGGTTAGACTGGAAGCCGACCCTAACATAGTTGGGAAAAAGCTAGGCAGATGATGAACGGTGGTTTTCGTAATTCAAGTGCTACAAGGGACGCTTAGTGTTCACAATAAACCTTTCGGAATGGCGCTAAATCACAACTAGTTATAGACGACGCGACGCTATAAACGGTGTGGGCGGCTCGCCAGTAAACAAACACGCTCCGTCGCCAGCGTGGCGATATTTGACAAACAGATTACCTACGCTATAAGTAGGGCTGCCATCCGTGCGAGTTTCCCCGGATTTGTCCTAGTTTGGAGGGCGTACGGGTCACCGGACCCGTACGCCAGGGTGTCTAGGAAAAAAATTAATTTCACTCAAATGTCCGGGGTTTTGAAGTTTTTTTCCGGTATTGTCAATATAGGTGATGGCAACCCTAGCTTTAAGTGTCCCACCCTTTTCATTACCCTCCTGTATGTTTTTGAACCAGTTGGGGACTTTTCCGATGACGTTATAGCAACATTTTGAATGAAAATCACATTTCAAAAGGGTGCTGAATCACAGCTCAAGTTACAGACGCTATAAACATCGTGTGGGCTTGCCAGTAAACAAACAAGTTTCGTCGCCAAACGTGACGATATTTGACAAACAGATTTTGCTAGAATAAACGTACAGTTGGGGTATAAGAAGGCTAGACAGCTTAGGTATTATTTTTAGCTACACCATGCTTGTGATTATATGCCATGTGCACCACAAAACACTAAACGTGTTAAAAGATTTTTTTTAATGTTAAATGGGCCTACTCTTGACCTCAATCTAGTCCTGAAGACAGAGATGAGGTCGATGA
Source organism: Noctua fimbriata (assembly GCA_905163415.1). Taxonomy (NCBI): domain Eukaryota; kingdom Metazoa; phylum Arthropoda; class Insecta; order Lepidoptera; family Noctuidae; genus Noctua; species Noctua fimbriata. Next base: position 14,606,958 of record LR990941.1, on the reverse strand, counting down.
TGGAATGAGCTAACCCAAAAGAAGCCTATTAACTCGCGACTTAAATAGATTGGGACCATATGAACTTGGGGACACCGGCAGGGAATTCCACTCCTTGGCTGTGCGCATGACTCGGCTCTGTCATCTTCAAATGAAAGTCAGACGCAGAACGATGTTTTAAATTACGTCGAGCTATCGAAACGTCTTGTTATTTGTGGTACAAGCGGGCCTAAGGGGGTTTCCGATGATGTAATTTTGAATGAAAATAGCTTTGTGAAAGGGTAGCTTGGCGCCTCTTGGCGCGGTATGCGCTATGCGGAAATAAATGTATTTTCTATTTACTTTTTAAACGTGCTGTTTGCTACTAGTTTTTTCATGCTACTATTCATGCTGGCTTTTTACAACTATTTTTAACCCTTGTTGTGGGAGTTCTGGCCGTTGGTCCCGGCTGTGTATCTTTGACAGTCGTTAGGTAGTCAGTGGCCCAAAAAGTCTGAAAACCAGCCTTACCAAGCGGTATCGTAATACCCAGTACTAACTGGGTTGTGGAGCTCAGATAGGCAGTCGCTCCATGTAAAATACTGGTATGCAGCTGCATTCGGTTAGACTGGAAGTCGACTCCAACATAGTTGGGAAAAGGCTAGGCAGATGATGATGATGAAGTTGTGGGAGATCTGGGTAATCAAATATTTAAAATAGCTTGTTTTAGTGTGTCTAATCTGAACTAATCTCTCCAAAAAGTTATTTTTAATACGCTTAAGCCATGAATTAGTTTCTTAGTGCAAAGTTGTTTATTTATTGTCTGCATACCAAGCCGTTTGTGAATATTTCGAGCACTCCCGAAATAAGATTGATTCATTGATACGGATTTCAATCCTTATCAAGTGTTTCGTCTATCGTTTTCCTTAAATAACTGAGGTCCAGCCAGTCTAACTGGATGCAGCTGTATCCAGTATTTTATATGGAGCGTCTGCCTATCTGATCTCCACAAACTTCAGTTACTAGGTAAGATGATAGCTCTTGGTAAGACTGATTGTCAGACTTCAGGCCACTGACTACCTGTAAAAACCGCCAAAGATCTTCAAATAACAACCTGGAGGTGCTTCCCTAGGCATGCAGATATGTAATGGATGGTCACCCATTCACGGACCGACCTCAGCGAACATTGTTTAACCTGAAAAACCAACCGGGCGACTGTTGTTACTAAGCAACAAACCACTCAAGCTATGATGTACAGTCGCCAGCTCACATCAAGTTACCACAAACTGTCTAATTTCTCCAAATGATTTTTAACCATAAAATATTGAAGCTTAACTTCAAAATCGAATGAGAAAATTTGACAGTTTGTAGTAACTTGATGCGCTGACGTCTGTACTAATATAATTGAATGTTAATTCACCGTGCAAAGCTGGTACGGTTGAAGACAATGACGTCAGTGGCGTACTTATGTATGGCGGTACCGAGTATTTACACAATTATTATGTCAATCGTGAGTATTCGTGAGCGTGACAAGTATTTAGGTACGTACCATAGCATAATCAGCCTACAAGGGTCCTATTACTGAGACACAGGCTACCAATCTGCACGCGTAGCATGACCCTAGAAATGGAACAAAAATGACAGATTTCTGTTGTTGATCTGTGATTTTGTCGATTCTTCCGTGGACAGAACGCGTTTCTACGGTGGTTATGCTACGCGTGCTGTGAAAGGGAGTGGTCATACCGAGAATATAAAAATACACAACACCTTGAATTTTTGCTAGCCTAGTACTTTTTGGTGGGTTATCAATATATTATTCATAATACGGTGTCACCGGATGAGCGAAATTACTTTATTAATTAAAAAGCACAGCCGTAATTCATTTTTAATGTGACTGTACTATGTGACAGCCATGTCGAGGCCAAACAAAAGACAATACATCAAAACCAAGAAAAATCACGAGTCGACGTAAAGGGAATCGACATAGCGGGAATGATTCCAATTATCCACCACACGACCCCAGTGCGATTTTTTTTACCTAGGACATGCCGGGTTCCTCAAAACTGACCTTCACCATTTTGAGACATACTTTACTCGCAACTTACAGCACATTTGTAGCAACAAGAGCTTAATTTACCTAATCAATTAACTTAAAGAACGTGTTAAAAACATAAAATGTCCATCTAAACCCAATGTCAAACATTGGGGCCATGAAATCCAATACCAAGCTCAAATATGATACGTGGGCAGTACTGACGGTAAACAAACAGACGTGACGGCTAGCGTGCAAATATTTGGTACTCACTGACAACGAAAATATAACAGAAGATTCACTTAGTTTCAGTTAGATAAATTATGGAATGAATCTACGACAACGTCGCGGTTTAAAGAAGATGAGGAACTCGTTGCTAAATAATGTGGGTGGATGGGTGACCAACCATTACAGAATGAGTTTCCTCCGTGCCTCGGAAAGCACGTCAAGCAGCGTTAAGTTACTCGCGGCTGTCATTTGTAGTTCGTTGACAGTCGTTACAGGTAGTCAATGGCTCGAAAGTCTGACAAACAGACTTACCAAGGGGTACCGTATTACCTAGTACTAACTGGGTTGTGGAGGTCAGATAGGCAGTCGCTACATGTAAAATATTGGTATTCAGCTGCGACTAAGACTGGAAGCCGACCCCAATATAGTTGGGAAAAGTGTAGGCAGATGATGTAGTGATATAAATTGGATAGAGTACGCTTAGATAATTTGGTCATGTTGAGGCGACACGTGAAAGGCAACTAACTAAAGGTAGGGCAACAAGGCAGATGTGGGTGGCAACGCCGGGAGGGGACGCCCTAGAAGGACATACACTGACTTTATTGGTGAGGTTCTTCAGAAAGTTTAGGTGCGTAGTAGCGGCGTGCGTGTATGACCAGCACCCGTAGCATGGCCACCGTAGACAAGGATTTCTTTGACGGAAGAATCGACAAAATGACAGATAGTGCAAAGAAATCTGTCATTGTGTCGACACAATCTTGTCATTTTGTCGATTCTTCCGTCAAAGAAATCCTTGTCTACGGTGGTCATGCTACGGGGGCAGATGAACGTGGACGAGGAAAAAGGATACTTATGTAAGGATCGTAGCTCTAGTATGTTTTCATTTAGTACAAGTACCGATTGCTAAGTCATCCATGTATTAGTCTTATTAAAATTCAATGGTAATTTGCATTAAAGGCTGATAACCGACCTGTCACCTTTTGAAATTGTCATTCAAAACGTGTTGTATTAAGTAGTCCAAAAAATCATAAGTTACATTCAGGAGTAATCCGCGTAAGGATGCTTACCTTATAATTTTCCACGGTTGTACATGAAATAGTTCCCCTCTCTCCCCTGAATGCAAATGAAAACTTGGAAAACAGGTGGTTCTAGCAATATAAATAAATCTCGCTTTAAATAAACAACTTTAAGTGAAATATCAAGTCTATTGAATATTAATTTCTGTTTTTAACGAAATCTGTTTTAAAATAACTAAATATGTTTACGTTTTTCTCCCAGGATTGTACAAGAAATTGTTCCCCTCTCTCCCCTCGATGCAAATGATATCGTGGAAAACTGGTGGTTCTAGGAATATAAATTATTAATTTGCTTAAATAAACATCCTCAGGTGAAAATTCAAGTGCTCATTGTATATTCATTTCTTGTTTCGACGAGATCCTTCAAAACTAAAGATGTTCAACTTTTATTTCCACGATTGACATGAACTAGGTCCCCACTCTCCTCTAGATGTACTTGAAATCGTGGAAAACAGGTAGTTCTAGGAATATTATTCCTACTTTAAATAAACATCTGGAGGTGAATAATCAAGCTGAAAATTAAATATAAATTTCTGGTTTTACTTTATTTATCATTCGTGAGAAAATCGTACCGTTTGAATACATTGAATACAATCTAAATATTGTTCTCTTGTCTGCAATAATACCAGCATTATAACTTGAAATATATAATACATATTAAACATTTCTCATTGTCTTAACCTTGTTTGTTTGGTAAACGATTGTTTTAAAATGAAATGTGTACGTTATGACAGTCATATTTGTGATTTGTTATGTTGGTAGCGGTGTAAACAGGATCATGTTTTGTGAAGGCATCTAAAAATGGCGGATAGCGTTAAGTCAACCACTCGACGCCGACATTTGTTGTGTATTTCTATAAATAGAATAGGAAATTGTTTATTGTCGAGCACGCGTAGCATAACCACCGTAGAAACGGGTGTAGTTGACGGAAGAATCGACAAAATGACAGATCAACAAAAGGAATGTCATTTTGTCGATTCTTCCATCGACAAAACCCGTTTCTACGGTAGTCATGCTACGCGTGCAAGTAATACGTAGCAGGTACAAATACACGAGAGATGTTACAAGTGACTTAAAATCTATAGAAATAAATTAAATAGAACTGTAAGTTTGTAATTTCAAAACAACAGCTTTTTACTGAATGCGAATAAAAGTAAAAATATATTATAAATATAGTATATAAGGTACTTATAACAAAAAAATATTTTTGCCTGCCTATCTGTTTGTTCCAGCTAATCTCAGAAACGACTGGGCCGATTTTGACGTGACTTTTACTGGCAGATAGCTGATGTTATAAGGAGTAACTTAGGCTTATTTTAGAAAATTTATTAGTGTTCCGTGCAAAAAAAATCCTTATAATACTTGTAATTGTTAACAAAATCCGGTTTAAATAGGGTAATCATATTTTTATAATAATTTCACGTGGACGAATGTCGCGGGCAACAGCTAGTATAACCTAAAACTAATTTACATAATGTACGCGTAGTTAACTAGTTCACATAGTGTGTGTGTGTGTGTGCGCTAGTGAGCCCCAAACTAGACAGTCTGTATCTTGGGGCTCGGTATTTGAATTCCAGAGTGGTGACTGGGGAGGTGATAAGGAATGTGTGTGCGTGCGTGGAGCGGTGTGTGCTTGTGTCTATGTGTTAGGGACGTGGCCTCCACAGAAACGATGTTTTTTAGTAGGAATGGAAAGTTTTATTTTACTGCCTTACTATTATTATAAATGCCAAGGTTTGTGAGGATGGATGGATGTTTGTTACTCTTTCACGCAAAAAAACAATCTTCAGTAGGAACGGATTTGAATGAATTTGTCACACAGTTTATAACCTGGATTAACACGTAGGATACTTCTTATCCCGGTAGTACGATCCTAGGGGTCAATTACCGCACTTGACGCGAGTAAAACCGTGGGCGAAGCTAGTCAAATCTAATATTATAGCGTCGTTTGTCGTGTCTATCTGTGTGACCGCTCAGATGCTCTAAAGTAGTCATCGGTTTTTGATGCGGTCTTCACCATCATTTATTCAATTTATGTTGAAGATTTTACTATCGTTAACTTATATTGAATAATTATGCATATTGTAATGAAATCTCGATGTTTTGTCAAGTCGTAAAAACGGTGAGAAACAGGTAGGTGGAGTCGTTTTTGTTCTGTTCTCGATTACGTGCTCCCTCAATTAAACATTTTCAATACTTTTGCATTTTGATTGGGAATTAAAAGAACCTAAAACATTGTACATTCTACATCAAACCTCTTATACAGTTCGCTGGCAAACAAAGCAATTAATTTCTTTAATCGACTATAAATAACAAAAACATCTCAAATTCGACGAAAAAAAAATTAAAATCAATTAATTAAAAACCATTTACCGCTTCATTGAAATAAAAGCTAAAAATATACCTCAGTGACTCACTAGAGAGCTAAAACTGGATCTGTGGCGCGAAGTCTCATCGCGCATGACGGTATAGCGACAAATGACGTCATCCCTCGCCCGAGGGAATATGTGCATTATTGATTACCAGGTGACGCGGTGTGCAGTTATGATATTGTTTTAGCTTGTAGGTGACTCGAGCTGGTTACAACACTGACCCTTGGGAATTTGATGGAGGTTGAGTGCATAATAATGGCTTTTGGTATCAGGACACTTGCGCGAAAGGCATTTGCGCGAAGGACACTTGCGCCACAAGTGTCCTGATACCAAAAGCCCCAGAAAGTCCCAGATACATGGCTTTTATGTTACCTCTGCTTGGATTCAGGCCTCCCAAGTAATGGGCTGAATACAGTACGCAGGTGCAGGTTTTTCGAAGTCACATGTTTTGGTAATTTTGGTTCTGGGACATGTCGGTTTCCTTGCGATGTTTTCTTACACTGTTTATACAAGTTGATTGGCGCTTAGATCATATCATAAGTCTAGACAAAGTCACACAATTCATCTAACCATGCTACAATACAATGGTACCTTTGTTATTTTTGGCAGAATTTTGACCAAACTCTGATGAGAAGTTAGTAAGTCATGGTTTCAAGAGTATGGTCATCCATACTCCTAACGTAATCCCGATCCTGGACATCCGTGCTACTGCTTCTCTTTTCGATGTCGAGGTTCATCTTGAGGTTGAGTCGAGCTCACTTGGTCTGAGATTTTCAATATAATAAGGATCTGCCCGGAACCTGAAATGGCAGATGCTATGATTCTGCCAATCTAATGGCGTAGACTCATCCTTCTATTGCACAGGACTTCCAAATTAACCAATGGACCAATGGTAGCACTGCGGTAAAACCGCAGAGTATAATTTGGAGATTAAAGACATCTTTCTCATATCTAAAGTAAAAGTAATATGGTCTACACTACACTAGAACACACTTTCTCATTTTATTTGCCTTTGTTACTATTCATTTTCGCCAACACAGTACCTAACCTGGTTTCCGCGCAATTCTTAAAAGATAACACCGTATTATTAGCCAAGTACCGGTAAAGTAATGCCTAATTAGTGGACAATTACCTGTCGTGTTGGAAACATGCCAAACAATAGATATTCATTATACAAAGGAGGACACTTTCTAACGGATAGAAATGTCGTCATGATTTCTATCACGGATATAAACAGCTTAGTCGTACTAAAGTTGATCCGACATGGCTACGCTCGTTAGAATATTTGGTCATGACAAAAATTTAATGTGCGGTTGTAAATAAAAACTGTCCTATCCTCAAAAAAAAATAATGTTTATGCAAAATGGAGAAACGGTGAAGTGATGTAGTGTGGGGAATGAATGATGTAGATTAGCCATTTCTTAAGACTGTCCAATCGCGTTGTTTGTTAATTTGATCATCCAATTTATGAGACGGTGCGCTGCTTAACCAGATTTGCTGCTCAGGCTCTTATTAAATGGATGCAATCGATTGTCATATGTGATGTGTATGGGCATGTGATGCGCAGGAATGAGGAAAATATCGTGAGGAATGTTATGAGTATAAATGTGGATGGCTATAAAAATAAGGAAAGAAAAACAAAAACACGATAGTTGGACTGTGTGAAGACTGTGACGGACATGGCTTGAAAGGAAGTGACCTCTGCGATGACGAGCAATAGAAAAGCATTGAAGAGAATGATGATCGTATCATAACCATTTTATTATTCGTGGTCGTGGTAATCTAGGACCGTTAATTGAACTGCTTCCCAGACAGGAATAAAAAAAACAGGTACAAAACATAATAAAGTTCTAAATAATGATGAAATGTAAACTAAGTTTACTTCTCAGGATATTTCAGTTATTAATTGTTGTAGTCACAGTTTCTGCGCTCTTGTAATGGTCTATTGTTTTAATGTTTACGAAACTATACTGTGAAGCATATTAAAGTTACTGAGATATTAGTAGTTTTGCTAGTTGAATCTGGTATTTTTATCGTGATTCAGGAGAGAAGGGAAAACGAAGAGGTTGGAGAGAATGTGGCGAAGGATGAAGGTGTTCCTATTGGCACAAGCAAAGAGAGAATTGGTAACGGAGTCCCTGTTGCAATATATTTTAACTCCTTTTACAGTGATAATTTTCTTTATAGACCCTTGAGGAAGAAGATAATGGAGTAGAACCGATTCAAGTACTACCATGAGAACTTTCACTCTCTCTCTCTCTTTGCACTTATCTTCTTGTAGATCTTTCTGTTCCACGCTTTTTGTGCGAACTCCTACAATGTCTACCATGGACATCTTGTCCTAACCTACTAGTTAAATACCTAGAATGTTCTCAGTTCGTTCATAGTATGTCCTTCACCATAGATACCAGTTCTATTTCAATCTCATGCACTATCGTTAATGACTATCGTACATGACTTAGGACACGTTTTCTGAATGCTTATCATTTGTGTATTACTACATTGTCACAGCATATTATGAATCTCTTTGTAAGTACTGTAATGAAACCTTATCTAATGGAATCGTAGACAGTTCTGCCACAGCAGAAAATCAAGCCTCGTTGATCTAGTGGTGGCAAGCGCTACTGCTAAGCATTTGGTCCTGGTTTCGATTGTCGGAACGGACAGTTTATTGGGATTTTCGATCTGGAATATCACATTAACAGCCACGGAGTGTGGACTTGTAGCCGATTGATGACAATAGACTCGCCCCCTATTACATAGGGCTTAAACACCACTGGTAAAATGTGGGCGTACTACTAGGTACACCTATGGGTACACTTCTGCCTAACCCTTCGAGAATTGCAAGACGTGATGTTATGTATGTAATGCCATAATTTTTCTAGTGCGAGAAAGAGATGGACATATATCATGACTGATTGTACCGTCCCTGCATCTGTTGAAACGCAATAATGGTGACATAAACCTGCCCCTGCTGTTCCCTAATCATTCTTGCCTGTTGTCGATCTAGGAGTTCAGGTAATCTACGTAGTTTTTTGGTTAAATTACAGGTTTTTGTATCAAACGCCTGACAAAGAACTATAGCTGTGAGTACACTATAATCATCTGGACCTATTGTATTACTCGTTCCTCTGTGGTTACTCTTCCATTATGTCATCCATGTATCATGTTGTTTTGTTCTTTAGGTAGTTATTACTGACCACTCCGACTTGTTAGTTCTTTGTACGCGTAAATAACCCTTAGTTAAATTGTCAATTTTCATTGTAGTGCGTCTTAGTACTTAATTGGATTATCATCTTCAGACCTCAGGAAGCGATGAAGAAAAAACTTTAATGAAAATTTGATAAGAAAAATTTACGGAGCCTAATTTGACGGAAAAGCGTTTAAGAAATGGTAAAAGAACTTTGATTATATTGTAAACCTTTTTACAAAATCATAATTGAGATCATGGATATTTTAGTTAGAAACTACAATGAAAGTATTAAAGTATTTATGCAAATCTGGTTATATCCACGAACGTGATCCATCATCATCATCTTCCTGCATTCATTTCTTTTTTTTTTAAGCTTTGCCTTACACTAGGAATTTCTCCTGTATCGTGGGCGAGTGTACAAAAATTTTAACTCACATACACGAAGAGCCAGACCCGGAACAACTACAGCCATACAAATATTTGTTCCGTGTGGGGATCGAACCCGCGACACGCAGCGCATCAGCCAATCGCTCAGCCACTGCGCAAACCGTGCCGTCATTCTATTTGGGGTCGGCGCAACACGTTTTCTTCTTCCATTCTCCCCTGTCAGACGCCCTTTCTCTTTCACATCATTCCTCAAAAAAAAGTTGAAAATAACGCCACGTATAAAATTTTAGCATCAACTGCTACCAATTATGATTTCGTTTGTACAGTTCCACAACCTAATAAAAATCCTTTGAATCTCTGTACAAAGGAATTCCCCAGAAAAAGGTTAGACTAATTCGTAAATGTTGAGCAAATAATTAACTTCGGACTTTCTGCTGCGGGTTTTTTTTATAATTAATGTGAGCAGACCTAGTACACATGTATTATTGTTTATTTTCAACCGTACTGTCAACTTTAAACGTGATGATAACCCAGACCTTTGAGATATACATTATTCTGTGACGTTTGGTATACGATTTTGTAGATACCCGGAGTTATCTGGTGTTTACACATTTCACACTCATATAAAACGTGATATGAGAATTCACATGTACAACAGTGACTATACTGGAATGTTTGATGTGAACAACGACATTGAATTAATTATATTGACACAGTAATGTCTCCGTACCGGCTTAACGAGATTACATTGTAGAGATAATTAATTCTCTAATGACCACACTGCGGAAGGCTGTTCTTTGGTTATGCAACAGTAGTCCTATCGATACTTGACTGTGGCTTAGAGCAGGAAACTAAACTTGTTTTGTTGTTTGTTGCAGGCGAGTGCAGTCACGCGGCAGTTCAGTATCGCCGCTCAAGATGTTGCGACCGGAATCGCCCCTCGCTGATCATCGCAGCCTCCTCCCGCGTCGCCTGCTGCCCGCCAAGGCACAGATAGCGCCTGCGGACAAACGCAAAAATCGTAGATCTCTCGAACTTAACCCACCCTCAAACGACCATGGTCCTTACGATTACTCTAAACTGCTCATATCGAAAACGACTGACTCCTTGAACACAGAATGTCCGCGCAAACTGATAAACAAACAAGATTCGACTGATAGCTTAAAACGTGCATTGCTATCAAAAGACGATAAGAAATCTGCTTGCAAGGAGTCGGATAAGAAAGGTCAGATCTCAAAACAAGATTCTAGTGAAAGTTTGAAAAAGGCTTTACTTTGTCGTCAGGACTCAAATGAGAGTGTCAAGCGGAAAGATGCTGAAGCAAAGCGTGCGCAGAAAGATGAAGCGAAAAGGGTTAATGAGATTAAAAGAGGGAGTGATAAGAAAGGATTGTTGGAAACGGATATAGACGAGCCGTTAAAAAGGATTTACGAAAGGCGGACGGGTTGCGCTCGTCCGACATTGCCGCCGGTTGCTGAGAAGTCAGCGCCGTCTCCGACCTCCCCGAATGGCAGCCCTAGCACGCCGAGTGTGGCGGCAGTTGCCGAGGGGCTTGCTAGGTGGGGCAGCGGCTTGCTTTCCCCCAGAGACGAGCCCAGGCTAAAGGCCGCTAGGAGTTGGTACGGATATGGAACACTTCCAACAGACAGCGATAAGGTAAGGATCACTAGAAGAATGTATGCATCAATTCGCGGATAACTATAACATACAAAATATGCCATTACAATGTAATTGCGTAGGAGCATGGTGCTACAGCACTCAAGCTTGAACTATTTTGGCGGAATTTCCCTCAATATTGTAACTGCATATTTCGTAGTTAAGATATCATTTTAGGCCACATTAAGTTGTATTGTTGCAGTGACCTACGACAACGCTTTGTGGAATGCAGTCCACCAACGCTAACTATTTGTAATTAGACCTTGTTAGTGTCGTTTTCCTTTACATTTACTTTGATTCACTTTTGTGCATACCTTGCATATTTCAGCCGGACGTATTATTCATTGTTCTGTAGAACACATTAATTTATTTCGTATTGGTAACCACATACCTAAATGGTTTTATCCTTGCAGTTAGGTATTCAGTGTGTCTAATTTAAGATACCATCATTTTGGATATTCCAAATAAAACGCATTTAAGATTGGTGGTTCTTGTTGCAGTGAACATATATGAACCCGGTTTTCCTCTAGCTGGTGTTCTCCCTCAATATTATAATATTAATAAATTAGTATAAATTTTTCCTGCATTAGTATAATGTGTAGTTATTTATTATCAGTTATCTATCACGATTATAATAATTTGTTTTAAGGATAAATTTAACTCTTCAATTATGAAGATAGAAAGCATAAATGGTTTACATCTTGTCTGATTATATTGTTTAGAATCATTTCAAGATTATGTTAAATTGTAGGTTTTTATTAGTTCTTAAATTGTACCGGTGTAGTTACCTACTATTTGACTGGCGCCATTTTCCTCTGTTCAAAATCATCGCACTTCTTCGAACTCAGATTACGTTACTACTCAAAATGGAATAACTCTATTGTCTAGGTAAATCATTTCTCAATTTATTTGAAAAATGGAAACTAACTGCCGTGTTCTGAATTGAATTTATTTCAAATTTAGAACTAGTCAAAATCAACATAAGTTTTAAAGAGCTTCACGGGCTATGTTCCATTGAACGAATCACCAAAGCTTAAGGCGCCAGGGTAACCCGCGAAATTCTTTTTTTTTTTTTTTGCAATTTGTAGATCATTGGCAGGTTGTAGGTTGATTAAAAGATGATTCTCGACCGAAACAAATATGACTTTACTGAGTTATAATCATTAAAATCACATATACAACCCTCTAAGTTCATTTAGTCCCATAGAAGGTGTATTCCCGTTGGCCCCACCGCCCGTATCCCCACTGGTGGGGCCAGCGGGAATTGGTTAAAATAATTAAAAATTGTTCCCGTTAATCAATTCCCGCTGGCCCCACCCGTGGGGATACGGGCGGTGGGGCCAACGGGAATACACCCCATAGAATGACTATTTCATGAAAAAATCATTCAATGCAGTATGCATGATCCAAAACACTGACAGTTGCAAACCTTTTTTTATTAATCTAAAATTATTAACACTCCCGTCCCTTTACATTTATGAAGTTGCCATATTTATCAAAAATAACCCTAACCAATTCGAAACAGTATCCTCTAAACGCCACCAAGGTGCACTGAAGTCAAAATCCCATCAAACAGCCCTTTACTCAAAAAGTTTCCTAGGAATGGCGCCAAAAATATTCAATAAACTACCTAAGTCAATAAAAGCATCAAGAGATTCCAATATGTTCAAAAAAACACTCCATAACTTCTTAATTCACAAAGCATATTATTCTATAAATGAATACCTTGAAGAAAAATGACTGTTTTTTTATATTTTTATTACTTTTATTAGCTTTAGTTCATAAGATTATTATTATTACAACTCAATAATTTAGTTGTTTACTCACTTTGTATTGTTTATTTGTTTTTGTTTAACGTATATTTTATTAAAGATTTAATATTAGGTAATTAGCTGTAATAACAGTACCTAGTTTTAGTTTTTATTTAAGTTTCAGTTTTTATACATACCTATAAAAACTACCTGCACGACTAAATGTGTAGACATTATTTGTACGCCTTTGCAAGGCAGCACATAGTGAGACATAACTTTTCTTTTATAACACCGTGTACTACTTACTTTTACCTATGTGTCACAAATAAACATATTTGAATTTGAATTTGAATTTGAATGGGGTTAAATAAACTTAAAGGTTTGTATTGATGATTTTAATGAATATAATTCTGTAACTACATACGTGTTACTTGCGCGACTCATTTTTATCAACATGCTGGCTGTCCTGACACTGACCTGCCAATTGCAAAAAAACGTAAGAAAATTTGAATTTCGCAGGCTACCTTGGCGCTTTCACCTTTAGAAGTTCTCTATTCAAATACTCAAATAAAAACGGGGTGCTAAGACATCATTCACAAGCTGTGGTTGTTATCGGTATGTGCTCCATATTCACGGCATCTGCGCAAACAATGACTAACGGTGTATTTTTGAAACAACATAGTTCAACCTGTGAATTGCAAATACGCTGTTTTGAAATTCGCAAGGCATTTATAATTCCTTTGAAATACTTTCAACGGTTTTTTCGGTTCTCAGGGTATTGTGATGGACTGCTTGATCTACATTCAGTAGATTTTCAGACTGTCTTAGTAAAATTAAGATTAGAGATATGAGTATTCAAAGTAGATCAAAAACTAATTAAATATTCAGGGTTAATGGCCACTAAATATCGGATTGAAATCTTGCAAAATAACTCCAACCAAGGCACATTCTTGATCAAGTATTTTTGTCTGTATGGCAATTAAGCTGAGATAACGAATTTTATTCGATTTTTCGAGAGCCAAACAAAAATTTTAGGTAAGTATCGACAAGTCTAAAAACTACTCAAACAAGACTGGTAAAAAATAAACGTTCAAAAGCGATTATTTGATATAAATAACACATGTGTGCGAAAATATTCGTGTATACTATTACGTTACACATACCACGCGAATCGATGGCATTACAAAGTCGTTCTTCAACTTTCTAGTCGTGGCAAAAACTCGCTGGTGTGGCGCCACGGTCGATCGGACGCGCTCATTCATCACATCTCCGCGGAATCAGGAAACTGAATACGGATACGGAACGTTCCGTTTTTCATGAGAACCATTCATTCCCTGTTTTTAGTAAGGAAGCGAGAGGATGCGCGTGCGCCTCACGATGGCGCCTCCACGACACTTGCCACCGGGTTGTTGACGCGATCAGTCGTCTCGAACACTTTCTTATCGCCACATTCTTGCGTCTTTCCGAGAGCGAACCAATAGTATCGACTGTTTTATCAGTGAAGTGAAAATGACGTAATTTTCGATGGTGTTAGTGCTAAGTGATAGTAGTGTGTGATAACACGTGACCCCAGGATTATTATGGTCTCAATCTGACATTGATTTTGACTTTTAAGCAGTTATTGGCAATGCCGAATGAGGTATGTCGCGCAAGGGTAAAGTTATTAAGCGCATTATGCTTTCATGTCCGGTCACGGTTCGGACATACCGGTGCGGACAAATTGCGTTCGCGGCACCGGATCCTGACAGATAGTTTACTGAACTTTATGTGTCAGTGTCCGGTGTCCGCAGTCGGGCGCTTCGGAGACCGGATCCTGACAGATAGTTCACTGAAGTATATCTGTCAGTGTCCGGTGTCCAAAGCTGGTCCGGTATTTATCCTTCTTACTTTGACTGAGCATTACAGTCTCAAATTCTAGAAACTAGAATACAAGAAACAGTCTTCCAATTAATTTGATACATCTGCTTACGTTTAATTTATTAATTTAATATCAAAATGTGTTTTGCTCTTCGTTCTAAGAACGCGTGATAAACGACATTAAACTGTAAGGTTATCTTGCTACCTCGTAAAAGCTGATTGGGGAAAACTGTTATCCACAAAAACACACCCTGACGTCATTTCGTGGAAGAAAGCCTAAAAATTCCCCCTGTTATTTATTAAACTTGACGTAATCTGAAACGTCACATTGTGTTGATGTCAATAATTCCAACTATTTGTAAGTAATACTTAATGTAATCGATAGATTGTGTAGATAATACAAACTATTTGTAAACAATAACATCCAGGTTTTCTCAAAATATCTGGACCGGAGATAAATGATAGCATTCATGACTTCAAGTTTTGAGTCAAGCAAAGTGTGGTATGGCAAAATGACGTGGTATGTGATTCTGCTGAGGAGAATGAATTTCCTTGGCGGTACGATGGAGTAAAGTAACTTTTAGAAGTCTGAATATACAACATTATTTTTAGTATATGCGAAACCTGAATATAGTTTGTTCAGAATAAGTAACTGAATCGATTCCAATAATTTTTAAACCATGTTATATTTTTTCCCAAAATTATATAAAAAGGTTAAAAGTTGGATACCGAGCGACTTTGAGTACCTATCGCAATAATTTAGGTACGTACTGCCAAATTATTATTATCATTGAGCTCAAGACGAAGCTGGAGGCGCGCGCTGCGTGGTGACCGCGTTTTTGTGCGGACAACTAGGTAACAGAACAAGCTTATAACTTTGTGATTTTTCATGATACAGTTTTGAAATTTTGAACATAGTTTCTTTACATAAAAATACTAGACACGTTTATTAGGTTTCGCATATACTAAAACTAATGTTGTATAACTACCTCCTTTTTTAAAAGGAGGGTAGTTGTGTATTCCACCGACTTCTTTTTTTTTCCAATGAACACACTAGAAAATTAGTTGATAAGCTGGTGATTTCGTACGTCAATTCGCCGCACTTTATCTATTTGATTTGACTGTCAAAGAATCACATCTGTAGTTTTGATTTTCAATTTAAATTGATTATCTATTTATAAGTTGATAATTAATTTGTTTAGCAATCATTGTCCTTGGATTCACCTACCTATAATTTAATTAGGTTGTAAGAATGATTATATTTGTTAGCCATACTTAATTACAAATATTTTTATCTAACATGTTTAGCATTATTAACAGCTGATTTACTATAATTTCTAAAGGGGTTAATGGCTGTGACAGATTACAAATGACATATCTAATTGAGAGACCTACATTGTTATTTATTTATTAATGGAAAATCCGAAACATTACGAATCTATTATTTACTAGCTGTGCCCGGCATTGCGTTGTAATGCACCTTTTTTACCCTACCTACCTACCCTCTAAAATTTCATAAAAATTGGTCGAGCCGTTGCGCAGGAGTGCTACTACAAACATCGTGACACGAGATTTTTATATATAAGCCTTCCTCTTAAGATTTGGCAAACCGAATC
The DNA here is from genome assembly GCA_905163415.1 of Noctua fimbriata. NCBI lineage: Eukaryota > Metazoa > Arthropoda > Insecta > Lepidoptera > Noctuidae > Noctua > Noctua fimbriata. The sequence continues at coordinate 14,590,832 of LR990941.1, read as the reverse complement.
ACATTGCTTCTGGAGCTTTCAGGAAAAATACGTAAGCAAAATTTTGATAAATGAAACAAACAAATACGGAATGATACTAGTATCAAGATGCGTCAGCACTTCTACAGAATTATATTATTAGATTTACTGTTTTCTTTACGATCAGATTTTTGTCTTTGTCATTTACGTACTGAAGGCAAGGTTAAATTGTCGCCAGGAACCACCAGTTGTTTTGGTGCAGCATATTTCTTAAAAGAAAGAGGATTGCGTTATATTTTTTCATCTCTAATATTATATAGACGAAAGATTTGTATGTTTGTAACGAATAAACTCAAAAACTACTAGACCGATTTCAATAATTCTTTTACCATTAGAATGCTACATTATTCCTGAGTAACATAGGCTATATGTATTTAAAAAAAAAACATCCACCCGTGCGAAGCCGGGACGGGCCGCTAGTTGATTATATTTCTCTATCAGTAGACCTAATATAATATTAACGATAAGGCTTAATATTGTCCCACGATATCTGTCGATTAGTCCTAAACTGTCATGTTATTACTGTAAATCAGACCCATTTTTTTTAGAATCTGAAATCATCAAATGACCCCCCCCCCCCGCCACTCTGTGGAGTGGAAGGGAGTGTCAGACTTGTCCTGACTAAAACCCATCCATGTTCCTTCTTTGCCCTTTGTGTTCCAGGGCCGCGGTATCTCTTTCGAACAGTCCCGAAGCCTAAATCAGACCTTGGACTTAGCTGTACTGTACCTAATGTCCTATCAATACTTTCGTGACAGGGAAACTTCAAATGTTCTAATAACAATCGTGACAGTGAAAGCGATACGACACGAAACTAATAAATACCAGTCTATTATATCATTTACTTTAATGATTTGCTTCACTCACGATACGGATACTAATTTTGGTCACATCTGACAATTCTGAAGGTAGACTTAATGATATATGGCTATGATCACGACTTAGCAGGGCATCGAACCTGTACTAGCGTTATAGAGACCTAGGCTAGAGATACACATACGTGGATCCCGTACAATTTCAAGGCAGAATCGTGACCGATTTGAAAAGGCCTTCGTCCAACCTTATAGTATCCACTGTTGTAAATGGCTCCTTCGATACAGGCTATTCTACTATATTTTTTTATTATTTTGCCCTTATCCCAGTTTATTTGAGGATAGCACAACATGTCTTCTTCCATACCTCCACTAAAAGACACCTCCGTAGTTCTGCCCTTTCTGGCTATATCATCTTTCACACAGTTCATCCATCGCCATCGTTTCTTTGGTCTTCCCCTATCGTAGCCCCTGAGCAGACGAAAATGTATCCTGTCCATTCGGAACTGTGTTGATTTTTGCAAATTATTAGCGGAAAGATGGTCCCTCGTATGCTCAGCGCTTTTGATCACCAACTTTCCTCTCGACATTTTCCTTAAATAACTGTCCCGTTGATACAGGTTATTCTAGTATAGAACTTTGATAGAAAAACGTGTATTCAAAGGACTATTTATTAAGTAAAACATCAAGTTTATCGCACTCTGGCTGTTTATAATTATCAGCTGGTTACAAAAGGTTAAGTTAACCCGGTCGTCGGTGAGTCAGGCGCCCTTGAGACGGATCGGTCTACATTCTATGTGATTTGTTCCTATAGAGCTGATTATCTCGCTTTGATTGACGGATTTTTAATTAGAAGTGCATTTTTATGGCTTCTTCATTACAGCTCGAATGCACATTATGTTCTTTGAATTAATCAATCTCCACAGTAGTTAGATAAAGTGTTATATCTACACTCTACACTCATATTATGAAGAGAAAAGATTTTTATGTTTGTAACGAATAAACTTAAAAACTACTGGAACAATTTCAAAAATTCTTTCACCATTAGAAAGCTAAATTATCAGGAAGTAACATAAGCTATAAATTATATTTATATTATGCAAATTAGTCGAGCTATCACAATGTCTGCGGACGAAGTTCATTGTTTTAACTAAAATTACGACCGCTAAAGTCGTCAGGCCATGTTTATTGCTCCTTGGGCCCCAGTCACGTCTAGATCTTTCGAATATCCAATCATCTTCTTCCCAGCTGTATCCCACTTTAGGTGAGGTCGGCTCTCATAATAATCTGGTGCCAGGACAATCTGTCCTGGGTTGTCGGGTCGAGCAGTCCTTGCTCCAATAGAAGTTTCGTTCTGCCAGTCCACCACGTAGCCGGAGGTCGTCCTTTACCTCTCTCATGTTCAGGTATTTGCATTGCTTTCTTCACTACACGTTCCTCGTCTCTTTGCATCACGTGACCATACCACCTGCAACGGCTCTCGGTTAATTTCTCTCGACTTATACTGTCACTTACGGGATATCTTCCGTGTTTGTTCATTATTTTGAGCTCCCGATATTTCGGCGCTGTTGCAAGCGCCATGATCGCGGGTTGACTGGAGATTGCGGGTGGATGGAAAATAAATTGTTAAGAGCAGACAAATCTATGTACCCTCTTTCTTTGTCTTTTATAATGAACAATCACGGAAGATATTCCGTAAGTGACAGTATAAGTCGAGAGAAACTAACCGAGAGTCGTTACTACTGTTTTAAGCTTTCACGGTTTACAAGTAAACTAATTAGTTGTAAACCGTGAAATCTTAAAATAGTATTAGTTTCTCTCGTATTGGGGCGAGCTTGAAATTACGAATATCCAATCATATTTATAATTTAAATCTAGTATTACAAATGAGAAAGTAGCTCCAGCTGTCTGGGTATGGTTTCACACATCAACGACTGAACGGACTTCGATAAAATTTGACACACGGGTAGACCAAGACCTGGCTTTGGACATGGGATACTTTTTATCCCGGTAATACGTTTTTGTAGAATAGTTTACGAAATACACGCTAGTAATGTCGTGGGCAAAAGCTAGTTGGTAATGGTAACAATAATTCCACGTAAAATGAAATCGCAGTAAAGTCAGTGGCTTTAGCGTGACGCACGTGAATAAGTAAATTACAAAACAATCCAACTATTATCGTAGATTACAAGGCAAATATTCTAAACGTGAAACGTCCATCATTGGTGTTTTGTATCTCGATTGTTCTAGCTAAGCAGTAGGCTCTAAGCTGGCAACTAGATATCACAATAAACATGAACACTTCCAAACCTCCTTCTCTGTCCATATCTTTACGTGTGAACACTTTAATGATGTTTAATCCTTCCATTTATTTAGTCATGGTCCTAAACGTGTTTAATTAATCCCTTATCAATGCGGAGGAATGAGGACAACGTTGAGAGGAAAGTTTTGAGTATGAATGTGGATAGGTATAAGAGTAGAGGAAGACCAAAGAAACGATGGATGAACTGTGTAAAGGATTATATGGCAAGAAAGGAGGTGTCTGATGAGATTACTAGTAATAGAGAAGTATGGAAGAAGAAGACATGCTGCGCCCAAATTAATTGGGATGAGCAGGAGATTGATGATGATGAGAAGAATGAGTGATAGTAAGAGGACTAGCAAGTTAAGTAGGTCTAGTATTGGTTATGTTTACTCCACTGGCAAGACTGCTAATAGAGATCTATGGCAGCAGAAGACAATGACATACTTCACAGATCCCAAATAAATGTTTGAGAGTGGGCAGTAGGATAATGATGCATGTTACTCTCAGATTAAAGCTGCGTTTCCACCAGAGATGAGCGAGGATGCGGACCGAGGGATGTGTGTGAAACTAACCAATAATATCGCTTCGTTTTCACAGCTTGAGGTATTCTAGCTATGTGATTGGTTAGTTCCACACACATCCCTCGCTACGCATCCTGGCTCATATCTGGTAGAAGCAGTCTAAGCACCTTCGTTCTGCAGTACGTACAGCCTCAAATACAAAATAGATCACTCTATGATCTTTTCTCATGAATGAAGATTTAATATAAGCCACGTCATTCGGTGTCTTATTACATGTCTGTCGGTTAACGGCAAGCGATATATTGGCGAAGCCACATTCGCTCACAATCTAATAAGCGGTGCTAGCTAAAAATAAACTCGATAAAAAAGGTCTAGAATAGCCTAGTTCGATTCTATAAATAGATTTGTGACTGATTAGCTTCGTGTGTTTCGATCATAAGCTACTTTTAAATTTATTTACGAACTGGTATTTATAAGAACGGATAATTGAAATAACTAAACCTAAATCTTGTTCAGAATTTGTGGCTAAATATATATTTTCTAACGATGCCCCACACTAGGAATTTGTCCTGTATCGTGGGTGCGTTTACAAACATATAAACTTACATTCGCAAACAGCCACCTTTTTTTTTAATGAAACGGTGAAACATGCCTAAGCATACCGCACCGTCCGGAGAGACAGCTTGGTTATGTGGGGCTTGCACCCACTATAAAAACACAGCCGTGAGCTTACTGTTGCCTTAGCGGATGAGCTGCGAGAACTGCTACGCATGACGTTCGCGACCCATCCTGGCGGCCTCCGGGCAACTCAAACAGCCACCTGGCACAACTACCTGGAGGCCATACAAATATTTGTTCCGTGCGGAAATCGAACCCGCGTCACGCAGCGCAGCAGTCAATTGCTCAGCCACTGCGCCAACCGCCGACAAACGGACACACGAGTCGATCAAAGGTTAAGTTACGCTTGGCGAGGTCGATCTGCGTGTGAGTGACCATCCATTACATATTGAGACCCCTCCGTGCGTCATAAAGCACGTTGTTACAAAGATCTACGGATGCCACGCAGGGACTGTTTACTCGGCGGCCATTCATAGATCTTTGACCGCCGTTACGGGTACTTAGTAGCCTGAAAGTCTGTCAACCAATCTTACCAAGGGGTACCATGTTAGGTACCCAGAAAATGGATTATAGGGGTCAGATAGGTAGCCAGTCAGTAGGCCGACCCCAACATTGTTGGGAAAAGGCGATAAGTATCGAGTATATCATCAGCGTCAAAAGAAGAGTGTAATGATTTACAATGTGGAGACGCCATGAGGCAGGTTTGAGAGTTCCAATAGCTTCCTTAGGTCGAGTTAATCACTAATTGACAACAATAGGGTTGTCACCAATCCTATAACTCGAAAAAAGTTGTGGCTTCTCAGACATCAGCCTCCGATTCACTATGGTGAACTTGCTGAAAAGCTCCCAGCGGGCAACGAACTGTCATGGCCCACCTGAAAGTCTCTAAACCGTCTGAAGCCAAGTGGCCGCTGCAGGTACGACTTAGTCCGGTGGGGGTGGGTACTCCGATGAAGCAGATCGCGACTGTGGAGCTTCATCCCAAACCATGGCCCTACTTCCTGACCTGCTTTTTGCCCTGTCCGAAGCCACTACCAACGTTGTCGATGTGGCTGAGTTCTGGTCAAAGCTAATTTAATTAGACAACTATAGGAATCATCTACACAACGCAGCAACAGTGAATGCGATAGACTGGCTGAGTTGATTGATTAATAAATAACACTGCTGTTGTTTCCTTACAGACGCTTAGCAACACCACCGTTTCGATGACATAGTGCAGATCATAAATTGGTAGGCCTCTGTATACAAGGAACAGCCGTTTATGTAACTTGATATAAGAACGGTTCGCTAAAAGACAATAGAGACACCTATTAGCATAGTATTGAAAATACGTATAGGTAGGTAGTGTGGCGAAGAGTCCATATAACTCGATTCCTACCGGCTTCACTTTAAAAAAATGGCACAGTCAGTATTCTTTAGGCAAATAATATAATAGAAAGAAAGAAAGAATAAATTTTATTTGACGTCTGTTCATCAAACACACAGAATAAAGAAAAAAAAAGAAACAAAATTAAAAATAAATGACAAATAAAAAAAAAAAAATAATAATAAATGAGAAAATACATGTGCTGTAATGCCTCACGGCTGCGCCAAAAAGGTCCATTTCAGCATTCATACCAGAGAGGTCACATTATAAATATATACTCCGGCTTACCTCTTACAAAAATTGACCCTTCACTACTGGTAGGTACTGGTATAAGGAAAAGTGCTGCAGACAGTAGTAGGTAGAGGATAATCGGGATAATGTGATTTGTTACCAATTTAAAATTATATTCTTTGTACCGTTGACTGTTGACTATTGTTGAATGTACCGCAAATAAATAGTTACATGTACACTCAGGTAACCTGTTTAGTTACTTTAATTGGACCGTTAGTCAAACGGATTATTCACTTCAATTGTCTGTGAATTTAAAGGAGCTCGTGGCTAAATAATAACAGCCGCTCGGGTCGATCTTTAGGTTAAGCCGTGCTAGGGGCACGTTGCAGGTTGGTCTGTGGATGGGTGACCACCCATTACATACCAAGTTTCAGTTAGTGTTGAGTGTCATTTGTAGATCTTTGACAGTCGTTATTTAGTCAGTGGCCCGAAAACTCCGAGAACCAGTCTTACCAAGGGATATCGTATTATCCAGTACTAACTGGGTTATGGAGGTCAGATAGGCAGTCGCTCCATGTAAAATACTGGTATTCAGCTGTATCCGGTTACACTGGAAGCTGAACCCAACACTGTTGGGTAAAGGCTAAGCAGATGATGATGTCTGTGAATTTAAACTACAACTGTTATTTGTAGTCAGTCGTATGAAATGGATGTAACATGGCAAATTGACGTCAATCTGCTCAATAATCAAAATCCCTGTTTAAGTTACACGCGGAGGCAAAAACTGTATGCAAACAATCAACCCAAAAATCATCAGATAGTTTGAAGATTTGAACACAAATCTATTTAAAATGATAATAAATTATGACTCATTCTATCCATATTCTACATACATACATAATAATAAATCCCGATTCTCATGGCCTTAGTCGATCGTCTGACTATAATGTCAGCTAAACAAGTTGTTTGTTGTATTAAACACAGCTGTCAATAATTTGTAAGCAAGACCATTGTCTCGTTAATGTGCTAGTTGTCTATGTACTCAGATTCCTTTCTTGTATCGATTCAGCCTAGCCAGCCTAGGGTTGCCATACGTGACTTTTCCAGTTTTTAGCGCAGTGTCCGGAATGCGGGGGAAATTTGAAAACGTCCGGAAATTTTATATTTTTAATAAAATCAAGCCAGGGTGCGTTTGCACCACAAATTGGCGTTGAAAGTGAGGGACAGAACTTAAGTTTTTTTATATCACTGTTATTTTAAAGTTCCCAAATAACCTTGACCTTGGGCATCCTAATTTATATAATACCGTGATGGTCGTATTGTTGTCGTATTTCTAATGCGTTTTTTCTGCCATCGGCTTATTTTATTTTCATTCACATCACATTTGCATACGTCAGTACATCAGCAGAAATATCGCATGTCAACTTAGGCCATAATTATAATAAATATTTCCAATAAAACTTGCATATTTAGCTTGTTTACGTCAAAGGTGCATGTTGACGTCACGACACAGAAACCTTTGTTATCAATAATGTATTTTGGGTGCGAATTGATGACGTTAAATAAACGCATAATCGTATTTCTTTCATTGTAATGGTATCTGAATGAGGTGATATGTCGTTGTTTAGATGCAAAAATGAAGAAAGAACATTTGGTGGAACTCAACCTGGGTTCCGAAATCCGATCCAATTTAATGTCAAGTCTAATACTACCGAGTTCACTCAGAGGGTCGGCCACTTTTCAACCTTATTGCTTAAGGCATAAGAGTGATAAGAGCATCCACAGTGAACTCGGAACTTCATTGATTACTTAACATAATACGATCAGCGCATAATGATCCCATTGCTAGAACACGAACCTCATCTCAGTGAGAGGGACTGGCTCATCCAACACGCGGGCCCATTGCGGGCTTGGTGGATGTCACATCACATGTCTTCGAATTTTTCGTTCTAGAACATCCCGGTTTCCTCACCATGTTTATTATTGGAATTAAATATAACAGCTCAGAACTTATAACCCATTAATGACAATATTTATCCGTGGTGCTAGGCAACTGGGCTTATTCCAGTTGTATACATTCCTTTGTGCCTATTGGCCTTGTTTTGTTCTGTCTCCTGCTGATATGGAGCGAAGTGGAAATTATGGTTTTCCTACTCCTCCGCTGTACTTTTCTTGTTAATTTCGTTGCAGGATCCAAGACAGTTAAATTGTTTCTCTGGGACATCGTCGAGCTTCATTGTCTCGGCGCTTTTCTGGTGTTCGCCACTGATACTGGCTTTCAGGAGTTGCAGTGTGGAATAGCGTGGTGGGCTTGTCCCAATTAATAAAATTCCTTACGATGTTTAGCACTTTGATTAGCTTTTGAGGTTTCAGTCAACTAGCTGATGCTTACAAAAGCAGCTAGATCATCGTATGCTGCAGAAAACCCACTACTTCTTGCCTTAATATTCATCTAGCCCAGAGGTTTCATCCTAATTGATATTCTGATCTCAATCAAGTATGTAAATTGATTTGCACTGCCACCTTGACCCCTGGATGTACCTGGTCGTATTTCGGCATTTCTTACTACTTAGGTAACACCGAAATCCCAGTCAGCGTATAATTACTTAATCAACGAATTGGTTATGCAAAATGACTTAATTTTAATTTATTATTGACTCATAAATAAATAAGTTCATAAATCATTAATATAATGTAGACCAGGGGAGTTACTTTGACGTGTTAGAGCAGGAGTTATTCTAGTGTGGGAAAGAGACAGAGCTATACAGGTCGTCTAGCGCCATCTCTTCCCCACACTGTAATTACTCCTGCTTTAAGCGGCATGGTAGGCCACCTGTTTTCTTTTTGTCATCCATGTTTTCACACATATTGATTTACAAGTAAAAACATTTCTTGCCACATGCTCCTCACTCCTGCCCATCACATATTATATTATCCATTTCAAGACAGTCGGAACTTTTAAAAACATTGTTCAATTTAAAAATCTGATGTTTTCTTTCTTTATTTATTCTCACCGTGTTTTAATTATAGTTTTCCTCATCAGTTTGATTGATCATCTTGATTGTTAGTGTAAAGTCCACTATTTTAACATCTCTACAAAAACATAATATACATAGGTTTGAATTGCAATTAGACAGATGGAGTTGATTTGTTGCACAGAACTTTAACAATATTGTTAAATCTATGGGTACAATGGCGGGATTATCGCTGGTAGCAACACCTTCCATTGTAGAAGACTGGAAGAATTCTTCTTTATTTTTAGTTATAATTGTTGCTGACGGTAGTGTCGCAAATTTTTTCATCGTCATCATCAGCCTACAGCTGGACATAGGCGTCTTCAATCGCACGCCACTTAACTCGATTCTCGGTAACTCTCATCCAGTTGCTACTAGCCACCCTGCGAAAATCGTCACTCCACGCTCGCCTGAGGGCGTCCCACTTTACGCTTGCCGATTCGCGGTCTCCACTCAAGAACACGTCTACCCCAACGGTCATCGGTTCTACGGCTAATATGACCGGCCCATTGCCACTTAAGCTTACTTATTCTGTGAGCTCTGTCGACAACTCTGGTTCTCTGTTGGATCACCTCGTTCTGGATGTGATCCCAAATCCCTGCAAATTATTTAGACCAGGGAGGCATAACACAAAAGGTAGGAAGCCTATACTCTGCAGGGGTAGAACATGACTTCACATGATGATGATGAGCTGATTTGAGTGTTGATTAGCTTTTCCGAATAATTCCTGCCTGGTTAGTTCTTCTTTCTGGTTAACAGTGAATAATGTCCAATCTTCTTCTTTATTGTGTCGTTCGTGCCCAACCTGGTGTCAGAGTTCTTATTCCGCTCATGGGCCTCTGACCTGCAGCCGAGAAATATCTTTCAGGCAAGCTGGTTTCCTCACGATGTTTTCCTTCACCGAAGCAAGTGTTATACTATACGCACATGAATCCGAAAAATCAGAGAATTTCGAGTGCAGATACAGACTGCGTCATCCAAGGATCTTGTATAGTCTTTACTCTTTATAGATCTTGTATCGTTACGGTTCCCGGCACTCTGCCAACTTGCCCAAGGCCGCTTCAAGGCTTCAAATATTTTCCGCTAGGACTATTACTGCCATCGTGAGTTAAGTAATTTCAAACTGTTCCGTTACTGAGCAATCGTAATGCTTGCGTGAATCACGGGCTGGTTTTTCGTAGATTTGATTGTTATCTTGATTGTTTTTTTGTGTTTTCTTTAAGTTATTAATAGGGATTTGGAGTCTAAACAAGCTGTTTTTAATTATTCTAAAAATAGTAGTACTTTCATTTGCATTCAGTAAAAAGGTGTTATTTTAAAATTACAAACAGACACTTCAATTTTATTTATTTGTGTAGAGGATCGATATTTAGGTTAAGCCGTGCTTGCCTAGGTTGGTCTGTGGATGGGTGACCACCCATTACATACCGAGTTTCCTCCATGCCTCAGAAAGTCCGTTAAGCCGTTGGCCCCGGCTGTCATTTGTAGATCTTTGACAGTCTATACTCAACCAGTCTTACCAAGGGGTATCGTATTACCTAGTACTAACTGGGTTGTGGAGGTCAGATAGGCAGTCGCTCCATGTAAAATACTGGTATTTAGCTGCATCCGGTTAGACTGGAAGCCGACTCTAAAATAGTTGGGAAAAGTCTAGGCAGATGATGTATAGATGCTTCTCCAATACTACAATAAAAACTGCTGTTCTATCCATTTTGACCGTATATGTATTGCACTTTTGTTTTTTTTAATAACCGACGAAAATTTATGTGCTGGGGGTCTAGTTCATAACTTGAGGCACCAAGGTGGCGCTGCTTGCTAAGAAAAATCCAGTAAATTTCAAAACGTTGTTCCAAATTCCCCCGCGTCTCAAGATGTATTGGTCAGGTAATATACTGTCTGTAGTAAGTTTACACACTATACTAACACCCAGGGACCGAATTACCGTTACTTTTTTCTTAACGTTACCGATTACCGTTATGTTAACGTTAAAAAAGTAACGATATTTATAACGTTACCCGTAAGTCCGTTAACGTTATCTAATAACTAATATTAGTATCGGTAAAAGTAACAATACTTATACCGGTAATTTATTCGCCTATCTCTTTCTAACGATGTCGGTGGGGAGTCTAGCGTCTTACGATGTTAGTACACACGGCCGCTCATCAAGGTCGACTGTTTGGACCTTGAACTATTAGAAGTTGAACGCTGCAAATCGTGCGAGAGGGTCCGATATGTTGTTTTTATTTCGTCTCTCTCACGCGCAGACCGTATGGTATGGAAGCGCCGCGCCGCATTCTAACCGTACCTATACGTAGATATCGTGTAGGCATTTCAAAAATATTATTTTGTAAGCGAGTTAAGTTCGTCGCATAATGATTGTTATGGGTAGATTATTTTTGCTATTTGCGCTACACCTGTGCACTAATAGGTCTATTATTAAAAGTTATTATTTTATTACTGTTTTTAACAACGATAACTATTGAAGAAAATGTTTTGTTTAAGAGTATAAAAGTATTTATGTCTTAGATTTTATTCATAAAATAAAATAAAAAGTTGAAGCTAGGTAATTATGAAAAATAAATTAAACCATAAATGTTTTTTTTTCCATTCGCACTGGCATATAAGTGTCTACTATGAAATTTAATCATATTACTATTAGGTATGGTTTTTGACAAAATAGCAAAAGGCATTTCAGTTTTACAATTTCGTGAGGCACATTGATTGGTGCCAAGCAGCTTAGACGAAATAGATAGCTAGAGCTACCTATAAACTGGATAGCTACCTATTAACTGGATGAAAATACGGCAAGGTTGATGGCGCAGTGGCTAAGCGATAGGTTGCTGCGCTATGTGTCGCGGGTTCGTTCCTGTAGAGAACAAATATTTGACCAACTCCGGGTCTTGGCCTACAATCGCACTAGACCGCGAAATGTGGAATAATATATGATATAATGTTCCGGGTCTGGCTGCTTGTGTATGTAAGATTTAAGTTAGTAAACGCACGCATCATCCAGGAGAATTCCTAATTGTCCTTTTCGTCACAACAATCGACGTGATTATTCGTAATGACCGTGAATCCCGTGTGCGTCAGAATGACTGACTGGCTGTCTGTATCAGTTCACGTCTGGCTGGTGACCAAAAATTGCTACTATTTGCTATTTTTTAGTAACTACATCAAATAATTGCTACATAACTTGGAAAATAAAGGGACTTCAAAATGACCAGCCATTCTGATATTAGGATGGCTGGTCAACTCTCCGTTTGTGTAGACTATTTAAATTCGTGTTATTATTTTTACTTGAGTGATTGCTACCCTCACATCCTTCAATGCCCACCTTGTAGCTTTAACAAGTAAAAAGTTATGAACATTTGAATATTTTACAGGGAATGGATTAAGGTTATTGAATAAAGCAATTTAAAACGATTACAACAATGTTTCTTTTTATTCGTCATTTTGAAGTCCCTTCATTTTGTTTCCAAGTTAGATAGCAATTAATTGACTATAGGTAGCAGTGGCGAAGGTTCCATACAACCCGATTCCTGCCGGGAGAAGGGAAGCCCTTTGAAAAAAGGCACATTCAGTATTCTCCAGCCAATCATATTCTATACAGTCAAGATATGTACTCCAGCTTACGTTTTACAAAAATTGGCCCTTCGCTACTGATAAGTAGTAAAAAGTAGCAAATAGATAGCAATTTTTGGTCTCAACAACCAGCCATTCTGACGCACACTGAATTTCAGTCGCGCGATATTTGGGAAGTGTTGACTTGAAATGGTTGACGGACGACACGACACGATGCAAAAATGTGCAACTGTGTGTCTAAGTGCAAAGCATTAAACGTTACCGCACTGTGATTGGCCGATGCCTCGATGCTTAGTTCCTTTCCGACGATTCTCTATATTGAATGTAGCGTAGTTATAGTTGAGTTCCTGAGAACCGTGGGTCTTGACTTTCGGAATTTTGATTTTGACCTCAAGGTCAATGCCCAAGAGGTGTCCCATGTCGTTCCCCCACCCTACTACTCCCACATCCCACCGGGTCCCGAAGGCTCTTATTTTCATAGTGCCCCGTTTCGTATTATCCACATTAATTTTTCTTTAAAATGTTTAAAATACTGATATAATTATCAGTATTTTAAACAAAAAAAAACAAACAAATTTTAAAATGTTTAAAATACTGATATAATATATCAGTATTTTAAACATTATATACTTTGTTGCACTTCTTTCGGCCCATAATTATATTTTTTACAAAAAAAAAGTAATAATTAGAACAACAAAACAAATAGTTGTATCTTGTCCTATAAAATGAAAAACGTGCGAGTCGTCGCGTTTTCGTAGGTATCTGTCCGATCGTCGTAAAATGCTATGTGTCGTAGTTGCCGCTCCGATTTGAAGAGCCGAACGCGGCGCGCGTTCGGTTTGGCAACGTCGCGCCAGATATTGTTAGTTTTTAGCGAAGTAACGTTATTGGTAACGCTATTTAAATACCGGTAAATCCTATGATTTAACGATATTTTTAACGTTAATAGTTAACGTAGCATAACGTTAAGGTTTTGGTAATTTTACCGGTATTTTTGTGGTAACGGTAACCGTCCATGCTAACACCGCTTGTACAACTATCACCTATATCGACCCATAGGTCAAAATTAATTGCCAATAGTACAAGGTGCAGAAAATTGTTTACTTACTATATTGATAAACCCATTAGCTTCGATCGACGGCGTATCAAGTTATCAATTACTTGCTTGTTGCTTTGTGGACGTATACAGGATGAATTTTTTAAGTGGGTGTTGATGGCCAAATCCGACACTATGAGGAATAGCGAAAAATACTCAAAGGATTTTGATGAAAACTAAAACTGCATCATTCGATTTTTGAAAAATCATTCCTCGGATCCCTTGAATCCCGTTGATTTAAAAAAAAAACCACATTGTATTATTATACCATTCGATAGTATCACTAATAGGGATCAAATTCTGGAAAGCATTGACATGCGGCTTTCTACCTGTACTGTTTGTAGAATGAGGCGTGATGATACATAGATCATCATAATAAAAACATTAGATGTCCTAGTTATAAACAGTCAAAGGAAAATAAATACTAATAAATAAATAATTGGCAATCAACTTTAATCGACTAACATCGATACAAATGACAGTCGTATGAAATTACTTTAATTCGGCAAATTAATGAAGTCAAGGGCGCCAATCTACTAATCAATTTACTTCCGTGATTGTACAATCTACCACAATACTAAATCAGGAGTATAACGAATTATTTAAATACGAAAAATTATTGTATAATTCAATTTTTTTTAATACGGTATAGTACTCAAGCCGGGGGGCTTGAGTGTATGAACGCGGAAAAGGCGAAAGGAGTATACAGGGTGTAAAAATACCCTAATCGAATCCGAAAGGCACTTTTTCTCCCCGTCATTGCGATATTTTTTTTGTTCTAGACCATACCTGGGAACCTTCTAGTTACGGAGATATTGGAGGTCAAAGTTTCATTTTTTTTTTAATATATTTAAAATCTGTTATAACGACGTCGAAGGGACTACTCATATTTGGTCGTAAAAACCGATACTCGTAGCAGCCGGTGATATTTTTAAGGTTAATAAAATACGAAGTAATTTTTTATTAAGTAGTTACTAGTTTTTAAAGTAGTATAAGAGTAGAGGGAGACCAAAGAAACGATGGTTGGACTGTGTAAAGGATGATATGGCAAGAAAGGAGGTGTCTGATGAGATGACGAGTAATAGAGAAGTATGAAAGAAGAAGACATGCTAGCCGTCCCCAAATGAATTGGGATAAAGGCAAGAGAATGATGATGAGTAGTTTTTATGGTAATAACTTTACTTTAATTACCTCCATGACCCATTTACTCTTCAAAGCATCCATCAGCACAATGTTTTGAGTGTGCTACATTGAGTTTTACCGTAAAACGTGATTTTTCACCCCAAGTCGTTTCCCAGCAATAACGTTTGCGTAGTGTTACTTAGTTTGATGTACATAATGCTTGGTTGGCGGCTTCGTGAAGGGTCCGTTTACACTCTGTATGTAAGGATCGTAGTAGGTGGCGTTCTGTGGTCTCTGTCTACCCCTATGGGAAAGTGGCGTGAGTTTGTGTATGTTCAATACCAGGGGGATTACTATGACGTCTTAAAGCAGGAGTTATTCCAGCGTGGGAAAGAGACAGAGCGATACAGCTCGTCCAGCGTCATCTCTTTCCCACACTGGAATTACTCCTGCTTTCATGGTAGGCCACCAGCCCCCGTAGCATGACCACCGTAGACAAGTATTTCTTTGACGGGAGAATCGATAAAATGAGATTGTGTCGACACAATGACAGATTTCTTTGCACTATCTGTCATTTTGTCGATTCTTCCGTCAAAGAAATGCGGGGTCTGGTTGTAATATCTGATAGATCACGTGTGTGACACCCACCACTTCACCCTACTTATCAAGTCGCCATAAGCCAGGGCTGGATTAACTCCGCTCATGTACGCTTCAATTAAAAACTGTAATACTTTTTCAGCCAATCGGGCTTTCTGTAATCTCGGCTTAATAAAATCCGCCCGCCCTACCAACAGTGCCGACACATTTCCGCCCGTCCAGCGAAGCCATACTATTAACGTCAATAGGAATTCATGACACGCACATTAAAACGTCAATGGCTTTGATAGATTAATGGAAATGGCAACAAAGGTGATTTTAGAATCTGACTTTTATGAAACCCACGGGTTTCATAAAAGATAGAGAAAGATAGAGATTCTAAAATCACCTGAAAAACTGTAATTATGTTTCCGTTTAATTTCAAAAGGCAAGGTTATCCGATTCGAATTTAAGGCCTTGGGTTATATGATTAGCCTGTTTAATGAGAATAGTTCAAGCATAAGCATAGCATAATCAGCCTATAATGTTCCCACTGCTGGGACACAGGCCTCTCTATGAGAGGGAATGGGCTATAATCCACCACGCGGGCCCAGTGCGGGTAGGTAGATGTCACATGTCTTCGAATTTTTGGTTCTACGACATACCGGTTTCCTCACGATGTTTTCCTTCACCGTTTTGAGAGCAGTGGTGATGAAATAAATTACACAAAGTAATACGCCTGCCTGGGTTCGAACCCACGACTTACTGCTCGTAAGTCGGGACCGCCACCACTGGGCCACCGCTGCTCCAGATAATAGAGAATAGTTCACTTCATAGTAATTCCAGAACAACCTACAAGAGGCAATCGCTTCGAAAGCCTCACATAACATAACATCACGCCTGTGATCCCCGAAGGGTTGGGCAGTGGAAGAGAGGTTGGCATGAGGAGGACCTAATAGGTACACCCACATTTCACCGTTCAATTCAATTCAATTTACAGTGATCTTCACAGAATTGTCATATTAAAGCTTTTGTCGATCTGATTACGTTTTTTACTTTTCTATAGGTAATCGTTATCGCTGGTAGAATATCACTTTATCTAGATTGCAGGCCCTCAAGTTTCTTGAAAAAAAAAAGACTCGTCTTCCTCATCTTTCTGCCTTTGTCCCATGTTACTTGGGGTCGGCGCCACACGTTTTTTTTTGCCATTCTAATCTGTCAACCATCACGCAATTATTTACACCTTTTCCTTTCACATCATTCCTCACACAATCCATAGTAAAAAACCGGCCAAGTGGGAGTTGGACTCGCGCATGAAGGGTTTCGTACAATCGTATTAGGTTTCCCTGTAATCTATAGTAGGCAAAGAACTATTTTTAGTAATTTTTTCAAAATTTTCGGCCTTGTAATTTTGGAATAAGGGGCGGGAATGGTCAATTTTCGCCTATTATCTTAAATAACTTCGAAATTATCAAAATAAATATTTGAGATGCTCACAATGAGCCCCTTCAGTTACAAGTCCGTCTTTGGGTCACCGTTTACATATGTGTAGCAAATTCAATCGGTCCAGTAGTTTCGGAGTAAATTGGCTGTGACCGACGGACAGACAGATACGCGAGTGATCCAATATTTCGGTAGCTACGGGAGCTTTATAAGACTATTAGTCTTTTTCTAAGTTCAAGGACCAAAATTTTGCAGAAACCACTCTCAGTAGGTACCACAAAATGCTTACGAAAAAAACCCCGATTCTATTTACTTTCTACTTCAAGTAAAGCAAAAATATCTCACACCAATCCTTTTTTAACCCGACCTTGCCCTTTCGGCCGCTATATTCGTGACCAGAGGGGTTGTAGCCAAAATATTTGGGGCTCAGTGAAAAATTATCAGCCATGTGTGTTATGGCAAGTTAAGGGATGCGAGGGGTGAAATATGGGTTGTTTATCATCGTCTGCCTGACGTATGAGGTCGAATTTGGCCGGTATTTGTTGTACGGTGTGTGAAGATTTATTAATAGTGGATGTGGCGTTTTTGTCTGAGCGACATTGATTTAAATGGGGTGCTGAAACTTTGATTGACTCATTATTATGGACTGTTTTTCGCGAATGCTTCTTGTTTGATGATGAACATTAAAGTCATTTATTAAGGCTTAGAATCTACACTCGTTAAACGACAGAATTACGTAAGACTCCGCTCAAATCACTTTCGTAGTCTTAGCTTTCGAAGAAAGTAGCGCTGCCGGGGTTGGGCACAAAATTGAATGCATTTTTTTAGAAATAAAATGCAAAAGTAAGACGAAATATGGGCTGCGGGACTGTTCGAAAGAGATACCGCGGCCCTGGAACACAAAGGGCAAAGAAGGAACATGGATGGGTTTTAGTCAGTACAAGTCTGACACTCCCTTCCGCTTCGCCCAGAGCGGAGGGGGTCATTTGATGATTTCACATCCTAAAAAAAACAAAATATGAATGTCGCTCAAGAAATATATTGTTCAGCAGTTTTCACTAAGTCAATTCGGCGTGTTCCAGCCATTTTATACGAAATGATAAAGGATGACAGTTTTAATAAAACTAATGCGGCGACCACTCAATAAATGTCACTTGGAATTTTAAAATGCAGATAATTTAGTACGGCAATGAAACTTCACAACACCAAACACGTGGATGCTCTTTTATGGCAATCGTAAAGCAAGTATGAATATAATTATGTTGATCTTCGCTATCCTTATCTTTCATGAGTTCATGACTATCATGTGCTTTCTTTGATTATGTCACTGTTTTAACACTGCAACGAGATAAACTGTATAGCTGATAAGATTACACGATCATATTTAATACTGTTGTTTTATTTTATTTTTAAATAGTTTTAGTGCAGTGATTAGTGGTGTCTGCCACGTCATTGCCTCGCTAGTATTGTGGTCCCAAAGCGGTTTTGTCGAGCATGAGGCCAGATAGGCAGTCGCTCCATGTAAAATACTGGTATTCAGCTGCTTCCGGTTAGACTGGAAGTCGACCCCAAAATAGTTGGGTAAAGGCTAGGCAGATGATGATGATGATGATGATGAGGTCTTGGACTCGATTACCAGGTTGGGCAAAGGTCGTTTTTCCATCAGGAATTTCTCAGTCGCGTCTTAGTCTGGATTCGTGCCCTATTGATGGCAACAAGCTCGGCCCCTATTACATGGGAGTTTAAACAAACATATCTGCCGAAGTGTACGTGATATTATGTTGAATTAATGATATTTTACAACAGAAAAATTAAAATGACGATTATTAGACGGTATGTGGGTATACTACCGGTCGGTTCACTGACGGTTGACTAATTTTGAACCTTATTACTTAAAGCATAAGGGTGAAAATTGGCAGACGGTCAGTGCACTCGGTAGCATTTCATGTTTCACCGCTTCAGTTCATTTTCCTGTACCATTTACATTGTAAATTAGAACACGATAATGTCATGTTAGGTGTCAATTAAGTGCATTTGGTTTCGATCGATATTAATTTTCCGACGGAAACTAGGTGGCGGTCGATCAACCACAAACCACGGGATTTAATTAAAGTACATTTAAAACACTGCATATTGATAAAATATAAGTTTTACCATGTAACTGGGTTGTAGACTGGGTCAGCTGAAAGGCATGTAAAATTCTGGTATTCAGCTGCATCCGGGTAGACTGAAACTGACCCATACTTTGGAAAAACGGCAATGCAGACGATGATTGATATAATGAACTTACGTTAGGTACATCCATCCAGAGGAGCTCGTGGCTAAATAATAACAGCTGCTCGGGTCGATCTTTAATTTAAGCCGTGCTTGCCTAGGTTGGTCTGTGGATGGGTGACCACTCATTACATACCGAGTTTCCTCCGTGCCTCGGAAAGCACGTTAGTTAAGCCGTTGGTCCCGGGTGTCATTTGTAGATCTTTGAAAGTCTTTAGGTAGTCAGTGGCCCAAAAAGTCTGACAACCAGTCTTACCAAGGGATATCGTATTATCCAGTACTAACTGGGTTGTGGAGATCAGATAGGCAGTCGCTCCATGTAAAATACTGGTATTCAGCTGCATCCGGTTAGACTGGAAGCCGACCCCAACATAGTTGGGAAAAGGTTAGGCAGATCATGATGATTAGGTATATCCATCATCATCTGAATTTCCGTGTGTTGCGGTGTTAATTTTGATAAGAAAAAACAGCAGGCTAGAACATGAAATTTGCTCGATTATAGCTGCGTATAAAAATGCCAAACATACTCTTTCATCAGCGTGGCAAGAAAATTTAACAGCCATACAGATAGACAGAATTATGTGCGCGTTTATATTATCAGAAAGGATAAACACTACATTTCTGAAATAGCGCGAGATTTAGTATGATAAACATCTGCTCTCAGTGCATATCACAAATAAGTGGTTTTAATTTGTTGGACACATGCCAGACGAAAGCCATCAGCTGTGAATTAAAAATAATCCGTTCCAGAATCCTTGGCATTTGATGAGGAAGTGTTATTTTTAGTCTGGGACCTACTCAGCTTCGTCTAGATCAAAAATAATTCAAGTCCTGCGCAAGAAATCAAGTTTTAGAAAGAGAGTATCGTTAATTGGTCAGATGTGGTCAGATTTGCATAACTTGCTTGTCATAAAGTCATTAATTTAGATGACATATTAAAATTGAAACAACTTGTAAGTATAATGCACCCAATTTGAAGGTTAAATTATCAAATCTGCAACTGTTCTTCGCTATCTAGCTCGTCATAATTGATTAAATCAATATCTTACTAATAATGATAGCTATCATGAACTTTATCACAATAATGTTTGAATCAGTAAGTCTCCTTCTCTTCCGTTTTTCTGAGTTTCTGGTCCCATTATTTGGTGTCGCGTCGGGTCTCTTCACTTTTCTGCGTTAGGGGAAGCTTTAGCTAGCTTCAGGTCTCTTTCTATATTGGACCACCATGTCAACTGCGGTTGGTCTCTATCTCTCTTTCAAACCACAAACTCCATATTATAACATCACTTTCAGATCGTCCTTTGCAGAAATCTGTCAAGAAAAAAAAAAAAATACTTTAATAATTATTTTAAAAAAAACGTGTTATTAGTAAGTAATGAATTTGAATTTAATTTAATTTTTAACTATTCGGGAAACTTACAGCGTCAGTACGATTTTGAAGAACATTTACAAGTCGACAGATAAACACTTGAAAAATTCGAACAAAAAAGACAACAAAAAAAATGTAGTTTGTACCTACATTTTTTTTGTTGTCATACTACAAAAACATACACATAAAACATAAATTAGGAAACAAAATAACGCGATCGATTAATACAAACTAAAAAATAACAAAAAGAACTTAAAACTACAATCAGACGCAAAAAATTACTTTTCCGTAAAAAAGCTTTTCACCAACAAACGCTTAAGCCGAGAAACACTGGTATTGAAAATGTCCAAATCATGTTCACTAGTAGTAAGTTTATTAAAACTTCAGCCCCCGTAGCATTGTTTCGGGAGGTTCCTGCACCGAATCGGGCGGGAGGAAACGCCCGGGTGTTTCCATTGTGAGGATCGTCCGGAGGACACGGTGCAGCACACTGTGGAGGCCTGCCCCGCTTGGGCGGAGCAGCGCCGTGTCCTCGTAGAGGCGATTGGCGGCGGCGGCGACCTCTCGCGCCCGGCCCTGGTTCAAGCCATGGTCCGGAGCGAGAGGGAATGGGAAGCCGTCACCTCCTTCTGCGAAGCAGTCGTGCTAGTGAAGGAGGTGGCGGAACGTGAGACGGAAAGAGCCTTACGTCCCAGCCGCCGCGGGAGACGCCCTGGGCGTCGGGGGTCACGTGGTGGCCCCCGGCCACCGGAGGCGCGGGCCTTGGACGGCGAGTTATGGGCTAGCTCGCCGTCTGGCCGTCTTATGACGACAAGCCGTGTCGACGGCGCGTTCGTGTTCCACGCGCGCCTCAAAGAGATGTCAGCAACCACGTAGGGGTCCGCACGAGCCGATGCCTGCCAGGGCTGCGGGACTGTTCGAAAGAGATACCGCGGCCCTGGAACACAAAGGGCAAAGAAGGAACATGGATGGGTTTTAGTCAGTACAAGTCTGACACTCCCTTCCGCTCCGCCCAGAGCGGGGGGGGGGTCATGTGATGATTTCCCATCCTAAAAAAAAAAAAAAAAAGCCCCCGTAGCATGATCACCGTAGACAAGGATTTCTATGACGGAAGAATTGACAAAATGACAGATACTGCAAAGAAGTCTGTCATTGTGTCGACACAATCTGTCATTTTGTCGATTCTGCCGTCAAAGAAATCCTTGTCTACGGTGGTCATGATACGGGGGCTGCTCGCACGGATCAGAAACGAATTCTGCCTGTTCGCGGACTTGGAATGAGCGACATGCAACAAAGTAGGTTTGCGAAACTCGCGGAGCTTTTTTTTTTATTATTTCATGACTTAACATTGCATAACGCGCTATCTCCGTTGATTTCATGGCCACATTATCGTAAACAATAATAAACGTCCTAACATATCTTGTGTCATTGCATTACAACATCGTCTCGAAATATTCTCTTTTAGGCGCGAATTACACAGAAACGGCGTAAGGTGACGGTGCGGTGTAGACGCAGCACAGGCGTGGAATTTATAAGGAAATGAAAAAACGGCGTGCCTGCGCCGCGCCGCCTGAGTGTAATTCACGACACGTCGCCTACGTACATTTTGTATGAAAACTTTTTGAAGCGGCATCATGTCTGCGTCGCGCCTTCACCTTACGCCGTTTCTGTGTAATTCGCGCCTTACATACGGAAAGATAAGAAGAAATAAAGAAAGATTGCGCGGTTTAGTGTCTCCCACACAAGAAGGAAGCAGTTTCTGAGGAAATGTAAAAACATGACGTCAATACAACTAACCGTGGGTAGAATGATAACACATGATATGTTTGTAATAGACTGTCCTTGGTTGCGTTTGGACATCAAAAAGTGCTGATTAATTGTGTAGGAGTACCTTCGTTTCGCGTAGTGACGGTACTTTTATACCGATGATTTCCGTTGTTCACCACCTGTTTATCCACCACTGGTGAACAGCGACATTCTCGCTGTACATGATCTGGAGATTCATGTTCAAAATTGTATCGCTGTCCTCCAGTGGTGCCTAAGGAGAATTATTTTAATAAATAGTGTCTCTCTCCACCGCCTGCAGGACAGCAAGAATTTCTTTTGTAAGTCGTGTCGTGTCCACCAGTGGCGGACACGCACTCAAGCAGGTGGTGGACATCGGGAATTACCGTTTTATCCAAGCTTAAAAGCTTGGCTTGCCCTTATCACCTACTACTCTTCATGATGTTAGGGTTTTTGAACAGTCTGCTTGCCTAATGGGCTTGATGTTTTGTTGGCCCCTAGGCACGCCTCTGCCGTTTCGCCAGTTATGTTGTGTAAGTACTTGTAAGTCCTATTAATAGGGGCAAATCCTGCCTTTAACCAGCCTGCTGCTTAGTTTTTCCTAATGGAAACTCCCAATCACCATCACACCCAGGTTCCACGTCCAGCAGTCTCGCTTGCTATAGCTATCTATGGACCAGACGGTCCCGTAATATCCAGGACAGTTTAAAAGACTACGTCGTTGGTCTAGTTGTCGACTGCTGAGCATGAGGTCCTGGGTTCGATTCCCAGGTCGGGGAAAGTTTTTTTGGGTTTTTCCGTTAGGAATTCTCAGTAGCAGCCACGGAGTCTGGTTTTATGCCCAGTTGATGGCAATCGGCTGATAGACTCACCCCCTATTACATGGGACTTAAACATAACTGGCGAAATGTGGTTGTACGATTAGTTACGCCTCTGCCTAACCCTTCGGAGATTACAGGCGTGATGTTATGGTGAGCTCAAAGGATCTAGTTTTGCGTTACACCTGTCTCAACTGTCAGACCTAAAGTCTACGCCGACTCTACTTGAGACAAGGCATTTAGTGACTATTATAACAATAAAACATAAGATTTTAAACTATCATGGTCACTAACATTATCATTAACACTAGAAACGGGATATTTACCATGTTTAATGATTGATTTGAGTACCCGATATTTCGGTGCTGTTGCAAGCACCATGATCACGGATAAACTGAAGTTATTGCGGGTGGGTGTTTATGAGCAGACAAATCGGTCTACCCTCTTTCTTGTTCGTTTTTTGCACTCAGTACCGCTACCACTGTCACTCGCAACTCGATTCTGTTCCCGACACACGAAACTCACTGTGTCCGCTCGCGAACCTTTTTTGACACTTTTTTTTTTCAGTAACCATGGTAAATATCCCGTTTCTAGTGTTAATGATAATAAAACATTAATTTCATAATATCCAACAATGGACCAGATACTTCGAATTAGAGGCCCTCATTAACTTAAGTCAGGCACTTGCAAATTAAATGTAAATATTGACTCTTCGCTTGTGTACATGGGACGTTTACCTAATGGGCGTGGCTCGAAGGCGCTTAGTGTAGTGCGTACTTCCTACCGCGCTCAATGACGGACGACCAGTTTTCAACCTTATAACTAAGAGCATAAAGGTGAGAAGTGTTCGACCGTCATTGAGCGCGGTAGTACTTCAGGTCTCGAACTAATAAAGTACAGTTAGGGAATTGTGTTGTTGAGCGGATTGAGGTATTGTTTTAATTAAAAGTGTAACATTCTTCTTCACAAATAGCCAGTCCCGGAACAAGTACCTGTAGGCCATGCATGTATTCCGTGTGGGAATCGAACCCGTGACACGCAACGCAGCAGCCAATCGCTCAGCAACTGCGCCAACCGTGCTGACACTGTTACAATTGTAACTTAATTCATATAATTAACCTGTTATCATTCTGCTAAAGCAGCTATTTTAGGCCTCCTGACCTTATTATTCTGTTGAATGGTTTACATTACAATATCAGGAGCTCAAAATAATGAACAATCACGGAAGATATCCCGTAAGTGACAGTATAAGTTTACATTACATTTGCCTGTTTTTAGTTGACGGGTTTTTATTTTTTCGGATGGGAAATCATCAAATGACCCCTCCTGCTCTGGGCGGAGCGGAATTGTCAGACTTGTACTGACTAAAACCCATCCATGTTCCTTCTTAGCCCTTTGTGTTCCAGGGCCGCGGTATCTCTTTCGAACAGTCCCGCAGCCCCGGCAAGCATCGGCCCTTGCGGACCCCATCTTGTTGCTGACATCTCTCTGATAGTTGACTGATTTCCAGGTTCTTTTTTAACGGTAAAACTGTAATAACAGTATTTTCTCTCTACCTCAAATCAGTTCTAAACTAGTACAAAGGGCCATATGGAAATAGATTACGTAACAGAATCCCTACTTTAGTATTGTGGACAGACAGTGGGAGCGTATACACAAAATATAACATTACGCAACGTTCGAGCACTATTGTGTTATTGAATGTACGTTTTTTTATTGTACCGTGTACCTATTTATAAATCTATTTTTGGTTACAAATCTTACTACTATATTATAAATGCGAAAGTTTGTGAGGATGTATGAATGTTTGTTACTCTTTCACGCGAAAACTACTCAACGGATTTGGATGAAATTTGGCACACAGATAGTTTATAATCAGGATTAACACATAGGATACTTTTTATCCTGCTAGTTTACAATATACCTTTTACAGATAGACTGTAATCGTCTATGATAATGGCTCTGTTGTAACTTCGATATGAAGAAAAGGCTTGGTTCTGTAGAGCTTCGTCACGATAACTTACTAGCCGTTGCATGTGGCTTTACCCGTGTTATGGTCGGAAATTATCACACGGGAACGTTCTAAATATAGCCTGATGATATTCATGGATAATGTCGCTTACCATTAGTGAAAGAATTTTAGAAAGGGAGCAGTATATTCTAAAATTACCTTTAACATCCAAACTTCGGGGTCTTTATATTATTAGTATAGAAATAAATAGGCAAGGTGACTACGCATATTGACACGGATCGACTTGAGCCAATCAAAAAGTTTAATGTCCATACAAATAAAAGCGAAAAACTACGTTATTCGTCTCGTTTCGATTCGGACGACTCTGCTCAATACCGCATTGAACTAAATGCGACAAATGTCTACGTGATCGGCTTAAGCCCCATCCGCGTCGTTGAGTGTGGTCACTTCCTATTCTGTAAGTGGTCAACTTATCACAGTGGAGAAACATAAAACACGAGTTCAGAATGATGATTTAAAAGGAATTACCTAAAACACGACATACTAAATTATTCCTCAAAGCGCCACTACTTTTAAGCGCAACTAAATTATCTCTCGAAGCATGGTTGCGCTTTGAGGAATAAACTTATAATATTTTTAATTTGAGAGCGCAACTAATGGTTGCGCTTCGTGGAATAATTTAGTTGCGCTTTGAGGAATACCCCATAATAGGTATCGTATCTCACTGATAAATAATGCATGTGTTTCGATACAATCATTAGCACTGTTACACGGTTTTGCGTCAACACTCAACACCCCATTGGAATTCAATAGGTATCGTGTTGTGTCCCATATAAAATGTTGCAAACCAATGTTGGGCGTCGGGGGGAATCTTAATGAGTTTGCGTGTACCTATTATGTATTGATTATTTTGGGAGAAACCAGTATCAACTCATCATCTGTCTAGCCTTTTTCCGATGTATTGATTATTTTGGAAGAAACTAGTATCAACTCATCATCTGTCTAGCCTTTTTCCGATGTATTGATTATTTTGGGAGAAACTAGTATCAACTCATCATCTGTCTAGCCTTTTTCCGATGTATTGATTATTTTGGGAGAAACTAGTATCAACTCATCATCTGTCTAGCCTTTTTCCGATGTATTGATTATTTTGGAAGAAACTAGTATCAACTCATCATCTGTCTAGCCTTTTTCCGATGTATTGATTATTTTGGGAGAAACTAGTATCAACTCATCATCTGTCTAGCCTTTTTCCGATGTATTGATTATTTTGGGAGAAACTAGTATCAACTCATCATCTGTCTAGCCTTTTTCCGATGTATTGATTATTTTGGGAGAAACTAGTATCAACTCATCATCTGTCTAGCCTTTTTCCGATGTATTCATTATTTTGGGAGAAACTAGTATCAACTCATCATCTGTCTAGCCTTTTTCCGATGTATTCATTATTTTGGGAGAAACTAGTATCAACTCATCATCTGTCTAGCCTTTTTCCGATGTATTGATTATTTTGGGAGAAACTAGTATCAACTCATCATCTGTCTAGCCTTTTTCCGAAGTATTCATTATTTTGGGAGAAATTAGTATCAACTCATCATCTGTCTAGCCTTTTTCCGATGTATTGATTATTTTGGAAGAAACTAGTATCAACTCATCATCTGTCTAGCCTTTTTCCGATGTATTGATTATTTTGGAAGAAACTAGTATCAACTCATCATCTGTCTAGCCTTTTTCCGACTCTCTTCTTGTTGAGGTCGGCTTCCAGTTTAATTGGATACAGCTGAATACCGCTATTCCACATGGAGCGTCTGCCTATCTGACCTCTGCTGAGCAACTTAAAGCGGAGGCGCCAGGATCATCGCATTGAAAGACTATTTCATGAAAAAGTCATTCAATGGGATTAAATGAACTAAGAGGGTTCTATTCATGATTTCAATTGTTATGATTCTGTAAACACATACGTGTTACGGTCGCGAATCCTATTTTGTTCAACATACGGCCTGACACTGACCTGCAAATTGCAATAAAACGTCAGAAAATTTTAATTTTGGTTACTCCGGCGCTTACACCTTAAGTAGTTTTATTCCATCACCACTGCTCTCAAAACGGTGAAAGATAACATCCTATGAAAACCGTCATGTCTGAAGATATGTGGCATTCACCGACACACACTTGACTCTCGTGATACACTCCTCATAACGAAGAAGCCTGTGTCCCAGCAGTGGAGTAGTGAGATACATGTGCTGAATATACTTAGGCTTATAAACCTACATGGGCACTTATGAAACGTCAACATCTAGACAAACGGCTGCAGTTGGTAGTTTCCTATGGGGAAGAACTGGAAAACAACTCAACGGTTTCTCTTTTAAAAATATAACAGCTAAATTCAACAAGTTTGTAACCAGTTCCACCGCATTAGCACACAGTTCGTCGAACGCACTCCTACGCTAGCCCAAAGAATGGCTGTGCCAAAGCCAGATGCGAATGCACCCTTAACAAAAGACGCCATGTATAACATTTACAGTACACAATACTCGCTATTTACAATGCAGACGGGCAGCATGGCCGCAAAACAAATGAATACATAATGAAGATGCATGGAACGCCTGTAAGGCTTGAAACAGACTATTGGATACAGCTGAAGTTTTTACTGACAGTCAAACTTAGGTTTTGGTCAATCCGGGACAGACTAATTCAGTTTGTGAAGTAAAAAAACCGGCCAAGTGCGAGTCGGACTCGTGCTTGAAAGGTTCCGTACCATCGTAGTAGGGGAGCCCCCTTTAATGAGATATGGGAAGGGGGAGGGGCAAAAGGAACTTTTCTGTCGTTTCTTATTTAAATTAATGTACTGTACCATTTTGCAATGTTTTAATTTTAAAGTAATCATGTATTTAAATTGGGATTTGATGCCTTTATGAATAAATAATGAAGAAATACACATTCTGTGAAAATTTCAACTGTTTACCCATTACGGATCATGAGATATAGCCCGCTGACAGACAGACGGACGGACGGACAGCGGAGGCTTAGTGATAGGGTCCGGTCAGGGTTATTTTGATCTCTTAAAATTATAAGATGCGCTTATTTTAACAAAAATACTTGAAACCACTCGACTTTCATTTCAACTGCAAATGACGTCACACGGGCTTATTGAGGCTATAAAATTTCATCTGACAAGTGTCAAGTTTGATGTTTCTATTATTAAAGCAATTAACGTCAAATTTTGGCTGGACGCACGATGCGTCACAAGTATCATAACCCGAGGCTGTGAACGGCGCCCAGTCGCTTCCGTGACATATGACTGATGTTTACAAGTGTAGGTGTCAAGTAACTGACCAGATGCAGCTTCAGTTATTTCCGTGTTTTGATAGTGTGTTTCAAGCCTAACATTGTTTAGTGATGCTGAATGCTGATGAACTGAGCTCTGATCTAGTTACAGTAACCAACGTCCCATACATATTGTATACCCAAGTTCTTTGTTCTATTCATAGCGAAAAACTATAGAGTCTTCATAACGGTTTTTCTTCAGGACTACTAAAGTATTTGGCGAATATTAACTATGATTATGCGATAGTAGATGGCTTCCATGCCATAATCCGTAAGCGAACAGTATCGCTGATGCGCAGGGTGAGGGACAGTTCAAACAGCTACCAGCCCCCGTAGCATGACCACCGTAGACAAGGATTTCTTTGACGGAAGATTCGACAAAATGACAGATAGTGCAAAGAAATCTGTCATTGTGTCGACACAATCTGTCATTTTGTCGATTCTTCCGTCAAAAAAATCCTTGTCTACGGTGGTCATGCTACGGGGGCAGGTGGCCTACCATGACGTCTTGAAAGTAGGAGTAATTCCAGTGTGGGAAAGAGATGGCGCTAGAAGACCTGTATAGCTCTGACTCTTTCCCACACTGGAATTACTCCAGTTTAAGACGTCATAGTAACCCCCTGAAGGTAATTGCTGGAAAAATAGAAAGTCCTCTATGGAGGCAATGGATACACATCCATGTTAAATAGATCCTCATATATTACTAAGATTTTTTTAAAGTTTTTTATGTATTTACTAAGACTATATGGACATATTAGTCTGGAATAAAAGAAATTGAATTGCATAAAACACTGTCTATCCGTTAGTGCGCTCAAAACTTGGGAACTACTTATCCTATTTACGTGAATGTTGGTTTAAATTGAATTACCCAGCGCGTCTGCGGAGTTTTGCTAGCTAGGTTAATTTGACCATAAACTACTATTTATTTTGTGGCTATTATACATATAAAAATAGCGAAAAGGAAAAAATAATACATAACAGTGAATGAAAATCATACAGCTTGACGAACTTGACGCCTATAGGCAGAATTGGTCCACACGAGCTCAAGACAGAGAGAATATCAGAAAGGAAAAAAGGAACGCCTTTGGCCAGCAGTGGGAAGACACAGGCTTAAAATTACATAACATCACACCTGTAATCCCCGAAGGGTTAGACTGAGGTGTACATAATAGTACACCCACATTTCGTCAGTGATGTTTTAAGTTCCATGTAATAGCGGGCGAGCCTCTTGCCATCAACCGGACAGAAATCCAGAACCCGTGGCTGCTACTCAGAAATTCCTAACTAACCAAAAATACTTTGCCCGACCCGGGAATCGAACCCAGGACCTCATGCTCAGCAGTCGCGCTTGAAACTACTCGACGAGGTAGTCAGCTTAAAATAAATAAAAGGAGAAAATAACACCCGGGAATGCTTTAAAATCTTTTAATTTCAACGTCCTCCATGCTGGTATAAATCCTTCTGGTACACCCACAAGAATTCCTTGCCCACTCTTGGCATACAGCGAATGTGTAAACCGGGAAATGCTAAGCTTTGATCCACAAGGCTCGGAGATACAAAAACCGCATGGCATTGTTTGCCGAGCTGTGGTCGTAAGTAAGTACCATTCATCTGACCCGGCAGAGCTTGTTGCTGTACCGTTATTATAGGCAGGGCTGTCAAACGCAGATTTAATTTTGTATTTTTCATTTTCAGTTGAAGTTTTAATGGCTTTGAATATTTTGACCTGTCTAACTTCATGTCACCTTTTTTTTATTTTTTCTAAATAGTTGTCATGCATGGAAACTTAATCAATAGCTGTCATCAATACAAACAAGTTCAAAATCTTCTCATACGTCACGTTTCACGGCATCGACTTTTGAAAATAGCCCAAAAATGTATGAAGGCTGGGTGATCTCCTTTGTAACTTTGATAGCTATACTATTTATTTATGATTTAAGTTTTGAACATCAAGTTTTGTCTTGAATTTACTGTTGTCTACTGTAAACATGTTTACTGGTACTATTTGTTAAAAAAATATTTTTTTTTTTAATATTTATTTATCGTTCCATTTCTGTCAATACTTTGAAGTAGACAGTCTCCAGGGTAGCCCGCGAATTTCAAATTTTCTTACGTTTTTTTGTCAAGTTTTATATTACACAAAATATGATTCCGTAACACTTATGTATTTACAGAATTATAATCATTAAAATCATCAATTCAACCATCTAATTTCACTTAATTCCATTGAATGACTATTTCAAAAATAAGTCATTCTGGCGCTTCCCCCATAAAACACATTTAGTATTATGTGGTGCAAGCACAATTCAATAGCGGAACAGTATGCGTAATAAAATATTAATAACTTTATACGTAGCTGCGTTTAACAAACACTTGAAACTACAAGTTTTTCATGGAAGTGCATTAATACTTAGGCACATGTGTTCCGGTCTAGATTATCTACGTAGTGCATAAAAGGAAATGTATCGTCATCCTGAACAGCATTTCAAATAAATATGAACATTTTACAAAAGAACTAGGGCCGGCTTATCTTGAAAATCACAATCAATCTTCAAGTTTAAATGTCCGATAACGATAACAGTATGGGTTGTCCAAAGTATGCGAAAGTTTACAAAAACATTTGCCCTCTCATTATAAAACGAGTTCTAGGGTCCCTGCTGAAAACTTTCGAGCCACTTTTGTATAAATTCGAACCTTTAGCAACTGTGATAAAGTTATTAAATACACAATTTACCAATTAGACTCCAGTTCAAAGTCAGAAAGAGTAAGTTAAAGTTTTAAATATATTTCAGAGCATACTTTTGCAGAATAAAGTTCGTTGTTAAAAATTACTCAATAGTCTCTAAATCCCGTTTTGGACCCGTGAAAGAAATGTACTTGTACAGACGCCAGCACATCAAGCTACTACAATCTGTCAAATTTCGTTAATAGATTTTCAACTTTATCGCTAAAGAACTAGGTTCAAGATTGATTGGGAAAATTTGACAGTTTTGTGTAGCTAGATGTGCTGGCGTCAGTACTTTAATTTTTTTTTTTTAATAAGGCCGTTAGTCTTCGTGCTTCAAAAAACTGGCAACCCTAACAGCGGCCTTCGCACAAACAAAGGCAAAAACATGATTACTACGCCTTGGCATATGGAATTATTCTTTTTTTTAACGTGTAACGGAACAGGAACTGACTGACATGGTAACCTTAAAACGAGAGCCATGAATCCTCAGCTAATTAGCTTAGTACATTAGCAGTGATGTGACGACACTTAGTACACTTTGAGTTTGTTTACATTATTGTGTTCATTTTGATGAAAATGTCACGATAGGTCTACTGCGACGTAATTTGATGTAAATTGGATTTTCTTACTTCCGAAACAACAGGAAATTTGTTGAATATAATAATGTACTTAGCTGTAAAGTCAGGGAAATTAATCTTTAAACAAATTGATACCCTTTAACATAACAACAATTAGTCAATTTGCGGTATTATTTGCGGGATATTCCAGAATAACTGCAAAAACGGCAGCTGTGATATAAATATACGGACAATTTGAGTTGAGAGTCAAATTGATCAACAACAAATTTCCATAATGGTACATACGTGCGTTCCCAATGTGTCCTTATAGTTAGGTACATTAAGTTCGTTTTTGCCTTGAAAGTCTTCAATCTGAAGTTCTCTACCTTTACAGTACCTCTGAATAACCAAAAACATATAATTACGGTATTTAAAGAAATCATTTAAAATGCACTAATGAAGGGATCATTATTGCATTTCGTATTTTTAGAGTTCCGTAGCCAAATGGTAAAAACGGAACCCTTATGACTTCGTCTGTCCGTCTGTCCCTCTATCCGTCTGTCTGTCCAGATACACACAGCCATTTTATGCAGAGATTGTAGCATTATTTTGAGGAAATTAAAAGGAAGGTCCACCGGACTGAACCCTTCACTCTGCGTGTTCCAATATGCCTTTGGCCGGGCCGGGCATACATAAAAGTGTCCCTTATTTCCGTATGGTCACGAAAATTAAAACAGGCTCAATTTATTAAGGTCTCCAAGGTCGTATAAAAATTAAAAAGTCAACAGTTGTCCGCTTGCCCTTCGTTACAGCTCGGTGTTGTTAACCTTTTGGTTATTTTTTTTTCCTTTATCCGCATCAAAAAACGATGAAATAACTAGGTATAAAAATAATTGAGAAAAAAACAATGTTATCGACGTCTACTGAGCAAAAAGGCCAATTTATTTATTCACAATATTACAGTAGAGTCGATATACATTCCCATAGTGATAAGATATCTAGGAGAAAGCCTCGTTCGAATTCGAGATTAATCGGGTAATCTTATCTTACTTATACAGGGTGGTAACGACACCGACACACAAACGGTTATCACTTATTCAGTACATCATTCTGAACCCCTATTCTAGGTAATTAAAAAAAAAACAGCTTTCGAAGGCGAAACATGTGGCGAGTCAATTACAACTTGTCGTGTTTCGCCCCGAACTTGTAAAGGTTTGGACAGGAGATTAACTTTGATTTTTCGGTTTCATGTGCATATTGTATAATTATAACTTGCTTCGGTGAAGGAAAACATCGTGAGGAAACCAGCATGCCTGAGAAATATTTCTCTACGGCATGTAAAGCCAAGTCAGAGGCCCATGGGTGGCATGAAAACTCTGACACCAGGTTAGGCACTAACCACACGATAAAGGAGAACTCGAGATGCTGTACGAGTCAACAACTCCGATGACACATTTGTTTAGTATGATTGTTTTAGTAAAAACCGAGTGATATCTAAAAGTATGTTTCCTTTTTCGCCAGATGGGAGCAGGCGCGACCGGGCCGGGTGGGCGTCGAGCCCTGGAACTGATACTGAGTGGGGGGCTGAAGTCCTTAGCAAGGCCCGCGAAGCCAGTCCGCAGGGCAGCTTCCAGGGATTCCGTGCTGTCGCAACCACAGCCTTTGTTAGAAGGTAAGAACTATTCATTTATACTCCCTCCTTCTTGATTCTGTTCTCCTAGTACTTTCTGTTCAAATTCTAAATTGAGTTCTCTCGTAACAAACCTCAGTGTGCCAGAGAGAGACATAAAATAGCAAGCAACAAGAGGTTTCCTTGTAATGTTGGGAGCTGACTGTACCGTAGAAAAAACTGTTCAAATTTATGGTTGACGAAACGGGAATCAATGTATGAAGATTCAAATAGTTACGAAAGGGGACATTTTTTCACTTGTTTTGCACGTCTTTTGTTTAGTTGGCGAAACGGGAAAGTTACCAAACGGGATGTACCCCACCATACATACATAAACTGACGACTATTTCCCATGGAAATAGACAGTACAGAACGCTAGGTACCTGCTACGATCCTTACTTACTCTTTTTGACTCGTCCACTTCATATATCTGGTCCATACACTAACAAACACCAGTTATGTATGCTATTACTATAAGTTTTTATAGCCGAGTGAATTTAGACAAAAAAATACTCAAAAGGTGGAACGAAGTTTACAATGCTCGTGCAGTTTAAAGCACTATAAACTTCGTTCCAGCTTTTTGTCAAATTACACTAGACTATTAGCACAAATCGTAGGAATTGCGACTGACATATCCTTCATGGCGCTGTCAAAGAATTTCGTACAGCAGCCCCGCAGCATCCTTTGGGCAATAGCCCATCAGATTGATTATCCCTTTACTATGGAGGATGGATCCACCCTCAAATAATACACAATTTTTTCTTGCCGTTAGATTTCTCTCCAGTGTTCATGGCAACTCTATCCGACACTTTTAATTCATGTGCATCTCTTGCACAATCCATGCATGTTTTTTTTTGGTAAGTTAGGTACACGAACAGCTACAAATAAAATATTTTTAAAACTCTCTAAACAAAATTACTAATTGAGCAATCCCCGGATAACACGTAATCTGAATTAACAACGGTTTCCACGCCGGTTCTCATTACCCTGGGGAAATACCTTGAATTGCTATAAATATATAACCGCATCAAAATTAGGTCGGTAACTTCGCACGGCTTGTTTCAAAGGCCTGTGATAACCAATTAGTTACATACACGTCGTGCCGACATATTGTTGCATATTTTTATCGGTTTCATAAAAAAAAAATCAATACATACATTGTCTGGGTTACATATTATCCATATACAAACAGACCGGCTCTTTCGCGCATTAATGTGTGTTCTGTTGGTGAAAGAATATGTGTTCATACTCAGATTTGGATATCAAATTCATTCTTTTCCAATCCTATGTTGACCAGAAAAAAGATAGATAGTCAGTCTTACAGTTGAAGAACTGAGATGGACTGTGTGAGTGATACGAAAGCAAAAGGAGTGAATGTTAGCGTGACGGTTGAAGAGAATCAAATGGAAGAAGGTAAGGTGCGCCAATCACAAGTTTAATGATACAAGGGTAGGAAGGTGATGATGATGTATCAGTCTTACTGTGTCTTGAGCCAATCTCTAACAAACACTGTTTTAAGCTTTCACGGTTTAGTTATAACTAAACTTGCGCTGCCACTTGAGGTGTATCTTTCGTGATTGAAGAAAAGGGAGTGATGCTTGCAACAGCGTCAAAATATCGGGAGCTCACAATAGTTGAAAAGGGAGTGACGCTTGCAACAGCGTCAAAATATCGGGATCTCACAATAGTTGAAAAGGGAGTGACGCTTGCAACAGCGTCAAAATATCGGGAGCTCACAATATTGTTGAAAAGGGTGTGATGCTTGCAACAGCTTCAAAATATCGGGAGCTCACAATATTGTTGAAAAGGGAGTGATGCTTGCAACAGCGTCAAAATATCGGGAGCTCACAATAGTTGAAAAGGGAGTGACGCTTGCAACAGTGTCTAAATATCGGGATCTCACAATAGTTGAAAAGGGAGTGACGCTTGCAACAGCGTCAAAATATCGGGAGCTCACAATATTGTTGAAAAGGGTGTGATGCTTGCAACAGCTTCAAAATATCGGGAGCTCACAATAGTTTAAAAGGGAGTGACGCTTCCAACAGCGTCAAAATATCGGGAGCTGACAATAGTTGAAAAGGGAGTGACGCTTGCAACAGCGTTAAAATATCGTGTGCTCACAATAGTTGAAAATCACGGATGATATCCGTAAGTGACAGTGTAAGTTCAATCTCTAACATACATATAAGAATTCTGCCAATCTTGGACCCCGTATCGTTAAAATGATAAACTTTTTGTTAAAAGCAATATTTTTATTCAGAAGTTTGTTTTATTTTCACACGAAGGCGTCTCGACACGTTCTGTAATTGGAAAACATCGCTCCTCGTCAATATTTGTGCTTGTTTGAACAAGGGTCGTATGAAAGTCATAGAATTTTTATATTGCCTCTTGGTACTGTTTGAATATGAACGAAATTACTTTTTACAAGAATTCCTGCTTTTTTTTCGAGTGTTTATCTTCATATTGTAGAACACGTTGAAAAGAAAAACTTCTGTTTTAGACTTCTAGAACAACTTTGGCTGTGCAAATATAATTTCTACGCATATGATTGCCGTTTACAGGATATTTTTTGAAACTTCATGTACAATAGTGTACATAGGTGGAATTAAAGCCACAAGGCATTCTCTACCAGTCAACCTTTGAGGACAACATTGTAATAGGGTAAAAAATAATATCTAAATAAAATACTTCTTGTTTCAATATATCTGGTTGATCTTTAAAAAACTTTTTTTTTTTTTTTAAATAGAAACTTTGCCCCTCTCTAGGAATTTCTCCTGTATCGTGGGTGCGTTTACAAACATTTAAGCTCACATACACAAACAGCCAGACACGGAACAACTACCCGAAACTTTGAACTTATATTTTATACTTGGTCTTTTAGTTCTTTGATATATCCTCATTAATCAAGGGTTCGCCACGGCTGTTTTCTGCATTTCCTCGACTTTGTACACGTCAACATTTTTAATGGCGAATTTATTAATTCGCAAGCTTTCACGCCATCCAGTGATAAGATTTCTGAATTCGCCTACAACTGGCTTGATCTTGTAAGACTTGTATCAAAGTCGATCTGTTAAACATTTATCTCTTGCTTGATTAGATCTACATAAAATATTACATATTAAAGGCCCAAAAAAATTACTTTCATCTTTTTTTCTCCTGAACGCCACATCGCCTTAATATGGCCGTCAAAAGCTCACCTTTCACAAATTGGAAAGTCAAGTTCGAAAGCGTTAATGATCCTTGAATTTATATATAATTCAGGTACACACATCCTGATACAAAAAATCTCGCCTTGGCTACACTGATATCAATTCGCGCAAGATATTTTTGTGTGATCCTTGCAACCAATTTGTGCCTTTCGTAATCGGATTCGTTCTTGTGCTATCTATATCCATTGAAATAAGTTTTTTTTTTCTTTTTTAAAGCGATCTGAATGGCATCAACTCGCCTTTCAACTAGCTGTTCCTGATCCGAGTTGATGCCGTTACTTTGTTTTATAGAAAGTTTGGTTATTAACTTGAGTGAAGGCGATGCTTATACGGTGCAGTCCATATTCGTGTGCATTATTAAATTTGAATACCATTTTACGCTTGAAAAGTTGGTAAACTTAATCGTTTCCAAGTGGATTTCATTCGAGATATTAATTTTTGACAAAAGCCATGCCAAGTGTATAACTGAATAGATTTATATTTCAATAAGTTTCAATTGAAGCAGACATTTTAGTAAAGTTATTGAAGCTGAAAGCAAATATCTCTGTGGCAATAACTCCTGCAGGTATTGGGAATTTAATATTGCAGAGGTGGTGGTGTCGGCTAGTGGTTTAGTATAATAAGATCTGCAACAGTATTGCTATCTCAAGACGAACATAATTCTGAATGATTCTGAAATCTCAATGTTTTGTAAAAATACGTTATTGTTTAAAACACTTTCAGATTTCATAATGATTTTAAGGAATGCAAAATGAATGTGGAATGCAGTGCAATCTTGCCTTGCCATACTTGCATTAAGAGAGACCTTGGTTCATTTACTAGTAATTGCAAACAATCTGTACACCATAATTAATCACTTTATAATATTCCTAGTGCTGGGACACAGCCCTTCTCTCTGTGAGAGTGTGTGGTCCGTAATCCAACACGCGGTCCCAGTGCGGGTTGTAAAAGAATCTGTACACAATACATGCTAATTAGTTTCCTTTCATCCACCAGGTCTTCGGAAATGCTCAACAGTACTCGCGCTGACAGATCGCGAGAAGTCTTCCGAGCCGATCAGGGCTCACAACAGACTGCGCGCGCCCTCCGTCTGCTCCCGTTGTTCGTCGCTGCTGTCCCTCGCCGGCGCGAGTGGCTCCAGGTACGTCACACGAGGCCTGGTCCTCCCCAGTGCAGGTGTTGCCAGTCCTCGGAGGCTAGGGATTACAACAGACTGCGTAATTTCCACCCTAACCCTAAATTCATGTCTTGGTAGCGTCGTAACAGTAACCGAAAATCGAATTGAATAAAAAGAGAATTCGGGAGACGTAAGTCCGACAGTGGTCTACTGTAAGCTGGTGATAATGCTCAGTCCACTCCACCAGAGTCATTTGAAAAAGGTGCTATAATAGCATTCTTTGTTATGTTTTGTTCTAAATAATATTTTCAGTCAAGCATTTTTTTTACTTAGCCTCTATTATCCCACTGCTGGGCAAAGGCCTCCTCCATAACCTTTCACTCTTCTCTCCGTGCTGTTTTCTCCGGCCAATCTCTCACAATCACAACGCCTCCCAGGCGTCACGCCAGTGTTTTCTAGGTCTCCTTCGGCGATGACGTCCGTCTTCTGGCATCCACTGCGTGACATACATAAAGGGTGTAAATAGACCCTTAACATAGCCGAAAGGCACTTGTTCTCCCCGTCTTTGCGATCATTTTTTTGTTCTAGACCATACCTGGAAACCTTCTAGTTACACACCTCCACGACCCCCTTACTATCCAATCCATCCATCAGCACAATGCTTTGAGTGCTTTCCATCGAGTCCTACCGTAAAACGTGATTTTTCACCCCAAAATAAAAAAAGTCGATTCCCAGCAATAATTTTTACGTAAAGTTACTTAGTACAGAATGCTTGATTGACGGCTGTGTGAAGGGTCTGTTTACACTCTGTATACCAACATATAATCTGCTTACCATGTTTCCTTTTCTAAGACTCTAATCCTCTCTCTCTCTGAAATCAAGTGTGCCGTAATCGACTACGTTGGCAAAGTGAGACTTGGTGAATGTCTTTGAATGGTTGGTCCTAGGACATGTCCAGGTACCCGATGACGGTTTCCTTGACCTTTTTATTTTCAGCCACTTCATTTATATTTCTCTTTGTCAGGTATTCCCTAGACGGCGCCGGTGGAGGGTTCGTGCCGGCTGCCCCTATCAACTGCAAGCTTTGCTTAGAAGACGCCACGGCTGATAAGGTCACCCTCATCTCCGGCTGCGGATGTACCTTCTGTACCAAGGTCAGTTATAATAATAATTTGTAGATACACGTAATATGACAATATTGTATTGTAATATATATTTTTAAACTCGGTAGCAAATGTGGAGTGACTTGTGCCTTGGAAAGCACGTTAAACCGTTGGTCCCGGCTGTCAATTGTAGATCTTTGACAATAGTTACAGGAAGTCAGTGGCCCGAAAGTTTGACAACCAGTATTACCAAGGGGTATCGTATTGCCCTCCAGGCCCGAAGGCACCTAAGAAGCCGATTTCTGCCGGCTTCTCTTCGGGAATAAGGCACTCTACGTAGTGTCTGGGTGACCCCTGTAGTCAAATAGTATATTACATACACACCTGTGGGTATCACATCACAGTACAGCCATTTAATATATCATATACCCAGTACTAACTGGTTTGTGGAGATCCCCGCAACCTTCACCAGGTCATCGGTCCACCGCGGTCGCTACTCCAGAACTTTTCGGCCCCATCGGCCATCCGTTCTGCGAAAGCAAGTACAAGGTGGAGTTAATTTCCGGCTATTTCATCTAGGATATCTTCCTGCCCTTTTCTATATCCCTTGGGGGCAACGCAACACGTTTTTCCTTCAATTCTCCCCTATTAATCATCACGCTAACATTTACCCCTTTTTACGCACAATCCATCCATCTTCGTAGAATATGATTACCAAATATAATTTACACTCCACATTTCAACCAGCCACGGTGCATGACCCTATGTTATTTTAAAACAATGAGCATTACCTTGAGATGTGATGTAAAAAGGAAATATTATTATAATTAATTAAAACAGAATTATTCATGCTACTGAGAATAATGAGCCACACTTGTTTTTAGTTATTAAATATTTAAATATGTGCATTACTTGGAAAATTTGCTTTGTTTAAAACAGTACGGTTAAGGCTGAGGCCAAACGAGCGTAATATTTTGAGTTGTGAGTCGCGTAAAGTGAGTCGCGGAAAATGAGTCGCGGAATCTACGCTGCATTCGGTTTCATACTAAAGTCCTGTGTGTAAATTCCGCGAATCATTTTACGTGACTCACAAAAATTACGCTCGTTTGGCCCTAGCCTTCAATGTTTGTTAACGCACCTACGATACAGGAGAAGTTCCTAGTGTGGGTAAAAGTTTTACAAAAAATATATATATTAGGTCGAAAATCAAAAATGTTTGATTGTCAAATTAACATAGGACAAACCTCAAAATGACCGCCTTTCACCACTTCCTGGAGTTTTAGCAGGTGAGAAGAACTGGCAGGACAAACAGCCCAGCATCTCTTTCTCCCACCCCATGTAATATATGCGAGTCTTGCTCTGAATTGTACACAATCCAGCCTCCTTCGACTGCGAAATTCGCAATGGAAAAACCCCGAAACACTAGAAAAGGCATATGTTTACGAATGAAGTTATCATGCACATTGCCCCCATCTGTCGAGTTTCTAGCGAGGTCAATAACACGGCTAGGAACAGACAGGCTAACCTAGAACTTGATAACGTCTGAGTAGTTTAACTGTCTGTCAACTGAGTTGTTTGGTGGACACCGTTACTATTCTATTGAATACTTTTTAACGTTGTCTAGTGGTTGCAAGCTCGACTGCGGAGTATGGGGGCCTGGGTTCAATTCGTCGGGAAAGGTTTTATTGGGTTTTTCCATCAGGAATTTCTTAGAAGCAGCCGCGGCTGTCTGGTTTTGATGATAATTGACTCGCCCTCTGATGGGACTCACATATAACTGGCAGTAATGAAGGTACCTACACCTCTGCCTAAGCTTTCGGGGATTACAGACGTGATGCTATATTATGTAACTTTTAAAGTTATGCCACATTGATGTAGGCAATTGAGAGAAACGAACCTCCTAACAATACGTGTCCAGCACGCCTAGAATGACCGTCATAGAAACGGGTTTTGTCGACGGAAGAATCGACAAAATGACAGAACAATTCAGGCACGGAAAATACAGGGTGTAAGGAACAGCCCTACAAAAAAAAAAACTGGAGAAAAATGATCAAAAATAACTGAATGCACCCGGTGCATTCAGCTTCTTATTTTAAATCATTTTTGTAAGGCTGTCCCTTACACTCTGTATTTTCCATGCCTGAAAAGAAATCTGTCATTTTGTCGTTTCTTCCGTCGACAAAACCCGTTTCTACGGTGGTCAT
Organism: Noctua fimbriata; assembly: GCA_905163415.1. Taxonomy (NCBI): domain Eukaryota; kingdom Metazoa; phylum Arthropoda; class Insecta; order Lepidoptera; family Noctuidae; genus Noctua; species Noctua fimbriata. The sequence continues at coordinate 14,549,996 of LR990941.1, read as the reverse complement.
GCTACGCGTGCAGGAGTACCGCTTTCTGAATCAAGCCCAGTTTATTATACTACTTATTCTTATCACAACTGTCAGCCGTCAAATTGACGTAGTGTCTCTATGTGCTTAGTAATTAATTTTCCCAACTGTACACGACAGAGTTAAAGGTAAATAGCAGATCTATCTAGTTCAAATTTTTCTAATCATTCTTATTTACTTTTCTCTCGACCCACATAACATAAACATTAACGGTTAGTGGTTTAGTACTCGGTGACTTTATATTTGTGAGAGATTGAGTGAAATGTAAACTTTTTATTAGTTTTTATTGACAGAACGGTTTTAAGATGACCTGGTAGACGATATTAGTTAACATACAGAACACATCAAGCTTTTATAGATTTTCAACTTTATCGCTAAAGCGTTAGGTTCAAGGTTGATTGGAAAAATTTGACTGTTTCGGGTAGCTTGATGTGCTGGCGTCTGTACTATGACTTATATACTGTGTCTATTTACTTACTAGCTGCGAGAACGGTAATGTTTGGTTACTGTTAGGCTGTATTGTGCATAACATCACGCCTGTAATCCCAGAAGGGTTAGGCAGAGCTGTACCTAATAGTAAAACCACGTTTCGTGCGTTACACACTCGTATGTTTAAGTCCCATGTATTAGGGGCGAGCCTTTTGCCATGAACTGGATACAAATCCAGACTCCGTGACTGATATTTAGAAATTGCTGATGGAGAAATCCAATAACATTTTGCCTGACCTGGGAATTGAACCCTCAGCAGCGCTTGCGACGACTAGGCAAACGAGGCAACCTGATACTGAAGACCTAATAAATTTTTAATCGTTCTGTGTGAGAAATACTATGAAATGGTCAATTATCTTAATTTTTCTGGCTGACCTGACTTCTTGACAGTTCAGAAGAGTCTTTAATTGGCTTTATTGAAATAAATACTTTAAGGTCTGTGAAAAAGAACCTACTATGATTTTGGCAAAGCAAGTAGACCACCACAGCCTCCCCAACAGTTCTCTTCTTCTTTGTAAGAAGGGCGAAGTCATGCAGGGCACTGAATGGGCATTGAGCAGATTTAGACATAATGTTCAGGTGGTCTACCATGACGTAAGATGGCGCTAGACGACCTGTATAGCTCTGCCTCTTTCCCACACTGGAATAACTCCTGCTTTAAGCCCTCATAGTAACCCCCCAGAAGTAGAAGTTTACGGGTCGTGAGTACGTTATACCGAAGTTTTTCCTTCAAGAATTGTTGATCATCAACAATATTGACATTAAAAAGCAAAACGTATGCTCATTAAATTAGGATCGTAAATGTCTGTCGTTTTTAATGTTTCTTTATCAGCAATCGAATCTTGTCAATTGGTTTACTCCTTTTTAAGGAATATACCTTTACAGAAAGTTAAGGAAACTTACAGACACAGGCTGTAATTAGTATAAATAAAGGTTTATTAAGAGCCCTAAGTAATAATCGAAAGTTACAATACAGTTTTACCAAGTCTGGCAGTTCTGTTAAATTATTTTGAAGGTTATGGAAACTTTAAAGGTGATTATTTAATAACATTATCTATACTAAGTCAAGATTTAAGGCTACCATAGATGGCCGCCTCAAACAAAAGATAGAATTGTGTGGAAAAGCATTGGTTGCCTTTTGCCCTGAAATGAGACAATTCGAGCTAGTTCTAGTTACAGTAATGTCTGTTCGTTCGTATCCTATAGACTCCAACTACATATAAGGTCTATCTTTTCATACATGAAATATTTTAAGAGTAACTTCTATAAGTCGTAAAGTCCCAATAGCAATGAAAAAAGAAAACCGAGTGTTTTTTTTTACGAAATTATTACGTTTTTTAATTTTTTTGAGATATTTTGCATAAAACCTTTACTCCCATATTCTAACAATGACAGTAGGTAAATACGACGTAGTAAACTAGCGTAATGGATGTTCAAAAATAAGGAGCTAGTATTAATTTTGTGGGTCAAGTAATTTTAAATTATTTATTTTTATAAAAATATACATTAAAAAAAAAAAAATCTCTTGAAATGGCTTCGTTATAGCCGTTAGATGATTCTCTGAAAATATTTCGTGTATGAATAGTTAGACCTTATATATGAAAGGTTTTTCGAAAAAAGGCGGCATTGCAACGCACGACTTGTAAAAAAATAAGATAGACATAGTAAATATCAAACATATTCATCACAGATTCATTGTTCTGATTGATCTATCCGTGAGTCTAAACTTAACCAATTTTCTATTCTTTATACGAGGTTTCTGCCCTCCACTGGGGACAATAACCACAAATCACGATAGGGGTTCCTATCTACGAGTATTCTATTCTTAGGGGAGACCATTCAGGTAGTGTTATCAATCGGACAAATCACATTTCGGCGCCGGTTCGCTTCTTATCTCTGTCTGTCTTGACTCCACCTGCGGTCAGTCACCCCGAGGAGCCATATCTCCTAATTATGTAGCGATTTATAAGCCAGTGTCTTGGGAATGTATTCAGATTATATTTATAACATAACTGGATTTGGTTCTTTATATTTTAGTTGGAAAGTAAAGGTAAACAATGTATTCCCCGAAAGGGGTTGGCAGAGCTGGCTATAGTGCCGCCGGGTTTACTGATGGTCGACCACTTTTCACTCTCATTCCTAGAGCAATAAGGTTGAAAATTGGTCGACTGTCAGTGACTGCGGTAGTACAAACTACAAGCTGATTTTGCTATTTGTCCTTAAAGCACACTTATATACATTATATTTATAGTATACTTTCACACAAGCATTCAGTAAAAAGCTGTTATTTTGATATTACAAACAGACAGTTCACTTTGTATAGTTAAAAATACGTATTAATATATTTACAAGGAAAACTCTGTAAGGAGAAGAATGAGCATGCTAAGGGGTAATGTGTGGTGTAACACGAATGGATAAAATAAGGAATGAGTACATAAGAGGAAGTCTGAAAGTGGCGCCGGTGACTGAAAAGTTGTATGGTAATTGGTTATCGTGGTGTAATGTGATGCGGAGGAATGAGGAAAATGTTGAACATGAATTTAGATGGCCACAAGAGTAGGGGAAAACCAAAGAAACGATCGATGTACTGTGTGAAGGATGATATGGCTAGAAAGGAGGTGACTGCTGAGATGACGAGTAACAGAGAAGTATGGAAGAAGAAGACATGCTGCGCCGACCCCAAATGAATTGGGATAAGGGCAAGAGAATGATGACTCTGTAAGGATAACTATGCTATGTATTCTTATTTGATAGTTTTCGAACACTATTGAGTGAAAACTGGGGTAAAACTAACCGTTACGGTGAACAACATATATTTGTCTCACTTTTTTATATATTTTTTTTATATTATACGTAGCCCCACACTAGGAATTTCTCCTGTATCGTGGGTGCGTTTACAAACACTTAAATTCACATACACAAACAGCCAGACCCGGAACAACTACCTATATAGGTCATACAAATATTTGTTCCGTGCGGGAATCGAACTCGCGACACGAAGCGCACCAGTTAATCGCTCAGCCACTGCGCCAACCGTGCCGTCCACTCACTTATAGCTAGACGCCAGTAAATAGGTATTATTTGTCATCTTCTCACCGCTGAACCGTTTATTTTCTAGAATAGGTACCTATTAAACTTATGTGTCAGTTTTATTTCTAAGTTAACCTCATACATAACTGAGCCATTCATGTTGCGGTCTGCGAACTAATGTTTTCACAGTTGTTTAAAACAATACCCTTTGTAAATATACAACATTATTTTTAGTATATGCGAAACCTGAATATAGTTTGTTCAGAATAAGTAACTGAATCGATTCCAATCATTTTTAAACCATGTTATATTTTGTCCCAAAAATATTTAAAAAAAGTTACAAGTTGGACACCGAGCGACATTAAGTACCTATCGCAATCATTTAGGTACCTACTGACAAATTATTATTATCAATGAGCTCAAGACGACGCGATGATGGAGGCGCGCTGTGTGGTGACCACGTTTTTGTGCGAACAACTAGTTAACAGAACAAGCTAAAAACTTTGTGATTTTTCATGATACAGTTTTGAAATTTTGTATATAGATTCTTTACATAAAAATACTAGACACGTGTTTCAGGTTTCGCATATACTAAAACTATTGTTGTATAGATGGTTCGCACTTCACAAGGATACTTAGACAATGATATGACTTCCCGCAATTTGTGACTGTAGTTCTTTTACCTCGGATAGCAAGCTAACAACATCCTCAATTTAGTGAGAATAAAGATCACTATGAATTCGACAAACAATTCACTAACATCTGAAATTTTAAACTGATCTGTCTGTCGCTAACAAATCTTTAACATGATTGTGTGAACCGATGTGCTGGTAAAAAAAAATTCGTAAGTACAGTCAGAGAAAATAATTGTTATACAGTATTATAGCAATTTTATTCGACTGTCAAAAAATGATAGATTTGCAATTTAAAATTGAGGAAAATTAAATTACAGCAACAATTAATTTAAAAAAAATGCTACGTTAAAAGGGCCTCTGATAGACTTACCATGATTGTTGCCCTGATTCACCTTGAAATGATTAGATGTTCGATGTTGAGTTTAACATTTATGGTGTTAATTTTCTATCTTTGCTAATATGTTTTTGTGGTTAATTAGCAAAGAACCGTGGAGGTAGTTATTTCTTTATCACAAAACTACTTATTTGTATAAATATGTTCATTAAAATTCCACTCTATTATCTATAAAGGCCGCTAGAAAAAATAACCAGTCATAATAGTTATAAATAAAATAATTATGTCAGTAGTAATGTAATTCCTTGCACGAACGTTTCTTTAAATAAACATAACATAGTTGACCTTAATAGAACGCAGCAATTAATATGTAATAACATAAGTTGATCAGTAACCTTCCGGCAAGACGTCTTCGTAAATAATCGTGCACTGACTACGTAAAAACATATAAAACATTAATTATCGGAGTAAAAAAAACTACCAAAACAAACCAGAATTAGACAGGATAGTATTATTTACAAAAAACAGGACAATTTACCAACGATAACCGAACTAAATTAAACTCAAGGATTTAAATCGCTAGATTGTGTCTTTTGGCCGTATCGAAAAGGTGAGAGTTCTTTTCGGTGCAGCCATTTACTAGATATGGGGGATGAAAGTGGCGATGATTAGTCGAATATTTTTAATTATGGCATGATGTGTATATTACAATTAGGCATGTTTTATCAAAACCGGCTCAGCCATTTTATTGACTTTTCAAATGTTTGTTCGCTTTTCTTTGTGGCGATGGGGGTTTTCAAATTTTAAATTTAATTTTTTGTCGTGGCATGCGGCAGGATAAGTACACTGTACTTGCGCAGCGTAAGCTCACATGGTGTAAATAATCGCTCATCATCATCATCATCATTTCAGCCGAAAGACGTTCACTGCTGGACATAGGCCTCCCCCAAGTGTCGCCACATTGACCGGTCCCGTGCGACTCGCATCCAGCGGATCCCTGCAGCCTCACGGCATCTAAAAGTATTTGTACGCTTGTTGACTATGTAGACCTTCGTGACATAGGTGTCGCAATTTTGCGGCAACCTATCATATTAAAATTATCACCTACAGTTACACGATAGTTATACCGTGTTATAATAATTGGCTGAAATGTGTACAGTCAAGGAATGAAAATGTTATGCACCCTAAGTATTTTTTTAGAAATGAACCCGTCAGAACTGGAAGGAGAAGGTTCGTGAGAAGTAGACGGAGTAAAGGGAGGCCTTTGCCAAAAAGAGGCACAGACTAGTCTAGGAAAAAAAAAATTGTTAAATTTGATTGACAGTGACAGTTCAAAAGTAGGACGTGCTGCCCGCTCGCTGCATCTGTATGGAAAAATAATGTGTTTGATTAAATGAAAATTGCTTAACTTTCCACTCCCTGGTCGTACTGCAAAATCATAAAGTATATCTAAAGCGTATAACATAAAGCTTAGGCCCCTGCTAGGCATTCTCCAATTTCCTTATTCTTAAAAAAAAACTCACAGTAAATGTAATCCACTCAGCAACAACCGTGAATAATTGAAGGCCGCTCCTCGAGTGAATATTGTATAAGCTAGACGAGGAGGTACGGTCTCCGAGCACGTTGGCTACACGGATACTGTTACCTTGTAAAACGAGGGCTGTATACGATAAGTAATATGGTTTAAATTGTTTTCTTTTCCCACTGTTTGTATTGGAATTGTCTGCTGTTTTTTTATATCAGGCCATGGTCTTTTACTGCTAAGCATAAGCCTTCCTTCACTCTTTCCACTTCTTGCGGCTGCCTGCAGTCGTGGACCAGTCTTTCATAAAATGTTCTAACTCTGCAGTTACAAATGCAATATTTTGATACTCATAGCAGTAGCGAAGGTTCCATAAATCTCGATTCTTACTGGTTTCCCTTAGAAAAATGGCACAGTCAGTATTATATCATATTTGTCTATAGACAAATAATATAATCACATTAAAGATATGTACACCGGTTGCTCTTACAAAAATTGGCCCTGCGCTACTGACTCATAGTACTGTAATATTCGTCTTATCTCAAGACAATCGCTATTAATTTTTTTTAAGTGTTTTATTTAGTGCTCGTCACTACCGGTTTCTTGTTTACTACACTCGGCAGGTGTTTGTAAATAGTTTTCTGAAGGGGTCTGTGGCGTTTTATGGTCATCTGTTGAAAAAATATTTTTAGAATGCCTGAGACTTTACTTAACGGTTTTTATTGTTCATGAAAAATGTACGACCTACTTGTTGCCGACAGCAAAAGGCTCCATTGCAAAATGAAAAATTGTTTTAAATTCAAAATGAACAAAAACATCAGTTCTACATAAAAAGAGTCAAACTTGAAACGTAATGTTTCCTTTATTTAAAATACGAATAATTTTATCATGATTTGCATAAAATACAGGTGTTACCAGATATAAAAGCTGGTGATGTGTGCACAAAAAATATATTTTGCCTGTTTAGGGCATACAAATTTGTTTTACATTATAGTTAGATGACTGAAAATTACAAGGACAGTAAGTCTTTATTCTGCATCCATACATATCGTAATATGGCGCTACATATTTATTTTTAGAAAGTATATATAGTCCATTACTCTTACTGCCAGCAACACAAAATACACTGCTCCAATATTGCGTGACTTTTATTAACCGTGCTTAGCATAACTGTGGGTAATCTTTGTCCGCATATTTTGATGAACGTTTTTTTTAGGTAAATGTACGAATACACTCAAACTTACATGTCTCGGAGACATGTTCTGTTCATAGCCTGGAAAAGCCTATTTATCCTGTAAGGTGAGGTACAGCACACAGATATGCAGGTCGGACGTATCTTATGCATCTTTTATCCCCAGATCTAGGTCAGGCCGTCCAGGGCCGTGTTCCTGATATGTGCCCTACATTGCTCTCTAGAGTCAAGCTGGCTTTAGTTATACCTTTATTGTAATATATTTATGGTGGCCGTTATTGAAAATGTATTCCTAGAATTCAGAATACTAGGATATCCTTTTTACGTCAAAGCTTTTGAGTGTTTTAGTTTTTATTGGAAATATTTTTTCGCTTTTTATTAGAAACAAGCTTAAGCCCAAGACTTCATCTGCAAACTCTCAAGAAAGAATTCATTGAGATCACAGGCTACCTCTGTCAAAGGGCTTGGAAGATTTTTTTTATAAAGACTGGCCGGCCTAACTTCCGCCATTTTTTTTTTCAAAGTTGCGGCCACGCATAACACATCTATTAATCGATAGCTGGTATCAATACAAACAAGTTTTGTATGAGGCAAAATGTTCTAAAGTGTCACGTTTCCAAGATATGAGCTATCAAAGTTAAAGTCCATCAGAATCCATCATCCGTTTGAAGCAAAAAATCAGTTTTCCAAATCGGTTCAAGCGTCTTCGAGTAATTGGTGAACATACATAAAAAAAGATAACGACGGATTGAGAACCACCTCCTTTTTTGAAGTCGGTTAAAAACACCGGTAAAGTAACAAAATCGAAAACGTAAACATTTACAATTTATATTACTTATGGCTCGCCAGTCTCGCCACACCTGTGCAATGTCTGAATATCAGATGTAACCATGTAACCTTGACTACGATTCCGCTTGGCTAGCAACCAGCCTAGCAGTGGTGCCAAATTACCTAGATTCGTTTCAACTTACTTCGAAAGGGATAACATTTTATTGAACTTATGGGGATGACTTTTATGAGGTAATTCACCCCTAATATGACTCTTTCACCAAAATTCGTCTTAATTTGATGACAGATCGTCAAATTCATTTCTATTAGTCAATCATCATCATCATCTGCCTAGCCTTTTCCCAACTATGTTGGGGTCGGCTTTCAGTCTAACCGGACGCAGCTGTATACCAGTATTTTACATGGAGCGACTGCCTATCTGGCCTCCACAACTCAGTTAGTACTGGGTAATACGATAGCCCTTGGTAAGCCTGGTTGTCAGACTTTCGGGCCACTGACTACCTGTAACGACTGTCAAATATCTACAAATGACAACCGGGACCAACGGCTTAACGTGCTTTCCGAAGCACGGAGGAAACTCTGTATGTAATGAGTGGTCACCCATCTACGGATCAACCTAGGAATAGCTCTTGTTTGTATTAGTCGAAAACGGCAGTTAAATCGAGAGTTTAGTTTTTTTTTTTCTATCGGACTTAATTAAACAACAATGTTTTGTTTTGGCCTTACAGAAGCCGAAACCCACTAATTAAACTGTTATAAGAGTTAAGGTAAAGGAAACGATATTAATCTGATATTCATACAACATAATCATAATTTATTATGATGTAAATATGATTTGGTATTACCTACAAAACATCCACACAGCCAATGAGTGACCTTCAATTGTCTCAAGGTGCATCAACAATCACTTGAGCATCAAATAAAACATACGAAAATAAAGAAAAAATGTGGTTTTAACTTGTTCTTAAACTGAAACTTTAACGTAGTTTTAATTATGAGGAAGCATTCTATATTTTTAATAATATAATTGCAACCTAGAGGCGTTTGGGAGAGGTTGGCCGGAGAAAACCGCACGGAGAGAAGAGTAGGAAGGCTATGGGGGATGCCTTTGCCCAGCAGTGGGACGAGGCTAAGGGCCTGTTTCGCTACCGACGATTAAGTTCCCGTTAACTTACTATTCAGATAATTTCATACAAATTCTGTTCCTTTTTTGAATTTATTTAGTAAGTAGTGGCTATTCGGGTATCGTGAAATAAGCCCTAAGCAAAAGAAAAAAAAAAGACTTGTCTGTCTTTTACTTTTTCACATCAAACTTGTTAAACGGATAGATCATGCATGACTTAGGTTACTTTTAATCACTGTAGTCCTGTGTGATAACACTGATAACATAATTCCCGAACTCAACGTGAGCGGAGCCACAGGCAAAAGTTAGATTTAAATAAGAATAAATTTCAAATAACATCGCTATGGCGCATTAGAGTAATTTGCTATTTGCAAGTTACAATATTTACCACTTAATGAATACCAATAGGACATAAATCATCTTAGCATGTTACGATTAATTAGCTAATATCACGCGATGATCGAGAGGAGTCAATTATCACTAACATGCTAATCTGAGCTAAAATATTTTATTGATTTTATCTCACTTACTTCGTACTTACATAAACTCAGAGAAAATCATCGCGTAGCAAATTAAGTATTGCCAACTTTATTTACTCATAAACTCTCAGCTGTCATTTTTTGACAGTCGTCAATCTGCTAAGCCTTTTATTTTCGTGACTGTACATAGCCGGTCATTTTTTTGGACATGCCTGGATTAACATTTTAGAAATGTAGATTAAACTAAGAACTACCTACAAATTAAATATGAGCCATTATTTACATTTAACGAAGAAATGTTTTTTTTTAATATTCTACAAGAATTGTTTCAGTTTTCATCCTTGATGTATTAAATCTTTTAAGACCACGGTTTTTTTTAAAGTAAATTACAAACTCAAGCTACGCTAGGTAATGAAAGCCTTTGTAAAAGTATCTAAGTGAAGTAAACGGGAATAACAAGATGGACTAGTAATGTCTTCGACACCGTGAAGGACTTTTCTGACGTACACAAAACTATACCGGGTGGAATGGACACCGACGCGAAAACAGCTGTTTCCTACAAAAGTGCATTACCTACTCGGTCAAAATGTATGGAACAGCTGTTTTTTTTAAAAATTACCAATAAAAAATGTCTATGTGGGGGGGGGGGGGCGCTCAGAATGATGTACTGAATACGTGGTCACCGTTTTCGCGTCGGTGTCCCTTCCACCCTGTATACCAGGCGTGCATAATGCGACCACTGGCTTTAGAACTATTTTTAGATTATAATCATTAACTTTAAATCGATTTAACACATAAAATTATCCGTAAAAGTGGATCTTGAAAGGAAATCAATGATTAAATTAATTCCCAGCCAGCCAATCAAAATTATTTCATCGTCATCATTCTCTTGCCCTTATCCCAATTCATTCGGGGTCGGCACAGCATGTCTTCTTCTTCCATACTTCATCACCACTACTCTGAAAACGGTGAAGGTTTTTGGGCCCCTCGTGGTGGATTACGGGCAGCTTCCTTTCACGGAGAGGAGGCCCTTAACCCTGTTGTGGAGACCTTAACGATTATGCATAATGCAATCTTCAGATTTTCGCACTATGGTGGTAAATTGGTGGTGTGTCAACCAGTCTTACCTAGAGGTACCGTAATACCCAGTAAAAACTGGGTTGTGGAGATCAGATAGGCATCCGGTCCATGTAAAATACTGGTACTGAACTGCATCCGGTTAGACTGCAAGCTGACCCCAATATAGTTGGGAAAAGGCTAGGCAGATGATACATACATATACACAGTAAATTGGTACTGGTACTGAGTTTCGCATGGTTATATTAAAATGTAAATTAAATAGTTACGCTGCTAAGGTTTTTGGTGTAGTCTAAAATATATTTTACGTGAAAACAAAACTTTTTATGCAGATGCAAATTTTATGAGACAAACTTCATAACTGGCTTCGACTGTGTGAATTGCAAATGAACATATTTAACCGGATGTGTGCTGTTTCAAATAAATTTAAATAATTTGATAGTATTCGTTTTAAAATGCTTTTACTTAGACATCTACCGTTAATCCTGGTGGAATCATACCGTAAAGTCTTACTGACGACTAACAAGCAACAAGGCAAAAACAACCTAATTTTAACCTTATTGCAAAATCGAATATCAAGTGGGTTAAAATAACTGTGAAAAGACTTCGCAAACTTCATTTTAACCGTCAGAGTTCCATATTCCCGGAGAAAAAGCAAGTTGATCATCATCATCTGCCTGCCTTTATCCAACTATGTTGATGTCAGCTTCCCGACTAACCGGATGCAGCTGAATACCAGTATTTTACATGGAGCGACTGCCTATCTGACCTCCACAACCCAGTTAGTACTGGGTAATATGATACCCCTTGGTAAGACTGGTTGTCAGACTTTCGGGCCACTGACTACCTGTAACGATGACCTACTAATGGCGGCCGGGAAAAATAGCAAGCTACCTACTAAAAAACGAATTCCATGCCTCAACGGCAATTGCTTTCACTAGAATCAAGTAAATGAATGCCTATAAAGTTAAAGGTATTAGATTCATGGTCACATCACCATTCGTACGTAACCTTGAACACAGTATTGTATTGTGAATTGTTAGAATTTTGCAATAACTTGCCGTTTTGTAGTAGTAACGATGCTAATTTTGTGCTTAATGTACTTGGCGATCGATATGGACCGAAAGTTAATGATAAATGCTTTGAATAATAGATCAACTACAGACTGGCTCTGAAAAAAGAAATATTTTATTTTTCTTTGTGGTGTGGTTAGTGCCTAACCTGGTCTCAAAGTTTTTATGCCGCCCATGGGCCTCTGACTTGGCTTGGCATACCGACGAGAAATATCTCACAGGCATGTTTGGTTACATCACGATGTTTTCCTTCAACGAAGCAAGTGATAATTATACAATACATACATGAATCCGAAAAATCAGAGGTGCGTGCTTTGGGTTCGAACTCTTGGGTTACACCACTACGCTATCACTGCTTTTGTTTTTTTTTCTTTTTACGAGTTATATGGCGGGACAAAAAACGGCCTGCACTTGCAGAGTATATAATTGTGAAGAATGCGGTGTAAATGCGTAACAGTCTTACAATCGCAACGCCTATTTTTTTGACAAATCAACTTTCATTGAGTTATTAAAGTTGTCCTGTAGACTTTTTTTTTTCAAATATCGAAAGCACTGCATTGCGAATTTCCTTCAAAATCCTTCGAATTTTGATAGAGAAGTGTATGTCACAATTCTTCTAATTATCGTGTCGATGGCTATCTAATTTGTGTCAGCCCAGAACTGACCAACTAGTTTGGCGATTTCGGTAGCGTCCATCAGTTCCTGTAATGAACAAACAATAGGACACGCAGGACACGATATTAAGTGCCCCATCGTTTGCAGAGCAGCACCACATTTACACTCCAGGGCAGAGTCATTAATGAATCTCCACCTGAGCAGGTTTTCCTTGCTGCGACCAACCTGGGTCCGGAGTCTATTTAAAGATTTCGCAATTGGGATGATGGATGACCGTTGCCCAGCAGTGGGACAACACAGCTTAGCTAGATAGGTAACTAATTACAAAACTGTTGTCAAGCTAGGCTCAAAATCTAAAAATAACAACACCAATTTTATTTCTATTGCATGTAACGCTTGTTAAGAACTTAATCTAATACAATCATCCTATTACGATTGACATGCAATTGACGTCAACAGCAAACTGCTCTTAGTAGACCTGTAATCTTGGTGTCATAACAGCACTTAGTTAATTGATCGGTAACAGTTATCTCTTTACTTGATGAGATGGTTAAAATTAGGAGCATGACAGGCATAAGTTGCTGGTTGCTGCCATTTGTTCCGTCGCAAATAGGCAGAACCGAATTGTCTGTGTCATAAATAAGGTGCTGGTGATTTTATTTGGTGGAAAGGGATAGCCCCAATGTCTGGTTTGATGTCTATGTCCTATGAATGTTCTCGTTCAATCTGTTGGTTCAGTTTGATTTGTTCCACTAGTGTCTCCAGTGACATTTTTCAAGTACCAGCCCCCGTAGCATGACCACCGTAGACAAGGATTTCTTTGACGGAAGAATCGACAAAATGAAAGATAGTGCGAAGAAGTCTGTCATTGTGTCGACACAATCTGTCATTTTGTCGATTCTTCCGTCAAAGAAATCCTTGTCTACGGTGGTCATGCTACGGGGGCTGCTTGCGTCTCTATAGTAGATATAGAGACGCTTCTATCCGTATTAGTACGGATAGAAGCGCCAGGGAAATAAATTTTTCTTAAGTTTTTTGCAATTTGCAGGTCAGTGTCAGATTGTACGTTGATGAAAATATGATTCACGCCAGTAACACGTATATAGTTACAGAATTATAATTACTTTTCCAAGAAATAGTTATTGAGTTTTCATAGATCTCCATTAAATCCAATACACTTTTCTATTTACGTTCCCAAAGTCAGGAATTTCGTGTACTACATTGACATATTTCTTTCTTTGTGGTAATCTGCTGATAGCACAATGGAAGTTTCCTTCGCTTTGATTTGGCAATTATTCTTTCAAGTGGGAGTAGGCATCATAAAAAAGAAAAGGTCTAACATCACATAAATCAAAAATGTAATTTGATACTAAATCATAATACAAATTGTAATAGTTGTTTTGACATCGATGCCAAGTTATTTATTGATTTAAATGCAGTACAGACTATGATAAATTGTCAAAAATAGAATTAGAAACCTAGGTAATATTAGGTATGAATTTATTACGCAATTTTTAAAGCCCGTATGTGTGTTCGGTCGATAAAAGAATAGGACACCTTCTATTCATTCTAGTCAGTCTGAAAAAAAACAAGATGACAAATCCGCCAAGCGTGTTAATTTCTAAAATAATTGGCACTTTTATGGAGGAATGTAGTTGAAGAACGTAGATTACACTGCAACACTTCACACTTACATTATTATCTTATTAACACATTGACATAGCACTTATTCTATGACTAATGCTGCTAAAACGATAAAAATATGTAATCACGCTTCATTTTTGCTAGCCATCGCCCCTGCTGTACGCATTCGTCGGTACCAGGAGCACACGAATTTGCTAGAGGTTTCTGCAGCCGCCTCGTCGAGTCGCTGCACACTTGCACAACCGGTCCGCGTGCCGCACACAGCATTGAAAATTACGTCATGTATTTTATTTAGCCTTATGTAGAGCTTGGTATACCTATCTATATGCACGACCGGCAAGTAAGTCACGACGCACCTCCTACGCGCTCTAACAGCCTGGTACTTCAGAAGCCAGAAAGGATTCAAAAGGACCTTTATTGTGAGCCTTTTTGCGTTTCCAAGGCGATCTTAATAAAGGAGGAAATGGGTTTAAAGGATACTTGCGTTTGTTGAACTTGTTTTTTTTTTTTTTGGATTGTTCCTTTGTGACGTAGGTACAGGTACTTCACGTTTCCTGTAAGTAGGACTAAGCACTCTTTCACGTGATTATCAAGTGTATGTATTGTATCACTAACATAGGTATTATATTTTCGTTTGCGGCAAAGGCTTGCTTGCGTATTGTGTAAGATTGATTCAATAATAGCATTGGTTTTGATTTGTTTATTCTGTCTCTCAAACACTCAAGGTCTCGATTCGACGCGTCTGCTCTTTTTATATTTTTGACAACACGTTTGATGGTGTCTAAGTTCAAAAGGTGTTGTCGGTAAATTTCATAATAGCCTACCTCAGGGGTTTTTGTTAAGCTCTTGTTGAGAGATAAACGATTGGTTTAAAAAAAGTAATGAGATTTTGTCTTTTTCGGTAAATTTCTCATCTTTTTATCGTGTCTTCAGACCTTTAGTTATCAAGTTGCAATGATTTCAGAACTGTAAAGTGAGGGGCTACAGTGTCCAGTCAACCCCATATAAAATTTGATTGTATTATTTATGATTTACCTGAAGAATTATTAAACCAAAACATTTCATAAAGATAAGGTCTCACTTACATAACGTCGGGGGTAGTGCAAATCCGCGGAACTAGCATTGGATAATTCCGCGTATCTGACAAATGTAGCCAATTTCAATTCAAATTGTCATAGCGACTAAATTAATGACTTTAATAGATTTCTACTTTTATCAATACATAGAACACATGTATTGTTACTATTCATGTAAAAATGAGGTCAAAAATCGTTGAAATAAAAAAAAAATAAACTTATAACCTTTCCTTGTAAACCGTACCTCGTGTGTGTGTGTGTACCGTTCCTGTGTGTGTAGTGCAGACACGCGGACTTTACGAATGGTAGATTCGCGGATTTGTACTATCCATGACGATATATCAAAAGCAACAAATAAACTAAAACTTCTAGAAGAAAATGCTATGGTTTATGTTGAAGTAATATCGGAGAAAACCTTGACACTTAGCCATTAGCTGCATAATAAAGATGAATCTAATAAAATAAATTATCACTAGAACCCTGACATCAAATTAAACAAAAATACAGGTAGGCAACACAAGCATAATAACGATTATGTATTGATTAGTATATAGACAATTTTTCAATGTCATCTTGTGATTAAGTAATTTTCTTTCTTGCAAATGCTAAGTGGAAGTCCAGAAGCCTTATTATGTAAATGATAAAGATAAATGATGTTTTTTTATATTGCAAATTGGTTTTTAGTTAACTAACACTTTTACACGTCTAGTAATATGTTTTTAAAAATGAGGCCGGTGTTTAAAGTAGCTTAAGTTGATTGTTTTGTTCGTTGATTTAGACACAGCCTGTTGGTTCTCATAATTTTAGTCCTGGTTCTAAGTTGACCATTAACTCATCATCATCTGCCTAGCCTTTATCCAACTACGTTGGGGTCGGCTTCCAGTCTAACCGGATGCAGCTGAATACCAGTATTTTACATGGAGCGTAGCCTATCTGACCTCCACAACCCAGTTAATACTGGGTAGTACGATACCCCTTGGTAAGACTGGTTGTCAGACCTTTTGGGCCACTGACTACCTAACGACTGTCTAAGATCTACAAATGACGGCCGGCACCAACGGCTTAACGTGCTTTCCGATCATTAACTATTGACCAAAATTAAATTAAATTCTAACCACAGCTTACTGTCATATCTTGTCAACTCGCTTAACCATTAATTTCGCTGACTATACATGGCCCCATAACTTTGCCTATCAGGGCACGGGTACACGCGACAGCGATCGATCGAATCAAATTGCGAATGTAAAGCAAACATTTTTATTGAAATTCTTTGCCAAACAATAGCGTGCCGGATCCGATAATATTAAATGAGATTTGTCTTTTTATAAAAAAAGTTGTTGCTACCGTGTATTACCTACTCCATGAATTGTAAAATAATGTTCTGCCTAGTTGGAATAGTGTCGCAAGCGCTAGTGCTGATCATGAGGTCCTAGGTATAATTCCCAGGTCGTGCAGTGTTATTGGGTTTTTCTATCAGGAGTATCTCAGTAGTGGGAAGGAGCAGTTTTTTTTTTTAAAAAGAAACCTTGCCCCACTAGTAATTTGTCCTGAATGGGTGCGTTTACAAACATTTAAACTCACATACACAAACAGCCAGGACACAGCCAGCAACTACCTACTAGGCCCAATATTCCCGATTTGTTGCCGATTCTTCGATTCCAAAGATTCGTGCCCGGTTGCTAGCAAAAGGGTCGCACCCTATTACATGGGACTGAAACATAACTGGCGAAATGTAGGTGTAGCTACGGAGGCATGCCTCTATCTAACCTTGGGCACGATTATGTACGGTGTTATTTCGCAATTACTTGCTCCCAAAAGTCAAAATCCTAACTCAACATTAAGTAAAATCCTAACTCAACATCAAGCACGCCAAGACCCAGAACCACTTTTCCCAAGAACTCCCAAGACTAAGTAATAAATTTATTACCCTGTACCTTATTCATAGTTCCAACCGTCCAACACAGATTAATTCCACATAGATTTACTATGTCTAGATAAGCCTTCAGCTTTCCCCTTTCTAAAGTTCACCCACAGCCGTGACACTCGTTTATAAGTTAACAAAGGACGGTTCTCTATAAAACGATTGTGCTGAGTTTCTCTTCATATTGTGTTCGAGCTAGCTGTGTACTTTAGTTAAGTATCTTTCCATGGTGTTCTGGGAGTAAGAATACAAAGTATTCTTGAAACAATTGTTTGAATCTGGCCTTAAAAATGCCCTTATTTGTGAACACTCTTCGTCTGGGAAAGACTCAGAATTGAAAAGACTGATATAGAGCATCGATTGATATCTATGTCATTGTATTACCACTACTTAACTGCTCGCAAAAACACTGTGAGGGAAAAGACTTGTCCTAGAACCTGTTGGGCCCGCGTGATGGATTATGGCACACTCTCTCTCACAGAGAAGATCCCTGTGGCCCAGCCAACAGTGGTAACGTTATAGATTGTTTGTGCTTAAGTTAAGTTACATTTTTTACCTACTGAATGAATGAATCTTCGATGGCGATAGTTGTTGTTGGCTTTTCACTCTATAATAGATGTAAAAAGACTCTAAACAAAGCCGAAAGGCACTTATTCTCCCTGGCATTGCGATATTTTTTTGTTCCGGACCATACCTGGGAATTTTCTAGTTACGGAGATATTGGGGGTCAAAACTCCAACTTTTTCATATTTTTTTTAATACAATTTTTTATTGTTTTACTTTTAATATTATTGAGTGCGTTTTGAGTCCTACCGTAAAAAATGTTTTTTTAGCCAAAAAAAAAATTGTTCCCATGTTTAATAATGCTTGGTTGACGGCTTCGTGAAGGGTCCGTTTGCACCTTGTATATCTATTTTAAGCATACCGAAAATTCCTTGGCTGTTTAAGTGGTTTAATTTTCAAGCTGTCGAGCAATTTGTAGGGCTGATGGAGTGGTATTTAATTTTAGTTTAGCCTCTCGGGCAGTGAACTGTCGTAGGGAGCAAGGTCGCCCCGAACCTGCCTAGAATCGATCTTTCACTTAAGAAACTTCAAGGTAAAACAAGGTCATAAAGACCGAAGTCAATTAAGCTCAGAAAGGAAATTTAGGATCTTTATAAAACTTTAGACAAATAGTCTCAGATAGAAATCTTTTTATTTTGTGTAAGTAGATTATTACAATTTGAACTTGATGGACTGCCTTATCGCTAAAAGTGATCTTTCTAATTTGATTCTCAATGAAGACGGATTTGTTCTGGTGCTTCTTATTCATGATATCGTGCAAGCATGTTTCTAGGCGCTTGATGGGATCCTTATTACTTTAAACATCACAATTGATAAAAAAAAACCATCTATATCACAATCCGAATTTGGGGGATAATTACCAATCCATTGCTTCATGGGTTTGAAAAATTCGTGCTCGACATCGTGAATAACGCGCAATGAATATTGTTGAGTTTCCAATAATATAAATGTTTTACATAATTACCCCGCAGGATGTTTCTTCAATTTCGTCCGTGTTGCTCATCTTGAGTGACCTAAATGTTTTAATTTCAATTGTTACAGTGTATGAAAGCGTACGTGGAGTTCGAAGTCTGCAATGGTGCCTACGAGGTGTCGTGTCCAGACGCAAGATGCAGGGTGGGGGCAGCGCTCAATCTGGACGAGATATCCGAACTGGTGGAGCCTGGTGTCATGGAGAAACATCTTAAGTTTCGTCTCAATCATGGTCAGTATTATAACAGCCTACAGGTCCTACAGCAGATTTATTTATTTATTTCTTGCACTAACAGCTTGCAGATTTATCGCCCAGAGAAAATCCTAATGAAATGAAACACATGTGTCTGGATGGAAAGAGAGAGCGAGAGAGAGGAACGCCAACGAAAAGATAGGTGGATAGTATCAGGAATTATATGAAAACAAAGGGAATCATCGACACGATGTAGATGAAAGGGGGATGAAGAAAACGTGTTGCGCCGACCATTTGTAAAATAGGACAAGGACAGGAAGCTGATGATGATTCTGAGCAAATCCTAATAGATTCGAAGTCGGCGCCGATTTCTGCTTCATCCATACATCTCTATTAGATGAGTCGTGATCTCTGGATCTAGTTACCTTCTTTTTAGCAATTATCATCTATCAGTCAATCCATCCGTTACTTTGACCTTCGTCTACTCTTATAGCCATCACATTCATACTCATAACTTTCCTTACCGACAATTTTAGTAAGACAATTTTAGTTATTGGCATTAATAAATTTATCAAGGAGCTCGGTTCCATGATTCCATCATGCTCTGATTGTGACTTCACCGTACACGGTTCGGCTCGATCCTCGCTGATGTGTGTGCGCTCGTCTGCCGCTGACGTTCAGCTCGCTCCGCTCTGTTTCACAGCGATTACTCGCTCCGTAGCTGCACATTATTGAACCATTTGCTCTACTACAGAAGTGGTGTTTAAAGTTGTGTTGTTTAATGCTCTGGTTAGTAACTGTGTGAAGCTGACATTTTTGGAAAATGCTCCATAAAATAAATATCAATTACTAGCTTAGGGCCGGCGACTTCGTCCGGATCGAAGAAACTATGGTACTCGGCAATAGTGCCGCGTAGTCAGAGAAATCATTTGTGAAATCGGATAAGTACCTACGACGTCATTTTATTTCTCGTATTCTTTTCAGCAAACCCTTTCGTTTGATACCTATCTCATGGGAATGCATAAAAAAATACTAGTCCGCCATCTTTGGGAGTCCGCCATATTGGATTTAGAATAACGTGACTTAGCTAACCATGCATTGTCATACAAACTAAACATGTATGCAAAATTTCAGCTCAAACGGATTTTTTACATAGTTACAGGTGAACTTAAGGAAGCAGATAAGTGAGGAAAGTAAAGCAAAGGACATGGTGACCTCTCAATGGTTCCGGTTTCTGTTTGAGTGTGTCGTTAATTCTGTATATCCTGATCAAGATGTCGATAAGTGAAAACAACTTGAAATGGAGAGGCTTTAAATTTTACATGACGTGCTTGCGAAAAACAGCCTTCAGGGCTTCGGAAAAGGACATTGACTTTATGGCTTCCTACATATTGGATACCCTGGTATTAATATTGTCGCATATATATACAGTTTCAGAACAAGTTTGGTTTTGCAATTTGTGATCTCTATCACTCACAGTTATGACTGTTCTCTGTATTTGGTAATCTATTTCTTTAATTGGATGTATGAACGTGGACATCGCAAAAGGAGTATGTATAATATAAGTATCGTAGCAGGTGGCGTTCTGTGGTTTTTGCCTACCCGCATTGGTAAGGCGTTAATGTATGTATGTAAATTCGATGTGTCATATGTATAAACACCCGGGTACTGAGTTACTGACGGTCAAAGAGCCGAAGTTAAATTAACTAAGCAACTTTCAAACACGTGGCGATTACATAAAATTGCAGTTTGAGTACCTTTTTCATTCATTCAAAATACGAAAAGATAATAATAACTTGTAAGTTAACGTTATGGTGGTTAAAAATACAATATTTAATCTATTAATCTTGTTGCAGAGGTGGCGATGGACTCTGGGCGCGCGTTCTGCCCACGCGTGGGCTGCGACACGGTGGTACATGTCCGCGCTGCCAGCCCGGCGCACTGCCCCACCTGTCGGCACGACTTCTGCTCACAATGCAACCAGGAGGTGAGATATCTTTATGTTATTAGTTGATAACTGATGCCATCCTAACGACTAACTGGCAATGTCTCCTAGAATACCATGCATTCTCCAGAAAATCTAGCAAGCGAAGCTTCATCTTCGAGAAGTCACATCTATGCAAGGTTACATTCCCTCTGGATTTGTTCGACCTTGTCATTTGTCCGGACTTGTAGACTTAGGGGATTGTTTGAAGAAAGTAGAAAAAGTTGAACGAGTGCTGAAAAAATAAATCTAAAAGTAAAATGTCCCGACTTTTTTTGGCAAATGACCGCCTTTTTGTCAGCTGTTTTTGAATTTTGAAATGGAAACTCCGGATGAGATAAGTCTCAGTATTTGATTTAGAAACAGCCTCAACCTCGTGCACTATTTCACAATCCCGACATCGACATGAAACTCGCACTGCACCCAGTAATGCGGCGGAACGTGTCTTTTCAATGTGCGACCATTGTCAAAACAAAAAGGTCTCCGTTTCGCTTTCCCTCCTAACCTTTGTTCATTTTACGCTGCATGCTACCGTGAGCGAGCTCGTAGCTCGTTTTCTTAATTTAATATCGAAGATCTAGTGGAAAATTTTACAGTTTATTCTTCGATTTCTCTTCCCCGACTTTTCAAGCACCACTCACCGCGGTATGAGAGGAACACTTCTAAATACTACATAGGTACTGACTTGAAGGTCGGGTGGTGTATATCCCATACACTTTATGTAAAGAAATATAATTTCCTTGTGTACTGGGTTGATTTAAAATGGTCATGACGACGTCGATGCTAATCTAAGAAGCCTGATTGACTATGAGTTAGGAACCTCAACTACTAACTTAAAGAGCAATATCGTAGTATTATATTATCTGTGCCAATACGAACTAATAGAGGAGCTCGTGGCTAAAATAACAGCAGTTCGGGTCAATCTTCAGCCGCGCTTGCCTAAGTTGGTCCGCGGACGGGTGACCACCCATTACATACCAAGATTCCTCCGTGTCTCGGAAAGCACGTTAAGCCGTTGGTCCCTGATGTCATTTATATATCTTTGACAGTCGTTACAGGTAGTCAGTGGCCCGAAAGTCTGACAACCAGTCTTACCAAGGGTATTACCCAGTACCCCAATTAGGGTTGTGGAGGTCAGATAGGCAGTAGCTCCATGTAAAATGCTGGTGTTCCGCTGCATCTGTTTAGACTGGAAGCCAACCCTAACATAATGTAGTTGAGAAAAGGCTAGGCAGATGATGATTAACTAACTATAACGAAGCAAACAAAAAATACCAATAATGAGTCGTAAATCATCGTGAACTTTTTCTTTTATACTCGGTTCCTCAGTGCTGACAATCGTGACCAGAAACAGAGTAATTAAGAACTTAAACCAGTATTAATAAACCAATCCTAATTACGATGGCGCTATGAAGGAGAATCATCAACGTGAACGGTGTTGCTACGTCACTGAATATCTTTCATCACACGACATGAAATGGTTGCTTTCTTTTGCATAAAGGCACTGTCCTGCATCTCCAGTGCCCCCTTTTTACGGTGCCTCTTAGGAAGTGGGTCGAGAAGGCACGAACAAAGCCCCTTGTACCAGTGAGGTCAGCTGACTAACTGAGTAACTGCTGTACCATGTCGCAGCAAGCTACTTCAATGGAGAATGATTTAGGACATCACTTTTAAAAAAAACCTGTTTGCGTAATGTCTGACGTTTATTTATTAATTTAAACTTCATGTACAAGAGTGGTACATAGGCGGACTTAATGCTACAAGGCATTCTCTACCAGTTAACCTTTGGGTCAAATAGGACAGCATTGTGATAGATTACAAAAAAATAAATAAGAAAAATACCATTTTGTTAACATAGATTGATATACATAAATAGGTACATACTAATACTAGTAAAATGAAATAAACTAATATATAGTTTAATACATACAAATAGTCCAAAATACGAGAAACCTTATAATAATTACTATGACAACTAATATCTAGCTTGTGAGCAATTTTAAATAGTACTTCCGAACTGTTCTTTTGAAAGCCATTTTGCTTTCAGCTTTTTTGTGCCAAGGGGTAGCGCGTTCCAGAACTTTATAGTTGAGACAGCGTAAGAATTGGACATAAAATCAGTACGATGTGATGGAATTTCAAGTAGTAGGTTTTTGGAAGCTCAAAGTTTACGACTGTGTGAACTGCCCAACACTTTGAAAAATTTTTTTAGGTAATCGGGAGCACATGGATCGGTCAAAATAGTGAAGAGCATACAGAGAGATCTGAGAGTCCTCCTGAGTCGTTTCAAACTTTAGAAAGGTTGAGTAGCCCCTTTTCAAGGACAGTGATAATATTTTAGTTAATATTTTTGGTTTGTGGAAAAACTGGGGTTTTCTAAGTGATGCAATAATTTTATGGAACTTTGGTGGACTAAAATAGTCTCTACTTCCATCAATATGTGATCGAAAGCCTCTATGAGTTTCAATACTTAAATGTACGTACAGTTCAGTCAAGTAACCAAAAACTCTGTTAACTAGCTAGAATGTTAAACATACTAGAAGTATTTTAGAGTCTTGTGCCTATTGGCGCCCAATTGGGCCCTAAAAATGCAATCGCAAAAGTAACCAAGGAAAATAAACTGTTCGGAATAATCAAGCTTCTAACTATCGTCTTTGGTACTATGTAAAATACAACTTGCAACTAAAATACATTTCTCAGCTTCCATTAAAATTGCTATTTACCATAAAGAATCAACCTTTTGCGACGAAGAGTAATTTTGTATTCAAAGTGTGGCATTTTATGCTTTCATTTGAGCGTGGCCCGGTTAACCTCGCTTTGATGTAGGGATTTGTCGTCTGAACCAACATTTGCCCTTTAAAAGGCTTATGAGAAAAGATTTATATTTACACTATTTTTAGATTTTTTGTTGATCCAATATCACCAAAATGTACAGTCACGTTTTGTATATAAAATTCTAATAAGAGCTCTGCTCTTCTCTCAAACACATTGAAAGAAAATTCTAAAGAGATGTCTTCCATTGATTATGTTGAGCGTGAATTTACATTATGTACATACAACACTAAATTATGAATACATGAAAAAGCTATTAATTTACGTAAAGAAGTTTGGTTTAATTCTGCTTAGCCGTTTCTCAAATTCGTTGGGGATCGGCATTTACTTTAAACGGATGCAGCTGAACACGTTAATGGATAACACGAACCTCTTCGTAAGACAGGATGTCTGACTTTTGGGTCTTGAAAACGACTGTCAAAAATCTACGAATGACAGCCAGACCCAACGGCTCAACGTGCTTACCGAAGTGTACTAAACCAAAATCGTTCGTTTATTTCTAGTGGCACGGCAGTCTCTCCTGCGAAGCTGCAGCGGCGTCATCGTCCATGGGAGGGGCAGGGGCGCCGCTCTTGCCAGATTCCGAGCTGATAAAACTCTGCCCCATGTGCCGCGTGCCCATAGAGAAGGACGAGGGTTGCGCGCAGATGATGTGCAAACGGTGCAAGCATGTCTTCTGCTGGTATTGCTTGGCTTCCCTCGATGTAAGTACAATAAATATGCATTATTTTATTTTAGGTCTCTGAGTGGATGGAGAGGGTGAAAGGAGGATATGAAGATGGATTGTGTGTGCAATGATTTGATAGAAAAGGGAATTAATGCTAATGTGACGGTTGACAGGCGAGAATGGATGAAGTCTTGTTCTTACTCCAAACAACATGTGGTCCAAACTACAAACCCTTGGAAAAACAAAATATGGAGCTTAAGGAAGTTATAAGATTTCATGGTCACTAACATTATCATTAACACTAACAACGGAATATTTACCATGTTTCCTGTTTGTTTTGAGTTCCCGATATTCAGTAATAGTGAGTAGTAGTGATATTCAGTTTATCCGTGGTCATGGGGCTTGCAACAGCGCCAATATATCGGGAACTCAAAACAAACAATAAACATGGTAAATATACCGTTTTTAGCGAAAATGATAATCTTAAGGAAGTTCCAAATATTATATTAATCTATGCTTCAAATCACCGAATTAGTCTTATCATCTCCTTTCTTGCCTTTTCTTCTCGACAGCAAACAACAACGATGTCTATGTACAGTCGGACAAATAAAATGCGTTAAAAATTTAATGGCAGATTGACACAACGTCAATTTGCGTTAAGTGTTCGTAGGCCGGGGACGGGCCGCATTTAGTTTTCTTACAAGTCGCAGAAAAAACAGTGTTCCCTTGACACCCATTGTTCGCATGCTAAATGTAATTTACGTCTGTTTAACCGCACATAAGCGCTGAAGTAAAAGCAATAACATGTCTGGGAATTTTTCCTGACTGTTTAATTATATATAGTCTTAACAAAGGTATTCACAAAATACAGCGGTAAAGTCAATTTTGATAGGAGAGATCAACTAATTTAAGCATTGATAGATTTTATATTAAAACAAGTCTTTCTTGAGACGTATGAAAGCACACGCATTAGAAAAAGAAACTTGAGCAAGCGCACTCTGCTACCTAAAGCCGGCTATGGACGACCTACTTCATCATCATAATTATGAGCCCGGAATCACCGACTGCTGGGTATAGGCCTCCCCTTTTTAACCGACTTTGTTGAAAAAGGACGAGGTTCCCAATTCTGTTTTTTTTTTATATTCGGTTCGGAAATGATGAACAAACTCATAACTCCGTCATTTCTAAACTGATTTAAAAAATTCTTTTAATTTTTTTATGTGAAGGGATATATACTTCCCGATTGGTCCCATAGAAATTTCTTCAAAATCGGTTCAGTAATTTTGTTTGTGCGTCACGTTAATTGCCACATCACGCGACGTCGCGTAAAAAAAAAACTTTATTTTTATTTTAGACTGTTTTTTTGGAAGTCGGTTTTTTTTCGCAGAAAGTTTTTTATTTCTGGCACACTGCCCGGTTCTATACGTCCTTTATCCAGGTGTTTTTCGCGACTCTGACGAAATCGTCGACCCAACGAGCTTTAGGACGGCCCTGGTTTCTTGACCAGGGCTGTCTGTAAAGCGACCTACTTACTCCTGTAATAACTCTCGTTCTAATGTGTGTAATGTTTTGTCTCAGGATGATTTTCTGTTGCGCCACTACGACAAAGGACCATGCAAGAACAAACTGGGACACTCACGCGCATCAGTTCTATGGCATCGTGCACAGGTAAGACTTATATCAGTTTTCAAACTGACATGGTCACTAACGTTATCATTAACACTGAAAACGGGATATCGGGTTACCATGGGGACTATTCAACTTCAACTGAGAGGATGGGTTCCAACTGTCGAGAGCCTAGAATCCAGTGGTTCAACTGTGTAAAAAAGGACAAAAAGATTTCGCGAGCGGACACAGTGAGTTTCGTGTTTCGGGAACAGAATCGAGTTGCGAGTGACAGTGGTAGCGGTACCGATTGCACAAAACGAACAAGAAAGAGGGTAGACCGATTTGTCCCCTCATAAACATCCACGCGCAATAGCTTACAGTAACAGTTTAACCGTGATCATGGTGCTTGAAACAGCACCGAAATATCGGGAACTCAAAACAAATAGTAAACTTGTTAAATATTCCGTTTTCAGTGTTAATGATAAGACTAATATCAACACAAATCAGAAGTTGGTAAAACTTCTACTAGACATTGTAGGTCATACAAACAGCTGTTTACTTGTCTGGGATTGTCAGTTTGGAGAAGCTAAGAACTGATCTTCTGATGTAAAAGTATAAAGTAAAGATCATACATGTCTGATATCTATTCTTAGCTCTTCTTTGCATTTGATGTTTACGAAGCGCTGGATCGTAGAAAGCAAAGAAAGTAGACCGCTTTAACGAATCCTCGCGTAGGTATCAATTTAAATGGAATATTCTGAAGTTTGATCACGTATTGGTTCAATTAGTATCGTAATACCTACGTGGATTATGGTTATTTTAAAGGAAATAACTTGTGGGATATTGTTAGGCCTTTGTGGATGTTTAATGTGCCTTTGATGGGGCAAGGTGGAGGACTCATTAAAGCGGTCGATCTATGGCCCTAACTATATTCTAGAATATAATAGTATGGAGCTACATAACTTTACATTATTAAGTTTTTTACAGCCATCTTTGAGTTTACCAGCAACTTCATGCATGTGCTGTCAGAAGTGACCTGTTTTATTTGTTGTTTCCAGGTGGTTGGCATATTTGCAGGCTTCGGACTATTGTTGTTAGTCGCCAGCCCGCTCCTGTTGTTAGCCGCGCCCTGCATCGTCTGTTGCAAGTGCAGGTTTGTTCAATTTTACTTTTATTTTATTGAATGGAAATAAAAACGTGTGGCGCCGACCCTAAGTGATATGGGACAAGGGCAGGATGATAATAATGATGAACGGCAACTGATGGCCCACCAGATTTTAAGTGAATGCACACATACCCGCAGGACCACTTTCTTGTGATAGGGTTTTGCTCGTCATCCACCATGCGGGCCCAGTGCGGGTTGGTGCATGTCACATGGCTTTGAATCTTTGCTGGTTTCTTTACGATGTTCCTTCAGTATTTTGAAACAATGAGAATGAGAAAATATGTCACACCTTTTGGAATAATATCTAATTATTGCTTCCCCAACTTTCAGACTATGCAACCCAAGCACGAAGAATCTCGAGGAGGTAGACGAGATCGACAGCATCAGCCCGACTCGAGACGACTCCGACGAGGCGCCGCGCGAGCGCTACCTCTCCGACTGACGCGCTGCCGGCGCCGCGCCAGGCACCAGCGGCACTATGGGCAAACGTGGCACTAGCGGCACAAGTGGCACTAAGGGCAAAAGAACCACTAAAAGCAGAAGTGGCACAAACGGCAAAAGTGGCACTAAAGGCAAAACTACCAAGGGTAAAAGTGGCACTAGAGGCTTTTGGGGCACTAGGAAAACTAGTAGCAAAAGTGGCACTAAGGGTAAAAGTGTCCTAGAAGCTCCAGTGAGACTAGGTACTACGGGCACTAGTGGTGCTTGGGGTACTAGCAGCTTTAGGAGTCCTAGTGGCAGTAGCAGCACCAGTGACACTAGGTACTAGAGACGCTAGTGGCACTTGGGGTATTCAGGCACTACTAGCTCTTAGAGAACTAGTGGCACTTGGGCCGTTAACACTGTGGGACAAATACGACGAGATAGCAATATAAAACTTATACATGACTGACGAATTGTGGGTGTACTATAGGTACCTACATTTCTCTTAACTCTTTGGGAAAGTTATATCTTCTTAATATATAAAAATCATGTGACGTGCACGGTAATCTCTGAAACCATCCAACCGATTCCAATGAAATTTTGTGAATGTGAATGGTTGGTTCCAGCTTGGAAGTTTTGAACCCGATAGATGGCGCCGTGCGAAAAAGGGCCCAGGGGCAGGTCGCTAGTGTTAATACAGAATTCTACTGTATCTCGTTTAAGTGTCCCGTAAAGTGTTAGTACACCAATGATCACTGAGGGTAATAGTGGTACTAGGTCTACTAGATGCGTTACACATCACATTAGACTAGCTACAATAAGTCCTAAAGTGAATTAAACACATCTCTTTAATAATGGACGGCTGTATAACCAAAATTATGGCTACCTTTATGGTGGAACTATTGAAATGCCGTAAGAGAATTGATTGCGTTGTTGGAAATGCAACTTTCGGCTTATGGTGACCGTGCCAGGGTATCCCGCGCTATTCAATTTTTCTTATATTTTTTGCAATTTGCTGGTCAGTGTCAAGCTGTATGTTGAACAAAATATGATTTGCAACCGTAACACGCAGTACAGAATTATTTTATTTATTTATTCAGTAGTACACATACATTTTATTATTTTAAGATGTTGCCAACATACACTCATTAGAGTTATACCGTGCACCAAAATCATTGACTACATAATTATAATCATTAATATTTACACTAGCAAGGGGATATTTACCATGTTGTTTTGTTGTTGTTGTTTCTAGTGTAAATAATAATGTTAGTGACCATGATAGTTTAAAATCTTTTATAATCATTAAAATCATAAATACGACCCTGTAAGTTCATTTAATCCCATTCAATGACTATTTCAGGATTAAATAAAACTAGAGGGTTTTATTGACGATTTTAATCATATTAAGCCCGCGAATCATATTTTAATCAACAAACAACCTGACACTGACCATCAAATCGCGAAAAACGTAAGATTTGAATTTAGCGGGCTACCCTGGCGCTTTCCCGTTAGGTGCTCCCTCAACTCAACGGGAGCATTCACATGTAATGTAACAATCCAAGATTCGATTTTGTACAAAAACAAGTGAATCTGTATTGTGCTGTTACATTACAGGCGAAGAGAGCAGCGGTGGCCCAGTGAAAGCAGCGCTGGCCCAGTGAGAGCAGCGGTGGCCCAGTGGTGGCGGTCCCGACTTACGAGCAGTAAGTCGTGGGTTCGAACCCCGGCAGGCGCATTACTTTGTGTAATTTATTTCATCACCACTGCTCTCAAAACGGTGAAGGAAAACATCGTGAGGAAACTGGCATGGCTTAGAACCAAAAATTCGAAGACATGTGACATCTACCAACCCGCACTGGGCCCGCGTGGTGGATTATAGCCCATTCCCTCTCATAGAGAGGAGGCCTGTGTCCCAGCAGTGGGAACATTATAGGCTGATTATGATTACAGGCGAATGCTCCCGATGAGGGAGCGCCGTTAGCGCTGAAATTTGAAAATCATACAGCAGGATCAATGTTACGACATTTTTACTGATACATGTTCTAAGGTTTTCTTCCAAACAACATACATATCCTTCCATATTACTGAAGTATGAAAATTTCAATAGGGCGGTTCGTAATTGGTCCGTTCCGTGTTTCACATAACAACTGTTATATTCATAAGTTTCTTGTCCCATTAGACGTTATCTCTTCCATATTTTGTGCCACTTGACAGTGTTGCCGTGGTAGAAATCGACAATGATTTAGAGAACTTCTTTTAATATTGTATGCTGGCAACTTGGTTTATTTTTCTAAATATTCGCGCAATACAAAAAACACCTTAGGTTTATTCAAATAAAGTTCATTGTATTATACGAATATTTGCGCAGTGTCAGCATTATATTGACTCCAAACTTTACCTATGTGATGTTCATATTGATGTTCAGTGATTGTGATTTAGAGACGGTGATAAAAAGTGAATGTCTGCTAGAAAAACTTTATTAGAACATAAATCTAAAACTGAATCATTATAAGCCTCATAAACAGTTAATCGTAAAGTAATAAATTATTGTCTGTAATTGTTAGTGACTTGTGTAAATGACACAATACATAATTAAGGCGGATTTTACTATTAAACTGAACGCGATAAGCACATGTAAACCGCGTGCAAGACCTGTCATTGTCAATGTTACATAACTATGATGGCAACTGACAGCTCTTGTACTCCGTGTAGATGATCGCGATCAATTGCATTGGTGAAACCCGCCCTTGTTTTATTCATTAAACGGTATAGTTTAGAAAAAAAATCCTTCATGTTGTAAAAAAAGGTATCTCTGTTATAATTATAACTGAAGAACTACTTATCCAATTCCTGTGGGTATAGTTCTGTTCAAAGTTTATGGCGGCTCGGAAGTTAGCTGCGAGTGACGGTCTGCGCATTATACTGTCAAGACGATGCGTCCTCAGCGACCTGCTGATACCTAAAATTGTCTTCTGCGCAGCTTTTTATTAGATGTTCTGAGCCGACATAAAGTTTGAACCGTTATTCCGTTATTCCTGTATTCCACAGACCGTCACTCGCAGCTAACTTCCGAGCTAAAGTTTGCACAGAACTATACAGCTTGTAAATAATAAACAGAATTGTTAATTATAATTACCAACTTTTTTGATGGATATGTCCGTCATTGTTAATGACGGATAATAAAAATACGATGAATTTTCAAAATAAAAATGGTCCATTTGAGGGTATATTGCCGTTTTATATTAACAATATAAAAGAATGGACCGATGTCTGTCGCAAACAAGACATGTTTCTGAATTTAAAGATGACATACAAATTGTATGAGGCGTGGCAAGTGTGCATTATCACAAAGTTACAAGCTAGAATTGTAGACACAACGCCTGTGCTTTTAAAGTTGTGGGCAAGAATTTATAACTACTGACAAATATACAAGGTCAAATTGAATTAACTGGCGAAACTAGATTAATGATTATGAAAATAAGATTTTCTGAACTATTTTACATTCAATTAACTTCAATATTAGCGGTATGACCACCCATTACATACCATATATCCTTCGTGCCTCGGAAAGCACGTTAAGACGTTGGTCCCGACTGTCATTTGTTGACCTTTGACAGTGGCCTGAAAGTATGACAACCAGCCTTACCAAAGGGTATTGTATTACCCAGTACTAGCTGGGCTGTGGAGGTCAGACAGGCAGTCGCTCCATTTAAAATACGGGTATTCAGCTGCATCCGGTTAGTCTGGAAACCGAACCCAACATAGTTGGGAAAAGGGTAGGCAGATGATGATGATGTAAAATACCAGTCATGTTTTTAAGAGTTAATTTAACTTGATCTTGTAGAATATTCATTGATTTATCATGTACTACTGCGCTTACTGACGGTCGACCTCTTTTCAACCTTATAACTCAGGGCATAAGGGTGAAAAGTGGTCGACCGTCAGTGAACTCTGTATTAAAAAAAAAACTAGATTTATAATAACGTCCTTTTTGTTTTTTTGGTGTCGACTGAGACTTAATAAGTAAGCGATAGACTGATGACGAATGATCATGAATTTGAAAAATTGATATTTATTTTAAATTGAAAAACTAGGACTTGTATGACATACATTCAGCATATTTTTCGTGAATATAATGGAGAGGGCAATGTTATTTTTTTTATTAGCAGAATGCTGGCATGTTTTCACAGATTGGGTGACGGATGAAAGATTTACAGGCTTAAACCGGTATGGAGAATTTCCGGAATGTAGACACATACAAATACTTACTAAAGTATCCGTCAGTATCCGGTGTCCGCAATTTATCCGTAGCAGTTTTACTGATCCATTATCCCAGTTGAAAAGTTTCCCGAAAAACCGGTTCCCATTTTTAACTAAGCGTACTTGAAACAAGGGTAAACAGTACTTATTTCAGTTACTTTAATGAGTACGTAGATATCTTTATCATAAGACTTAATAAAACTGCATAATTCGAAACTTCTTTAACCGACTTCCGTAAAAGAAAGGTGATTGCAGTATTTTGTGTTTACAAACTTACAATGTACAGACTTTATGTAGTTCAGATACTTAAACGTCTAGCGATTTTCAAGTTCTCGTACAAATCATCTCTCAATAAATTCGATATAAAATATGCATACCTATACAGGCTGAGTTTTTGTTTGTTAATATATTTTTCAAATATATTTAATTGCTTTTTTACATTTGAACATTACATCTTTCTATCTTTGACGGTTGGCACATCTGCCATAGTGAACATTATTTAAAAACTCAGCCTGTATATTTAAATTTACATATTTATTTAGTTAAATAAAAATATTATGTGATTATAAATACAATACAGTTAGCGTAGGTTAAATAATACATTACAAATCAAAATCAATGAAAATTGAGGAAATGTTGAAAGTAAGTGTAACTGCAATGCAGTGTGTCAATGCATGAAAAGCCAATAATGTTATTTTGTTATCACCTGCGATGGCCGGTAACGAATAGCCCTTTTATACAGTGACCCATGCTTGCGCATCTTAGAGCGAATCACACCATGCAATGCCCCCAAGAGCTGTCAGAGTCGATATGAAATGAGCTGATTGCCTTCAGCTTCAACGGTAAAGTTCACTCTTATGGGAGCGCCAATAAATACGATTATTTCATGAAAGCATGACATTTCCCAGCAAATGTCATTTATATGTTGGCCGTCATATTTTCATGACCAGAAGATGCGTATCCAAGGCATTGTCTACTGGAGCCTCAAAAATATGCACACTGCTTCCCTTGTCTAGAACATGGGGTCTTAACATTAACTTATTATAGTACATTAAATATTTATGACTTTATTGTAAATAAGAAATAATATTGTACTTAATTTTATAGTTCAAGGATCGATGACGTCGTTTCTTCCATTTGAATATTGTATTTAACTATTGTAATATAAAACATTGATGACTCTTCTCTAACGGTATGTAGTTTTAGAGTGGCCACATTTATCGACACGGAATGGTCTTGAGCCGATTAGAAAAAGCTTTATATCCATGCAATAAAATCGAAAAAGACGTCTTTCGTCTCGATTCAGACGCAACTCGACATCACGTCGGACTATTCGTTTTCAGTGCATCGATATAGATCTCTTTCATCGGTTGAAGCCGATTTCGCGTCAATAAGTTTGGTCACTCTAAAAAGGTAATTGAATACCTTGTCTTTGGTATAAATTTAAAAAAAAATCCGTAGGGAAGTCATATTTGTACCTTGGCTAGATGTATGTATTTTTTTAAACTGATATTAAGACTCCATCGGTCCTTCGTAGCTTGTTGTAGCAAGCTAGTAAAAGCATTTGTAGAATTAATCTAAAATTGTCAGTAGGTTGAATAGATGTGATAAGCGACCAGGCTGTTTGGCACTTGCAATATGATTATCTTAATGGGACGATTGTGTTTGTTGTTAAAAAGAAACTCTTTAATTTACTTCCTGTGTTGGACGCGACTGTAATTAGATGGAAAATGGGTCAGATATTAGGCTCTCTGGAAATTAACAAGCCATGCATTTGTCAATGCCAGCTTCAAACGAACGGTAGCGGGATTAGCATTGTCGGCTTATCGATTGTATTCACGCCTTGAAATTATATACTTAATGTTTAATTATGTTGCAAGTGTATAACACCTTTGTATCTCATTAAGTTGATTGTTAAATGAATTGTCTATGGTAATGAAAGACTTTCATTTTTAATCATTACTATTTTATTGTTTATGGTAGGTGCAAATATAGGTTTAGGATTTTGGTAGTGATATTGGCTGGTCAAAAGATTGAATACACAAACAGTATACAATATTTGCATTTACCATTAAAAGATAAAATCGGCATATTGTAAATAATAATAAAAAAGAATTTTATTTTTTGTTATTGATTGTACTTCTTTATTTTTGTGTTGAGATGAGACGACGTATTTCCGTTACTATAATTATAAACAAATAATAAAGATTTTTCTGATAAATCTTAAAAGGGAGTTTTCTTTTATTGCATCACATGTTTATTTAAACTTCATATACAAGAGTGGTACATAGGCGGACTTAATGCCACAAGGCATTCTCTACCAGTCAACCTTTGGGTCAAATAGAACAGCATTGAGATAGAGTATGTACAAAAAAATAAATAAGAAAAATACCATTTTGTTAACATTGATTACATACAGTAAAATGAAATAAACTAATATATATTATAATACATACAAATAGTTCAAAATACGAGAAACCTTATAATAATTACTATGACTACCAATATCTAGCTTGTGAGCAATTTAGTCTGATTTTAAATAGTACTTCCGAACTGTTATGTTGTGTTTGGGTCTTTGTTGAACATGTTTTGTGCTATCCTAATAATGAAAGAAGCGAGAAATTCCTAATGGTAAACTCAATAACCATTACCTGACCTGGAATTCAAACACAGTACCCGACACTCAAAGGTCGCGCGTTCGACTCAACGCTCTGGCGACACGTCTCCACTTGGGTTGACGCCATGGTCGAAAATGGTAAGAAGGACTATTATGACAAGTTTTGATACCTCTAGCTTTACCAGCCAGAGTGCCACACAGGTTAAGGGCCTAGACACCACTGCGACAAAAAGTCGCGTGGTAAAGAATCGGTGCTTACACAATTTCGACGCGTATTTTAAATTGCGATTGCGTGTAGGTACTAATATGTATGATGCAGAATGGTATAGAATATTTTTATTATTGCAGTGCCTAATACCACTACATAGGGAGTGGTTATGGTTGTGAGATGGGTCATGGTCACCTTTGGCTTGCGTGTGCCCTCCACGCCAAGCCACAATTTCACCGCAAATACCTACAAAAGGAATAGGGACTATTTAATTGCTTATTTCGTGTTATAGTGTACTGCATTTTTTGTTACATATTTGTCTCATTGGCATACAGGGCACTCACTTGCTTGTTACATATGTGATAATGGCGTTCAAAACCTTAATACAAAATACTATGATACTACTGACTGAAGTGTGCCACTCAATCTAGTACTGTTAGTTCTAAAACTACTGCAATAGAGGAGACTATACTTAGCATTGGGGTGGAGGGTTGAAAATGAAAGAACCAGAGTAACATTACTAAAACTATGTATTTACAATAAATAAAAGCATTAAATACAAACACAACTTATTCATATCTTCGATTACCACTTCCTCATCAAACCAGCTGTAGAGTCAAACAACAAGGGGTTTTTGAACTCTCCCCTCATATCCAACATATAGTGCATCCATTTGTTTTTAATCTTCAAAGGCAGCTGCACTCTGGCTATGTTCCTTGCTTCTTTACAACAGACAGACTCCATAGGGACTGTCATGATGCGGTTTTTACCAAAAGGGGTGTAGGTCACAAATGTTAGTTGTTTGCCACCTTTATTGAGTATGAGGTAACGAACTGAACGGAGAGTGTACATCCAGATTACAGCTAGGGAGCCACCACCTGTAATAAAAGCAATAATTTAATAAAATATTAAGCTTTTATCAACTCAATGCTATGGCTAGAAGAGCAGGACCCTTTGACAAAGATTGGGCTTGGTAGCTCTGTATAAAAGTTGGCGGAAATAGGGTAGGTAGGATAGGCAGGCTTCTGCCTAACGGGAGGGTTATAATGGCTAGTTATAAATAAAAATAATATCAATTCAACAAACTACTGTGAATACCGGTTTTACTCACCTACTACTACAGAGACAATTCCTAGAGTATTCCTGTATTTATTTTCTCCAAGGTTGATCTTTCTGAACCAGGGTGTATCATCGGTTACTGTCGATTTGTCAACCGGCGCATCCCTTAATGTAGTGAACGCAAACAAACCCAGATACGTCCAAAACATGTACTGAACTATAGCAAATACATTCATGTACATATAAAACTTCGGGTTCTCGTATTTGAACAGAATAACATCTTTAATTACGTTCGTATTTACATCATGAATTGTTTTGGTTGTTATAGAGCTGAATGATTTTGTTTTAATGTTATTTATACAGGTTTTGTATTGCGTACTGAATCTTGATGCAGCTGCTCGCTTAAGTATCGTTGAAGCGTACGATAAAAAAGACATTTTTCGTACTTAATTCACTATTTAGAAATTATTTATAATAAAAATATAACCCTACATTGGATCATGGATTGTAATGTCACTCTTTGGTAATGTCAATTTGACTTTGGTTTGACGCTGCCGGGCGCCGGCTGCGGTGGAGTCATAGACTAAGGATTTAAGGAATTTTTGAAGTATATAATAGTCATCTATGATACCTGCTGGGATACAGGCCTCTATGAGAGGGAGATTGTACACTTTTATACATTTTAGGTGGATTTACTTTGAACCTGACGTATTTTCATAGAGGAATAAGCTACGTATTTTTTAAAACCAGCTTTGATAGAGACAGAGCTGTTCTAGCTTCTAAATGCGCTAACAGCACTGCGTTGAGGTTATGTGATTATGCAGTTTTCTAGATACTTTATTAGTATTCGCGGGGTGGAGAGCGCTTCATTCTCTGTGCGGTGCCCTGGGCGGTGCCCTAAAATTAAACTAATATTGTAGGACAAAGCGATTCACACTAAACATTACTTCTACATATAGGTTCGCAGGATATTCTAGCTAGATAGAGTTGAGAACACAGTTACTGATGTTCTATGAAGCCTCGGCTTAACAGCTCCATTTTCGAATAGGGCAACAAAGGCTTACAATAGACAAAATTTCAAATTTTCAACCATTTAAAAAAACAATCAGGTTGTTTATTGGTAAAATTGGCGTCTTCGTTGTTTCGTTTGTGGTTGATAAATTGCAAAGAAAAACTGAGATAAAAATGTTATTTTTTATCGCCGAACGTAATTAACGTGCATTTTGTTCTGGTTGCCAGACAATCACTATTTCGCGTTGATCGCACGCGTTTTAATAGCACCTATAACAAGATGGCTGATATAAAGGTAAGTGAAGCATTTGGCGGCATTTTGATCGTTAACGGCCAAAATGTTATCAAGATTTGAGACTCTTGAGGTTTCTGAAGTTCAGTTCTTGTAATTAATTGAAAATGGTCTAACGACAAACACTACAAATTTATATATTTTGGTCTCCCATGAATGCTTTGGGTACTTAAGAAAAGTACATACTTGCAGTTGTACAAATTCAACTTGTTTGAGGTCATTACTATTAAAGATCAGGTGCTGCAATTCCTTGCATTTCTTAATGAGTCATTTTATATGGTTCTTCATCAACAGGCACATTAGAATTACCTAGCAGATTTAATCACAAATTGTTAATTTATGCACTGATTTACTACTACCCTCATTAATTAATTTGTGAGGAGCCAGCAATGTCTCCATCCTCTAATAA
Organism: Noctua fimbriata; assembly: GCA_905163415.1. Taxonomy (NCBI): domain Eukaryota; kingdom Metazoa; phylum Arthropoda; class Insecta; order Lepidoptera; family Noctuidae; genus Noctua; species Noctua fimbriata. Next base: position 14,512,712 of record LR990941.1, on the reverse strand, counting down.
AATAATGTGATTGAAAAATGAACACTTGTTTTACAATCTTATGTAAATTGTAAATAAAGCCGTATGGCCTACATCCTTATATTCTCATTCTGCAGTGCTACAATCTCATACTTCTATAGTATCTAACCAGTACTTTAATTTCACAGTTATATTTTCAATTAATAAGTGTCATATATTTTCAGATTAAAACTAATATTCTGATGTTATTCATACCTTGAAGTGTGAAAACCAAAAATAAGCATCTTGGTCATCATGTGTATTGCTACCTTTCATAACATGATGAAATTTTTTCTTAATTGTTTAGATCGGTATTCATTTTACTGAATTAATATTTGTTATTCATTCATCCCTGAAAATCAATAAAAATTTTAAATTACCTGTTGGATACCAATTTAAATTTGGTGTGGGTTTTATACATTTGGTTAATATTTGTACCCATTTTTTTTTTCATTTGCCTTGAATGTCCCACTGCTGGGCAAAGGCCACCCCCGTATCCTTCCAGGAACTCTTCTCCTGCGCCACCTATAAATTAAGTTTTCTGAAATAATTGTTCTAAAAATAAGCCTTTTAGCAAATTGACCATTTTCATTTGATAATTGCAATTATGGTTGAAAAAAAATAGAAATTTTTATTCACTTGATTATGAAATGGCTATAGCACAGCAAATTTTCAGTGATTTCGTTGATTTTGAAGTCGTGACTCATGTGACTCATCCTGTCCTGGTTCTTTAACATTGGAAAGAAATGATAATTGGAATTGCGCCCTGTTAGACTTTCAGAAAATTCTTTAATTTTTTCTTCATTTTTACCTGCTTATAAAATGAATATTAAATTAGCTGCATCCCTAAATGCACAATTTGTTTGTTTACTTTATTAAATCTCCTTGTAATCACTTATGAAGGTGCCTATATTATTAACATAATTTTTCCAGGCCATGTTTAATAAAATGAACACTGCTGGGCAGAATGGTTCGGCGGAGGCGGCGCCTCCCGCCAAAGGATCAAAAGGCACTATTGAGAAAATTTACCAGAAGAAAACACAGTTGGAACATATCCTACTACGTCCTGACACATATATTGGGTCCGTTGAGCGGGCTACCGAGTTGATGTGGGTCTTTGACAAGGAAAAGGAGTGCATGGTCCAAAAAGAACTAAACTTTGTACCAGGTATGTATTACTTACTGCCTTGAAGTAAAATGTAGTCCTTTACTTTCATCAGGAATATAGCCTTACCTAAACTGTTTGTTTTTTACAGGTTTATACAAAATATATGACGAAATCTTAGTCAATGCAGCTGACAACAAACAGAGAGACCCCAAAATGGATGTAATGAAAATTGACATAAATCAAGAAACTAACACAATATCTGTGTACAATAACGGCTGCGGTATTCCCGTGGTCATGCATAAAGATGAGAAAATGTATGTTCCAACTATGATCTTTGGACATCTACTGACATCATCAAACTACAATGATGAAGAAGAAAAAGTGACAGGAGGCAGAAACGGCTATGGTGCCAAACTTTGTAATATATTCTCAACAAAATTCACAGTAGAAACTGCATCTAAACAATACAAGAAGCATTTTAAACAGACATGGGGCTCCAACATGACAAAAGCTTCTGAACCAAAAGTCAAGGAAGCTGGTAAAGATGATGATTTTACAAAAGTAATATTCAGCCCCGATTTGTCCAAGTTTAAAATGGAGAAGTTAGAAGATGATATTGTTGCCTTGATGTCCCGCCGAGCTTACGACATCGCCATGACCACACAAGGCGTCAAGGTGTACCTTAATGGTGAAAGACTTAAAATAAACAAATTTAAAGACTATGTAGATTTATACATAAAAGGTAAAGAAGATGAGAATGGGCAACCATTGAAAGTAGTCTATGAGAAAGTAAATGATCGCTGGGAGATCGCTCTCACACTCTCAGACAGAGGTTTTCAACAGGTGTCTTTTGTGAACTCAATTGCTACCACAAAAGGCGGGAAACACGTTGACACAGTTTCCGACAGCATAGTTAAGAATGTTCTAGAAATTATTAAGAAGAAAAACAAGGGTGGTGTAAATATAAAACCAGTGCAGGTTAAGAATCACATGTGGGTGTTCATTAGCTGTCTGATTGTAAACCCAACCTTTGATTCACAAACAAAAGAAAACATGACTCTCCAAGCCAAGAGCTTTGGTTCGAAATGTAATTATTCCGAGAAGTTTATAGCAGCGGTGTCAAAATCTGGTCTAGTTGAATCTGTGTTGACGTGGGCCAAGTTCAAGGCTCAGACTGAACTGGTGAAGGCATCAGGAAAGAAACAGAGCAAACTGAAGGGCATACCAAAACTAGAGGATGCGAACGACGCTGGCACTAAAAACTCGCACTTGTGTACACTAATCCTCACTGAGGGAGACTCAGCTAAGTCTTTGGCTGTGTCAGGACTTGGAGTGGTTGGTCGGGATCATTACGGCGTGTTTCCACTGAAGGGTAAACCTCTTAACGTCAGGGATGCTTCTCACAAACAGGTCTTAGAAAACGTAGAAATCAACAACATGATCAAAATTGTTGGACTCCAATACAAAAAGAAATACAATACTGTTGATGATCTAAAATCATTGAGATACGGTAAAATGATGATCATGGCTGATCAGGATCAAGACGGTTCTCACATAAAAGGTTTGATTATCAATTTCATACATCATAATTGGCCAGAATTATTGAAACTACCGTTTTTAGAGGAGTTTATTACACCTATCGTGAAAGCTACGAAAAAAGATAAAGAACTATCATTTTACTCATTACCTGAGTTTGAAGAGTGGAAGAACAATACGGAAAACCATCATACGTTCAACATCAAATACTACAAAGGTTTGGGTACCTCCACATCAAAGGAGGCTAAAGAATACTTTCAGAATATGGAGAGGCACAGGATAAAGTTCAAGTATGCGGGTCCCACTGACGATCATCACATTGAACTGGCATTTTCTAAGAAGGGTGCTGACCAGCGTAAGGAATGGCTGACTAGCCACATGGACGAAGTGAAACGGCGGAAGGAAATTGGTCTCCCGGAGAGATATTTGTACACAAAAGATACTAAAGCTGTTTCATATTCGGATTTCGTCAATTTGGAGCTGGTTCTCTTCTCAAATGGCGATAACGTGAGGTAAGAGAATCTTGTAATCCGTTTTGGTCAGTAAACTCAATGAAACTTCATGAAAAAAGTCAGTGGTGTGCCTAGTGGTTAACTTTTTGGCAAGCTAGGTCAAGCAGATGGTACAATAAAGGGAAGCTAAGCTAAGCTTTTAGACTTATACGAACAGAGATATTATAGGTCCCGTCACACACAAAGGACGTTTACCTGCGCACTGAGCAATTTATTGATAAAATTGGTGGTATGAACGGGGCGGGGGCGGCGAACGCTGTGTGTCTATGGGGATATGTCTGTTATCGTTGTTTTTGCATGGCTGTTTTATTGTATTTGCAAATTATAGATATATTACAGATATAAGATTAATAGTTTAGTTTATCACACTAAAACTGCTTACTAAATAGTAGCTCATACATCATTTCTTTTTTCAGATCAATACCTTCCATGGTTGATGGGTTGAAACCCGGCCAACGTAAAGTGATCTTCACGTGCATAAAACGTAACGATAAACGAGAGGTCAAAGTGGCGCAGCTAGCTGGTTCCGTTGCGGAACATTCGGCGTACCATCACGGTTAGTAAAGAACACAGACTACTGGATAATTATCATGTTTTGGAACCACAAACTCAACGTCAAATATGATTAAGGTGCAAGCGTCAGGCTACCTTTGCGCTTCCACCTTCAGTTCTAATTCCTTTGTAATCAAATTTTAAGTCCACACTCCTGTTTTAGTAATCACTGTTAAGGTGGCATTCTCGACGCGGAATCAACAATCTGGGATAATCAATGCTGCACTTCTTCCTAGCATAGTATTATGTACTAATAAATTGGATTTTAAGATCTGTTAAATAAATGATTTCATTTGATTAAATCCCATGAAGTGGTAAGGGGCGCCCATTAAAGAGGCTTTATCAAAAGCCTCGCTAATTATCAGCATAATCAATTTTTTTTGTTTGATTTAAACAGGTGAACAGTCCCTAGCGATGACGATTGTGAACCTCGCCCAGAACTACGTGGGCTCAAACAACATCAACCTCCTGGAGCCGCGCGGTCAGTTCGGCACGCGGCTGTGCGGCGGCAAGGACTCCGCCAGCCCGCGTTACATCTTCACGCTCATGTCGCCGCTCACGAGGCTGGTGTTCCACCCGCACGATGATCCCTTACTTGTTGTAAGTATTTTATCTCTCTCTTTATCTCTTTCTTTTGGGGGTGTCCATTGTGTTACCCCGCCTTGTAACCAAAGCGATCGGTCATTCTTTCGTCTAGCTAAACAAAATTAATGAGACGATCGCATTAGTAATGGTGGTGCCTGATGGTCAAACAATAAAATCTGTTTTAGTTTAGTAGTTAGTCGTCGCTTCTTTCGTAAGATTTTACGATTTTTAATAAATTATTTAATTCATGTCATGTTTCTAGCACGACTTCGAAGATAATCAGAAAATTGAGCCGATACAATACATCCCAATCATTCCTATGGTCCTGGTGAATGGCGCCGAAGGTATTGGCACTGGCTGGTCCACTAAGATACCCAACTACAACCCCAGGGACATTGCTGAGAATATTCGGTAAGTCTCTATCCACTTATATTGTTTGTCAATTCAAATCACTACCTTCATTCGTTGGCAGTCTTATGAAATAGCTATTACACTGCAAATTGACATTGTATTTAAATCTACTAGCCACTACCCACACTACACACTATACCCTGACTGTACATACTCAATTGTGTATTACGTTTTAGACGCATGTTGGACGGCGAAGAACCAAAACCTATGCATCCATGGTACAAAAACTTCCGTGGTACCATTGAGGGCTTCGGCGACAAATACGTCATATCTGGTGAAGCAGCCATTTTACCTAGCGAAAAGATCGAGATCACGGAACTTCCGGTCGGAATGTGGACACAGAATTACAAGGAGAATGTATTGGAGCCTATGTTGGGAACAGACAAAGTGAAGCCACTTATATCTGAATATAGGGTAAGTAGTAGCTTAGATTCTTATAATCCTGTTGTTAAGAGCAAATGTTGCTAAATACTGCAATCATCATCAGTCATCTACTAGAAATAGGCTTCGACGCTAAATTAGATCATTAATATTAATTATATTTTGTTGTAGGAATACAACACAGACACGACAGTGCGGTTCGTGGTGAGTCTCCTGCCGGGCAAGCTGGCCGAGGTGGAGGTGGAGGGCGTGCACAAGGTGTTCAAGCTGCAGACCACCATATCTCTTACGTGCATGAATGCCTTCGACCACAACTGCTGTCTGAAAAAGTAAGTAAAAACAAAACACTGATGGGAAAATAATTGAAACTTCACTTGTCGACAAGTTAGTAGTGTATCGACTACTGAATCAAATCTGCCGACCGGAACATGTATTCAGTCGGCATATTCGACTTTGTAGCACCCCTTACGGATTATAATTCTCTCAGGGGGTACTCAAAATTAAACAAACATATAAATTACAAGACTTTGAAGCCAGAAATTTAACACAATAACACTTGCCTGGAACTTGCACAAAAACCAGTAGCTTGCATGCCATTTTGCCTAACCTGATTTTTGAATTGAACAATAGCATGCCAGCTAATTGCATAGTTTTGTGCAAGTAAAAAGCATGTATACAGGGTGTAAAAAGACCCTTCACATATCCGTCAACCAAACATTCTGTACATCAAACTAAGTAATTTTATGCAAAAATTATTGCTGGGAAACGACTTTTTTTGGGGGTGAAAAATCACGTTTTACGGTAGGACTCGATGGAAAGTACTCAAACCATTGTGTTGATGGATGGATTGAATAGTACGTGGAGGTGTGTAAAGCAATTATCTTACATTAAAAACATGTATTTTAAAAAAAAAAATTGGTACTTTGACCCCCAATATCTCCGTAACTAGAAGGTTCCCGGTATGGTCTAGAACAAAAAAATTATCGCAAAGACGCGGAGAACAAGTGCCTTTCGGTTATGTTAAGGGTCTATTAACACTCTTTATTATTACGAATTTAAAATCAGTATCAAGTAAAAAGTTGCTAACATTAAAAATACTCTCCAACAGGTACGATAAGGTAGAAGAAATCTTACGCGACTTCTATGAACTAAGATTGAAGTACTACGCACGGCGCAAGGAATACCGGGAAGGTCAGTTACAAGCTGAGGCTGATAAACTGTCCAACCAAGCGCGGTTCATTCTCGAGAAGTGCGACAAGGGACTGGTGGTCGAAAACAAGAAGCGTAAAGTCATGGTTGAAGAACTTATCAAAAGAGGTAAGTCATTGATGATAGCATATTTGAATAGAAATTCTTACAATTCACCACTTCTCTGTGGCTCGTAGACGAGGATTGATAAGTACGTTACATAGCGCGCTACACTAACAGCGTCATACCAAAAATTAAAGGCATTCCCTTTAAATTATTTTTGCACAATCTTTCTGAATATGACAAATAGTAGGTGTAGATTTCGGTTTTATAATGCTCTTCACAACTTTTATTCATCATTTTATCAATCAGTTTTCAGCAAATATAAATGTTCTCAATTAGTAATCTAAATCCATAACTACAGGTTACGCTCCCGACCCGATCTCTGACTGGAAGAAACGCGCCAGCAAGATGCAGGGACTAACAGCAATCGATGATGACCCACAAGAGTCGGAAGAAGAACCGGAACCTGAGCCTGAGAAGGGAAAACCCGTCGATCCTGGTGAGTGTTTTCGACCTTAGAAGAAGTAGGAGCTTTACATTCGCCTCTTATAATAGCTGTGGAGTTAGTTGAATTTTGAATACAGCCATATCACCGACTATGCATGTATGTTACAGACAAAGCATTCCAAAACTTGAAAGAGGTGAAGAAGTTCAACTACCTGCTGGGCATGTCCATGTGGATGCTGACCAAGGAGAAGAAAGATGAACTGCTCAAGCAGCGCGACCAGAAGCTGTCGGAACTTAACGCACTGAAGTATGTTGTTGCACATATAATGAACCATGTGGATAGGAATAGGTTGAAAAGCAAGTATTTTCGTCGCGTTTAAGCTTGTTTTGGCGCGTGCGTGTAGTCGCGCCTTTTGCCACGCGCAATTTGTACGAGTATTGACGCACTTATAAACTCGTATCGCGCGCGAGCAGAGAGAGACACCGCCCCGCGCGAACACAACGGAATAAACGCGAGTAGGCTCGTTTGGTTTTTGAAGCGCAAAATGTGTCGCGCGTGTAAGCCCGTAAGCCGATACGAGCTTAAACGCGCGAAAAATTCGCTATTGCGAAATCGCTCGTAAGGTCAACTCACAATTCCAATAACTGCACCGGATCAACATTACCTCCTCATTCTTCGTATGCCCCCCTCCTTTCCTATAAACTCCATGCTGCAACGCATCGTAACGGCATCGCCTTTGAGTGGGATCAGCTTGCAAAAATGAAGTGGTTTGAAAGCGATCGGGAACAGGGCTTGTCAGTCGAAGGAGGGAGGGAGTCGAGGTTTAGTTACGTCTGTGTTTGATACACGTAACGTTCTACGTCAGGTGTACGCGAAGATAATTGCCAATAACAAACCCAGAAATTTCTTGATTTTAACACGACCTCGTGTTAAAATATTAAAATTTTTATGAATGTCCTTGATACAAATTGTAACAAAATTTTATTGTGTGCAGAGCAAAAACAGCGGCAATGTTATGGCGTGATGATTTAGACGAGTTCTTAGTAAAATTGGAGGACCTCGAAGAGAAGGAGAAACAAGAAGAACTGTCTGTTAACAAAAAGACCACCAAAGCCGCTGTGAGTACCTTTTACATTTCAATTTGTTGGACCTGCTTTAAGAATTCCAATCTGAAAACTATTCGTATTTGAAGAGCTAAAATTTATTTTCATTCTGTTTTGTGCTAACCAGATGGATAGAATAAAGGTAATTATTATTTTTTAAACTACTGTAGAGCTGTGCTCAGCTGCTTTATGTATTTCTTAATTGGCGGCCATGTAGCGCCAGTTTTGAAAGTGTTCATATAGAGATGAAGGGGCAGGAAAGTTCAGGGTCACCAGAATATTTGTATCAGGAACAGATTGCACAGTTCTCATTTTCCATTGAAAAAGGAGGTTCCTCGAACCAGACAGATTTTTTGCCTTGTTGCCCGACTATTGGCAGGCTGATTATTATATCCTATTCTACCACATATGTCTGCATGCACTATAGAGGATTCTGCGTGATTTCAGGTATGAAGCGTAGTTCTTATGTGGCGCTGTAGATGCTGCCACTAAACTATAAATTAGAACAATAATTAATCATTTGTCATCTATTTAATCACAGAACGCTAACAAGAAGAACCGCAAGTCGCTAATGGACATCTTACCTTCGGACAATGGCAGGCGTGTTGAGCCCAAGATCTCCGACGATCTGATCAAGAGGATCCAGGCCGCCGAGAAAGCGAAAACTAGGAAAGAAATCAAGAAAGAATATGATCCGGTAAGTTGAACTTAAACTACGATAACAGCCCTAACTACTACACTATAAAGGCACTGTTAAGCTGTTACATAGACTTGCAATGACAACGACACAACACACTACACTTGCCTTTTGGTATGTTTCTTATTTTTGGGTCAAATAGTCGCTGTAAGTTTTAATTTTAACGCCCCCAACGCAATCGTTGGGACATTTCCAGTGGCCCGTCGTAGGTCCATAAGGAAACGCGTCACAGCTCTTAAAATTTCCTTAGCCATAATTTATTGTAGCAAACTAGCAAAAAGTTCACTAATTCAGTAATATAACATTATTCTTAGTTAATTTTTTTCAAGTTTGGTAACTATAGTTTTTAGTGCATCCATAAAAGTGTTCTTTCTTTCTACAGGATGATCCAACCGGCATCAGTCCGATAAGTGCGGAAAAGAAACCTAAGGGCCGCGTAAAGAAGGAAAAGGCTGAGAAACCTGAGAAGGCGGAGAAACCGGAGAAACCGGAAAAAGGGGCCGGTGATGGATTGAAACAAACTAAGATTGCTTTCAAAAAAGAACCCAAGAAGGTAGCTATTACTGACTTGGAAAAATCAGTTATTGAAAAAATTCGACTACGTCTTTATGACGGTATTTGCTAATTTTCATATAAATGGGTTCAAAACTGATCGTTTTACAAGGGTGTAATGGAAAGATAGACTGAAATGACAAAATTATATGAACTAGCTTTTTGTCTAGCCCAAGTCTTTCCGTGAACTCTTGTCCCACGTCACCTCGTACCAACCCCTCGCGGTACGCGTCCAGGTCGTCTCGCAGCTTCTCCCAGTGCCGGAGCGCGTGCAGCTCCCGGCACCAGCGCGTGCAGCTCCCGGCACCAGCGCGTGCAGCCCGCTGAGCGGCCACGGCTAGCGTGACCCGCATAATCCCATTCCAGCCTGGCAACCTTCTTGCCCATACCCATTTGACTTAAAAACAAATTATCTAAATATTTATTGTATATTGCTTCTCGATTAGGCACTTACATAATAATGCCTTTATGAATATAAAGGAAATACAACAGATGTATTTGTGTTTACAGAAGCGCATGACGTTCAGCGGTAGCAGCTCTGAGGGCTCGGGCTCCGACACCGAGATGCCAGCTGCACCGGCCGCGCCGCGCGAGCGAGCCGGTGCACGCCGTGCCGCCACCAAGGTACGCATAATTAATTAATTTCAGAGTATGAGCAGTACAGTTTTAATGAAACTAACCGCTTATTTATTTACGCGATTACCCGCGATTACCCGGCTCGAAGGACCATTTCTTCAGCATATCTTACAGAGAGCAATAACTAGTAAACTAAGGCAAAACTTTTTAATATAAAACTTGTTGGTATTGCCAACATACAGATAACATTATAATGCACAAGAGCGAACACAGATACACACTTTCGTTCCTCACCTACACAGTGCATTTGATTTTGTTATGCACAATGTATCTCTCTTTCTCTGTAACACAACAAATAAAATCTGTGTCTATTGTTAAATGTCTCTAACTAACTTGAAAAAAGATAGCAATTTTATTTTAGCTGGTATTGCTGGTAAACAAGAAAATGATCTTGTCTTTTTTCCCCTGAATGGAAAGATGTACCTATGGTACACGTTTCGTCAGTTATGTGCTAATGACAAAAAATATTTTCATGAAGGTACAAAAATACAAAGATGGCGAGGAGTCGTCAGAGTCTGGCTCTGACGTGGAACTGTTGGACAACAAGCTGGACTCCGGCGACGAAGTTCCGCGTGCGCTGTCCGTCAGTGACGACGAGGATGACTTCAACGTGAAGAAGAGTGTGGGCAAGAAACCCGCTGAGATGGATTCAGGTCAGTAAAAACTTTGTTTTTAATAATAGTACTAGCTTTTTTTTATCCGCAGCTTTGCGACCAAGTCTCATCCTGGAATGGGAGGCCTTGGCGTCCCAACGCGAACAACGCTTGTGTGTTTCTGGGCCTAAGTAGGCTCGCCATTTTCAACTCGTGGCTTTGAGCGGAGCGTTCATGTGTGGAAGCAGGACAAACTTACATAGTGGCGGTACTTTCACACAAGCCTGAAAGCTTGGCTTGCCCTTATAACCTACTGCTCTTCATGATGTTAGGGTTTCTAAACAGTCTGCTTGCCTTATGGGCTTCCCGTATTTTTGGCCCGTTGGCACGCCACTATCATTTTGTTTTATTATGCAGAGGTTTTTAAATTATATTAGCACCAAAATGTGTTGTTGGCAAAAAGTGTAAGTTTGTCATGCCAATAGATAGTTTAGCTTACAATACACTCAAATTACTATTGAACATTCCAGACTGCCTATTCGACTCCCTAATTGAGGACACAAAGAAAGAAGAAGAGGAAAGGGATAAAGCAACAAAGAAGAATGGCGCGCCGCATCTCACAGTGCTCTCAAGTGACGATGAAGTCGTTCCCAATTCACCGCCTAAGAAGAAACCGGGCCCCAAGCGGAAGCTACTTAATGATGATAAGAAACCCAAGAAGAGGCCAGCCAAAGATATGCTCAGTGACGATGATGATGACAGCATATTTGACAGCAAAAAGGTGCGTTGAATGTGCTACAATGACCAAGTATTTATTTATTTTATCCAGCTTAAACTGTTCAGTACATAGTTTTTGTTTTTTAACTTGGTTTCCATCTTTTTAGTTTGAATATGGATTTACTATTTTTTTTTAATGATGTGTCTCATCTTCCAACTTAGGACCAAAAAAAGAAAGCAGCGCCAAAAAAGAAGCAGAAGAAGAAGGTATCAAGTGATTCCGAGTCAGACGCGGGCGGCGAGACGCTCGCCGCAGTGAAGAGCGCGCGTGCACGCGCGGCTCAGAAGTACACATTCAGCGAGTCGGACTCTGACTAGCCGTGAGTTGTTTTATTACAATTTAGCTTATTTCGTCTTTCTTTTTAGGAGCTCGTGGCTAAATTATAACAGCCGCATGGATCGATCGTACTTCAAGATAAAGTCGCACTTGCCTAAGTCGGTCCTTTGATGGGTGACCATTCATTACATACCGAGTTCCTTCCGTGCCTCGGAAAGCACGTTAAGCCGTTGGTCCCCGCTGTCATTTGTAGATCTTTGACAGTCGTTACAGATAGCCAGTGGCCTGAAAGTCTGTCAACCAGTCTTACCAAAGGGCATCGCATTACCCAGTACTAAGTGGATTGTGGAGGTCAGATAGGCAGTCCCTCCGTGTAAAATACTGGTATTCAGCTGCATCCGGTTAGACTGGAAGCCGACCCCAACATAGTTGGGAAAAGGCTAGGCAGATTTATTTATTTATTTATTATGAGACTGATGTGTCCACTGCAGAGCAAAGGCCTCCCTTCCCTCTTTCCATTTATCTCTGTCTTTGGCTATTTGGGCCCAATCCTTTTGATAAGAGTCCAGCTCGTCACGCCATCTCCTTCTGGGCCTACCACGTCACCGGGTTCTGTTATTCGGAACCCAATCTGTTGCCACTTTGGCCCAATTTTGATGCGACATGCGGCAGATTTGGCCTGCCCAGTACCATTTTAATTTGGCGGCAGTTTCACTCCTTTTCTAATTGCAAAGGATGTGCCAGTGGTGTCTAAGCGTATGGAAGCTGTACTATTGAGATATACTAGTTCTAGTAATTTAACATAAGTGGGTTCTATTTCTTGTTTATGGCGTGTTTTGAAAATGGCATCATGTGAAAGACTGTCAAAAACTTTGGAGTAATCTACGAACGCAAGGTATAACGGCAAATTAAATTCTTCGTGTTTTTCAATCAGCTGATTCAGGGCAGATTATGATGAATTTATTAAGATGTATTGTTTTGTTTCAGATTCAGTATTGTAACAACGTGATTTGAAGCTTTACGATGTAAAGTGAGAGAGTTGCTGGAACGACGCAACGCGCATATTTTGTTATCATTAGTATTGACTACGTGTGAACGTTATTTTTTATAACACCCGGCCTAGATACAATCTGTGACTGATCTGAGGAAACACATATTTGTAACCTGCACCTTATTTGCGTAACACACTTGTAATATCTGTCGATTTTTGAAATTTTGACATACACGAAAACCCAGTGTTGCTTGTTTGAAAAATTCGTTTGTTCAACATGAAAACTTTGACTTACGACTGTGCTATGCAACTAGGATGTGTTGCCCTTATTAAAACATAAATAAAGTTATTTATAATTTAGATCTAATTAGCTCGTAATTAGGTAAAATTTGTCTGGCACATCCTTGCTCAAAGACACATATTATTTGGAATTTTGTAATAAGTATTTGAGCAGTTTCTGATAATTATGGTTTTTTTACGATAAATTGTAAATAGTTGTAATGTAACAAGAACATTTCGATTTCTTATTTTATTTCTTTCTTTGTCTGTCTTATTCAGTTTTATTATTTAACGTATTTTGCCAGTTCTTTCTGAATTTAGTAGAATTACATTATCTGTTTGTAAATGTTCTGTAATGCTAATTTAATTGATTGTTTTTGTCATTTTCAATATTTGGTAATGTGAAAGTTATTTTCCATGTAAGTAATATTTTTGTAATAATTTGGACAACACTATGAAATTGATTATATTGTTGCTTCATTATTTTTATGTTACAAATGTAATTTCTCAATATTATTTGTTAATTTTAACAATGTGTAAATAAATTAAAAATTTTACTATACTTTTTTTTTTGTATTTCATTTATGGTTCTCCAACCTCTTCTTTTTTAATTTTTCACAAATATCTCAAAAACGATGTCTGTTACTGATTGATGCTCGAGAGACCTTTTTCAAATTTTTCGTAAAATTAGAGTGGCTAAATAATAACAGCCGCTCGGGTAGATCTTTAGGTTAAGTTGTGCCTGCCTAGGCTGGTCTGTGGATGGGTGATACTGAATTGCCTCCGTGCTTCGGAAAGTACGTTAAACCGTTGGTCACAGCTGTCACTTGTAGATCGGTCTGCTGTCAGACATTTAGGCAGTCGTTCCATGTTAAATACTGGTATTCCAGCTGCATCCGGTTAGACTGGAAGCCGACCCCCACATAGTTGGGAAAAGGCGACGCAGATGTTTATATTGCAAACATGGTGATCAAGCTCATTCCTTCATGTATGAGAAGAGTGGCCTTCCGATATTCCGAACATTACAGGCAACAAAACCCCTTGTCTTTTGCCGAGCGGTAATATCCTCGCGCACTTTTTTGATGCCATTCATGCCCGCGCATCCTCGAGCACGCGCGCGGTGAGGTGACGTTTTGTTTGCAATCTTAGTTGCAGCATGAAGCTGTGTTAACTAACTAAAAAGTGATTAATTTCACGCATCCCATGTCCTGAGCTCGCTAACTCGATTCTCTCGGTCTAGCATCCCAAGTTATCCTTGCCCCAGGGCTGCGGGACTGTTCGAAAGAGATACCGCGGCCCTGGAACACAAAGGGCAAAGAAAGAACATGGATGGGTTTTAGTCAGTACAAGTCTGACACTCCCTTCAGGGGTCATTTGATGATTTTCATCCTAAAAAAAAAAAAGTTATCCTTGCCACAATAACTTCTTACTATGCTGCTACTCAACACAATACTTAGTATTTATTTTTAACTTACTAAAAGATCCACAATCTATTAATCTATTATTTTTCAGACAGAGCATTTAGGTAGGTTTAGGTATTTTTAATTTTCAATGTTTATAGATCTGTATTTTAATATTTTTTTATTCTCGCCTCGAACTAGGATGAATTACTGATCATGAATTGGATATTAATTTAAAAATTTCACCGTTTGAATTTAAAGACATATTTTAATTTTAGAGATAGGCATTGTAGCTAGTAGCATTCGATGTTTCAGTTTCGATATAAATACTTCGCTAAAAGATAATACGCCGCTTGGTCTGTGTAAGTACTAGGGTGTAAAGGTAATAAAACAATCATGTTGTTACAATTTATACAACATTATTTATTGAAAAAATATTTTCATTTCGTCAATCGAATCACGTTAAGAGTCCACTATTCTAAATTATGTCTGTACACTGCTGAAAAAAAGTATTATATCAGATTTGCATCTTCGGGTGCTATTTGTAAACGTTTTTCGCGTGCATTAGTTTAGGAACGTTCACATTGTAACTGCACAGTTTGATTGGTAACCAGCTACATGCGATAAACGACACGCGTCTTGCGACAACTTAGCACTTAGTACTTGCGACGAAGACTGCGAAATACCAGATCGTCGCGAGTTCGCGACGCGACTTTCGGAGCTGCGGTATTCACACGAAGGGAACAAATGACTGGAGACGCTTGTCGCTAGGGCTTTACGCAAGTCGTGAACGGACTCAAACATATTCTCACTTATGAATGCTTGAAGTAGAGACGCACCCTATAGGATCAATCAGTATATTCGTGGAAAAGGTTTTCAGAAACCCGTGATTAGTATTGAGTAGTGTATTAATTTCGAAACCTTAAAAAACTGTAGTGTCGAAGTTTTAATTAAGCCGACAAAACATTGCATTTAAAATATATTTTTTTTTACAAAACAAAATAGTGCAACACTCTTCATTCTTTTTTTAAATCAGGGTGGTGTATATATTGTTGATTATTATTTATTAATTTATACAGACGGTGTTATTCACATATTTATATTTTTTCTGTTCCATTTTCCCTGACCTAACTTAATTCTAAACACTCTAAATAACGGGTAAATTAATATGGCATTTAATTCTGAGTGTATGCTTAATCAAGATTATTTACATTAAATTAAATCTTTTATAAAATAATTATGTATTTAGATAAGTACAAATTGTTACTAAACATTAACTAAGTATGGATACAGTAAAGTATTAAGGGATTATTATAACCTAAACATAATTTTTTTATTAGTTTGATGACAAATATTTTATTAGTTATTTTCTATCAGACAACCATGAAAAGATTGAAACCGTACTTAGTTCGGGCGAAAGTTGCATGGAATTATGGAAACGAATCTCAGTATGAGCGAGCAAGATAATTCTCTTTAAATGTCATCTTCAACTAAACAGATACGTGACCATGTCATAGCTCGGTCGGGCGAGTCGTACGATTTAAAACTTTGTTTTCAAAGGTACAGATAAAACCAGTGTTGCACTGGCTTTTACAAACAAATTGTGAATTAAATGGAAAACTCTACAAAATAGAGTGACCAGTGTTTTAAGGCAAAAAAGGTATACCAGTGCGTGCTATTAAATGTCTAAACAATAAAAAGCAAATGGTGGTGTTTATGCCAGTTTGACATCTCTGGTGACTGAATAATTCTAAAGCGCTGTTTACACTATTACCGCTGATGAAAGTGCTGTTTAGTGTCTTTGGGGAAATCTACCTGAAGTAGATTATAAAAGATAGATATAATGAAGTTTTATTGTCCAAGAGCATGGGGCAATTACTGAGGAAGTTCTGAAAGAATCTCATTTTCTCAGCCCATAGTCTAAAATACTATAGTGTAAACAACGCATTAGATCGAACGTTGCGTTCTAAAACCATTTTTTTTTACCATAAACACTTTTCAATATCTACTAAGTTTGCTTTCTCTATCTGAATAACCTTTTGCGCTTTCCCTGTCTGAATATTTGCCATTGCCATTATACTTATTGCCACTGTGGCCATTTTTTGTGTACTGTTTTTCACTGGCGCTGTAATGAATCTCTGAAGGTCCGATGGTCTTGGACCAGTGGTGTGTCCAGTAGAAATCGTCCGGGTAACGAGGATACGGGTTCTCCCGAC
Organism: Noctua fimbriata; assembly: GCA_905163415.1. NCBI lineage: Eukaryota > Metazoa > Arthropoda > Insecta > Lepidoptera > Noctuidae > Noctua > Noctua fimbriata. The sequence goes on along the minus strand of LR990941.1, from coordinate 14,496,410 downwards.
ATAGTACGACGCAATATATCAGGCTGCCGAGTAACGTGATGAAGCCGAAGATTAAGAAGACTATGCCTAGGATCCTGGAATCGAAAATATAAATTAATCAGTAGACTGCTTCGTTAGTCTTGTGGTCAAAACCACTACTACAGATCATGAGGTCCGGGTTCTATTACCAGGTCGAGCAAAGTGTTATTGGGTTTTACTGTCAGTATTTATTTTTATAGGAGCCCGGGGTTTGTATTTGCCAATTGGTAGCAATAGACTCGCCTCCTATTATATTATGATTAAATTTCATAGTCGTGAAATTTGGGTGTGCCATACAGGGTGTAACAGAAAGGGTATAGTTATATGAAAGGCTATGCTGCAGACCATCAAACTGAACAACTTTCTCCTTGGGTCCAATATCGTAAATGCGAAAAAGTTATCAGCTGTCCTATACAAAATTTCAATATCTACTCGACCCAAGTGTATGAGACAGTTGATATTTTTTTCGCATTTACGATATTGGACCCAAGGAGAAAGTTGTTCATATGACTATACCCCTTCTGTTACACCCTGTATAGATCACCTGTAACCTAACCCATCAGGAAAATAGCTGGTGTAGTGTTATCTGTGAGAAACTTACCATACAAATAGTGGTTCAAAGAACTGCAGAACGATGACGAATCCCAGAGTGACGAGGATCAGCCCGAGGTTCAGCAGCAGCATCAGGCAGCACATGCCTTTCACGTTCGGACAGAAGGGGTTGGGTGCCGCCATCGCATCTACCTTCACTCCTGCCTGAAAATCAGAGGGTTATACTTTAGCAAAGGGAACACCTAATCATTTTTGCACATAGATAGGGGAAATATGCATTATCGTAAGGGAGCTGAGCAAACGAGTGAACGTAGCAAATACAATAGCTTATCTTTTTCTAGTTTGTCTCTGTCATATTGTGACTTAGATCCATATCTTCAAAACCATTGGACGGATGATGGACAGCCTTAAAGCATACAGCCTCACAGCGTTCTCGATTCTCAGTTGAACCTCAAAACTTTGTCGGTAGCTAAGTTATCTCATTAAAAAAAAACTGGCACTGAATCAAGCGACTTTGAGATGTGCAAGGGATTTTACTTCCAGGGGAACTGTCGAGCAAATGAGCAATATTGCTTTTCAGGAAAGTTGTCGGAGTGTTCTATATGAAAATCTTACCTTTCTGGAGACTTTGGACCTGTGTGTAGATGCGACAGATGGTGCCACCGCACTTCTGTATGAGTAAACACTGCGAGGCGCTCGCGATTGCCGGCTGTAACAGACAAACAATCACTTTATTAGTATTTTGCTTTGATTTTGTGGCCTCTTATTATAGAGCCCGTAATAACGTTCCCACCGCTGGGACATAGGATAAGGTAAGATAGGATAAACCGCGCTAGGTTTGGCCGTAGATGGGTGAGCAACTGAGCACCTATGACATACCGTACCGAGTTTCCTCCGTGCCTCAATAAGCACGCTAAACCGTTGGTCTCGGATGTCATTTGTAGATCTTTGACAGTCGTTACAGGTAGTCATCAGTGGCCCGATGGGCTGACAACCAGTCTTACGAAGGGGTATCGTATAACCCAGTACTAAATAGGCTGTGGAGGTCAGATACACAGGCGCTCCATGTAAAATACTGGTATTCAGCTGTAACCGGTAAGACTGGATGCCGACCCCAACATAGTTGGGAAAACGCAAGGCAGATGATGATAAACTTTAGAATTTCTGTAGTATCCTCAGGCTGTTCCTTTGCCGTTCGTTGCCACCACTGCTCACGCCTCGAGCAAGCCAATAATGAACAAAAAACACATGATGAAATGTCAAGCGATTTTGAACCATATGCGGTGCAATTATAACTCTTCCCGGAACCTCTGTCGTAGCTATGGTACCTATATAGTATATAGTATTCTCAGTGTATTTGCAGATCGATGGAATTCCCCGATGCTGTGGAGGTGGATGCGGCTCCACGCTGAATTTTAATTGTATATGTCTGTAACCTACTAACACTAGAAGTTAAGTAAAATTGTTACTAACCCTATGGACTCCGGTCTGAAATAAAAATTTTCTATTCCATTCAATATCAAAATCATCTGCTCAGTTAAAATCTCTCCGTAACCTTACTATCTAATGATGTCAAATTTGTAGAAATATAGCTCAATCCGTGACAGCGGTATTCGTTCCAGCGCGCTATGTGTAGCCAATGTGCGCACGCGCATCGTCGCGCTCCTAATCTGAGTGCACGTATGTCACGAGCATGACACTTGTCGACAAGACGTGCTGTCTATTATTTAGTTATGTTTTAAATAACAAAGATTGAATAGCTGCTCGTATAATTGGTGTAAAATACCCTTAACGAAGCCGAAACGCACTTGTTCTCCGCGTCATTGCGATATTTTTTTTGTTCTAGACCATACCTGGGAACCTTCCAGTTACGGAGATATTGGGGCAAAGTTCCAACTTTTTCACAAGTTTAAAAAAAAATATAACTTTACTTTAAATACCTCCACGACCCCCATACTATTCAATGTATCCATCAGCACAATGTTTTGAGTGCGGATCATTGACCCCTACCGTATAACGTGATTTTTCACCCCAAAAAAAAGTCGTTTCCTAGCAATTATTTTTGCGTAGAGTTACTTAGTTTGATGTACAGAAAAGTGACCTTGATCCTGTGGACTGTTATAGAGTGGTTGGTAGGATTCTTTATCGTATTAGTAATAGTTGTTGGTGTAAAATACTGGTATTCAGCTAAATTCCACTTAGTCTGTGGAAAATGGTGAAATTCATCACCAAATTTTTCACCATCAGCTTTTTCTAGTAATTTACATCTAGTAGGTACCACAGAAGTGTGTAGGTAATCGTTGCTGTTTAAAATATTAATTTAGTATCTGAAGACCAGTACGATAATACTACCAATTATAATTTCACACTTTAACAATGACAGTGGGTTACAGTAGCGAAGGGTCAATTTTTTTAAGAGGTAAGCCGGAGAACATATCTTTAATGTGATTTTAATATTTGTCTATGGAATACTGATTGTGCCCGTTTTAAAAGGGAAGCCGGTAGGAATCGAGTTTTATGGAACCTTCGCCACTGGTGGGTTAGCATTTTGTTTGGGCTCTAACTTTTAATGATGAAAAGAAGTTGCCTACTTTTTATTTCGACATAAACAACGATTAATCTGTTTTCTTATTTTATTTACCGCTCAACTCCAAAAAAAGGTCAATTAAGTTAAAAGTTCAACAAAAAATAATTGGATGGACATTCCTATTTAGTTTTTTGTTAATTCATTGACAGTTTAGAAAGTTCCGAACAAAATGGTCTAAAAAACTGACAAAGGAAGAAACCCTTAGTCACTCTGAGATGCTCAAATATTTACTTATAAATAAGATGTCAAATACTATAAAAAGTTTAAGTACTTATAGGGTTAAAAAAGGCTCTTGAAAAAGATGTTAACGAGTCCGTATAGTGTTTATTATAGTATAAGCTTCTATTTAACTTGCCTTGTTAGTTATTATGGACAAATCTTGCAACTGAATTTCAAACCAGTTCCTCCCAACCGATTGAGCTGAAATTTTGCCCACACTTTTGGCTCTGGTGACAATACATTTATTGGCTTGATCCAGCAGCCAGGACCACCTCCTCAAGAGAGAACTCCTCAACAGTTAATAGCACGGACACGAAACTTTGTATACGCGTTCAATGTTGATAGATAAACCTAATTTTCTTAATTTCATTTTAATAAAAGCTTGGATTTTTTGTTTTTTTTTTGAATTGGTGATGGTTCGGATAGACACCATGCGACGCATAAATTAGCTGTTGTATTTTCAAAGCTTTGCTTAGCGCGTGGATTTGCAATTGCAACGGAACAATAATAATTAGGCAATCAATTAAGTGCCTCTTAGTATTAGTGCAAGCTGGAGCAGGCAACAATGTAGTAGACATTCGTTCAAGTGTTTCAGAAACGAAAAATCTATAATCTTATTTATTGCGTCTGCTGCTTATAACCATTAATTGGTTACGAATATAGTAATAGGGTAATTCTAATAAGCAACACGTACGTCTGTATTAGGAGCAGGCAGACGTGCATTACCTGCCAGACAATTTCACACAAGAACGAGGTTAGGTAAGGTCTAAATATTATTGAACCTATGGGAATCAAAATTAAGTCTTGTCGGCGAAAGTCAAAGGATTGTGTTGTCATGCAATTGAATTACCAAAAAAGGGCAGTAGGTAGCGTCTATTGCCCTACAAAAGAATAGGGCTGTCAACATCACAATGGGTCGTTTTCCTTTATGTAACTAGACGGTAAACTATGAACCACCTGATGATTAGTTAGTAGCATCGCAGTAGAGGCTTGGCCCTCACAAAGAAAGCAATTACATTGAATCCTGGACTTATTCGTTAACTGGCGAGTGTGAAACTAGCGCGTGCGCGCGAGTTGAGACCTTAGGATTTTCCCAAATTTTTTTTGTCGTTAACTCGCTTGACCTTAAAAATCTGACGTTAAATACGCCAGATGTACAGTCAGCTACAAAAACTTCTTATAATGTATTGTATAGGTACCCACTTTAAATGTATAAGAATTTTATACGACTTGACTTTAAAATAAGACACGGAGGTAACATGAGAAGGTCAAAAGTAACTTAAAATATTATAAAAGTAACATTCTGGCAACGCTGGATAGCATGCTCGGGTATCATGCGTCGTTGGCCGCATCCACCTCGCCTCATTTCGCACCTCCAACTTAGGCTTTTACGTCATCCCAAAATCTAAGTAAATAGTCAGTACTTAACCGAATCAGCCAGTGCGGGCAAATAGCTAGTTATTAGTTTCAATCCGTTTTTATTTGACTGTATAATGTACGAGCGAGTTGAAGACAAAAAAATAGGTAAAATCGAAAGGTGTCAAATCGCGCGTACGCGCGTGATTCACAATCGCCAGTTGACGAAAAAGTCGAATCCTGCCCTTCAAATCAAAACTCAGTAATGCTGTTTGGCGGTGAATTCATCAGCCTTACTTTTTCCCACTCAGGTTTAAAAGCCTAAAAACGCCAAAGAGATTTAAAAGACTCATAGAGCGGACATTGGGAAAATTTTGATATTAAGACCTCGAACATTTTTGATTTTGACACACGAATGCTATCTGACAAGCGGGCGTGTGACACTAGACAGATCTACGTAGAAACAAGTATTGGGTTACGATTTTCTTCGTCTTGTCCCGTCTATCGCTCGTAAATATTTGAATGTCTTTGCCCCTGGCTGACAGGTGGGCCCACGTCAGTTTATCTTGTACTGTGTGCGAGTAGACAAAGGTGCATAGAACACCCACCAGAAATGTGGGTGTTCTAAACACCTCTGTTTCATCCAGGGCATACTTATGCTTGACTAGCTTTTGCCCGCGACTTCGCTCGTGTTAATTTAGAATTTGACAATCATTACGGCTTGTATGTACTCTACTTGTAATAGTATAATTCAATCATGATTCGAAAGACAAGTGGCGCCATCTATTATCATAAGAACGTTACGTTGTTGTTTTCCTCGGGAACAGTAATTTTTTTCAGGATGAAAGGTACCCTATATCCCTTTCTGTACACCTGACAACATATATGCAAAATTTCAGGATGATCGGTTCACTGGTTTAGGCGTGAAAAGGTTACAAAAAAACTTACTTTCACATTTATAATATTTTAGGACGATGATGTTCTGATGTAAAACCTTCATCAATTACTTAAGTCTATTGTAGATTGATGGACAACCCTGAACGGTTCCTGTATCGTCACACCATCCAAGGGAACGTCAGAGAAAGTAAAATAAATTCGTCTCGCCCTAACACCGTCGTTACGGCAGTCCATCGAGGTTTTTATATCTGATGGCCTTTTTTTCGTTGACTGTACCGAATTAAGCGTTTTTTTTCTTCTGACGCTACTGTTGATTTAAAATATTAAAATGAATGAATTCTGGAATGTTTCACACGGCCCCTTTTGACTTTCTTCTATAAAAAAGGTACTGATATTGAGTACAGGATGGTTACGGCTATAAATACCAAAGATTGTGGAAATAGCAAAGTATGGAAGTAGAAGATACGCTGCGTCAGCCCCAAATTAATTGGTATAAGAGTAGGAGATTGGTGGTATAGGAGTCACAGACAGTCTACTGTGCCAAGCCATGGAGGAAGACGAGACCAGAGACGCGAAGAGGTACATACAGGGCAAAGTACTTCGGTAACCCAGGTACTCTCCGCGAGACCGTCAGCAACACCAAGGAGCTGCTGGCCTTTCTCGGGGAACTGACAGGTGGATGGATGGATATTCCCACCCATACACAAAATACGCGCTTTGGACGTGGAGTTGCGGACATCAGCCTGTTATTCAATACAATACAAAGGGCAGGAGAATGATGATATTTTTTATTTTTTTTTAAATTAGGCACGTTATGAAGTCCCTGTTGGAACACGGCCGCATAATAGGCTCGCTCCCTATTCCACATGACTAAAACATAACTGGCGAAATGTGGGTGTACTATACCTTTTTTTTTTTTTTTTTTTTGGGATGGGAAATCATCAAATGACCCCCCCCGCTCTGGGCAGAGCGGGAGGGAGTGTCAGACTTGTACTGACTAAAACCCATCCATGTTCCTTCTTTGCCCTTTGTGTTCCAGGGCCGCGGTATCTCTTTCGAACAGTCCCGCAGCCCTGGCAGGCATCGGCCCGTGCGGACCCCTACGTGGTTGCTGACATCTCTTTGAGGCGCGCGTGGAACACGAACGCGCCGTCGACACGGCCTGTCGTCATAAGACGGCTGGACGGCGAGCTAGCCCATAACTCGCCATCCACAGGCCCGCGCCTACGGTGGCCGGGGGCCACCACGTGACCCCCGACGCCCAGGGCGTCTCCCGCGGCGGCTGGGACGTGAGGCTCTTTCCCTCTCACGTTCCGCCACCTCCTTCACCAGCATGACTGCTTCGCAGAAGGAGGTGACGGCTTCCCATTCCCTCTCGCTCCGGACCATGGCTTGAACCAGGGCCGGGCGCGAGAGGTCGCCGCCGCCGATCGCCACTACGAGGACACGGCGCTGCTCCGCCCAAGCAGGGCAGACCTCCACAGTGTGCTGCACCGTGTCCTCCGGACGATCCTCACAATGGAAACACCCGGGCGTTTCCACCCGCCCGATTCGGTGCAGGAACCTCCCGAAACAACCGTGTCCGGTGAGGACCTGCGTCAGGCGGAAGGTGAGGGCGCCGTGGCGCCTCTCTAGCCACTCCTCAAAGAGGGGACTTATCGCCACTATGGTGGCGTGCCCTGCACGGGGTTGCGACAGTCGCTCTCTCCATGTCACCATGAGATCGCTCCGGAGGTCTGTCCGCTGAGCGGCGATTTGCCGCGGCAGTGGAGTTTCCCCCCGATGGGTGTACTATACCTACGCCTCTACCTAACAGTTCACGGTAATACAGGCGTGATGTTAAGCCCGGCCACGAATGTGTGCAGCTAGACCTTAAACGTTCGATTGAACTCCGTGGTTCATACATAGGGGCCAATAAATCGTGCCCCAGATGCTTGGGTTCGATTCCCGTGTCGCGTCATCATTGCGCTGTCAGCGGAGAATTATACGAGCAATGATTTACTACGTAACTGTACATTTGTTTAGTTTAACTGAGCATTTTGTATTGATATTGCTTCTTGTCGTGTTGCTTGTATGTAAGTGTAAGCATTCGCACAAATATCATATAACTAGCTTGTCCCGTGGCTTCGCGTGCGTGGAGTTCGGTAATTCTTCCATAGAATCGTACTACTTTGATAAAAAGTATCCTTTGTGTTAATCAAGGTTATAACCTATCTGTGTGCCAAGTTTCATACAAATCGGTTGAGTAGTTTTAGCGTGAAAGAGTTACAAACATCGCATTTATTAAAGTGGTGTGATAAGGATTATAGATCGATGGGTGGGGGTACTTCTTTTTGACGATGCCATAGAAAATGGTCGTAGATTACTTATTCAGGTACTGTTGTATTGTCAATAATCAGTCATAAACTTGAAGCTTGGAGTCTATAAAACGTAGGTTCTAATGGGTGTAAAAAGTATCCATAAAAGGTACTTGTTTTCCCCCGTCATTGCGATCAAGATTTTGTTCTGGACCATACCTGGGAACCTTGTAGTTCCGGAGATATTCGGGGTCAAAGTTCCAACTTCTTCACAAGTTCTTAACATTGCTTTAAATACCTCCATGACCTATTTACTATTCAATGTTCATCAGCACAATGTTTTGAGTGCGTTACATTGAGTTTTACCGTAAAACGTAATTTATCACACAAAAAAAAAGTCGTTTTCCAGCAATAATTTTTCAGAATGCTTGCTGGCTTCGTGAAGGGTCCGTTTACACCTTGTATATGCAAAGGAACAGAGCTGGGAAAGTTTGTTTATTGCAAAACTTCTTCTACACAGACTAGGAAGCGGAGAAGAAAGGCCGTTATGGGGGACTGTCTTATAATTTTTGATATTCAAAAAGGCCTGATTCTCAGCCTGGTTTACTTAAAAGACTTTTGATTTTGACTTCGAGTTCACAAGTACTAATAAGATGGGAAAAAGTTTGATGATCGTTACAGAATATTGATTATTTAAAATCATAACATAACATCACGCCTGTAAACCCCGAAGAGTTAGGCAGAGGTGTACCTAACAGTACATCCACATTTCGCCAGTTATGTTTTAAGTCCTATGTAAGAGGGGGCGAGCCTATTGCCATCAACCGGGCACAAATCTAGACTCCGTGGCTACTATTGAGAATTTCCTGATGGAATAACCCAATAACACTTTGCCCGACCCGGGAATCAAACCCATGACCTCATGCTCAGCAGTCGCGATTGCGACCAACGAGGCAGTAGAATATCTTTTTTTTTTAAAAGCAATATTTACTTTTATTTTTTCTGAATCTTTCAACGATCACGGTCGAAAAACGACTTTGTTTTAATCAGAATCAGATAAAAGCATAAAATTATCCGTTGACCCGGTCATATAGAAATATGATCGGGTCAACGTCAACAATCAAACTTATAGTTTCTACTCTAAGTTTCACATAAACTCACTACTTTGTTGCAAGTTTACATCTTGAAATCTAGGCAAAGTTTCTAGTACAGAAAATCTACGTCTCTATGATACATACATGCACCGTAAAATTGCCTTTTGAGCAATTTCCCATCAATGCACGCGTTTGATGCAAAATGTTTTGTTCGGTGAGAGGGCTACACAAACGGGCGGTTTGAACGCAGCGGTTTTTTTTACCAAAATGTTTTAATTATTTTTTACATAATTTTGTTTGTATTAATATAGGAAAATAACCGTCTCTATGCCTTTTCTTACATATTTTATTTCTTCTTATTGATTGTACGAATCTAATAAAAATAATAAATCGCTACTAGTTAGGCCCAGAAAAATGACAAAAATTACAACATAAAAAGCGAACCCAGCTTCATAAAACTGTCGAATATAAGAAAGAAAGAAAAAGTATTTATTAGACACATACAGGAAAATGCTAAAAAAAAATGTATGATATTACAATAATACAAAAGCAACAACGACAATGCAACGACAACAACAATATGTAACGTCTTTGTTAAATTAGATAAGGCCAGCTTTCAAAGGGACAATGTTGATATTAGTAAAAGGGAGTTCCCCCCCACACCATCATCGTAAATATCAACTCTATTTTAGCCATAGACTGCTATACTTTATGCGGTGCAAGTACCTTTACTGTCACCTAAATTCCTGCAAATGATTATCGTATGACCCTAGAGCGGCCCAACCGCTCACCTGCCCCATTTCGGGGACGCTCGGCGCCTGCGCACGTATCGAGGCCCGTTGGACTAAATTAGTGGGATTTAAGGACTTTGCGGGACCAATACTGGGTAACGGTGTATTTACATGATTCGAGCCAGTGAACTGTGCAGTAATACCATGGAGTTTAAATTACAACCATGAAACTGTTTTCTACGGGACTTATATGGGAAGTTGTCATGCAATCTTTCTGAAGAGATAAGAATGTGTTCGATGATGTAGTTTTTAGTTGATAGTTGGTAGTTTTAAAGGTGGTGGTGGTATACTTGGCTTTAACAATAAAATATCATCATCCACCTTTTCCCAACTATATTGGGGTCGGCTTCCAGTCTAACCGGATGCAGCTGAATACCAGTATTTTACATGGAGCGACTGCCTATCTGACCTCCACAACCCTGTTTGCACTAGGTAATACGACACCCCTTGGTAAGACTGGTTGTCAGAATTTTGGGCCCCTGACTACTTGTAACGACTGTCAAAGATCTGAGGAGGCACGGAGGAAAATAATAAATATATCTGAATAAAATCATGTAAAGTGGTGGGTGACTCCCTGTTATATCGACCGACAGAATCTTAGGTGTCTGGGTCAAACTGACTGCGAAAGGCAGAGAATCGGGTGTTGAGGTACAGCTTGGGAGAGGCCTATGGCCAGAAGTGCAGCATTTATTTAAATTAAGCCTTTTACAAGTAGTTTTGCACTTCCTACGTATCGTTTTATTAGTCAGCATGTCGAAGCTCGTTATCCGGTCCAAAACGTAGATCTCTATGGAGAAGAACAGTTAATAAAAGAGATAGTCAAAGGTTTTTCCCCTTACCTGATTTCTGAAGGTGGTCTGTAAGCGGCGCTGGTAACATACACGTCTGACCCGGAATCAGCTCTTGGGGAGCCGTTGGTTTGTTGCGGCCGTCTCCCATTCCTGTGTTCACCCGATGGGGACCGGGTCCTCTCGTCCATTGTCTGGGAAAAGGAAATATCGGTATAAAAAAATCTGAATTTTAGTCATACAGTGCCATGCTCGTAACATTACATCCGAATTCAAAAGATGGATTTTTTATTGATATTATAGTAGGAGTGTATCGACATTTTTAACTGCCTCGACTTGACTGCCTCGTTGGTCTAGTGGTCGCAGGCACGACTGCTGAGCATGAGGTCCTGGATTCGATTCACGAGTCGGGCAAAGTGTTGTTGGGTTTGTCTGTCAGGAAGTTCTTAGTAGCAGCCACAGAGTCTGGATTTGTACCCGGTTGATGGCAATAAGCTCGCCCTCTATTACATGGGACTTAAAACATAACTGGCGAAATGTGGGTGTACCATTCAGTTTCACCTCTGACTAGCCCTTCGGGGATTACAGGCGTGTTATGTTATGTATATTTTCCCAAAAATAAGCTTTCAGTAGCAACTCGGAGTGACTTTGTGCCTAGCAAAAGCAAAATCAGTTAATTACAATGTGCCCACTGCTGGGACACAGGCCTCAACTTTGTTAGTGAGAATGGAACGTAATACACTATGGTAGACACGTGTCTTTTACTGTTATAGGACATGTCGTTTCTCCTCGTGATGTTTTCCTTCACTATTTCGAGAGCGGTGCTGATAAAATCTAGATTGAGATGACCGTTTATTCATAGTAAATATTATATACATTAATAAATTAAAATAACCTATATTAACTAACTAACTTAAAAATAAACTTAAAAAATGGCGTCAAAAAACTCCTCCTCAACGTAGTCAACTGGTAATGTACCCAAAAGACTGGCGGCGTTGCCACGTTGTATGGCAACGCTAAGCCTTTGGCCAAGGTAAAAGCCAGCCCTTGGGTCACGGGAAGAGTCAACTAAATCTAGATTGATTAGGGTACTTTACAAATTCTAGCTCAGAAGGTTAAGAGCCTTAAGAGGGTCATTATAATGATGGGTTTTTGATGACTTTCTTGTGGTTATCGCTTTTGAGGACATTGCGAATTTGCAACAAGTAGTAAATGCTGAAGTGTTCAAGGTTTTGGTTTTGTCGGTAGGAATGTTTGGCGCAAGATAGAGGAGACTAGCGACCCGCCCCGGCTTCGCACGGATGCAATATATACATATAAACCTTCCTCTAGAATCACCCTATGTATTAAAAAAACCGCATCAAAATCCGTTGCGTAGTTTTAAAGATCTAAGCATACATAGGGACAGACAGACAGCGGGAAGCGACTTTGTTTATACTATGTACTGATAAGCGTTTTTATAGCTCAGGCATTATACTGTAATTCCTGAAGGGTCGGGAAGAGGTATAAACACTAAGGGGCGAGCTCATTGGCATCAACCGGGCATAAATTATTATATTTATAACCAGATTCCGGCTGCTACTGATTAATCGCCTACTGGAAACAATCACGTTGCCTGGGAATCGAACCTAACTAAGGCGTTTGTAGGCAATAATAAATCGCCCGCCTCGCATCCTATTTCTGAAGCTAGATTAAACCATTACGAGTACCTGAATGGTAATGTTAACAGGCGTTACCGTTAGTCGTTTAGAACCTGGAGCAGTGACCAAAATAGTTTATAAACTGATATTAGCTTGCTATTGCCATGTTGTTTCGAGCCATCATTTTAATTCATAAACTCTGCGTAGTTAAATGTGTATATACTCGGCGCCAGGCGTGTTTATTTTAACGTAGACATTTAATAACGCTCCTTAGGTTTTTGTAAAAGCGGCTATTACCCTTACCTATATCAGACCAAATTTTTACTGGGTTGCCTCGGATATAACTCATTAGAGGTAAGGCGAGCAAATGATCAGCTCACAATGGCCTGTAAGACGCTCCGTGAAACCATTGACGCGCCTGATCTGCTTGCTATGCTGGCTCGCTTCTTTGTGCCGGACAATTACTGCAGGGGTAAAAAGCACAGATTGTTCGCTGTGCCTCCGTGTCGCACCGTAGCGCGTGCTAAGTCTCCAATTCCTCGAACTCTGGCTGCACTTAATGATCTCTTGGATTGTAATCCAACAAACGATCTGTTTGCGGATGAATGGACAAAGATTTTATTGGCATGTCAGAGTACTGTGAGAGGGATTCATGACAGAGTACCTGACTCATTTTTATTTTTATCTGTTTTCCATTTTTGTCCATTTTTGTTTATGTTTAGTAGTTTTTGTGCTTTAGTTACTGTAATTGGTTTTAAACCGTTGTAATTAAATAAAATAAAATAATATGTTAACGTTTATCAACTATGAGACTGGCTAAACTACGATCGCCATATTTAGATTCCTACACCCAGGGTGTGAACAGTTCCCTAAGGCCTATACGGTCTGTTCGTCTCGTTGTCACAGGGGTAGTGGGAACAGACAGTTACTGCCCAATCACAGAGAGGAGGCCTCAGTCGGATCATTGTAGACTGTCTTTGCAGCAAGATGTCTCACTCCCCCGCGGAAATAAATATGATTTAAAGACTTCACATCATTCTCTACCTTTTTGCAACAGTAAGTAAAACTTAACATTCCGTAATAGATATAATTGAGGATTATCTTACCCTTACCGTGTACTCCGACAGCGTCCTCTCAGACGGTGCCCTGTGACTGTCATTCTCATCTCTGCTCGATGCTCTATGGTGATAACCAGACGACGGAGAGTCCACCCCAGACCGGTGCGTCGCCACGTAGTGGTTGTTCTTCACTTTATGCGCCATCTTGAATTCTCAGTATCATAAGCACTCATACATACTGGGGTTACAGTCACGCATAGTCTGATGATTGGAGACGAGAGCACATTTTTGCTCGGTGTTTGAGCGTTTAAGTGTTTGTTGTCTTGTTATTGTTTTAATTCATTGTTCTATTGTCCTGGAACAAAGAAAAGACAGGTTATTTTGGTTTTTAACATGCACGGTACGCAGTTTACTTGTAAGTCACAATCTGGGAATTTGAGGGACGGAATCTGTCGTAAACCGAGAAAGGCTGATCTGCTTCCGAAGTTCTGAGATTTCTAATCAACTCATCGATTTGATTTGATTTGGAACCCAGGCAGACATATAACTTTGTATAATTTATTTCCACTGTGCTCTCATAACGGTTCAAGAAAATATCGTGAGGCGGGTGAAACGGTGAAAGAAACGGGCATACCCTAGAACCCGCATTGGACCCGCGTGGTGGATTAAGGCTCACTTCCTCCCACAGAGAGGAGGTATGTGTCCCAGAAGTGGAAACATCACAGGCTGATTAGGTTCATCAAATTGATTGGCTACTGTTATTTCACGACGATCATTATGAGTGTTACAATGTTTCAGTATTCTTTGTACTGATTAGCCTATCAGAACCTGGTGCTAAGTAAATTCTCGTGCATTTTCTTACATGTCGAATTACGACGGCATAAAAAAGCCACAGATAACATCTGGAAATTCTAAAACATGTTCTGTCCAGCAGAATATAAACGAAATCGAACTGTTTGGGCGACCTTGAACGATTTGTGTGAGCACAACCAATTTGGGGTCATACCGTTCTAGAAATAGAGTTTATAATCCAATAAAATGTTAGCCAGTTAGAATTATTGCACGAAACAATGGTACATTCCGATCTTAGTCGATTAATGACGCAACGATTGCAGGTATCGAGTCATATCGATGTTATTTACCTGTTAAAGTGCCCGCGGACTACTTTTTTGTAGTTTTTATCGATTACTACGATCTATTGAACGCGGTTTTGAAATTAAAGAAAAAAACCTTTGTTTGTGCTGATTAAACAATAACAAAAAAAAATACAGAATCCGTGACATAAAAGGATTATAATCTACAACCGGTAAGTAATTACCGAAAGGCATACAATACAATTGACCGACATGATGGTAAGTGGTCATAACCACCTTAGGACTTCTGCCATAATCATAAAAGACATCGCAGATACATCGCCATTGCCAACCCAAAAACAAAGCTCAAATGATTTTCATACTGGGTAAGGTCGAAAGGTATGGACCAAGACCCTTCAATATCTTGCTTAGAACAGAGAGGCTGCTGTACAGCAGTAATACAGGGTCTAAACAGACCCTTCACATAGCCGTCAACCAAGCATTTTGTACATCAAACTAAAGTAACTTTACGCAAAAGTGATTGCTGGGAATCGACTTTTTTTTTTCGGGTGAAAAATCACGTTTTACGGTAGGACTCGGTGGAAAGCACTCAAGGCATTGTGCTCTGATGGATGGATTGAATAGTATGGGGGTCGTGAAGGTGTGTAAAGTAAAAATCTTACATTAAAAACATGTATTTATAAAAAAAAAACTTGTGAAAAAGTTGGAACTTTGACCCCCAATATCTTCGTAACTAGAAGGAATGGAATCCCAGGTATGGTCTAGAACAAAAAAAAATATCGCAAAGACGGGGAGAACAAATGCCTTTCGGCTATGTTAAGGGTCTATTTACACCCTGTATACCAGGTATAGCTCCTTCCCAAAGAGCTCGTCATCATCATTATCATCATCTTCCGGCCCTTGTTCTATGTTACTTGGAGTCAGCGGAATTCGGTTTTTTCTTTCATTCTCTTCTGTCAACCGTCACGCTATCATTTACTTCTTTTTCTTTCATATCATTCCTCACACAATCCATCCATCGTTTCCTTGGTCTTCCTCTCTCTCTTCATCCATCAACATTTAGATTCATCACAATCCCAACTTTAAATGCTACTGAACATTTTTTGATTGTAAAACTCCACACTCTTGGGCCAGTCTCATTCAATTTCCACTTACGATAGTAGAGAGCTCTATTACCTCGTACTAAAACTAAATGTGTAGTCGAACAATCTATTTATTTGGTAAGTATACAGGTATTATAATGATGTAGGTGCTCTAAACGTGCAGTCCCAGGGTCTGCGTGAGGAAGTAGCTCACAACGGTGCATTGCATACATTTCGCGAATTCTTCGCGCAATGAATGAAGAGGGCCAAGTAAGAAGATTTAAGTGATTTCTATTCATTTCCTTTAAGAAACAATGGCGTATAAAAAAAAAATCAATTCAGATATCAGAGCCAAAAGATGTCAATTATTAGACGAAAAGCAATGCGATTGCGATGGCGTCATGCGATTTGTTATGTACTAGTATATCACCGGAGTACAGCAGCACGCGTGACTACCAATCGACAAAATGACAGATTTCTCTTGTTGATCGGTCATTTTGTCGATTCGTCCGTCGACAAAACCCGACAGACACACACGGAACAGACAGTATACAGTAGGAGTAGCTCTCATTTTGTACAAAGCCTGTACAATGAGAAGTCATATTAAAGCGTATATCTTTGTGTCATCGAATGTTCATATCAACTGCAAACACTGCTTATAAACTGCTCTGCAAATGAAAACGGTTGGGCCTAGTCAATTTCATAGAGGCAAGAGTTATTTACAGTGGTCTAGTATTTATGTGTGTTTATTTCTGTTCATGAATATCTTACAATCTAGTTAGACCGTAACATTTCAGCAGGTCCCAGGTACAGTATCGGTCAGAAAAGGTTCGCGTTATTTCACAAGTGCCTATAATAAGGCAGGCTCAAGTATTGGCAAGTACACCAAGCTAAGTAGAAGGTAATCCTCTAAACTAAAACAGATCAGGACTGTAGAAAGTAATAAACATCAGGAGTTAAGTGAGGACATCAAATCCATACTTTGGGAATAAATGAGATCCATACTTCTTCTTCTTTGTCGTGTGGTTAGTGCCTAACCTCATCATTTCAGCCGAAAACGTCCACTGCTGGACATATTCTTCCCACATTGACCGATCCCGTGCGTCTCGCATCCAACGGATCCCCGCAACCTTTATCAGGTCATCGGAGACATGTGACATCTACCAACCCGCACTGGACCCGCGTGGTGGATTATAGCCCATTCCCTCTCATATAGAGGAGACCGTGTGTCCCAGCAGTGGGGACATTATAGGCTGATTATGCAATAACACTGCGAACCCAGGACTGCATGCTCAGCAGTGGCGCTTGCGCCACTAGACCAACAGCACTGGCAAAGTACTTGGAAAGATCGTAATTTACCAGCGCTGGTAGGCATTTGAAGCACCCAGGAACTTAGCGCAGTCACGACACGAAATAACACAAACACCTAATATGGGTGAATCTATTTGAATACAGTAGAAATTACCTTCCAAGAGAATATTTCGCCAGAAATGGGAGAAAAGCAATTAATTCAATCGGTTTTACCGTTTGTTTTGGTGCTTTTGCAAGAATTTAGAAGGATGTTCTAAATTACGACGTAACTCGAAAGTCAAGAGCTGGTGTGAGTCAGATAATCAGGCGCTCTAAGTTAAATACCGGTATTCAATTACATTCAGCTAGACAGGACGCAGACCCCACTATACAGGGTATAACAGAAAGGTATAGTCATATGAAATTATCAGCTGTCCCATACATTTGGGTCGAGTAGGTATTGAAATTTAGTGTGGGACAGCTGATAAGTTTTTCTCATTTACGATATTGGACCCAAGGAGGAAGTTTTTCAGTTTGATGGTCTGCAGCATATCCTTTCATATGACTATCTGTTACCCTTTCTGTTACACCCTGTATAGTTGGGTAAAGACTAGTCAGATGATGTTCTAAATTAAGACGTACGTGTCAGCCATGTTGATCTTTACAAGCTTTTATCATACCTGCAATGTTTGATTGTTCGTTTGTTTGTTTAGTTCAAATCTTGCAATTTTAAAACAGTTGTTCCCAACCGATTGAGCTGAAATTTTGCATACACGTTTAGTTTGGATGACAATGCATGGTTAGCTAAATAACGTCATTCTAAATCTAATATGGCGGCGTCCCAAAACTGGCGAACTAGTTATTTTTTATATACCCCCATGATATGGGACTATGGTTAACAGAAAAATACGAAGTCACACCTATATAAAAAAACCTTATATAAAATTTGTTTTTAATTTTTTTAATGTAAGCTTGTTTTGTTACCTCACGTGACATTCTCTCTTATCCTCTCTCTTCCATGGTTTGCTGCAATGACTTCCTAATTCAATAGAATTTATATGAACTTTTCGGTAGCTTATGTCGATCCAATACATGTACCTACACATCACACACATGTCACACACAAACACACACATGTCACACACAAACACACACACACACACACGTCTGTCGACTGTCCTCGTGTGGTCTACATGTCTTTTACATTATCGTTATTACTGATATACTGTCAATTTGAGCCTTTTGAGCGAAAAATTGCGTTGGAATTTAGCTGATAATAATGACTTGAATGAACGCCAGGTCGCAGAGCCACGCATTTTTCACCCTTTACAGTGATTTCTAAGCGTTCAAACTTGTTGCATAAGCATATAATCACTATAATGTATAATGTTCCCACTGCTGGGATACAGGCCTCCCCTCTATGAGAGGGAACTAAACTAGTTGCTAACAATACAATAGAGTGAAATAACGTAAAAACTTATTCCAAGCTACTGTACCACGTGCAAACTAATAGTAAGCTCTAAGAGTCAAAGGGCTTACTTAGAGCATAATCTAAGGGACATTCTAATATCTTCGAGACCGAATTTAACTGCCTTGTTTTGCCCCGCCCTTATTGTACCGGTGTAAGATTACTATTGCGAAAGCTATGTCGTTGAATCGAAGTATTGTTTATATTGTGAAACAAGTAAGTTGATTTTAATCCGATTGTTGACAGTTGTGTTAGAGCCGCCTTATATTTCGGCGTTACACTAACTTTATAATTTACCTAAAAGGCAAATATATTATAACGAAAATGTATTCTATTATTATAACAGTATAAGATATTTGAGAGATGAAAAAAAAATTTGATGCGACATTCAATAGAATCTACAAATTAGAGGTCCCAAATCAGATTTCCTTCAATTTTTGCCAAAACATACATCAGTAGAATGATAATTACTAAATAAATAAATTGTCTAAAATTCGCTTTATTATTATTGTAGTAGAGAAACGAACTATTTTTAATAAGATGTTATTATTTTAAGCAATGAACGAAAAACTTGAAATTTCAATGAGGAGACCTTGCAACTTCGCGTTTTTTATTGTGATATGTATGACAAATTTCGGAAACCGGACATTGACGATATTTCGTCCGTTAGTCACCAGACTAACAGAAAAAGTATCGTCAATGTCCGGTTTAAGAAATCAAGAGATCAATAAATCCAAATGGTGCTAGTGCTCATGCACTAGTGTCATGGGGATTTATTTATTGGCAGTCTGATCGATAACAATGAGCTGGACCCCTATTAAATGGGATTTAAACGTACTACATGTCTACACGACGAGCTCCTGGGGGGTTTCACACCGTCGAAATAAGCTATTAGCACAGGTGTGTCCCACTCCTCAGGTTTAATTGGAAACCATGTAGCTCGGTATCACCATTGAATCGACAATCAACCACTTGAGTGTTTCCCAATAGCTCTAGTTAAAATTAAACGGGAAAATTATTGATAAAGTTGTTTGAATAACTAGTTCTTGCCTGCGATTTCGCTCTCAACCTAGGAGAAAATTTTCTTGTAATTACATAAAATTGCATTTCCAAGATATGAGGTTGGTGCAAGAATTCAGGGGAGTCAAGAAGTAAATCGTACTGTCAGCTCAAATATATTGATGATAAGCTAACAGCTTAGACGTCTGCAAAACCGAAGTCACAGCATTTCATTTAATGTCTTATGTACTTGTAATAGTAAGGAGCTCGTGGCTAAATAATAACAGCCGCTCGGGCCGATCTTCAAGTTAAACCGCGCTTCTAGGTTGGTCCGTGGATGGATGACCACCATTACATACCGAGTTTCTTCCGTGCCTCGGAAATCACGTTAAGCCATTGGCTGGCTGTCATTTGTAGATCTGACAGTCGTAACAGGTAGTCAGTGGCCCAAAAGTCTGGCAACCAGTCTTAAGCGCAGGCCACACCGCCAGCTAGCGAGCGAGCGAGGCGGACGAGGCCGTTTACATACTTCGTTCGACTTTTTCTATAGTTCGCGGTGTGAGCCAAAGTATAAAAAGAGTTGAAACGATGCCTCGTTCCCCTCACTCACTCGCTAGCTAGCTGGCGGTGAGGCCTGCGCTTTAACAGAAGTTCATCGTTTTTGGCGATGAGAAATCCTTTCGAATACAGGGCTTGACAGTTATCATTATCACACATTAAAGAACCAATCTCAGAGTGCCATTTGATTAAGATCTACATATTTTTCCTCATATTTTTGTTCAATTGTACAACTGACATTTGCCTCGGAATGTACTTACTGTAAACAAGGTGTGGCTTGTTCAATAATAAGCCTAGAATGTGGCCTGATATAGTGGACTCTAGGCAGCTATTACTTACAGTTCTGTGTAGTTTACGATAATTAGAGAAACCTTTTCTATACGAAGAATGTTATTGAAGGGAGCGGGGTTGGTCGAGACTCCCGTGTTCTTATGAATGCCTGGTATCCTAGAAAACTGTGACCTAATAAAAAAACATTTACGGCTAAGACTTTAGAAAGAAATAGCTAGATGGAAAAAGACTATAAATACACGACCATATCTCATCACTTTGGAACAGCGGAATTTTGGAACGCTGATATTTTGTTGGCAACTGTAGATTGTTAAAAATACGGTCACCTATCTATAGACAGCGGTGAGGGCTTAACCCGCCTTCGATTGATTTGCATTGTGTGAATGAAGTCTCCTTCATTGACCTTATATTGTCTTGCCGTATAGGTACCCTGATGTAAGGTAATTCGTCATGAAGATTTATTTGTAGCAATCACTGTTGCTTAAAAATATACCTATGTCTTCACTGATTGCAGGTGCAACCGACAGCTTTTCAAAAGCAAGACCATCACGCATCGTCACCAAAGATTTATCTCTTATCACACTTCTTCTTAGCGTGTCGATGGCAATCTAAATTGTGTCAGCCCAGAACTGAGCTACCAGTTTGGCGCTTTCGTTAGCATCCATCAGTTCCTGTAGTGAACAAACAACAGGACACGCAGGACACGATATTAAGTGCCCCATCGTTTGTAGAGCAGCACCACATTTACACTCCAGGGCAAGGTCATTAATGAATCTCCACCTGAGCAGGTTTTCCTTACTGCGACCGACCTGGGTCCGGAGTCTATTTAAAGACTTCCAGGTCAGCCATGGCAACTCGTATCACACTAAAATGCTGCTTTAATTTAACGAAAAACATCATATTTACTACAGCCGGGTAAGGACCTTTTGAACAGCCATACGAGACTGCAGGCTTGCCGAAAAGTTTTCACACTAGAAACAAAAGACGATCACATATTTAGCACTAGATTACTCGGATACAGATCTTAAGTAGCGGCTGGTCATTGACCCCGGCGTAAAACCGAAGGGCCCTGACCACCTGCGAATCTTAGACAAGTGAAGCGGCCAAGTGGATTGCAGTTACTAAGATAACGGGCCGAAATGATAAACTGCCCCGCGGCTGCGGACTATCTAGGGTTGCCAATTTATTAGAACTTAGAAGGTACCGTTTTTTTGTCGTGTGGCTATTCTCATGGTTGCCTTCTGTCGAGCTTAGCACAGGTAGATAACATCCCACCATATTTGTGACGAGCTTTGTTTGTGAGATAGCCAGAAGTGTGTTTATACACACGTATATATATACCTTCCTTCCCACCTGTTTTTCGCCAGTTATGTTTAAGTCTCATTAACAGTCAACCACACAATTTGACAACGAGAGCGCCTTTTATTTTGTTTTCAGCCGGTAGATTATGAAATTAAAATGTTACCATTTGCCATTTATGTGTGGTTGACAGTACCTGATTGAAGGCGAGATTATTTGCCATCAACCGCGATCAAGACTTCAGGCTTGTTCTGATAGCTTTATGATCATAAATCAAGTAAGGCCTCCGTTTTCTTCTGCCACACTGCTCGGTACTCATCCAAGTGCTTTCCATGACATGACGATATCGATCGATATCATTAGTTGGCCGTTATGAATGGTAAACCTAGTTTTCGAAAAAGCGTCGTCTAATCGTCTCTGGTTACTGTGTACTGTGTGACAGGCTCTTGGTAAAATTCGTTTGCCATATTTATGTCCGATATATTTTTTCAGTGGATCTCGTGGCTAACAGCTGCTCGGGTCGATCTTTAAGTTAAGCCGCTTGCCTAGGTTGGTCCGTGGATGAGTGACCACCCATTACATACCGAGTCTCCTCCGTGCCTCGGAAAGCACGTTTAGCCGTTGGTCCCGGCTGTCGTTTGTAGATCTTTGACAGTCGTTACAGGTAGTCAGTGGCCCGAAAGTTTGACAACCAGTCTTACCAAAGGGTATCGAATGCGATACCACATATGCTAGTACTGGGTAATAACTCAGTACTAGCTGGGTTGTGGAGGTCAGATAGGCAGTCACTCCATGTAAAACACTGATAATCAGCTGCAACCGGTTAGACTGGAAGCCGACCCCAATATAGGTGGGAAAAAGGCTAGGCAGATGATTTATGTCCGATTTCTAAAGCCAAAGCCATTTTGTAAGAGTCATAATAAGAAGACATTTTATTATATCTTTGTCATGAACTCGTGACAACCCTTGTCGCTCCCGTACACATTGTACATTGTACAAACTGCAACATAGATTGCAGACTATTTTTAATCACGCTGTAGCCTAATTCCAACCGTAACTACCGGTGTTAAGGTTGAAAATGAACAAGTTTAGAGAAGTGTAGAGTGGTTGATTGTAGCGGAATTAGGTCGGAACCAAACCTGCTACTATTATGAGACGAAAGTTTACGAGCTTGAACCTATGTGTTGTCGGTGGAAGGATTTATTATGTTTTTAGGGTGTTTCAGTAGGAAATTAGTTAATGATACAGAATTGAACCGCATAAATGACCGTCGTAAGTTGACAAAAATACAGCGTGTTTTATCATAGGGCCATGCCTATACACCCGAAGCCTTTGGTAGAAATGTACCCATGGAACACTCAATCAGTCTTATAGAAGAGGCGAGCCTACCGCCATGAACCGGCCACTAGTCTGGATTTTGTATTACTACTGAGAAATTCCTGATTAAAATTCCAGGTTTCAATTATTATTAAATATGTCATTGGTTAGCTCGGTTAAGGGGTTTCGTATTACCCAGTGCTAACTGCGTTGTGGAGGTCATATAGGCATTCGCTCCATGTCAAATTGTTTTTGTTGTAAAATACTGGTACTCAGCTGCATCCAGTCCAAGACGACCCCAATATTTACCACCTTTCAGGGGTATTCCTTAAAGCGCAACTATTTTTAAGCGCAACCATGATGAAAAATAGGGAGATACCCCTCTCTATTTTTCATCATGGTTGCGTTTTGAGGAATAAACATATAATATTTTTAATTTGAATTTGTGATCGCAACTAATGGTTGCGGTTCGAGGAATAATTTAGTTGCGCTTAGTTGGTTGTGCTTAAAAATAGTTGCGCTTTGAGGAATACCCCCTTTTGTACCACATTTACCGCAAATAAATAATTTTGTCTTTAGTTAGGAAATGGCTAGGCAGATGATGATTGATTAGTTTGGTTGGTCTACTGGTCGCAAATGCTACTGTTAAGCTTCGGATCTTGGGTTTTAACCACCGGTTATTGGTTTTACTAATATGGAAATTCTCAGTAGAGCCCGGGCTTCTATTGGGAATTTTCTAAACCCCGATATATGAACGTTTTCATATTTTATTAGACCAATTTTCCGCCAAGATGTTAAGTTTCTTTATGAACTATTCTAACTAATATTATACAAGGTCAGTTTATTTGTCACGCCTTCTTATCTACATTAACTACACATCAAATCGTCATGTTTGGTGCACAGTTAGACCTGGCCTAGGAAACAGGATCTTGTTATCCAGGTACTTAGTACACCATGGGATAATTTCTGACCTCCAAGCAGGCAAAACCGTGGGCCATACCTTCGTTTGTATGAGCATAACTTGGCATCTTGATTAATTTTGATTGAATAATATTCTCAATCAATAAAGTCTCCAGCCCTAAGCAGTATTATTTGCAATATCAAACAGAAACCCGGATGGCAGTAAAGCAGCTGTCACATTACTAAGATGTAGCGATAAGCGACAGCGGGCAGGAATCCACGCAATGTCGGTCGTGACTGCGGTTCAGTTACTTTTAATGTGTTGCCAGGTGCTATTTACTTTTTAATTACTGGTCTGATTGGTTATAAGTTACTGAGTTTATTTATGTGAAGATAAACTGTGTTTTATTACTAGTGTGCTAGCGTAGGGCAGTGCTTTCCGGTTTAATGGTAATCTTAGTTATATTTTTAGAAACATGTGTACCTAGGATATTCTTCATGAATAGAGAATCATTCCCGCTATGTCGATTCCCTTTACGTCGACTCGTGATTTTTCTTGGTTTTGATGTATTGTCTTTTGTTTGGCCTCGACATGGCTGTCACAGAGTACAGTCACATTAAAAACGAAATAGGTCTGTGCTTTTAATTACTAAAGTAATTTCGCTCATCCGGTAATGCCGTATTTTTAATAATACTTTGATGACCCACCAAAAGGTACTAGGCTAGCATAAGTTCAAGGTGTTGTGTATTTTTATATTCCGGGTATCTGATAGACTTACCTAAATATTTGTATGAAGGGGGAGATAAATAAAGATCAAAGAAATGATATGATGAAATGTGAATTCAAAAGAAATACACTTACGCCGACTGTTGGTAAAGGGACAAGGATAGGCAAAGAAAGATGGGCTTTTTAGAGTTTTTTTGTTACTAGACCTATGTGAAAGATTATTTGGCTACAGGGAGGGTGACACTGAGATAGTGGTCAATAGAGAAGTTCCTATGAAAAAAGATGGGCCAGAGGATGATGATGATGCTTTAAAAGAGCAAAATGTATAAGATTTTTAAGCATAGATCAATATTGTAATCGCTTTTACTTAATCTTCCTGCCCTTGTTGGGACCGTCACGCTATCTACTACTGCTTTTTCCTTCATATCATTCCTCAAACAATCCATCCATCTTTTCTTTGGCCTTCCTCTCCCCTCTCCACCCATCAACGTTTATATTCATCGCTCTTTTAGTTACATGTGTTCCAACTCTCCTCATCATATGTCCATACCAAGACAGACGACTCCCTTTCATCTTTTCTGTAACATCCATCACAACATTCTCATCTCTGCTACATGCAATCTTTTTTCATCCGCCTTCTTCACAGCCCAGCATTCTGATCCATACAGTACGACAGCTGGAATCACGGACTCATGATCCGTGGGTTGCAGGTTGTTGTAGTGACCTGTAGCCATTTCATCCATCCTTAGATCCGGTGCGTTACTTCCCAGCCCACTTCGCCATTCCCCTGGATAAGCGACCCGAGGTACCGAAAATCGGAGCAGATCGATATGGGCTTCCTGGCCAACCAAAAAGGTACAGACACCAGTACATCAAGGTACTACAATCTGTCAAATTTCTTTAATAGATTTTCAACTTTATCGTTAAAGCATTACGTTCAAGGTTGATTGGGAAAATTTGACAGTTTCGGATAGCTTAATGTGTTGGCGTCTGTGCAAAACCGCTATCGCTTCCGCCTATTCAACGAATGTTTATTAGTTAATCACAAGGTCGTTTGTGCGTGGGAACGGACAACTATTCCGTTCAATATTAAATAGATCAACTTAATATACATGGTCGCGATTAGCTTTGCATACCATTGAGGAAAAAGTATTGGCAAGAACTTATAATTTTGGTTCGTTGTGACTCTTGTTTTGTTACCTATTTTAGACCCATGCTTTATTTATTTTAGACCCCTTCTACATAGAAGATGGAGGGAAGAAGGTTCAGCTAATGTAGGGCACAGAGTACGTCATACGTCATCATCATCCACAGCCCGACCTTACCCACTGCTGGGTATAGACCTTTGCTTGTTTCCAGCTCCACGTTCTTGTGCCAGCCTCATCATCATCTGCCTAGCCTTTTCCCAACTATATTGGGGTCGGCTTCCAATCTAACCGGGTGCAGTTGAATATCAGAATTTTACATGAAGCGACTGCCTATCTTACCTCCAC
Organism: Noctua fimbriata; assembly: GCA_905163415.1. Classification (NCBI taxonomy): domain Eukaryota; kingdom Metazoa; phylum Arthropoda; class Insecta; order Lepidoptera; family Noctuidae; genus Noctua; species Noctua fimbriata. The sequence continues at coordinate 14,470,595 of LR990941.1, read as the reverse complement.
AACCCAGTTATTATTGGGTAATACGATACCCCTTGGTAAGACTGTTTGTCCGAATTTTTGGGCCACTGACTACCTAACGACTGTCAATGATCTACAAATGACAGCCGGGACCAATGGCTTAACGTGCTTTCCGAGGCACGGAGGAAAGTCGGTATGTAATGGGCGGTCAGCCATCCACAGACCAACCTAGGCAAGAACAGCTTAACCTAAAGATCGACCCGAGCGGCTGTTATTATTTAGCCACGAGCTCCAGTGCCAGCCTCATCCAGGATATTCCCGTAAAAGCAACAATTTCGTCTGCTCATCTCGCCGCCGGGCGACCAACACTTTGCTTGCCAGTCGTTGGACGCCACTCGGTCACAGCTTTACTCCACCTGCCATCACCGCGCCTTGCTAGGTGTCCTGCCCAGCTCCATTTGAGTTCCATAGACCTACTTAATTTTGCACTTTCAACCTTAGTGAAGTTTCAATTTTCTGGGAATTATTTTTAAAAGTTTTATCAAAAGCAATGACGCAGTCGACTATGCTTGTTTCAAGTTATTATTAATTAGTAGGTACTAAACTACTAATTTAAACCTATTTGTTTTAAAAACCGAGACTGCTTCGTTGGTCTAGTGGTTGCATGCGCGACTGCTGAACAAGGGGTCCTGGGTTTGATTCCCCAGTCGGGCAAAGCGTTATTGGGTTTTTTCATCAGAAATTTCTCAGTAGCAGCCACGGAGCCTGGATCTGTACCCGATTGATGGCAATAGGCTCGACCCTATTACATAGGACTTTAACATAACTGGTGAAATGTGGGTTTACTATTAGGTACACCTCTGCCTAACCTTTCGGGGATTACAGGCGTGATGTTTTGTTATGTTATTTAAAAAAACAATTTTTTATATGAAGACCTGGCCTGGCTTTTGTTACGATACAAAGCCCTACAAATATAACATTCGACTTGAACTTCAACATTAGTTTCACAGTAGGTAATCAACTCACTACCTCCAATAATTATAAACTAATAGACTTAACAAATAACGAATTCTTTGAACTCCATTCATCGATAATTAAGCACAAAAGATTGTAACAGCACTATACAAAGAGCTAGTGATGTGCCGACAAAAGATATCGACACGATGCGTGATTTTAATTTTATAAATAAACGATTTTTAATTGAAACGTCAATCTAGTGATGCGCTTGCTCATTCATTTGTATTTAGTTATTTTTTAATTTGATAGAGAGCTCTTTTGTATTGTTTTTTTCTTTAAAGAATATCTTTCTTTGTCAATGATATTAACAACACAAGTAACAATGGTATCTTGATACAGAAATAATTTGTGGAATATGTATTTAATTGATTTTATATTGATCTTTAATTATAGGTATTCTTTAGGGACCACCTTTGTGAGCTTTATCTAGAAAACTTGCATGGTCATCTTCGCTATTTGAAAGACGAGTAAATCTGTTCGTGTAAATGAACTTTTCAACATAACATCACGCCTGTAATCTCCAAAGGATTAGGCCGAGATGTACCCATTAGTACCACCAAATTTCGCCAGTTATGTTTAAATCCCATGTAATAAGGGGCGAGCCTATTGACATCAACCGCGCACAAATCCAGACTCCGTGGCTGCTACTGAGAAATTCTTGATGGAAAAACCCAATAACACTTTGCCCGACCAGGGAATCGAACCCAGGATCATAAACTCGGCAGTCGTGCTTACGACCACTAGACCAACCAGGCAGTCAGGTAAAATTTTACTTGCACTTTATTACTTTTTCGAAGATATTTTGAATGTCACGAAAAGGTAAAAAAAAAATACAAAAAAATTCAGACTATATATACTTTGGAAGTCGGTTAAAAATGCGACTGCAATGTGGAAAACGTGTTTTAAAGTTGACTGCACACATATCATATCGATACACACATATCGATACCAAAGCTCATGAATATAATATAACAAATAAATAAACAACTCATTTTATCGCGGACATAATGCAATCTCCATATTTGTAAAGGAAAAGCGGTTTCTAGCTCAGAAACAAACAGATACACTGTTATATCTATTTTGTGTACTTTCTCGTTAGTTTTATTCAAACCAAAATCAACTTTGGATTTCTTATTGTAGAGTTGAAATTAGCATAGGTAGGTGGTTAACACTATCTGGGGCCAATGATCATTATTGATAGTGTATAGGCCTTCAAGGTAGAATGCATGGAGTTCTTAGATTGGAAACATACGGGTTTGGTTTGTGTACGAGCTCGCTTGAAACTATAGCAATCATCATCATCTGCCTAGCCTTTTCCCTACTATGTTGTAGTCGGCTAACCTGATGCAAGGAAATAATCAGACTTAATAAACTTATGAATAGGTTTAAAAACTAACAAACACATAAAAGTACTTGAATCTGCCCTGAAATATCTAAGAAATCGTTCGTCAGTTACACTTTATCAAAGGCCGTATGCTTTTATGGCTTTTTCATACGTATATTCCTTCACAAGCGAACAAAGACTGCAGAATTCCACCCACTGCTGGGTCTAAATAGGCCTGTCTTTTCTTGTGTCAATCTGCACGTTCCTGTGCTAGCCCCATCCAGATTTTTCAACCAATGGCAACTATGTCGTCTGCCCATCTCTAATCATCATCTGTTTGTGATATTATGAAAGAAAGTTTAATATTATTTAAGTATTTAATTTACCTTTTAAATGTCTCGTCTGTCAAAACGGAAATCTGTAACAAAATAAATTAAATTATTAGTTTGGATTTTTTCACACATTTAATGAGGTACACAGTTTTACTTCCGAGACGAGCGACGTGTTTTTGGGGTTTTCCATTTAATTCCAGAAATTCCTTAAGGAATTTCTTAGTAGTAGCTCAGTTTGTAATTGTACCCATTTGATGGCAATAGGCGTGATCTTATTATATGGGATCTAAATCTACTACTGCCCCCGTAGCATGACCACGACGGAAGAATACATGATGGCAGAATCGACAAAATGACAGATTGACAGATTGTGTCGACACAATGACAGATTTCTTTGCACTATCTGTCATTTTGTCGTTCTTCTGTCAAAGAAATCCTTGTCTACGGTGGTCATGCTACGGGGGCTGTAGTAGTGCCTCACGAGGAAAAGAGGCGTAATGTTATGTTATAAATAAGTGTGTTGCTAAAAAAATTCACATAGGCATGGTCACTTATAAAACGTCGAGAAAAAGGTGAACAGTTCGGGTTGGTCGTATCCTATGGAGAAGAACCGGCAAGAAACTCCATGGTTACTCTTTTAAAATGATTTGGTTTTACAATGTTATCATGTTACAGCATTAGTACTTAAGTATGGGGAGACAGCGTAGCCCTGACAATAAGTCGTTGTTTACTACACAATAAACGTAACACAAGATAAAAAGTTAACAAGCATCTAGGTATATACAAGGCCTACACTGTTTAGGTGTATACTTGTATTTTTTCTTAGAAAATGTATAGATTTGGGTTTACAGAGTGCAAATAAAAGTCAGCCGATTGGTGACTAAGATTACATAATTATTCCATTCAAACGTATTTAGTAAGTAAGTAGTACTTCCTCCTGAGACTATGATACCATCTGATATGTTCATACCGAATTATTTACATATTGAAACGAGTGTCAAAGATTCCCGTGCTCTGTGAGCTTCAGATCACATAGATAACGAGCCCTAGATATCTAGAAATGACCTAAACACATGTTTGAAGTCTCAGGGACGCTTTTCTCTAGCTGGTACAAAAAAAGAAATATTTTGTACGATTCATGAAAAAAAACCACTGTTTTTAAAAACAGTTATTTAATACTAGATCTATTAACATTTTATCTTACAACTTCGACTGATAAAACATAAATAAAGGTTTAGGTAACATTAAGATACAAAACGAACGTTTTCCGCTGCAGACACGACGGATCAAGTTTATTGGGTAGACCTCACGTAATGCCGTCAGAGCGAGGAATAAGCACGGAGTATTGAGTAAACGGAATGATACTACAACTTACAGAAAACACATAACATCACGCCTATGTTTCCCCGAAGGGTTAGCAAACATAGAATACAATACCCATAATCGTCCTAATTAACAGTCAGACCTTTCGTAACTAGAGAAGACACCGTCAAAGTCACGTCGGCCCCACTTTGGCTCAAGGTAGGTCCGGGACTTCGGAGACTTCACACACACAATCTCATGCACTTCCTGTAAACAGGGTGTGGCATCGTGCAAAGTATTTGAGCACTCCATTTACATACTACTCCGTGGTTGATAGCAACGTATTGCGCTTGCACATATCCGTTTTCATTCAGAGGTGTATCTTTGAAATCTTTGTACATACATACCTACATACTCGTGTTCACTTGGCTGTGTGTGATTGTGTTACAATTTCATTTAAAAATACTTTGGAATCAATGTTTCTGTTATAGCCCATCTGATAATCTATTCGAAAAAAAACCTGTTGGTAGGTTCTATGGTCCACGTCTGTTATCGCGAAGGATGGAGGTTGTACTCTAAAGTACACTTACATTTCCAACAGTCACAGTCTCTTGATATCGGTGCCAGCCTATCAACCGAGAGAAACACAGACTCCTGCAGACGGCTGCTGAGTATTTCTAATGAAAAAAACCCAATAACACTTTGTCCTACCTGGGAATCGAACCTCTCTAGTAGTAGCGCTTCCCACCGTTAGACCAACAAGGCATTCCTATTTCAAACTAACCGAAAAAATACAATATAAAAAATATAATAATCTTACAGTCCCCGTAGCATGACCACCGTAGATAAGGATTTCTTTGACGGAAGAATCGACAAAATACTGCAAAGAAATCTGTCATTGTGTCGACACAATCTGTCATTTTGTCGATTCTCCCGTCAAAGAAATCCTTGTCTACGGGGGCAGGTGGTCCTACAATTTACACAGAATAATTATTACGACGAATGCCTCGTTCGTACTTCTAATCCCTTACATCCTGGTTTATAATACAAGACAGTTGCCCGAGTCTGTCTGTCTGTCACACGGAAGCCCCGAGGTACTTCAAATCGACCGCTACCTATGATTAAGTACCTGATACCAGAAACCAAGAGTTGGTTTTAATAGGGACTGGTCCTTTCTACGACTGGTTTAAGTTATAAACTTATTGTAGGCTTGTGATTTAAAAGGATGTCGGGAATGGAAATGTACAGTAAGGGAAATTGGTCGTTTAGCATCTTGACTTGATTGGTCAACTTCTTGTATCATCATTTGGCCGTAGTCTGAACAATAGACCCTGACTGTACAAGTACACAATTAATAGAACAGTTCACTTATTGACATGCTGAGATAGGAACGCAGGTGGCCTACCTGCTCACATACCTCTTTCAACAATATTGCAACAATAGAACAATACCAGTTGAAGCGCTGTTTAATAAATATCAGCACATAGAATGTCAAATTATTGTCCACTAACAAATGAAGCCTCTGCAATTTAAAAAAGTTGACTCCAGAGGTAGGCGAAGCAGCAGCTATATGAGAGGTGCACAATCTACAGAAAATGGCGGTTAAGACCTGAAGTAGACTTGCACAGACCAGGGGAACATAGCAGAAAAGGGAAGAGGTCTAGGTCGCAGGTACCCAGCAGTGTATAGGACAAGACTGCTACTGACCACCCCGCCATCCGTTTATACCTTGCACCACAATCCAAAAGAATAATGTTTACCCTCAAGAAGTCTGTCTCCAGCTTACAACAGATGACGCTAAAGATATGTCGATGTTTCCGAGCCTATTATATCCCAGCTTTACCGCCAGCTTGATCCCATTACAGTAGGTTCTTGGCAACCGTATTATTACTGAAGTTTATTCAAACGATGGGCTATCGCAGTGTCATTTATGTTCTTAAATTATTCTTCATGAGATTAGTTAAAGTATGGTTTCTGATAGGTATTGGAGTATTGCCTTAGGCTAGGGTCGTTTGTGGTGAGTCATTGCTGTTGTTAGGTCTTTGATTTTGGACCATGTAGTAAGAGGTTCTATCAAAGAAATGTAAACCGTAGAAGTACTTTTGGTGTTACTTCTCTATCTCTGTCACTAAATACGGAACCCTCTTACACAATGACGTCCAAATTTCTAGAGTTCGCACAAACCATTTCTTCGGAGTTTCGTATTTGTGCTACGACCGATTGACATGAGGTTTCTAAGAAATTGTGGATTTTACTTCATCTTCAGGAATGGAGTCCACCAAAGCGGAGAACAACAACAAAGTTTCGACCAATCATAGAAGAGACTAGACTCTCATTGGTTGAAATTTACATCACGTAAATTTCAACCAATGAGAATGGCCGCTCCACTCCTCTCCACTTTGGTGAAGTCCGGGATCGCTGGTAAAATGTCACTTTGTCTAGCCTTCAGATCTTTAATAGCATTACCAACCCCTTCGAAACATACTTTCACTATCAACCCATCAGAATCTTTCCAACGATTTCATACCAATAACAATATTCCTCCAGAACAGCTCATTCAGTCTTCAATCCTCAGTATCTGTCATCATAGCGTATCGCGACCGTGGATCGTGATTTAAGACTTAGATCTGAATGCGTCACGTACTTGTGACATTACTGTCGTATGACAGGCAGATGGTGGTGTGTTAAGTTTGATCAAGACTGGTCTACGGAGAAAAAGAAAAAGGAGCCAAGGCTCTTGGTCGGACAAAAACATAACCACTTTAATGTGGATTTCACGTCATATTTTGTTTTTTCTTAGCCTTCACTGCTGGATAAGGGTTTCTTCTGTAGTACGTGTTAGCTTAGCTTATCCAACTGGTATGAGCCTCTCTGCAAAGATTGTTGCTCCATCTGGCCTCATGGCTTCTAACCTACGTTTGGCAATTCGGTTTCGCGGTCTTCACTCAAAACCATGTTTAGCCCAACAGTTTCGTTCTTACGGATAATGTATTCCAGTTAGATGGATCGACGATCTAAAAATGTGGCTGGAATAGACTTGATGCGGAAGGTCAGGGGTTGTGGCGCAAAGCTGTGGAGAGGCTTGTCCAACAGTGGGCTGGTAGGCTAATTCGTTGGATTGAACCCATTATTTGGAACTAATCCCTCTCAGAGACTCCAAGCATAGCTCGAACAGCTCACTGAGCGATCATATTTGGCAGCGTCACGCACCGTTGTACTTCTGCACCGTTCTTGTACCAAAGCCTTTCAGAGGTACATGTCACGTCTAAATGACACGGCGATGGTGATCTCATTGCGTTTTTGCACGACTCACCTGCGCAAGAGCACTCGTTCACATAGCGTCATAAATCTCAAGGAGCACAAGTGAAATTGGATGCTATGAGAACACGTTTAAAGGTGACTATCGTTTGTTAGGAAGGGTGTGGTTAAAAAACGTAGTTGTATATTGAATTTTATGTATGTGGGAATTTTACGCCATCATATTTATGTCGTGTTTTTCTTATGATCGGTTTAACAAGAATCCTAACTATGATGTCTCATCCGTCGGTACATCTGCTGTTAGTATTTATTATGTTATTAATATTTATATTGCGCTACATTACGCCATGGGGCAGACAGATCGAGAGTTGCGGTACTTTTATATCTTAGAATAGTCTTCGCTTTGTGGGTCTCGTTGGGACAACTTTATTTTTATTGCAATAAAAAAGGAGCACCATCTTATGTATTTTTCAAACTTATATTAATCTGAGATCAACGCTCATTCATTCTCGCATTATAAACCTAATTAGTATTTAGGTAAAGTCATATTATAGTTGTTGTCGTATCTATTTGAAAAAATCTTTTAGACCATTTTGCAAATGGTTGGCAATAGAATTCAATCGTTTTCTTGATCTATATTTTTTGCCTTCTTCAGTGGGAGTAAATAATTTAAAACTTCCGCTTTAAATGTCCATTGACTAAATGACTACCTACTGAGATGAAGATTATAGATATAAAGAGATAACTATCGAATTGTTAACGTTTTTTATATGAACCGTTGTGATTGTCCGTGGGAAACATTATCAATGGAGTTTTTGGATTCATTCAAGGGTTAAGACGAAGATTAGGACTGTTATCATTATTTATCCAGCTGAAGAGCAGCTGAGCTGGTTTATGCAGCTGACTTCATTCACTGCTGGACCAAGGGTCAACGGTTCATCTTCTAAAAGTCCTACTTTAATTATGTCTTAATAAAAACGTAAAGCGAAATTCACACTTCAAACGCATTTTTGTCTCCAGCTTCTGGCCGAACGATACTTTTAACCAGCTAAGATGTGGCCTCTACATTACTAGCCAGCTGTGGGAAGAACAACACCCACCACCACATGACTTCGGTTACCCGGGTAGGCTTCTGCAGAAGCAACCGAAATAGAGGATTCTAGACTCGTGCAGCACATTATGTGAAGGCGGTACTGTTCAGAACATGACCCTTATAGGAATTTCCCAAGAGTCCATACTGTACATATGCACTTTTGACAACCAGCTGCTGGGCCCTACTGATCTGAAAAGTATCATCATTCTCAAGAGAATGATGATAAGGCCTTATCCGAATTCATTTGGGGTCGGCACAGCATGTCTTCTTTTTCCATACTATTACTCGTCATCTCATCGGACACCTCCTTTCTTGCCATATCATCATTTACAGAATCCAATCATCGTTTCTTTAGTCTTCCTCTACTTTTACATCCACATTCATACTCAAAACTTTCCTCACAACATTTTCCTAATTCCTCCGCATCATATGTCCATACCACGACAACCGATTACCACACAACTTTTCAGCCAACGGCGCCACTTTGATCTGAAAAGTACAATCGTCTTGAAAAGAAGATCAAGAATCCCAGCTGGTGCAATGTTTCAGTCTACGCCTTCCGTGAAACCGTTACAAGTTCTTTTATATTTTACGCCATTGATAGCCAAGCCACGATCCCGTAACGTAATGTCTCAAGTGCGAGGCATTTAATACTAGAACAGCGCAGATATCTAGTTTCGAGCTCGTGTTGTAATCAATACAGGCGCCACGGCTGTGCGTCTAGAGTTGCGCCTGTGACCGCATCCTTTGTACTTCCGTTTACGAGGATATAATGTTGATGGTCTTGGTCGAGTGGTTCCTTCTGAAGGGTAGGTATACTAGATACGATTGTAAGGACGGTATGGTAAACTGCACTGCTAAGCATATACAACTTTTACCAAGGTTAGAAATTTAAAAAAACATAACATAATCAACATCACCTAGCCCTACACTTTTACCAAATATGCGGGGGTCGGTTTCCAGTCTAACCGGCTGCAGCTGAATATTCGTATTTTTCATAAAGCGACTATCTGTATCCCCACAACCCAGTTAATACTAGGTTATACAATAACCTTGGTACGAATGGTTGTCAGATGTACAATTGACAGTCGGGACCAATGGCTTAACTTGCTTTCCGAGGCACGGAGGAAAATCGGTATGTAATGGGTGGTCGCCTACTATTTAAAAGCAGTGGGCCAGCTACCCCGTTTATCGCAAGACTCTGAGACAGCTAGATGTGGTCTATCTAGACCGAGGAGAAGATGGAGGGTGCCTCCATGTTAAGTAAGCCGTATAAGGCGAGAAGAAGAACAAAATCGAGAGAAGTGAATTGTCAAAATGTAGCATCGGGAATGTGAGTGTGTTCCGCAACCAACGGTGGACAAATTGATGGCTGAACTTTATGGTAGAGATAACATAACATCACACCTGTAATCCCCGAAGGGTTAGGCAAAGGTGTATCTAAAAATCCACCCACATTTCGCCTGTTATGTAATAGGGGACAAGCCAATTGCCATCAACCGGGCTCAAATCCAGACTCCGTAGGTACTGAGAAGAGCCAATAAAACTTTTCCCGACCCTGGAATCGTACCCGACACGAGGTAGTTACGAAAGAGATGATGGCTGTAAAATATTTACTCAACATGTTTACAATCAAGTAACTTATACGGCCGAGGTAGGAAGTACATGCCCAGGGTGTCATCAGTCGTTCGTTTCCGTAATTTGATTAACACCTACCGAGACTGGCCAGGGTGCTTACGTAATACCAGTAACGTAGTCGATAAACATAGCTATGTGAAGGTTGGGCACACATTTTTGATTTAAAAACTACTAACATCCATTTAGAATATCTGATCTTCCGAAGACAAATTCTATTCGCAAAAACGGCGTAGGAAAACAACGTGTGGAAACTGGAATATCACGAAGGTGTACACTAACATATCGCCAGCTGTGTTAAAGTCCCATATAGTAGGAGGGCAGCCTGTTGCTACCAGCCGGGCACAGGTCCAGACTGAGAGGCTGCTACCGAAAAATTCCTGATGGGAAAACCCAATAACACTTTGCCCGACCCGGGAATCGAACCCAGGTCTTCTTTGTCAGCAGTCGACCAACTACTAGACCACGAGTTGAAGAACCTCACTGAACCCGTGTGGTAGATTACGTCCTACTCCCTCTCACAGACAGGAGTCCTGAGTCCCAACTGTGGGAATATTGCAGGCTGATTATGCTATGAGAAATGGTCGCCCATCCAGGTACACCATTCTCTTTTAATTCGTGAAAAAGACTACATCCTGTGTGCATACAGCTTGATTTAAAAAAAATGGCAATATAATGACAACAGGTACCATGATTACAATCAAGCGCCAGGGTAGCCCGCGATAGTCATTCAATGGAATAAAATGAACTTAGGGGGTTGTTTAGATGATTTTAATGATTATAATTCTGTAAATACATTCATGTTACGGTCGCGAATCATATTTTGTTCAACATACAGTCAGACACTGACCTGCAAATTGTATAAAACTTAAGGGCATTACATGGCTCAAATCCCAAAAACAGCGTATGTTAAAAGAAATTTGTTGATGAATCCCTTCGTGCGTTTTCCGTGTAAAAAAAGTATGTTATAGTTAAGTTCATCACAAATAAATTGTATTGTTTAAAATTTTAATAAACCTTCTCAATTTTTTTTGGTTAATCGTAGAAAATAGGTCCTTTTTCAACCTTAATTGTAAATTATCTCTGTAACGGCTGAATAGATCGGCATGAATTTTATAACAACAAATACGTAATGATATACTTAACAATCTGTATTGTTTTTTTTTCTGTTATTTCTTTTAATATTTTTAAATAATAAATAAAAACCGAAATTTTGCGAAATGTGCGGGGTAAGTCAACAAAAACCAGTACAGGGATCAAATCATCAAGGTCATCGAGCAATGTAATGCCCTTAAGAAAATGTTAATTTCGCGGGCTACTTTAGCGCACCCTCCTTTACGAACGAATTCTTTTTATTACCTTCTGAATTTGGTTGAACTCAGAATATTTGTCCTTGTTCCTCCATTCCCTTAACGAAAAAAAAGTCAAAAAGTCAGCTGACAAAATCAGCTACCTCTAAATAAGCTAATAACAATTCAACATCACTAGCTACCAAATGACGATCTCTTGTCTATTACCAAACAACCGCTTAGGGTCATCGAGCCAACTATAATTGCTGACAGCATTTCGCTACCAAGTACCATAACGCACCGACTTGCCTAAACAGAACCTCTACTTTATCTACCGAGTCATAAAGTCGATAATCGTGTGGCAAAAGTCAAAGTGGTTGGTAGTTTAAGGTTGTTTTTCGGAGATGGCATTGACACCATACGTGATGGTTGGTACGTGGTCTGGTTATTGGTTTCTGTGTGTTATATTCGGCCCTTGGGCTTGGCTTGGCAGGTTCAGCTGTTTATGCAACTGTGGATTGTTTTAGAATGTATTTTGGGAATGGTAATAAGGTGGTGTTAGCATTGTCATGTCTGCAGTACTGTAGAACCTAGTGTTATTCCAATCTAGCGTAGTTAAGTTTTAACTAGCAGAGCTCTATTATAACCCTTCCGAAAACCTAGTGATATTGTGAGTGTGTTTAGCCGTGACTTTGTATCGAGTTCCAGTAGTGCGCGTAGTAAAAGACTAAGGAAGCCGGTAGACAGATTAGTCTGTATACTCCTGTCATCCCGCGATCAAGGCGCTTGCAACAGCGTCGAAATATCGGGAGCACGAATCACGGAAGATGTCCCTTAAGTGACAGTGTAAGTTCAGCAGAGCTCTTTCAGAAGGTGCCCTTCTTCACATGCACGGGGGGCACTGTAAGAGAAAGCAGATACTACCACCAAGCAAATTTTTTCCAGAAAGCAGCGTTGCAAAGTTCCGGTTGCAATGGGCATGAGTGCCGGCGTTATTTGAGGCACGTGTATGTGACAGTTCAGCTTTGGTATTATTATAGTGGCGATGACTTTCTTCTCAACAGCCATCGGCTTTTTTATCATTCATTATACAGAGTGGAAGAGACATTGACGCACAAACGATTACCACGTATTATATTATATAATTAAAAAAATAAAACAGCTGTTTCCTATAATAGTGCAAAATGTATGGGAACAGCAGATTTTTTAAAATTCCCGATGAAAAATTTATGTTACTCTGAGTAAAATGTCGAAACAAGGAAACTTCAGTTTTTGTAAATGCATAAGTAGCGAATAAAATTACCAATGGCGGATGACGATTTGTTTATTACAGTGATTATTGTTTAATATCGCGAATATTTATAATTGTATTTTTAATTGATTTTCACTTAATTTGCAATGGCCGGTATTTAGCTACAAGTGTGTTAAATAAAATCGTGTGTGAATTTATGCGGTTTTAAATGCACATTAATTTGGTTGTATAATGTAAAAATTAGGAATAGCATGACTTATGATTGAAGGCTGAAATAATTTGTTATTCAAATGTCATATTTATGTAATTTTAATTTGTTGGCGTATTTTAGTCGATTTTAAGGTGTTATAACTCGTGTGTAAAGTTCGCTTCAAATGTCACTAAAGTGATCGCACATAATACAATGGCGAAATCATTTTTTTTTAAAGAAGGTTATTGCGACTTCACACCTTTATGAAGTTCAAAAGTGATTCACAAACTGATCTCCACACCCGCAACTTTTAAAATCTTAGATTTTTCATGATCGAAGTTTTCATTAGAGTTATGCATCTCGTAACTTTCCAAATTGAATGTCATTCACGGTTATATCTAGTGGACATTAGATTAGAAAAAAAAAAAAACCGAACGGACCATTCGTCTTTTCAATTTCAAATCGAGAATCGTTTAAGACCTGCCATATTTATTAATGATATTTCAATCGATCGGACCGGTCAACTCATAGTCATAACCGAGAATATTCAATGATTTCCTTATGTATCACGTCCGTACTTTCCTTTTCAATTACAAATTCACTTTCTTTCCTATTATTGTGACAAGCGGTTATGTTCCATGAACGATTTATTTTTTGTTAACAAATTGTGCGTTCAGATATTTTAATGATTAAACAGATATGATACGTGTTTTGGAACACAACACAGCGAAAGTTCAAAAGTGACAGTTCGATTTGCAAAAAAATGGCGTGTGTTTTCTCTTTGTATTTTGGCGCGTAAATATGGTGCTTCGTCATAAATTGAGTTTATTTCATAAGTATAAATCGTCATCACAAATATTTCAGCTTCTCCACGTTCTCCAGTTTTACTGTTAGTTTTTTCAATTTATCTTATTATTCAGTCTTGAAACGTAAAACCAACAACCATCACTAGGCAGAATGATAGTTGTTACTTTGGCCCACAAGCAAGCATAAATTCTTAAAGTAGGTCTATGGTACTAAAACCATGAAAACATACAAACAAGATTCTCACGCCTAGCAAGTAATTTATTTACAGAATTAAATTCTAACGGGCATGTATCTAGGATGAAATTATTATTAATGTGAAACAGACAGACGTCTGTTTCCAGTTAGTAAGCTGAAATGGTGTTTGTAAATTAAAGTTAAAACTACTATTTGAGTTAACTCGAGAAATGTTTGAAATTATGACGGCTTGCATAAATAGAGATGTGCCGGATAAACCCAATGTTAGGACGTATGTAATAGGTATTTGGGTCGGCACTGCTTATAAAAAAAGTTGAAATTGAAGTTAGACTTTGTCTATGAGCTTTATATTTTTTACCATCTTATAGTAAGGTAAGTGGTGCGTTCCATAATTTATAAAGCTATAAAATCTCATGTGCGGAAACCTAAAACACTGAAAGATAGCAATGCTGCGAGCACTATGTATAAAAACATTGTTTTAGTTTTGGCAAGACCAAACTGTTGTATCTACAACAGAATAAACTGTTTTGACTTTCACGCACTGTTTGTCCTCAGGTTTGTAGAAACGAATAAACACATCAAACGACAACACGCATCCATGACCTACTTAACAAAGGTATTTGCAAATAAAGGCAATAAGGTAGTAACTACCGGTCATACAGAGGTCCCTTCCACTCTGTATGACCAGTTCATCATTCTGATCAACAGAGAAATTTTTCATCGGTAATTTAAAAACAAACATCGTGAGGAAACCGGCATGTCGTAGAACCAAAAATTCGAAGACATGTGAGATCTACCAACTCGCACTGGGCCCGCGTGGTGGATTATAGCCCATTCCCTCTCATAGAGAGGGGGCCTGTGTCCCAGCAGTGGGAACATTATAGGCTGATTACGCTTATAATTTAAAAACAATCAGCCAGTTCGGAATGATGTCCTGAATACGCAGTAGGTAAGCGTTTGTGCGTCGGTGTTTCTTCAACCCTGTGCATGGGCATGAGAAGATGAAGTGAAGATAATTTTCAGTACTTATGGCTTTAAAAGTAGGAGAACTGGAGAAGGCAAAAGAAACGATGGATAGACTGTGTGAAAGATGATATGTATAGAAAGGGGTTGACTAACGATTAACAGAGAAGTATGGCAGAAGAAGACAAATGCTGCACCGATCCCAAAACAATGCTTTATGGGTAGGAGACTGATGAAATGCATAAATCAACATTTGAAAAAGATTTCGGGAGTAAGACTGAAATTGGTCACAGGATTCTTTCATTAGAAATATTAGAATCAGTCTCTGTAAACGCTAATGAAAGGAAACAGGAACATAGGACGAGGATGCTGAACTAAGAATTAGAAGGATCTACGAGATGCAGCGAGATATTAAAATGCTTGCTCACAGTTAAACGGCATATTATAAAAACATAAAAACAGTAGATTACGTGACTTCCTGATTCATTAGAGATGCCGCATCCAACTGTCGAGTATTCTAGGGTACCGTTTGTATGATAAAAAACAGAAATATCTTACAAAACGTCATAAGGAAATGCTTATCTATGCAATTTTCAACTTTTCTTAATTAGCCGTCATAATTGGTCTGCTAGCTGTGTATGAGTGTGTTACTCTGGATGATAATCCTACTAATTATTCAGGATGAAAGCTGGAAAAAGTGACAATCTGTCAACGATAGTGGAAGGGCATCCCATAGGGTTTCTCTTCAAGCATATTTAGCACGAAAACTTGTTAGCTGGGTAGGGCGTGATGAGAAAACGACGAAAATATATTAGTTTCAGCTATGTACCCTGGGGGAAGTGGTCCACTAAAGTAACGGGTTGTTCAGCGATGTTGATTTTCATCTCATCGCGAGGTCTGACACAGTCAAATCTGGCGAAGATAATGAAACAACGAAATGGTGAAGATACTGATAAATAATGAATGGCTTTTAGTAATGGTTACTTGACCACTATCCTCTTTTGTCCATAAACAAGTATATGACGTAATAAGCCGGTATCTGCGACATTAACGTAAGGCGTCGCAGTTTGCACTGCGCAGATAAACGCACTGCGCAGTGTAGTGTGCACGACGTACAACAGTGCAACTTTGAGCTAAGTGATAGAAATGCGGTAACTTGACGAAATTGATGGCAAATGGGTTACATCGGAGTTCGCCAGAGATAGAAACTAGAACACTAGAACTAGAGGTACCGACTTAGGTGGCAGAGTAAGCAAGGTGAAGTCCTGTGGGCTGGCGACATTTGTCAAGGGATCTATGGCCGATGGAGGAAACGAGGCCTAGAGTGGAGACCGCATTCCGGCAAGCGTAGAGTGTGTCGTTCGCAACTTAGGGGGGTGACGATCTTAAAAGAGTGGCTGAACCACCCAGATACAAAAGGTTGAGGTTAGGGTGTTGTGGCATATCTTGGGAGAGGAGTACGATCAGCAGTGTACTGTGATAGGCTAAATTAATTGATTTGATTGTCTAGACGAAGCTGGAAAGTCTCAATATGTGCCTGCAATTACGCCGACACCTATTGTTTCTTGCATTCACTATTATACTCGTATCTAAAATCATTTTGATAAATATTCTTCCCTTGTGTTACAGCCCATAAAATACTGCACCATTAATCGCCGTATGCGCAACAAAATGCATAATATTAGCACTCCATTCCTTTTATGTATTGTTTCGCACTTTCTCTCACCGAACTGTTGACTCGTTTCATTCTTATACACCATTACACCGATAATTTTCTTGCGTTTTGTAACAATAACATCGATGCTATCGGGACCTGCTAACTGAGGCGTTTCTCATGCGTGGTTCTTTGCACTTTTTGCTGTTTTAGGTGTCAGCAGAACTTCAGATTGAGGATTGAGGAGACTTTTTTCGTTTCAGACTTTCATAAGGGTTGAACCACATCAGCGGGAATGCTTTCGCACATGGCAAAACTGCAATTCCGTGCTACTAGATGAGGTTCAACTCTAAGAAGGCAGTGACGCGATGACCTACCTTCATGCCATCATCGGACTCAGATACAAATTCTCAACATTATCAAACATGGGCTGCACAAGCGGGCCTGGTGAGAGACACTTACTATCAGCAATAACGATCATGGACAAGTCAAAAACGTATTGGATGACATAAGATACCGAAAAGCTCACGTCAATCTTGATGAAGGTCGGGACATAATAATATATAAAGATGCGGAACTCTTTAAAAACGATAACCACTTGTCTAGGCCCTGGGGTTTCTGCAAGCAAGGCTATCAATATAATTTGTGGTCAAATATCATGTTAAATAACTGTACCCAATTGCACAACAGTGACTAATATAAGCGAGACTGATCGCGATACCAAAAACTAGTGGCAGGCTCATTCATAAATGAGTTAAGAGCTGGATGAGGTAATGTGTCAAAGAAAATTCTTTCAAAGCTACAATATTTTCCTACAGAATAACGGCAAACGCATCACACACTACAAGGCTGTACGATGTTCCCACACAATAATTAGTCAAATTACATAATAATTACGTAACAAGCACAAATACAGACAAACATACGAACAAATTACATACATTTTTCAACGACACGTAAGTCAAGTGACATACGTCACTTTGTGTCTGAACAATAGGGTTACGAGAAACGGTGCTGGCGCAAACGTACGATTGAATGAATGAAAGGAATGGAAAAAGAGTGAATGAATGGTTGTGGATTTTGACGTGATGTGTAAAGGGCTTGCAGGTTTCCTTGTGTTGGTGATGCAACGTTTGGAGTCGAGTGATTAGCCATGTTCAGGCAAAATACAGGGGGTACTTTTTAGACTGAACAACTAAATAATTGAGACTCACTGGTGGAGTTTTGTCTCGATATATACCTACAACCTGGAAGAGTGGAAATCTTCAAGTCTAATATTATTTACCTTAGATTCATTCATGAATGCGCTGACATAGAACACAGAGCCGAAGTGTGGAAACATGCAATTTTGCACAAGACTTCCATTTAAAACGAGAGCAGGCAAAAGGCAGAATTAAAAAAAAAATCATGACCTGATGGGGTTTGTTTGTATGTGAGTTCTTAATTTTTGCCGAGGCGAAATCCCATCAGGTGTGCTCATTAAATAAATAAATTTTTTTTTGGTAATGGCAACTCGCAGTTTTCAGCCTATGAGGCTGGCTTCTGCTTAACCGGACTATCCTGTGGATGCCTTGCGTGTAAGGCCTCCAGCCAAGGGCATACAAATTATAAACTAAGCGACCGTAACCGGGTTTGAGCCATTTGGCGACGGAACCCTAAAAACCTCGTTCATTTCTTGTTTCGGTTGTACCTACCTATTGTCTCGACTCGTCACATTAAAGCCGTCATGTTCGGTAATGGTCCCTGCATGGACACATGGCCGTGGTCGTGTACACAATGGTCAACACTTTCACTGATGTCTGTGTGTTTAACGTGTACAGTCGACGTGTTAAGTTTTGAGGATTTATTTTTACCTATGTTCTGTTTATTAAATGATTTAGAAAATAAAAGCATCTTCATTTATATATACGATAAATTGAAGGTAGGAGATTTGTTCAATTAAAATGTAAATCTTAGTTCTTGTAAGTTTTGCCAACATTTTCAATACTATCCTACGGACTATCCTGTGGGTGCCTTTACACTTAGCAGTGGGGACATTATGGCTGATCATACAAAAAAAAAAAGGACATGAAAAGATCTACCGATGCCACGAAACCACATGAACGTAGGTAGATATAATGTGTATACAAATTATTAATCGTGATTAATTCATGAAAACAACACACTTTTTTTAAATATACTAAAACATTTAGTCAAACGGATACTGGCCCAATTCCCTAACATTTAAACACATTTCTAAATCAGTGCCGTGCTAGTAATATGTCACTATAATCGCCTAATCCTGCACTTAGCGATTATTTGCAATAGATTACGCGGAGTTATGCAAAGCTCCGCCTAACTGGTATAAACCTTATGAGAGATGTCCATAAAAGGAGGTACTGTCTCATAGATAAGTTGTTGTATTGAAATGCTATTTTAAAACCCTAATGTCATAACGGCGACAGATAAATGCCATGTGCCATAATATTTCAACTCTCGTCGTTAAAAATCCAACAGATTGTTTTTATTCAGGAATTAATTGCAATAAACGTATTGAGTATTGAGTATTGAGTAATTTAGGTCGCATAATGCTATCAATAAGCGACCCACATTACTTATTTGGGAACATGATGTCAATGTCCATTTTAACTATTTAAAATGGACATTGGCATCATGTTCCCAAACAGGTATCCAGATAAATTGAATACAGGGTGTAAACGGACCCCTTCACAAAGCCGTCAACCAAGAATTCTGTACATGAAATTAAGTAACTCTACGCAAAAATTATTGCTGAGAAACGACTTCTTTTTTTGGGCAGAAAAAGCACGTTTTGGTTGGACTCAATGTAACGCACTCAAAACATTGTGCTGATTGATGCATTGCATAGAACGGGGGTCGTGGAGGTATTTAACGTAAAGTTACAACATTAAAAACTATTATTTGAAAAAAACTTGTGAAAAAGTTGAAACTTTGACTCCCAATATCTCCATAACTAGATGGTTCCCAGGTATGGTGTAGAACAAAAAAAAATATCGTAATGACGAGGAGAACAAGAGCCTTTCGGCTTCGTTAAGGGTACTTCTGTACTTTTTATATTCACTGGTTTCGTTTTTGTAATTGAGGCAAGTGAGCTAGAAACATAACATCATAACATCACGCCTGTAATCCCCGAAGGGTTAGGCAGAGGTGTACTTAATAGCACACCCACATTTCGCCAGTTATGTTTAAGTCCTATGTAAAAGAGGGCGAGCCTATTGCCATCAACCGGGCACAAATCCAGACTCCGTGGCTGCTACTGAGAAATTCCTGATGGAAAATCTAATAACACTTTGCCCGAGCCGGGAATCGAACTCAGGACCATGAGCCAGAAAGTAAAGATTAAATACTTTCTCTCTTCCTTATGATACTTATTAAAAGATAAAGTTTCTGAAACCAAAAGTAGATACAACAAAAAGTCTCGTTATACAACATGTCTGCCTACCTTCTTTATTTGGAAGGTTGTAAATGACATCATGCCGTCTCTTGTCTGTCTGACATTATGACTTATATTTATGTATATCCACAAACCGGGTCCACACGAGACACTCTTGTTTTTTCGAGTGTCTGATGGTTTTGTATTTAAATCATCGTTATTTTTATGAAACCCCACCTAGATTTGTTGTTTGATAATCAAATGTGTATTAATTAATAGTAAAGAAATCTGATAAAGTGATAATTATGATCACAACAAATAACTTATACTATAATTGGCTTATTCTGGTAATTAAATAAAACTATTACCATAAGTCAGGAAGCTTGATTGCTGAGACTATGGACTCAAATTGACCGTAAATTAAAATCAACTATCGTTCTTTTATGAGTCATACTTATCACGGCATTCTGTAAAAAAAATACCCTCCTTTTCTTTTTTAGAGTCAGTTAAAACAATTTGCTAGCACTTTTCCTCTCGACGGTACACAGACAATCTCGCTCGCAACATGTAGTCTACTTTCGATTTTCAAACTACAACCTCGCGATACCATATCGCATTACCATAACTACTAGGGTTTGCGTTTAGGGTTACATTATAGGGTACTGTGTGGGCGAACGCGCGATTTTGTGTTACGATTCGAATTTGTAATTAGGGTATAGCGAGGTTTTCATTGGGGGATTTTGATCAAAGAATGCTGTTTGACTTTGTTTCAATCTAAAATCTATAATTATGTTAGTTTATGGTCTCGATTCGGTTCTGGTCAAGAAATTAATAGAAGCAGTTTGGAGTTTGATTACTTTGGAACTTTATTCCGATAAATGTCAATAGCCAGGGCCGTATAGCTGGTGAAAGATGATGTCATACTTCTGCGATCCATCAACATCATTCTCCTGCCCTTCATCATTTGCCTAACCTTTCTTAAACTATATTGGAGGTAATACCAGTATTTTACATGAAGCGACATCTGACCTTCACAAATCAGTTAGTACTGGATAATACGATACTCCTTGGTAAGACTGGTTGTCAGACTTTCGGGCCACTGACTGCCTGTAACGATTGTCAAAAGATCTACAAATGTCAGCCGGGACTAACGGCTGAACCTGCAATGCAATATGTAATGGGTGGTCTGGTCACACATCCACGGAATAACCTATGCAAGCACGGCTTAACCTTGGGATCGATCCGAACGGCTGTTATTATTGAGCCACGAGCTCCTCCTCTCCTGCTCTTATCCCAATTTATTTGTGGTCGGAACAGCATGTCTTCTTCTTCCATACTTCTCTATTAATCACCATCACGATGATCATCTCTATTCTAGCCATATCATCTTTCATACAGTTCATCCAAAGATTTTTTTGTGTTCCGCAACACTTATAGCCTACACATTAATACTCAAAAGTTTCCTAACAACATATCCCTCATTGTCCATGCCACACTTCTGCCACCCCGTTTCAATTTAAAAAAAAGATGCTAACTCAAGCAGATGTAAAAATAGAGATACTAGTTGCTAAGGTAGGCCTTGGTTATGTAATATAATTAAATCAATCTGACATGTGAACTAACCGGTTTAAAATCTCCATCAAATGACACCCAATCTTATTTAAATGCTAATCTTTAAATGAATAAAATCAGCTGTTTTGACTTGACGTCGCATTCACAGATTTATTGACGCTAATGGAACTATTAGCTGGCCATTGCCTTTAGCTATAATTATTTCGTAAAGAACTAAAAAAAAAAATCAGTTTGCGAACTAAACCGATAGGAGTTTGATTTCTGTAGCCTTATCTACATGTATTGTGTTATAGATTTTTTTGTAAGTTACCAGCGTCCCACAGCTGGGTAAAACCCTCCCTATCTCCATCCAAACCTCTCTAACTTGTGGGAGCTCTGTCCGGCCATGATTACCCGGCCCCCCCAGATTTTCGCTTGCATCGAATGATATTCATCACAACTGCAACACCATAAAATAAAAACTAATCTACGCAAATGATTTTTCCTAATTCCCACAGCAGGAAAAGAGTGTTGTCTTAGTAACAGTTTCTCAACGTGCGTGGAAAACCCAGGTATTTTCCTGTGAACACTGCGACACCGGCGCCGGCGCAACAACGCGTTAATAGTCTTGTGAAAGGCGGCTGATCTGCGTTGAGTACTCTAGTTTTATTGGCAAGGCAATTATTGTGTAATACTGTACGTTATGGAGATGATATTGTGTGGTATTATGATGTATGATAAAGAATATTTGAGATGATCTGTGTTTACTTTCTAATGGCCTATCGTAATCCATAATGTTATATATGAGAAAGTAGCCCTGTTTGTTGATCGGATTTTGGTAACATTTTGCACACAAATGTATGTACAATGATCTGGTTTCGATCATAGGGCAATACGTTCCCGTTTGATAATTTCTGCTCTTTATGCAGGCAAAGCAGCGGGAAACTAGTAGCATATATATCAGATACAGTGTTGATGGTGTGCTAGGTTTTTACGCCTAAATTCATCATACTACCCACATTTTGCTAGATGATATCCTTGGTATCAAACTACATGTATCATATAATATCTGCGAGACGGAACGGGGTATAGATGTTAGATGTGTTGTAATTGGGACATCAGAATCAGATAGGTGTTGACATTATAATATAGTTTAATCTCAGAGAGCTATCTAGAATTTAAACTGGAGTTATATGTTCAGACCGCAAGTTAAGTACTTACGTACGGTGTAAGAAAATGTCGTGAAGTAATCTGAATTAATGGTTTGAAATTGCCAATACGCATTGCGCTGCGAGTAAGCGATGTGATTAATGCCCGTTCTTTCAACATAGGAAAGGTATTGCTTAATGCATGGGGTAAGTCATGACTAATATGTATATTATAAAGGATGTAAATAGACCCACCCTTAACGAAGGCGAAAGGTGTGTATTTTAGGCTAAGGTATTTTTTTTGCGATCATTTTTATGTTCTAGACCATACCTGGGAACCTTCTAGTTACGGAGATATTGGGGGTCAAAGTTCCAACTTTATCAAAGTTTTTTTTTAAATACATGTTGTTAATATAAGATTTTTACTTTAAACACCTCCACGACCTCCGTACTATTCAATCCATCCATCAGCCAATGCTTTAAGTGCGTTGCAGCGAGTCCTACCGTAAAACTTGATTTTTCACTCCAAAAAAAAAGTTTTTTTCTAGTAATAATTTTTGCGTAAAGTTACTTAGTTTGATGTACAGAATGCTTGGTTGACGGCTTCGTGAAGGGTCTGTTTACACCCTGTATAGACTCATTTCTTTTTCCCATGTCGGGCGGCAGAAGCAACAGAACGCCCCCCTATTATGATCCTAACATACTTCTTCTGCTTTTTCCTTTTAATATGATTCTGATTTCCAAAAAGCGCCGTAACTTGTAGTGTTAGAAACTAAAGTTTAATGTCACTGGGCTGGCCATGTTTTTTGAAGGACCTATGGCCATAGGAGGAGACGAGTCCAAGAGTGGGGACCAAGTATTAGCAACAGTGGCATGGCAACCCCCAGCTAGATGGACAGTATCTGGGTCAGACTGGATACGGAGGTTAGGGTAACGAGTGCTGCGTTTCTGACGACCTCAAAACATGCCAGAGACAGACTGGATGCAGAGGACATGGTTTTCCGCAGTTTGGGAGAGGCATATGTCTAATAGTGTATCTAAGGCTATAGGCTGAGTTGATTGAGGTAACCCATCTGACTCACTCCTCACTGGGATGAGGCCCGCAGGTCAAGCGGGTATCAGTCCAGGGCAGCGGAAGTCGCAGTAGATCCTGCTGTTCCCCGACGCAAGTATACGAGGGAACATCGAGGTGCTAGTCAGTACGAGTCTGACAGACACATCCGGTCTCTCCAGGGCGGAGGGTATCCATTGAGGCTTTTCACTTTGAGAAAAAAAAGGCAACCTATCTGAAGGCCTTTTTTTATAAGTACTACGTACAAGTATTTATACTTGTACGTAGTACTTATAGTATATATACTTATAGTAGTAGTAAGTATTTAAGTACTTATACTTGTACTACGTACAAGTATAAGTACTTAAATAGTTCTACGTTTGGCCGCACCTTGCCTGATGTGAAGCGATGATGCGGCCTAGGATGGAGCATGCTTGCTTAGAAGAAACCGATTCACTCGACTTTTGCATAGATCTAGATTATAAGTAAATCTACTATCCATGTAGTATTTCAGATAGGATGATGACCAACAGTCGATTGCTACAGGCCGATTTGATTAAGGTCCCCCATTTAGTCCTTCCATTTGATGCTTTTACAGCGATGTTCTTCGTAGTCGAGTTTATTTTTTCCCTATCGTGTCGTCATAGAATCATGCTGCTAAAACTAGGTCGGATCCGTGACAGGGACGGTTCTGCAGTACGGCCATCTTACTTTCATCGGATGACCTCACGATGTGACCCCAGGCTAGGGTACTAGACCTCAGTTACAACATGGGGTAAGCGGGAATCTTTACTTTGGATTAGATGTTTTGTTTATGCGCTTGGTCTTAATGAGAAATTTACCTTAGAATATTTTTTTTTATCCTTTACAGTCCCACTGTTGGACAAAGGGGGAGGCCTTTGCCCACCAATTCCTTAGATGTGCTCTTTTCCCCTGCCTGCTCTTAGAATCTTAGAACTCTCTGAACTGAAAAAAACAGCTGTTTCATACATTTATGTTCACATATATCTCGACAAAATGTACGGGAAGCCGTTTTTTGGCGATTTCCCAGTTTTGATGTTGCTTTTCGGTTTTTGAGTTATTTAAGTTCTCTAAACCTTGTTCATAGTTATTATAGTACTACTTACCCTCTTAAGTAGCGTTCTATGTATCGTGTTTTCGCATAAATTACCTGAAAAATAGAAAACACATAATTAGAACACGATGAATACCTACTTGCAACGATAACATACGACATAAATAATAGATAGAGATAAATTCAGTAGATAATACTGATAGGTAAATAATAAGTTGCACACGTATGTATCTAAAGAACTGATAAAATATAAATATGGGGATTTACAGTAGTGTTTTCAATTTTCACCCGACACCAATTACCGCCTGCTCGCAATCGCGAATGCTGCGTGTCTTGGGGGTCCTGTGTTCGAATCCCTGTGCGGGCAAATTAGTGTTATCGAGTTTTGCTATCAGTAATTTCTTAATGACTGGAATTTTGGATTTATTATTATTATTTATTTTTTCTGTTTTTTTTTTTAAATGTTTTTTAAAGAGTAATCCTATTCTATAACTGGTTAATAAGAATATTCCTAGGCGTGCCCCCCATTACATGGGACTATAGCATATTACTGAAACCTCTGCATATCTTTTTAGGGATTGCAGGCGTGATGTTATAAAACATATTGTTATTTACAAGATGACACATGCATCATTAAAATTTATTCATGAATGTATTTGCTTACGTCACCTTAGCTTGGTTTCTGAAGGTTTCAATTCGAGGTTAGATTATTTATGAAGACATTGTGTGTATTGATCTGTACTACATTGTTATGAAGATCAATGTTATATCACCTGTGTAAATAATGTATGAATAATGGCTACCTTGAAATATTATTAGTTTTGTACCCACGAATATGAATTGAGTAGGATGATTTATTTTATCAATGCGCCGTGCTGAGGTGTCCTCTATTTATTTAGTTAACTCATTCTTCGGCAGCTTAGACTTCCGCTTTAACAAGTCCCCATAGGGGTTTAAACATAGCAAGCTAAATGTATACCAGCCCCCGTAGCATGACCACCGTAGACAAGAATTTCTTTGACGGAAGAATCGACAAAATGACAGATTGTGTCGACACAATGACACATTTCTTTGCACTATCTGTCATTTTGTCGATTCTTCCGTCAAAGAAATCCTTGTCTACGGTGGTCATGCTACGGGGGTAGTTGTAAACGTCCCTATGTACCTATTGGCCTTGTTTTGTGCTGTCTCCTGCTGATATGGAGGGAAAAGGAAAATTATGATTTTCCTACTCCTCCACTATTCTTTTGTGATGAATTTCGTTGCGGTATCCAAGACAGTTAAATTGTTTCTCTGGGACTTCGAGCTTCATTGTCTCGGCGCTTTTCTGGTGGTTGCACTGTTGAGTCTGGCTTTCAGGAGTTAGAGTGTGGAATAGGGTGGTGGGCTTGTCACAAAAAAGAAGGTAGATGTGGTGTATGTATCCTAGACCACTGTCCAACCCTTTGGACCATTCAGGCGTGTTCTTTTAAGGTAATATTATTTTACGGTTAAAACCATAGAACGAACAAAGTAATAAATTAATTATGAACATTGATCGGTGACACTGCGCAATGTCGCGATGCAACTGCGCTTCCGGTCATTTGACATTACGACGAATGAGGAAGATAAACCAGCTTCCTGTATTATTTGTACATGTTTATTAATAGAACATTGTCTCTGATGAAACTGTACTGTACTGTACTGAGAAAAGTACCAACAATTAGGTAATGTTTTTTTTTTATGTTGTAGGGAACAAGAGGCATGTATTGCTGGCATGGTAATGACATTAAGGGGCGAGGGCAGGGGGGGTGTAAGGGGCTCTGAGGGTTGAAAGGTTGGAATCGCGCCACAACATCAATTTCAAGTCGTTCGTGGTTCATCCAACTCACCATCTACAGACCTTCTTGAAAGAGGACTTTTGGCCGAAAGGAGTCATATACCGGCGATTCCGAGCACAGTAACGCGACACCACGCAGCAAAACACGACGCCGTCAACGATTCGTGTCTAGTTATATATAGTTAAATAAGGTTTTTTAAATGTATTAGTTTTTTATTTTATAAGATTATTTTGTGTATTTTTATCTATGGGCCTCAGTTGCCTGACAATAAAATGTTTCATTGATTGATTGATTAAGTGACCGAAAAAAGTCAAGTGAATCTTGTTGGATGCTGTTCTACAAATATGGAACTCTTTGAAAACGATTGTCTTATGTTTAGACTGGTTAAGGTGGAAGCACTACGGTAACCGACGACTTTGACAAGATAATGTACTGAAATATCTGCCAAAGTTCGGTGATAGCAGTCAGGTCGGAGTCTGTCCCGCTCAGTCTTACCGCACCAACACCGCTAAAAACAATATTGCTCAACTTTCTATTGCTTAGGTATCACGACGTAAGTTAATTTCAAGAAAGCAACGGAAATGTTGCCAACATCCTTTTAAATAAAGTAAATAAAAGTCACCAAGAAAATCTACTCATTACATAAGATTCTTGCTTAAGCTCTTGGACATAAACACAGGTGACACAAATACTTGCAAGTCTTGCAAACCGTTTTTACAAACACTAGCCGTTATATAAATTAATCCATAAATAAAAGAGTTCTGTTGATTTTTAACCGACTTCTAAAAATGGAGGAGGTTATGTATTCGACCTACGTCTTTTTTTAGGGTTCCGTAGCCGAATGGCAAAAAAAGGAATACGAAACGTTATGCCTGTCTGTCCATATGCTACTTTATTCCGAAACTATATAAACCGCTTTACGATTTTTACACAAAAATAAAAAAATAAAAGATTAAAGGTGACTCCTCACACATGGAACTGAAAAAAAAAACATCAACATATACGTGCGGGGGTGTCTAGACAGGTTTTTAAAAATGACATTGAGGTTCCTAAAATCATTTTTTCTCAAAGTCAATCGTTTGAAAGATAGTCACTTCCAAAGTGGTAAAATGTGTCCCCTGCTCCTTTAATTTCTAAATCCTCTTACGAAGAGGAAAATTCTGTAAAAAATGTATGTAGGATTGTAGAACGTAAAAAAACTTTCAACGAAAATTGATTTGAACAAGATTTAATGTTTAGTTTTTGAGATATGGGACTTTCTCACCGAACTGCAGCAGTAACTTTGTTTTTTAATTAACATGCTATGAAAAACAAATTTAATTTTGCTGTTGAATGTAATACAATACAACATATGAATGAGCCTTAAAAATATTTTTATTATATTGTTTGGTGCTACGGAACCCTGTGTGCGTGTGAGTATGACTCGCACTTGTTTTGTTTAAAGTACAAATAAGAAACTTTTATTAACAATTTGTTATAGGTACCTTATTATAGAAATTATTCAATATTAAGAAACCATACATGACATAGCTGTTTTTTTTATAATAAATAGTGAAATTGTAACTCATTTACACTGTAGGCAAATGAATAGTCATAAAAAGTAGCAAGTTGCAAACTACATTTATGTAGGAGGCATTACGTCATCTGTATCTTTAGCATGCAAATAAATGGCGACCATGCTCGGTACTTTCTCTAAAAGCCTAATTTCTCTTTATACTGCAACATACTTGACTTGCATTTTTGTTTGGCGTTTTTCTAATGCACATGTGTAATGAAATGGATTGGAATGCAAACAAAGAGGCTCATTGAGTGGTGATACTTGATGAACGTCTGCCGCATCCTGCACACGCAGCAAAACTGCCAACAATTTAAAATTAGACAGGTAGCATGAGTTTGGTACGTGCCCAGTACAAGAGAAGAAGGAAATTAATGAATTATTGAAAGAAATGGTGTTGAAGTAATTTTTCCGACTGTGTACTAAAAAACTGATGGATAGATATTAATGTTTATGGATGGAGAGGGAGAGGAAGGCCCGCGAAAGATTGATGGACTGTGTGAGGAATGATATGAAAGATAAAGGAGTGAATGATACCGTGACGTCTGACAGGGGAGAATGGAAGAAGAAAACGTGTTGTACCGATCCCCAGTAGAATGGGACAAAGACTTTTAGGTACATTCTCGTAGTTGTTGCTAAGATCGTTTCTTAACTAAATGAGTTAAACCTTTAGTTCTAAACTATTCAATATAGGTTTTCTCACAAAACTAAGTATCTGTAGACCGCACTGTTACCCGACTGCGTTTAATTCCAAAAGAAGTGTAAAGTTGTAAGTACGTGGTAATTGGAAAAAAAATTACAGGGCGTCAAAAAATTCGTCCACATCGCTGTCAGTAGGAAGACTGCCCAAGGCTGCATGGTAGCATTGCCACATTGGATGGCAACGCTTATAATTTAAACAATAACATTTAGTTAAACTGCTTTTTTACCTTTTAATCTGACGCAAATCTCCACCAACAACAGGACCTGATATTCGAAATAGACTTCAAATATTCAGACCTTAAATCCAGTCACCGACCGGGTCCGTATTTGGATCTCAAGGCGATTGGGTCCATCGCCCACAGCATGTATTAGCAATACTAGCTGTGTGATGAAAATATCAAGTCCGTACCGAAAACTGGTCCAAGGTAACGTGAGGATTATGAATTTAAGATTTTGGTTCATTTACATTTGTTGAAGTTCATTTACATGTGTAGAGTTTTTTTGTTGAAGTTATTGAGAAGGAGGAGTAGTTTTTTCTTTTAAATACGAAATAATGTTTATCTTTAAATATTCATGGAGGTCGTTTGACAAAGCTATCCCAAACCTACCTAGATAACCATCATCATCGGGTAATAGTATATATATAGGGTAGTACTGGGTAATACGATACCCCTTGATAAGACTGGTTGTCAGATTTTTTGGGCCACTGAGTACCTGTAACGACTGTCAAAGATCTACAAATGACAGCCGGGACCAACGGCTTAAGGGCATTACATTGCTCGATGACCTTGATGATTTGATCCATGTACTGGTTTTTGTTGACTTGCCCCGCACATTTCGCAAAATTTCGGTTTTTATTTATTATTTAAAAATATTAAAAGAAATAACAGAGATGACGAGTAATAGAGAAGTATGGAAGAAAAAGACATGCTGCGCCGACCCCAAATGAATTGGGATAAGGGCAAGAGAATGATGATGATGAACAGAAAAAAAACAATACAGATTGTTAAGTATATCATTACGTATTTGTTGTTACAAAATTCATGCCGATCTATTCAGCCGTTACAGAGATAATTTACAATTAATTTTCTACGATTAACCAAAAAAAATTGAGAAGGTTTATTAAAATTTTAAACAATACAATTTATTTTTGATGAACTTAACTATAACATACTTTTTACACGGAAAACGCACGAAGGGATTCATCAACAAATTTCGTTGAACATACGCTGTTTTTGGGATTTGAGCCATGTAATGCCCTTAACGTGCTTTCTGAGGCTCGGAGGAAACTCGGTATGTAATGACCTAAATAATAAAGAAAAAAATAAGTATTTGCTCTCAAACAAGCCGCGTGACTGTAAGTAGCCATAACATAAAATCACGCCTGTAATCCCCTAGGGGT
Organism: Noctua fimbriata; assembly: GCA_905163415.1. Taxonomy (NCBI): domain Eukaryota; kingdom Metazoa; phylum Arthropoda; class Insecta; order Lepidoptera; family Noctuidae; genus Noctua; species Noctua fimbriata. The sequence goes on along the minus strand of LR990941.1, from coordinate 14,440,631 downwards.
TAAGGCAGAGGTGTACCTAAAAGTATATCCTCATTTCTCCAGTTATGTCTTAGTCCCATGTATTAGGGGGCGAGTCTATTACCATCAGCCGAGAACTAATCCAGACTCTGTGGTTGCTATTGAGAAATTCCTGGAGGAAAAACCCAACCCACTAGAGCCCAATCTGAAATGTCTCATTTGCCTATATATCTATTTTCATTTGTTACAAAAAAGATCCTCAAATAGTTTACGCTGCTAAAGAATAAAAATGTTGAGTCATTTTATCAGTCATTTATTTGCAACAAACAAACTAATGTTGTTTTGTATAAATTCGCCCCATTTTACGCAGTTAACAGAAAACGGTTCCACACGGCACTTATCTATACTTCTATATCTATACTAATAATAAAAGAGGTAAATTTGTTTGTATGTTTGTAAGTTTGTATATGCAGGCGGCTATCTCCGGAACTAATGATCCAATTCTAAAAATTGGGTGCTATAAGAGCTAAATTATATTTATATCATGCATATTACCCGAGTTATCACAATTTTTCCCGACGAAGTCGCGGGCGAAGTGCTAGTCTATCATATAATGACGTTTCTATGAATCATCGCTAGTACTTTGCTCTAGTTTGTTCTAGAAAAACATATTACTTGCTTGAGAAAGTACTAGAACATACAGAAAACTGTAACAATTTTTACATCGGCACCTCTGTTCGTGATTCAATCAATTTGCCTTTCCAACGTCACTAAAAAAAACTATTTTCCACAGAAAGTACTAAAAATACAGATCACCTGATATTTACACCGCACCTAAGTTCTCTGTTATAGGTACATATTTTTCCTTAATTACATACGAAACTAATCAAAACACCTTTTCCTTACAGCCCTTAGCTAACTTATTTCGACATTTCGAGCTTCCCCCCTAACAATCCTTTTCGTCTTATTAATATTTCCAAATTCATAAGAATGTTCTAGATCATACTTCACACAGCACCTGAACCCTCTATACAGGTTGGAAAGGACACAGACGCACAAATGGTTACCAGGTATTCAGTACAACCTTCAGAAATTTTTCATCAGTGTACCACACGGTCAAAATGTATGGAACAGCAGATTTTTCCAAGTTCACACGGCACCAGGGTATAATAAAACTTACGTTTCAACACTCCTATCTACCCTTGCCTATCGTTTGTATGCTAAATAAATAATTCCCTACTCCAAAAGAAAGTACTAGAACGAACAAAGAACATTTATATTCACACGGCACCTAAGCTCTTCACTCCATACAAACTATGTTTTTCGAATTCCACAAAGCATAACCTTGCAAAATATCCGTCTCCTGCTTATTTGTTTAAAAAAATGCGTTATATTCCCTATTTATAAAGAAATTACCAAAACAAACTGATTAATTCCACACGAAACCACTACAAAAACATGTTTTTATCATCCTATTTAATATGTTACTCCAGCTTTTCTGATCTAAAAGTGTCTCCAAATTCTGCACCAACCATCATCTAAAAAAATATACCCGACATCAAAAGAAAATACTAGAATGTCCTCGAAACAACGAACTTTATTCATCCAATGTTTCTGAATTACACACGTTACTATTCATGAAACGTATATTTTCAACATCGCTAACTACCCAGTCCAATAGTTTGTGTGTTAAAAAGTATCCCCAACTTCCAACCAACCAATCCTTTTTCAGCTAAAATCAAAAAGAAACTACTAGAATGATCAAGAATTCACACGGCACTAATCATCAAAAGGATTCAATTCAAAATCCCTTAGTTACCTATTCCTATAGTTTTTCTGCAGCTGATTAACTATATTCCATTTAAAAATGTTATTATTACATAATACATTCCCTAATTTAAAAGAAAGTTCCAGAACAAACAAGAACTTCATAATAAATTTCACACGACACCTAAAAGTACCCCCGACCAGTCACGATTTGCACCCGTTTCGCTGCGCACAGTACAAAGTATCTTTTGCACACGCTTTATCAGACCGCTTATTATAAAAACAGTCAGCCCGGCTTATCAGTATCATAACAACTCTACCAGTGATTAAACGTGTTACGAGCTGATAATATTGTAATAAACAGTCCATTACTATTTGTTTATTTTGTGTTTTTGAGTGAATAATTTTGTTTAAAGGTGAGTTTTGAAATGTTTTTGTTTGGTTTGAGTGTGAGGTAGTATTATAACATAGCATAACATCACGCCAGTGTCAAGAGGCAGAGGTGTCTAATGGTACAATTCGCTATATTAACTGGGCGTACATCCAGACTCCGTGGCTGTAAAAACCCATTAATTTACACTTGTAGTAAAATAAAGTTCTTTAAATATTGCATTAAATTATTACGAACCAACAGCATGATACGACGTGTAAATATATATAATAGTACAATGGTAATGACGTGTGTTTATTTACCTATACGCGCAAAAATATTTTCCCATGTTATATAACTTATTATGCGGATACTTTATTTGCCTTGTTGTTGGAGGTGGCTTGTATATTGTGTAGTAAATAATAATGATAATAATGTTGTTAGTTTATTCCATAACAATGGTTGAGCCTATTTTACAAATAGGACAAAATACAAAATACACTAAACTAGTATTGAAATATTTAAGAGCAGATCTCTTAAATATTTCAAACTCCCTCTTTATTGACCATCTTTTCTAAATAATGTATTAATGAATTGGTCGTTTATTTCCAGAACCAACCATGCCGTGCTGCAAAGTCTCCGTTAAAAAGACCCTCGTCTGCGCCATGAGCGAGTGCATCTGCATCCCAACTGGCGGGAAACCCTACCTCTGCCTGAGCAAGGACGAGGAAGGGAAGATCGTTCCCTGTTTCGACTGCAAAGCTGTGCAAATGGACGACGAGGAATGGAAATGTGTCGACGCTTCTTGCATCTGTCTTCCAACTGACGGAAAACTTTGCCTTTGCATTTGCACCGACGAAGAAGACGCTATCAAGTCCTGCGAAGATTGCTCTTGCATCTACGCTGAAGAATGCAAGGAGACTTTCAAGAGATGTGACAAGGCCGGATGCGTTTGCCTACCAACTGGTGGCAAGTCTTGCATCTGTGTCTGCAAGAAAAACGGGAAAATTGTTCTCTGCGAGTGTAACGGCGCTGGAACGTGTGGTAACTCTTGCGTCTGTGTGTCTAGCGAAGGTGGCAAGTGTGTTTGTGTGCGCTGCGATGCGAAAGGCAACATCAAAGTCTGCAAAGACTGTACTTGTGATGCCAAAGAACAGGAACCTGCAAGCTCCAATACGGCTGGATGTGCTTGCATTCCAACTGACGCGATCTATGTGTGCAAAAACAGTGAGGGGAAGATCGCATGCTGCGATGACTGTAAGTGCGATGATTCTGGCAAATGTGACAAGCCAGATTGCACTTGCGACCCAACTGTTGGAGCGAAGTGTGTTTGTGTCTGCTGTGATGACAATGGAGAGATCAAGGTTTGTGAAGACCGTTCTTACAAAGCTAAAGACTCTGTTGCTCCCAATTGCAGCAAAGTTGAATGTGTATGCATCTTAACTGAAGGGAAGACTTGCATCTGTGTGTTTAAGAATAGTGAGGGAAGGATTGTGCGCTGCGATGACTGCAAGTGTGATGCTTCTGGCAAATGTGATAAGCCAGAATGCACTTGCGTCCAAACTGATGGAGCGAAGTGTGTTTGTGTATGCTGTGATGACAAGGGCGCCATCAAGGTTTGCAAAGACTGTACTTGTGATGTCAAGGAAACTGTAGCTCCTAAATGCCAGAACACTGAATGTGTTTGCATCCTAACTAAAGGAAAGTCTTGCATCTGCGTGTGCAAGAACAGCGACGGCAAAATTGTATGCTGCGATGACTGCAAGTGTGATGATTCTGGCAAGTGTGGCAATCAAGATTGCACTTGCATCAAAACTGATGGAGTCAACTGTGTTTGTGTCTGCTGCGACGAGAAAGGCAACATCAAGGTTTGCAAAGACTGTACTTGTGAGGCCAAGGAAGCCGTTGCTCCTAAATATAGAAAAGCTTGTGTTTGCATCTTAACTGAAGGGAAGTCTTGCATCTGTGTGTGCAAGAATAGCGAGGGCAACATTGTGTGCTGCGATGACTGCAAGTGTGATGCTTCTGGAAAATGCGACCAGCCAGAATGCTCTTGCGTCCCAACTGATGGCGTTAAGTGTGTTTGTGTATGCTGTGATGACAAAGGCACTAGCAAGGTTTGCAAAGATTGTACTTGTGATATCAAGGAAGCTGTAGCTCCTAAATGCAGCAACGCTTGTGTTTGCATCTTAACTGAAGGAAAGTCTTGCATCTGTGTGTGCAAGAATAGCGAGGGCAACATTGTGTGCTCCGATGACTGTAAGTGTGATGCTTCTGGAAAATGCAACCAGCCAGAATGCACTTGCGTCCCAACTGATGGCGTTAAGTGTTTTTGTGTATGCTGCGACGAGAAAGGCAACATCAAGGTTTGCAAAGACTGTACTTGTGAGGCCAAGGAAGCTGTTGCTCCTAAATGTAGAAAAGCTTGTGTTTGCATCTTAACTGAAGGGAAGTCTTGCATCTGTGTGTGCAAGAATAGCGAGGGCAACATTGTGTGCTGCGATGACTGCAAGTGTGATGATTCTGGTAAGTGTGACAAGCCAGAATGCGCTTGCATCAAATCTGATGGAGCCAAGTGTGTTTGTGTCTGCTGCAACGAGAAAGGCAACATCAAGGTTTGCAAAGACTGTACTTGTGAGGCGAAGGAAGCTGTAGCTCCTAAATGCAGCAAAGCTTGTGTTTGCATCTTAACTGAAGGAAAGTCTTGCATCTGTGTGTGCAAGAATAGCGAGGGCAACATTGTGTGCTGCGATGACTGTAAGTGTGATGCTTCTGGAAAATGCAATCAGCCAGAATGCACTTGCGTCCAAACCGATGGAGCGAAGTGTGTTTGTGTATGCTGTGATGGCAAGGGCACTATCAAGGTTTGCAAAGACTGTACTTGTGATGTCAAGGAAACTGTAGCTCCTAAATGCCAGAACACTGAATGTGTTTGCATCCTAACTAAAGGAAAGTCTTGCATATGTGTGGGCAAGAATACTGAAGGGAAGATTGTATGCTGCGATGACTGCAAGTGTGATACTTCTGCTAAATGTGACAAGCCAGAATGCACTTGCATCAACACTGATGGAGCCAAGTGTGTTTGTGTCTGCTGCGACGAGAAAGGCAACATCAAGGTTTGCAAAGATTGTACTTGTGATGTCAAGGAAGCTGTAGCTCCTAAATGCAGCAAAGCTTGTGTTTGCATCTTAACTGAAGGAAAGTCTTGCATCTGTGTGTGCAAGAATAGCGAGGGCAACATTGTGTGCTGCGATGACTGCAAATGTGATGCTTCTGGAAAATGCGACCAGCCAGAATGCTCTTGCGTCCCAACTGATGGCGTTAAGTGTGTTTGTGTATGCTGCGACGAGAAAGGCAACATCAAGGTTTGCAAAGACTGTACTTGTGAGGCCAAGGAAGCTGTTGCTCCTAAATGTAGAAAAGCTTGTGTTTGCATCTTAACTGAAGGGAAGTCTTGCATCTGTGTGTGCAAGAATAGCGAGGGCAACATTGTGTGCTGCGATGACTGCAAGTGTGATGATTCTGGTAAGTGTGACAAGCCAGAATGCGCTTGCATCAAATCTGATGGAGCCAAGTGTGTTTGTGTCTGCTGCAACGAGAAAGGCAACATCAAGGTTTGCAAAGACTGTACTTGTGAGGCGAAGGAAGCTGTAGCTCCTAAATGCAGCAAAGCTTGTGTTTGCATCTTAACTGAAGGAAAGTCTTGCATCTGTGTGTGCAAGAATAGCGAGGGCAACATTGTGTGCTGCGATGACTGTAAGTGTGATGCTTCTGGAAAATGCAATCAGCCAGAATGCACTTGCGTCCAAACCGATGGAGCGAAGTGTGTTTGTGTATGCTGTGATGGCAAGGGCACTATCAAGGTTTGCAAAGACTGTACTTGTGATGTCAAGGAAACTGTAGCTCCTAAATGCCAGAACACTGAATGTGTTTGCATCCTAACTAATGGAAAGTCTTGCATATGTGTGGGCAAGAATACTGAAGGGAAGATTGTATGCTGCGATGACTGCAAGTGTGATACTTCTGCTAAATGTGACAAGCCAGAATGCACTTGCATCAACACTGATGGAGCCAAGTGTGTTTGTGTCTGCTGCAACGAGAAAGGCAACATCAAGGTTTGCAAAGACTGTACTTGTGAGGCCAAAGAAGCTGTAGCTCCTAAATGTAGCAAAGCTTGTGTTTGCATCTTAACTGAAGGAAAGTCTTGCATCTGCGTGTGCAAAAACAGTGATGGCAAAATTGTATGCTGCGATGACTGCAAGTGTGATGATTCTGGCAAGTGTGACAACCCAGAATGCACTTGCATCAAAACTGATGGAGCCAAGTGTGTTTGTGTCTGCTGCGACGAGAAAGGCAACATCAAGGTTTGCAAAGACTGTACTTGTGAGGCCAAGGAAGCTGTTGCTCCTAAATGTAGAAAAGCTTGTGTTTGCATCTTAACTGAAGGGAAGTCTTGCATCTGTGTGTGCAAGAATAGCGAGGGCAACATTGTGTGCTGCGATGACTGCAAGTGTGATGATTCTGGCAAGTGTGAGAACCCAGAATGCACTTGCATCAAAACTGATGGAGCCAAGTGTATTTGTGTCTGCTGCGACAGGAAAGGCAACATCAAGGTTTGTAAAGACTGTACTTGTGAGGCCATGGAAGCTGTTGCTCCTAAATGTAGAACAGCTTGTGTTTGCATCTTAACTGAAGGGAAGTCTTGCATCTGTGTGTGCAAGAATAGCGAGGGCAACATTGTGTGCTGCGATGACTGCAAGTGTGATGCTTCTGGAAAATGCGACCAGCCAGAATGCTCTTGCGTCCTAACTGATGGCGTTAAGTGTTTTTGTGTATGCTGTGATGAGAAAGGCACTAGCAAGGTTTGCAAAGACTGTACTTGTGAGGCCAAAGAAGATGTAGCTCCTAAATGTAGCGAAGCTTGTGTTTGCATCCTAACTGAAGGAAAGTCTTGCATCTGTGTCTGCAAGAATAGTGAGGGTAAGATTGTGTGCTGCGATGACTGCAAGTGTGATGATTCTGGTAAGTGTGACAAGCCAGAATGCGCTTGCATCAAATCTGATGGAGCCAAGTGTGTTTGTGTCTGCTGCAACGAGAAAGGCAACATCAAGGTTTGCAAAGACTGTACTTGTGAGGCGAAGGAAGCTGTAGCTCCTAAATGCAGCAAAACTTGTGTTTGCATCTTAACTGAAGGAAAGTCTTGCATCTGTGTGTGCAAGAATAGCGAGGGCAAAATTGTATGCTGCGATGACTGCAAGTGTGATGCTTCTGGAAAATGCGACCAGCCAGAATGCACTTGCATCAAGACTGAGGGAGCCAAGTGTGTTTGTGTCTGCTGCGACGAGAAAGGCAACATCAAGGTTTGCAAAGACTGTACTTGTGATGTCAAGGAAACAGTAGCTCCTAAATGCCAGAACACTGAATGTGTTTGCATCCTAACTAAAGGAAAGTCTTGCATCTGTGTGGGCAAGAATAGTGAGGGGAAGATTGTATGCTGCGATGACTGCAAGTGCGATACTGCTGCCAAATGTGACAAGCCAGAATGCACTTGCATCATCACTAAGGGAGCCAAGTGTGTTTGTGTCTGCTGCGACGAGAAAGGCAACATCAAGGTTTGCAAAGACTGTACTTGTGAGGCCAAAGAAGCTGTAGCTCCTAAATGTAGCAAAGCTTGTGTTTGCATCTTAACTGAAAGAAAGTCTTGCATCTGCGTGTGCAAGAACAGTGATGGCAAAATTTTATGCTGCGATGACTGCAAGTGTGATGATTCTGGCAAGTGTGACAACCCAGAATGCACTTGCATCAAAACTGATGGAGCCAAGTGCGTTTGTGTATGCTGCGAAAACGGGAAAATTACCGTTTGCAAAGATTGCTCTTGCTCTAAAGATGAGAAATGTGGCAAGGATTGTGTTTGTTTCTTGACCGATGGAAAGCGAAAGATGGAAATCTAGTTCGTTGCAAGGACTGTGTGAATGATGATACTTGCAAATGTGAGGATGGGTGTTGTGTCTGTATTCCAGCTAAGGGAAAAGATTGCGTGTGTGTCCGTAAAGATACAAAGGGTAATATCGTCGTGTGTGACGATTGTAACTGTGTCTAATCAGTATTGTAAATCATTGCTATCTTTTTAATCGTATTATTATGGATCAATATTATATTTAGATATTCCATGATTCTAGTGTTTTGTTACCATGTTATTATTATTGATATTCTGGCTTGAAATTGTATTCTTTTATTTTTCATTATTGTATAAAACAATACACTTATTTTATCTAATAAGTAATAACCTGTATTTTGTGTTTTAATAAATACATTACATTAAAATTACAATATCTTATTTTATTTCATTTCCTTAAGAACAGCATGAGAAACTCCGGTTTTTGTTTGGTAACTTATGACGAAGAACTTAATTAACTCATGACATCAACCTCCCCTTTTTACCTCAAAAGGTCATCATAGGTAGGTAGGTAGTTACCTATGGTGTAATAACGGGCGATCCTATGCCTATCAATTAGGTATAAATTGGGAGTTTCTGATGGAAAAACTCAAAACACTTTGCCTTTGTATGAGATCAAACCTAAGTCCTCATGCTCAACACTAGCACTTGTGAGCAATAGACCACTTTCTACTTAATAAACTAAACACAAAAATGTTCACAAACTAAAATAGTAGTACTTTTTGTACTCCGAAGTTGCGCAATAATAAATACCAGTTTAAAACAATTACAAACACAATAGTCAGTTATTCTAACGGACAGTAAGACAATTTAGAGATGACGTGTGACAGAATCCATTACTGTTCGAAACGTCAAGATCAGTGACGTAAGCGCTTGAGATGTCAAAATGACAGGCATGATGGCGGACGGCGGGCCGCATGGGTGGGATTCATAATAGTCGACTTTTGTTTAATGTTCAGTTGTTTTTTTTTCTTTTGTTGTTTTTAATTAGATAATTATCATGGTTGATTTGGGAAGTTAAGGAATGCATTATTTAAAAACGTTTATTATATTATAGATTCCTTACATCGTGTAGATGTGTTATGGGTATAGATATCTCTATTAATTTGTCCAATTCATTACAACCCGTGTGATCAAATCTTTGGAAATCTCATCGTAAATTAGGAATATTGTACAATACATGCATCTAGACCCTGGTTTAGTCTATGTGTGCTATCTTATGTCTAGATATTATGTTCATGGCCTTGTTCTTTGTGATACAGATAATTAGATAATAATTAAGCTAAAAAAACACTATTTTCTTACCTACATAAATCAAATTGTCGAGTTTATTCTAATACTTGAGTCATATTCATTTACCTTCTAGAAATATTTTTAGACTGATCTTGAAAAGGAACACGCAATACCCGCATAACTTACCGGCTCCAATAGTTCAAGTTGGAGGAAATATCAAGACGATCTACGAAATTGCTAGTATTTTGTTCTGGGGGAAATTCCGTCCTGTTTATCTTTGAGGAAGAGCGTCTCCGAAAGTCAAACGTCCACCAAAATAAACCCAAAGACATGGCTAAATAATAACAGCCGCTCGGGTCGATTTAGGTTAAGCCGTGCTTGCCAAGGTTGTATGTGGATGGGTGACCACCCATTACACACCGAGTTTCTTCCGTGCCTCAGAAAGCACGTTAAGCCGTTGGTCCCGGCTGTCATTTGTAGATCTTTGACAGTCGTTACAGGTAGTCAGTGGCCCAAAAGACTGACAACTAGTCTTAGCAAGGGGTATCGTATTACCCAGTACTAACTGGGTTGTGGAGGTCAGAAAGGCAGTCGCTCCATGTAAAATACTGGTATATAGCTGCATCCGGTTAGACAGGAAGCCGACCCCAACACAGTTGGGAAAAGGCGAGGCAGATGATGACATGACATGGAATTTCTGCCTTTCATGCTGGTTTCCTCATAATGATTTCCTTCACAGTTTTAAGTACTACTAACAATCAAGAAAAAATAATACTCGTTCTAAGGAATCGGACTGGCGTCACCACCATAAAAAGACTTGTCATTGTATTAAAAACCTTGCAGATTGACTTTATTGAGGAAAATAAGCGAAGCCGGTTTAAACTAGTAACTATTACGAACATAGCTTATGTTATATATTAAAAAATTAATGACAATTTAAATTATTTAGCAAAGATAATAAATAATACTTTAGAAAAGAATAAGTTAAATTGTCTTCAGAACCTTTGTAAAATACAAAGGTGCTTTGTTGTCCAAACTAAACGTGCAACATATAAATAATTTTGGTAGCAGTTTTCTTAATTTTGGTTGTTTTTTCATATTCTTTATTTTTCATCCACCCGTATTCTCCAGTCAACCCGCGATCATGGCGCTTGCAACAGCGTCGTAATATTGGGAGCTCAAAATAATTGATAATCACGGAAGATGTCCTGTAAGTCACAATGAAATATCCTTGCTGCATCATCGGCGAAAAAAATAAGTAAGCAAAGTTTCACTTGATAGGCCCAGAAGAAATTGCCCAAAATAAGCTTGCAGTTGAAACAAATTATACAGCCAGGAAATACATGTACACTAATAACTTACACGAAAGTAATCACATAGTTTGTAACTATGTGAATACTGAGTTTATTGATTACTACTCCTGCGCATGTGTGCGGATTTATTTCAACCATGCAACATTTATCAATGTTCAAAAGGGTAAAAATCGTTGTTTTGGATGAGCAAAACGTATCTACACAAGACTTAGTGCCAGAAATAATATCTTCTAGTTGGTGATTTTGTAGGTCACAATAGAATCAGAGCTACTTGCAAAAAAGATTGCAAGTAGCTAGACGTATTTGTTTTGTTAGCCTGTCATAAGTCCCACTGCTGGGCAAAGACCCCTTTCTCCTTCCAAACCTCTCTGTCCTGTGCGATATCTGGCCATGTTCTCCCCGCAAACAAGATCAAATCGTCATACGACCTTCGCCGCGGTCTACCTCGACGGTATTTCCTCCGTCAGGCGTTCAGCGAGTGACGATCTTTGCCCACATCTCCGGGTGTATTCGATCTTTGCCCACATCTCCGGGTGTATTCCTCAAAGCGCAACTATTTTTAAGCGCAACCAACTAAGCGCAACTAAATTATTCCTCGAAGCGCAACCATTAGTTGCGCTCACAAATTCAAATTAAAAAAAATATTTGTTTATTCCTCAAAGCGCAACCATTATTGTAAAAAAATAATGAATCCATCTCTTGCGGTTGCGCTTAAAAATAGTTGCGCTTTGAGGAATACCCCTTTTTCTCGACGTATATAGACTTAAAAAAAACCTTTTCTCTTCTTTTAAAAAACGCTTTAAACCAACAAAGCTTAAACCAGAGTCTATTAAAACCAGATTAAGTATGGTGTACCATAAATGCTTTATGGTGAAGTTAATTTGAACCGCCATGGTCCAGTTAGCAAGTGTGCCGTCGATGGTAACCGAAATAGTTAAACTTGAACTAGAGACGAGAGTTAAAAGGCCGTGACACTAACTACTCGGGTTTTTCTGGTTAAAAAAAAATGTGTATTTAACGAATTGCAGTAATGAATTCTGTGGAAAGACTGGTTTTACTTAAGTTGATTTATAGATAAGTGTACTTAGTACAATATTTCTTTATTAAGTGAATATTTCTACAGTTTGTTATTTTGCAGATTTATAAACAAAAAGTCTGAAAAACCCCAAGACAAGAATTGACAAGGAAAACTATAGCAAATATATAACACTAGCACTTTGCCCACGACTTCGTCCGCAAAAACTGTGATAGCTCGGCTACTATGCATGATATTAATATAATTTATAGCCTATAACACCCACGAATAATGTAGCTTTCTGCAAGTGAAATAATTTTTAGAATCGGATCATTAGTTACAAACTTACAAACAAATACTTCTTTATAATATTAGTATGCATAAAAGCTTAGGCAATTTTATGAAAAACGTGAAATGTACGGTCGGTCCTGTCCTCACGAGAGCGAATCCATGCGAGCTTTCACAGCTCGCCAGGTGATGATGAGATAGCCGCTTCTAAATCCAAGATAGCAGTTACTGTAATTTCGATTTCGTTCAAAACAAAATAATCCTTCACAATATAATCACATTGAAGAGTAAAACATGCCTGCTTGTAGTAAATTAGCATATTTCTCTGAGCACAATGTTATGTGACCTATATGCTAAGTCAGCTGTTACTAGCTTTGTTTCAAACTAGATTTTATTGTATTCAGGTTAGAAAAATGCAAGTACAACTCGAAACAAAGGTGGTACTTACGAACAATGGTTATTGGTTTTACTCATAGTTAGAAATAAGTAGGTATGAAACTTTTTTGTATAGCATAAATAGGACAAGCTGTGTGCGCGGCTAGATTTCCCACCGCTTGTAAGGAGCTTCTCTATATTGGGGTCGTCTTCCACACTAACCAGATGTAACTGAATACCAGTATTTTACTTGTAGCGACTGCCTATCTGACCTCCACAACCCAGTTAGTACGGGGTAATACGATACCCCTTGGTAAGACTGGTTGTCAGACTTTCGAGCCACTGACTACCTGTAACGACTGTTGTTATGTATGAAGCCTACAGAGGTGTTTATGCAAAGACGGTATGATTCACACTGGTATATTCGACGCTTGCTTAGTATGTGGCGCAGCCACAACTACTTATAACTAGGTACATATACATACATAACAACTGTCAAAGGTCTACAAATGACAGCCGGGACCGACGGTTTAACGTGCTTTCCGAGGTGCGGACGAAACTCGGTGTGTAATGGGTGGTCACCCATCCACAGGCCAACTTTGGCAAGCACGGCTTAACCTAAAGATCGACCCGAGCGGCTGTTATTATTTAGCCACAAGATCTCACTACCACCTTGTTGCCAACATTTTTAACCACGACACGAACTTGTGTTCAGAAATATGATTGGAAAAATCTACGAGTTCTCTAGCACCATTCTTAGCTCGTTTTTCCCGCGTTCACACATTCCGGATCGTTTGTTCCCTCATACAATTTGCTTAGTAATTAATTGTTTAGCGCGATAACTACTGTTATTATCGTGTTAAGAGTAGCGGGAATTGTCGCAGGATTTATTATAGGTGTGAAAAAATTGTGAAGGCTTTGATTTCGTATCAGAGGATTGAAAATAGAAACCTGTTTGAACATATTTGGGAGAAAACTTCAAAATAAAGAGAATGTCCAACAGTAGCGAAGGGACAATTTTTGTAAGAGGTAAGCCGGAGTACATATCTTTAATGTGATTTTAATATTTGTCTATGGAATACTGACTGTGCCATTTTTCAAAGGGAAGCCGGTAGGAATCGAGATGTATGGAACCTTCGCCACTGGTGCCCAATATTGTCGGGAATTGACTTTGTTTTTCGGGGTATAATAGTAGCGAATGTGTGGTGGTGGGTATCATACGCCTCTATCCATAAGATCACAGGGTAAGGACCACAGTGTACCTAATAGTACACTCACATTTCGCCAGTTACGTTTTTAAGTCCCGTGCAATAGGGGGCGAGCCTCTTGCCATCGGCCGCAAATCCAGACTCCGTTGCTGCTACTGAGAAATTCCTGTTGGAAAAACCCAATAACACATTGCCCTACCTGGGAATCGAACACGGTACCTCATGCTCAGCAGTTGAACTTGCGACCACTAGACCAACGAGGCAGTCACATCACTATTCCTTCGTCGAACATAACCTTTACGATGTACTTTTGTATTAGTGCTATGGTAAAAAAGTAAGCTAAAATACGATTGTATTTTAGCTTACTTTTTTACTTTCTCGCATTAATTTATTTCTACTCCGTGTATACAACTTAGTTTTAGGATCTGCGAAACCTGAATATAGTTTGTTCAGAATAAGCAACTGAATCGATTCCAATAATTTTTAAACCATGTTATATTTTGTCCCATTTTTTTTTTAATTTACAATTTGGCCACCGAGCGATATTAAGTACCTATCGCAATCATTTAGGTACCTACTGCCAAATTATTATTATCAATGAGCTCAAGACGACGCTGGAGGCGCGGGCGAAGGGGAGCTGCGTGGTGACCACGTTTTTGCGCGGACAACCAGGTAACAGAACAAGCTTATAACTTTGTGATTTTTATGATACAGTTTTGAAATATTGTAAATAGATTCTTTAAATCTATTCTTTCAATACTAGACACGTGTTTCAGGTTTCGCATATACTAAAACTAATGTTGTATGGATATTACAAACGGCGAAAAGCATGAAACAAAGTTATTTCCCTGTCATCATTAAACCGACATACAAGTTAACTTACTCTATGGATACGTCTCGGCGTCGTGTGTAACCGCACGTCTCGGAGACGTAGTGTTGTCTTGTCTATGGATGACGCTGTCGATCGCCTGAGCGGCGTGTAATGAGTGCGGGATCACCCGTTATATTGTGACAGATCGCCAAGCCAGGAGTGGTAGCGAGTTTAAAGAAAACTTCAATGGCAGACGGCCCAGATGTTACATAATAGAGGTTCTGTTTTAGGTAAGAACCTCAAAAATGGGTTTGCTGTTTTCTAAACAAGCGAGATCATTTTATTGTTGTACGAGTAGTCATTCAAAAACAAAAGAAAATCGGTGACGGCTCAGTTAATGATATTACTGAAGAGCAAACAAAAAAGACACATTCATCTGATGAACAATTAACAAAACCAATTTCTTTATAATCAGGAGGCCTACTATGAACTATTATTGCGATTCAATTGACGACCTGAAATAAACTGCTTTGCTATTTCATACCACGACGTCATTAAAGCGAACCAGTTTAGGTTGACTCCAAATCAAGTCTGCAATTGGATCGCAAATCGTTTTTGTTCATTCATTTTTCGTACCATGACGTGACATTTCAACCTAAATTGGATAGCTTATGTGTCAAATTAAACGATCCAAAAACAGTTGCTACTTTCTTGGCGTGAAGTGAATCGTTTTGTTAATAACTTTTAAAAAATAGTGAAAATATACTTAATTCAAGGTATTTCAGTTGAATATTTAGTGTGTTAATGTAAAAAAGTGATTTCTAGAGCTATTTTTTATTGTAAAGTCTGACGAATTAGTCATTTTTGAATTCTTAGAAAATG
The DNA here is from genome assembly GCA_905163415.1 of Noctua fimbriata. Lineage (NCBI taxonomy): Eukaryota > Metazoa > Arthropoda > Insecta > Lepidoptera > Noctuidae > Noctua > Noctua fimbriata. The sequence continues at coordinate 14,425,455 of LR990941.1, read as the reverse complement.
ATAATGAAATAAACACAACACGGCGACAAAAAAGACGTCTAACACGGGAACAATCGGACCCCTTTGATTTGGAAGATGCAGAATTTATAAAGAATATCGGTTATCTAAACAATTGGTATTAGAACTGTGTGATGAACTGAGGCCATTGTTGAAAAATCCAACAAAATCAACTGATTTATCAGTAGAGACAAAGGTAGAAGTCCAGGTCAAGAACTTGCAGTCGTTCAGAGAGAATAGACTAGAAAATAATATTATTTATTTGCTCAGAATGTAGATATTTACAGTAAGGTGGTTACAGTAATATTAAAGAAATCCTTGTACATCCTACAATTTTGGCATTCAAACATTGATTCAGTTCATCATCAAACATACAAACATTGACACAGAGAGAGACATACCAGTTGTAAGGGACAGCCCTCCACAAACTGACAGGGTGCATTCAGCTCCTTATTTTTAATCATATTCCACCGGTTTTTTTTTTCAATATTTTTTCCTTTAGTTCAATGTATTACTTACATAAATTCCCTGTACGCAGCACTCCAATTATGTAAATAATACGGCTAAAATCAAAAATCCAACAATGGATGTTGAAATACTCTAACGAACGACGCGTGAAATCAGCTGTTCACTTCCTGCCTGGCTACAGAGTTCATCGAACTCGTCGTCGCGCTTGCCGTTCGCTACGTGCGTTTTGCCACGGTAACCATACATTGCGTATAAGGAAATAAAAAGAATCAAATTTATTGGACTCCCATAACATTCCTGAAATAATTTCTTGTAGCGATCATCTTAGTATGATATACTGTATTCGCTCCATCAGTTTTTGGAGAGCTTTTTCTTACACCCTGTATACAGCTATATGTAAGCCTAAGCCTTCCTTTTTTAACACTAACGACTATCCATAGCCAACAATCCGCTGTCACTTCACCCATGGCCCACCCATCCCGTATCTTGTTAAGATCAGCCGACTTACGGTAAGTGTCATATAGTAAGTCAAACAAATAGCAAACTATAAGATTATCGTCGATGTAGTTGCCGTTATTTAGTAAACACTCGTTAAACGGAGTATGACTGGCCGTAACTGGCGGAATGTTGGCAGCTGTGGAGCTGAACTGGTGAGTAGCAGTATTGTCGATGTCATTGTGATTTGTTATGTGAATAGATCGTCTTTTGTCGTGTTTGTGATCGATTGGCCGTTATTAGTTGTGAAATGGTTATTCTCGTATTGTGCTATTTCAATATATCATGCTACTGTCCTTATCTCAATTTATGCAGAATCGGATCAAAATGTCTTCTTCGCTGCTATTTATTAACTATTAGGTTGTGAACTGCCTCATTGGTCTAGGGGTTGGTGGTGGTAAGCACGACTGCTGAGCATGTGGTCCTGGGGCCGATTCCCGGGTCGGGAAATGTGTTTTTAGGTTTTAAGGATTTCTCAGTAGCAGCCACGGAGCCTGGATTTGCGCCCGGTTGATGGCAATAGGCTCGCCCCCTTAAACATAACTGGCGAAATGTGGGTGTACTATTAGATACACCTCTGCCTAAACCCTTCGGGGATTACAGGTGTGATGTTATGTAGGTTGTGGATTTGTCACTCCATTGCAGACTATGCTCATCTCATTTCCTGCTATTTTGTCCCAGAAGCTGCAGATTATGGCGGCCTTTGCACTGCCACTGACTGCCACGAAAGTGGCCAAGTATTGCGTCAAAGAAATTTAATAGTACCACTGACCCGAAGCAGCCTACAGCAGTTCACTGCTAGACAAAGATCTCTTCTTAGTTTCGTCAAAATAGATCTCCGCTTTCCACATTCAGTTGGGATGTCTTATATACTACTATGTACTACATTACCGCACCTTTAGTCAGAGATGATTCATCATTTTCTTTGATCTTAACTAGGGATAGTAAATTTGATAAAAGAAAATTTTGATGAATCGTCTAGCGTCGTCGTCGTAATCGTTGTATGAGAGTTCATAGCGCGTTTAAATTGCCAAAATTAAACCAATTATTGTATTGTAATTGTGTTAAGTAATTAAAAATGAGTGAATATTCTACTCTCCATCCGGAACAATAATTTTTCGTACATAATACTATTTATTTCCAAATAAAAACAGACAGAAATACAAATAGATCGACAATAATAACAAACAAACTACGCCCAATTATAATAATTATTTATAATTAATTGATGATATCACAAGATGAAATATTTATGATTCGCGGATGCAACGTATGCAAATCTTGACAAACAAAATTAATAAGACAATCTTCTCGTTAAAACTAACATCCTGATTTAGTTGTGATTAATCACGATTCTGCATAGTAATTAATTTTGTATTCATTGAATCTTGATTTTTAGATAAAACCTGTTTTTGTCTAGACCGAACTGTGAGTTTTTTAGGACAATATTTTGGGTTTTTGACGTGATTTAATGATTAATTTGACGGCGCGATTGGCGCAGTGGCTGAGCGATTGGCTGTTTGCTCTGCCTGTTGCGGGTTCGAATCCCGCTCGGAACAAATGTTTGTATGGCCTACAGTTAGTTGTGCCAGGTCTGGCTGTTTGTGTATGTAAGTTTAAATGTTTGTAAACGCTCTCACGATACAGGAGAAATTCCTAGTGTGGGGCAACGTTTAAAAAAAATATACAACATTATTTTTAGTATATGCGAAACCTGAATATAGTTTGTTCAGAATAAGTAACTGAATCGATTCCAATAATTTTTAAACCATGTTATATTTATTCCTAAAAAATTTTAAATAAGTTAAAAGTTGGATACCGAGCGACTTTGAGTACCTATCGCAATAATTTAGGTACCTACTGCCAAAGTATTATTATCAATGAGCTCACGACGAAGTTGAAGGCGCGCGCTGCGTGGTGACCGCGTTTTTGTGCGGACAACTAGGTAACAGAACAAGAATAACTTTTATGTAACGTTTTGAAATTTTGTACATAGATTCTTTACATAAAAATACTAGACACGTGTATCAGGTTTCGCATATACTAAAACTAATGTTGTGTGGCCTCGTGTACCACAAGACTGGAACACTGAGATGAGCCAGGTCACGAATAACCGAGGAGAAGATGGCTAGAAACCTTGAATGTCTTCCTCCTAAATAACACAGTGATACTGGCTCCTGCAACACAGTTTCAACTATCGTAGGAGTTAGAGAATCGCGGTTTTTTTTTTAATTGGCGAGAAGAGGCACAACATCGAGAGCAGTTGAAGGAATAGACTTGACGAATAAAAATAAAAAAATAATTAAACTTAACATCAATGTTATATTGAACGTGTTTTCCTGACTGACAGCTTTTTTCACCCTGTGTAGATAACATGCTCAGGACACTGACTGATACTTTACTATAATACCTACCAGAGCATATTCGTTGCAGACCCGCAATTTGTTCGTGCCAGTTTGACAGATCCTTTTAATCGTACACAATTATCTGGCCAGTCGAGATAAATGTCAGAACTGTCAAATAATTAATGACAATCTGTGTTTGACATTTAGCTGACATTCAATCTAGTTTGGAGCGGTCAGGTGAACTTTTTGTGGCGGTTTTAAGTAAATTTTCGCGCATCGTTAAAGCGCTGCACTTAAAAAACATGCCTAGTTGATTGCCTGCCTTGGTTAGGTGCAAGTTATAAGCGTAAGCGTTTAGCATTCTCGAAAATAATGCAATCAGTGGTATTAACAAAATACTTCTTTTTTATGACTAAAGTAGGAAGTTAAAGTACAAATCTATTTTAGGCATCATAAGTCTATACACTTCAATGAGCTCGATTTCATTAAAGTAGCCGAAATAAACTCAATCGCCAAGACACAAAACCGTCAAAAGTGGAGATTTGGAAGAGACCTACACTGAGCATTGGGTGGCCAAAGGTTGGAGAAGAAGACGGAGAAGTCAAAATGTAATAAATGCAACTACTGAGGTATTTGATTTTAAACTATCATGGTCACTAACATGTCAAGTAAACATGGTTGTAAGGGCATGAGCCTTTACACTTAATGTTGAATGTTAATAAAATAAATGTTAATGTTTAAAAAAGGTATTTAATACGAAATTGCACTAAATTAATGTAATAAGAAAATAATAGAAAATGTTACAAAATGTTGGATGTTGCGCGAGCTCGATATTAAACCGAAGACTAACGTACTTACGTACGTGATGATATTACATTTTTATAAATTAACAAAATTTGCAGTATTTAAACTAGGCTAAGGTACAATGTGCGGTTGCTGACCGTACAATGGTAAATATCCCGTTTCTAGTCTGAATAGTACTGAGGTATTTGTTTTAATAAACAGTCTACTTGGTTTTGGCCGGAAGCCCCGTTTACATAAGACAGCAATAATTGATGGGTCTGCTATAGGTACAACTCTGCCGAAGCCTTCGTGGAGTGTAGGTGTGATATTATGTATCTATGTATATGAAACATTTATAAGTTTTATGACAACCAAATATAAGGTAGTTTTTCAACATATTTTCGACAGCCACGAATAACTTGTAATTTTTATTTTTAAAATCTTCATTTATCTTAAAACTCATACCAAACGAGATAGTCTCACATAATGGAACCAGTTCTCTTAATGTATGCTGTTGTCTTTATTCAGAACGAGTCCTGTAGGTCACTCTTGTGGTGTTTATGTCGAAAAACGTCCTTTAAGACCGGTTGGCTCACCTTCACGCCATGACACCGTGATTTTATGGGAGTAAACAAGATTAAGAAAATGACTGATTTTATTTTTGCGAAGTTTTTTTACATAGCTGCATAGATATTTGAATAAGGTAATAAAGTCATTGATCAAAATAAAATTAAGCCTTTTAATTTAACAATAATTTTATATACAACATTATTTTTAGTATATGCGATACCTGAATATAGTTTGTTCAGCATAACTAACTGAATCGATTCCAATAATTTTTAAACTATGTTATATTTTGTCCCAAAAATATAAAAAAAAGTTACAAGTTGGACACCGAGGGACATTAAGTACCTATCGAAATAATTTAGGTACCTACTGCCAAATTATATTTATCAATGAGCTCAAGACGACGCTGGAGGCCCGGCGCGGGCGCGTTGCGTGGTGACCAGGCTTATGTGCGGACAACCAAGTAACAGAATAAGCATATAACTTTGTAACACACATGATACAATTTTGAAATTTTGTACATAGATTCTTTATATAAAAATACTCGACAGGTGTTTCAGGTTTCGCATATACTAAAACTAATGTTGTATAATAAATTATACAAGGTGTATGAAGACTCTTAACGAAGCCGAAAGGCACTTGTTTTCTGCATTATTTGGATATTTTTTTTTGCTCTAGACCATACCTCGGAACCTTCTAGTTACGGAAATATTGGAGGTCAAAGTTCCAAATTTTAAGATGAACGGTGACAACCGTAATGTTAACAAATTGAATTGGATGTGTTAAAAAATTGCTAATGTTATTTAGTTTACTCTAGAGTAAACTAAATAACATTAGGATTAACATGGGGGGATAGCGCTGCTGGTAGGACATTTGTGATTTGACAATTGTGTTTTTTGTGATTGTATTTAAAAAAACCGGCCAAGTGCGAGTTGGATTTGCGCACCTAGATTTCCGTACAAACTTGTAGATTTTATATTTTGTTATTAAACTACATATTTACGGTTTTCAGATTTTTTCCTTAACATGTGGCGTAAGACATTGTTTCTTGCCCAATTTCATGATTTTAGGTGAACGGGAAGTACTCGGTTTTGATTCCCATGTGAAATCGCAAATCGCAATCGGTTTTAATCGCGTTGAGTTACAAATTTCATTTTTTCACTGATGAAAAAAGGAAAAGATTGAATAGGTCACGATAGTTTGAAAAAAATAATGGCAAGTGTCATAGGTTATTTCTAATCATTTAAATTAACACTGCTACGTGGCTATTTTGATCACGAATGTAGTATAAACTTGTTCTATATGATAATTATATTCATTTTTACTATTATTAAACCATTAAGTGATAATTTATCACCATAATCCTGCTGTCAGATGTCTAAAACCTTTAACCTTTTGTCATTAGCAAAGTCAAATAAAAACTGTGCAAAGGAACCTTTTTTCTGAGAACTTCAATTAATCATCAGAGATGAGCGAAGATGACACTATGGTTTTGTATGGATTTTTTTGTACGATAATTCATAGGCATCACATCACATCATGCCTCTAATCCTTCGAAGAGTTAGGAGTACCTAATAGTACAACTATATTTCACCAGTTATGTTTTCAAGTCCCATGTAACAGGGAGACTTTTGCCATCAGCCGGGCCGACTCCGCCTGTTACTGAGAAATTCCTGATCGAAAAACCCAATAACACTTTGACCGACTCGGGAATCACGCCCAGGGCCTCATGCGCAGCAGTCGCGCTCTCGACCACTCGACCAACATCAACTTCATAGGTATGTTTCGAATGTCGTTATTGGCTTTTGTAAATTGTTTGTTCATTGCAGAAACTGATGGACGGTACTGAAGGCGCCAAACTCGTCCTGGCCCTGTTCTGGCTTCTTCTGGGCCGACTCAATTTGGATTGCCGTCGACACACTAAGAAGAAGAATTCTATAAGAATGAAGCGAGATGAGCTACACCGCTACATGAAAGACTGGACTACAACCACGGGCAGCTGCGAGGAATGGAAAGAGTGGAGGGAAGCCTTAGCCTTAGCCCAACGGTGGGACACCAAGGGCTGATATGATTCTATATGTCGGATTGTCAGAATTTCTTCCGTTAGGCTCGTACACCATGTGGGCAGAAGATGGGTTTCGTGCATTGAAAATATACTGTTTCTATTAAACTAACAAATTACTTGAAATTACAATTTAACACAATAACACGGGCACAATGAATCAGGTACAGTTCCAGGACGTCTCAACTCCACTCCGACCAGACACTCCCTCTCGTCCTCGCTGCGCTCGACTCTGTATAAGCACGCTGTGTTGCGGTTAGACAAGTAAGTAGTTTGCGTGATGTCACCACTGCACACTGGCGTACTTGCGATTCCTTTTATGTCCATACTAACGACTGAATCCGACATATACTATAAAATTTGCAATATTTGTAACCACGTTCTCGTAAACGGCTCAATCGATTTCGATGAAAGTTTCAATATGGGGTTAACGGGGGCGAAAAATCGATCTACCTAGGTCTCGTATCTGGGAAAATTCGTTTTCTCTTATTTTACCTAAGCTGAGCTCGGTGGCCCAGGTACTTCTAATAATATAACAAACAAACAACGAAATAATGAAACCAACAGTAATCAAAACTAGCGTTTTAATTTTAATTTCCAGTGATATCAATGCCTACGACAATATTTTCGGCAAAATTCAACGAATTCAACACTTAAACTTTGTACGTAGAAACAGGTCTTCACAAAAAAAAAAAACACACTTGTAACAATAAATTATTCAAAACCTTTCCATTTTCTCCAACTACGCCGTAGTCGGACATAACAACACGTGAACAGACTAAATGACTATTGGAAATATTTGTATTAATATTCTCATATCCTTATTGCTACCAGTTTCATAACATGTGTGTTTGTAATACTTGTCATACAACTTTGTATGAGTCAACTAGAGGCTGCTGGCGATTTAATAAACTATTTGGTAATAAGGAAAATAAGTTGTTGTAAGTTAGTAGAAGCTTCCCATACAATGCCATAGAGGGAAAGTGTTTTATAGGAATTGAATTCTGATCCACAGCCCAGCCTAACCCACTGCTTGGCCTCTCTTTGTGCCAGTCTCCACAGTCCTTTTGCTACCCTCACTCATTCAGGAATTCAATTGGTATCATATATTTTTATTAAAACAACGACACTGTCTACAAAGATTTGTAACATGAATTTATTTAAAAGGGGATGACCTCACCAAAAATCATTTTAAACATCTTGTATTTATATATAGCTAATCGAAAGCATCAAACATATGGAATTTAGGAATTTATTTATTTTATTAATCAAAACAAATACGGATAGGTTGATCCTAATCGCAGATAACCTCATCAAATTACTTGTATATTATCATCATCATTGAAGCCGAAAAATGACTACAGATGGACATGACATCTCAGTCTCTGCCAAGGATTGTCACAACCGGTTCTGAGCAGTCCGTAACATAACTTAAGGACATAGCAGAAGCAATAGCAAAAAGAAAGTGGAAGTGGGCGGGCTGTTTATGCCGTAGACTTAATGCAAGATGGGGAAGAAAGTGATGGAGAGGAGACCACGGATGGGACGGTGGAATGTGGGAAGATTACCGCCTAGGTGGACAGATTGAAGATACAGGATAGCAATGTCACAAAAACGCCAAAAGTGGAGAGATTTTGAAGAGACCTACGCTCAGCATTGGTTGACCAAAGGTTGAAGAACCACTCAATTCCCGTGACCTTCACTAAATCAACAGTCATCATAATCATGCTGTGCCTTCTAAAAAACGATCTATATTCGAGAACTTTTCGAAACTGTCGATCATCCAAGCTCAATCAATGTGGGGGGCGACCCACTGCCACATAAGTTGAGCAACCCTTCAGGCTATGTATTTACCTTGGTTCCTAAAATGGTTCGAAGAATAGTTAAAAACGGACAAATTTCCGCTACACACAAACATGTATGACTAACAAACATACTGTGTGTATGAATACTTGAAAAAGTATGCCAAGGTGAGTGCCACCCATTCATTGATGCACACCCACGGATAGCAAAATCGATTCCTAATTAGTATACGTAAACGTACGTAAAAAATGACTCAATTATTTAACGTACGTAAACGTTAAATAATTGAGTCATTTTTTGATTGAGTTATTTTTATAATTGAGTCGACTAGACTATACACAGGGAGATTTTTGACTTGATCTGTGAAATTGAAATAAATATATGCTGAAATCCGAGCTCGATTTCTCAGCAGCCAACGGCCTCCTTGGTCTAGTGGTCGAAAGCGCGACTGCTGAGCTTGAGGACTTATGTTCGATTCCCAGGTCGGGCAAAGTGTTATTGGAATTTCTCTATAGCAGCCACGGAGTCTGGTTTTGTGCCCGGTTGATCGCAATAGGCTCGCCCCTTATTACCGACATAACTGGTGAAATGTGGGTGTACTATTAGGAACACTTCTGCCTAACCCTTCGGGGATTACAGGCGTGATGTTACGATGTTTGTCTGCAGGGCGGTCTGCGTTTTTGTTTTAATTCTTTTTAGGGTTAATTGCTATACTGACGCATTTTGACCACGATCAACCAAGTCGCTACTTGAGGCTCAAGATCTGGGGGCTGAGGGACTGTTCGAGGGCAGCGGGAAAGAGATACCGCGGCCTTGGAACACAAAGGGCAAAGAAGGTACATGGATGGATTTTAGTCAGTACAAGTTTGACACTCCCTTCCGCTCCGCCCATAGCGGGAGGGCTCGAGGTTGTGTGCCAGAGGTTCAACAGGATTGATTTTCGGTAGCTTCTGTCAATTCAAGCCATTTTTGACTTTCCATCATCGCTATTACTTGTCACTTTTTTTATCCCTCCGGTGCAAGACGCACTGCAGAAAGAATCACGGATACTCTCATGAGTCTTCCGAATATGTAGAGCAATTAAAATTAAATTATTTCAGTACACGTCGCAAGGTCACACCCGTAGTTGGTGTCTGATAATATTTACATACAAACAGATTGGTTGAAGGTTTTGTCCCATTCATGCCATTAGACAGATTAGTTTAGAAGGTCAATTCCTTGTCAAGCTGATAATATATCAAGATCACAGTTTCTGTGGGAAAAAATAAGGGACGGCGGTATATCTACCTGTATTCCTAAATCGCTCTATGACACTGACACTACCCTACAGCACACAACTTGTGTACACATATCGCAATTCGAAGGATTGTGGAGATATTCGTGAAACATTGCTTCATATGGTTTAAAAGTTCCTTTGCTGGGCAACTTAAAAAACTCAATGAATGTTGTTGAACTGTTTGGTTTTGTAAAAGTACTCCGAGATAACTCTACTGGGCCTATATTTTATAACATACATAACATCACGCCTGTAATCCCCGAAGGGTTAGGCAGAGGTGTATTTAATAGTACAACCACATTTTGCTAGTTATGTTTAAGTCCAAAGTAACATGGAGCGAGCCTATTGCCATAACTGGGCATAAATCCAGACTCCGTGGCTGCTACTGAGAAATTCTTGATGAAAAACCCAATAACACAGCCCGACCTGCGAAACGAACCTAGAACCTTATACTCAGCAGTCGAGCTTGCGATTACTAGACCAACGAGGCAGTCTGTGTTACATAGTCTTTGATAATGGATGGAGTAGACCTACTGTACCGTTCCTTCTTAGGACCAACTAGTTGGTCCTAACCAACTAATATGTATGTCACCTACGATCATCGCCTTCGGTGTGATGTAATTAATGTGTTCACATAAATTAGTTATGGATTGCATTTATTGATGGTAATCATTCATTTGTCATTAGTTTTTAGGGTCCCGTACTCGAAGGGTAACCAACGGGACCCTATTACTAAGCCTCTGCTGTCCGTCCGTCTGTCTGTCAGCGGGCTGTATCTCATGATCCGTAATAGATAGACAGTTGAAATTTTCACAGAATGTGTATTTCTGTTGCCGCTATAACAAAAAATAATAAAATTAAATTAAAAATTAAAGGGGGCTCCCCTACTGCGAATGGTACGGAACGCTTTATGCGCGAATCCAACTCGCACTTGTCTGGTTTTTAATAGCAAGTGAAGAAAAACCATCAGTATCAATATAGTGCTCCTGCCCTTATATCAATATATTTGTTCCTCATTTTCATATGCCCATACCAAGACAACCGATTTATACCACACAGCTTTTCAGCCATTGGTATTTCAAGTATCATTGATTTCCAATGTAGTAACTCTCAATAAACTCTCATTATTTTCCAACGATCCTAAACCCGTAAAACTGTCCCATAAAATGTGGTTGTTTGTCGACAAAATAACGATGTTTTGCGTGCACACCTACCTGCTAAATAACAAGTACGTACGTTTGCAATCTGACGTACAAGTCTACCATGACCAACTACAGGGTGTGGGAGTATCAAATTTTGGAGAAACATCAACAATACTTACTAGCTTATGCTCGCGGATTCGCCCGTGTGAACTTCGATAATTGTCCCACGGGATCATACTACCGGGATAAAAGTATCCTATGTGTTAATACAGGTTATAAGCTATCTGTGTGCGAAATTTCATCCAAATCCGTTCAGTAGTTTTTGCGTGAAAGAGTAACAAACATCCATCCATCCACACATACTTTCGCATTTATAATATTATTAGTAGGAAGTAGTCTTTGTACCACTATCGTATGATATAGCATTATTTAAAAATAATCATGACTGTGAAAGAAAATGTTAAGTAGCAGATTTTAAGACGAGTTTTCAAATGACATCGCCGTTTTTTTCATATTGCAAGCTTAATTGGTGGTGTTTTTATCTGTCAGAAATATTTTTTGTCTGTCATCGGATGCTCATACTTTGCTTTCATATATTGACTTTGACACAAGCTCCTTCCAGTTGTTGATACAACATAAAAATTATATCTGCGTAGGATGTCAACAGTTCACCATAACGGCAAATACTTATGTTTATGATACGCTGACGTAAGTAGAGGAATTCGTTTGTAAATAAAAATTTACAGAGTCGAACACGTCTTTCAATAAACGTACAGATTTCTTTAAAAATATTTATGTTACAAGAATATTTCGCATGTATTATGATGCTGTTTGTTGCAGAACTGAATAAATTCTGTATTTAAATTGTTTAACAAAGTATATATATTTGTTACTAAATTCAGTAACATTTATCATTTTGTTTTGCTGCTAGAGACAGTACTTCGATCGTAAAATGTCATAACGAACTTTTCGGATCGAGGTGAATGTCAAAATATGTGTGAAAATATATCATGCTGTAGATAACGGAAGAAATCACTGAAAATAGTGTAAATGAAAATGGTATAACAATTTTAATAGTAAGAAGTGAGTCTTAGATTCTTTTTTTAGGAGATTTAACGGCAAACAAGCCTCTGATGTCAGGTTAGTCGTCGCCATTGCATAGGAGTACCTGAAGTACCATGGCAGAGACTCCAAGAATCAGAACAGTCTCAGTTATGATTACTTTAGTACAGCAAGTGGGTAACACCCTTTTTCATCATTATCCGAAGGATATTGAAGTATATATACCAGACACAACACCCGTCTGTTTGAAGGATCCTGCCTTTTCTATGGGGGATGAAGAACTTTACACTCTGTTCTCCAAAATACAAAATACAATTTTGAAAAAAACAAATGAGTAATTTACAGCGTTACTCATGTAGGTTGATTTTACGACATTCAGCGAATGGAATGTTGTTATTTCAAGCTAAATATTTTTAGATTTTATTCAGGTTTGCGTCGTTAAGTATAATTTTATTGTATTGAAGCTTTTGATGTTTAGTTTTGAAATAAATGGTTTAATTAGAGTGTGAAATTAGTTATGTTTCGGTTTATTGTTTTTGCGTCAGCATGTTTGTTAGAGCTAAGGTGACCCACCTCATTGTACATATGAAAACTATGTGAATGAATGATTTACAAAAGTAGTTGATTGGTAATTTTATAACAATTTTAGTGAAATACTTAAATGCCTGTTTAAGGAAATTTCGAAACGCTTAGTTGACGCTTCCCGTGACCCAAGCGCCGCGCTGGCTTTTACTTTGACCAGAGGCTAAGTGTTGCCATACAACTTGGCAACACCTAAGTAAGTTTGCCATATGTCATTACTTCCCTGAATTTGATCCTTATTAGCGACACTATCGAATGGTGTAATAATACAGTATGTGTTTTTTTTTCCCCAAAATCAATGGGTTCGATTCCTGGCTAGGAATATTGGTTTTTCAAAAATCGAATGATGCAGTTTTAGTTTTCATCAAAATCAGGCTCGAGACTTCTTTGAGCATTTTTCTCTATTCCTCATAGTTTTGAATTTGGCCATCCACGCCCACTTGTAAAATTCACCCTATACAAAAAATTAGTTTACTCTTTTCTCGTTGACTTCATCCCTTATAAAGCACAAGCATTATTCTGTGTTATGTTCTCATTGCTTTTCAGCACAGGCACAGGCCTCCACTTTGTGAGCCTGAGACACACAGGCCCAGAGCGGGTTTGAGGAAGTTACATGTCCTCGCATTTTTGGTGCCAGGACATGCCAGTTTCCTCATTATGTTTCTCTACCCTTTCGAGCAGTGATGGCGTAACAAATTACATAAAGTGCCAGCCTGCGTCGAGCCTACGACCTAGAGGTCGTTAATCGAGGCCACTAACAATGAGCCATAACTGTTTTTACATACTTAACTCATTCATATATTCTGTGAACAAGGATGGACAGGAATATCAAGGACCCTGTCCATCTGTCATACCTTAGATTATAAATCCTAATGGGTATAAAATGACCCTTAACGAAGCTGAAAGGTACTTGTTCTTCCCGTCTTTGCGATCACTTTTCGGTTCTGTTTGAATGTTATAACTTTACTTTGAATACCTCCATGATCTCTGTACTATTCAGTGCATCCATCAGTATAATGTTTTGACTGCGTACATTGATTCCTATAGTAAAACGTGATTTTTCACCCCAACAAAAAAGTCGTTTCCCAGCAATCATTTTGCGTAGAGTTACTTACTTTGATGTACAGAATGCTTGGTGCTTGGTTGACGGCTTCGTGAAGGGTCCGTTTACACCTTGTATATTCGACCAAAGACAATGTTCTTTATCTAAATACTACATAGTAACTAAAGAAACACCTCAACCGGACGGAATCTTACGTAGGTTAAAATAAATCAATGTTAACTTAAGCAACAAAGCCTACACAACCATTTATACAACATGATGTCACCAACAACCTTCTAAATATAGAGATTATCGCCATTTTGAATCGTTTGTTGCGCTGCCTGTCCGCATTTGGATTGATGCATTCATTGACTAAGAGCTAAGGACATGAGTTAGCGGATTCTTTAAGTGTAATAATATCATAGCAATAATTCTTTCGTATTCAATCTCCGTTAGCTTCCCAAAGCAGTTTTCAAATATATGTAGATCCTCAAGAATACCTGGCTTCTTACTATCTGTCAACGTAAGTGATTTCATGGAGCAATTGTGTGGTCTATGGACCGGGGCGTTAACATAACATCACGCCTGTAAATCCTGAAGGATTAGGCAGGGGTATACCTACCTAATAGTACACCCAAAGTCCAATTTAATAGGGGCAGAGCCTATCGCCAGAAACCGAGCACAAATCCAGACTTCGTGACTGGTACTGAGAAATTGCTGATGGAAAAACCCAATGAAACTTTGGCTACCTGAGAATCGTTCCCAGGACCTCATGCTCATCAGTCTCCACTCTGTCGTTCTTACATTTTCATTTTGACTTCTCGAGTCCCGTCAAACGTATGGACGATAAACCACTATATGGAGTATACAAAGTGAAGACAGTGAGGCAGAAAAATTAAAAACGTGTTTGTATATACCAAAAGAAAATCCAGCAACCGCCCCATCTTCAATCAATGGCCACATAGCCAGTCAAGAATCCAAGATATAAACGCTTGAACAAACTAACATAAAACCAAGCAACATGAGATACGATACACTCAGTTAATTCCGGAGCTATTAACTCACAGTTATGGTCTCCATAACTCACTCAAACATAACTAGGCCACCATTTTGATTGAGGTTAATGAAGGATATTAAAAAGGTTCTAAAACGTAGTAGGTACCTAGTCGTTCCCACGGTCAATGTGTTAAGTTTAAAGTTAACTGTATGTTGAACTTAACCTAAAAAGTTTAAATGTAGTAAGCTGTAGTGTTCAAACCAAGTGGGTAAGGTCACTTCGACGTGCATATAAATTGACTACCTCGTTAGTCTAGTGGTCGCAAGCATGGCTGCTGTGATGAGGTCCTGGCAGTCCTGGGTTCGATTCCCAGGTAACCCAAAGTGTTATTGTGAGTGTGAAGTGAAGTGCGAGTTTTTCCATCAGGAATCTCCAGTAACAGCCACAGAGTCGGGATTTGTGCCCGGTTGATGGCAATACGCTCACCCCCTATTACCATATCTGGCAAAATGGGGGTTTACTATTAGGTACAAGTAAGTCTAACACATCGGGATTGCTGGCAGTAAATTATGGATATTTAAAAGGTTCTAAAACACGTAGTAGATAAAGCTGTTCTCACGGCCACTGCGTTAAGTTTACAGTTTACTGTCATGATGAACTTAACCTAAAAAGTTTATAGTCAGCAGCAGTAGTGGTAAGTTTGTGGCTAAGGTCGACGTGCATAATGGGTGTAAATAGACCCGTAACGAAACTGAAAGACACTTTGTTCTCCCCATCATTGTGATATTTGTTTGTTCTGGGAACCTTCTAGTTACAGAGATATTGGGGGTCAAAGTTCCAACTTTTTGACAAGTTTTTTAGAAATACAATTTTTAATGTTATAACCAACGATATTATAAAGAAAGATACGCTACATTCATACTGAGCGGCGTTCAAATATCGTTGCGTTATTCCGACTGCGACAGATAACACGGAACGTATGATATAGAAAGAGATAGCTATTGCACTTGAAGTACTTAAATTACGACAATTGTCTGAATTTGTCTGAAACAATTTTCGCGCGCTAGTGTGATATCTACCTCTTTTTGTTTATCATTGGTTATAAACTATTAATTTTGACTCAATGTGTGACTTAACTTTAAATACCTCCACGACCACTGGGTATTATTCACTGCATCTATCAGCACAATGTTTTGAGTTTGTTATATTGAGTCCTACCGTAAACCGTGATAAAAAAGTCGTTTCGGTCGTCGTGAAGGAAAACATCGCGAGGAAATCTGGACTATTAATTAATGGTCTGAAATCGTCCACCCATCTTTAAGCGTAGCTAGTGATCAATGCTCGTGCCTCCTCTGCATGAGAAGAGGCCTTTGCTCATCAGTGGGTCAGCAACAGGCTGGTCTTATTTTATACCAAGTAGATATCTTATGAGCCTTGACACAGCCAGAAGGCGTCGCGGCAGACCTCGCAGAAGATGGCGGGACGAACTTGGCAAAACAAACGACCAGTGGCCCACATTAGCCCTGGATCGTAGCAACTGGAAGTCATGGGGAGAGGCCTTTGCCCAGCAGTGGGATGACGCAGGCTAGCAGTATCAGTCTCAGTATCAGATATCTTAGGTCCAAGTGAATAAGCATGAAGAGATATTTTTTATAAGTATTTATCCTAGAAAATGGACAGCAGCGCCGTTCACTTCGTGGCCAGATCGTAAGCTTAGAATATAACAGTGGTAGTGAAATCAGATATTTACAAATTAGCTCACGATCTGATAGCGGACTTGGGCTTGCTTTTACTGATATTTGTACTAGCTATGTACATTCGCGAAAAGAAAAGGTTAGGCAATGTTAGACAGATAGAAAGATAATGCTGTATTTTGTCTATTTATGTGCAATTTTTGTTCCCTTAGAACAATTCAACAAAAGAGAAATACACAGAAGGGATTTATATAAAAAAAAAAACTCAATAATTGATACATTTTCTCAAATTGATAAATTTATTCGAGCGGTGCCACTTTTTTAAATTAAAATTGAAGTATCTATTTGGAATTTCAAAATATTAGCTTTTTACTGAATGCATATGAAAGTATAATACGGTGCTTATAACGATTGTTATTTGTTTTGTCTGTTGGTTCCGGCTAATATCCGAAACGGTTGGACCGATTTTGACATCTTTGCACTTTTTCAGTAAGACAGTTAAAATACGGAAACCTACAGCCGAAAACGTCTGTTTCGTTGGTCTAGTGGTAATCGTGCAAAGCGTCATTCGGTTTTCGATCAGGAATTTCTCAGTGGCAGCCACGGATTCTAGATTTGTGGCCGTGTGATGGCAATAGGCTCGCCCGCTATTACATGGTACTTAAACATAACTGGTGGGTGTACTATTAGGTACACCTCTGCCTGACCCTTCTGGGATTACAGTTGTAATGTAATGTTATGTAATCCAAAAAAAAGCACGGTAAGCAGAATTTAGCTAACATACGTTCTCTAAAAATATTTTTATGATCTAAGAAATCAAAATGCAATTAGACACTCTAGGGGTGGTCGTTCCAGCAGGAATTCCTCGTAAAAATATTAAAAACCAATAAAAACACAATCATAAGCACATTAAAGCTTCTACTAATAAACGTAAAAATAATGTTAAAACTAAAAACAGCTTGTAATTTACGATTATTTTTGTTATGAACATAATATTTTTCCAGTATGGCTGTGTTTATTTGTGCTTGAAGGAGATAAACTTTTTTTGTAATAAAATTAATTTGCTTTGTAAAGTAAACAAGATGTAAAAATATCTTTATATTAGGCAGATGCCCGGTCATTGAGGATTTTGACCACAGAACAAAATCGACAACAACTTTAATTTTAATATGTTTTTTGTTTCTATTTAGTAACCGGACGTGGACGTGGACATAGCAAAGTAGGATACAAGGCCTACCTGAAAAGGATGACATTAATTTTGCTGAATATTTTTTTTTTTTGGTCATATAAGCAGTCGCTCCATGTAAAATACTGGTATTCAGCTGCATCTGGTTAAACTGGAAGCCGAAGATGATGATTTTTTTATTTTATTTTATTTTTTTAAATAAAACGTTGCCCGACACTAGTAATTTCTCCTGTATCGTGGGTGCGTTTACAAACATTATTAAACTCACATACACAAACAGCCAGACCCGGAACAACTACCAGTACATCATACAAAAATTTGTTCCATGCGGGGATAGAACCCGCAACACGCAGCGCAGCAGCCAATCGCTCAGCCACTGCGCCAACCGTGCCGTAATTGTATTAAATTCACTATTATTGGCATTTAATTTTGATATAACTATAATTTCTCTATTTAATTGTAATAATATAAAAGAAAATAATTAAGTAATAATAATGTTTAAAGCATGCTAACTTAGGATGATAAGGGCAGGCGGATGATAAATTGCAATGCTTGTAAAAGGCTGCTAAGTCATAAGTACTAACATAACATAACACCACATTGTACACTTAGTTCGCAATAAATGTTTTGACTTTGACTAAGGATCGTAGTAGCAGGTGGCATTCTGTAGTTCCTGCCTACTCTCATGGGAAAAAGCCGTGAGTTTATCTATGTACTTGCTTATGCCCGCGGCAGTCCCTGTCCCACGGAATCATACTACCGGGATAAAAAGTATCCTATGTGTTAATCCAGGCTATAAACTATCTGTGTGCAAAATTTTATCCAAATCCGTTCAGTAGTTTTTGCGTGAAAGAGTAACAAACATCCATCCATCCATTTTTCCTCACAAACTTTCGCATTTATAATATTAGTAGGATTATATTATATTAAATAGGAAGTAGGATAGGATGTCTAAGTAATGAATGGTAAGAATTAAAAACAACTATAATATTTTGTGTATTGAAGTAGTTTCATACTTTCTCACGCTTAACAAAACTTTTTAAATGATTATATAAGCTCCACTTTAAACATTGTTGAACAGGAAACGCATATTTCCTTAAATGTTTTTAATGGTGGCTGTTGTCAACGTACAGGCGGTGTTCACACCATACGATCACACAGAAGATCCACTGCCTTCAAACAAGGGCTTATATTTATTTCTGTTATCCGCATGAAAAATGAGAGATTAGCTCATGCTTTGCTAAATATATTTACATTATGTCACCTAGCTGGGACTGATTGGGCAGTATCACCAGCCGTGGTTTACATATTCGAACCCTGGAAGATGTGTATGCGTGGGTGGTTTTAGGCATTTATTACCCTCCTGCCTTGCCTTGCTTAATTTGATATCGACGCCGCTTACCCTCTCCTTCCCTCTCTAGACCCCTCATCTTGTATCATTCAGTATTCACAACCTATCCTGGTTATTCCCTATGTACTCTCTATCTTGGTTTAGACAATACACCACCGTTTCTTTGGCCTGCCCCTAGCATACATGCATACTCAAAATTTTCCTCACTTATTGTACCTTCTGTACATCCAACTGTCTTGTGGTGTTAAGGTCGTCATCTGACTGCAATCAGCTTCCTACCCTCCCACGCATTGTTACCATACATATGTTATGTCAGTATTGGAAATGAAGTCGTTTTAGTTTTGGTAAATGACGTCATTAGTCATTGGCTAGTTTAATTACGAATCGTAGTAGTGGGAGGTGAATGATTTCGGGATTGATGATTTTAGAAATATAACCGTGGTAAACTGTTACCGTTAGAAGATTAGAACGTGATATTTTGATTTAAAACGGTTACTAGTCGCTCAATTGCTAAACAGCCGCTCGAATCGATCTTTAGGTTAAGCCACGCTTGCATAGGTTAGTCCGTGAATGGGTGACCATACCGAGTTTCCTCCGTGCCTCGGAAAGCACGTTAAGCCGTTGTTCCCGGCTGTCATTTGTAGATCTTTGACAGTCGTTACAGGTAGTCAGTGGCCCAAAAACTCAGATAATCAGTCTTACCAAGGGGTCTCGTATTAACCAGTACTAACTGGGTTGTGGAGGTCAGATAGGCAGTCGCTCCTTGTAAAATACTGGTATTCAGCTGCATTAGGTTATACTAAAAGCCGACCCCAACATAGTTGGGAAAAGGCTTGGCAGATGATGACTTGTAGCTACAATTTTTTGCTGGGAAGTTTTTTGCACCAATTCTTATTTGTGGAAGACTGGATTATGAATTCCACGTTCAAAAAGTGCCAACTCTCATACTTTTTTGAATAAATGTATTGATTTTGATTTCCTTGATGACGGTTCATGTTTATTGTTAAATTGGTGAAGATGTGAGATATTCTGCCTTTAAGGACACGAGGATATAAGGCATTGCAGTTTTGTCTCTGGAATGTTTAGGCATTTGCGATGCCTCCAGTAGTGTATACGTCTAGTGTCGACGGTCAACCGCCATCGGGTTTTCCCCAGTAATAATTCGGGCCAATTAAATACGTC
Organism: Noctua fimbriata; assembly: GCA_905163415.1. Taxonomy (NCBI): domain Eukaryota; kingdom Metazoa; phylum Arthropoda; class Insecta; order Lepidoptera; family Noctuidae; genus Noctua; species Noctua fimbriata. The sequence goes on along the minus strand of LR990941.1, from coordinate 14,405,421 downwards.
TCTTTTAGAAAGATTGATACACTGGGAAGCCTGTTTTTTGGTGGACGAATCAGTAGATGATAAGCTGAGGTAACACATTGTATAAACATCCTATGACGTAATCTTCGTAAAAATAAGAGAGAAACAGAAATAATCGGAAACTTACACTGCACTGTCTAGCATTTTTATTGCACCAACAGATAAAACGCAAACCCGTTTTTAATGCGTTTTCTACTCGTGTTAAAAACACTGTTTTTATTTTACATTGAGTTTAAACCAGTAAATAAACCGTAAATAAACCGTATCAATCGGTTGTTTTACTGATATGTGAGCAGTAATTTGCGATGCAGATGTCAAGTAAAGCTTGCTACACACTTGATCATGTCGGCCAAACATATGATTCGACAGTATTTTTTTACCTTCGGCTTGTGCCGATCGGCAAACTCCATTCTACTTTCTTTCACTGAAATTGCAGAGTTGAAATTAAAATGGGGCTGGATGAATGGTACGTACAGGATAGGAACAGATCAGCCAGGATCGCCACACAGTAGGTGCCTGAACACGGCCGTCGTCGCCAAAGGAGGCCTAGGACACGCTTACGCATCGATCTGGACTCTTTCTTGCCGGTCTAGCCGAAGATGGTAAAACATAGACAGGTCTGGATGGATATTGGGGATTTCGGGGAGACTTACACAGTTGTGGGACAACATAGGATAACATTAATATTATAATTGCGAGAGTTTGTGAGGGTGTATGGATGTTAGTTACTCTTTCACGCAAAAACTACTGAACGGATTTGGATGAAATTCAGCACACAGATAGTTTACAACCTGGATTAACACATAGGATAGTTTTTATCCCGGTAGTATGACCCCGCGGGATAATTATCGAACCCCACGCGGGCGAACTGAGTTTTACTACCCGGCTGTACCAATAAAAGCTGATCCGGACAAGTGTGTACCACGCTTAACATCTTACGTATGGTTTCGAGGACCATGTGGTGATCTCATCATTACGCAACACTTTCGCTAAGACCGGTTTCCATCTGATTTCTTTACGAGAATGGCGAATTACGAAATTTACGCCTCCTTAGTGTCCGCGCTTCGGTGTTATTGAGATGCAGATTTTTTTTTGTATTTTTTTCTTTTCGTGTGGGTTTTGCTGAAGTTTGTTTTCGAAGGTGAAGTCGTTGAAACAAGATTGGTGATACTTAGTTGGGTTTAAGTTATGCAAGGGAGATGTTTTTGTAGATTAATAATTTAATTTATTACCTTAGAATTTGGTTAGAACCGTATCTCTTTTTTTAGGGCATATCAGTTTCGTCATGATATATTTTCCTTCACTGTTTTGAGAGCAGAAATAATGAAATAAATTAGTGAACTCGGCTATCATTGTGCTGATTGTCGTAATGGCTAATGACTTGATGGCCAAGAGCCTCAACGAACATTTGTTGAGGCTCTTCTTAAGCGGTTGGATCATGGGCCTGATCAGAAGGCAGTACTCCACGATACGGCCCGCATTGTGAGGAGGTTCCTGTCTCTGGAGCCCTAATCACCGGCCACTTGCTTCCGATACTGGCGGATCACAAATTTTTATATTTTTTAATGTTGCTTTATGGAATATTTAAAAATGTGTATAAAAGATAAACAAAGGAAAATAAATAACTCAATGTAAAGGCCTGTCTGGGTTCAAACCCACGGCCACCACTCTCACCATACTTGTACATAAATAAGTGCGAAAAAAAACAGCTCAGAAAAAACAAAAAAAAACTATACTTGTTAAATTATTGGAACAATCCCACAAACAAGCAAGATCACAGAGTAAAGAATGGTGGGTACAACTACAAACTATGAACGGTTACCGTTGTCCGGTGGTACGAACCGTTCCGGGTCGGCAGGCAGACCGACCATCTGGCGCCTCTTCACGACACCTGCCTACCGGGGTAGACAGTACACTGTTATCTTAAATATGAAACAGTTGCGTGAGTGACTGATTGTCAGAATAAACACGGTCTACATCAAGGTACTCCCTTACTTAGTACTATTATCTAGGTACAGGTATAACTGTAGACAGCATAAAACTTGGATATATAACATCTCGCTTATAATCACTGGAGGGATAGGCGTAGTTGTACGTATTATTACACCCATATTTCGCCAGTTATGTTTAAGTCCCATAGAATAGGGGGCGAACTCATTGATAACTGCGCTCTTCTTCCAGACTTCTCTATTACTCGTCATCTCATCAGACACCTCCTTTCTAGCGATATCATTTCTTTGGTCTTCCTCTACTCATAGAGCCATCCACATTCATACTCAAAATTTTTCTCACTACATTTGCTTCATTCCTCCGCATTACATGCCCATACCACGACAACCAATTACCACATAACTTTTCAGTCAACGGCACCACTTTCAGACTCCCATCCTTATTTTATCCATTCGCCTTACAGCACGCGTCTGATAGTATTCGTAAAAATTGACTAGAAGACTACATTTTTAAAAGGCACGATTTAAAAGAAGATAGCAACACAAAAAGGTCTCTCGAAGTTTAACTGTTTTATGTCAGTGCGTGTCTCAACAAAACTTAATTGACCTTTTTCACCTACAAGCAGGGAAAGCTCACGCCTGTAATCCCGGAAGGGTAAGGCAGAGGTATACATACATTTGTAACTACAGTACTTCACTATTATTAACATTCGGCCAGTTTTGTTTAAGTGCCATGTTATAGGAGGTGAGCCTTTTGCCATCAACCGGATAGTAACCAAATATCTGGTAGACTGCCTCGTTGGTCTTTTGGTCGCAAGCGCAACCGCTGATCATGAGGTCCTGGCTTCGATTCCCTGGTCGGGAAATGTGTTATTGGGTTTTTCCATTAGGAAATTCTCAGTGGCCTGAATATGTCTGAATATGTGCTCGGTTGATGGCAATAGGCTGGCGTCCTATTAAATGGGACTTTAACATAATAACTGGCGAAATATGATTGTACTATTCAGTACCCCTATGACTCACCGTTCGGGTGTTACCGACGTGATGTTATGTATCCGGTTGATGGAAAAACGAAAACCCTTGAAACGAAATATCTTTCATAAAAGATTGAAAAGCTCTCTCTGATACCGAATTCCTGCTCATCTTATCTGATCGGAGAGAGGCAAGATAGGCCTTGACTGCAATACACTATGATTCATCCGTACGTAACTACATACCTGCCTACCTACTTACAGAGTACGGTACAATGGAAACGATGTTATGGCTACCTTTTTTGGTGTATGAAGGTCGTTTGTTTTTCAATTTTGGGTTGGTAGACTTGCTTGATGCAATGGGGTAGACCCATTGCATCAAGCAAGTCTACCAACCTATATAGAATCCTATTAAATATGACATATTTGTTGAAAAGTTGGGTCTGTTCGAAGATATAAAATTAGAGGATGCGTTGGACTTGCATACATAAGTAGAACAGTCGGTATTAAAGATTTGAAAATGACATTTGACTGGTAGAGAATGCCTGAAGATTGATTGATGAAGTCCGCCTATGTACCACTATTGTACATGAAGTTTAAATACAAAAGTTGATGGATGGAAAGGGGGAGGAAGACAAGACAAAGAAGGGTGGATTATGTGAAGAATGATATACGAAAGAAAATGGAGAAAATGGTAGCGTGTGATTTGAAAGGGGAGGGTAGAAGAACAAATTGTGTTACACTAACAACAAGAGAGAGAGACTAGGTCAGGCAGATGATTATCTCTCAAATAGTCGGTACCTATGAAAAATGGGTGAAGATTATATAAAAATTATTTCTTTTTCTTGGTACGGACGCAGCACATCAAGCTACCCAAAACTGTCAAATTTTTCCCAATCAACTTGAAGGCTAATGCTACAGCGACAAAGTTGAAAATCTATTAAAGAAATTTGACAATTGTAGTAGCTTGATGTAAGAAAGAAAGAAATGAAAGAAAAAATATTGATTTGTCGCAGGGACATGACGTGCATCATAAAAAATTACAAAAAAAAAATAAAACAATAAACTACGATAACTACTATGTACTTGTGCTAGCGTCTGTACATTATCTGTGAACCATCTTGTAAGTACCTAACTACCTACAAGGTTACTTTGGAATTTTTGCAAACAAATCCAGGTACGTATTCTAGAGACAATTTATTACTAAACCGGATTTGAGCAAAAATTCTTGATGCAAGGCAAGTCCGAACAATTTCAAAATAAGAATGTAATTATGAATCTTAAACTAGATCCATCTAAGGCCATTGGCCGCTTAGTTTCATAATAATTGACAACAAAATGTGAACGTGCAAATGCGATACTTGATAGGTCCAAGCGTGCATCAAGTATCAGATTTGTTTGTTAAGAAACAGGTGACAGAAATTATGAAACATAATGGGCGTGTTAGCGCGATGTTAAAAAAGATTATTTGTATATTTTAAAATAAAATAACATTACAAAAAAAGTACCTCGGTTAGTTTAAAAAAAAATACACATGAACACTTAATTTCAATATTCATCAACAGCTGTCTGAACTATACCTACTTAAAAAGAAATGATAATGATTATCACTGTTTTAATAAGACTTGTAAACTGTACATAAAGTAAAACATCTGGTTTTTTTAAATACTTCTAAAACAACAATGTTTTCAACACAGTCCGTGACCCGAATGTTTTAATGAGTTCATATTAAACGTACATCAAACACCTCTGATTCTGAATTAACATCTCACATGATAGAAACTCGTAAACATACCAACAATAACACCTACACACAACATATTTCAACAATTTACAGTTTTACAGCCACGCATAAACTTTAAAACGATCATTTTGTTACACATTAACCCAAGGCACGTCGATAATACGCAAAAGTTTTGCAATATCAACGAAAACGAGAAACCTGTATCGAAAGAATTGCGAAAGATCGAAAAATAATCGATTTCATTATCGATATACGGAATCGTTACAGAACATTGTATTAAAAACAAAAGAAACGCTTGGGAAATCAATAAGCTCACCTTGATAATCCGTTTATTTTGACAGCTGGTGCAGATCAACAAAGAAAACAATAGCGTGCACTTGTTCACAAATAGTAATAATACCTACGGAAAAAACATCCAAAAACTATTTTCAGGGCACCTCACTACAGCATTTCCAACACTAGGTTTCAAGAACACGGATTTCAAATTCAAAATTCGGAACACAATACACTTTTTTCGTAGAATTCGTTGTTATTACAAATGTGGAACGCGTCGCGGCCTGCGCACGCGTCGCGGTCGTACACAACACTGACTTCGCGCAGCCGCCATTTTCTCGGCAAATGGTGGGAGAAGGCACCGAAATAGGAAATAAAATGGAAAAAGAAGGCTGTTCGGCTAGGTTGGCGTGCGCAACTCATTAAAAAAAAAACGAAACGGGATGCATATAACCTTTTCTGTGGAGAAAATTGAGTCGCCTCCTTTGATGTATGCTTTAAAGGCTGTATGTCTTAAAGCTTGGGAAAGGCATACAATAATCACAGTTATTAGCAGTGTCTTCGAGTAGGCTATTTATTTGAAGACTCATTGTAACCGGAATAAGTAATTTGTTCTGTGTTTCAACGCGTTTCCAAGGTCTTCTAAAGACCCACATCAAAGGTATAATCAAGCGACAATGCACCTTCTCATCCACTAATGTACCATTAATTTTCCTTGAACTATACAAACAAGTACTGATAATTCGTAAAAAATGTGAAGAACCTTATGTTCAGCCGTGACCCCGATTTACTTCGGGACAATATTTTGCATGATTAGATCAAGTCAGTAGTTAGATGAAATTGTGAACACTTCATTATTTATGCTTTCCACAGTCCTCCACTATGGTTTCAAGGCCTCTCTTTCTACTTTCCCCGTGCTCCGGTCTTGGTACTGCGATTTTGGGCGAATCCTTTAATTGGAACCCCAGTTTAGGCCACCATCCCGTTCATATGTATCATTTCTTTGGTTCCGTACCTCAGTCAGTAAAAATAGAACCTTTATAGGCTATTAGGATCACTTTGTTGTCCGTTTGTCAAGACCTTTTTTCTCGGGAATGCGTGGAAGTATCAAGCTGAAATGAATATCAAATACTTAAGTATTTGATATTCATTTCTGTTGTGTCTGTTACCCCTTGGAGCAGTGAAAAAGTCAAACTTGTAAATCAACGCGATCAAAAGATAATTACGACCGTTTTTGTCGCATATTTTGAGATTTCACAAGGGAATCTAAACCGATAGGGTACTTCCCGTTGACCTAGAGTCATGAAATTTGGCAAGAAGCAATGTCTTACAGCACATGTAAAGGAAAAATCTGAAAAAAGTAAATAGGTAGTTTGATAACAAAATACCTACAAGTTTATACGGATCCCTCGGTGCGCGAGTCCAACTCGCACTTGGCAGGTTTTTGCCCATAGTTTCTCCAAAATGCAACATGTTCCTCAAGATTACTCACGATTCATTATTAATCATACTGTTTCGCTCTGTCTGAGTAGTAAGAACAAAGGTTTAATCGGAATCCATTATATCGGTCTCCTAGTGACGTAGGCGTAAAGATTGTCTGCCTGCTACCAAGAGCATCTTCGGATTGTGGGATGCGCTTGCGCACCGCCTGGTTTTCCTGTAACTGGAGGGTCCAGTGGGTCAAACCTGGTGATTCGAGTGCTTCCTCATACACAACTAAAGCCCATGTAATTATTAATTATAATTAATTTTCACAGTATGATGCGAAAATGTATTTTTGTTGAAAGGTTAAGGAAGTCCCCTTGAAGAATTTCTAATTAACTGACGACATGCATGATGCATTCTTTATTAACTTTGATTATTTCTTTGATAGGTTATTACGTGTTATTACTAAGCTGGTTTAGTCAGTTATAGGCATTAAATTAGGCTTTGTTATTTAATGGGTTTAAAAATACCCTGACGAAGTCGAAAGGCACTTGTTCTCCCCGTCATTGCGATATTTTTTTTGTTCTAGCTAGACCATACCTGGGAAGTGGGAACCTTCTAATTACGGAGATATTGGGGGTCTAAGTACCTGGGAATCGAACCCGGGACCTCATGCTCAGCAGTCGCGCTGTACCAACGAGTCAGTCAAATGGAGATATTTCATTAAAAAGTCCATAAAGCTTTTACCTAACAATTGAACAGAAATAAAAGTAGAAAAGCCTAATGTAATTTAGGCCAGTGCGGTTGGAGAACATTAAATCTCATTATTATGTACAAAAATATAACCGCAATGGGGCATTCAGCATTATGGTTTTGTAGATGAATGATGTAAATATAGGCCATATTGAATACTTATTTAAATGTACTGGTACAGTACAGTCATAAAGAGTTCGTGAAGTAGGCTAGAGATTTTGGATTTTAGAAATATTATTTTTGTTTGAAAGATGTTTAGAACTAAATTTTATTAAAATGGTACCTTTTGTTAACGTGTTTTTTTTTTAAATATCAGTCAAAAGATTTCTATCATGCGGAGAGAAAACTTCAGATTTTTTATGAAAAAAAAAAAATACGAAAAAGTGTTCTTTCACAAGACATTTTCCGGTCTGCCTTATTGACCTAGTGGCCGCAAGCTCTACTGCTCATATTGAGGCCCTGGGTTCCATTCCCGGTTCGGCTTTGCCCGAACAGGGTTGGGTTTTGGTACTAGAGGAATTTTCGGTAGGATCACGGAGTCTTGATACATACTCAAAGTTTGCTACTTTCAAGTATTACCGCACTGCTTGATACTTCTGCTGAACTCGCGATCGTAACAAGGGTGATGATACAAAACAACGAAGTGGTGGTATAAATAAATGTTTGATGGTATTTATTAAAATGACATCCAGTGTTGCCAACTTAATTTTTACGAACCCACCATATGTGGCCTCGTGGCCCACCAGAAAACCACTAAACCACTAATTCAACTCAACCAATTCCGTGTTAAGAGCTCAAAGAAGAAGAACCCCAAAAAAAAGTGTACCCCTAAATGTTATTTGGAAATAAAACAACATTATTGTAAATAGAAATAATGTTTATTTTTTGTAATCACAAAATAGAACGAGATGTGGCGACACTTGGGGGAGGCCTATGTCCAGCAGTGGACGTCTTTCGGCTGAAATGATGATGATGATGATGACAAAATATAACTACCTACTAGCTGGCTAAAGATGATCATTTTCAGAAGAGTCGCTTTCATTTGCATTTTCAGTTAGTGAAGAATAGATTACCTTAGTTCCAATTATTTGCACTACACTATTTGGTAATATGTAGTTATTGCAGCATTTGCCTTCACGTGCTAAACCAGCACGAATTGTGAGAATTTAAAATAGAAGCTCTATCTTCATTACGTTTCTCTGTTTTGTCTTGACAACGTTTATCATGCTAAATAAACGCTCTACATCAGCATCAGAATGCGGTAAAACCAAAGCAAATGTCGCTAAATCTTGAAACCTACTTTCTCCAGCAAGGACATGCTTTAAAATTCAGCATCTCCTACCATAATTCGAGACAAAAAATCGTACTAGTGGTTGGTGGTTTTTGTGGTACCTTACTTACCACTAACTGAAGCAATATGAGTCACTAGAAAAATCTACTAGCCACTAGATCCAATATTTATTTGCTAAAAGGATTCTTTAAACCACTGGAAGTGGTGCAAAATCTACCGAGCTAGCAACACTGCTAGCATCTCGAGCCTAGTCAACTCGCGGAGAATCTTGACACCGCGGTTCAGAAAACGCCACTTAAGGCGCAGATATACGACTTTTAATGTTTTTAAATTGAACATCACGTAGTCTTATTTCTTTGAAAAAAATATATGCTATACTAGACAATTTTTTTCATAATTTGATATGTGAAAATGTGAAATTATATTTTTATAACACAGTGTAATTAATTTGTAAAGTAATGTCTAACGCGGGCAAAAAAATGATAATCACGCAAAAACTATCGGGCGTATTTGCATGAAAATTTGACCATCTAAAAGACAATTTAATGACCCATATTTTAATATACGATTTTTATTTGTATTGTGTTTGATGAAATAAAGGGGGCTTGTTTTTTCGAAAAAACTTGGTGCGCGTTGAAGCGGGAGCCCTTGCAGGCGACGGCTCAAAGACTCGCTCAAGGTCGCTGGCACTTAATGTCGCCTTAACTAATAACGCCATCTATCGGTTTAAAACTAAACAATATTTCCAAGTGGTTTGGGAATAGTGTGGCGGGCTTTTGAACCTTATACCCTAAGTAATAAAGTTAAGAAGTGGTCGACCGTCAGTTCCTACTTTCAACTGCAATTGCACTTTGACATAAAGATTTTCTTTAAACATAAATTTGTTCGTTTTGTTAAGAAAACTAGTCACAATAAATTAATGTTGACGGACTTCAAAAAGTTTCCAATTCATTGTTGTTAACATATAGAGACATGAATTACAATCGTTTATGTTAAATATTTCTTGTCTATGATTTCTCTTACTAGATGTGCTATGAAGCTTGATATAAAGTCAATTTACGACTTTGTTTATGTTGGCTAAATAAGAAAATGTGTCCATGTCCATCCATACTGATATTAGAAAAGCGAAAGTAACGTTTTATCTTAGTTTTACTTTTTCATTTTCTGCTTCTACTGCCTTAATCGATTTGGATGGAATTTGGCATACGGATAGACCAATAACCTTGGTATAAAAAGTTTCAACGGGTTTTCCGAAATAGTCGACAGATCACTAAAAAAAATCTGGCGGAAAAGTCCAATAACACTTTGTCCGCTCCAGGACCTCAATCCCATCAGCGATTAAAAGAACAACAAAAACTATCTATAGGACACAACAAAATTAATTCTAAAGTTACATAAACACTCAAAAACCTTGAACTTTTAAACGGTACCTAAGTCGTTGATCGAAGTTATAAGATTACATTCACTTACTCGATCCAGTTTCGCACTATCAACATCAGCATGTAGCCGTACACTGCTGGACATAAACCTCTCAAACAGCAGGCCATTGGAATCGATCCTGGGCTGTTCTCATTCAGGGCTTAGACTGGCCTAAGCTTTTCGGCAGCTAGTGTCAATCCAATATCTTTTTGACTTCCCATCATCAATAATGCTGAAAGATTATCACTTTGTCTAGCTGCTACCAATAACCCCGCGGAGATCGTCCTAACCTGAAGGCCAGATGTCTTACGTTGCTCTCATAAAACATAACACCACGCCAGTAATCCCCGAAGGGTTAGGCAGAGGTGTACAGTCACGAGCACTAATATGTTTATACTTTGCTAAATTTAAAAGCAATTTTCGCGAGAAATAACGATTGTAACTTGGAGATAGATCTTTTTCATAAGAATATGAGTTCCAGAATACTATGTTCGTAACAACATGAAATTTTAATCAGAACAGTGGGAGAAAAACACTTTTAGAAGTTAAGTATTTACATATTGTTGCTCGTGACTGTACCTAATATTACACCTACATTTCGCCAGTTATGTTTTAAGTCCCATGTAAGAGGGGGCGAGCCTATTGCCATCAACCGGGCTCAAATCCCGACTCCGTGGCTGCTACAGAGAAATCCCTGATGGAGAAACCCAATAACACTTTCCCCAATCCGGGAATCGAACGCAGGACCCTATGCTCAGAAGTCGCGCTTGCGACCACTGAGGTACTCATAAAACTAACGTAACAATTATCAAATTTTCATAAAGGGTGTAAATAGACCCTTAATACATCCGAAGGGCACTTGTTCTCCCCGTCTTTGCGATATTTTTTTTGTTCTAGACCATACCTGGGAACCTTCTAGTTACCGAGATATTGGGGGTCAAAGTTCCAAATTTTTCACAGGTTTTTTTTTTAAATACATATTTTTAATATAAGACTTTTACTTTACACACCTCCACGACCCCCGTACTATTCAATCCATCCATCTGCACAATGCTTTGAGTGGTTTCCATCGAGTCCTACCATAAAAAGTGATTTTAAACCCCAAAAAAAAAAGTCGATTTCCAGCAATAATTTTTGCGTAAAGTTACTTAGTTTGATGTACAGAATGCTTGGTTGACGGCTTCGTTAATGGTCTTGTTACAGCATATATAACATAACCTATACAAAAGTTGGCTGCGCAGGAGCAATTCTTATAGTTCATGCCGAGTAGTTAAATTGAGGAGAGATCTCTACCCATACCTTTTAAGTTTAAACTAAAACTACCACTACATAAGCTACCCACTCTTAGCTCGTATTGATAGGTTACTACCTACTATAAAAGATAAAGGTCCATAGAACTTGATTCCTACCGGATTCCCTTTGAAAAATGGCACAGTCAGTATTTTATAGACAAATAATATAATCACATTAAAGATATGTACTCCGACTTACCTCTTACAAAAATTGACCCTTCGCTACTGTTACTTAGTGAAGGGTCTGTTTACACACTGTTTATACACACTGTATATTATTTGGATGGTAAATTTAGTTAGTTTTAGTTATAATAGTAGTGTGTGGTGTTGTGTACTGTGTATTTATGTGTCTCTGATTTTAATTAATTAATTAATTACTAACATTATTTTTAAGTGTACCTACTAACAAAGTTATGGATCATTTATTGTGTCTGAAATAAATGATTTGAATTTAATTGAATTATCATTTTGTCTAAGTGTTAGCACTTATCTAGTACCCGCCGTCCCGCCTGTGTTAAAACTACGCAGTAATACAACACATTCAAAAAATGGCATTTATACTTGGAAGTCACATATTGAGCAAGTCTGCAAAAGACTTAGTCAGAGCTCTTATATAATCTCTTTACAGATTAAGGAACACTGTAAGTCAGTCTGCACTACTAACTGCCTATCATGGATATGTTGCTTCAATCATACGCTACGGCATCATATTCTGGGGCAACTCTGTGGAAAAAGAGCGTGCTTTTGGAGCTCAAAAACGGTGTATCAGATCGATGTGCAATATACACCAAGTGGCTTCATGCAGCCCATATTTCACAAATTTAAAAATATTAACTCTCCCTTGTGTATACATATATGAAACTATATTCTTCATAAAATCAAATCCAAACCTATTTGAATTTTTCACTAGGGCCAGACACAAAGGCAAGCTGCGCACCGTAGCCAGTAAGACAAAGCTTTTGCACCAAAGCATCTTTTTTTAAGGGCCTACGTATCTTCAATAATCTTCCACCTTTTCTCAGAACTATGAAAGGTAAAATTCCTTCAAAAAAAAATTGCACGAATAATTGATAAGTAAATGTTATTACTCTATAAGAGAATTTCTAGATGACAATACATTGAAGCTAATCCATTGAATGAATAATTTGTAACTGGACATAAATATATGACATACTATTTGACTAATTTAACCACAATGTATTGCTTGACAATTGGATGTATTGTATATTAAGTTTTTAACTACACATTTATTGTTACTTGTGGCATGAATTTTATATGCCTCAATGGCGGGACATAGCAGACTTACCTGTATTTAACGCAACATCTTATGAACCTATGATCCACAACAAATTATTTGAATTTGAATACTAGCTCCTATTCGATCTAATTGAGCAGCGAGTCGACTTTGCGTGCAGTTAAAATAAAAACTACCAGGCGTTCACATAAAAATAATACGACATAGCGTTGCAAGGTCGGTGAACGATGAAGTATTTTTTTTTCTGTTTGTGGTCGTTAGTGTTTTTGATCTTTAAATCAGATCTGACCTGTCAATATGACAGCTTACTATCAGGAAAATGCAGGTTCAAGCCGGTCAGACACCGAGTTAATGAACGATCCAGTCATGTGGAATATGCACTCAAACATGCGGGCTGTTGTACATAATGCGGGAATGTTTAATGGATACAGAATGCATTGTGATAGTATCAGGGTTGCAAGCAACTATTGGAGCTAGGCTGAAAGAAGTGTGACTCAGAGAAGACTCCATTATAGTTTCCCCAAGTCCCAAGATAACTTGCATGATTTTAGAGGGTTTTCTAGTTGGTCCCATAATTTTCCTGGAGTTGTATGGGCTAACTGATGCAGACCACCAGTTTGAAAGGTCTAATGAGGTCTTCTTTTCGTGTGTCTAACCTGGTGTCAGAGTTTTTATACCACCCATGGGCCTCTGACTTGGCTTTACATGCCGTCGTCATGCTAGTTTGGTTTCCACACGATGTTTTCCTTCACCGCAGCAAGTGTCGATCCAATACGCATTTGAAAAGTCAGAGGTGCGTGTCGTGGGTTCGATTTCGAGTCCTATATGATTTGGCAGTCTGACGGTCACACTACTAGGCTATCACGCACTCCTCTCTCGAATGAAAGGAGATACTAATACACCAAGAGTTCTCAAAATAGAGGAATTACTGGAGATGCTATCTGATTACCGTCTTGTATAGGTACTTAAACTCACGCTTAACACACGCTTGCTACGATCCTAACACACTTCTATCGCTTCACCCAAGTTCATAAATAGGATGTAGTGCTACCCGAAAACGTCTGTTTCGGGAACCTAGATCGCATAGACCATGCACATCATCACGTCACGTCACGTCTGTTTCAATCATTCCATTCGAATCATACCCAGCCATGTATTTAATGGCACACTCGGTTAAAACCAAGACACTCCTGAAAATGTTGATGCAAGTCATATGATCTTAGAATTTGAAGCCAGATGTAATTTTTGAAAAGTGTGGTATTTTAAAACTGTGGCAATAATAACAGCCGCTCGGGTTGATCTTCAAGTTAAGCCGCGCTTGCCTAGATACCGTTGATGTCCAGTAGCGAAGGGTCAATTTGTGTAAGAAGTAAGCTGGATTACGTATCTTTAATGTGATTATATTATTTGTCTATAAAATACTGACTGTGCCATTTTTCAAAGGGAAGCCGGTAGGAATCGAGTTCTATTGACCCTTCGCCACTGTTAGGTACCTAGATATACCGAGTTTCCTTCGTGCCTCCCAAAGCACGTTAAGGCGTTGGTCCCGGCTGTCATTTGTAGATCTTTGACAGTCGTTACAGGTAGTCAGTGGCTCAAAAAGTCTGACAACCAGTCTTGAGGTCAGATAGGCAATCGCTCCATGTAAAATACTGGTACTCAGCTGCATCCGGTTAGACTGGAAGTTGAACCCAACATAGTTGGGAAAAGGCTAGGCAGTGGTATTTTAAAGCCTTATACAACATTAATTTGAGTATATACGAAACCACGTGTCTAGTATTTTTATGTAAAGAATGTATATGTTCAAAATTTCAAAACTGCATCATGAAAAATCACAAAGGCTTGTTCTGTTACCTAGTTGTCCGCTCAAAATCGTGGTCACCACGCAGCGCGCGCCTCTAGCGTCGTCTTGAGCTCATTGATAATAATAATTTGGCAGTAGGTACCTAAATTATTGCGATAGGTACTTAAAGTCGCTCGGTGTCCAAGTTTTAACTTTTCTAAATATTTTTGGGAAAAAATATAACATGGTTTAAAAATGATTGGAATCGATTCAATTACTTATTCTGAACAAACTTTATTCAGGTTTCACATATACTAAAAATAATGTTGTATAAATAAGACTTTGGTTTACATCCCTGCTTTACAATATCGTAATCTAAATAATGCAGTTCGTGGGTTAAATAATTCTCACAGAGCTATTGAGCACTGTTAGACGTTTTTCAAAATAAATGCCTTTTGTTAGGTTAGTTCGGGATTCAATCAATCATGTTGGTAATTAATCTACTGTTATTAATTGTTAGAAGTCTGTGTAATGATTTGGAAGATATGGACGATTGTAAGTCTTTTTGCAATTTAAGATTTTACGCTATCTGTTTTTTTTTAATGACAATCAAGGTGGGGGGGCCAAAACTTAAATAGCTGATGCTGGCCTTACAGCTGCTAGGTTGAAGTGGAACTGGGCTGGTCACGTCTGCCGCATGTCGGAGGAGCAATGGCAAATTACCGCTCAGTGGTTACCAAATAGCAGGAAACGACAACGCGGCAGGCCCACTAGGAGATGGCGGGACGAGCTGGACTCTTTCTCAAAGGACTGGTCTACAATCGCACTAGATCGCGAAATGTGGAAGGAGGGAAGGGAGGCCTTTGCCCTGCAGTGGGACAATATAGGCTTATAATAATAATAAGGTGGGGCTGATGGTAGTCCATCTAAGAGTAAGTGTTGCCTTCTCTGGACATCTTCTTAAGTTCGTAGACATCCCCCTGAATTTTTTTGTGAGTCAGAACATTACGGCTCTAATCCCTATTTACACCCATATTTCGCAAATTATGTTTAAGTCCCATGTTATTAGGGGCGAGCCTATTGCCATTAACTGTGCACGAATCAAAACTCCGTGGCTGCCACTGAAAAATTCCTAATCGAAAAATTCAATAATATTTTGCCCGATCAGGGAATCGAACCCAGGACATCATGCTCGGCAGCCTCTATGGATGCTACCTTGCTGTTTTACGCTCATACATACCGGAACACAGTATGTCCTTGGTTGCGTAAATTGGTTAAGTAGTGGCACTCACACAAAGAACTCATGAAACTACATTTCAACCAACTTATCTGTGCAGGCGGGAAAACACAGAACTAAAATAAATGTATCGAGTTTGACAGATTGATGCAAATTTTCTTGACAAGCAGCGCCACCTTGAATGGCACACCTAAAGTAGTCATACTATACTTACTGAATAAATGACATTGATATTGACATTTTATTATAGCCATCTAAATGTCATTATGTATTCTCTGTTGTTTGATAGAGCAACCCAACAACTATAAACCCATTATTTTGCCAAAAAAAAAAATGGCTCTCGGTGTTATCAATTACAAAATCATGACAAAAAAATCTATATGCTTGCAAATGCATCAAATTACGCTCGCTAAGTAACTTTAAATTATTTGCTATGCCTAAATGTGGCTTACATTTGTATTGTTCATGAAAAATTTAATTATAAAACATTTAATGTGATTTTATTTGTTGATGAACTTACATTTGTTTTTTTTTTTTTAAGCATTTGCAATGCATTATTGTTTTAATAATATATACAACCACATATAGTGCATGTGGTGTTAACCTATAATTAATTGTTGCACTTATAAATGTAGCAGTAAATATTGTTTTATGAATGTTTTTCATCACCATAGCTCTCAAAACGGTGAAGGCAAACATCGTGAGGAAACCGGCATGTCCTAGAACCAAAAATTCAAAGACATGTGACATCTACCAACCCGCACTGGGCCCGCGTGGTGGATTAGAGCCCCTTCCCTCTCATAAAGAGGAGGCCTGTGTCCCAGCAGTGGGAACATTATAGGCTGATTATGCTAGTAATAAATTAAGTTTATGAAACGCAGAAAAGTACAAGAAAATGTTTGGGAAGGAAAAAGACAAAGTTTTTAATTAATTAAAAAATATTGTATTTTGAAATACTGTTTGCTGTTTTTGAGTCTTTGTAACTGTAATTCTATACATATGTATACTCTTATGTACTGTTGTCATGAAACATTGTATTAAATGCTTATGGATTATAATTATTTTGAGTCAAAATATTACACTACATTTTTTTACTAAATTATATAAATGATATAGATCATCATACGTATTTTTTGTTAAATCATACTTCCTATTACTCGACAACTTCCGTGTAGACGCTTGAACTATTCGTTTTTATAAATTCCTTTCTTTGAAAAAAAAGCTGGGCTGTTTCTTTAGTTGCTGCTTCTCTTGTTCCTACACGAATTTCTGTTGTAAAAATATACTGCTATGGCATCTAAAGGAGTATAAGGAGCTTTATTGTCTATTGTTCAGAAGATCATAACAACATAATTTATTGCCAAGGTCATTATAAATAATTGTTATTTAATACTTTTCTTGTAGACCAGCAATTACTTCCTATATACTAGAATATAATTTATTATGAGATATTTAATTTTGATGGCGTATAGTCACCACCTTCAAGAATAACAAGACTTAATTCATTTCCAGGTTCATATATTTATGAGAATTAGAATATTTATGTGGACGATAAGAAAGCCCAGTTCTCTCAATTAAGACAAGCCTTGAAAGTGCCAAATTTCAATAAATTTTGTCAGTAAATATCAAAATTTAATAACGATTCATCTGTTTATGATATCAAAGGCGCTTAAATATTCTTGTATGAAGACTGGCCTGCCTAAAATCTGTCATTTTATGCTGCTATTTTAAAAAGAAAATAAAATGGCGGAAAGTTAGGTAGACCAAAATATAAAACCACTTTCAAAACATTCATCTATTTTTGCAGTTGCCTGTACGTATATAATTGCGGGCATTATAGTTCTATCTAGACACAAAAACTTAAAGATTATTTTTTATCATAAACAAGGTTACATTATCAGCGTTGCAAATGAAGTTGTATAGTCATACCATAATACCTAAATCCTTACGATGTTTTACTGAACATTTGGGCACCGACTCTGCTTGATTCGTGACGTTTTTACTAAAAAATATATTTAAAAAAGAATAGTATTTATGTACATAATGTTTCGCGTGTGTTTACTATGTGTTATGTTTGTGTGTGAAGCTGTTTGTATGTACAGCTCGAAAGCTTTGGAGGGCTATCCAGCTGGTTATTTAGCTAATTGTGAGTACCTACTAATTGCTGCACTTCTTACCAAAAAATCTTACAATTCGCACAAGATTAAAAAAAAAATTTGACTTATATTATAACAAAGTCACCAGAGACTAAAATTATGAAATTGTTCCGGGGCGTCGGTAGCCCAATGGCATCGAAACTGAGTTATAAATTGTCGTGTGTTTAATTGTGGAACCTCAAATGCTCTCAAAACGGTGATGGAAAACATCGTGAGGAATAGGCGTGTCCTAGAGTCCTAGAACTAAAAATTTCAAGATGTGTGACATCCACCAACCTGCATTGGATTCTCATGGTGTATTAAGGCCCACTTGCACACTCATTTTTACAGAGTGGAGGCCTGTGATCATTTGCATTGGATATTTAGTTAAGAATTCTGGTCGCAAGCGTGACTGTTGAGCATGAGGTGGTGGGTTCGATTCCCAGGTCAAGCAAAGTGTTATTGAATTTTTCCATCAGGAATTTCTCAGTTACAATTATGGAGTCAGGACTTCTGTCTGGTTGACGGCAATAGGCTCGCATCTTATGACATGGGAGTCAAATACGAGTATAACTGACGAAATGTGGGTGTGTGCTTAGGTACCTACACCTCTGCCTAACCCTTCGGGGATTACAGGCGTGATGGTATATGTGTTGTTTTGCTTTATCATTCGTCACCTTTCTTTCAAGCTGGGTGTGCTTCAGAATGAGGACGATGGTATGACGTGTACCTAGAGACAATATTTGTCTTAATAACAAAAGGGAATGCGTATCGATGGGCAAACATTGTTTCTGTATATTTGTTCTTTGATAAATTTGTTCAAGGATCGAAGCGATGAGTTTCTGAAGAAGTGGCATTGTTTGCTTGTATGTAAATATTGGGTGGACAGAAATGGAAAAGTCTAAGGCGAAGAAAATAAACCGGCCCTGTCGGTTACCCTTACAGAACCCTAAAAAGACCAGAAAAAGTCTGAAAGGTACATCATCATCTTGGGTTGTCCACAACCCTACCTCCAGGTCAGATAGGCAGTCGTATCATGTGAAATAATGCTATTAATCTGCATCCGGTTAGACTGGAAGCTGACCCCAATATCGTTGGGAAAATACCAGGCAGATGATGACCAGAAAGACTTGACGAGGTATGGGCGGTAACGTTGTTAAAAAATTCGGGCTTGATCGGACTGAAGGCCTAATTTACAAATAATGGCATTTTTTCAAGTAGTTACAAACCACTTTAAATCTAATCGCAATAAAACTACTTATTTCCAGGTCCTGGAACCAACATACCACAACACATACCACCAGAAGACTTGAAATACCTGGCCATATTAGTCCAAGGCAAAGGGAACGTCTTGTGGCCAAAGACGAAGTACAATTACTATCAAATGAAGGACTTAGCCAGCGACCCTCGGATTGACTTCAAGAAACCCACTGTCATGTATGTGGGTGGGTTCTTGGATCACCCCCAACTACCCTTCGCTATGACAGCAGGGGTGGTGTATAAAAAATTGGGGTATAACGTGTTTTTGCTGGATACTAATAGATTCACGACTGTTGCTTATCCTGTGTGAGTATCTTTTTGGCGCAGCCGTGAGGCACACAGCACACGTATTTTCTCTTTTTTAATATTTTTTTTTTTTTTTTAATTTTTAATTTATTTTTAATTTTGTTTCTTTTTTTTTTCTTTATTCTGTGTGTTTGATGAACTGACGTCAAATAAACTTTATTCTTTCTTTCTTTCTTTCTTTTCTTTCTTTAATTATCTATGGCTTTTTTATACTTCTACTAAAAACTATAGGAGTATTTTTTGTCAAGAGGTAGGTACTGGGCAATCCACCCGCACTCGAATCGCGTGATGGTAACAGTGCATTTCCTCACACGGAGAAAAGGCTCAAGTCCCAGGACATTATAACATAATAGGCTGAATTATGACGATGAATAAGGAAGTTCACAATATAATACAGCCTTAGAAAAGTCATAATTGCACGGTTACGATGTTGATCTTGGAACCTCCAAATGACTCCTACTTGAGAAGACTTCGTTCGATTTTCCATACCTATTCGATCACGATAAAATTAATTTCGATTAAGGGCCAGCGAAGATTTCGAAAAAGTCAGCGATTAAATAAAGCCCAACAGAAGCTTTCTTAGTCCGTGAACCTCACGAGCTTTCTATAACCTTAATCAGTAATATTCTTCTCTATTTCAGAGCTGCCAGCAACATGAGAACCATCGGAAAACACGTCGCAGAAATGCTTGCTACCCTCTCAAAATATGGCTTAGACCACAAAAAACTAGAACTCGTCGGTCTCAGCTTAGGAGGTCACACCATAAGCTTTATAGCTAAAAACTACAGACTACAAACTGGGATGAACATCTCCAGAGTAACTGGCTTAGATCCATCTGGTCCTTGCTTCCGAAATTTGGGACCAGAAGACCGATTGGACCAAACTGATGCTGATTTTGTAGATGTCATAGAAACTAATATTGACGGATATGGAATGGCAGCACCCGTCGGCCATGTTAATTTTTATGTCAACGGTGGGGAGTTCCAACCTGGTGATATTTTGTGGGTTCCTTGCAACACTATTTGCAGTCATGTCAGGTCTTTTACTATTTGGATAGCAGCACTTATAAACCCAAATAGTTTTATTGCTTTGAAATGTGATTCTGTACAAGAAGCGAGAAATAGGGACTGCTATGGTAAAAATCCTACTGTCACTAACATTGTGGGTCTAAATACTGATAGAAATACACAAGGAATCTTCTATTTAGCAACTGAAAACAATTTTCCTTATTTTATGGGTTTGAAAGGACTGGAAAAGGAAAACGAGTTTTTCGACTCAAAATTGAATTTGAGTAAAAAGAGCAGCTGGATGTTGTTTTAAAGCTAAGTCTTTTTGTTGTTTTGAATAAACAGGTTTGGGTTAAGCTATGTTATTGATTGAAGTATAATTTTTATTCAGACTACAAAAAATTTTGGTAGCTGGTATAGTGGTAATCACTTCCGGTATAGTAACATGAAAAAAAAAATTGATTCCT
This sequence comes from Noctua fimbriata, assembly GCA_905163415.1. Lineage (NCBI taxonomy): Eukaryota > Metazoa > Arthropoda > Insecta > Lepidoptera > Noctuidae > Noctua > Noctua fimbriata. The sequence goes on along the minus strand of LR990941.1, from coordinate 14,384,836 downwards.
TATGCCCAATATATATTCCGCGATTCTTGATTGCAATTCTTGAAAATTGTATGGAAACCGCTTTAAAAAAAAACTAACTTTATTTTTCACGGTATTTTTATTAATGCGATTAAAATATGGCTCTTTAACGCTAACTAGCGTTAAAGATTGTGAAAAAACCGTGTAAAAGTAAAGATAGGTATATTTTGAGGAATGAGGAACCTAATATATTAAGTATAATGTTTTTGTTTTGTTTATCCACTCATTCCATCCGTAAAGTTTCCATAAAAAATGATTTAATAGTAATTTGTATTTCAAGTAACATGCACTTGTAACGCTAGTAAATTTTATATGACCCAGTAGATTGGATTCGTGTAACCATGAAATAATTTTTCGACTACTAGTGACATCTGTTATCTGGTTGTAGTACTTACAACACACGCTTACGTTGTGTGCGTGACGTTACTATAGTGTCACTTCTGAAAGTCGACAGTACTTGTGGGCTACGTTTCTATTGAACGTTAACAGATGGCACGTTATAATTTAGTTTTAGAAGACTTACATAGATGGCGTTAGTAGCACTAAAAAATACATAATTTGATAGATCGGATATACGAGCATGGTAGTTTGATTTTTTATTCCTAGTTTTTGTAAATAATATCAGCCGCCTGGGTTGAACTTCAAGGTTAAGGTGCATGGGTGACCATCCATTACATACCGAGTTACCATGCCGCGAAAAGCATATTGAGCCTGTCAAGAACCTGTTAACTGTCAATGCTATTAGCTGTCATTTGTAGTTATATATCAAATTAACCAGTTCTAACTGGGTTATTGACAAAGAGTAGAATACTTATACCGTTATACATTAGTGTGTCGATATCCATTCCATCCTCTATTTCAGAGGGCTTGGACCAAGTGACATTTTTATCAGCGAGCAATACCAATGAATGGAGATGAAGATCAAGTAAAAAATGCACTGGATTGGTATAACCAAAGAGATTTAAAAGATATTTGAATGTCTTTGGGCATAACCTACCAGAAAGATATGTCAACTCTTTTGAAAGTCTTTGTAACATGGATCTCTACACAGCTTATGTCAGATGTCTTATGTTAGAAACCATAAGATCAAAAGCAAAGCCGTTTCCTTACAAATACACTTTAACATTTTCGAATGGATGTGCGTATTGCAATATAATCCCAATAAATCTTTTCCCAATAATGGTAGTGTCGGCTACCATCAGTATTACATGGAACCTGCCGTCTAACCTCAGTCCTCCGTAACCGTTGGTGCGTCGATGTCCCTTCCATCCTGTATAGCCTGCGTGAGATTTTGCTATAAAAGGTGTACACCCTTAAGGAAGCCGAAAGACACTTGTAGTCCCCGTCTTTGCGAACATTTTTTTGTTCTAGACCATTCCTGGGAACCTTCTAGTTACAGAGATATTAGGGGTTAAAGTTCCAACTTCTCACAAGTCTTTTTTTTTTTAAATTCATGTTATTAATGTAAGATTTTTACTTTAAACACCTTCAAGACCCCCGTACTATTCAATCAACCCATCAGCAGCTTTGAGTGCGTTCCATCGAGTCCTACCGTAAAACGTGATTTTTCACCCCAAAAAAAAAAGTCGTTGCGTAAAGTAGTTTGATGTACAGAATGCTTGGTTGACGGCTTCGTGAAGGGTCTGTTTACACCCTGTGTAATCCCAAATCATTTTTATTTTCATCATCTGCCAAGCCTTTTCCCAATTATGGGAGAATCGGCTACCATCAGTATTACATGGAGCCTGCCGTCTAACCTCAGGCCTCCGTAACCGTTGGTGCCTCGATGTCCCGTCCACCATGTACAGTCTGCATGAGATTAGGAAAATCTCAGGTAAAGTTAAAGTTACCTATAGAAAAATCTCATGCAGACTGTACTTTGATTATTATTAACTTCCTTCCCAATCGTTAAGCGCCATCTACAGAAAAAAAAACTGCCCATACAAATTCTTTCACATCAAAATTCCCAAACAAAATTTTAAACAGTTTTTTTCTCATCCATTCATCAACATTTCTAAAGCATAAGCTTCCTCATTTTTGGAGGTCAAATCTGGCCATATTTAAAGTGCATTGTAATCAGGCCAGCTGGTTCCTGACCCCAGTATCATAGGACCAACGGCCTGTTTTATTTAACCCTTGTAATTATGCGAATGTCAATAGGTAGGGGTCATATTGTCCGAATCTCTAACCCTTTTTGAATACAGGTTTTGCGTGCGGATTTGGCTGCGATTTTTGTTGTGAGATTTTGCAGATGAAGTATTATTTTCTTAAATATACGTATTTTAGAATGAAGTCTGTATTTTTGGGGAAATTTATCTATGACAATAAAAATGAATTGCTACATGTATGTATGACGGAGCATTTCTTGAGAACGGTTCTACAGGTTTGGCTGTTTTTTTTATTGTGTTCGTAATTGTAAGGACAAGGTTTTTACGAAAAAAATAAAATAAAAACAGTTCATTACTTAATCTCACCCTTGCGAAGCGGGGGCGGGTCGCTAGTATTGGATATTAATAATTTTACGGTTTTTTGTTTTTATCCAAAGAAGCTGAAGTATCAATTGGACTGCTTCAAAAGCGTTTCTTAAATAGAATAATATTATAGGGAGAGATTACGGTAAAACCTTTTTCTTCTTGATCAAACATAGTATATTGGAGAAACTCTAAGTTTTCGGAACAAACTGTCAATTGGAATTAATCTTTATATTGATAGTGCACAAATTAGCAACAATCAAATACATGCACACTCTGCACAAAATAAGGTCCAATTTCCATTAAATCAATTCAAACAATAAATACTTTACGCCTCAATTAAGTAGGGTCAGTAAATAAATTCCTATAAAGCACTCTCAAACTATTGATAGTTTTTTAGTTGCTAATGGACACCTGGCCCTTATTTGAATATAATTATTATTCTGCTGACCGTATTTGGGGTCCTTTTGAAAGGAGACGGATATTATTTTTACTAGTCTATTGTTAATTAGCTGACGCTACCCTGCCCATCCTCAATGGATGCAGGATGAAGATATTATTATCTAAAGGGTATGTAATCCTTCTCGCTTTTCATAATTTACATTCGGTTGCTATAACAATGCGGACGGAGAAAAAAAATGTTGTAAATTGTTGCTTCACTGTACCCAAATTAATTAAAATAAGTCCAGAACAGTGATAATCTTTTGTATTCCTGCAAATCATCATCTACCTAGCCTTTTCCCAACTATATTGGGGACGGCTTCCAGTTCAACCAGATCGGAAGCAGCTGAATATCAGCGTTTTACTGCCTATCTGACTTCCACAACCCAGTTTGTACTGAGTAATATGAAACCCCTTGGTAAGACTGGTTGTCAGACTACCTGTAACGACTGTCAAAGATCTACAAATGACCACCGGGACCAACGACTTAACGTGCTTTCCGAGGCATGTAGGAAACTCGGTATGTAATGGGTGGTCACCCATCCACGGACCAACCTCGGCAAGCGTTGCTTAACCTTGAAGATAGACCCCGACGAGCTCCTCTATGATAACAAAAATCGTTCACTTTACCTGAGAGCGAAGGTAACACTATCAGCTATAATCGATGATAGAAACGAAAAAAATGATGAAGTGCTACCGAAAAGTTTTTGTCCGTCCTGTTGAAAATCCTTGGTGGAGAATGAACCGTTTAAAAGCAATCCATCTTGTCTAGAAGACAAAGTCTTTCTGTTCGGAGATTTGTGGATACCCTAAACACACAACGGCAGAAAAATAGGAGTTGTGACTTCTTCAGGCAATCAGCCATGTTGAACTATGAGTAGATGGAACTAACTATCCATTTCTTTTTTCATGAAATCTTGCTCTTCTTCTACAATCATCATTTCAAGACATCATTTTCAAAATCAATTTCCTTCAAAGGAATAATATCTTGTGTACCTCTTCCTTATAAAAAAAAGAAAAAAAAAGCCATGGAACCTATAATGGTAAAAAGTAGCCTCTTAAAACGCCGAGTAATAATCCTTTTGATGTTCTCACAAACAAATAAATTCGATACTTTATTACTTTAATGTCTAATCGTTACGAATCGAAACAATTCAAAAGCCGTAATATATAGCTTTTAGTCTATTTAAAATTCAAAGGGCTTAACATGATAATTTGAATTCTGGAAATAAATTTACTTTTGAATATATTATTGGTAATCATCAATTATAATTTACAAATTCCATGCCGCCATTCGACCAGATCAAATGGGCATAGAATCTTCCCATAGAATCGATTGGATACATACTTTCTCGTCACTAATGAAGATGATTGACCTATTTTGTAATCGATTAATTGAATGTTATATCGTAATCGGTATCTGTATGTAGCTTGGAGTAAACAACCCTTTGAGTAAGAGAATCGACAAAGACTTTACTTACTCATGTAACGATTTGTATGAGGTAACTAGCATAATTTTGAAGATGTATCTCTTTTCTACCTGATTACCTTGTTTTCAATGTTGTGTTGATAAATCGATTAGATCTTTGCAGTGCTCCACTTATCAGTAACATTTAGAACCTGGCAGTCAATACAGGTATTATAGTATTACCAAGTCTCTGGGTTGTGGAGTTTAGATAGGCAGTCGCTCTATGTAAAATACTGATACCTATTCAGCGGCTTCTAGTTTTGGAATCTGACCCCATTATGTTTGGGAAAAGCCTAGGCAGATGAAGATCTTTGCAGTGTCAATCTTCGTACCCAATTTTATCGAAAACAGCGGTTTGGCCGTAACGACGTGACAGACAGACAAACAGAGAAGTTCTCTCTCATTCAGAATAAGGATTCATCATAACCAACTCGATAACGATTTTTCTGTTTCAATATCTTACTAAATTTGGTTGTATTTTTACATTCTAATTTATTTTGATTATTATTGGCTTAATTTGATACCTTTATTGTGCATGCTGTGGTCTACTATAATAAGTAAAGGAGTACACCTACATAGTACCTTATGTTATTCAGTATCAAGTAATGTTTTGTGTATATCTTTTGTTGGAGATAAATAAATAAATAACGAAATGATGGTAATCTTTCCACTATCATTTAGAATCGATTCGATTACGAAATCGATGCGTCGTTAATAGTCAGGCAAATGTCACAATGACATGTGACACATGACACCTGCCTTTTACGAAATCGAGTTAATATTAAACGATTATTACAAAAATGTATTCGAACACAAAGAAAGGTATTTAATATAAATAAGTCGAGTATGTAAAGAGGTTAGTCCTAAGTGGTTTTTCTGGTTTTTTAGTGCTTTTTATGGGACTTAATTTGCTTGTCAATTATGAGTGAAACAAGGGACGATTATAGACTTGATTACAATGGTTTATGGCCGGGTGCGAATTTATAGTGTGACCAGTTTATTTTGGCAAGACTGAATATGAAATCATGTTAAATGACGGATAGTTACAGTAGTACTCTTTCCTAAGTTTAAAAGCAATTTTCGCGAGAATAAACGATTGTAACTTGGAGATAAGGTTTTTTTTAAACGATTGTAACTTGGAGATAAGATCTTTTTCATAAAAAATATGAGTACCAGAATAACATGAAATTTTAATCAGAACAATAGGAGAAAAACACTTTTAAAAGTTGTTAAGTGTTTATATATTGGTGCTCGTGACTGTACACGTAGATACAGGTTAAATATTGGGCATGACATGAAATACACGTACACACAAATAGAAATGACACTAACATTTATTTGTTTTTTGCTGGACCTGGGGATCGAACTCAAGACCAACTAGGCAAACATTAATATAACTTTTCAATAACTTTCTCTTAAACATCTGCCAGTGATCCAGTAATATAAGAATACAAAATGAAGTCATTACATGGCTGTACTACTTTTGAAGAATCCTTGGGTAGACAGTTAATGTTTTTAATTTTTCAAGGTGCTTCGTTCATAAGTATGAATATCGAGTATTTTATGGATAAAATCCTATTATGTATTAACTAACAGGCTTATGTCCGCGGCTTCGCCCGCGTGCAGTTGGATAATTATTGTCCCACGTGATCGTACTACCGGGATAAAAAGTAGTATAAAGTATATGAACCGGGTACCAATTTTCATGCAAATCTTTTTAGTAGTGTTTTTTTCCTGAAAAAGTAAAAAACATCCTCACACACAAATAAATACAATTGAAGTACCTGTTTGTAATTTCAAATAGTAGTTAGTTGAAATTAGTACATGGTACCTACAAAAAATATTTTTTAAATTTTTTGTCTGTCAGGCTTTGTTCCGGAACGGCTTTATCGATTTTAATGGCAGATATTTGATGTTATAAGGAGTAATTTTGGTATATTTATGAAACGAATTGTTGAAAATCACCTTTATCTAGTCTTTTGAATGTAGGTACATTGTTGAAATTAGCAAAATTAATTTTCACTAGGTATATTGTTCACTTTCGTATCCTACTAATATACCAAATGCGAAAGTTTGTGAGGATGGATAGATAGATGTTTGTTACTCGTTCACGCAAAAACTACTGACCGGATTTGGATAAAATTTGACACATATATAGTTTCTAACCTGGATTAAAAAATTGGATACTTTTTATCCCGGTAGTACGATCCCGTGGGACAATTACCGAACAAAGCCGAACACACGAGCGAAGCCGCGGGCATGAGCTGTTTTATAATATTAGTTTGTAAGTACAATAGCTATACAACATTATTTTTAGTATATGCGAAACCTGAATATAGTTTGTTCAGAATAAGTAACTGAATCGATTCCAATAATTTTTAAACCATGTTATATTTTTTACAAAAAAATTATAAAAAGTTAAAAGTTGGATTTTTGTTGGTTCGGAGTGACTTTTTATTATTATCAATGAGCTCAAGACGACGCTGGACGAGCGCGCTGCGTGGTGACTGTGTTTTTGTGCGGACAACTAGGTAACAGAACAAGCTTATAACTTTGTGATTTTTCATGTTACAGTTTTGAAATTTTGTACATAAATTCTTTACATAAAAATACTAGACACGTGTATCAGGTTTCGCATATACTAAAACTAATGTTGTATATTTTGTAAAGCTTGTTGCTCTTAAAACGGTATCCCCAAATAAGCTTTTAATAGAAACAAAAAGCCTAAAGTCATGCCATCAGCCGACAATATGGCTAGATAGGTGCACCGGCTTTTGAAGTCGATAGCTATCAGGTACTTAGACACGTCTAGTGCATAGATTAACAGCGAGAGCCCTTGTGAGCACTACGCCAAGTGTTTAGTTCCAGTCAGCGGTCTAGGAGGATTTGTTTTTAATTTTTTGGCTTTTATATTTTACAAAGACATTCAAATATGAAGGAACAATAGACGGGACAATACAAAAAATCGTAATCCAATATTTATTTATTTATTGTATTTTTTTTTTAGGGAATATGTAGTAACAAGTCGGTCTGCCACCCGCTTGTTAGGTAGCCTTCGTGTGTCAAAAATGTTCGGGATCAAAATTTTTGTATGAAAATATTCCTAATATCCGCTCTATAAGTCTTTTAAATTTCTTTGATTTTTTAGTAAGCCGTGGTAGATATCTCACATCGGCAAAAGAAAACCCCTTTGACGATTAACTTTATCAATTTTTTTAAAATGTCTATGTCAAAATCATCTTTAGTTAATAATTTCATTAGAAGAAACACGACTGCGATGGTACGGCCATGTCATGAGGAGGCTCGAAGATCACATGACCAGGAAAGTACTTGAATACAAGTCAGTATCGAAAAAGCGCGGAAGACCCCAACTTACATAGATGTCTGTCGTTAAAAAAGACTTGGTAAATAGCGATATTGAAACAATGACGACCCAGAAAAGACATCTTTGGAGAACAATGATTAGGAGAGCTGACTCCAAATAAAGATGGGATAAGGCAGAAGAAGAAGAAGTCACAATCATCTTTGTTGTCATATACGGAACTGTAGTACAAAATATCATATTACTTGATTCAGCAGTTTAGACTGTGCTTTGGCTGTCAGTATATTTAAGATTTTTATTAAGAGGTGCAAACTTCAAAGTAGTATACTGCCGTCGTAAGAAAAAAGGGCACAACTAACATTTTTGTCAAAATTGAGTTATATACATATTTAGAATCAGAAAAAAAAGGCACATCTACTCAATTTTTTATAGAATTTTATCGTCAAGGAATTCGGAGATACAGTAGGCTCAAAAGGCACACATGAGACTAATATTCATGTTTTATAGAATGAAAAGGCACATTTATTTACCATTATATTGAAAAGGCACAAATACGTAGATGTGACTATTACTTCATACAGATTTTTACTAAAAACTACTTTGAAAAGGCACACTTACAACATAACATAAAGAAAAGTCATAAACTTTTAAGTCGATTTTCTCCATATTTATAAAATGTTAGTTGTGCCTTTTTTCATTATGACGGCAGTATAGTGGACATACCCCACAAAATAAGCAAGTTAACGTGGCAATGGGCTGGCCATGTTAGCCATAGAACGAAAGACCGATGATTACATAACATAACATCACGCCTGTGATCCCCTAACGGTTAACCAGAGATATACCTATTAGTTGTCCCACATTTCACCAGTTACAGTCAGTATACATGTTATTATATAGTATACTTACTATCATCTACATAGCCTTTTCCCAGCAATTTTCAGTTTGAGACGATGGCTGACTACTCGTCACGACTGTCAATGATCTGCGAATGATAGCCGGGAGCAACCGCTTCACTTACTTTCCGGGACAAGGATGAACACAACCTCGTCTAGCGGTGCTTAACCTCAGGGACCGGCCGATCGATTATTACAATTTATTTACTCACTATTAAAGTAATTTCGATTAATTTCGGACTTGATTGGATCTATAAACAAGGGATTTTTTTCACAGAAACTTCAAACGACCATATGGCTTTCCTATTCCTATATTCCTGCAGCGGAATGAAGGTAAGAAACATAGACAGTTCCAGTATATGAGGCCTGCTTGAGGGTAGCTTCGTTCTGCGCACTTAGCTCCGTTAGGCACGGGGTGCTGCGCCCCTCACAAAAAGAAACAAGCCGTGGCATACAGGGTGTCTGTGTGTCGGGTGCGTGAGGAGTTGATACTTGATGCTTGGTTTTGAGTTGCAGGGATTTAACAACGTAAATAGTGTAAAGTATTTTATGGGGTGTGCAGAGATGTTTCACGTCTATTCGAATCTAACTTCGTATAACTATTTATCTTACCGAATGTTTGGATTGAATGTGAAAGTTTAGATGGATGGGTGTTTGTTACTCAATCACGCCAGAACAGCTGAACGGACCTGAATGAAATTTGGCTCAGACATGGATTATAGTCTGGAATACACACATACACATCAAAATTTCCACACAAACGAAGTCGCGGGCAACAACTAGTTAATAATAGTATAACTTTCTGATTTTAATTTATGTGCAACAGCTTCTTTATAATCAGTATGGAATCTTATGGTCTTGTTTAAGAAATGCCATCGATGTGGAAATACTGTTTGGCTGCCTAAGTAACACCTCGACATTGGTGATCATCGAATAGGACTTTTGATGGCTTTATGATAACAAAAATCTTTCTAAGTAGTGCCTCAGTATCATAAAGGAAATATTGTATAGTCTTGGTGTCTTGGTCTTGGTAATCTATGCTAATAAATGAGCAATATTTGTATATTTGTAATCACGTTCTCGTTCACGGCTCTAATGATTTCGATGGAAGTTGCAATATAGGAGTTGACGGGGGCCAAAATTCAGCTAGGTATCATATTTGTGAATATTCGTTTTCTCTTTTTAGGTACTGATCATCTATAAACTATAACGAATCTATAGTTAGTAGTTACATTTCAGGGGTTACTTCCAAAAAAAAAACTCTAAAACCAACCAAAACTGAATCCCAAGTATCAAGATTTTCACTCGCACTACAGAAGCCCGTTGTTAATAAGGAAAAGAGTGGGTACACAAGGGAATCTTGCGAACGTTGGTCCGCCGGGGAGACGGCGCGGTTCGAATTTTCTTTTTCACTGAGTTTTAGCGTTGAGGGTTTTATTTATAACCGGATTTTTTGCGAGAACCTACCTGAGCGGTGGGGATTAAAGGGTTGTGTGACTTTGAAATTTTAGGTAGAAAGGTATGGGCAGAGATATAACTACCTATTATATGAAATTGTTTTCTTATAAGGTTATAGGGGTTTTTCTCAATAAGAAATTACAAGGATTTCACTTAATAATCAGCCTATAATGTTCCCACTGCTGGGACATAGGCCTCCTCTCTATGAGAGGGAATGGCCTATAATCCACCACGCTACCGGCCCAGTGCGGGTTGGTAGATGTCACATGTCAAGGATTTCACTTAATAATCAGCTTATAATGTTCCCACTGCTGGGACACAGGCCTCCTCTCTATGAGGGAATGGGCTATAATCCACCACGCTACCGGCCCATTGCGTGTTGGTAGATGTCACATGTTGAGAAGATTTCATTTATTGAGAACATTTTTGGAACTTAAAATATAGTATTACGTGAACTTTGACATACAAACTAAGTAGGTAAACACTGTTTTAAGTTTTCAACTAAACTTATACTGTCACTTACAGGATATCTTCGGGACAAAGAAAGAGAGTAGATAAATTTGTCTGCTCTTAACAATGTATTTTCCAACCACCCGTATTCTCCATTCAATCCGCGATCATGGCGCTTGCAACAGCGTCAAAATATCGGGAGCTCATAATAATGAACAATCACGGAAGATATCCCGTAAGTGACAGTATACGTTTAAGTAGGTAATGTTTTTCTTTATAACAAATAATTAATTTATTAAATAAAATATCATTGCATAGTCAAATAACATTTACGAAACGCAAAGCCTCAAATAACATTAACGAAACGCAAAGCCTATCAATACGAGCTAAGAGTGGGTAGCTTATGTAGTGGTAGTTTTAGTTTAAACTTAAAAGGTATGGTTAGAGATCTCTCCTCAATTTAACTACTCGGCATGAACTATAAGAATTGCTCCTGCGCAGCAAACTTTTGTGTAGGTTATGTTATATAGGATATAACAAGACCCTTAACGAAGCCGTCAACCAAGCATTCTGTACATCAAACTAAGTAACTTTATGCAAAATTTATTGCTGGGAAACGACTTAGTTCTCGGGGTGAAAAATCACGTTTTACGGTAGGACTCAATGTAACGCACTCAAAACGTTGTGCTGATGGATGGATTGAATAGTACGAGGGTCGTGGATATAACATTAAAAACATTTATTTTAAACTTTGACCCCCAATATCTCCGTAACTAGAACGTTCCCAGGTATGGCCTAGAACAAAAAACTTATCGCAATGACGGGGAGAACAAGTGCCTTTCGGCTTCGTTAAGGGTCTTGTTACACCCTTTATACAGGAGGGGTCAAAATAAGTCACAAGCACAGTTTGTAATAATGATAACTATTATTAACACTTTTGTTTTACTGATTAGAAGAGTAATAAGTGTCATTGAACTGCTTCCTCCGATCACGCTTCTAAGCTCTGAAAGGATAGGCAGAGGCTATGGCATAGGTTTATAGAGCATTTTAATAATATTTCATGCAATGATATTATAAATAAAAAGAGGTAGATTTCGCACCAGCGCGCGCAAATTTTTGCAGACAAATTCAGACAATTGTCGTAATTAAAGTACTTCAAGCGCAATAGCTATCTCTTTCTGTATCATACGTTCCGTATTATCTATCGCAGTCGTAACAACGCAACGATATTTGAATGCCGCTCAGTATGAACGTAGCGTATCTTTCTTTATAATATCATTGGTTTTATGAGATAAAATAGGTAGATAGAAAAGGGCTTCTAGCGTCGCTATAGTGACGCTTTCTAAATACCAAATGAAGCGATATTACTTTATGAAACACCTAAAGAAATTTATTCGAAGGTGGCAAATTCAACCCCTATTTTTTACACACGAACGAACATCCACAGGGGGTTGTTTAGCATTTTCTTTTAACTACCCCTTTGAAATGTAAAGGGGTTCTTAAAGAAATACCCCTTGTCCATGGGTTTCTATTTGGAAACCCATAAAGGCGTTCATGTCTGAAGGTTTTTCAAAGACTCTGTTACCTTTCAAAGTTTCTTTGAAGTCGGTTTTGTAATTTGGTATTGACTTGTTTTGTTTTTAACTCCGCTTGGTGATATTCATACCCTTGCAGTCATGACAGAGCGTTTTATTACATGTTCCTCATAATTTATTCAAACCCCACTTTCAGATACAAAAAGAAATCTTCTTCTTTCTCGTGTGGTTGGAGCTTAACCTGGTGTCAGAGTTTTTTTAGCGCCTCTGACCTGGCTTTACATGCCGTCGAGAAATATCTCTCAGACATGCTGCTTTCCTCACGATGTTTTCCTTCACCGAAGCAAGTGATAATTATAATGCAATACGCACATTAATCCGAAAAATTTGAAGTGTGTGACTTGGGTGCGAACTTTGAGACCTACTTATGACTTGACAGTCCGACCGTCATACCACTAGGCTATCATTATTTAAAGAGAAATAAAAGAAAGACGTAATTGATCGAGATAGACTGGATCGAATAAATTTCCCACCCGCACGCAAAATACGTGCTTTGACGTGGAGTTGCGGACACCACCTCGTAATACAATACAAGACGTAATTATAATAAAATCTAGTTTTTATTTAAGAAAAGGACACATTAAAATATTGTAAAATTTTGCATGTCATCTATATCTGACTATGTATTAGGAACCTCAACTGATTTAAGACCAAAATGTACCAATACCTATTGCAAATAAATGATTATGATTATGATTAAGGTGTTTTCTCATTTTCTTTTTTGTCCCCATCAAAGAATACCTAAGCCAAACTTTGATAGGCCATCGTGTGGATGAATAAAGGAACTAGTTACTCCGACCACCATCTTTTAGCCAATCATAAATGTTGAAAAGAACATCTACCTACTTACACGTAAATCTGAATTCTCCCTCCAAATTTCTTTGAGGCCAGGAAAATCAAAACCGCCAATCAAAAACCGCGTTCTATTCCAATTTTAAAATAACAGATTAATTATTAGCGCTCCGGAAACGTGCGTCTACATCAGAGCCGGATTGAAACCGGTGTACCACTCACCGGCCGGATTGGAACCGGTTTGCCACCCGCACGGCCGGATATTGCGAGGCACAGTTGGCACTCCCGGACCGAAGGAATTGCTTCTTAATTATGTCATGATGACCGGCAATCCGTCACGGCGTTTTGGCTTTTATTTGAGAGGTAAAAATCGGTCAAGACAGATATTTTTCTTTACTTTGTAACCTTACATACATATGTTACAGTCACAGTTAAAGTTTACAGTCACGAGCACCAATATTGGTGCTCGTGACTGTAAACTTTAAAAAATATTTTTCTCCTATTGTTCTGATTAAAATTTCATGTTGTTACGAGCATAGTATTCTGGAACTAATATTTTTATGAAAAAAGATCCTATCTCCAAGTTACAATCGTTATTTCTCGCTTAAATTGCTTTTAAAATTAGGAAAGTGTATTCATATTTGTGCTCGTGACTGTACAAACATAAACTCACGCCTTTGTCCTATGGGAGTAGGCAGAAACCACAAAACACCACCTGCTACGGTTCATACATACTCCTTTTACCATGTTATTCATATAGAATAGACAGTCTACTCTTTGTGGGAACATGAACAACATATCTAACGTATAATTTTATAAAACATGTAACACAAGAAGATCAAGTGAAATGGTGTAAGTTGCCTCCCAACTAAAATTAAAACTGCGATCATGAGTCTCTCTGCCAAGCATGGTGATGATTACATTGTTATCTTATTAAGAACGATGAATCAATCATCCCACCCTATCATTGTCCACTGCTGGACAAAGGCATCTCTCAAGCTGCTCCGGAGCCCTGTTGAGGACAGGTCTTCCGCCATCCGTCCAGTTTGACCCATGCACCTTTAAGACCGTAAATTTCTTTAAATCAGTGCCAGTAGTTCTGTCCTAGCGTCCCATAAGACCCAGCAGTTATTTAAAGACGTTGGGTAGCTAATAACACCGCGAATAACAACATACTTCAAAGTCCAAACACCAATCGTGTACCTACAGCAATAGATTGAAAAAAAGAAACTTGAACATCACAAACACATCCAACACATACACTCTTCTCACAAACAAACAGAAATCACAAAGCAGCTAATTCAGAAAACAAATCCGCATATTTAAAGAAAAATCTCAATAAAAATAGATAAAAAAGCCTTACGCAGCCATTTTTATTTATTCGTGTAGCAATAGCATCTGATAAATCGATGGCGACGAATGCTTTGCCGCGGTACGGAGTACGCATGCGTTGCAAAAATGGCGGCCGAAAAAAAGCCGGGAAATAAGAGAAAGAAGTGGCGTGGGGTGACCCCGAAGTAAGGAGAGCTCGCGTTGACGTTCTAGTGCTGAACTAAGGGCGGCTCGCGAGTTCGCCTGCCATTTTATGGTGTAGGAACGAGAACTGAGCAGTGATGCTGTGTAGTAGCTGATGTGCACGCCAATTTAAGATTACAGTTAAACTGAACATAAAGAAAAATAACTCGACACTTTTTGACTAATGTTGGCCGGTTTTTGAGTGGTATATACATGGTGACTTTCTGAAATGTAGAATTTGCAGATTTAAACTTGTTCAAACATTCACTATTACTTTAAATACAATTTCGTACCAAATTACTAAAATTCTTGCAAATACTAAAATAAAAAATAAAAAAGGCAAAACCAAAGTAAACTTATATAAATACCTACTTTCAATTCGTCAATATTCTAACGATCTAATAATTCTTAAACAGAGTAACAAACGGACAAACTGTCTTCAATACGAGTAACTAACGTCAACGTTCATAGAATGGTTTTGCTCCTGCACTTCACCCCGAGCCTAGGGGTGTGTCTTCCCCTCGGTTCCCGCCCCCCGGGAGGGGTGAACGTGCCCTCGTGAAGACTTCACTTGAGCCCCGTTCACATACTCGCGACAGTAACTCGCGCTAGTTAACTTGCCAGTTAATAGGAGAATAACGCATTAGAAAATGTTAGGGGAGTTGATTTCGAATACATTCATGTTTTGGGTTTGAATTGTATTTCTATTTTTAAAACATTTCTTCGTTTGTGTGCAGTAAAAACTGTAAATATTTTTCGAACACAAAAATATGACTTAATATTAGTTTTTAATAAAGTATTTCGAGGAGTTCTAAATGCTAGATTTTGTTTCTAAGAGAAAATGTAATCGAAATGCTTGTGTGCAATGGGTCCTAGCAGTGTTATATGAACACTGCTAGGACCCATTGCACACGCATTATTATTTATTATTCATGTGAACAATTAAATTACCTAACGATTCTAATTAATAGGTTCGTAAAATGTCATGTATCAGATTTTGTAAATTTTTGATGTTCTGATACGTTTAGTGAATGGTTTCCATTTCATTTAATATTTCTGACACATTATTTAAACACTTGCAAACAACTATCTCCGGCAGTAAACTGCTATCTATAAAGTGATGCTTTTAGCTGTACAGTTGCACAAGCGGCTAGTACTCGCTCAAGTACTGTCCTAAGTCTAAACCAACATAAATACAAGGGAATATCACATCCATCTTTTCTTTATCCTGATAACGTCAAAGCAGGGATTATAGGCACCATAGATAAGCATATTTTTTTAAAGAAAAAATTATAAATGGCACCAGTGTCCATTACTCTGAGACTAAAATTAAAATCTGTCACAAAATGATATATCTGAAAATAGACTTATTTTTAGAACTTTTCACATCGCTTCGCCAGAAATGGAAAGTTTCTTTTTTTTAAATGAGGATGAGCACGGAATAATCTCTTTGAAGTTATGTTCAACTGTTTCAGCTTAATACACATAGGTTTATTTTGACATGGGTTAGAAATAAGGATGGAGCCAGATTAAAAGCGTTAGTATCGTCAAAAAAATTAACCATCATGATAAAAAAAAAAAACAAAAAAAGTGGAAAAGATATTGTAACTAGAAGTAATAAGAACATCATCCACAAAGATAGATGAAGAAGTAAAAAATGCATATTTTAGAGGATAATTCATAAAGTACCGAAGCAAAGTAAATACAACTTCGTGAGCTTCTTCTACCAAATGAAAATAGAATCACTTAAATCGGACCAGATAACACGGAGAAATCGATGAACATACATGAGAAAAAAAGATGCTGGTGAAATACATAACCTCCCCCTTTTTTAGTAGTCGGTTAAAAATGATAACGTTGCTATTTCGTTGACAATGACATTTCAAAGTTATTGTCTCGCTCACTCATACTAAATATCGTATCTGTCGTTCCATGCAGAATGTGGAAGGTCACTCTCCTCAGTACAAATACTTTTTCGCGCGACCTAAGTACGGCGAGGGCACGTCTAACGATTTCAATTTTTGAATGGAGGCACAACATTAATCAAATTATGCTTTCGGTTAGCAATAATAATGTTATCACAGAAAGTTCTGGATGTTCGGTGTATCTATACATATACAAGCTGTAAGCATCTGCTACTGAGTAATGAATAATATACTATATTCACTAAGTCCGACAGTAGGACAGCTTGATTTCGCTAAGGGACGTTGGATTAGGAATGTACTACTGCATACAATGTTTAACAAGCAATTTAGAACTCAACATTTTATTTATCTTTTTGTCTAAAATGACCAAAAATTAACACAACATGCGATACAAATTGTAACATGGTTTAGTATCATCATCTGCCTAGCCTTTTCCGAACTATGTTGAGGTCGGCTTCCAGTCTAACCGGATGCAGCTGAATACCAGTGTTTTATATGGAGTGACTGCCTAACTGACCTCCACTACCCATTTAGCACTGGGTAATACCATACCCCTTGGTAACACTGATTGACAGACTTTCGTGCCACTGACTACCTGTAACGACTGTCAAAGATCTACAAATGACAGTCGGGACCAAACGGCTTAACGTGATTTCCGAGGCACGGAGGAATGTCAGTATGTAATGGGTGGTCACCCATCCATGGACCAGCCTAGGCAAGCACGGCTTAAACTAAAGATCAAACCAAGTGGCTGTTATTATTAAACGACTAGCTCGTGGTTTAGTAATTGGTGGCATTTATAAAAAAGGTGTTTTCGAAGTACCCAATGATATTTCTTGTTTAGTAATTATTTACAGAAACCATGAAATAGGTAACCTTCGTTAACCTTGTGGGAATACGTTTTTTATATTTTAAAATTAGTTGATACCACACACCATACCCATATAACCATAATTTGCATTTGCGAAATTTCAGAAGAAGTTTTTAACAAAATATAGTTCGCTACCTAAGAGATATTTTTTATTTTTTTCTTTATTCATTTATAGGGGCTTTTATCGCATCGTATCCTAAACAATAATACTTTACAAGACGTGGGCCATGAATTTAAACAAATCCTTGGCAACGTCGCCATTTGTTTGGGATAGAATTGTATGGAACATGCCTACATCAGTTCTGTTCAAATTCAGGGACCTTCCTAAATTATTTCTACTGGACTCATATGGGACACATTCCATCAATAAATGTTTTAAGTCCTCGACAACTCCACATTCCTCACAATCAAAGAGATGTTGTACTCAACACAGATTAAAAACTTATTAATGTACCGAAGAACCAAAGACAAAATGCAATAATTTAAAACAAAACGAACTCAATTAGTACGACGGACATATTCAGGTTACACCACCGAAGGGTAGGTAGTGTAGGTACTATTCGATGCACTTTTACGCGGGGGTGAGATGGGGTGAAATGCATAAATACAGGCGAGGGAGGGAAGAATACAAAAATAGGGTGCTAAGAGGCCCCGGCGCCATCTTGAAATCACCCTCGCAACGCAATGTCGATTTTTCGTGACGAGGGTACTTTTTTATTTCTATTTCGTATGTTGATTGTTCTTCAAGTTTAAGTTAAAAATAAGTTTTAATGATGTAAAGTTCATTTAAAGAACTTGTTTTTGTATAAAAATAAATGTGGATTGCACTTTGATTTAAAATTTTCTCTTCTAATTAAGAAATACTAATTAGGGTTGATAATTAGGTGGGTTATTACTTGGGGGTGAAGTTAAAAAAAAATAGTTTATTTTTTCTTGGTGTTTTTTTAACTTTTAATAGGGTTTGTGAGTGGTGGAATATGATTAAGTTAAGACTAATTAAGATATCTTGAATTTTATGTTTTTCTTTTAGGTTTAGACGAGACGTGTGTATGCAGTATTTTTTTGTGGCTGGAAATATAAATTAAAAAAATATTTCTTTACATAATTGCTTGATAAAAACTGGCCATGTTTACTGGCACCAAACAAATCGCATTCGGGAGTTTTATAAGATAAGCTTTTAACTCTGTGCTGATAAATTCAAATTCATCTATTTTTCAAGAGTGACTAACAAAATTATTAATTTATTGGTAATTTTTGAAAAGCAACGATAGGAGATTTACGTGTAACATTGAGTTTTAATGGAAAAAAAAAAACAGAAGAAACAAAGTTACAAGAAGATGGTTAGTTCTCTCTTCTCGTTTCTTAAAAGAGTGTCCATGGAGTTTCTTGCCCATTCTTCTCCATAGAGATCTACGCTTTGGAATGTGCAACCACCGTACTTTCTCAAGTTATTATGCCTTGTGTCTGTGACTGTAGCTTCGCTTTTTTTTTGTTTTATTTGACATTCAAAAGTGCCTGTGATGGTCTAATTGAAATAAATGCTTTGAGTTTGCGTCACCCTCAACTTTTGGCCACTTCCTTAATACTTTTAGTTTTTTTTATAATCGATATTTTGTATCCCTTCATGATAAGGGCCATTTACCTACCTACCCACACCATCGTACTAAAAATATAGATAGTGGAAATGTTACGGTTAAAAGCCGAAGTAAGATTACACCTAGTTCTAGCCGGCTATACCTAGGTGCGGCCGGTAACAGTTGTGCATCCTTTTTAATGCTAGGACACACCGACCAAATGGACACGGTTAGGTTAGGTTAGAACTGTGAACAAAAGCGCGCAAGCCGAGCGAGCGCAGCGAGCTACATCCAAATTGGTTGCATGTTCTAGACCGAAGATAAGTAGGATACATGTAAGTTTAACCGGCTGCACCTAGTTGTACCCGGCTAAAACTAGGTGTAGCCGCACTTCGGCTATTAGCCGTAACAGATAGATACTTAATTACAACATAAATTGCATTCAAAGTTTCAGACACAACACATCCATCGTTCAAGTTTAGTATCACACACGTCATGATGAATGAATTATGAATGTTCTTAACCTAACAATTTATTCAAAAGTAATAAACTGTACATGCATATCATCTATTATTCTAAGCATCGGTTTTCCAGTTGATTTAGGACTAGAAAACAGCATAAACACTGAGCCTATTCATTAGGCACTTTCTTCATACAAAGCATATAATATCCACTTTTCTATGCCTACTTTGCAATTCACTAATAAATCCACTGTGTAGGGCAATACATTATAGAGTCGCCGTCAAAACTCGTAACCGGTTAAAACTGGTTTTGACTAAGAAAATCTCAATCTTTTAGCCCTTTTTGCAATCACTAATTTTTGTTTAAAAACTTTGTTTGTTTCGCCATTTTGTTCTCAATAATAGTCAGATAGGGAATGTCGGTTTTTTGACTATGATCTCATTATTTACATTAAAAAAAAAAAAAAATTAAAGTAGTTTTTGTGAACGAATTAAGTAGACATTTTTTGTAGTCATTCTAGAATCTAGAATAATTTTATCTAACGTCGAAATACTACTACTACTATCTAGAATCTAGATAGTATTTCGACGTTAGGTAAAATGGTTTTTTTTTTGTGAAAGAAAACGCGTTTTCCTAAAAAAGAATTTTCGTTTAAACCCGTCAAAAGCCATTAATACCGGTTAAGACTTTTAACAGCTACAGCTACCTAGACTATCAAACCCTTAATACTCCATAAAAACTATAACGTTATTCTAGCGGCAATCGTGACGCCTCTCACTACACTCTGTAATTATGGTAGCCAATAGTCTTGCAGAAATAAAAATTAATCTGTCAAAACTAGTTTTGCCGGAAATAATCAGTGTCAACACCCTATTAGCAACTACTTCATTTTTTTGGAACCTAATTATTTTCACTTCGCGGAGGTCAGATAGGATAATAAATATCGTCTGCCAAAAACCATACATATATTCCATCTGAAATAAAATAAACTTTTCAAGATAATTGAAAAAAAAAATAATATTTAGAAATAATTGTTTGTAATTGAATATCGAATCGATATTCAATTTACAGAAATTCCCATTCCATTCCCATTTTGATACTTGTACATAAGTATATTTATTATTATTTCAGATCTATTTATAGTTTTTAAATAATCTACCCTACATACTGAATTCAAATAAAAACAAGTAAATTTAAAAAAAAATACAGAAATAACAATGTCACTATTTATTTTGAAGAGTTCATAGGTTTTTGTGACTGACTGACTGAAAACTAGTCAAAATCAGTTTTGACCTGTGAAGACGTTTTACTGCAACACTTATACCGCGTGTATAAAACACTTTATATTCCATAAAAACTGTTGCGTTATCTTGGTTTCAATCGCGACGCCTTCACACAATGTATGGTTGTTTGTAGCCAATAGTATAACAGCTAGAAATAATTACTGTAGCATTACCCCGCCTTTACATTGTGAGTCGGTTAAGTTATGTCTTCAAGTGCTAGCTTACTAATTATTCTGATTACCCCGTTGTGAATAAGCGTTATGGTGTAGTTGTGGTGGAAAAAAATGTATGGTTCATCAATAGTTTGTGTGAGGTCGTGTTTCCGGTATAGTTAGGAGTATTTTTCCGTGAGTGACGAAAATGGGGACTCGGTTCCCCACCTAGCTATGCTTGTGGATTTGTTTGCATGTATTTCTATATTAAATACTACCTGCGACTAAGTCGGCGTGTTTTTTTTCTAATATAAAAGTAGCCTTAGTTACTCCTTATCAGCTATCTACCAGTAAAAGTACCGTCAAAATCGGTCCAGTCGTTTCGGAGATTAGCCGGAACAAACAGACAGACAGAAAAAAACTGTTAGTCCCGTATTTACTTTCATATTATGTATTCAGTAAAAAGCTGTTATTTTAAGTTATTATTACAAACAGACACTTCAATTTTATTTATGTATAGATAAGTGATCTATGACTTATTTCCTTTATTCGTATTTACACATTTAAATTACATTTTTAAATATTCCTATACAAAGTAATATAAAAAGATTTAAAAATATAAAAAAAGAATAGCCCACCGGTATCGGGAACAGGGTCCAAGCTAACGGCGGTCAGGGCTCCAGAGAGAGGAACCTCCTAACAATACGAGCCGTGTCCAGAAGTACCGCTTTCTGAATCAAGCCTTTGATCCAGCTGCCTAACGAGAGCCTACTCAGGTATTGGTCGAGACTCTTGGAAATTAAGCCATGGGCTGAAACAACTATGATCTATGACTTATTATTATGAGTAAGAAAATTAGGTGATCTTCCACCGTTATTTTCACTACATAGTGATGAAAACGGTATATCCTGTAAGCGAAAAATCGAGTATAGGTACTTAGGTACATGCGGCATCCACACATCCGCAGCAGGGCCCGCGTTATGCACCACACAGCACCGTGCTATGGCCCCATTATAGGCTGATTAAAAGTATAGTATTTAGCAGCACCTATTTTTCTTTCCTAAGAATATTAACTAAGTTAAATTTATTCCTGTTATACTGATACTGATACTGCTAGCCTGCGTCATCCTACTGCTGGGCAAAGGCCTCTCCCTATGACTTCCAGTTGCTACGATCCAGGGCTAATGTGGGCCACTGGTCGTTTGTTTTGTCAAGTTCGTCCCGCCATCTTCTACGAGGTCTCCAGAAAGTGGTTATTTTGGCCCACAAATCATTGGGCATGCGGCAGACGTGGCCAATTCTTGTTATACAGAGGGAAAAATCTATACATAGCATCCGTCTAAAGTTAAAATGTCATTTAGGAAAGTGTATCACACATTTCATTCCCTCCTTTTATCGATACATTATTTATCACAAACTAAATATCGACCCATGGGGGTGAATACTCATAAATAAGCACATAATGATGTACTAACCATTGTGATTACGTCCCCCTGATGAAAAAATGACGTAAAAAACGTCAGGGGTGAAGTTCCACCCTCGCGGCGTTTTTTGTCGTCCATCACTCACCCCCGTTTTTGATTTTTAGTCTCTATTGGTACATAATAGGTATCGATTTTAGGGTTGTGTCGCTTTTGTGTTCAATTCTATAGCGTACAAAATTTTTATATAATGGTGCCTGTTCATTGGTTAATACAGGGTGCTCACTTTTTTGCAATGTGTGAGATTTGTGTATAGTCTTTTAAATATATATTTATAGTTACTGATTAATGTAAAAAAAAAACATCAATTATCAGCTCTATTGTTACAATTTATTTTATTCAAAGATTTTGTTTTGCTACGGGCCATACTGTGTCATATTTTGAGAGCAATAAACGGGCATAAACCCAGAATTCGGGCTAATACTAAAATAATTCAGATGAAAGTAACACAATCCCACTTTATAGTTAGATATAAACGTCAAGTTTATACCTAGAAAAATGAATCGTTCCTAAAACTAGAACAAGTAAGTTTATTAACCTCTTTTTATTTTGGTTATAAACCCCTACTGTATGGTGTCGGATGTAAAGAATAGCACTATCCCATATCTTCCCGTAGGTGTCGTAAGAGGCGACTAAGGGACTTACCACAGAATGGGCAGCAGCGTTCTCTGTGCTTTTTTAACATCGAATCGATCGCCAACCAGCCTGCCAAGCGTGGCGATTATGGCAAAACCCTCCCTTTGGGTGAGGCCTATGTCCAGCAGTGGACGTCTTTCTGCTGAAATGATGAAGATGATGCTGATGAATAAACCCCTTAAAGAACTACGGACGGCGACATCAAAAAGGGACACAAAAACACAAGTTTAACTTAAGTCTCGAGTGTTAGTAAGACAGGAATTCCAACCTGTTATCTCTCCGGTTTTGTGTACTTACTTAAAACGTCATCTTAATAATTAGCACTGCAATGCTTCAGAGATATTTTAATAAAAACAGTTTTTTTAGCGTGATGAGGCGCTCGTGGCTAAATAATAACAGCCGCTCGGGTCGATCTTCAGGTTAAGCTGCGCTTGACTAGGTTGGTCTGTGGATGGGTGAGCACCCATTACATACCGAGCTTCTTTATGAAATACATAAATGGTTAGAAACGAAGAGACACAGTCTACAACTGTACACGAAAAAACCAATGTTAGACTTATTTATAAAGTAAAGCAGTATAAATTCCTTGCCAAAATAAATTTTAGACAGAAAAAAATACCTCAAAACAAATGCATAATGAACTCTTGAAATCAATTAACATTTCGCTGAGTTTAATAAAACAATTTAATTAATTAGCTTCTAAAAGTTTCGCGAAGTTTCATAAGGGGTTGAATTTTTACCCCGCACTTGGGGGTGAGACTGGACGTTATTGCTGACTTTGTACTAGCTTTTTGCTCCGTTTTTAGTTTATTTATTACTGGGAGAATATTTGACATTATGAACCAATTACAACTAAATAATTTTCCAATTATAATCTATTATCAAACTTTATGGAGAAGCTTCAGTGTGCCTGAATGACTTATGGTTTTAATTTCGCTATTCATTCATTCATTCATTCATTCATTTCAGCCGAAAGACGTCCACTGCTGGACATAGGCCTCCCCCAAGTGTCGCGACATTGACCGGTCCCGTGCGACTCGCATCCAGCGGATCCCTGCAACCTTCACCAGGTCATCGGTCCACCTAGTGGGAGGCCTTCCAACGCAGCGTCTTCCGGTTCGCGGTCGCCACTCCAGAACGTTTCGGCCCCATCGGCCATCCGTTCTGCGAGCAATGTGCCCTGCCCACTGCCACTTAAGTTTGGCTATTCTTCGGGCTACGTCGGTTACCTTGGTTCTCTTGTTCGCTATTATGTAGTTACAAAAGAAAGAAAAGTTGTAGCGCCGACCCCAAGTAGAATGGGAGAAGGGAAGGAAGTTGGTGAATTGTTACAAAATCTATGGATAGGTCCACACGGCGGCATATGAAGCTGTACATTTCCAGTATAACTTGGCCTCGATTTGCATAGATTTCTATACACTGCGAGATCCGCATAAACTGGTTTTGTGTAGATGATTGGTCGTCGTGTTTACTACATAATATGTTATATTTACGTTGCCTCTCTGTTCATTATTTTTTGTACAATTAAAACATACAGTGGCTTCTAAAAGTTTGATGAAATTCAGATGTATCATCGTGTTATCATCAAAAATCATAGTTTTATTTGTTTGAACTGTACTCTATGGTTTTATTATTATCTAATCCAACTATCTAAAATAACCCGCTTTTAGTAGCCTAATACATTAATTTCAACCACCAACAAACGTTTTTTTTCTTCTTATTAATAACAGGTAATTTTTATTCAATAAAAATCGTATTATAAGTACATAGTTCAAACATTTAAAACTATATTTTTTAATGATAATGTGACATTACATTTGAAGTGAAAAACCAACTTTTAAAGGACACTGTACAAAAAGATAAAAGAGCACATTGGCATTGGTAGTGCTTGATTAATTGCAAATTTCTTTCAACCGACTTGCAACAGCAGTTATTTATAAAGAGGGGCATTATCTTACATTTCACCCCCAATTAATTGCTAGTATCCGCACAATCAAATAAACTGGTCCTTTTTCCCAACATTTCACATCGGCGGCACAACTTTTAACTCACAAACAAAAAATCCTAAGAAAGCCGTATTATTACCAGAGATTATAATCTGCAAATGTTATGTAAGTACAGAAAACTGGTTCTGTATACAAACCCATAGACAACGGGCTCCATTGATCTTAAAAAAACATTCCCCTTGTGAACCAAGTTGAACACCGCAAGAAGTACTTACTGTTGAAAAAAAAAACAATCTAAATGCTGTTCTGCGGCCGTGGTTCCGTAGAAAATAATAGCACAGGGAACTGAAAATGTGGTGCATTTAATTTTGTTAATGTTCAAAAACTATTAGTGACTGGGAAAATTTAAATTAAAATCGATCAACGGTTTTAGTTGCCAGGATAATAAAAGTAAAAAAAAGTAGTAGTAGTATAAAGTTTGTGAGGATGGATGGATGTTTGTTACTCTTTCACGCAAAATCTACTGCACGGTTTTGGATGATATTTGGTACACAGATAGTTTATAACCTGAATTAACACATAGGATACTTTTTACCTTGGTAGTACGATCCCGTGGGACATTACCGAACTCTACGCGGGCGAAGCAGCGGGCAATGGCTAGTAATTTGATAAGTTACGAGTAGTGAGATTGACACTATGCTGAACAAACGGGTATTTGCAAATAGATATATATTGCTTGGTAATTAAAACATAAACTTAGTTTCTTATTGTTATCATTATTCTGTTCTTATCCGAATTCATTTGGGGTCGGCGCAGCATGTCTTCTTCTTTTATACTTCTCTTACTCGTTATCTCAGCAGTCACCTCCTTTCTTGTCATATCATCCTACACACAGTCTATTTAGTGGGTTTCTTAGTTTCTCATTGTATGCTTGCCTTATGAAGAGAATACATGATATTGCCTCATAGTTAGACTTACAACTACGAATACATATAGTGGTGCGATTCTCTCAAGTTCATTCTTAATGTCTGTAAGGTATGTAAGGGAGGTCACCCATCCGCAGACCGACCTAGGTGAACGCGGCTTACCTTGAAAGATCGACCTGTGTGGCTGTTATTAGTTAGCCACGAGCTTGATGTACTATGCTCTTCCAAGTAAATAAACAGCCCAACTTTACCATTACACCTCGGAACCCTAATTCCGATAACCTACGAGTAAAGTTCAAGTTTATATAACTGGTTTCTGCCGCTAGCTTGGACCTGTTCCAAGTCCCAAGGTTGGAGTAGCGGTGTTACTGCAAATGTAACGTGTAGTTGAGGCTGGAGAGTAAGGGAGTCATCTAGGAGGATGAATGAGAGATTTTGTGGAAAGATGACGAAATATTTTTAAGATTTTTTCGCACCATTTTTGATTTCGCCGTTGCAATTTCCGTAGGTTACTTTTTTTATTGAGGACTATACTGTCTCCCAAGTTACAGGTATTTACCAACTAGTTTAGGAGCCAGGGGACATATGTCTGTTACACCAATTTCTGGACATTGGACAGTATGATATCTCTGCAACAATGGTGCCATTTCTTTAAAAAATAATATGAACCGTTATTTTAGGAGAACGAAAATACTCAAATAGTGCGACAGTCTAGGTTTTAGCTGGATTCAGCTAAGTCAAAAGACGTTTAAAATATCAGCTAGTTACTTATCATAAATTATTTTTGTCCCAAAGTTTTTTTTACCAAAAATGAAAATAAGTTAGCAAAAAAACTAGCTGCTTTTATAATATTTGTTTAGTTATGCATAATAATAACATTGCAAAATTAAAACTACTTTTATCTCACGGCAAGTTGGCCAAGAAAGATTGAAAGTGAAAAAAGTCCTCAACGAAAGTCACACGTTTTTACTTTACAAAAACAAAAAAAAACGCAAACATTAATTCAAAATACATCTACCGTAAGCGAGTTAAGTGGCAAACATAGACAAAAAAAGAAAAAAAAAGGTCTTGGGTTCCATATTTAAAATTCCGTTCACACATCGGATCAATTTTTGGCAACAAAAAAATTTAAATAACAAAAACGCTAAGAGGTTTTTTTTTCTTAGAAAAAAAGTGCAAGCATAATCTTTTTTTATGATAATTTGGAGGGTACTTTTTACCTGCTGTCACTTAAGGATCGATTATTTCAATAGAGGTGTTGATCCATTTCTATTCAATCGTTTTTTTTTTGGCACGAGCCAAAACTAATAGGGCATCAATATGTTTTTTAGAAAGGTGTTAAGTTTGTCAACAATTGAATATTATTTGTTATATTGAAAGGTCTATTTTTCTTGATCGGTGTTCAATTGCGGGTTTATGATTTTAGGGTACATCTTCTGGTCCATTCTTATAAAATCACAAATTATTGTCTACAAAAAAAGATTGTTAAACATGAAACAAATTGAGAGAAACATTATTTTAAAGGGCAATAACTACTCGTAACAACACCTTGAATACACACAAAAAATATTAAAAAAAAAATCATCTCAGTGACAATCAATGTCAAAAACCTGGATAAAATGTAGTTAAGCACTATTCAATTTTTGAAACATTGACTGTCAGACAGAAATTAGAATGCGGGTTTTCTTAAAAACGGGAATTGACCCTCTATTGTAATTGAACTCTGAATGTGTATGTGTTAATTAATACTAACTTAGCTTACTCATAAGATGTTTAAACCTCACATCACAAGTTCTAATGGGTCGATAAGATACTTCAAATTAATCTACACCCGCGGTAGCGTGTCAAGCCAAGTACAAGTTAACAGAACTGACGAGCAGCACCGTGTGTAATATTACACGTACCATTTGGAGCTACTTTTGATCCTTTTTAGATATGATACCGGTTATCAGATGTAAAGACATAAGAATAAGGGAGAGGTGGACGGATATCCCAGTTGATGGGTAACAGCACGTCGGCTATGAGATGAGAAGAACCAAGTTGTTATATACAAAATAATGTCGAGAGTTGTGAGATGTTGCTTCGTTGGTCTAGTGGTCGCAAGCGCGACTGCTGAGCTTGTGGTACTGGGTTCGATTCCCAGGTCGGGCAAAGTGTTATTGGGTTTACCATCCGGAATTTGTCAGTAGCAGCCACGGAGGCTAGATTTGCGCCCGGTTGATGGCAGTAGGCTCGACACCTATTACATGGAACTTAAATATAGTCGAAATGTGAGTGCAGTAATGGGTACACCTCTGCCTAACCCTTCGGGGACTTCAGGTGTGATGTAGTGTGTAATGTCTAGAGTTTGAGCAAAGCTTAACTTATCTTATACTGTCACTCACGGGATATCTTCCGCGATAGTTCATTATTTTGAGCTCCCGATATTTCACGCTTGCAATAGCGACAGTATAAGTTTAGTTGTAAACCATGAAAGCTTAAAACAGTGTTTGAAAGATTAACTTACATATCGAGTTGGTAATTTTACCAGCTCTCATAAGACACACACCATATTTAGAAGTAGCAGTGGTACCTGCAAGAATACCTAAATCTTCCACATAGACTGACAGGGAAACAGTAGGTATATAACCAAGCAAAAAATCTTCGCCTCAACAATTTCAATTTCGCTGATATCTTATTTAAAGGGAGAGACTTATTTTTCACCCCTAAGTATACGCCGCCCCTTACGCTCGCGTGCTCTTTGCGAACTTCAAAGGGGGTTGCTTCCCCCCCTTGTTAACAAACTTCCACCTATCTGCATTTTTATTTAAGTTTCGACAAAAATTTTCCACCCCTTAATTCAATTTTTTTGCTCTCAGTCGCTCTAGGAAATTAATTAGAGAACACGGAGCTGATATTCTAGTCGATTCTGAAGATTAACTGATTTGAATATTAAGGGGTGTTTTTGGGGGTGTTAATATTTTAAAGTAAATATGGGATAATGAAGTCGTTTCCTATTTATATACCTTTTTTTTTCTATGTACTGTTATATGAGGCACTTGCATATTAAAGTAGTCAAAGCTACCTCCAATTTGTTGTAGCTTAAACTTTCGATCATCTTGTATTTAAATACTAACATAGTTTTTTTACAAATTAATAATTTATGTCTTTGCAGTCATTAGAGAGTTACATACGTTTTAATTCACTGATTTTTATTAATATTTTAGTGTATTATTAACACTTGCTTACTTTAAAAATATATTTAAAATAAATTTATATTTATTACAATTATTTCTTAGCTTTATGCCCGCGGTTTCGCCCGCGTGGATTTCGGTAATTGCCCACAGGATGCTACTTCCGGGATAAAAAGTATCCTATGATCCAGACTAAAACCTATCTCTGTGCCAAATTTCAGCCAGATCCATTAAGCCAATCTGGCGTGATTGTGTAAGAAACACCCATCCAAAATCCAAATCCATTTCGCATTTATTAATCAGCTAAGATCGGTCAAAAAACACTAAATCCCGAATATTTTATAGTAGGGCCTATGTGTTATGCCGATTGCCTAAAAGATAAAAGCATCTTATGTACTAAGTGATGGGTACCTATCACCAAAATTAAATGTAAAGACGCCAAGGTGCCCCCCCCTATTTGATTTCCATAATTGCAATAGCAAATTGCGAAAAAGAAATGCTCATTTCGGGGGTACCAGAGTGGGTGTTTAGGCAAATAATTTTCATCTTAAAAAATAAAGTAGGGTTAGCAAAAACAAAAACGTATAGAAATATGCCATGGATTTTATTTTTTTGATATAAAATATATTTTTTTTAAATATATCTTAGATTATTTTTTGATAAACGTACGATGGCATGTCGGGTAATTGTGCACTAAATGAGACGTGTTTCTGAGGTGTCCCTACTAAACCTCAGAAAGTACATTAAGCCGTTGGTCCCGGCTGTCATTTGTAGTACTTTGACAGTCGTTACAAGTAGTCAGTGGCCCAAAAAGTCTGACAACCAGTCTTATCAAGGGGCATCATATTACCTAGTACTAACTGGGTTGTGGAAGTCAGATAGGCAGTCGCTCCATGTAAAATACTGGTATTCAGCTGCATCTGGTTAGACTGGAAGCCGTCCCTAACATAGTTGTGAGATGATGATGACTAGAGATTGTACAACAAATACAGAAGAAGTAAATATCGAGTTATTTTGTTCTACAATATTTCCTCGTAATCATCGTCACTATATCCCGATGCCATTTTTGCAAACGCTACAATGATTTCAATCGGGGAGGCGTTGGCACGCGACCTCGTCTTTAATTATTTCTTTTTTCCTCAAAGCCCCAATAATAAATGCAAATAATACTCAATGCGCCATTCGCCAAATTATTGAGCCTTAAACCTGTATTATGCAGTTTCTTATGTTGTACTCTGTATTTGTATTAAACTTATGTACATTATTTATTTCTTTTATGGAGATTGCAAAGATGATGTGCCATTTGACATGAGGGTCTGTCGGTTGTTAGTAAGTGACCAACTAATAGATTAAAATGTGATCATATTTATCAAACATGATTAAATTAACATAGGATAAGTCCGATGTACTATTAAGTTTTTACCTAATTATGGTTTGTAAGAATAGATAACTTACACATGCATAATATCATAGCTGGTTGACATTTATTTGACATTTTGTATAATTTTGACATGATTTATTGTAGAATTCTAGAATTATTGTTTGAATTTTGAAAATGCACTTATTTAAAAAAAAAAATCCTTTGATATTTTGTATGCCTTTTGGCGGGGCTCAGCTCGGTACTAATTAGTTTATAACATCTTCTGTATATACCCTGTGTTCGCGAAATAAGTGAATTTAAATTTTGAATTTGAATTTGGTTGAAAAATTTCGTGTAGGCTATAAATAGAAGATTGGGAAAATACAATAAAACAATTACGTAAAAAAAAAGAACAGTGTAAGATCATAAACACACTCAAGTCAGTCGGCAATAAACTTCAAGAAAATAACTTTAACAATTAAAGATTGGAGATTGCCGAAGTCAAGAAAAATGCGGGAAAAAAATCACGGAGAAAAGAAAAGCCATTAAAAACAATCACCAACAATAATTCTTGGTGAAGTTTGAACTTCCCAATCTCTTGTCCTTTGCAGGAACTTGATAAATATGAAGGGACTGAATTTAACCTGATATTTTTTATGAAGAAGAAGTTTTTTACATGAGCCTAGCTGTGCCCCGCGACCTTCGTCCGCGTGAAATTATTATAAAAATAACTTGCCTATTTGTGAATCGGATTTTGCTAAAAATTTCAAGGATTTTAATATTTTTTTTGCACGGATACCCTAACTTTTTTTTTCTAAAATAGAAGTAGCCTAGGTTACTCCTTATAACATCAGCTATCTGCCAGTGAGTCTCGTCAAAATCGATCCAGCCATTTCGGAGATTAGCCGGAACAGACGGACAAAAGACAAAAATTTAAAATAATGTGTGATGTGTGTGATGTTTTTTTGTTATATGTACCGTATTGTAAATACGGTACTTATGTAGGTGTCTGTTTGTAATTTCAAAATAACAGCTTTTTATTGAATGCATATGATAGGGTGTACGATACTTATAACAACAAAACAACATTTTTAAAAATTTTCTCTGCCTGTCTGTTTGTTTCGGCTAATCTCCGAAACGGCGGTACCAATTTTGCTACCGCTGATCTTAAAAGGAGTAACTTAGGCTACTTGTATTTCAGAAATTGTATTAGGGTTACGTACAAAAAAAATCGAATCGTTAATCGAAATTGTTAACAAAATCTGATTCAAATAGGGAACTTATTTTTTTAAAATAATTTCACGTGGACCAAGGTCGCGGGCAACAGCTTGTCTTAGAATAAAATAACTGTGCAAGTACTGGTCTACAAAATAGTTAGAAAGACTGAAACGCCACTTATACCAAAGAGTATTTCTCATCCATAACAAGTACAGTCACCATTAAAAACACAAAATGTCGAACAAATTGGCAACGCACATAAATTTTACATAAACTATTGGACAGGGGTTGTCGCACCCCATCAGTTCACCCCCGCGATTCGCCCCGTGACCCTAACCAGTATGGTGGTTGAGGACTTAAAAAATCGATAGGCTTAGTTCAGTGGTATGTTTTTGTGAATAACATGAGTGGAATAGAGGTCAGTGGTGACGGTCATCAGGCCAGGGATGACAAGGAAGTGGAACTATGTTAATTTAAGTACGGTATTTGTGGAAGAAAAGACTAAAAGTGAAAAAAAAAATGATGCTTAGGTTGCTCCGTGGATGGGTACCATCCATTACATATGGAGTTTCCTCCGTGCCTCGGAAAGCATGTTAAGCCATTGGTCCCGAATCTCATTTATAGATCTTTGATAGTCGTTACAAGTAGTCAGTGGCCCAAAAGCCAGAAAACCAGTCTTACTACACTTAGACTAACTGGGTTATGGAGGTCAGATATACAGTCGCTCCATGTAAAATACTGGTATACAGCTGCATCCGGTGAGATTGGCAGCCAACCCCAACAAAGTTGAGCTAAAGGCTAGGCAGATGATGAAAGTCTTGACAGATAGATAATTTATTAGAGCCATGCTCACGGATCTCATCTAGCCCATATCATATTTTTATGACGTGTAAAAGTGTTTGTAAAAACTGAAAACCAATCTACAGAAAAACAACGTGTAGCAAGAAATAGAAGCTTTCGATTTTTAAAATTATTACTAAAATTGATGAGCGACATGTCATCATCATCATCATCATTTCAGCCGAAAAGTCCACTGCTGGACATAGGCCTCCCCCAAGAAGGGGGGGTTTTGCCATAATCGCCACGCTTGGCAGGCGGGTTGGCGATCGCAGTATGGTTGTTGTAGAATCAGAGAACGCTGCTGCCCATTCTCTGGTAAGTCCCTTAGTCGCCTCTTACGACACCCACGGGAAGATATGGGATGGTGCTATTCTTTACGTCCGGACACCATACAGAACGCGACATGTATCTTTGTATGATTCAGTAACTAGGCATGAATAAAGATCTCAAAAGATTGATTAAAATCTTACTAAAGTTGCAATTGCGAAAGTTTGTGAGAATGAATGTTTGTTACTCACGTTCATTCACGCAAAAACTACTGAACGAATTTGAATGAAGTTTAGCACACAGATAGTTTATAACCTGGATTAACACATAGGATACTTTTTGTCCCCGATTCCGTGGGATAATTAGCGATTACCACGCGGACATAAGGTAGTGTTTTATATTGTAGAAAATTTATAATATTGGATTACCATCTCATCAAAAATCCTCCAAATACATATTTACGTAAAAAATCAAAATGAGTACCTCACTACCTACCATTTTGCTTTGCCCTCAAGCCAAACACGCCCTCCCTAAGAAACCCATACCAAATAGAAAAAAAAAATATATTCAAATTCGATCTTCTGTTGATGGAAAGCCGAAAAAATCCTCCCCTTCAGTAATCATATAAAATATATATAAGTATAACTAGGTACCTTCTGCGTATGAGGTTTCAAAGGGAGATGGTGTTTTGAAGAAATTCGACTTTTCTATCTACCCCCTTGGTACAGTCGGGGGAAACGGTCGTAAGATATGTTTTGAGAGACAGTCGATTTTACTTGTCGTAAAGTGAGTTACATATTGCACCATATGGAAAAGGTATCCACACCAGATTATGCTAATACTAAATCGGTTTACTTTAATTTACCTACTGGTGTGACCTTCTCGAATTGGCAAGTCATAGGTCTCAAGTTCGAACCTAAGACACAGACCTCTGATTTTTTGGATTCATGTGCGTATTGTTTAATTATCTCTTGCTTCGTTGAAGGAAAACATCGGGAGGAAACCAGCATGCCTGAGAGATATTTCTCGACGGCATATGAAGCCAGGTCAGAGGCCCATAGGTGGCATAAAAACTCTCACACCACGTTAGCCAGTAACCACACGAAAAAGAAGACAATAATTAACACTAAATCTATAAAATGTACAAGATTTCGAAAAAAATTGACTTACATATAAAGGTACATCTGGTTTTAGTCCGTATCAATAAATGCTTTAATTAAACAATATTTTGTTAGTTCTAAATAAGACATCATTAAATTGCTCCTAAATAAATCCTACCCACTCTTGGCCGCGGCTGTACGCAACATGACACCCCAAACTGGATGGGATATTTTTTCCCAAATCAGATGCACTCCCCCAACGCTTGTTACCGTTATTATTAGATTTGTTAGCACACAGACCGATTCTTATACATAACCTCATATTTACATAGCCTCTACACGCCAAAAACAACCTTAGTTGCACAAAAATTGGGCTCTATTTGCTGTTGCAGTCACATGTGCGGATATTTTTGTTTGGTATTGATTTTATTTGTTTATTAAGCATTGAACATGTCTGGATGTTATTTTGTCTGTTTTGGTTATCGACGTGTGTTATAACAAAATGATGGGTGGCAGTCAGTCTTGCCCATTTTTTGAGCCTGAATTTGGATGAACATTTATCAATTTCAAACTCAAATCTTCTGTTGCACTTATATTGTGGTAAGTAGATGTTACATTCAATCTGACATGAACCTAGTAAGGTTTACAGCAATTTATAAAATTAAAAAAATACTGTAATTACGTCTAGATTAGACTTGTAAAGTAAAGAGAAAGTACTTAAGTAATTAGTCTAAGTATAAATAACTAAGTAAAATAAATTAGTTGAATAAAATCTCTTTATAATAAAACTCAACAGTGAGTTACAGGACCTCTGTATTTTTTCAAATTATGATAAGCAACAGTTGGAGAACCGCCATTGTATCCAAAATAGCTATCAAATATCCTGTTATTTATACGATTACATGTTTAATGCTCCTGTATAAGTTTGAAATATTGTAGCAAATCAAATGTTCCAGTAAAAGCACAACCCAATATTTGAATACTGGAAATCATAAGTGTTCTTCAGTCAAGTTCTGAAGTCTTTCGTTTCCAAAGTAGGTGTTTCATCACGGATTTATCTAAACCTTCCGAAAAATGTAGTGATGTTTCAAGTATATGGACTGAAGTACACCAGACTATACGAAAAAAAACCAACCTTACCTTACTACAATGTATTACATATGTGAAAGTTTGTGATGTTTCTATGTTCGGTACTCTTTAACGCAAAAACTGATGGACGGATTTGGATGAAATTTCGCACATAGATAGTTTATTACCTGGATTAGCACATAGGATACTTTTTTATTTCATTTTATTTTTTATTTATTTATTTATTTGGTTCACCAACGACTGTTTACACTAAAACTAGACTAATTACTATTTTTAAACTAAGGTAACAGTGTAACACTCACTTATAGGTAAACACCACAAGCGCAAAATTAATATAATTCTAGTAATCTAGCCATTATAATAACTTATCAAATTTTAGTGACAAAATAACATATTAACTATATTAGGTTAACAAAATTAAAAGAAAAAAAAAAAAAGAAAACATTTTATCTGAGTTGTAATGTTTTATCTGTGTTTGTAGTGTGATTATATTGTGTTAAATAGCGATGGGTGTAAATTGCTGAACTGAACTGAATAAATGAATTTATGTATTATATTTTATCCCAGCAGTACGATTCCGTGGGACAATTACCGAACTTCATGCGGGCGAAGCCGCGGGCATACCCATCACAGCATAAAACTACAGATAGGTGATAAATATTCAAAAGTGAATAATATTGGACAAATTGAATCAATGAAAACGAGATTAACCAATGCTATGTGTTTTACAGTAACATATAGGTACAGATTATAGTATAATTAGTAAACAGGATATTCCTTATATTTTCAATACACCATGAAATATTATCTGAGGGAAATTAGTTTTAAAATAAATATAAAACATGTAATTTTTAGGTATATTTTTTGTATTCGGTTTGTTTTTATAGATTATGGTTTTACTGATAAAAATTAAATGAGATAGTAAATTTTCTTTAACTTATACAAAAGGAATAACTAGTCTTGTCACCACAATTTAATTATGACTCCAATTACACATACCCCCGCCATATTAGACAGAATCACAACTTTTACTATTAACAGACATTCAACCCATCTGCCGCCACCATAGCCAATCCAGCTTGCAATAAAACAAAAATAACAGCCATCTAAAAAAAACAATAGAAAACCATAAACAATAACGTCCGAAAAAGGGGTCAAACATTCCCACATCCAAAACGGTGTAACTAAAAAAAACTAAATTCAATAAACCAAAAATTTTATTCAAATTTTTGCACCTCTGTTTTTGTTAAGACAATGTAACAGTTCTGATTTGGCTCGACATCTGTTTTTAACCCTTGCGTTTTATTGTTTATAATATAAAAGTAACAATGGTTGCCGTTGACAATCACTGGGTGCAGGAAAGGTGACGTTAAAACAAAAAAAAAGATTGTTATAGTAAGGAACAGGTTTTCATTATCATTAGAAAGGGTTGAGTGAGATGTAAGCCCGTGAAGTGTTCAGCTCATAAATATAGGGTTGGCAATTTA
This sequence comes from Noctua fimbriata, assembly GCA_905163415.1. Taxonomy (NCBI): domain Eukaryota; kingdom Metazoa; phylum Arthropoda; class Insecta; order Lepidoptera; family Noctuidae; genus Noctua; species Noctua fimbriata. The sequence continues at coordinate 14,348,620 of LR990941.1, read as the reverse complement.
AAGTTAAACTTAAATAGTTTCATAAGAGTAATTTTGCTGAATTGAATTAAGATGACCAATGTTTCAGGCTGGATTTGAACAGCGGAAGTCAGGGTGTTTTGGCGTAGCTTGGGGGAGGTTGATTATTTTACCAATTTTGTATATATTTTAATTATCATACTGTTTGGTATAATTTTGTTTTCATTGGACATATTATAGAGTACCTAAATGTAAAAGACGCCCCACAAAACTCTAAATTTATTTTTTTGTAGCTTTCCTCAATTTTACTCCAAGAACCACAAAAATAAATAAACCAGCGTTAAAAACCAAACCGACAGTCAACGTTAATGTCTATCTTTTATCAAACCGCCAACCCTATCGTCTCCTGTATTTTAATTATAGCTTCCTCTTCCCCTGCGCCTTGAAGACATTGTCCTCTTTTATAATTTATTCATACATTTCATTAGAAATTATTCACAATTCAAACCGTATGCAAATTCACCTAAATTAAAATATAGACAAAGTAAGCATTCTCTTATTTTTTTTTAATAAAAATAGTTTTGTCATTGCAACCGTTCCCACCGAACGGGTTCTATTTCAAAATCGGAACGAGAATGACATTCTTTTTTATAAAACATAAATTGTTTTTTTTTAATGTCGTTCTTGAAGCAAAGGAAATGTTTTTATGATTAGTTTTGTCTGATTTGCATCTTAAAAATTAATAGGCGCATTGTTTGCATTCGTAATAAATTGCTTTGAAGGTAAGATGCTGTGGGAACGATTAAATACTTGGATGGACTTATTTTAATTGCACAAGAATACGGAAATGTGGAGTTGAATGCAGTTCCAGTTTAACAAGATCCAGTCTTTCATACAATCGAAACAGTTGCGTAGTACATCTTGAAGCTCTTGGTAATCCACGAAAGGTAGATTATAGGTGGGTTACAATAGTTACAGTGAGAAGATTAAATCATTTCTATTATAATAACTTGTTAGTATAAGTCCCAAAGTTTCCAGTTTTGGTTACAAAGTTTGCTGTTACCATCCACATCATTTTGTCTATTTCTTTTTGAGATTAGATTATTAAAAAAAATGCATTTTCACTGAAGAAGAACTTATGTACTTTTTCATCCCACAATATCATAAGTTTTTCGCGGTAGTAGATTCACTACAAGATTGACTGAGCTACTTATCTTAACATGGACTACCTACCGACCTAATACCTATTTACGGATTTGAATGACATTTACCATGCAGAAAGATAACGTCCCCTAATTGGCAGGCAAAACCGCTTGTTCGAACTAGTATTTAATAAGCACATGACACATAAACCATGATATGATCAACTTCTGGTTTCTAGTCGAATAATAAATTCAAATTCCAGTAACTAGGCACGCAATTCCATATATTATGGGTTATGTTGATTTCCCTTTCGCCTCCCATTACGGTTACTGGCAACAATCATGATGTCAATTTAATACGATTTATTATACGACATTTACAATTTCAAACGGTTGTAATTGCTATAGGACAATCAATACCCGTCTTAAATATTTTCCATTTTCACCACTATCCAACAACACCTTAAAAACATTTGGTCAAGTGATTTTGAACCTTATGTCGACGTGTTAAGGTTCCGTGGGAGGTTACTTTGGTGCAAGAAACGTCACCGTGTGAAGTGTTCCGTATATTTGTTACTGTCAAACTGTAAATCTTGTAGTATGAAAATAAACCGGTTTTTATGATGATTAGGAGGACAGTTATTAGTGGTTTTGCGTAATTTTAAAGGTTTTACCATTTTACTAGTGATGGGAAGAAATAGTTTTACTTGATATTTGTGGAAGATTCTGAAGTCGGATTAAAATTTGATATCTTGCTGCAGAGAAACACGAGACTTGAAGGTTCCCAATAAATGATCGCAATGACGGGGAGAACAAGTGCCTTTGGGCTTCGCTAAGGGGTCTTTTACACCCAATTTATTGATTGATAAACAAAAAATTATGATGATGTGATGTTTTAGAAAAGAAATATGGCAATGGAAAGGCTTGAACTTTAATTCAGCATCAGCCTAAAGTCCTAATTGGTACAAGAACAACAGAAAGAAAGATCCTACGTATTAACACGAAATTAAGATTTTCGGTTCCTTTGTTATGATGTGGATTGGACGGAGGGGAGGCATACAACGCGTTTTTTACATCCCATAACTCTAGGGTTATATTCTATAAAAATAATACAAAAAGTCTAGAATGTGTGGGTGGTCCAAAAATGAATAGCTTCGAAGATGTTATCAATCATAATTAATTCAGGTCAGTTCAAGTTTCATTGATAAATACGAGTAATTCATTTTCATTCAAACCAATCGTTCATATTTATAGCTAAGAAAATACGACGTTGAATTTATCTCACATACACACACACACTCACACACATACACTTATTTATTTTACATTAATAATCGTGAATTTATCGAATTGTTATCTATGAATAATGAAAACAAAAAAATATATTTTTAAAATAATTCATTTATGCCAGTTGTATCTTTTTTTTTTAATGATTTTTTAAAAACACTCTGTATATTTGACTGAAATGTTGTTTAAACCATTTGATTAATCTCTAATCAAATAACATTAACTGTCGCTACAGATAGGGATTAAAAAACTCGAAAAAAGTTTTGATAGTTTATAATGATTGGGTAATGAAGGTGCATCAACTTTTGCTTCATGTAAAATAACTATATTTAACCGCGTCTGTTTAAGATCTCAAAAAGAAAAGCCTTGGTAAATAACAACACTAGTCTCTAATCTGAGCAGTTAGCACTACCTAATCAATTCTAGACAAGTTTTAGAAGTGCAAATTAACTAATGTGCTACTTTACCTACTAATTGATGACATAAACACCAGGTTTTGACAGCTTAACAGTAAATCAGAGGGTCTTAGGCAAGTGTCAAATGCTTTCAAAGCTTTTCGAATGATGATAAGCATAGCATAGCATAATCAGCCTATGATGAGCCTACTGCTGGGACACAGGCCTCATGTCTATAAGAGGGACTGGAATTCACCAAGTGGGCCCAGCGCGGGCATGTCTTCGAAATTTTGGTTCTAGGACAGGCTGGTTTCCTCACGATGTTTTCTGTCACCGTTTTTGTGAGCAGTGGTTATGAAATAAATTACTCAAAGTAATGGTCTGTGTTTGAACCCACGACTTACTGCTCGTAAATCAGAGCCGCCACCACTGGGCCACCGCTGCTCTCAAAGATGGCGGCTGCGAAAATTGCAAGTTTTCGTTATGGTAGTCGTTTTCATAGTTTTCGGGGGCGCTGATGTCGATAGTGAGGTCGAAATGAAAATCCAAGATGGCGGATGTGAATACTACATAAGTTTCAACAGCGTTGACATAAACCTTTTCAGTAGCTTATGTCATTCAAATATAAATGAAATAAATGTCAACGTATTTTATATATATACATATATATATATTAGTTTTACACATCGCTATCGCTGATAAAAGGTTATTATATCTAGGTTTTATGGTCGACTAGGTTTTGCCCGCTGCTTCGCTCGCGTTCATTTAGAATTTGACAATCAATTCAGGTTGTACTCTGCTTGTAATAATATAATTCAATCAAGATTCGAAAGACATATTGTGGCGCCATCTATTTTCATAAGAACGTTATTGTAGTTTTCCTCGGGAACTTGCTTTTTTCGGGATGAAAGGTACCCTATGTCCGTTTCTGTACACCTGACAACGTATTTGCAAAATTTCAGGTTGATCGGTTAAGTGGTTTAGGCGTGAAAAGGTAACAAACAAACAAACAAACTTACTTTCGCATTTATAATATTATTGTATAGTATAGTATATAGTATAGTATAAAGTACGAAAGTATGGATTAATGATAGCTGTTTTGATTGTTTAGTGGAAATAACAACGGCTAAACAAATTAGAGAGATATTGGATGGACAGCCATGATGGTAGAACGCATTGAGATGGCAAGGTGATCAACTTCGGTTTCTTGTCCATACATAGATGATATCACGCTTGTAATCCGGAAAGGGTTAGGCAGAGTTGTAATATAGTACACCCACACTTTGCTAGTTATGTTTAACCATACCACCCATATGGGTGGGGGAGAGCATTATGGGGGCGAGATCCAGACAGAATAAAAATCACAAGAAACTCCTCGGAGAACAAAATATATTATAAAATATGTATAGAATTAAAAAGGAACTGTAAAAATAAATTTTAATACTAATTGATTGTGTTTACCGCATCGTACAGGGATACTCATATTGTAATTATGGTTTAATTCATAAGCTGTAGCGGGTTTAGCCTTTCTTTTGTGTATTTGGTTGCGATCGAGCCTATGTAATTCATCATCAACATCTGCCTAGTCTTTTTCAAACTAGGTTGGGGTCGCCTTCCAATCGTACCGGATGTAGCTGAATACCAGTAATCTACATGGAGCGACTGCCTGTCTGACCTCCACAACACAATTAGTAAGACACTCCTTGGTCAGACTGCTTGTCTAACTTGTGGGGCCACTGACAACCTGTAACGACTGTCAAAGATGTACAAATGACAGCCGGGACTAACGTCTTAACGTGCTTTTAAAGACACGGAGGAAATTCGGTATGTATAATGGAAGGTCACCTATCCACGAACCAGCCTAGCACAAAAATTTAGAAAAAAAAAATTTAAAAACTTCTTCTCATGTTTCTGTATGAGTTAAGGCCTATCTTCCATGTCGTTACAAGTTACCAATGAGCAGCTAGACTGTCAGAGCACTAGTACTTTATATATGTACTAGCTGACCTGCGCAACTTCGCCTGCGTTTGGATTTTTCCCCGTTTTTGCAACATTTTTCATGAATGCTCCGCTCGTATTATTCGTTAATTTTTTAAAGACGCTCCGGCTTATCCCTAGTACCACACACGGAGCTTTAAAATTGCACTGCCGTACGCCAGCACAGTCACGTAGACCGTCGCTTATTATATACGGAAGCTACTGCAAACACATGACTCACCTTCTATCTGCACAGTCGGTTAAGGAGAAATTTTGTTGCTTTTCTTTTGTGAAAGTGATTTCGAGCTAACTTGGGTAGGTTATTTTAGATTCTTGTGAAAGAAAATGTCTAGAAAATACACACACACACACACATACATACATACAGTTTTTTTAAGCAGGTATCGGTATTTGCGCCTGCACCAAATAGTGTTGTGTTATGTTTTCAAAGGTATTGGCACCGACTAGATATTACTAACTTATGCCCGCGACTTCGCCCGCGTTCAATTCGGTATTTGTCTCCCTCAAACTTTCATACATACATCCATCCATCCTCACTAACTTTCGCATTTATAATAGTTAGATATCGTTTAATATATATATATTATATTAATGCGTTTAATTATACATATTATATTATAATTAAACGCATCGCACAGATCGTTTTTCAAAGTAAGTAGGTACCGCTAGCTTACATCGTAGTTTTGCGGATGGGTTGCCGTTTATTACACATCAAGACTCCTCCGTGCTTAAGAAAAAGTGTTAAACCATTGGGCCAACCTGTAATGGGCTCACTTTTCCAGAGCGGAGGTCTATGTCCCACCACGAGTAGTTTTTGTAGTTGTAACGGGTTTTGTCGACGGAAGAATCGACAAAATGACTGATTTCTTTTATTGATTAGTCAGTTTGTCGATTCTTCCGTCGACATAACTCGGTTCTACGGTGGTCATGCTACGCGTGCAGATGTGGATATCATGTTTTAATGAAATAAACTTAAAAAAAAACCTTTTATTAAAATTAAAACACTGCTGAACGAATCCAGGAGGATTTGATTCCCGGGTCGGGCAAATTGTTATTGGGTTTTTCCATCAGGAATTTCTCAGTAGTAGTCACGGAGTCTGTTACTGTGCCCGGTTGATGGCAACAGGCTCGCCCCATATTACATGGGACTTTAATATGCTATGTTTGCTTTTAGGTACACCTCTGCCTAACCATTCGGGGATTACAGGCGTGATGTTATGTGACTTACATACTAACTAACTTACCAACCAACAAACCAACAAAGCAAATTAAAGAAAAGTTTATACAAAGCAACGTCTTTTCGTCTGTCTGTCCGTATCTGGAATTAAACTCTAGGTTTCAGGCTACGGTTTTAGGCACTTCGGAACATCATTTATCTAATTTATGGCACAGCCAATTTGCACTTAGTATAGTTTACAAATTAGACCATCTGCTGTTACACTAACGTAAAAACACTTAGTATTCCCTACACTGCTAATAAAATATAACAAACATAAAAAAAGATATCACTTAATGGCGCCAAAGCACCTTGTTTATGCCCCTTAGTGATGCACTACATGATCCAATACTTAATAGTGTCGATACAACATGACGCGATGCTCTAATATTTTGGATACAAACGAATATGATATACAACATTATTTTTAGTATATGCGAAACCTGAATATAATTTGTTCAGAATAAGTAACTGAATCGATTCCAATAATTTTTAACCCATGTTATATTTTGTCCCAAAAATATTTAAATAAGGCTACAAGTTGGACACCGAGCGACACTAAGTACCTATCGCAATCATTTAGGTAGGTACCTAAATGATTGCGATAGGTACTTAGTGTCGCAATTTGGCAGTAGGTACTGCCAAATTATTATTGTCAATGAGCTCAAGACGACGCTGGAGGCGCGTGCGCGGTGGCGCCGCGTGGTAATCACGTTTTTGTCCGAACAACCAGGTAATAGAAAAAGCTTTGTGATTTTTCAAGATACATTTTTGAAATTTTGTACATAGATTCTTTGCATAAAAATACTATACAAGGGTTTCAGGTTTCGCATATACCAAAACTAATGTTGTATAATGTTTGGATTGATACAAAAGTACCGATCTTGGAACGAACAGATTGTAGCATACCACATTGATGACACGTTGTCATAAATTACATGATCAGTGAACATAAAAGAATATAAAAGAAGGTCACAACACAACCAATCTTACCAAGAAGATCGTAATACCCAGTACTAATTGGGTTGATGAGGTCAGATAGGCAGTCGCTCCATGTAAAATACTGGCATTCAGCGGCATCCTGAACCAAACTGACAAAAACAACATAGTTGCCCAACATAGTAGGGAAAAGGCAGATGATGATGGATCGAAGTCATTCGATAGACACGATTCTAGAATGCTGTCGCATAGGTGCGATCTGGCTTTTTCAGAAGAGCTTGTAGCATAAAAATAACAGCCACTCGGGTGGATCTTTAGGTTAAGCGGCGCTTGCCTAAGTTGGTCCGTGGATGGTTAACCAGTCATAACATATCGAGTTTCTTCCGTGCCTCGGAAAGCACGTTAAGCCGTTGGTCTCGGCTGTCATTTGTAGATCTTTGACAGTCGTTACAGGTAGTCAGAGGCCCGAACGTCTGAGCCCCAGTCTTACTAATCGGTACCGTATTACCCAGTACTAGCTGGGTTGTGGAAGTCAGATAGGCATTCGCTTCATGTAAAATACTGATATTCAGCTGCATCTGGTAAGACTGGAAGCCGAACCCAATAAAGTTAGGAAAAGGCTAGGCAGATGATACGATAAGTTCCGATCTGGCTTTGATCGATACAAATGCAAGTACAGCGCATCCCTAAGCTCTATAAATAAGTATCTAGACTTAGATACTTAGACGAACAAAGGTATTAGGAATAGGAACATCTGCCTAGCATGTGCGTTTAAACGGCTCGAACGTTAGATTAGACAGCAAATAATATACGGTGTGGATGGTAAAATCGAAATATTTGTGTCGCAGTTAAATTGATAAATATCTATTAGAATTTATATTCACCTGTGTTTTGATAGTATCCTTGTGATAACTATTGCATGTAGTGGAGATGACAATGTTATGATGGATGTGTGGAGTGACAAGAATGTATAAAGTTTGGAATTAGTATATTAGAGGAAGTTTGAAAGTGCCACCAGTGACAGAGAAGTTGAAAGGGTATCATCTGCCTTGGCATGGACATGTGATGAGGAGGACTGAAACACATGTGACTAAAAGAGAATACAGGGTGTAATAAGACTCTTCACGAAGCCGTCAACCAAGCATTCTGTACATCAAACTTAGTAACTTTACACAAAAATTATTGCTGGGAAACGACTTTTTTTTTGGGGTGAAAAATCACGTTTTGCGGTGGGACTCGATGGAACGCACTCAATGCATTGTGCTGATGGATGGACTGAAAATCTTACATTAAAAACATGTATTTAAAAATTTAAGTTGGAACTTTGACCCCCAATTTCTCCGTAACTAGAAGGTTCCCAGCTATAGTCTAGAACAAAAAAATGGTCGTACAAACGGGGAGAACAAGTGCCTTTCGGCTTCGTTAAGAGTCTATTTACACCCTTTATAAATGTTGATAGATGGAGAGGGAAAGGAAGGCCAAAGAAAAGATGGATGGATTGTGTGAGTAATGATATAGAAGAGAAAAGAATAAATGATGCCGTGACGTCTGACAGGGCAGAATGGCAGAGGAAAAAGTATTGCGCCGACCATAAGTAGAATGGGACAAGGGCAGGAAGATGATGTTCTGATTAAATTGAAAAATCTTTGTGTCTTTGGACAGGTTTTTAATCAAAAACAATGTTTTATTATAAAAGTTCATTTGGAACGTCACTCAAGTGATGTTTCCGTTGTATTAAAAAATATACCAAAATATTATATTCGCTGGCTCTCGCCGAGATACTGAGGCAGGGCGAAAGGAGTCCGATGAGATGTCAGTCAGAATAAGGACTAGTCAATCACCGGTATGTACGGAATTGATGAACCAGAGTGAACAATAATAATAATAATGTAATAATAATGTTTATTTCCAGTAAAATGTTCACAGAGGTTACAAGTACAGTAATATGGTACAACATAAAAGTGCATTAAGTATTATCACCTGGCACCCAAACTAGGTTTATAGCCTGTGACTTGGGGACCAGTGATTCCATAAGGTGGAAAATCAAAAATGTCAGTAAAACTGTTTTCACCAGTAACATGGTTAATACAAATTTAATTATTATTTTTGTGTTTAGAAAAAGAAAAGAAAAGTAAAAATAATTCGTAATAAAAAATGTTTGTGAGTATTTGAGTTAGAGTGAGTTGGTTGTGGTAGGTGTAGTAGGTATGTTGTGTATGTGTAAGTAATGTGAAAGTGCGGTTCGTGTATGGTGTGAATGTGTCCTGGTAGATGTAGTAATGGTGAATGTGTGGGTAAGTGTGAAAGTGGAGCGGAGATCTGTCTTATGCATGTGGGAGGAGAAGTTTTTCGGTCTCGTCATATGATTTCTCAATTAGCCATTCTTTAACTGTGATTTTGCATTGGTGATAATTTAAACTGTGGATATGAAGAGATTTATTGATTTTATTATATAGAATATAGCTGAGGTAGGTGAATTGGTGTTGTGCGAAAGTGGTTTTGTGTCTAACTGGTGGAAGGGCAATGTCTGCGCGGCGTTTAGTACTTGCTGTAAACGGCAGACGATGTTTCCTTAATACACATTGTAGCACATATAAACCTCTCACCGTCAGAAACCTGCTTTCCCTAAAAAGTTCCAAAGTAGGGTATCTATAGGGCTTGCAGAACATAACTTTGAGAACTGCTCTCTGGGCTCTCTCTAATTTCAGAAAGTATGTTTTGCAAGCGCCACCCCAAGCCGGCAAACAATATAGGAGAAGAGACTGACAGAGTGAGTAATAGACCATCATAAGTGTTTCCGAGTCAGCCGAACAACGGAGTTTCTTAAAGATGGAGATTAGTTTACGCGTTCGGTTTACTAGATTATCAATATGACTATACCAGTTCAGGTGTTTGTCAATTTGCACGCCCAAGTATTTTATACAAGGTGTGGTTGCCAGAGTAGGACAGGTACAGCAGGAGTCTTGAGAACAACTGTGTACTTTAACAATCGGCGTTGTGTTTGGCTGAGTCTTATTACTTAAAGAAAAAGAAACAAGCTTCGATTTTTCTGCATTCAGTGTCAACAAATTATTGCCAAACCAGTTCATGACAATGTCCAACACCATCTGAGCATATTTTTCTGTTTCTCTCCAATCATTTCCATGAACAAGTAGGGCTGTATCATCAGCATATGTAAATAAGAAGCAGTTAGTTAGTGGAAGTGAACACAGATCATTAATGTAGATGAGAAACAAGGTTGGACCCAGAATGCTGCCTTGTGGGACGCCGTATTCTATTCTAGCTTTATCGCTTATTACCTCATCCAATTGAACATGTTGGAAACGATTCTCCAAATAACTTGAAAAAATGTCAAGAGCAGGGCCACGAATTCCCATGCGTTCCAGTTTCGACAAAAGTATGGGCGCAGAGACAGTGTCAAAAGCTTTTGAAATATCTAAAAATAAACCTATACACCTCTGCTTCTTATCCATGAGGTGAGTCACTTTTTCAGAGAATGCAATGACTGCATCCTCGGTTGAAATTCCGGCTCTGAAGCCATATTGGTTTTCGGATAGGAGTTTATGAGCATTAATGTATTTAAGCAAACGGTTGTTCAGTATCTTCTCCAGAATCTTCGAAATGGTTGGTAAAATAGAAATAGGTCTATAATTTTTGACACTGTCTCTGTCCCCTCCCTTATAAATAGGGTGGACTAGAGCTGTTTTGAAACAGTCTGGGAAGACACCGGTAGATATCGCAAGATTGCAGATATGAGTGATGTAGGGGATTAAAATATTGCGCGTGAGCTTCAATATTTGTCCAGAAATACCGTCAATTCCAGCTACAGAACTTGATTTCAAGTTGATTATAACTCCTTCTACTTCGGAATCATCGGTTTCCAGGACACACATTGAGCTACCAGTTGAAGATAAACTTAATGGGTGAGCTGGCATATTCCGACACTGACGTATATTTGTAGCTAGGTCTTTGCCTACATTAATGAAATAATTGTTGACTCTGTTAGCTGATGCAAGTTTGTCAGGTTCGAGTTGTTGCAGTTCTTTCAATGGTGAGGGTGTGGATTTTGAGAGCGTTATGGATTTGATTAAATCCCATGTTGCTTTGGAGTTATTTTTTCTTTTCATAAATTCAGTTTTCTCGTAGTTTATCTTCAATTTCCGGAGCAAAGAATTACAGTGATTGCGATAGCGAGAATATGTTAATTTGAGGATGGGGTTATCTGGTTGAGTTTTTAAGGTAAGATGCATTTTATCCCTGTTTCTAATACAGCGAAGTAATCCTGGAGTGATCCAGGGCTTGATGTTACGGTTCTTTCGTGAGACTTTGGAGAAGCGAGTGTGTTTGTCAATAATTTGAGTCAATAAAGTAAACAATTCTCCATTGCTTCAGTTATTGCTCATCTTTTTGCCACAAACATTTTTCTTTTTAAATTAAAAACCTTCTGTTCACCAAATTGATCGCATTCGTCCAATTGTCACGCTCTTCGATAGTTTTAACATAAAATGTTCGTGACGTAGTTATCCAGAATGCTTCTGAGTTGAGTTTCCGCATGGTTATGTTGAAGACATCTTCGTCATAGTCCTCGAACTTGACAACTGCACCCAACAGACTGTAGCTACGGCAAGGGTCGCGGTGGTAGTCGGGCTCCGGAGGGTTCTTGAATCCAAACATTTGGGCATCATTGAAAAGTATGAAGTAGTAGCGGCTCCATGTGTAGAGGTGCACACCGCACATTGAAAGCCAGCCCTCCATTACTACGAGGTCACTAAAAAATAAAAATTTAACATTTAAATATGGTAAATAGTTTGTTTCTGTTTTTTTTTTATCATGGTAGGTACAATATGACCACTTTAAGTTTGCAGATAAAGGTGGCGCTGGTAAAGAAAAGAATGAATAAAGTTTATTTGACGTCAGTTTATCAAGCACACAGAATAAAAAAAAAAGATACAAAATAAATAACAAATTAAAAAAAGAGAAGATATATGTCATGTGCTGTGTGCCTCACGGCTGCGCTAAAAAGGTCCATTTCAGCATTAATGCCAGACAGGTGTTGCTGTCTGACGCTGGTCTTCCATTGAACCTTTGGGGGGTAAGTGACGGAACAACAGTTTCAAACATAATATACTTATATAAATAAATATAGAATACAAATAAATAGATAAGGAGTAAATAATGAAATGTGTATTTACGAGTTTTGATAATAAAACCAATTAATAAAAAACATTTATTTTAATTTTAGTACTGTTTTTTCTCACCTGCACAGATAGGTTGGTTGATGTGTACTACAAGGATATTTTGGCGCTTGATTGACATTGACAGCAAGGCTTTGTTGACAAACATTTGAAAAAATTTCTTAAAAAAAATGGCGGCCTCACTTCTAATTGTGGTTACGCACCAAATATAATTTTACCGATTTAATTAGATGTGATGGTCTGCGCCAAACCTAATGTGAGCGAAGTCTTTAGGATGATGACGAGCTTAAAAGGCAGAGGAATAAGTAAGAAGTACTAGCTAATCCTCGTGGTTTCGCTCGCGTTTTAGGTCGGAAATTAACCTAGGCGAATGTACTATCGGGATGAAAAGTATCCTATGTCAAAACATGATCTACTTCTGCTGTCGCTGAGTTACTGTCGCGTTCATAATAAAATATAGTAAATAGGATGGATAGGTGTACTTACTGTCTGTCTCGAACTCTTAAATAATTATTGTTAACCAATGTTTTTTTTGAAGGCCGCTCCGCCATTTGCAATTTTAATCACTTTGATAATTGAAATTTAGTCACCCAAAGTTTTGTGTTTTATTTGTACCCTGAATTCCTCTATATCTGTTTATCACTTAAAAACAAAAAGTTTGCTGGAAAAAAAAATCCTCTTTGTACAGTCACATGCACAAGTATGTTCACACAAAGCAAATTAAAAAAAAAATCGTTAAAAGACATTTCATAACAGTACGGGTTCCAAATTACTACGTTAGAAACAACATAAAATTAAAGTAGAAGAAAATCCTTTAAAAAAATTGCTACGCGTATACATACATTTGGTGCTCGTGACTGTCAATGGATATAATATACAGGGTGGCGATTTAGACACTTGTATCGTTCAAGGAGCCTAGGCCTATGCTTCATTTCAAATTAAAAAACTTCCTCCAAAAAAACTCATACACGATTGTTGGATAAAAATCCCATACAAAAGTAGACAGATTATTTCGATGCATCTTCTTCCTGCTCATGGCCCATGTTACTTGGGGTCGGCGCAACATGTTTTTTTCTTCCATTCTCACCTGTCAACTGTTACGCAATCATTTACTAATTTTTGTTTCAAATCCTTCCTCACACAGTCCATCCATCGATTCCTTGGTCTTCCTCCATCAACATTTATATTCGTCACCCTTTTAGTCACATGTGATGCATCCCTCCTTATATTTTATCATAATATATTATATCATACCTTATATTATGTCATATGCCGATACTAAGACAGTCGATTCCCGTTCAACTTTCGATGCATGTATAAATTTTTTTTTCGCGAATTTGGTATGAGTTTCTTTGGGAAAGTGGTTTAATATGACGGGTAGACTCACCTCCTTGAAGGATACAGCTGCCTAAATCGCCGCCCTATATAATTATGTTTTGTACAATAAATAATTAAGAATACTGAATAACAAATGTGCATAGACACTCACAATGTACATATTTACTGTTAAAACAAACATAGAATGACTGTCATTTTTTTCGGCTTGAAGTAATTAGTTCATATAGTAGGCATAGCTATAGATTTTTCCTTAAAATAAGGACAAATGTACTTTATAAATGTCATCATAGGATTGTGTATTTATAATTATTTGTAATGCTTTTATTTTTCGTAAAAATATATTAACAAAGCAGTGTTTGTTTGTACAGTTTCCAGTCGCGAAATTCGGTAAATATTACTTTAATCATAATTGAATAATTTTTAAATAATATTCTTAAAATAATATGTTATCACTTCAAACAATAATGATGAAAAACTAAAAAAGTTTTGAAGCTATTCTGGTCTTCATATTGGTAACAGCATTGATACTAATATACATAGAAAGGCATTTAAAAAATAAATAAATATGAAGTTTAAGTAATGTACATTATTTATTTTATAATAAAATAATTACTAACTATACAGACCTAAAATAATATTAAAAATATGTAGTACATGTATCAAAACAGAAAATAAATTGAAAAACTTAGGCCAATCAGAATCAGAATTCGTCAATGTAATTATTGAACCAAGTTAAACTTAGCGTGAATAAATCCTCATTTCTGCCGTTACCTCTAACCATCTTGAGAGGCATGAGAGGCATCACACATTTCATCTTCCAGATCGCAGAAAAACCAAACCTGTAACAACTTCCAAAGATTTAACGCCCACCGTTTTGATCGCATTCACCCAATCATCGCGCTCCTCGTCATTTTGGGCAGCAAAAGTTCGTTCTCCAGGGAACCACATGGATACTGTGAAAATACTTCTTCTATGATCAACCTTATCGTCTTCGGACTTGACAGACGCTTCATAAAGATAGTAGATATGGTGAATTTCACTCTGGTAGTCGGGTTCAGGATTGTTCTTGAAACCAAACATTTGGGCATCTTCAAAAAGCAAGAAGTAATAACGGCGCCATGTTTTAATGTGTTTCCCGCGCATTTCTAGCCAGCCCTCTTTTGCTAAGAGGTGGTTACTGAAAAATAAGACAGGTATGTTAAAAAAAGACCAGTATTTTCAATCAGTTAAAGAAATTTCTATTATGTTTATTTAATCTGAGGGCAAGTCTCATACTTTTCACGAATGTTTTTCAATTCTAATCAAAGCCTCGTATTACAGAACGTCACACACTACTCAACTATTACTTAATACTAGATTCTAGCCATTTGATTGGTTGAAACTAGTTTTAAGTAATGCTTAAGTCTTGAATGATGTTATGTTATACGGCACTAAGTCTCAATCTATCAAATACCCGCATATCCGTAAACTTTTTGGCATTTAAGAAATTGTGACTTGAATAAAAACGTTTATAGCGAGATTTTTCCTTCTGATGACTGTTATTATTAAAAACTGAATAAGCTACTCATAGAATGTACAAAGTTATTAACAGTGACGCAAAATCCAAAGAAACGATGGTGTAATTGAATATATGTAATTAAGTAATTAACAGTTAGCTTGTTACTATACAAAATTGGTAAGGGGATGTGCTGCACTGACCTCAAATGTATTGAGATGAGGATTGGAGAAGAAAAGCGAAGAATTGATGCTTTAGGTACTTACTATCGATCTCGAACCCTTGACCAATTAGTGTCTCTAATTTTTTCTTTCTTGATTGAAGTTTCCTCCGCCATTTTCACTTTTAATGACTTTTATAATCGAGATTTAGCCACGTTTGTACATCTCTCTTTATCACTCAAAGGTTTGCTAATTCAATTTTAGTTTAACTTTCCTTTGTACATTCACGAGCACTATGTAATATGTTAACACTAAGACAGTCAAAAGCGATTTTTTTTTGTCAATTTGCCAGCATTACTTTTTAAAGTTTTTAAGTGTCATCTGGCTGTACACAAATTCTATCACGGTATCAAATAATTATATTTACATTACGGATAATATCTTTATTTAATCTGTGTAATATTGACAGTACTGAATTACAAATACACATAGACTCTCACAGAGTAGATATTGTCGATACTAACATAGAATGGCTGTATTTTTCCTATTAGTATTTTTAGGTTTTTCCTTCAAAATAAGGAAATTGGTACCGTGCAAATGTGTCATCATAGCATTGTGTATTTATAATTATTTCTAACGTTTATTTTTTGGTAGATATTTATAAAATAATAAAGCGATGTTGTTTAGGTCCAGTTGGCAACAGAGTTCTAAATATAATAATATTTAAATTTATAATTGTTATGACAATTATCTTGATAATAACAAAAATAATTACTAAACTTCACGTGTGTCAGAACGCGATTTTTCGTATCCACGGTATCCGTGCGAGTTAAATTTTATATAATTTACAAAAAAATCTGTTTGGTGAGGACCAAACAGATTTTTTTGTAAATTTGTGTTAAAACTAAAGGGTAAATAAAGAATCATGATAATTCATTCTCTTGACAGTTTCGAAATCTGGGTTGCAGTCGCTAAACATTTTCTTTAAATCATAACTGAATAATTTTAGAATAATATTTTTAAAATCACATTTTTATCACTTCATAAAATAATGATGAGGAAAAATTATTTTTTCTTTATTTGTACTTAAATGATGTAAGTAATTTAAAGCCACTGACGTTCTATATCTGTATTTTTTGGCCTACATTTATTTGTCCTGTTCCTTCCAATTGCCCTGGCTGCAGGCCTTACACTCAAGGCACCCACAGGATAGTCCGGTTGAGCAGCGACAGCCTCTTAGGCTGACCTGCGAGATGCCATTTAAAAAAAAAAGAATGTTCCTTCCAAATAAGGGAAATTGGTACTTTATGTATCATAGCATCACGCCTGTAATCCCCAAAGGTTTAGACAGAGGTGTACTTAATTGCACCCACATTTCATTGCATTTATAATGTTTTGCCCGTTTATATAAAAAGTACCTAGGTATTCTTGGCAAATATAAAATAATAAAGCGACGTTTGCAGGTGCAGTCAGCTTCTTCAAATTATAACTGCATAATTAATTTATGTATAATTTCATTAAAATCACGTGTGAATATTGTTTTGCAATGTAAAGGCTTACAACGGCTTACCGAAATGTTTCTACTCCATGAATGAAAATAAATAAATCCGGAACCGTCACAAATAAAGATGCGACATACTGATTATAATCAAAAAGTAAAAAAAACTCTTTTGTCTTCGTCACAGAATCCAGTATTTTCTCTCAACTCTGTCATTGTAACATAAGCTTTAAATCAAAAAATATCAAAAGGTAATAGTCAAATTTCATCTTTTGTTTCATTTCAGTGACACTAAAACGAGGGTCATTTTTTATTCACTTTGCAAAAAATGACCCTTGATAGGGGTATTTTTTTTGTAACGTTCGAATTTAAATTAAGAACTCTATTGTCGTTACTTTTTTTTTAATTACGACCCGACGGAGTCATTTTTCATGCATCGCTTGCAATCTGATTTACCTGCCAGTAGCTTTTTTATATTTTTTGTTGTTTTTTTTTGTAGTCTGTTAAGTGTGACCCAGTTACGCGTAGTTATGTTTATTGGGGAATTTATATGAGTCACAATCACATGTATTTTTTTGTTGTTACAAGCATTGATATTGTAGGCAAACCGCTCTACCGGGAAAATATCTAATTTTAAATTTTATTTATGGAATTTAAATCGAACTGCGCAAGTGGTGCCAGTAACAGAGAAGTTGAAAGGATATCGTCTGCCTTGGTATGGGCATGTGATGAGGAGGGATGATACACATGTGACTAAAAGACTGACGAATATAAATGTTGATTGACGGAGAGGGAGAGGAAGACCAAAGAAAGGATAGATGGATTGTGTGAGGAATGATGTGAAAGAGAAAGGAGTAAATGATGACGTGACGTCTGACAGGGGAGAATGGAAGAAGAAAACGTGTTGCGCCGACCCCAAGTAAAATGTGAGGACGCCAGAAAGATGATGATGATGATAAATTGAATTTAAAATGTGAAAAAGTTAAAGTGACTTTTTTGAGTGAGATAAATAACATAAAGGATTAAATAATAACAGACTAGGTTACCCAAAATGAGACTTAAGAACCTCCTACATTTCTTACTCACATATTTCTGAGAGAGCAACTTTATAACAAAACATTAATAAAAATTATATTAAACAGTCCTTTTCAAAAGCGTATAATTCAATATTTTCTAGTTGCGTGCGTACGTTTAGCCTGAAGGTCGTTTTCGACTCAGTTGCTTGCATCTAAAATAATTGCATGGGCATTTAAATAAAATTGTAATAATTGTAGTACACTACATCATTTGCAATTTTATTTTCGCAGAAAACAATGAGTTGCCATTAATAATTTAAATAATAATTATAGTGTTGGAACTACATGAGTGCTGGGGTATTGTCCTTCACGAGTACAGTGAATAATACAATTAAATGTTACCTTGTTTTGAATTAAAACGAGCTAATTATTTTTATGGGCTATGGAACTCAAACGGAGCTGGGCAGAATACCTAGCAAGGCGCGGTGATGGCGGGTGGAGTAAAGCTGTGACCGAGTGGCATCCAAGGAATGGTAAGAGAAGTGTTGGTCGTCCAGCGACTGTTGCTATCGCGGGTAAATCCTGGATGAGGCTGGCACGAGCATGTGGAGCTTGGCACAAGTAAAGACAGGCCTATATGCAGCAGTGGATGAAGTCGGGCTGTGGATGATTATGTAATCTTGTGACATGACGTAGTACGTGGGATTTTTGGAAAATATTTTGAATTCACGTCGTAAAATTGGCAAAGTGAAGTGAATTAAATGTTCTGACATTGTATATAAGCTGGTAGTTGATATCTCTCTTTTAAAATAGTACAAACATGAATTATACAATGATATATTAATAAATGAGTAATTGGTGTTTACGATAAAGGAGGTGCTCTTTTATTTTTTAACTTTTATTCAGAAGGAAAAACCATATTCTAGAACTAAAATATGAAGACATTTGTGTGACACCCAACAACTCTCACTAGGTCTGACCAGAACCAACATTTCTAACACCCGCGTCTATAAACAAGTCAAACTGATTACTTGAGTTTAAGATTTTATTCTGTAGTTTAGTAATTGCTTGATGTTGGAACTGTCAAAAGTTAGTACTCTCTTAGCTTTGTTTTCTTTGACGGTTCTTACTTCATAAAAGTTCTTGTCTATTGCATAGAAATGGTTGCGCAAGTAATTACATATTATTATTATGAGACTGTTGTGTCTCACTGCAGGACAAACGACTCCTTTTCTTTTTTCCATAGTTCTGTCTCTAGAGCTATTTCAGCCCAATCCTTTAAGTAGCAGTCCAGCTCATCACGCCATCTCATTCTGGACCTGCAGCGTCGCCGGTTCCTGTTGTTCAGAACCCAATCCGTAGATATTTTCGCCCAATTCTGATGCCACGTGTGGCGTATATGGCCTGCCCAGTTCCATTTTAATTGAGCGGCTGTGTTACCTTCGCCTGCAATTTGTGTTTTTGAACGAAGTATACTGTTCCTTATACGGTCAGTAATTTTGACTCCAAGCATACTTGAGTTTGAGTAATTACTTTAACTTGAATATACAAGTGTAAGACATGTGTCATCCATCAACCCGCACTGGGCCCGCGAGGATTACCTACGGCCCACTCCATCTCACCGAGTGGAAGCCTGTTTCCCAGCAGTGGGAACATCATAGACTGATTGTGCTAGAATGATTGGCTCATTAATTAAGTGCTGCCTGCGATAAAGGAGGTCTGCTATTATTTAGCTTTTATTCAGAAAGCTATAAGTGGCCATTATGCGCTGACAAAGGACTGATATTCAATACTGAGCTGATTTTGCATTCATTGAGTACAAAAGCGGAATATTTGAGGTATTTTGCAGCATTAAGGATATTACGTCGTTTTTGGATTTAAAATTACTTTTTTATATAAATAAAAGTAATATTTAGGTAGATTAAAATACCTGTTGTTATCATGCGAAAAGTTTATCATCATAATATAATATGTTAGGGTCGGTTTCCAGTGTTACCAGAAAAAGTATTTCTTGAAGTATAATGGCCGATTTTTGAATTGAGTAATTGTAGTTGTTGAGGACTTGTCAAACTCTACCCATGTTTTAAATTTGAGCAAATTACTTTATGTAAATTTCGGCTAGTTTTCTATTCAAATATCTACTTATACCATAAACTGGCAGAAAGTAATGCAATACCTAATTAATTTCAATTAATATGGAATGCTTTGGTAATTTTAAATAAACATGTACTTCTGTATTTTTTCATATTCTAATACATACTATGATTACTTACATTATTATTATGTTCATCCATGCACACAGCTTTACATATTTTTTTCCTGATCAAAAATAATTCAAACGAAAAACTATTGTCGAAAACAAAACTTCAACCAAATTCAAATATTCGAACAAACTCTATGACGAACCCTACCTAAAAATTTGAATTTCGAGCGGTTTTGCTCACGCACACATACACAACGCATTCCCTGTATTTACGAGGGTGCCAGAAACGTCAGATTTGGTTGTAAAACAGTTCCTTGATGTTGCTACTCGATAACAGATGGCGCTAGTAAGACTTTCTAAATACATGAAAGATATTTTGTTTTAATTTTACGTTATGATTATTCTAAACATATTACTACAATCTAGAAATAAATGAAAATCTTAATAAAACTGTCTCTGAATATTCATTAACGCTTCACCTTCATTATTTATTAGTACTTCTATGGCGGCATAGATGGCGGTACTAGTAGCGTCAGTTAAGCTGAGCCTAGTTGAGCAAATATCCTGTTTGCCACCTCCTGTACGTGACTTTAAAAGTAAACTGTCTCATTTTCTGTTCAAATTGCCACCTCACATCTTATTCTGTACGCTTTCAAGCATTTATATTCATTTCTCGACTCTTTTATGAAGATGTATGTACTTTATAAGAATCCAATAAGAAAATGTCGGTACATTCTCTCTTTAGACTGATTAGAATTTAATGTATTAGAAGTTTAGGAGGAAATTAGATATATAAGAGCAAAATCTGTTAATATTTTAAACAATTTAAAATGACTAGTTGCGTATAAGCCCTGCCTATATATACTATTATTGACTACAAATTTGTTCAAACCTGCTGCTATTCCTGGTATTATTAAACTGAGTGGCAGAATAATTCCCGCTAAAAATAGACTACCTACGTTCTTATTTTTATTCATTAGGATTAATTGACTTTGAAATCAACAAAGTTGTAAAATATTTTCAATAATCCAGTTGGAATTTTTAGAACAAACTTTATCAATGTCGTGTACACATACCCTTAAAAAAATAAAAAGTATTATTGCATACGAACATTACCATAAATACATCTGTCCTTTTCTAACACTATACTCTTCTCGCAAACTTTTGTTATAAAGTAAGAGAGAGAATGATTCCCTCTCTTTCTATCAACGTCACACCCCTTTTTGTGACAATACAATTTTTTATGCCCTTTTCAAAATGTAGGGTGGGGACAATTTGCGACGAATTACGATCGATTTTATTTCATTTTGGGTGCGCAAGAGTTTGTAGTGCTTCGAGTGCTTTTGAAAATATTTTTAACTATGTATAAGTTGGTACAACTGTTCTGTTCAACAATTTTCTTTGATGTTTGTTGAGTTTGAAGGGTGGGCAGAGTTTTCAGTCATTGTTTTATTTATTGAACTTATTTGAACAGTGACCCACGCGTCAAGTTCGTGAACGGGCGCCGTCAGAAGGGACTGGTCATCTCTTAGCTGCCATGGTTTATTTTATTTTTGAATGGGTGATTACATCTTTTTACTCACGACGCTCTTAACTAGCACGTCATTCTACATCGTCCTCACATATATGTATAATCTCAACATGAATGATGTAACCAAGATTTTATAACAATATTTTGATTTAAAAGAGTGTCCATGGAGTTTCTTGCCCATTCTTCTCCATAGAGATCTACGCTTTGGAATGGGCAACTACAGTAATTCACAAGTTAGTATGCCTTGTGACTGTGACTGTAGCTTCGCTTGTTTTTTTGTTTTATTGACATTCAAAAGTGCCTGAAATGGGCTTATTGAAATAAATGCTTTGAGTTTGAGTTTTCAGAAACATATCGAAGATAAGAATAATGGTTTTGGTTAACTTAGTTTACCTTAGTTGTTTTTGTTTGACTGTGAATTTAGATAATAATATTTTGACGGAATCTACAACATCACATATGAAGTTGCTAGCTACGTTTGATACATAGTTGACGCCACACACACGAGAGTTTTTTCCTCATACCTCTATTATCTACTCATCATCGTCTGCCTATCTTTTGTTCTACTATGTTGGAGTCAGCTCGGCATCCAGTCTAACCGCATGCAGCTGAATACGTACCTATCAGCATCTATTTTCCATGGAGCGACTGCCGAAGCTCGTATCTTTATCATTCTCCTGCCCTTATCCCAATTTATGTCTCCTTCATCCATACTTCTCTTTCGTCATCTCAGCATTCACCTCCTTTCTAGCCATATCATCCTTCACTCAGTCCATCCAACGTTACTTTAGCCTTCCTCTACTCTTATAGCATGTAGTCAAAACTTTCCTCACGATATTTTCGTTATTCACATTCATTCATCACATGTCCTTACAACGATAACCGATATCTAAACAAGCTTGTGTGGACGTCGGAAATAATCCTACGGGTATGTACAACTGGGATAAAAAGTGTCCTATTAGGCCATGACCCTAACATAGTTGGGTAAAGGCAGGCAGACGATGAGACCGATAGTCAATCAATCAATCAATCAAACTTTATTTGTGAACATAGGTATTACAATAAAGGTCTTATGTATACAATTTAGTCGAGCTCTATGTCTTACCAATGAAATTGGTCTACAAATCTATTCATGTTTTTAGTAATAAGTCTGAATTTATACAATAAAAAGTCAAGTTCAAGTAAATAATGACAATTAATGATACTGTTATTAGGCCATTAAACAATTATAATTTATTGTTACATGCATGTCAAAGGTAAATTGTATTAAAAAGGTTAGTAATGTTATATTTTATCATTTAAAAATAGTAATAAAAAATAAAATAGTAATAGTTATTAGTTAGTTTCGCATTTAAACGGCTGTTGTGGATATAGGTAGTTGAATTGGATTTTTCTGTAATCAAATGCAGCTGAATAACAGCTAGCACTTTACATCGATATACATATAAAAATTGTATATTCAATTATTCATTACACGGTGTGATAACCCATAAACAAGCGATACAGGCGATAATAACATACTATAAGCATCCTATATAAGATAAAAGTAGTGATTTGATCCACTCTGGCCCCATGTAAGTACGTACTGTTGTAACGTCAGCAGAACACTCCTTTGTCCGCGGCCGCTACCGTGAAGAGATGCTATCGTGTAGGGATAGCAGATTCAGTACTAGTATATTTTTTATTTTTTTATATCAGTTTGCTCTGTCCCACTGCTACAAAGGCAAAGGCGTCCAGCATGGCTTTCCAACCCGTTAAGAATGAGTACAGATCGTCACGGTAGCATTTCTTGGGCCTGGCTCGGTTACGACGGCCGTCTTCAGGCACCCGCTGAGTGACTATCTTCGCCCATCTGTCCGGGTTCATCCTAGAAACGTGACCCGCCCAGACCCATTTCAGCTACGCAGACTTATCGCCAACAGTACTAGCAAATGGGTTAAATTAAGATAATAAAGAGTTTAGTAGAAGCATAGTTTAGTATTTAACTTCAAATATTTCCACCACTGGTGGGATACAGGCCTCGCCTCCTCCTCTTTATAAGAGAGAGTGGGTCGTAACCCACCACGTGGTCCCAGTGCGGTTTGATAGATGTCACATTGTGTCGTTGGGAGATTTTATTACTTTTGAAAGTCAAGAATTTTGGCTGACTGCCATGGAAGCTACGGGTTTCAGTTTCATGACTTATACAGCATGTATTAAAAATACCACATCTTTTTGATACGCGCTGAAGAAGAGCTTTTTAATTTTTTTTTCTCCAGAAGACAAAAATATAACAGCGACCTTGAAGAGTCAAGGACGCTGTTATCTTCTTTCCACAAATTACTAATTGTCAAAATCTATGTTGAAATCTAGTGGCGGCACTTTCATACAAGTCTAAAATTTCTTTAGCCTTGGCTCGCTTTTATAACCTATTACTCTTCAAGATGTTAAAGTTTTTGAACAATCGCTTTGCACTAAGGGCTTACCGTAATTTTGGCTCTAGGCACGCCACTGAAAATCTATGTTAATTACACAATGGAGATAATGTACACTGTTACAAAAATATTAAAACAAAGAAAGAAATTTTGATGCCATAAAAATTTAAATAGTTAAATAATAACAATTTATTCTGCTATCCCTACAAAAGTAAAGTTGCATAGGTGTTGTGTACGAACAATGAGCTAATTGAATGCCTAATCACTAAGCTTTACTGAGAACTAACCATTCACTCAGTAACTACTAACAAATTAACATTATGTGCAAGAACTTGGCTCTACTCTACACCGCGAGGGCGATGACCTATCTGTTCTGTCGGCGCGTTTTTATGTCGGTCGGAAATTATGCCAAGCGTGGATTGTAGTACTACTAGTTACCTACCTAGTATTGATTTTGACAGTGTGTGGACGGATGTTTGTAATAATAAACAGCAGTATGCAATCGATGCCGAAAGGCACCTGTTCTCCCCGTCATTGCGATCATTATTTTGTTCTAGACCATACCTTTGAACCTTTGTTGGTACCGACTGTCATTTATAGATCTTTGACAGTCGTTACAAGTAGTCAGTGACCCGAAAGTCTGAGAACCAGTCTTACCAAGGTATGGTATTACCTAGTACTAACTGGGTTGTGGAGGTCAGATAGGCAGTCGCTCCATGTAAAATACGGGTATTCAGCTGCACCCCGTTAGACTGGAAGCCAAACCAACATAGCTCGGGAAAGGCTAGGCAAAAGATGTTCATCATTTTAGCAGTAAACAAAAGGAATATAGCTTAATACAAAAACAAGACTTTTATTAAAATGAAAAGAAGAAAATAAACTAACAATAGTAACTATAATTATATATTATTAATTAAAAACTATTAAATAAACTAACAACAAACTATAAAAGGGCATCGAAAAACTCCTCCTCAACGCTGTCAGTTGGTTATGTGCCCAAGAGACTGGCTTCGTTGCCACGTTATATGGCAACACTTAGCCTCTAGCCAAGGTGAAAGCCAGCGCTTGGGTCACGGGAAGCGTCAACTAGGCGTTTCGAAATTTCCTTAAACAGGCTTTGAGCACTCGGACCCCACGACCCCAGAAGGCTCGAAAATATAGAAATATTCCTTTGAGGAAACTCAAAGGAATATTTCTATATTTTCGCTGCTTGAGGTTCTCTACAGCCGCAGCGGCAGAGCCAGCACAGCACGATGAGCATGGAAGATGTGATGGCGCAAGAGTATCGATGCATGCTGCGTCCCACACTAAAGGCCTACCCATCTTCCTAGGAAATAATAATAATAAATAATACAAAATACTTTAATGACTGACCTTAAAACCTAACAATACAGTACAAACTTACCTATCTAACGCAAGCGACGTGGGCGCTTACGCTCACCGCACTTGAACTAACGAGCGATTTTCAGATACACTCCCGATTTATTCGCTGATAACATCATTTGGACGTTTTATTGCTGTCTGCTTGTAATTGGTTGGACAGAGGATGGACCTGTACACCTGAAAGCAGTATTGGTCGTCGGAAGTGACAATAGCTTAGCTGTGGACTGACGAGTGAGATGTCGCTAATTGCAAATTAGATGTTTGCACTGCGATGAAGCATTCCAAACTAAGGAACAACTGAATTCTCAATTTTTTTTTTTTGTGCTGATCTCGTTCTAATAGGACTCATGAGTTCATATTTAAAGATCGACTTAACTGAAGAAAAACAGCTGTGAACATCGTTGTCCATACGTAAAAAGAGCCCTTATAGGATCACTTTGTTGTCCGTCTCTCGGTCTGTCTTTCAAGTCCCTTTTTCTCAGCAACGTAGAGATATCAAGTTGAATATATCAAATATTCGGGTCTCTTTCAGCAGTGAAAAAATAAAATAGATTTCATTTTGATAGTTAATCGAGGGTTACAAAAACCAGGCATCAACAATTGGTACTTATAGTAAACTAGTTCTGTAAAAATGGCAGGGCAGAACAGTCTCCAGCTCTGTATAAACCACCAATTCACCACATTCCTGTTCCTGCTAAGAAGAAATACTTTTTGAAAACCCCAGAAATTATAACGAAGGTTTACCTATAATTTTGTTAGTATACTAAGTTGTGGCCAAACAGCAACTTAGTTTATGATAAAAATCATTTGAACATTTTATGACCCCGTGCTCTTCTAATTGGTCAGTCACTGGACGGTCTGAAACCCCACAAAGTTATTGGTCGTGAACCTATAAAATTTTATGTGTCATATTTAATTTTTGTGGGCTGATGTTATCTGAGATTTTGATCGTGTGTGAATGATTTACGGGTTTTTATTGGTTAAGGTTTTTGAGCAGCTGTGGAGTGGCGTGGATACTTTAATAATATAAATGCGAAAGTAACTCTGTTTGTTTGTTTGTTACCTTTTCACGACTAAACGGCTGATCGGATCGTAATGAAATTTGGCAAGGAGATAGATTATACCCTGCGGAAGGACAAAGGCTATCTTTTTTTTCACTCATACATATCAAAATTTCTACGTAAACGCAGTCGCGGGCAACATCTAGTAATATTATTAATGCGAAAGTACCTAACTCTGTCTGCTACTTTTTCACACCTTAACGGCTGAAAAGATTTCGATGAAACTTGGCATATAGTTAGATCACCTGGGTTAGGAGATAGGAAACTTTATCCTGATGATATGATCAGCGTTCCCGTGGGATAATTTTCGACCTCAACGTGGGCTAAGCCGGGACCCTAAAAAGCTGTATTGAACAAGTCAGTTCATGTTCTCTATCCCTTTAAAATAAACAGCTAGACACTGACCAAGGAATCACCTTCTTGGGCATTTATTTAGTTGTCGCTTATGGTTAGCGAAAGCGGGCATTACCTTCCTAAATAAGTGCCAAGTTTGTGACACCGATTATCCACCGACCCGCACACCACCACAGCCCGAAAGTTGAGAACCCAATACCACGGTATAATGCGTGTCAAAGTACCCTAGCTGAAAGGCACTTATTCTCCCCGTCATTGAGATATTTTTTTTGTTCTAGACTATACCTGGTAATCTTCTAGTTACGGAGATATTAGGGGTCAAAGTTTCAACTTTTTGACAAGTTTTATTTTAATACAACTTTTTAATGAATACATTCATCATCATCATCATCATCATTATTTCAGCCGAAAGACGTCCACTGCTGGACATAGGCCTCCCCCAAAGGGGGGTTTTACCATAATCGCCACGCTTGGCGGGCTGGTTGGTGATCGCCGTACGGTTGTTAAAAAAGCACAGAGAACGCTGCTGCCCATTCTCTGGTAAGTCCCTTAGTCGCCTCTTACGACACCCACGGGAAGATATGGGATGGTGCTATTCTTTACGTCCGACACCATACAGTACGTATACATTCATCAGCAGAATGTTTTGAGTGCGTTACATTGAGTCCTAACGAAAAATGTGATTTTTCACCCCCAAAAAAAAATCATTTTCCATCAATAATTGTTGCGTAGAGTTACTTAGTTTTATGTACAAAATGCTTGGTTGACGGCTTCGTGAAGGGTCTGTTTACACTTTGTATTAACAAGAAAATTTACCTATAATAAAATTACGCTTTCGGAAAACTAGACATAATTTTCCTAGTCGTCCAGATCAAGTATGTCATTCAAGTGTACACTAGAGATGTGTAGGAATGCGACACGCATTACGTGTGGCGACCTCCGGCGGTAAACAGTGGAACTACGCGGGTACAATCATGTTCAAAATTATCTGATGGCTTTGCTAATTAGTTGCTCAAAGTACTGTCGTTGGCGTAATCGTTAGGAAACTGTTAGATGCTATCGCGATGGCCTGTGACTTGTTTCGTTATAAAATACTTTTGTGAGTAAACATTATTTTCTCTTAAAGCTTCTTTAGCATTGTAAGTAATTATTTAGTTTTAGAATTTCTTCCGGCCTGGTGTCTGGACAGTAAAGGTACGACATTTCGCCAGTTTTGTTTTAACTCGCATGTAATAGGGGTCGAGACTATTGCCATCAAGCGGGCACAAATGTTATTCAGACTCCGTGGCTGCTACTGAGAAATTCCTGATAGAAAAACCCAAACCCTTGCAACCAAAATTAGGAGAAACTGGTCGGGAGAGAAATTTAAAAAAAATCTATAACACCCTACAAAAGGTCACAACGAATATTTCTGATCGCAACAGTGGGAAGCAGTCATTAATTTGTGTAGTAAAGTAATATACCAACCAAACACAAAATTGGATTCTGCACTCCTAATAAAAAGAAATAGTGGTACAGATCAGTACGCATAAAATGGAGACCCAAGTCTCAAAATGTTATTGAATTTACGTACGACGCTGTGGAAACAAAATAAAGCTAACAAATAGAAAACATTGATAGGCAAGGTACTTAGATGTCTGCCTACCCCCATAGGCCTTCATTTGAAAGTAAAACGACACACAATTATCTTTGAATAACGAATGACCGTTATTTTGACAGCTGTCAATATAAAACTCCGTCCGAATTTCGAATTCATTCAAATTTGAAATTCGCTCCGAATACGAATCAAGCCAACCCTCGAACGCCGAATCAAATAAACTCGTTGCATCTTACACGCAACATGACATCAAAATCATAAGAAGTCATTAGGCATCCGAGCGTACGATATACGGACCCTAATTTCGTTGCGAAGACCGAATAACTCCCATATACCACGTTTACTGAGGCATTTTTTGATAATGAACCTTCAATCCAAACCCCACCTTAATGGCTAATATCTAAGATTGAAATTACATCGCAAATCCGACATGACAATCGTCCACATATCAAAAACGCTTCCAATCCAAAATAAACCCAGTTCTAAAGCAAGAAAGTAGAGTTTCACATGCTGAAAAGTTCAGTCAACAAAAACACACGCGAATGAGAAAAAAACCGGGCATCTTTTTGCGTCCCCTTTCTCCCCTAAGCCGGTGGGGGCGGATGGGGTGAAGAAAAATCCATGTAGGGTGAGTTGGGGTGACTGTAGTAGTTTTTCGTTGGTATCACGCGTACGACAGGCTTAGTATTGATTTTTCCAGCACATGGTGCCTTTCAGGTGTCCGGGTTTTTTAAAGAAGCACGCCTTTTTATTCAACTGCAACGAGGAATTGCAAGACTTCAAAAGTTTTGATTCTGATTGTACTTACGTATACTTTAAAAGGGTCAGTTAAGAGGGTTG
Source organism: Noctua fimbriata (assembly GCA_905163415.1). NCBI lineage: Eukaryota > Metazoa > Arthropoda > Insecta > Lepidoptera > Noctuidae > Noctua > Noctua fimbriata. The sequence continues at coordinate 14,319,599 of LR990941.1, read as the reverse complement.
ATCTTGGAAATGGATTACTGGTAGTGTTCTGATTTTAATTTAAACATTGAAAAATATTGTAAATCCTTGATGTCATAATAATTTCGTGAATTTGGAGAGTCATTCGAAGTTGGAAAATTTGAATTCGTTCTCGAATATGAGAGGGTGTGGAGGCAGTGATTGATTTTGACGATTTAATGTACAAAATGAAGGTACAAAGTAATAATCTTACCTACCATCATCTATTTGGGTTTGGTTTTTTCAGAAGAGCTTCTGAAAAAACCAGACCAGTCTTACTCTTACCAAGTTGTATGGTATATTCCATATTATTCAATAACTAGCTTGTGGAGGTCAGATAGGCTGCTCCATGTAAAATTCCGCTGCATGCGATTAAGAGCCGGAACCTAAAGTAGTTGGCAAAATGCTAGGCAGGTGATGACTTATGAAAAGTAATTGAAAAGAAAACATCGTGAAGGAACGTCAGACTTAAATACTATTTTCTTCTACTGAAAATGAATTACTATTTTCAAATACGTTTCTTAAATACGGATGAGAAGCAGCATCTGTCTTCCTCAACACCATTGTCCTGCCCTTATGCCAATTCTCCTGGCGCAGCATGTCTTCTTCTTCCAAACTTCTCTATTTCTCGCCATCTTAGCAGTCACTCCTTTCTAGCCATATCATCCTTCACACAGTCCATCCATCGTTTCTTTGATCTTCCTCTACTCTTATAGCCATTCTCATTCATACTCAAAATAAGCATCTGGCTTGTCTCTAGGAAAAAATAGTTGGTGATATTTTTTTGTTAACGCGACATTAAAATTTTCTTACGTTTTTTTGCAATTTGCAGGTCAGTGTCAGGTTGTATGTTGATGAAAATCACGTATGTAGTTACAGAATTATAATCATTAAAATCATCAATACAACCCTCTAAGTTCATGTAACCTCATTAAATTACTTTTTCATGAAATAGTCATTCAATGGGATTAAATGAGATATGAAAGTGGTATTGATGATTTTAATGATTATAATTCTGTAACTACATAAATGTATCACTTTTCGACACTGACCTGCAAATTGCAAAAAATGTGAGAAAATTTGAATTTCGCGGGATATCCTGGCGCTTCCATTTTAATAAAAATACGTTACCTATTTTTGGTAAAACATTTAATTCTGCAACATGTCACCCTATACCCTATCAAAAAATATTCGCACACTCAGTTAAGCTAATGCTCACACAATATGCAAATTCAGCTAAAGGTGTAAAAGATTAGCATCTTATTGTGATTCGACGATTCGTTCCGAACTCTTCATGTTTGTTCGCGATTTGATACGGACCGGTGTGACGGTACCTTAATGTTTAACCGATTTTTGCTGATGTTTTTTGTCTTTTTTTTTTGGTTTTGGAATAATTATAGAGATTTTGAATTAGGTTTTGTTTAATTTATCTTATAAACAGAAATTTCTAGAACTCAGTTTAAAAACTTACTTTACCATTATCTTATACGATTGTAGGTACTTACATAATAAATGATTTATAGCGTATATCCGCGGGTTATCTCCCGGGAATGCACTACTATGACAGAAGATTATATTTTGTCCTAATCTAGATTGTGGTCTACCTCTTTGCCTGATTTCATCGATATCTGTTCAGCCGCTAACGCGTGAAGGTGTGATAAATAAACTCATTTTCTGATTTATAATACTTATTAGTTAGGATTATCGGAATTCCTGATCATTATGAGGGTGACTATTTTGTGAATGAAACTAAAAGTGTAATTTAGTTTTACCTAGTTTTATTTAAATTCTTTTAGAGTAGGAAGAAATTAGCTTGATTCAATGATATTTCATCCTTAAATGACATAGGTATGGCGTTAACCATTCTGTTGATGCACTCTTAATACAATTTTAACGCTCCTATTACTAATTTTATACGTCATTTTCCAACTCCAAACACCGCAATTTCGACTCTAGACTCACCGAGTTAACGGTGACATTTGTTTGTACATCAACTGTCACACAGTGCTCAAAATGTATGCAAGCCAGGACAAAAAGGTGCGTTCTTTTGTTTCGACCCAACGATTTTGTTTTCAATTTAAATATTTTATACAATGTGACAATAGACAAAAAACCGGTACTTGTAACAGTAAAAAATTAAATAATATTAAAAATTATGACGGGTTCGCCCTTTATCTGGTAATGTATGTAAATTCGTGTTAGGTGGTGCTCTGAGCTGCGATGTACGGAAGTTAAGTCCCGATTGCGCTGTTTTTTTTAATTTTTACTAACGACAGTGTTTGCTCGAGAAGCTCGTGGCTAAATAATAACAGCCACACGGGTCTATTTTCTAGGGTAAGCCGCGATTTCCAAGGTCGGTCCCTGGATGGGTGACCATCCATTACATACTTTGTGTCCTCCGTGCCCCAGAAAGTATGTAAGCCGTTGCTCTTGGCTGTCATTCGTACATTTAAAAAAATATTTGTGTGTCTGTCGGTCTAAATGTTTGTTCTGGCTAATCTCCGAAACGGCTAGACCGATTTTGACGGGACTTTAAGTGGCAGGTAGTTAATGTTATTAGGAGTAACTTAAGCTACTTTTATTTTAGAAAAAGGATTAAGGTTCAGTACAAAAAAAATAAAACCTGTTCAAACTGTAAACTAATATTTTATAATAACGCGGACGAAGGTGCACAGCTAGTATCAAATAGAAACATCGCATTTCTGAAGCATTCTATTACATAATTGATAACACAACAACGCTAATCAATTTTCTTTAATGACAGGTAAAAGGTGCAATTTCTTCTAATAACGCCTATTAAAGGTATAATTATAGAAAAAATTCTAGAAACATGTATAAGTTTTTCTTTTTAATTATCTTGTAAATAACACATGCTTGGAATGAGAAGTAGGTGATATCTAGATTATCTTTTTGTTTTTTAATTATGAAATTCTTGAGCTGGTTCTTTCATGCAATAATTGTAACTAGTGATACGAAATTTTGCTCGCTATTTTGTGTTTTAAAGACAAAAAAAAGTCTCATTATACTACGACAATTTTTTTTAACCCTACCTATGTCCTAAATTTCAACGAAACCTGTTTAGCCGTTTAGGAGTGAAAAAGTAACAGACGAACAGAAATATTGAGTTACTATCGCATTTATAATTTTATGGATGGATTTGCGCATAACTTCTTAAACGAGCTTAAATAGTTTCACTGATTTCTACAACAAGTTCCCTAGTAGAGTAGTTTTTTCGCTGGTGTAAAGAAATAAACTTTTTGAAAGAAAAACAAGAAGCTCTAAGTTTTAGTAAGCTCTTCAAGTTTTCATTTTCCAATTTTTTTTAGATTTTGTAGATAAGTAACGTAGTATGTAAGTGTAAAAATCAATAATTACTCTTAATATTCTCGATAATATCAGACATCACTAATAAATAACAACAAACAAAAAACAAACATTCATGAATAACAATAAACAAAATATTAATAGAATAACTTTTCAAAAATATGCAAATGAGAACAATAAATTAAAAATTGAAGCTTTTAATTTATTCAAACCTTATTTTATTATCTGTGAACTGTATGAAATGTCAATTGTTTATTTTATTTTAGTCAATTGTTAAATAATTCACGATCGATAGTCGACGATTGTCTTTTGTTATTGAAATAGATGCAATTAATCTTGTGTTTTTGTTGTTATTATCACTTTGAGAGACAGCATTTTATTATGATGTGAGTCAATTTAAAATATGATATATGTTTTTAATATCTACTAGCTCTTATTTTTGTGAAGTAATTGTTAAAATTATCAAATGCATTTGCATTAACGGAAAGCGGAAAAATCACGTTTCCGATGTTTCCTCTAGTATGTAAGTATATTGCGCGTTATTTTCAGTGCTCTAAAAATAAAGTAACTGTCTACAACAAAACTTTAATGAAGATAATTTATGTCTATCTTTATTAAACCAAGACCATGGGAACTGCACTACAAACATTAATCACCTCCACACAAAGACACGAATAAATTAGACTACAAAATACAAATATGACAACACAAGGAAAATATTTTATCTCATTACGCATTCAGAGTTACGCATCGACCGGCAAAAATCAATAATGCGCACACAAAACGCGTCTTTGTACCCTTGTGCGAAAAGTTAAAAAACGCACAACGAAAGTAAAAGATATGCAAAGCAGATCCCATGCATTCAGATTCGATATTCAAATTACTAGACCATCCTGTGAATGCGGAAGAACAATTTTGACACTCGGAAGAATAACCCTACCACTTTATATTCAAATTTCGAACATCTTAAAGGACTGGCCGAATTTAAATAAAATAGATAAAAACCTTTTTTTTAATGTATTCATAGATTTCGTGGGAACGGATCCTAGACTTGAGTCCTTTATGGTATAATCGTTGGGGTTGCCTGTTATGGAAAGCTGTGTCAACATTTGCTGTAATATGGTAATTATTGATCGGTTATAAAGGAAAAGGTGTCATGGTGTATCGATTGATTTTAATTTATTGGGTGTTAAAATCGGGAGAGCGGAATGTACGGGTATGGACGTTTGTGAATTTATTTTAAAATTTAGTATTGAACATTTCTCAGAAATCTGAATTTTGTTGGTAAGCTTCCATTTTATGCTCACTTTCTTTTCCATAGACCAGATATTTTCATGAAAGGAATAAGTTATTATGAACAGTAACGTTTTGCTGTTAAATTCAAAGTTAAGAAACTATTCTTATAACCCTCAAACCGTCATCCTATCATTTGGTAGTAAGTTATAACGATGCTTTTTTTTAAATTTTCTCCCTTTTTTCTAACACATTACTTAATTATATCTAAAATAGACACAGTTTAGCTAATTTCTAATTTATCAAAAAAACACTTTCAAATCACAGCCTTTAAAATTAAATCTGAAAAAAAAACCCGACATAGAATTCCGAGTTCAAAAAACTTCTTGTTCGAAACGAATGTCTTCAACCCTTCTGCGCCGCGCACTGGGCATTCAAATTTAAATTCTCGTCCCCTTCGTCTGGCAGGTGTACGAGTGTCTTTGTGACGAGTGACGACTTCCGTCAGTTAAGATGCCCGTTGTCTTGCGACTGAGCTTTTGTCGCGATGTCGTTAAACATGTGGTTAAAGCTCTGATGTAAGTTTTTGTTTTTGTCGCAATTAGTGGGGAGAGTCTTTTGTTGGTGGTTGAGGTGGGATTGGGACTTTTTTGGGATTTGAATGAGTTAGGGTTTTAAAGTTTTGAGTAGATTTGTTGGCATTCCTTTATTAAAAAAGCAGAAGCAGGCGAATAATTGAAAATTACCTCACATATATAAAGAAAGAAAGAAAAAATATTTATTTGTCGCAGGGACATGACGTGCATCATACAAAATTACAAAAAAATAAACAATAAACATTTATACAACAACACATATAACCAAACAGAAACAAACACAACAACACACACACATATACACATACACACACGTTATACATATAAACATAAATGTATGACATCCATACCTCTAAAGGTAACGTCAAAACTCGGTTGTCATTACTAAATTAGGTACTTCAAAACTTCTTATCCCATAAAATTAAAATAACGACAGTTACAAATCCGTATCTTAAATCCAAACCGGTGTACGTGACCTCTTTTTAACAAAATACTGTTTCCTAATATTATTATCCGGTATCCCCAAGTCGTATGCAAATTGTTTTATAAAATAATAACACACCTGGGTCTCAAAGACCGGTCGTGATTTTGCATCCACGTCTCATTTGCATGCAAAGGGTTAATTCTTCGCGATTATTTGCGCTCACGCATATTTTTAATTATTCAAGGGTTAATGTATTCGGTTTGAAAAAATGCAGATACGTTTGTGAATGTGATTTTTTTGTTGCACATTCAGTTTGATATTGAGTTTCGTAGTGTGTGGAAGGTTATTTAAGAAATTCGTGATGAAGTAGCGTATAATGTGAGACAGTGTTAGAGTCTGTAATATCTTTGAAGATCTGTAGATCAGATGGTTAGTAGTGTTTTTGTGAGAAAATGTGATAAAATTGTGACATGTAAGTCTTGTATGAAACTTATTTCCAATTTTATTTTGTAATTAACTGATACGCTTCATTGTCGTGTGTGTGTGTGTGTGTGTAGTTTTGTATTTAAATATCTGTATTTAAACAAGAATTCAAAGATATCAATAACGGTTTTAGATAATACAGCTTATAGGTACAGTTGGCGTAAAAATTGTGTCATCTGTAACAAAATATATGACAGAATCAGATGCAACTGATAAAACCTAGTTTAATAGTAATTCTTTCGTACATAATTCTCTCTTACTATGACAAAAAAGTCAACAACCGAAAAACTAATTTTCTCAAAATCGAAAATCCCAAAACCTGATGTACCACCGGTCATGCATCAAGTTTAATGATTGGATTCGCCCCGCCTACGTCATCAATCACTCACAAACTGACTAGCGGGTGGAAGCTATCCCTAATATCGTCCCAACGTAACTCTGCCCCTGACTTTGTTCGTCTCGCCCCCGCATTCACGTTTGTCTCGGTACCAGAGCGGCGGCGGGAGGGTTAAGTTAAAATGGCCGCTATGCTAAAGGGAGGATTTCGCGAAAGCATTGTGTCTTGTTAGAACCGTAATGTCTTGGATAGGAGATGTAAGTAAATTATGTTTTTTTTTTCGATTTTCTTAGGGTGGTAGGTGGGATGTTGCATTGGGAATGTTGTGGGAGTACTATGTGGATTGTGTTCATAATAGTTTTGATAAGCGTCTGTGTGTCATAAATCTAGTTGTTGTACAAGACTATAAAGGTGCTATAATAGCCCATGGCTAGTTTATATCTTTAGTACGGAAATTATTAAGAATATTAGAATTAAACTTCATTAAATTAATTAATTTCTCCTTCATTTAATAATTTCCTATGTTATTTTTGAAGACTATGGGTATCTATACATACTCGTACCTCCATGTTTAATTTTTAAATGATTTTTGTAATGATTTTTCAATGATTTTAATGATATTTTTCTATAATTACTTACTGTTGATACTGTACTGTTTTTATTTCATCTCAATTTATTATTTTTTGTTGTATTTGGATATTTTGCCTGATCTAAAACACAATTTATTTTACTTGTATTTTGTTAAAGGGTTGTGAAACCTTCTAAAGCAGGAAGATTACTATTACTTTTGAATTTTGTAAAATACAACCAGTATGTTAGAATTGACCAAATGCTAACAAAAAAAAAAACAAAATCGTCGATCCCATAACAAAAACAAAATCATTCCTTACCTACCTACCTACATTCAAAATAAGAACTCGTTCCAACAAAATTCATAAATAAATCCAATCTATTCGACTATTTCCTTCGGCGCGGCAATATAATAAAAAAAAGAAAAATCGCCCATGCAGGGGGTAATCCCGGGGGGAGGGGGTATTCCCCGAAATTGAGACGATGTAAGAAGATTACGTTTGATGCATTACGTGACGAGAAGGTGGTTTGAGGTGGATGAATTTTGGTGGGTAGGAAGAGAAAGGTTGGCTGTAGAAAATGGTATTTATGGGTTCAATGCCCCTTACGATCTAGTGTGAACTTTTCTTTTTAGGTTAGTTTAGACGGAGAACTAAACAAGACAATAAACTATTTTATATTTCTTAAAAATACTAACATATTGTGTGTCAAACACAAGCTAATAAATATTTTTGGTTTTAAAATGGAGTTTTCTGAGGAAAATTCTTGCATTGGGTACTTATTGAAACGAAATATGTTTTAATTATACGTGTGGAAGAAAAGTAACATTCTTTTTTTAAAAATCTTTCAATTAGTTTCGATTATTTCTGATTCTGAAAACCTTTATAATGTCTTCTTATTTAATTTACAGTTTTCCTTTCTTTTCATTAACCATGTTTTATGATATTTCTTCTTCAAAAATCATCCAAAATCTACAACTTCAGTCTAAAACTCAAAACATTCACAGAACATCTCATACATACATAATACACGAACTCGCGCCAAAAGTTCTTCAACTGAAAACTTGCACAGTATATCTTCGTTTGCAAGTTTTCATAGAAAACTCACAATTTTATAGGTGTATATAAATATTGCGAGATTCCCGCAAATCTTTGCACCAATATCACGGGAAAAATGTATTCGTAAACTGTGTGTATATGTAGCTAGCTATGTTTGTACAGTGCCTATGTAAAGCTGAGGACACAACAGGGTTAAGCTTTTCGGAAAATTTTCAAAACTTTTTAAAAAGTCGCACTTATACTGTCGCTTACGGGATATCTTCCCTGCCTGCGTCGGTGTTCCCAAGTTCATATGACCCCAATCTATTTAAGTCGCGAGTTAATAGGCTTTTGGGTTAGCTTGTTCCATCGTCGACCTCATCTCTGTCTACAGAACTAGATTGAGATCAAGAGTAAGCCCATTAAGTATAAAAAAAAGAAGATAATCCATTATTGTGAGCTTCCGATATTTCACGCCATCATGTCATCCCGCGATCATGGCGCTTGCAACAGCGTCGAAATATCGGAAGATATCCCGTAAGTGTCAGTATAAGTGTAGTTATAAATCGTGAAAGCATAAAACAATGTTTTAGTAAAGTTTTCTTGAGAAAAAAATAAAAACTGTTAACTAAACACGCAAAACACAAAATAAGTAAATGATGGCGCTTGGTTGAAAACATTTCACTACGCTCTAAAAAATACGCTTTTCTTTTGTTACTCCCATAGTTTTTGACAGTTTCGGCCTGATCAGTTACTAATTATATTGTGAAGAATATAAAGATTTTCCTAAATTAAGCCTATCTAACTTAGTCATTTCTCAGTGCAAAACAAAATAATATAATTCTAGTTTACCTAGCACTCAAGTTTTGTCATACTAATTTAAGCATTATCATCAACACTGAAAACGGGATATTTACCATGTTTACTGTCATTTTAAAAACTTAATTCAAGCATGTTTTTCCCTCCCAAAACCTCCTTAAAAGAAGTTTCCGCATTTTTCGCGAAAACTCCATTTCCTTTACCAAAAATCCTCCGCTATTCTATCCCCGCCCTAACCACGGCGGGCTTAGGCCACATTTCCATACATATGAGGTAGTCTCCTCAGCAAGGAGCCGAAACGAACCTTCCTTCGCCCGCTTTGTGAGTCGAGAATTTTTTACCTTCTTTTGTCTTCACTTTTACTTAGTATTTCGGGACGTTCGTGCTGCTTGTTTAGAATACTTTTTGTAGGCGTATATTGGGGGTTTTTCCGCACTCGTGCTGTAAGTATATGTGTGTTTGCAGTCTCGAGTGTTGAAGGGTTGGGTTTTTTGACTTTTGTTTTTTAATTCTTGATTGGATACCGTCTGAGGGGCAATTCATGTATTTTAAAGAATGTTTGCTTTCTAATCTCCTTCTCGATCTGCCCCTGAGAAGTTACTGCGACTTGATTTTGAACACTAGGTGTTATAGTGTTCAAAATTGTCCTTTTTTAGTTAGTAGGTCCGTATAGGTAGTGTTTCAGTGTCGTTGTTATTTATTCAGTACTTCTCTTTTATTTAGCCACCTTTCCATTCTTAATGCATTGCATTGTTTTTTTTTTTATCAATACTGCCGTTAGACTCAAAAAAATAAGATATAGTTAGATTGTTGGTGCAGATAGCCTATTTGTACACATATGCAGTCAATCTATATTCATATTAGGACCCTTAAAAGATCTAAAACTCTTAAGTAGAGAAGCAGCTTAGATAAAACTGTGTTGCTAGCAACTTAGACGGCATTATTCTATCTAAGAAAACATAATCTCGGCCCCTAATACATGTGTGTTTAACATAACTGGCAAAATGTGGGTGTACTATTAGGTACACCTCTGCCTAACCCTTCTAGATTACAGGCATGGTGTTATATAATGTTATGGAAAGCATTTATGCTTCCTTTTTCTATAATCTTCGTGATCGATACCATAAATACCGAGACAACATGAAACTGGAAACTTTAATCACGTTCCTCCTATTTCCTAAATAAAATTCAATTTTCCACCAAAAAATAAATAAGAAAATCTACACAAAAATGCGAGGGAAATTGTTATAATATCGTAAAGGAGGCGACGCTCCAATATATCATGTGACGTCACGGGCTATGCGGCTGACACGAAAATATTGCGATGCATCAAAACTGCCAAGGAGCAGGGAGGAGAAAAAACGAACTTTGCTGGGTGGGTGGTCTAAGTTATGGATGATAGCGGTGATCTATAAACAAAGCATAGCATGTTTAGTACTTTGGCTAAGCTTTTTTTCCCGTTACATCAACACAACTATCAAAATATCAGTTTTCTTTCTTTATCATGTGGTTAGTGCCTAACCTGGTGTTTTTTATGCTATCAGTGCAAGTTAGAGACGGGAACATGTCTAAGAAAAACCACGTGCCAAGTATTTTGTATCGATCTAGGCCTAAAAAACTGTACTTAGTGTAGTACTAGTTTAGTAGTCGTTCCATAAACATTTAGAACTGACCTTTTTAATTGTTTTTTTACACTTAACATAACTGATGTCTTTTTTGCTTTTTTGGCTTTTTTGTCTTTTTTTTTTGATGAAAATGTTTTACCTTCTGCTTGCTGAAGAACAGCCAGTGAGAAGTTCCAATCCATATGGTGTGATGTTAAGGATGTCGTGTTACTTCATTCAGCTAATCAAGGTTTCGGAAAATAAATAGTTAACTTGAACATTTTTAGCATGAGTATCAATTTGAATTTTAGTCGCTTTCGCCTTTAAATTAGACCAAACAATAATACGTTCAGAAAAGCGAGGGTGGATTGTGTCTTGAAAAATGCTTTGCGGAGCTCTGTGGCGATGGGTTGTATATCATAAGACATATCGCAAGATATATCTCGCGATATAGCTGCGCTTGTGTACCTAAGTGAATATTATGAAAATCGTTTGTAGGTACATAAAGTTATATAATGTTTTCTGAAGGATATAGTACTTATATAGTTGAACTTGGAAGTACTAATTTCGGTTTTTTTTTCTGTGAGTAGAGAGATAGTTCAATAAATACAAAAAAAACTTAGACTATGAATAATTGTAAGAATAAACTATTTTGTATGACACTCCTATTGATTCCCCCAATTTTAAATAGATCATCGGGTTTTAAGACGAAAATAATTTGTTGCTTCATTGGTCCTAGAAGTTCGTCCCGGCTGTCATTTGTAGATCTTTGACAGTCGTTGGAGGTTGTCAGTGGCCCGAAAGTCTGACAACCAGTCTTACCAAGGGGTATCGTATTACCCCGTACTAACTAAGTTGTGGGAGTCAGGCAGGTAGTCTCTCCATGTACATGAAATACTGCTATTCAGCTGAATTCGGTAAGACTGGAAGCCGACCCCAACATAGTCGGGAAAACTAGGCAGATGATGATTGGTCCTATGCGTCATCACCAGATTTGCAGTCTTTTTAAATTTTAATAAACATCGTCTCAACTTAAGCCCTCGTTCCACGATCCAACATAACGCAAACAAACACAAGATCGAACATACAACATTTACACCTGCCTTTTAAATCGTACGGGAAGTGAAACTCTAACATCTATTGAAAACCCGAAACAGGGGGTGTCCCCCCCACACCCCCACCCCCCCCCCTCGTTATTCTACTTCCCTTCTCCCCTTTCTTTCCACTAACTTCGCATCGTCATCCGTATTACTTGGGCCCTAACTTATGTGGGGTATATGAGGTGTGCTCTACACTTGAATTTAGACTCTATACTCCCTGAAATGCAGTTGAAATTCTTTTGTATGAAAAAACCAATTTACAACACCAGCTCGCAACCGATTTTATTCTTTATGTAACAGGTTTTAAGATTGTTTATCGGTTGTGGAATCACAGATCAATTTCGTGATAGTCTGTACTGATTCCTTTACATTACTTTTTCCTTCTTTGTGGATGTATTTTATACGAGTTTAAGGTCTTATGTGGATAGTCGGCATGTCGCAAATGTTGTTGTGTTGTAGTGTGCGTGGGCCTTTATAGCGGGATGAGGACGATTCAATTTTGTATGGAGTATCTATTTTGTAATAGAATTTTAGGAGTGTTTTAACTTGTATTTAATTTGTTTCTTTGAATGCGTTCCTGTATAATAACGTAACATCACGCCTGTAATACCCAAAGGGTTAGGCAGAGGTTTACCCAACAGTACACCCACATTTCGCCAGTTATGTTTAAGTCCCATGTAACAGGGGGCGAGCCTATTGCCATCAACTAGGCGCAAATTCAGACTCCTTGGCAGCTGTTGAGAAATTCCTGATGGAAAAACTCAATAACACTTTACCCGATCCGGGAAGCGAACTCAGGACCTCATACTCAGCAGTCGTGCTTGCGACCACTAGACCAACGAGGCAGTTCCTGGATAATCTTCAAATTATTTTCTAGAAAAGTTCATTTTATTTTATGTCAGCTGTGTAATTTATTTCATCACCACTGCTCTCAAAACGGTGAAGGAAAACATCGTGAGGAAACAGGCATGTCCTAGAACCAAAAATTCGAAGACATGTGACATCTACCAACCCGCACTGGGCCCGCGTGGTGGATTATAGCCCATTCCCTCTCATAGAGAGGAGGCCTATGTCCTAGCAGTGGGTACATTATAGGCTGATTATGCTTCTGCTATGTCTCTGATTAACAGTCGGAGCTGGATAGATAGTAACTATTGCAACATTCATCGGTGATATTCATTCTTGGAAAACGTTTTACAGGCAATCGTTCTGACCACCTATAAGTTCATAGACTAAACGATCATTTTTCTGAGTCCGCATAAGCAGAAGCCAGCCTCTTAGGTTGACCTGCGAGATGCCATGTCGAAAAAAAAAATCATTTTTCTGCTTGCTCGTTAAATGGTCGTTCTTCTTACAAGTTAGTTTAGGTATTTTTGAAAGACTCGTAAGTTTTTACGTAGATTGCTTCAATACTAGACTTGTTTCAGTTTATCAGAACAAGCTCTCCATCTTCATAAGCCATCGAGAATTTAGGTCAAGCAAATGCTTTCCATGATCTGTATGGTGTCCGGACGTAAAGAATAGCACCATCCCATATCTTCCCGTGGGTGTCGTAAGAGGCGACTAAGGGACTTACCAGAGAATGGGCAGCAGCGTTCTCTGATTCTACAACAACCATACTGCGATCGCCAACCCGCCTGCCAAGCGTGGCGATTATGGCCAAACCCCCCTTCTTGGGGGAGGCCTATGTCCAGCAGTGGACTTTTCGGCTGAAATGATGATGATGATGAAATGCTTTCCAGCGGTCGGTAATCACCCTGCTAATTTTCATATAATCTTTCTTTATCGTGTGGTTTGTGCCTAACCTGGTGTCGGAGTTTTTATGCCGCCCATGGGCGTCTGACTTGGCTTTACATGCCGTTGAGAAATATCTCTTAGCATGCTGGTTTCCTCACGATGTTTTCCTTCACCGAAGCAGGTGATAATAATTCAATACACACATGAATCCGTAAAATCTGAGGTCTTGGGTTCGAACTTGAGGCCTTTGACTTGGCAGTCCGACGGTCACACCACTAGGCTATCACTGCTTCATATAATAAATAGAAGCAATTAATTTCATTCCTTTTTTAAAAGTAGCCACTGTTTTCTTTCTCATTTGAAAAAAGATTGAAAGCGCCTTACGTTCGAATCTTCGTTAATATTCTCACATAAATTAGGATTGAACTCAACCAAACAAATTGGGTGTTCATCATTAATGAGACATAAACAGGCAAACACTCCCTCCTTTACCTAATATAACAGGCAATTAGCGGTCTTGACAAATATCTGCAAATATTTGGGGCGATTTATAAATTAGAATTTTTCTCAAAGGAAAATCAACCCTCCGTTTTTAAAAATACAGTTTATATTAAAGATTGAACGTCTCAGAAGAATTAAAATACAATGCAGAACAGAAAAGTAGCGCCTGTTTACTTTAATGACATCATTAAATGCCATAACATTGTCCAGACGGGGATTATCCGGGATATTTCCAAAGAATATACAATGAATTATGTAAGGAAATTCCTATTGACGAGGGATTAGGTCTTAAGAACGACTCGACAGTAAGAAGGTACGAATCGGGATTGAGAAAAGTTTAAAAAATAAGTAGGCACTCGGAAAATGCCTTATTTATTGTTGTGTCGAAGATTCGTTGTAGATTTGTCCTTATTTTTTTTTTGTTTTGACTCATCTAAACCTAGCCTTATTTTTAACCCTTCTGCTGCCAAAGACGTCAGTTTTTTTTTTGTTATTAAAATTTGGTTTATATCAGAAATGTGTGACCATGCAAGGATGTGGTCGTATAGACTACAAGTTGTAAGCGGACCCTTCACGAAGCCGTCAACCAAGCATTCTGTACATCAAACTAACTAACTACGCAAAAATTATAGCTGGGAATCGATTTTTTTTTTTGGATGAAAAGTTACGTTTTACGATAGGACTCAATGTATCGCACTGAAAACATTGTGCTCCTGGATGCATTGAACAGTACGGGTGTCGTGGAGGTATTTAAAGTAAAGTTATAACATTAAAAACTTACGAAAAAGTTGGAACTTTGACTCCTAATATCTCCGTAACTAAGGTATGGTCTAGAACAAAAAAAATATCGCAATGACGGGGAGAACAAGTGCCTTTCGGATTCGTTAAGAGTACTTTAACACCTATTATAAATCAGCTATCCTGTACATTTGGTTTGTGTAAGTAGGATGTTAGTCTATGTACAAAATTGTCGAGTTCGATGGTCTGGACTACACCTTTAATTTATATGACAACACTTTTCTGTCACACGCTGTTATAAACAACATTGGAATATTTTGAGCTTATTGATCGAATGGGTCTACGTGTGTCCCTGCTCATAGATTATTTATTTATTACGTAGGGGTGTTAAAAGCAACCGTTGTAAAAGAAGTTACGCGTTGTTAATAATAGGTTCAAATGATGAGTTATTTTTTTAAATTTTTTCTAAAATATAATAGAGGTTAAAAATGTTGCTTTGTATTTTATTAGAAAAATTAGTGTCTTACTAAAGTTAAGCTTTTACTACCACTTTCATTTAAAATTCTTCAAGCATTCTGGACTATTTCAGTTCTTATTACTAGTAATCACGATTCCAACTGAATACAAGTTTTATTTAATGAACTAAAATGTCCTTGTCATAGAAATTCCGTCTGTAAATAGCACTAAAAATTTAATATCCTTTCGCATTCTTACAAAATATCTTCGAATATGGTCGTTAAAGTTAACCCCCCACTCGCGGGGGGGTGGTTATTATTCATTTTTCTCCAGTCAAATTCAGTGTAGGGTTCACTAATGTGCCACTCTAAAATCAACCCCTACGAGGTTTTCGCGACCATGTTTTTTCCCGTAGAAGTTTTTTGTTTGTTTCTTGTCCCTTTCGTTCGGAAGAAAAGTGTATTTTTGTCTCTTTCACTCTATCACACTGCGTGGGGTGGCAACAGCGAAATTATGATACGTTTTTTTGGGGCTTAAATTGATTTTTCGGAAGTATGTGGAAGCCATTTTATGGCGGTTTGCGAATGATACGATTTTTTTGTGCAATGAAGTTTGGACCCAAGTTTCCAAAGTTTCTTAAGTTTATCTAGTCTTTGCTACAACATGCGTGAACCTTGCCTGACGGTTAATAATGCTTACAAATTACATTAACAGTAAAAAGCCGACAATACCTATTGTTATAATGTAACTTTGATATCATTCAGATAACTTCTGCTTTTGTCTTTCTGACCGCAATAGTGTGAGTGAAACACTCTTAGATACTCACAGATAACCCACAAAGACTTCGCTATTTTAATTTAATTGTGTGTTATTCAAAAACGCTTCTTTAAGGGCCATTAAATTCTTTTAACATGTTAAAATTAAGATTAGATAAAAACGTAGAAGTAAAACTTAACACGCGGTTTAATTATTAAAATACTCATTCCTACAACAATTTTGATATTATCTAAACTATCCGAGTCAAACGAAACTATTTTTCTCGTAAATGTCATAACTTTAAAAATTATGACTTTATCATTTTTATAATAAAAAAAACTTTGTGTTAGTCAAAATCGTGTTTCTTTGTTAATTGCTTACGGGTTCCCATTAAAAACCTATAAAATGTGGAATATAAAAATTAATAAATGTCCCAATTATGCTTTAGGGTTATTTTTTACTGTATTTTTATTCGAAACATTTCATTTTGTTGTATTATGGAACTATAAAGTTGAATAGTGATAGCTATTGATTATTATAATAATATGTGACTACTTGATCGTGCGGCAGGTGCAGGGTTATGGCTTGTCAAACCTTGCTGGTACATCTTACTAACTTATTTTTATTATTAAAAAAGTACTTTTATTAAGGATATTTTAACAAGATCCTTTGCGATTATTGGTAAATTGCAGACGTTCATAGGCGGCGGTTACATGGCCCTCAGAGGTTGGACCACTTGCTTGATTACCACAAACTGATATCTATACGTCCATACTAATCTTCTATTAAAAATATGTAAAGTTGTAAGTTTGGTTGTAGGGCGTAATATTCCTTATAACTACTGATCCGATTTTGATAATTCTTTCATTTCTGCAAAGCTATATTTTCTCTGAGTGGCTATATTAACGAATTTCCCGTGTGGTAATGTCCGAACATAACGAGCAGAGCCACGGTAAAAGCTAGTAAAATGATATCTACTTCGTGTAACAAGGACATAGAATATTAAGTTTATATAATAAGTTGACATTGCTTTGTGGAAATAAACAGATGAAGACTGAAATAGAAAAAATATAACTATCGACTGCTTTTAGAGAGCGACAAACGTTCACACGATTTCAACATACATACATGTAATTTTGTCTCATTTAGTTCGACGCGGTATTCAGTCTTTTTCCGAACAGATACGAGCCGATTGTCATCTTTTTCAAGTCCACTGTATGAACATAAAGATCTTTCTGATCGGCTCATGCCGAATCCGCGTCGACCAGCCTGGACGCTCTCTTATTTTAGCGTTATTTTACCTCGGGTACAAAAATACCCTTTGTAAGCAAACCTGGACATTACAGCACTAGTATTATAATAATTGTGCTATGAAAACCATAATAGGCTATAATTACTAAAGGTTCAATAAAAGCTGGCGATAATAAACATGATCGAGTTAACAAAATAGCGGGTACAACATATCGATCTAAAACGTATCGTTAAATCGCGATAACGAAATAACTGAGGCTTAGAAAAACTTAAACTGAGTGTAGTTAAGGCGGCGACACACGGTAAGCAGTAAACGCAAATATTTTTTTGCAACCCGGTATAATGTTAAAGGCGATATTAGGTTAGTCAAGAGTCTTATGCTCGTTGTCACTAAAACTTAGTGATGCCTATATGATCCCTTTTTAAAAGACTGTCAATTTTTAACGCTCGTCTCAGCGTCGAGAGTTGAATTTGAAAAGTACATGCGTATTTAGGTATGCACTTTGATGTCGCCTACAGTTAGTGGAAATTTCAAATCATTATGATTTTACATCTGAGACATTCGCGTAGCTATGATAGTCAGACAAAAGCAATTTTTTTTTAAACTTATTTAGCTCATATTGGCCGGAGAGAAGATGGCGGAACGCCTTGAATGGCTTCCTAGCGAATTGGCGAAGAATTGAGAAGAAGCACACCATCGTGAGAAGTGGAAGGAATGGGGGGAGGTCTTTGCTAAGGAGTGGGACAATACGGGCTGACTAAAATAAATAAAATTATTATTGAATCTAAATCATTCACGATCGTTTTAGTTTTTATCAGACTTGTGATTACGATTCTCCAATAATCAATACCATATTCGCATTTACCACGTAGGTAAATTACCTAACAAAAATAATAAAAATCGTTAAAGCATTTTTAACCAAGCCTCGTGTAACCACATCCTAACCCATTGCGTGTTAATACAGTTAGCTATCAGATAAGTTCCAACGGTTAACATCAACCAGGTTCACAATTAACCATTCAGATCGTACAGATAACCGCTTGAATGCAAATTAAACGGTCGAAAAAAAACGGTGTGTTCAAGTGAACGCACTTTTGTGGGCGTGCGGTCGTTCCGTGTGAAGATACACTAATGACAAAATTACTTATTTTGATACGTGATGTGTGGTTGGTTGTTGGGAAATTATATGTTAAATGAGTAGGTGTGTGTGTTTGCTTAAAGGTGTAAGCAAGGTGGCTTGATATTCGACCATAAAAAAATTATTAAAAAATCATTTTTGCAAAATAAAAATCGACTTTTATCCTTTTTAGTTGTAGTATTCATGGTATGAAACACAACATTGTAACTAGAAGTTTTTTAATAACCATCATTTCGTCAACATAGGTCACGAAGAAAAATACGTAAGTACCTAATGAAGGAGCTAACTCATAAACTACATAATACTCAAGCTAAGTTAATAACAAATATAAAAAAAAACGTAAATCGGCGCAGTAATCACGGAGTAATCGGAGGTAAAAGATGGTGGTGGAGTACATAACCTCCTCCCTTTTTAGCAGTCGGTTAAAAATATTTAAAAAAAAATTATGCACACGTTTGTAATTGATTTTTTAACGTTCATCTTGTAGATATAACTTATATTTTCCAACGCCAGTGTCAAAAAAAAAAAAAATATATATGCCAAAGTATCTGTAATGTTACGTAAACCTTTCCACTATAATAAGCTCTGTGACCAGCACTGCAGATTGACGAATCTTTTCGCTATAAAATTAAGTTGTTGTTTTATTTTGAAGTTCAATAATTATTAAGTAACAACACTTATTAGCTATCTACTTGACCATTATTTAGTATTTAATTAACCATTATAAAGTATCTAAATAAAAAAAAAAAAAAAAAAAAATTATTAGTTATTCTCTTGCAAATCCTGGGCGAAATGAGAAAAAAAAATCGTTACAGTCCATGACGGTGTATACCAGTCAAGTCAGTGTGCTTTTCTTTTTGTACGCACGACGGCCAATCAAGCTATACAAAACCAGTTTATGCGGATATGTCATTGTTTACGAAATCTATACAAAGCGAGGCCAGGTTATACTGGAATTGTACAGCTTCATGTGCTGCCGTGTGTACAAAGCACCAACTAGCCTTAAAATAATAATGTTATGTATATTGTTTCAGGTTACAGAGATCATTAAGGACTGCTTCATGAAAACCGAAGTATGAGAAATACAGAAGGCTATTTTAAAGAGGCTGTCCTGGACTGAGACTATCTTCGACTGGGACTGTCTCGCTGGTCGAGTAGTCGCAAGCACGACTGATGAGTACGAGGTACTGGGTTCGATTCCCGGGTTGAATGTGCCCTGGCGGTTAAGAGTATGTCATGCTTACTCAAATGTCTCGCTGATGATGGCGCGTGTGTCGGATCATTTAGTTCCCTTAATAATGGTTGATTTGAATGGTGCCGATACATGCGTCATGTTCGTGAACGGGCGCTGTCAGTTGTGACTGGTCATCTCTTGGCTGCCACGGATTATTTAAATTAATTATTTTATTTTAGAATTATTTTTACTATGGACACTTTTAACGTACTCATCTTGCTACATCGTTCTCACATAATGTACCATCTCAACATAAATGATGTAACCAAGTTATTGTAAAAGTATTCTGATTTAAAAGAGTGTCCATGGAGTTTCTTGCCCGTTCATCTCCATAGAGATCTACGTTAGGGAATGGGCAACTACAGCACTTTCACAGTTTTTATGCCTTGTGACTGGGACTGTAGCTACTTTTCATTGTTCTTTGTTTCGACAATTCAAAAGTGCCTGTAACTGGCCTATTTGAAATAAATGCTTTGATTTTGATTGATTTTGATTTTGGGTCGGTCAAAGTGTTAAAGGTTTTTTCATCAGGCAGTCACGGAGTATGGATTTGTGCCCGGCAAAAGGTTCCCTCCCTATTGTTATATGAGACTTAAACTTAACTGGTGAAATGTGGGTGTACTATTAGGTACACCTCTGTGATGTGATATGTTATGTTTAGCTCCGATAGACGCTAAGCAGTCCCAAAGTTTTTTTTAATCCACGAAAAAAACAGCCAGCAATAAGATTAGAATATTAAAAGACCGTGTCGTAAAAAGACATAAAAATTAAATAATTATGTCATTATACAACCATTGTAATCTGTTGTAATTTTGTATCTCATTACAGTTGAAATTACAATTAAGAAGGCTTCTTCCGATTGTAATCTATGAAATTAATTGGGGTGAGTTTCGGGGTTTAATAAAACACGTTTTTATGGTGATTTTTATGGCAAATAAGGTCTTTATATTGGTTTAATTTATAGTTTCGGTTATTGTGATTACAGTATATGTTTTATAATTACATAATTTCTTTGTCAATGTTACTTAAAATAAAATTTTAAATTCTCGTTTATATTGGGGAAGCGGAAAGGCTCCTGGTCTAAATTGTATAGTAAATGTTCATTAAGGGTAGTTTGGTTATCAAAGCAAGATTTAGTGGTGGTAATTTAAAAAATAATTAGGAATCGACTGTAAAAATGTAGTGGCATAAAAATGTCTTAAAAATCTAGATGCTTCCTCTGTACTTAGGTAAGTAGGTACAAATAGTTTGACGACTACCAATTTAACACATTGAAAAGTCAATATTAAACAAAATTAAAAAAATATATAGAGTAAAAAATAAATATACTGTACTCACTTATACCACCATATCTTTAGAATCCTCTACTTTAACCTATTTATTTTAGACTTCTTAAGTACTCGTTACCTTGCAATAAAATAAAATGTGGAGGCTGCGGATGTTGCGGTGGATGCTGCTGCCCTTGCATCACAATCTACAACTGCTGTACGAAGATTTTCTACAGGCACGAGGTAGCGCTATTCCTCGCAGACAAGCCATGGTGTCTCCGTCGAAGATGCGGAACTCTCGACTCCTTGATATTTGTCACTTCCGTGCCATTTTGGGGAATAAACTACTATAAACAAGCGTGAAAAAAAACCTATCTTCTTCCAAGCTTTAATACAGAAATTTTAATTAAAATCATAAACCAAAACTACCACAAACTAGGTGTTATAAATAAATTACAATAAATTAATATAGAAAATAATTAATTTAAAACAATTATGATAACAACATACCTTCAAAATTCCAACCAGTTTGACCAAAATATTAAAATTAAAAAACATAGTATATGCAAATTAACGAGATGCTTCGGTCTTAATCGTGATATTAACACGGTAACCCCTAATTCGAAGTCGTTGTCTTAACTAACTGTTAATAGGGTCTCTGTTGCCGACCCTTAACTTTAAGAACATTAAAAAAAACAAGGGTGATTTTGACTAAATATATTGAAATAAATTGCTTGCCTAGGTTGGTCTGTGGATGGGTGACCACCCATTACATACCGAGTTTCCTCCGTGCGTCGGTCCCGGCTGTCATTTGATGATCTTAGACTGTCGTTACAGGTAGTCAGTGGCCCGAAGGTCTGATAACCAGTCTCACCAAGGGGTACCCCATTGCCAGTACTAATTGGGTTGAGGAGGTCAGATAGGCAGTCACACGCCCGCCTAGAAGAAACCGATTCACTTGAACTTTGAAGAGATCCAGAGTATAATGATCAGGTAACAGAAGCTGGCTTATTGTGAGATAGTAAGTAATTAAAGATTAATTATGATAACAAAGTGCGAAGGTATTCAGCTCCTAATTTGTCAGTAGCACCCTGGATTCTACTTGTATATTCAGCATTAGATACTCGCACATACAAGGCGGAATGTTGAGTACACATTCAAAAAAATCTGATGGGTATGATTAGCTTAATAGAGGACACTATCAGCTCTGCGTTATTCATATCCAAAACAAACAAAACTAACCTAATATCCAGGATAAAACTACCCCCAGAAACGGTTTGTTTTAATCACTAATTAGAATATTATAATAGCTATCATCGTAAATAAAGCATTATCGAGTATTATACCCTCTTAACATCAGGTGGGTAAGCAGCAAGGCACGGTGACTCGTTACCACAATGGAATATTTAAGGGTCCAAAATAACCATCGCGTTAGCGCTTTCACTGTACATATATTAACATAATAAGTGGGTATAAATATTTATACACAAAAAACTATGTAATTAATGGTCACTGCAATCCTGTTTTTAGGTTAAAATGTACGGAATTACTTGCGATGGTTATCTGTTAATCGATGATCTTTTGGGGTTCCGTGGCGAGAATATTTAAATTAAACTTTTTTTTTTGAGTTTTCTTCCAATGTAGTATTCTGAACGGATGATTCAATAGTTATGATATACAACATTAGTTTTAGTATATGCGAAACTTTAAAAACTGTATCATGAAAAATCACAAAGTTATAAGCTTGTTCTGTTACCTAGTTGTCCGCACAGAAACGCGGTCACCACGCAGCGCGCGCCTCCAGCGCCGTCTTGAGCTCATTGATAATAATAATTTGGCAGTAGGTACCTAAATTATTGCGATAGGTACTCAAAGTCGCTCGGTATCCAACTTTTAACTTTTTTTAAATATTTTTGTGAAAAAAAAAACATGGTTTAAAAATTATTGGAATCGATTCAGTTACTTATTCTGAACAAACTACATATTCAGGTTTCGCATATACTAAAAATAATGTTGTAGATGGTCCAGGAATAAACCACTCCGTTTCTCGTAAAGCTGGCTAAACTGTTAGTCCCTGCTGCCATTTGGAGATATTCCTCAATCGTAACGGGTAGAAGCTCAGAAGTCTGACAGCAGTCCAGTCCAGATCAGTCTGGAAGTCTTTCCAAGGGGTAATAAGTTTATCAGTTACTGGTTGTGGATGTCAGATAAGATCATTATTCAAATCTAAATCAGTTTATTAATCAAAAGAAATAAAAACAGTTATGTCATAATTAATCGGTTAGCCACAAACTAAGCATCGCTTTTATCTTGTGGCTCGTAAGCATCCCTTTGTATATTACATGTAAGGATTTTTTCTTGACAGCAATAAACTGGTTTATTTACCTGAATTATAAGATGGTCAAAACTATATTACAGCAATAGGCTTGACTAGTAAGTAGTCACATAGTGTTTCACAGATTAAAAAAACCTTTTGTTATTAACTTCATGAATAAATGACCCTCAGTACTACAGAATTCAAAACCAAAACGTCGAATATAACCTGGCTATATTAACAAGTTAAGAGACCATTAAGTACAAACTTGCATAATTTTATTGTTCACAAAATTACAACCTTTATCGACCACTCAAAAATGCATATCAAGTCATAATTGCTTTTAATTAAATGTAAGGAACCCTGGAGCCATTTTCGGGTACTTAAATTTATTTTAATGTGTTGTATTATTCAACTGTTTTTTGTGAAGTGTCCCCGATAACTAGTCCAGTTCGTGTCTAGATAAAAAGTAAATTCATTAGACTCATAGATAATTATGTTATGGTAGTAATAAAACCTTTTTTTGGCCATAAACAAAGACATTCTGTTGTGGTGCGAGTAATTTTGAACTACACTTTAAAAGCTTGTTGTTCTTTCGTTTTATTTATTGCCAGTTTTCTAGCTAACTGCTGAGCTGATTTTGATAAGATTCCTGGCTAATATTGTGAACTTTTGTTTATCTTGAAATATGACAAAATGGCATGAAGTTTATTTTATGTTTTTATACTTTTTACTACGCTTATCTGGAAAGAGTGGTCCGATGGTTGTAAAAAGTAAAAGGGTGCTTAAAATGCCTACTTTAAATACTTGACTCACAAAGGGTACTAAGCTGTTATGCGAACGGCAGTTGCAACTCTGACCGAACAGTTTATTTGATCGTTACGAATAGAAATAACCTTCTTTCACGGTTAGAAATACTAATATTTTATTTAAAGTGCATTAAAAGGTGTTGGATACACAAAGAAACATAAACATTTACACTTGCTATTGGAATATCACGTGCATATCTTTGCACTATTACAATAAATACCAAACAATTACAATACCAAGGTTTTTCTAAAACAATTTCCAAAGAACAAACATCTAAATCGATTCAGCTCAATTACAAAACTTAACCCTCCTTTGCAGATGGGTTAAAAAAAAACATTTTTTTTTATTTTACACTCGGAACGAAAATAACCTTTTTCAAAATGGCGCGCTCTTCAACAATTAGGGTTATATAGATAAGTGGGGACATGCCAAAACATAGTGCTAATGACGGCCTGACGGTTGACAATGTGACAGCCTAATGTGACACCGTAATTGTCAGCGAAATGTCACTAAGGACGTAAACACACCGGCGCTTGTTTGACGAATAAAAATAGGAGAAAAAACGTTACAAAATTTGTAGGTATGTGAATACAAGAATGCGGGAGTTGTGTTTTTGGACAGTGTTTATTCTGGCTTTTGTTTCGTTTGGTAAGTAAGAAAGGTCAACGTTTAAGAGTCAGTCAAAAACTAATTAAATTTGTCAATGTTGCATTAGCTTTGAGTACGTACTCAAAGTGAACATAAAATATTTATGGAAATATTAGTAGGAAAAAATATACCATAAGCACAACTTTGTAATGTAAATATTTGTAATAATAATTTCAAATGTTTTTCATTCTTGCAGCCAAACCTGAAAATTTATTATTAATATATTAAATTATTTTAGTAACATGTTTTGTGCGTGAGTTCAATCAGAGGCAATTTCTATAATTCGGTACAAAAAAAAAAAAATCTAAATCAGCACTCGACATCTAGTCACACCAATGAACTTACTTGCACATGACAGTAATTACAAATGTCAACCAACATACAATTTAAAATGAGAAATGGCTACACCACAATTACTACTAATTATTTTCCGACTTTTACTCCGTTCTTAAAATGTGACGAAAAAAAAAACATTTTTCATTTTTTTATTTCGGGCCAGCAACATTGTTATATCAATTGCGGCAAGTGACGTGACGTAATTACTGTAATAAATTTAAAAACAATATGGCGCACAAGATGGCGGCGATAGCCGATGTTCGCAATAAACTGTTTTTAATGACTTTAAACCACCTGCACGAATTTGTCCCCGAGACATCGGTAGTAACGTTTTTTATAAAGAAAGTGTAATGTGAAAGTTAGTTGAAAATTAACCATTATTTTTATCTTGGGCCTGTAACTACCCCTTGATTTAAAGGTAGTAAATCAAACTAAATTGTTTCCCTTTTAGATCGTTTTGGTCGTTAACTATTAATTAAAATCTAAAAATAATTAATTTGGACTTCGAGTTTATTGTTTTCTATAAAATATTATTTTTTGCTCGTAACTGTACTAAGTAGTTTTAACTACCCTCTTGACTGAAGATAAAATCTTTTTAAACACATTTATATTTTTCATTACCAGAACCGACTCTTATTGGTCTTAACCCTAAACTGCCGACCGCCTAAATAAAGATACCCTACGCGAAAATTTTTCATTTTCGTAAAAGATTCTTTAGGGAACTCTAAAAACAAAAAGGTGGTAGGAAAATCGAATTAATTAGCGCATCAACAGGTGGTAAAGATAACTCAGTTACGACTTCAGGCGTCTTTAATAATTCCATTTCTACTCGTCCGGAGAGTTTTAACGATTTTGCTAAGTGAGCGATAAAGTTATGGATGCGGTATCGTTAAATTTCTTCCAGCTCCATATAAATTAAATAAAACTTTGTTCAGTTGATAAACACGGTACAATATTAGGTAGCTTGTAACAAGATACAGAGGAGCCTCATGCGCTAGATTTTCACAAATTCTCTGGACATCAGTATACCTTATGACGAGGGGTTCACGACATAGGGTATATCATTTAAACGGCATTCATTATATAGCAGACCTTTAGTTAATTTAAATGTTATTAGGTCATAACTTAAAACTATCAGAATAAATAAATATTATTTTATTTTTTTTACTTTCTTTCTTTTTTGCTTTAGATCTTTTGCGTCTCGAATATTTACTAAAAATGGTACTTACGCAAGGTACAGAAAGGATTGTGTCAATCCTGTAAGCCGTTGTAGTAGGTACTACGAAATGCTATGAAACTAAACTAACTGAATTGGATTCCGCTAAGAAATTAATCAGAAAAGAATAGCGGAGGAGTAGGAAAAACATGATTTCCACTTCCCTCCAGATCAGCAGTTTACTGGTTATTTGAACTACGGCGATTCAATTTCATCATCTGCCTGGCCTTTTCCCAACTATCTATGTTGGGGTCCACTTCCAGTCTAACCAGATGCAGCTAAATACCAGTATTTTACATGGACCGACAGTCTATCCGACCTCCACAACTCAGTTAGCACTGGGTAATATGATATCCCTTGGTAAGACTGGTTGCCAGACTTTCGGGCCACTGACTACCTAACGACTGTCAAAGATCTACAAATGTCAGCCGGGACCAACGGCTTAACGTGCTTTCCGAGGCACGGAGAAAACTCGATATGTAATAGGCGGTCACCCATCCACAGACCAACCTAGGCAAGCACGGCTTAACCTAAAGATCGGCCACGGCGATTCAATTTGTACACTCATAAAGGATTGCCTCCTCCATCTCTTCACACCTCCTCGCCAAATTGAAACAACCCACATTTTCTTTTTGTCTCAATTTACTTAAAGATTGCATTCCGTCCTGTAATTAATGATTAGTCTGTTCCTGATTACCGCTAATGGCGGCGATTGTCTCGTTTGCGCAGGCGGCGGTGATTTGAAACAATTTGTGTTCTCATTTATTGGGAAGCGTGGATGGCTTTCTTTATTTTTAAACAGGTAGAATTGGGATTTGTTTTGGATACTTGTGTATATCTTCATCATCATTTCAGCCGAAGGACGTTCACTGCTGAACAAAGGCCTCCAAGTGTCGCCACATTGACCGGTCAAGTGCGTCTCGCATCCAGCTAATCCCCGCAACCTTCACCATGGCATCGGTCCACCTAGTGGGAGTACTTCCAACGCAACGTCTTCTTGTGTATTTCATTGAATAGTATAATCAGACTCTGTTCACACTGCTGGGACACAGACCTTCTCTTCAAAACAGGAAGTGGGATTCACCATCCTGTTCCAGTGTGAGTCGACGGATGTCACCCATGTTTTTGATTTTTAAGACACGCTAGTTTCCTTATGGTGTTTTCCTTCTCCGTCTTGAGAACAGTGGTGATGAAATAATTTGCAAAAAGCAAAGCGTATTCGTCACTCAATGGACGCCTGACGGAGGAAATCGCCATCGAGGTAGACCGCGGCGAAGGTGATGTGACGATCTGATCTCGTTTGCGGGGCGAACATAGCCAGATACCGCACAGGACAGAGAGGTTTGGAAGGAGAAAGGGGAGACATTTGTCCAGCTGACAAATGTGGGACACATAACAGGCTAACAAAAAATATGTCGTAACTACACTAGGCTTTCTCTATTACTTGTATCGGGTACCTTATTGGCACAGACCTAAAAACTGCTATCGACCTCTTCAAGAAAAAGTCTTCCAAAGTTAGTTATATACCTATACAGCAACATTTCCTTATATACCGTTTACTTCTAAGTATATACCTATTATATACAGCCTGCACCCTTCTCAGTGCTACAATAAAAGTGATTTATGTGACATGTTCTTAACGTTCACAGGGCGAGTCGTTTCCGGTGGCGGTCGGCGCAACTTCCGGTCCCGTGTTTCCGGCGTTTTCCTCTGAAGGGAAAAGAAGGTTTTTATGTAAAAAAGAAAATATATAATGTACACATTTTGTGTTTTTTTTAATTTATTGGTGCAAAACTAATGGTGCTGATATGATGGTGGGAATAAATGAATATTTTTAAAAAAACCTGATGTTTTTTTTTTTATGTCCTGAGTAGGTACTTACCAACTCCCATGGAGCTCATTAGAAAAATGGGAACATTTGGCAGCTGCATCAGGTTGGGCTGGAAGATATCCCCAACATAGTTAGGAAAACTCTGCCCAGTTGATGATGGCAATGACAAAAACTAAGAAACCCACTTATAACACGCATATATCTCTAGAAATTGCGATGACTGACAATTTACGCAGGTCCAGAGAATATTAGTCATACGCATAGGGCTCAGCAGCTGAACTCAAACTCAAAGCATTTATTTCAAATAAGTAACAGGCATTTTTACAAGCAGAACTTGATGAAGTTCAACTAGGTGCCCATTGCGCTTATGTCCAGACAACGACGAACAGAACGTAGATCTCTATGCAGAAGAACGGGCAAGAACTTCCACGGGTACTCTGTTAAATCAAAATATTAGTTGACTCCGACACAAAGGGTGTAAAAATACCCTTAAAGAAAAGGCACTTGTTTTCCCGGTCATTGTGATATTTTTTTTGTTCTAGACCATACCTGGTATCCTTCTAGTTACGGAGATATTGGAGGTCAAAATTCCAACTATTTCACAAGTTTTTTTTTTTTAAATTAACGTTTCTAATGGTATAACTTTACTTTTAATACCTTCACGACCCCCGTACTTATTCAATGCGCCTATCAGCACAATGTTTTGAGTCCGTTACATTGGGTCCTATCGTAAATCGTGATTTTTTTCGGAGTTACTTAGTTTTTTGTTCAGAATGCTTGGTTGACGGCTTCGGGCCCTTTTAAACCTTGTAATATACACTAATCTACCTGGCTATAATTGAACAACTTAAGCACTTCAGCAACTTATTTAAGTAAACAAAAATTCCACAAAAAATATATAACAAAGATACAGCTAAAAGAAAACACGACTACATTTTCTACTTTTTCATATCATTACGATTTAACATAACGCTGCATTAGAAAGCGGTTGAGAAAATTTATGGAACGCATTCGTAGAATTTATTGCTCCTAAGAAATGATGGGGGGTTTACTACCCCTTAAGTTTTCACCCCTGCTGTGCAAATATAAATATGTTGCGAGACTTAAGACACATTTGTTTTGAAGAGAAACGTTTATTGACCCCTGTGAGGGTACTAT
Organism: Noctua fimbriata; assembly: GCA_905163415.1. Classification (NCBI taxonomy): domain Eukaryota; kingdom Metazoa; phylum Arthropoda; class Insecta; order Lepidoptera; family Noctuidae; genus Noctua; species Noctua fimbriata. Next base: position 14,290,682 of record LR990941.1, on the reverse strand, counting down.
AATTTTGGAACTTTATGAATTTCCTAGAGTTTGGGTTCGATTCCCGGTCAGGCAGTGTTTTATCATTAGGAAACTTTCCCTCATTCAGGTGTCTACATTTATACATTATGTCGGTAAGTGACATCAGGTTCGACTTCTGATGTCATCATCTGCCTAGTTTTTTCCCAACAATGTTGGGGTCGGCTTCCAGTCTAACCGGATGCAGCTGAATACCAGTATTTTACAAGGAGCGGCTGCCTGACTACCTGTAACGACTGTCAAAGATCTACAAATGAGAGCCGGGACCAACGGCTTATAATGCTTTGTGGTATGTAATGGGCGGTCACCCATCCGCAGACCAACCTAGGCAACCACTGCTTAACCTGAATATTGATGACTGAAGTAAGCAATTTTAAGTCGCAAAGTCAATTTTTTTTTTTTTTTTACATAAAAATAGTACTTTTCATGTTACTTTTTAGTCGTCTTACAAAAGTGGTCTACTCAATGTATCCGACATGCAATAGTTACCTCAAGACGCGATTTTTTTAGCCTTAATGAAGAGAATATGTACAACGAAAAAAATATCATACATTAGAATTATGAAGCAGTCAATAAAGTTTACGTGTCAAACGGTAGAACATACCTACCCAGCGCACCAGTCGAGTAGATCATCACTTGCAACAGACTGTTTCAACTAGTCATGCGGCATAATAAGAAATAATATTTTAATTTTTTAATTACTAAAATCTCATAAATACCTTTTTTTTAATGAATGTTTCGTAGTTATTGGATACATGAAGTGGGCTGCCATTGTAAGACGACTAAAAAATCACGGTGTATATGTTACGGCTAAAAGCCGAAGTAAGGTTACACCTAGATCTAGCCGGCTAAACCTAGGTGCGGCCGGTAACAATCGCGTATATTTTTTATTGTACCAAATGGATTAGGTTAGCTTAGGTTAGAACTGGGACCAAACGCGCGCGGGCAGCGGCTGGCGAGCGCTCCATCCAAACTGGTTGCATGTTCTAACCAAAGATAAGTAGGATACATGTAAGTTTAACCGGCTGCACCTAGTTGTACCCGGCTAAAACTAGATGTAACCGCACTTCGGCTATTAGCCGTAACATATATACGAAAGAGCCAACCCTTCAACTTCTTCTTAGCGTGTCGATGGCAATCTAAATTGTATCAGCCCAAAACTGAGTTACTAGTTTGGCGCTTTCGGTAGCGTCCATCAGTTCCTGTAGTGAACAAACAACAGGACACGCAGGACACGATATTAAGTGCCCCATCGTTTGTAGAACAGCACCACATTTACACTGCAGGGCAGAGTCATTAATGAATCTCCACCTGAGCAGGTTTTCCTTGCTGCGACCAACCTGGGTCCGGAGTCTATTTAAAGAAAACAAAAAACCCTTCAACTATTCGATATTTACGCAAGCTTCACCAAAGAAAACACAGACCTAGGGAAATACTGGCTGCAAAAACACTAGAAATAAAAGAAAGAAAACGTACCATACAAAAACATTGAGAAAAGGATACAGTATTGGTATTAACGTGGAAGACGTCTCAATGTCTGTATAAGGAGGGTGTTCGCGGAGATATCTTTGTCTGCTGATACCCGAAGGATAAAGATTAATGCACACTATAAGCTATGGGAGAATCGAGAGGTGCGTGCGATTGCAGAGGCTTATGTACAGTAGTGGAGAGCTGGATGATGAGGAAGACAGGACCAATGATCAATGCTTTTGTTAATGCGTTCATTAATTACGTGAGGCGTTTAAGGGGGGGAGGTTGAGTCGAATCTCACCAAGAGGGGCAGAAGAGGGGGTCGAAAAATCGTCAAAATCGGATGAACATCCCAGAAGGGTTGGGCAGAGGTATACCCCATAGGAGACCCACATTTCGCCAGTCATGTTTAAGTCCCATGAAATAGGGGGCGAGCCTATTGCCATCCGGCCACAAATCTGGACTCAGTGGCCGCTACTGAGAAATTCCTGATGGAAAAACTCAATAACACTTTGACAGTCATCATTGTTCCAAACATAATAAGAAGCAATGGATTTATGAATTTCAAAATTCATTATCTTTCTGCTTACAAAAATGGGATGTACCTATAGCTTTCAATAGCATATCTTTCCCTATAAAAAAACCTTAAAAAGAAAATGTTTTCCCCGTCCTTTGTGCTCAGCAGAAGATACACTGCCGTTCACACATGAGCGCTTCCCTTTTTAATACTAGGGTGGGTTTCCTTCAGTAAAAGAATAACGCGTTTTTGTAGGGTAGATAGATATGTTTAGGATTAAACTACAAGGAGAAAACTTTTTGTAGTTTTCTTTTGGGTGGTGTTTTACTTCTTTTTTAGGGTTCCTCAGTGTCGGCAAAAACGGAACCCTTATCACTTGGTTGTCGGTCTGTCTGAGTCTGTCCGTCTGTCAAGACAATTTTTCTCAGGAACGCGTATAGGTATCAAGCTGAAATTAATATCAAATACTCAAATCTGCTACCCCTTTGAGCAGTGAAAAAATCAAAGTTGTAAGTCAACGCAATCAAACGGAATGACCGTTTATTAGCATATTTTGCGATTTCACAAGGGAATGAAAGCCCTTGGGGTACTTCCTGTTGACCTAGAACCATGAAATTTGACAAGAAGCAATGTCTTACAGCACATGTAAAGGGAAAAAACTGAAAATCGTAATTATGTAGTTTAGTAACAAAAGAAACGGCCTATAAATATGAAGTTTGTACGGAACCCTCGGTGCGCTTGTCAAACTCGTACTTGGCCGGTTTTTTGGAAAGGCATTTAATCAGCTGGTTATTTAATTTTGTTGATGGATGATTGATGACGTGTGATCTAGGCTTAATTTGAATAAGTATAAAGATTTTTATTAGTTGATGATCGCATCCAGAGGTAGTAGTAGTAGTTAGTAGTACTGGTAGTCAGAGGCCCAAAAAGTCTGACAACCAGTCTTACCAAGGGGTATCGTATTACCCAGTTAGGGTTGTGGAGGTCAGATAGGCAGTCGCTCCATGTAAAATACTGGTATCCAGCTGCATCCGGTTAGACTGGAAGCCGACCCCAACATAGTTGGGAAAAGGCTAGGCAGATGATGATGATGATGATCGTATCCAGAGGAGGTAACACAAACAACATCATGTCTGTACCTAATAGTACACCTATATTTCGATAGTAATGTTTAAGTCCCATGTCATAAGGGTCGAGCGGACTGCCATCATCATCATCATCATCATCATCATTTCAGCCGAAAGACGTCCACTGCTGGACATAGGCCTCCCCCAAGTGTCGCCACATTGACCGGTCCCGTGCGACTCGCATCCAGCGGATCCCTGCAACCTTCACCAGGTCATCGGTCCACCTGCCATTAACCGGGCACAAATCTAGACTCCATCGCTGCTACTGAAAACTGATGGAAAAACCCAATAACACTTTACCCAACATGGCAATCGAACTCAAGACCTCATGCTCAGCAGTCACGCTTTATTATTGACTTCAAAATACAATACTCCTAAAGCAGAACTTATACATTATAATTTGTGATTTATGCCACATAATTGAAACATAAAGGGCCCTAACACATCCGAAAGGCACTTGTTCTCCCCGTCTTTGCGATCACTTTTTTCTTCTAGACCATACCTGGAAACCTTCTATTACGGAGATATTGGGGGTCAAAGTTCCAACTTTTCACAAGTTTTTTTTTAAATACATGTTTTTATTGTAAGATTTTTACTTTACACACCTCCACGACCCCCGTACTATTCAATCCATCCATCAGCACAATGCTTTGAGTGCTTTCCATCGAGTCCTACCTTAATAGGTGATTTTCACCCAAAACAAAAAGTCGATTCCCAGCAATAATTTTTGCGTAAAGTTACTTAGTTTGATGTCCAGAATGCTTGGTTGCCGGCTATGAGGGTCTGTTTACACAAGGTGCCACAACATTTATAATACGTATAACAAGGCATTCTTTAGTTTCTGCCTGGTTCTAATACAAGGGAAAGGATTTTTTATGAAGATATGTGTGCCTATTAAAAAACTAATTAGATAAGTTTAGAAATTATCTTTTTTTTTTAGTAGCCTTGTGAGTCCCACTGCTGGGCAAAGGTCTCCCCCATATCCTACCAGGTAGTCTTCTACTGCGCCATCTCGAACCAGCCTTCGTGATGCGCGTCTAGATCACCTCGCTATCTCTTAAATATACAAACTAATTAATATACAGAAACGTGTTTTGTCGTAAACCAATTGACTTGGGTACTTATTTAAGTTAATTAAAGTTCTAAATTGTTGATTGAATTTTTTCAATGATTTTGATGTATTACTTACACACTCACAAATTAATTGGTTAAAGAAACCGCTAGAAACTTCTAAATGAAAAAAGCTTCTTAACACTACTTATATTAAATGTATTATAATGTCATGTAAATAAATTCAATTTAAATTCGTTTCAATAAAAGGTGTTGCTGCAAAAACTTACATTCCACAAACAATGCTATTCTTTAAAATTCATTTACGCACTTTAAACCATTTACTTAGTTAAAATAAGTAAAAATAGAAAAACGTGAACGTAAACTTAAAGTATCCGAATGCACATTACCGTCGGCAAGTTCAAAAAGATAACACCCGACGGCGGCCCTTTGATCTCGCCGCCCGTCGGCAAAACGTCTTTGATGTCACTGCGATGCATGGTTATATGCTATTTTCTTGACACAATTATTTCTATTTATAAAATAGAGAACAGTGCTATTTTTGTGATTTATTTAAAAGTAGGAATAATGTTATTTGTCTTTATAATGAGCCTTCAGTCCGAAAAAACGTAGAGATTTTTTGCTAAAATTGGAATAACACAGACAATTGAATAACCCTTCTGAAATGCAATTTATTAAAACATCACATGTTTACTCTTAGATAAATAAAGATAGAACACATGCATTATTAAATCAGATTGAGAAAACTAATCTCATTTTTGCTGCTTGATCGGGATTTTAAATGTGTTTTTTTTTCATGTATTTGGAGATGACAGCGATCAATGCCACATTTAATTACTAAAAACTGTCAAGACATATCGACTGCAAACTCAATGCAATCAAGAAACCAATTCAACCCGCATGCCGTACAAATACTAACAAACAAGCCACCAAACTGTTCTCTAAGTAAAATAAAAATAATTTGAAAAAAGAAGCATCCTTTTGTTTCATCCCTCAACCCTATCTCCGACCTAATTCTGGTGAACTGGGGTGAAAGTTCAGCCTTGGTCAAGGTGAAGGAGACGCCCATTAACGTCTGCACTTAGAACAACTCTCTTGGCAGCACCGCCTTAAGATTTATAGTCGGAAGAAGCTGTCTTGATACTTGGATAATTAATTTTTAATTAAAGTTTAAATGATGTGTTAGAAATTGGAAATGATGAAGAGCTTTTAGAAAGGAAAGGAGAGGGTTTTGTTTAGCACTAGGACAACAAGTAGGCTAGCGATTGGAAATTATAATTTAAACAGAGCTGTTAATGTAGCAAAACTAAGAAAAACACGTAGGTCATTATTATAATGGTTCCCGAATTTTAAGTCCATTAACAAACAAGAAGAGAGACGTTACATGAGTACCATACTCTGATGAAAAGAGAAACACTTGCAACAAAAGTAAAAATTACACCAGTCAAGTCACAGTTGTTTGGAAAGTCGGCTGTATTTTTTTTAAATATTTATTTTTGATCATAAGTAAAAAATCGATTTCATAACTAAATCCAAGACTTCAATAATTAAACAAAAGTAAGTTACTACAACATTTTTGTCACGCCAAAACTAAAATCAACACATTTTTACAATTAGACTCCCAGTATCAAAACTCAACAGTCGCAGTACACAAAGTTGGCTAAGTAATAAGATAATGAAGAACAGCGGGGTCGAGCTACGAATTAAAACGAGAAACGTGCCCCACAATGGCGGAACCACCTTCGAGTTTCATGAACTTTACAACTGTTGAGTTTGAAAACTGCTCATTTGTTATTTGTGTTTTGACTAGAGATTTTTGTTGAGTGTTTGATTTATTTGTCTAATGTTGAGTATGTTTGTTTTGAGTAAAATATTTAAAGTTTGCTACATGACATGTTTGATTTCCTTGGATAATGTCTCGGCTTTCTGGTTACGATCAATGTAATAAAATGGCAGTTGACTGTTTGAAACAGTTTTAAATTCCAATAAGAAAAAAATACGTTTATTAGAAGTTGCTTGATAGTGAGAATTCTAATACAACATAAATTGAATTCCAATAAACATTAATCTTTTTAGGACTAGTGACAACGACAAGTAAGAAAATTTATAATGAGTCTTCTTATTAGATACTATCTCTCACCTGGAGCTTCGCTCGCGTCGAGGTAAGTAATAATCCCGTAGGAAAGTAATATCAAATACAATGTGTAGAACAGGATAGTTTTATCCCAGGTTATGGTTTATCTTTATACCAAATTAAGTGACCAGTTAAGACATGACATCGTGGCAAACTAACAAACAAACAAACTCACTTTCCCAGTATTGGTTAGGATAGTGACTGTGAATCTACAAATTGCCCCACTAAAAGCAAAAATACAGCCAGATCTAGATAAAATGAAAGTAAAACCCAAACTGGTCCCGCCATCCTGATGAACATTTCCCTTGTTTATTTAATGAGTGAATCGGAGAGACGACCTCGTTATGACGTCACTACTTCTTGAACATCCCACCGAAAGAGACAGAACATACACCAATCCACACGCCAGAAAGAGACACCAACGCTTGAATGAATAGATTTTCTTAAGTACGTCCGTTTTCTTCTAATGAAATCGAAATGAAGATGAGTGTCAATGAAAGTTCAGTTTTAAACACTTTGCGCTTTTCAAGGTGAAGAGGAAAAGTTTGGTTTACTTTTACAGTCTTTTTTCTTTTAAAGGTTTGTAGGAGAACTCTTGGAGTCTTGGCTAAGTGAAGTATTTTGTGGAACAGTTTTTAGTTGTTGACTTTGTTGAGAATTAACTCAGAGTCTGGATCTCGCGAGACCCGTATTCTTCTCGAAGTGAGTTTTTGTTTTAACTTTATTTTGACAGGTTTTTTTTTTTGACACGAGACCATAAACATCACGTCTGTTTCCCTTGAAGGGCTAGGCAGAGGTGGACCAATATTTCACTAATTATGTCCTTGTTGACCCTATGACCCGGGAGCGAAGGGTCAATTTTTGTTAGAGGTAAGCCGAAGTACATATCTTTACTTTATAGAATATTATTGGCCATAGAATACTGCCTGTGCCATTTTTCAAAGGGAAGCCGGTAGGAATCGGGTTGTATGGAACCTTCGCCACTGCTATGACCCTAGTTTACTGTAACTCTGACTCAGTATTCTTTGTTTTTTAAATTAATTGTTTAATAAACTTACCTATGTCTTATAAAACTTTCAAAAGAAGTTATTACATACATTTAATTGCTTTATATACTAATATATTACACAGTCAATACATAAAACCACGTTGAATTATCGATATAATTACAGTCTGGGTACACAACGTATCTTTTTTTCGAATTTTCTTCTAAATTTATGTTGATTTCGTTACCAACGCAAACCCATTTCACGATTTCTTTTTAACATTCGTGTAGCTGGGGGCCGTATTCATAGTCTGGAATCCGTTGTTTGATAGTCTTATAAGTTTAGGTTTAAGTATCTCTTACTTAAATTGAAATAAGTTTTGAATGAGAGAGGAATTGGATTTGATTACTTATAAGAATTAAGAAGTGAAACATTATACAGGCTATATTTGAATTAGTTGGCGATACACCACGAACACAGACATCGACTGTTTAGATCGGTGACATGGTCGACTTATGACAGCTATGGATTACGGTTGATAGTCGTAAAAGTGTAATTTTAGACGACTGGAAGTGTGGAAAATCAAAACAGACAAGTTCAAGACGCTGAACGATTAATAACCGACCGACGATCTGAGTGACAGTCAACAATTATGATTTATTTAAGTAAAGGTTATATTGATTTAGATTTGATACTAGTTTCATTTTAAAGAACGTACACATACTGTAACTGTCTAACTGAGCTTCCTATCGACAAGACGAGGCTTGATGATTTGGTGAAATCATCATCATCTGCCTAGTCTTTTCCTAACTATGTTAGGGTCGGCTTCCAGTCTAACCGGGGCGCCTATCTGACCTCCACAACCCAGTTGGTAATACGATATCCCTATATGAAACATGATATTGAATCGCAAAGTTTAGATCATATTTCATTTTCAACGTTACGGAACAGGGGTATTACTATGACGTCTTATAGCAGTTGTAATTCCAGTGTGGGAAAGAGACAGAGCTATACAGGTCGTCTAGCGCCATCTCTTTCCCACCCTGGAATTAAAACTGCTTTAACATGTCATAGTAGGACACACATAGTAGGTTTTCAATTATGTTAATTTAAGATTTATTTATTCACTTTATCTGCTAAGTGCAAGAACTTATTCTAATATAAAATCTATTCTATTAAAAAAAACACAACCAAAAACAGACATCATTATTTTTTATAGTCCCGCCTACAGATACGACCCGAGCGTTTTTCATTAGGCTACGATCACATTAGGCGGGCGGACAGACGGCCGGATTATTGGATCCGACGGACGAAAGACTTCGATCCGTTGCCTTTTTTACTTTTTTTTTCTCTTTTTTCCCTCCCAGGCACCGTCTGGAAAGCCTTTTCCTCTTATTTATTGCTTATACGAAGCCCAAATTGGATATTTGTGAAAGGTTGAGTCGTTCGCCGATAGAAAATATTAGTTTTTTTTTCTTTTACTGTAGTCTTATTTTTAAAGTCTGCATTTGTATTTCTTTATTGGTATTGAGTTTGTTATGTGGTGGAGTTTTATTTCGTGTATAAAGAACTGTTTGTAAATTAAATTACTTCCGAATATAAATAAATCATCCTATCTTTGTGTATGTAGATCATCCAAATCATATAATGTAGAAATGATAAACTGCATCAAAATCTACTACATCGCAACACTACAAAACAGGATCCTAAAACTAAAAAAAATTACCTAAAAGCATAAAAAATCTCAATGCTACCAACATCACACCTTAATTTGGGAAACCAAACCACAGGCAGACAGTTTTTAAGGGCTTGTCTCATTAGCGCATGAGAGCTCCCTCTCGTCACACCGCTAATTAGAAGATTTTGATGCCAGTGCGCATTATGACAGTGTGACGAAAAATCCGCAAAAAATATGTAGCGATTTTCAGACGAAACAATAAAACGCTGGTGTAAATGTGAATAGTGTAAACTTGTAAGAATTTTGTTTAATTAGAATATTTTATTTGAATATGTTTGAGTGGGAATTTCGGGGGATGATGTTATCGCGGGATTCTTATAAGATGCTTGTACATTACTTTAACTATTGCTGGAATATTTATTGGGAAAGGCTTATTGAATTTCAGAATAGGGTCTTACAAATGTGTCACCAGAGAAAAAAAAACTATTTCCTACTTGGTGCTCTAAACTGCTCTGCGGAGGCGGATATCTGATTCAAGTTTAAATAAAATATAGCTCGAAAGTTAACTTAATTAATATTGTGAAAAAAGAAACCACTACATCTTCACCCCTAACTTATAGCGAACTGACAGCATCAGCGTAGCTACTTGCACCTAATTTACAAAAAAAAAACCGCAAAACACATTACACGCCGCAGAAAATTCGGCAAAACTTATCAGCCGAAAGCCACGGCACAATCCATCATCATTATGCCAAAACTCGCCGAAATTCAATAAAAAAAAACTTTCCTCCAACACCCCCATCTAGCGGCGGTGGCAGGAACTTCAACATCAGCCCCCACCACGCCGGGGGGTGGTCGCCACCCCACGTCGTATCCCTTTTTTCTTCCCTCCACACCCTTATCCATACCTGAGCTTTCTTTATCCGTAGACCGAACTTTTTATTTCGTTCCGTCTCTTTCCCGCATGCAGCGACACACCGATGAAATGTGACAGGCGATTATCCGTCTCTGTCTGTTGCAAAGAAAAAAATCTGTTTATAAAAATGAGAGCGTAGATGTGTTTGGGGCACGGCTCCATTGGACGTAGGGGTAATGTTTCATACACGGAGGGGTGTTTTTTTATACGCGTTCGGATTGAAAAAAAAATGCACCCCAACAGAAGCCGAACTTCTTTTAGGTACCTATGGATATTCGCTTCGTTTCCAATTTCGATAACAAAGCTTATATTTTTTCCACCCGCTTTTTCGCATTTCTTTTGTATGTCTCGAAATAATTGTGCGGGTGGTTCCTAATTCGTTTGTGTTTTTTCATAAATATCTCAAAAGGTGAATAGTCCTGTATCTAATGTTGGTATGTTGTCGGATCTGAGATGTTCACATGGTCGGATTGCTCTGCAAAGACGGGATTCATTAAAAATATGAATGGCTCCTGATTAAAATTGTTTGATGTGTACATGTTTGATCTCCTGCGTTCGAGATATTTACAATTACCATGTCTGGAATGATTTCAGGACGCGTCTCGTCGTGTAATTTGTTTGTTTGATAAATTACGGGCTGGTGTTGGAAGTAGAGTATTTTAGTATACGACAACGTGATGCAAATTATAGAATACAAGGTGTAAACGGACCCTTCACGAAGCCGTCAAGCAAGCATTCTGTACATCAAACTAAGTAGCTCTACGCAAAAATTATTCCTGGGAAACGATTTTTTTAGGGTGAAAAGTCACGTTTTATGGTAAAACACAATGTAAGTCATGGTCATATTTAACCATTTATGTAAGATGCTGAGAATCCTATATTCTAATCTTGGAATCATAAAACGAACAATGGTTTGCTTTGGTAATCCGTATGCTTCATATGTAGTTTTACTTTATAAAAATTGATATTTAATTCAAAGCGTATAAATAGCTAGCTTGTTGTGCTGATCACGTAAATACTTGACATACACGCAGCATTCAAGTTTTTTGATTTTTTTGTCAAGAACTGTTGAATAAAATCTGCAAAAAAAAATATTTCAGCGTTTTTTTTTTTATAATTGACACAGTCTTCACTATTTCACGTTATGTAATCAATCAAAACAAGCTGCAACCGTCGCCTGCTGACCAAGCTCCCCCACTAACCGCAACAAAGTACCCCGGCCGGTCACTGGGTTAGTTCTCGCGGTTAACCATAGATAATATAGACATAGGCACACGATGTATATCTAGGTGTAGATGTGGAGTAGTATAAGCACGGAGCTTTTAATTTGCGGTACTATACATTCTGCTGACTTTTTCAAACTTTTTAAGATTTCAAATTTTGTTGAGGAGCTTGTGGCAAAATAATAACAGCCGCTCGGGTTGATCGTTAGGTTAAGCCGCGGTTGCCTAGGTTGGTTTGTGGTTGGTGGTGGATGGGTTACGGAGTCTCCTCCATAAAAGAAAGCAAAGCCAGAAAGCCTCGGAAAGCATGTTGGTCCCGGCTGTCATTTGTAGCTCTTTGACAGTGGCTCGAAATTCTGGCAGCCAATCTTACCAAGGGGTATCGTTTTATCCAGTACTAACTGGGTTGAGGAGGTTAGATACGCAGTCGCTCCATGTAAAATACTGGTATTCAGCTGCATCCGGTTAGACTGAAAGCCAACCCTAACATAGTTGGGGAAAGGCTAGGCAGATGATGAATGATGTAGCTCGCCCCCTATTACATAGTATTTAAACAGAACTGGCAAAATGCGGGTGTCAACAGTCAACAGCACTAATACTAAAACAAACGCTGAGAAAAATTCAAAAGTGATTATCTCAAGGAATTAAGATTGCAACTTTGAGATAAGACCTATAAACTGTATCGAGAGGAAAACAGCATGCTTGAGAGATATTTCTTGACGGCATGTAAAGCCAAGTCAGACGCCCATGAGTGGCATAAAAACTTTTACACCAGGCTGACCAGACGATAAAGAAGAAGAACTTCATAATAATATGTTTCCCAAATATTATGTTCGTAAGAAACAATCATCATCATCATCATCATCATTTCAGCCGAAAGACGTCCACTGCTGGACATAGACCTCCCCCAAGTGTCGCCACATTGACCGGTCCCGTGCGACTCGCATCCAGCGGATCCCTGCAACCTTCACCAGGTCATCGGTCCACCTAGTGGGAGGCCTTCCAACGCAGCGTCTTCCGGTTCGCGGTCGCCACTCCAGAACAATGTAGAATTGCAATCAATACAGAAAAACCGAAAACAAAAAAAAAAACGAAAAAGGCGGAAAAATACTTTACTGACAACTAAACTGAATTTCAAACCAACTCCACCCAACCGATTAAGCTGAAACTTTGGACACACTTTTGCTTCTGATGACAATACATTTTTATGACAGACATGATTTGATCCTACAGCCAGGACCACCTCCTCACGAGAGAACTCCTCAGCAGTTAATAGCACGGACACAAAACTTTGTATACGCGTTCAATGTTAGTAGATAAACCTAATATTCTTCTTAAAATTTTAACAAAACCTTTTTTTTTTTCAAGTGGCGTTCTGTAATTCCTGCCAACCCCCGATAGGAAAAAAGGCGTGAATTTATGTATGTAGTTAGTATCTATTTACTGCCTGTAGATAAGAGTACTTATTACACAATATGACAAAGGGACTTCCGCAAAATGGCATTTTTAAATCTTAGATTACGCTCATTCTGTATTAGTTATTATATTGCTTCCTGTATTTAGCCCCAGGAAATAACACAACGAAGTTGTCTTAATGATTTTAAAAGCAGTAATAGTAAAATCGAGAACTCATTAAGCAACTTACAGTTTTCTTTAATTACGCAGCTATTATATTCCTTAACATTAATATTATATATAACAATTAAATTATAGAAGGGTTAAGTTTTTATTTATTACTTTGTACATTATTTACAAACTAGAAATAGATCTAAAATAATAATGCAACTATAATCAGTAGTTAGGTAGTCAGAGGCCCAAAAAGTCTGACAACCAGTCTTGTTTAGGTTGTGGAGGTCAGATAGAGAGTCGCTCCATGTAAAATACTGGTATTCAGATGCATCCGGTTAGACTGGAAGCCGATACCAATATTGTTGGGAAAAGGCTAGGCAGCTAGAAGATGATGATGATATCAAAATGGGAAAAGAATTACAGGACGTTAAAAAAATCGTCCACATCGCTTTCAACAGGAAAAGTGCCAAGAAGGCTCGCAGAATTGCTAAATTGGAAGGCAATGTTGATTCTGTGGTCAAGAAAAGGCCAAACATCTTGTCATGTGAAGAGTCGACCAACCGCTCCGCGATATCCCGAAATACTAGGTGGGCACTCCGATCTCGTGGCCCTAGTGTTTCAACCCCAAACGGCTCAAACGCATAACTGCTACTTAACTACGTCTGAGGTTTCCAGCACCAGCAACAGCCGCCCCAGCGCAGGCCACCATGCTAGGAAGATGGGATGGCACAAGGATGACCCAAGTTGCACTCAAAACCAAAGGTCTACCCAACTTCCATGGCATTATGGTCATACCATCTGGTATCTACCCATCGACGCGTGCCAAGCCATTGGTTTCCAAGACAGCTGGCACTCCGGCGCGGTAGCAAGAGCACGACGGATGAGATCATTAATGCTAGCGTGCTGTGCAATCCGACCTGCACTCTTAATGCGGGAAAGGCCATGGTGTCTGGGTGTCCGAGGCAGTCAACTGCTTCGTCATATTGACAGCGATGTGGAGCCCCACAAGGAGCGACCAATCGCAGACATGTAAACGGAAGGTTGTGTCACCCAGCATAGGTTAGGCGACGGTAACGTGAAGCCAGAGGCCCGACTCCCACTCATCCACAGCCAGTAGGCGGACACGCTCAACATATTCAGTGATTCTTTTATAATTAATTTCTGTATAGATTTTTAATCCAATGCATGTTTCATGTTTTTTCAACTATTTAATACAAATTTATTGGCAACAGCAAGTGAACTATAAAATAATTTTTGACAGGAAAAAATATAACCGGGTTTATTTATTTCACTTTTCAAACTGTTCATTATAGCCAGAACTAAAACATAAAGATCATCATCTGGCTAGTTTTTCCCAAAATTAGGGTCGGCTTTCAGTCTTACCAGATGCCGCTGATTATCAGCATTTTACATGGAGCGACTGTCTATCTGACCTCCACAACCCTGTGTATTAAGGTACACCTTGGTAAGACTGGTTGTCAGACTTTCGGGCCATTGACAACCTGTAACGACTGTCGTAGATGAGAAATGACAGCCGGGACCAACGGCTTAACGTGCTTTCCGAGGCATGGATGCAACTCGGTCTGTAATGATGTTCACCCATCCACAGAAGATCGGACCATGCGGCTGTTATTATGTAGCCACGAGCTAAAAACACATAAAGATACATACAACATTAGTTTTAGTATATGCGAAACCTGATACACGTGTTTAGTATTTTTATGTAAAGAATCTATGTTTCAAAACTGTATCATGAAAAATCAGAAAGTTATTAGCTTGTTCTGTTACCTAGTTGTCCGCACAAAAACGCGGTCACCGCGCAGCGCGCGCCTCCAGCTTCGTCTTGAGCTCATTGATAATAATATTTTGGTAGTAGGTACCTAAATTATTGCGATAGGTACTCAAAGTCGCTCGGTATCCTTTTAACTTTTTTTTAAATATTTTTGGGAAAAAATATAACATGGTTTAAAAATTATTGGAATCGATTCAGTTACTTATTCTGAACAAACTATATTCAGGTTTCGCATATACTAAAAATAATGTTGTATAATGTTATTAATGTAATGATTTCAAAGTAGGTATAAAGAAAAAGTCTGTGCTTCCGACAGTCATGAAAAAAATTACCATCAGAATAGCGGGTGCACTCTAGTTAAAAGACATAATTTAATCACCACAGCTATAGGTACTGTGTCCACTTAAGGCCGCGTATACCTTCACCCTTCCCCATTTATTAAGGATGGCCCATTAAATACGCATTTGCATCGTGACACCGGTCACAAGGTAATAAAATTAAAAGCTGTATTGCCTTTAAAATGAGCTATTGTTATGATATTTAAAAAAAAATGTCGCCGAGTCGTTTTAGCAGGTGCAACCCTTAAATGGATTTTGGTAAAATTGTAATTTAATAAAGATAAAAAAAAACGTGTTTTTTCGTAGAAACATGTTTTTTATGAGTAATAATAATTGCTTGAAGTGTAACAGCTTTTTTATTACCTACATGATGTGTTTTTGTGATTAAAATGTTAAACAAGTTTTCATTATTTTAATTTAAATAATCCTTCCATAATTAAAAAAAAAATTGGTGACTGCAACTCGTTAAATTACAGAATTCCCAAATCATTTCATTTTGTTTTTCCTAGATCCAAATAAATGTAGCAATGGCGACGCACTTTGAAAGCTTAAACCCCCAATAGTTACACAATACATAGATCTAGGATTCTACGAGTCTTGAGCTTAAAATTAGAAATATTAATAAACAAGAATGTTAACCCATAGCACTAGTAATATTTTCTCTTACTAATAAAAAAACATAAAGTAGCTTTTCCCCAACTATATTGGGGTCGGCTTCCAGTCTACCCGGATGCAGTTGACTACTAGTATTTTTACATGGAGCGACTGCCGATCTGACCTCTACAACCCATTTAGTACTGGGTAACACGGTACCCTGGTTGTCAGACTTTTGGGCCACCTACCGGCCACCTTTCGGGACTACCTGTAACAACTGTCAAAGACTTACCACTGACAGGCGGGATCAACGGCTTAACGTGCTTTCCGAGGCACGGAGGAAACTCAGTATGTAATGGGTGGTCACCCATCCACGGACCAACCAAGGTAAGCACGGCTTAACCTAAAGATTGTCCCGAGCGGCTGTTATTATTTGGCCACGAGCTCATCATAAATAAATATGGCCAGCATAGCAAAATAAAAAAATACCTATCACTTTCCCAAAACTGCAAACATTTTGTTATATGACATACCAGAGCTTACAATAAAATCCGCCATGACAGTCACTCCGACAATTCCATTTAAAAAATCATCTCTCTAACTAGCACGTGCTACAAAAAAAAAACTGACAAGTGCAACCCGACGTCAAAATATTACAACAAACACATTCGAATTGAAAAGATCGTTTTACAATAAGCTGAATTGTTCCCTGAATCAATCGATTCCACACAATACAATCGAATAGGGCGCTCACAATTGAATCGATTTTTAACACGAGTCAAGTGGTTTTCATTCATTCGATATTAGGTTCGATCTATTGTCGATTGGCATTAGGGATGTCGATATGATTTGGGTGTTTAGCTATTGTATAGTTTTTGGTTGACGCCTCCTTAGGAGATGTTTTTGTTAAATAAATATTATGTCCATTCATTTTACATAGTAACATAATTTAAATTTTCTATGGTGGAATAGATGTAAGCAATAGAGTGAATATTTTCAATATGTCCCGTAGTTTCTGGAGAACTGGAACTGTGATAAACAATATTTTGGAACTGTTTGCGGTAATGAGTAATGCCTGGTATAATCATAGTTACCTTCAGATCTATTCACAATTTTTATTGATATTCAAATTATTTAAACAACTGATGATGACTGATTGATCGACTAAGGAATCTTGTTAAAGATTTTTTCTTAAAAATACGCAAGACATCTTATGCAAATTAATTTAAATCACATAAAAATGGAATGACGAATTACATATGCGTATAAATGAATGTCAATTTGAAAATATCTTCATCACAAGAAGTTCCCAGGCGTATCTTCACACAAAATTTAATAAACCCAAAAATATTTGCATAAACTACACCAGGGCAGTTTCAAAAAAATAAAAAAGTAACGAACGCTTTATTAAGAACTAGTTTATAATGAAAAAGTTCTTCAATTTCACTTCCTTATAAATATTTATTCATCAAATAATATGCAAAATACTGTAATTATAGGGTTAGTAAGAAATGGGTTAGTTAATTTGCATACTAACCCTGCAATGCGAAGTGTAAGAAGTACGCATAGAGCGTTATGCAAAACTGGCATAAAAGCCAACGAACGTAAGTTGAATTTCGAATAATTTTAAAGGTGCGTTCCTAAATATAAAAATGCTTTTAATTTTGCAAATTTCACACCTTGAGCTTGGGGAAACGACAGGTTTAAAGACGATTGCTTTTAAAAATAAAGACTTGTCGCCATGTGACGGTTTTTTTTATGCAATGTATAATAATTTTGTGCAATTTATGCACACCGCTCGTTAGACAATTAGCAAGCAGATGTCTGTTGAAAATTTATTTAGCTACTGGTTCTAGTGTGGGAAATGGGGTGCCTTCCGTATTTAATGCCTCGTTTAATAATTAATTTTATGCCACAATGTTTTATGGGCCCTTAGATAAACGTGTTAGACATATTGATACTCTTTTTATTCCTAACGTTTTTAGCCTCTCATTAAGATAGCACTTAACATAATACTATAATGAGGTTATTCGATAGGTAAGTATTTCGTGAGGAAATTAAAATGTAAACTCATTGATATTCTGCAGAGGTGGTCGAAATCAACCTGCGTGTGAAGAGGGCTTTAAAGTTTTTGCATAAAGTTTTAATGAAAATTTTGGATCTATACATCAAATTGATGTTATAGAAAGAACTTAACTCATCATTTTAATGAAGAAATTATGTTCAACGAAGTTTTAACTTATTTTTACACCCTTTACAATGCTGACTTTTTTCGACATCTGATTTTAATAACACAACCAGATATTATTATAAATAACAATAAAATACACAGCAAAAAAATACTATTAATTCTGTACAAGCTTTACGTTTTTGACTCTATAGTCAAAACGCGAAAAAAAAAAACAATATTCAAATCACAAACCAAACATTTTTAAATACACACAAAACAAAAAAAAAAAACAATGTCGCGAAAAAAAGCAAGGCACAGCTGCACCAATTTGAAAATAGAGCTAATGATTAAGTATTATTCATAGCGTTACCGGTTTTTAGAAAAAAAAAACTAAAAAGGCCAATAATAATGATATGCGTGGCCCACTTTGAAAAGACAAAAAAAACAATATGGCGACGCTTATTCATTTGAATATGGGATGCGAGTCTCAGGGATATCAGTTACAGAATTCATTTGAATCACAACATCTAGTGTCTATGGATGGGTAATAGTTTTTTTGGCTGTGAAGTTATTTTAATGATGGTAGCCCTTGGGAAAGTGATGTTAATTTATGCTAAAAGGTGTGGATGGGTTATGTTACTTCCGTAAGTGGTTTTTGAGGAAGTAATAGGAATTTTACAGTTTTGCATGATAACGAAGAATATGATTGACTAAGAACTGTTTTAGGAAAAAAAAATTGTGTCTATTTATTTCAGGATAGTTAATTGAAACTGGTGAGACCTCTGCCGAAGCCTTTGGAAAATGCAGACTACATGTTATAGTTTTCAGCAACATTTAATAATGATGAAAAAACCTCTATCATCATCATCTGCTTAACCTTCTCCGACTATGTTGAAAAGACTTCCAGTCTAACCGGGTGCAGCTGAATAACAGTATTTTACATGGAGCGACTGCCTATCTGACCTCCACAACCCAGTTGCTGATGATGAGAAAATTTCCTCATTGTAAAACTGGTAGTCACACTGACAGGCCTTTTGACTAGTCGTATTTCCTGTCAAAGAACTACAAAAGACAGCCCAATTCTCCATCACTACACACACTTTTATTCTAAATCTTCTTTCTTTATCTTGTGGTTAGTGTAAAACCTGGTGTCAGAGTTTTATACCGCCCATGGGCCTCTGACTTGGCTTTACATGCCGTCAAGAAATATATCTCTCAGGCATGCTGGTTTCCTCACGATGTTTTCCTTCACCGAGCAAGAGATAATTATAAAATACGCACATGAATCCGAAAAATCAGAGGTGTTGCCTTTTTCTAAATAATTTGTGTTTCTTGCTTACCGCCGTAGTTTTTCAGTGTGATTTCATACTTAGAACTAATAAACGTTCCATTTTTACTTTTAAATACACATAATCTCTTCAACTCTATTGAGTGGTGTGTACACATAACAGCATGCTTGTAATCCCCGAAGGGTTAGGTAGAGGTGTACCTAATAGTAATAGTACACCCACATTTGGGTGTACTATTACTATTAGTATGTTTTAAGTCCCATGTAAGGGGCGAGCCGTAGTAGTGTGTAATTTGCCTGAAAATTTTTTGTTCATCAATTAAAAGACATCTTGTAAAGGTAGGTGTTTTAAGATACTTGTGTGTCTTTGTGTACCTTAAAGGGAAATGCTGCGCTAAAAATAGCTAACTATTCATGTCTTAGGTAATATATTTGTGCACTATGTAACAGTAGCGAAGGTTCAATTTTTGTAAGAGGTAAGCTGGAGTACATATCTTTAATGTGATTATATTATTTGTCTATAGAATACTGACTGTGCCATTTTTCAAAGGGAAGCCGGTAGGAATCGAGTTCTATGGAAACTTCGCCACTGACATGTAAGGTAAATAACAAAAGTTTACCTAATGGCTGGAGAAAAAATGCACATTATACAACATTATTTTTAGTATATGCGAAACCTGATACACGTTCCTAGCATTTTTATGTAAAGAATCTATGTACAAAATTTCAAAACTGTATCATGAAAAATCACAAAGTTATAAGCTTGTTCTGTTACCTAGTTGTCCGCACAAAAACGTTGTCACCACGCAGCGCGCGCCTCCAGCGTCGTCTTGAGCTCATTGATAATAATAATTTGGCAGTAGGTACCTAAATTATTGCGATAGGTACTTAATGTCGCTCGGTGTCCAACTTGTAACTTTTTTAAATATTTTTGGGAAAAAATATAACATGGTTTAAAAATTATTGGAATCGATTCAGTTACTTATTCTGAACAAACTAAAATCAGGTTTCGCATATACTAAAAATAATGTTGTATTGTAAAGTTGTAAGTAAAAAGTAATTAGAAATTTTACTGTAACGTGGTTAATATGCATAAATGTAGACTAAATTAACCTTGAGTTACCTACACGAGGCACAGAAATGCGTGACGTTTATAATAAATTCTCGTAATTATTTATTATTTTGTACAGCTGGTATGCAGCTCAATTAATATTTTTTCTTTAAGTAAATTTCTTTTTTGTTGGACACACATAGTTGACTGCCTCGTTGGTTCAGTGGTCGCAAGCACAACTGCTAAGCAGGAGGTCTTGGATTCGATTCCTGGGTCGGGCAAAATGTTATTGTGTTTTTTCATCAGGAATTTCTCGGTAGCAGTCACGGAGTCTGGATCTGTGCCCGGTTGATGGCAATAGGCTCGCCCTATATTACATGGGACTTTAACATAGCTGGCGAAATGTAGGTGTACTATTAGGGCATACTTAACTGGCGTGATGTTATGTTATGTTATGCCGTCATACTCCAAAATAGTGTCATAAAAGACACTGACTCTCTCTCTCTCTCTCTCTCTCTCTGTGTACTCTCTATTACGGCGCCTATACACAAATATTCTAATCAATGACAACAATAACAGAATATTCAAATATGTTGGAAGTTTCTGTACTAGTAAGAAAAACTTTTCCAACGATAGCTACTTGTCTAGGCGTTCTGATCTTGTGAAGTGTTCCATGTAACTTGTTTATTAATTTTTGATGAGTAAAATAACATACAAGGTAGAAAGGACATCGACGCACAAATGGTTACCACGTATTCAGTACATAGGTTCTGAATACGTGGCCACCATTGGTGTACTGAATCTTATTCATAGGCAATTTAAAAAAAATCTACTGTTCCATACATGTTGACCGTGGAGGTATTTCATATTATAGGTATCACTTTTGTAGGAAACAGCTGATTTTTTTTTAAACTTGTCGATGAAAAATTTCTGTTTGGGGGGAGATACACCCCCAAATAGACGATTACCACGTGGTAATCGTTTGTGCGTCGATGTCACTTCTTCTTCTTGTTCATGAGACATTGTTATGTCAGTAATCATCTGTTTTTGAAATGCAAAGCCAAAATCAAAATTTTTACAAATTACACTTGTCGATTCTGTTTTATAAAACAAAAAAAAAACACGTAAAACCAAAAAAACCCCAAAATTACCCAAAAGTGTAAATTCGAAAATAATTATTCGAAATAACAACACAATTCGACACGGTCGCGGCTTTAACCCTTACGATGCTGCTCTAATTTGCATATTTTTTTCTTAAACGATTTTTTTCTTTAAGAGCCTCCTGTGATTATTTTATGCCAGCACAATGCGAAATTATAACAGTTACGCGTTCACATGTTAATCAGTTTTTTGTTCGTAACATTTGTGCCTTTTATTTAAATTCGTTAAAGTAATGTTGCCATCGTAACAGATGTTTTTGACACAATGAATTTATTTTGGTTTTTGTTAATGTGGATCCGGTACATGTTTTACTACGGTAAAATTAATGTTACTATTGTTACTAGTGGGATTCTAGGTAAGTAACCATCTTAGTTTGACACGTTTTACTTAATTTTAACAAGGTGTTCTTGATAGTGATCAACTAATCATGTCGTTCAAAGTGTGAGATTTTGGAACTAATTATCATGAATGTGTAGTATTTAAATTAAAATTCTTGTTAAGAAAAACAATTTTTCATAGAAAGAAAAAGGACAGATGGGTACAAAGTGATGAAAAAAAATCTAAACCAAATTATTTCTGATATACACCTATCACTGCTTGTCTCTGCATCACCCAAAGGTTGACTGGTAGAAAATGCCTATGGCATTAAGTCCGCCTCTGTACTTTGTGCTTGAAGTGTTAAACAAATAAATATATTAATTAATACCAGAAGCCTTATAATGACACTACAATCAATTAAATGTTTCACTGTTGTTTGTATTATATTAGCTTATTAATAGCTAAATCAACAAAGAACTAATATAACCAACGATAAATGTGCAAAAACTAGCCATTTTCCATAACATGGAATTACTAACTTTATTTTTATTCTATTTCTGTAAAAACAAGTCAACCTAAGATTATCAAGCCATAATAACAACTAAATGTGAGGTTTGCATGAGCGAATTAGCAGACCAGGTGATAAATGTATTTTTTTCAATTTTTATAACTTCATACGTTTGAATTATGTATTTTATAAAGTGAATTAATGGCATTTTAGCGAAAATAAAAGTAGATTATGCGATAGTGGACAGCTTAGAGGCGTGGTAATTGCTACAATTATGTCCAACGATGATCACTTGTAATGAAGGAGAAGCGACAGTTATAGTTTTTTTTTTATTTTTTTTTTTCACATTTTTTTACTGTATAGCAGCGATAATATATCTATCTCCCATTGGACTGTGTTTTAAGTATAAACTGAAAATATCCAAACATTTTTTTTTAATATTTTGCACAAAATAGTAAAAACCACAAACGATTTGCCCAGAATCAGAATTGAGGGTTAAATAAATTCAGTGTGGATGTGTGAGTCATTGAATTATAAAATAAAACACAATTCTTACGCATGCCGATAGTAAAAAACTCTGCTCTTCACATCAATACATCTTACCAAAGAACAGGTTCCGATTAAAGTTCCATTCATTCACTGCATGAGATTTCGCTCACAGCCACACACCAATAAAGGATATGGCCATCGTTTCCAAACATTTAGAAATACATACTATCCAAACTAACATATATTTCGACGGTTCTGTCTGTTTCTTACCTTTTCTCGCCTAACGGTTGAGCGAATTTCGATGAAATTAGACACAGAGGTAGAACATAACTTCTGTGAATAAATATGGCCACGTGGATAATTACCGACATTTTCATAATTACGAGCAATGGGTCAAATATTTGTTGTATTACAGAAATTATTTCTCGATTTTTTGTTTTTCCTCGGATGTATTTTGCAGTTGTCATGAATCATGCTTGCAACGACGTCTCTTCAGGGATTAACTTCATAAAAAAACAACAACAAACACAGCTATTTAACATTACAAATTAATGTCTGAGAAGAGACAAGTCAAACAAAAATAACAGAGTACGCTTTCCAGCAGACGTTATAAATTAAAGTTATTATTTTCACCCAAAAACAAACAAAAAGTGGGTTGCACTCCCGTAATCCTTTAAGCGTTATACTTTCAAAAGTACATTTTCATAACACGAAAACAAAAGGACTTATTAAAGTTTGAAACGAAAAAGTTTCGGAAGCGCACTCCGTACCCTTTATTTAACGGCTAGAATATTTATAAGACGAACCGTCTGCAATTTGTCCCGACCAAAGGTAATACGTATAAAAACTGGAATTCATTATGGTTGGAATAATATAAAAAAAAAACTTGAATAAAATAGTCGGGTCCGCATCGAAAGGGTTAAACGTCATTGAGTGTTGGTTTGTGATTTGTGGAAGACGTGTCTGTGTATTAATTTAGATTATTAGTTTCATAAATTAGATATTGCAATTTTTTTTTTTTTTGATAAATTTAACCTGAAAGATTAAACTTCGGTGAGTGAACATCATCATCTGCCTAGCCTTTTCTCAACTCTATTGGGGTCGGCTGCCAGTCTTTCCGGATGCAGCTGAATACCAGTATTATACATGGAGCGACTGCCTATCTGACCTCTACAACCCAGTTAGTACTTCGGTGAGTGATGTTAATGGTGAAGTGTTGTATAAAGAGTAAAGATTGGCAATGAGTAGTTATCTATGTGAGTTTAATGTGTTGTAAAGTACCAATAGCCCAGTGGTTTAGGTGCGGTGCGAATGAAAGGTCGTCAGTTCAACATCACATTCGGTTTGAAGCTTGATATGAACAATGAATACAAGCTAATACATAGGTATCTAATATTATGTTTTACTGGAAGCCTACAATAATTACCACGGATATAGATATACCTAGATATCGCAAGTATCACGATCCGTATGAAAACCAAGCATGTCATTTTTTGACTATCTACTGTGACGTCATAATGACCATTTATTTACACAAGTTACTACACAAAATAGATTACATTTTTGTTCTTTAAATGTCTAGAATTAAGTTCTTGAGTTATAAAGTTGTCGTTTTAAACAAATTAGCTTGCTGCGACAGGAGCCACGTCAAGCATAAAATGCTTAAGCCATGCTAGCGAAGTAGGTGCTCTTGCGTTATCTAGGTATACAACATTAGTTTTAGTATATGCGAAACCTGATACACGTGTCTAGTATTTTTTATGTAAAGAATCTATGTACAAAATTTCAAAACCGTATCATGAAAAATCACAAAGTTATAAGCTTGTTCTGTTACCTAGTTGTCCGCATAAAATCGTGGTCACCACGCAGCGCGGGCCTCCAGCGTCGTCTTGAGCTCATTGATAATAATAATTTGGCAGTAGGTACCTAAATTATTGCGATAGGTACTTAAAGTCGCTCGGTGTCCAACTTTTAACTTTTTTAAATATTTTTGGGAAAAAATATAACATGGTTTAAAAATTATTGGAATCGATTCAGTTACTTATTCTGAACAAACTATATTCACGTTTCGCATATACTAAAAATAATGTTGTATATCAATATCTGTAATAACTTACTACAATGTTATCATCAGTCTATAAAATTCGAATTGTTGGGATTCAGCCTTTCATGTAGAGAATGATAAGGCAAGAAAGGAGGTGTCTGATGAGATGACGAGTAATAGAGAACTATGGAAGAAGAAGACATGCTGCGCCGACCCCAAATGAATTGGGATAAGGGCAAAAGAATGATGATCTTGGGATTCAGCCTTCAAGGGTCCTCTTTTTGAGTGAGGTAGGAATGTTCGGTCCCTGTGCGGGTTGGTGGATTACCACTAACATTAGTAACAGCACAATGTGCAACCTAAATTGCTACTAATTGTCTTTCTTAGCGATGAAGGATTCCCCAAATGTTCACTGCGATATCTAGTAGTTATGGCGCCGAACCTGTTATCATAAGACGTCATTATAATTTAAACTTTGCTTTAAATAAAAGATACAGAAAGAGGTAGCGAGACGATCTAGACGTGTACCGCGAGGGCTGGCTTAAGGAGGCCCGGGAACAGAGCTCATGGAAGGAATAGGGGGAGGCTTTTGCCCAACAGTGGCCCAAGCTCACAAAAAATTATACCCATTATCATCATCACCATTCTCCGACCATTATCCCAGTTTATTTGTGGTCGGTGTAGTATGTCTTCTTCTTCCATATTTCTCTATTAATTTAGTATTTATCCATTATTATATTCTTTGCGAGTAGACCTATGGCTCAAAATCCTTTTTTGTAAAAGGGTAAAATTCGTTCCACTGACCCTTAAATACTATTGACACTTTCTGTTACAAAACATTTACTTTTACAGTCGAAGAGAGTTTGCCCGTATTGTCTAACTCCTGGACAAAGGCCCCCATACCTTCCACTTCTCACAATGATGTGCGTCTTCTCATCAATTCGCGAGGAAGCCATCTAAGTAATTATCAAGCAAATTAGAACCCTATGTCAACTTGCTGCGTTGTAGTCATTTCATACAACCGTCACAGGCTGACAGTTGTGATTTGAATATAAACATCGACAATTTAAGTTAGTAGTCAATTTGTTCAACAAATAATTTCTCTAACTTTTTTCCCGAGAACTAAAGAAAGAAAGAAGGAAAGAATAAAGTTTATTTGACATCAGTTCATCAAGCACATAGAATATAAAAGATACAAAATATAAAATAAATGTCGAATAAAAAATTAAAAAAAGAGAAAATACATAGTATGTGCTGTGTGCATCACAGCTGCGCCAAAAAGGTCCAAGTCCAACTAAAAGACACTAAGCAAACTATTTGAAAAGAAAATATCAGGGGCGATTAGTAACAAGTTCCCGCTTGAGCTCATTCAAAAAGTTTCCAAGCACGCAGTGACTAATGCAGTAGACACTTTTGAATGCAAAATGTCCTTTTTCTCACCGTTCAAATAAAGACTGTCTCGTTATTTTGTTGACTAAGAAGCCTTACAAAGCTTTCTATTCGTATATAAGGCCCGCATATAAAATTGAACGCATTTTTAGTAAACACGCCTCGTGAGGGGAGAGAGGGCGCGAGTGGCACAGAGGGTCGGAGTAATGGCTGCCGAATGTCGCGAGAATCCATTTTGTCCCTCCCCACCCCCGTTTGGTGGTAAAGTCGCGTTAGCGGTTGTAGTATATCTGAAAATTTTATATGTTTTAGTCACGTATTTTTTTATGAGAGTATTTTAAGTAGTTGTTACGATTGATAGCGATATCGAAATATTTTGTAAGTGCTTCTTCTTCTTTTTAATAGCCTGGACTGTCCCACTGCTGTGCAAATACCTTATGTACTTAATAGAATTTAGATAAGCAATCTGCCTTGTTTTTGAAGTTCAATAAAAGATGTTGGGCTTCAAACACATCTACTTCTGACAGTTCCAACTAAGCATTTCATTTAAAGTAATCAAACAGCAACACTAAGTTAGAATTGTTAACTTATTACTACTTATAATAAAATGATTGAACACAATAGGTATTTCAATAATAAAAAAAACCTGTTCGAAATTTTCAATTTACTAGGAAAATAGGGTCTGGAAAAAAATATCTAATCCCAACCGATTTTTTTTCTAATTCTTTTACATATACTACAAAAGTGAAGTCGCTCTAAGTATTGGATGCGTGCTAACTGCTAACACGGGGGTAGGTAGAAGCAGAAATTATTTTTACTCTTCTTGCCGTCACTTGTTAGCTGTGCCCCTGCCTCCTCTGTGATCGATATTCAAGCGAAATCATAAATATTAGGGTGATGTGGGACTGAGAGGAACACTTTGCGTTTCTATTTATGTGCTGTGCAGGTATACCTATCGGGATTCCTGAATACATTTATTCACAGCGAAAAAAAAAATGGAGTATTGAGTATAACTTCACTAAGTAAGAGGCCGTGTTACCAATGAGTTTTTTTATTGGCAAAAATGAAGAAGTTCAATGCAAAGTTTCATGCCTTTTTTTGACCCCGTTAGCCCTATTAACCCTATTTAACCCAACAGTTTAGTATGTGCGTTGCTTGTCGTGCGTTAAGAACGTACGCTACGAGGAGCTCGTAGCTAAATAATAACAGCCGCTCGGATCGATCTTTAGACTCAGCCACGCTTACCTAGGTTGGTCCGTCGATGGGTGACCATCCATTACATACCGAGTTTCCTCCTTGCCTCGGATATCACGTTACGCCGTTGGTCCCGATTGTAGTTTGTAGATCTTTCACAGGTAGTCAAAGATCTACAAAGTATGAAAGTATGACAACTAGTCTTACCAAGGGATATCGTATTCCCCAGTACTAACTGGGTTGTGGAGGTCAGATAGACAGGCGTTGGTATTCAGCTGCATGTAACGCTGCGGTTAGACCGGAAGCTAACCCCAACATATTTAGGAAAAGGCTAGGCAGATGAGTTGATTAAAATCGTAAGCTTTTTTTTGCGCTCTGCGAAAATGAAGAATCGGGCTTGAACATTTTAAAATTAACATTTCTTCTAGAATCCTTCTTCTCGAAAAGTCCTCTTAAGTCTTCTCTAAAATGGATGATGCTGTATTTTCCAAAATCCGCATTCTACAATCTCAGTAAAAAATAAAACAATATTTCTTAGGCTCGTACATAACAACACCCTTAAAATTAAAATACGAACACCCATTACGCAACAATTAAAGCTTTAATAAAACTGTAATTACAAGCAATTAAGTCATCGTTTCGTCACATCAAAACCACCATTTATCTATAATTAACACTGCACTGCGGGACAAAAAAAAACGGCCCACCTCAGAAAAATCATAATTGGCTCAACATTAATACACTTATAAGTAACCGAACTGTCAAATTAAAAATACCCTCTGGATAGAATTTTTCGTCCTATCATCGTCGATTAGACCCAATTAAACGTGAACGTAATTTTGCGTGTTATTGTTCCCTGTTAAAGTTTTTCTCTTGTAATAAAATTTTGCGTCCCTTAGGCCCTTGTTATGGTAGTGACATCTTATTAAAATTCAGCCTAGGGCCAATCCGTGTTGCTTTCTTCCGTTTACACTGGCGGCCGATGGTAATTGTATATCTTTTTAAGAACATTTTGTTATGGAGGACGGCTTTTGTATAGATTTTAGAGTATCGACTTCTGTAGAGGGTTCGTACTGTAAGTTATTGTAAAACTTCAATCAAGAATGTTAGTTAGGACGTTAGTGTTTACCAGAAATCACATTAGGTAAAGTTTAAATACCTAAATTTCAATTTCAGAGGGAGGCAAATGTAATTTTAATCAGAATTGCAGCAAAAAGTCATTGAATGTTGAAGTTAATTGTCACACTGCAGCACTGGCGCTAGTCTTTGTCAAAATATAGAAAACCTTTCAAGAAAATTGATTTGGTACAGATGATACGATTGTTCTATTTAATTGAATAATGTTGATGAAAAAAGAAACATCTATCATTTAAATATGACTGATATATAATTTACAAATTGTCATGATTAGAAGTTCCATGGGAATTAATATATTAGGGATCTCAATATAATTTTGCTAAAAGCTTTTGGGGTTCAGAAACTTGATAAATAATTTATGTGTGGTACTGTGATTATTTCTGTTAACACATTGATTAGACTATATGTAAATTATATTCCAAGATTTAATTATCATTTAAGATTAACATAAATCTCGCTCCTCGAATCACTTTAATGTACAGAAAGCATTGCAAATTATCGAGTGTTGATTTCAATAACGTAACTTAATTATACCATTTTTCCGGCGTGTGATTTCCAGGTCGGACTATTATTGGGGTTCTTCCGTCAGTAGAACCTTAAACCTCTGACTTACCCTTCGGGGGAATACAGGCGTGATGTTCTGTCTATCATGCAGCTTGACATGACGTGATTTTATATACCTACCTAAAGCTGGTCCAATTATCTGTCCCCAGTCCCCACTGTAACACGTCACCTTTCGACCAATTTCGGTATTCCGTTTTCGCTTTATATTTCATTTCAATAAACGCAATGTTGATAAGTAGTCAGTCAGATATATTTTTGTTTTTTTTCTACCTTGTCGTCTCCTCTACACGAATTTCTCCTTTATGCTCTGCTAATAAAGGTGTTTGTCCCTTGTTGTAGCACAATTGTATTAAACATTTTCCTAATAACGCGACGGGGTGGGTCAGAAGCGAAATTGGATGTTATTTGAAATAAATTTTATATGAGATGTTCTAGGTACGTCCCCTTCGCTTTCGAGTGTGCTTCTGTCTCATTTTGGACCCGTTTTCTGTTCTTTTTTTAAGAATTTCTTTTTTATTGTTGTTTATGTAAAGTCTGGCAGATTTTTTGTAATATACCTACGGTACAAATAAACGGGTGGTCATTACGGGTAGTCCTACAGACCTATGACATCTAGTCGTGCAAACGGGGATCGCGTTGGCTATAGTAACTGGGTAGTGTAGGTCAGATAGGAAGCTCCATCCACTGGTATCTGGAAGCTGGTAACATAGTAGAAAAAGCTAGGCAGATGAGAATATGTATGGTACAAATCATACTTGGTACATACACCCATGTTACACATACAGTTGTCGCCTTTCGGTAAGAATTCACGAAAAATTTAAAAACCATTTTGGATGCTAAAACTGTAAGTTATGTGCTTTCATAGCGATGTCAGTTTAAATAACAAACATACGATTTTCGTAGCAATATCGTAGCGTGGTAAATCTAAAACTTAAGAAACTTGTTCATGTTTTTGAGACGTTTTGGCACGTGGAGAATAGCCTTCAGACGTTTTAATCTTCCCTTTTAAAACACGTTTTGACGCAATTTTGATGCAAAAGTTCAAACTAGGCTAACCTACATAACATAACGCCTGTAACGCCCCGAAGGGTTAGGCAGAGGTGAACCCCCATATTACACCAGTTATGTTCAAGTCCCATGTAATAGCGAGCCTATTGCCATCAACCGAGCACAAATTCAGACTCCGTGGCCGCCACTGAGAAATTCCTGATGGAAAAACCTTGTAACAATTTGCCCGACCCGGGAATCGAACCCAGGACCTCATGCTCAGCAGTCACGCTTTCGACCACGAGACTAACGAGGCAAACATAGTTTGAATATAGTGCTTTTGATTTCAATTCAAAGCATAATCTTCAAAAATCATGATTGGAAAACAGAACACATAATCTGTTCCTTATTTTTGACTACCAGCTTGTAGATTTTTTTTGCTCTACCCTACGCATATGATTTCCGATACTAAAAAGCTACTTATCTCCGACCATAGACAGTTTCTGCACACATCTGTGGGGGAGGCAAAATACCATTAATAACAGGATTAAGGGGGCGAGCAGAAAGAATAAATTGGGAGGAAACCGCCTTGGGGGCGAGATTTATCGAGTGCTTAGCATAAGTTCGACTGTGATGCGTCTTTCATTAATTTTTCATTGGTTTGTGGTTGCTATTTTGGGAATTGGGTAGATTGGTAGGTAATCTACTTACAAAGATTACGATAAAGTTGATTTTTTGGTACTATGTTCAATTTGCTCGCCAATGTTGATTTTTTGGTGAAATGTTAAATTATCTGCCCCGTTGGTCTAGTGGTCGCAAGCGCGACTGCTGAGCATGCGTTCCAGGGTTCGTTTCCCAGGTCGGGCAAAGTGGTATTGGGTTTTTCCATAGTCTGGATTAGTGCTCGGTTGATGATCAATAGCTCGCCCCCTATTACATGGGACTTAAACATAACTGGCGAAATATGGGTGTACTATTAGGTACACCTCTGCCTAACCCTTCGGGGACTACAGGCGTGATGTTATGTTATGTTCAATTTGCTGTAGGACAAAAACCTCTTTTCATGCAGAGGAAATACTGCAGGAAAGCCTGCATAATACTTCATGGAAGCGGATCATGTCATTAAGTCCAAAGGGCCAAAACAAAGTAACATTCTATTAGAGATTATGTATGTTCAGCTTAGAAATGTCTATCCGTTCGTGAGTAATTTATGTTTATTGCTCAAAACTTCCCATTCTCCTTTATAAAGAGCTAAATGGTTAATAAACGAATGGTTAAAGTTAAACAATTCGTTAACAAACCGTTTAATCAAATTTCTTCTAAAACATCTCAATTGCTGCAAAGATTGGCGTTAATCAAACTGATAGCTGACTGCCCGGGGAATTGTATAGAGCTGCAAATTTAGATATTTAAAAAACTTTATTTTTAAAATTTTCTAATCGCCCCTTAAAAATGGCCCTTATTTTCTAAATTCTTTTATATACTTTACACACATGTGTTCGCGTCCCAAAAAACATATGTGTACCTAATTTCCGCTTAATCGGTCCAGTAGATTCGGAGCAAATTGGCTGTGACAGACAGACAGAAAGTCAGACACATGAGTGACCCAATTAAGGTATCGTTTTTTCATTGGGACGTCAAACATAGAAATGGATTATGGACAATGTTCAACGCAGGTTCAAACGTTAGGATCGGTTTTCTTCAGAAGAACCGTTCAACAAATAAAATATGATAAGTCCAATAAGTGAGCGTGAGATACTGAGTTTGATTCCTAGATGGGGATCAGTGTTGTCTATTAGGATTTTCCACAAAGATTTTTTCCAGTAACAGCCCGAAGTCTGGATTTTGCCAAGCTGATGCCAATAGGCTCATTGCGTATTACAAGGGACTTAAACATAACTGGCGAAATTTTATGTAATTGTCACTTTTTTAAGAGACTTAAATATAACTGGCGAAATGTAATTATACCACTATACACCTCTGCCCAACCCTTCAGCGGCGTTATGTTATGTGAACCGGGATTTTGCCTTAGTCTGGTACTTTGATCAGACTTTAAATATTTCCAATAAAAACCCTTTTTTCGATAGCTACCAGAATTTTTATTCAAAATTGTGTCAACATTCATGGTTGACTAGAAATACCTAGTGTACAAAAGAACATTGACGAGCTGCCAAAAACCAATTTCAAATGGATGCAACAGGTTCAAAAAAACGTTTGCTGAAAAAGACTTTGACATCTATGTAATACGGGCTGTAGTTTAGTTTTAACTGTTGACATTTTATTTATTTATTACTAAGTCAGTAGACTCTGTCATCTACCTGAATCTATCGAAGACACTGATTTCTTAAATGGTTTACATTTTTTAGGTTAATCTCACTTAAGAGACGATCAAGCCCGTTCTTTGTCAGCTATCGACACTACTCTAAAAATCATTCGTCGAATAGTCTTTCTACAAATAATGATTTCTTTTTGTTTCAGATTTCTGTAGCGCATCGGAGGCGTGAAGATCATTTTTTTTATACAAAGATGTATTTCTGTAGTTATACAGAAACTGCAGCGGGGCAGTAAGGGGAACTATCTTAACCCTTGCAGCTGCACGAAAATGGTCTTAAGAGACTATCCATAATTCTTTGTGAAATTTTGATGCCCATTCAGAGAATTAACAAAAAAAAAAACTACAGTTATTAAGAGAATGGCCATTTTACAGATTTTTATTGATGCCTTTCGATCCTGTTTTCAATACTGATAAAAAACTTCTATTTTACCAAGTTAGAGTACTAAAAATGTCAGAAATTGCAAAAAAATCTTTTCTACTCATAAATTTTGTACAAAAATTCCGTGAAATCAAAATAACGCTAAACTTGAATAAAAATGCCAATAAATTTTCTTAAGTTTGAAGTTCAGTGGGTTACAACATCTCTACAGAAATAAAAATCAAGAAAGAAAAGACAAAATCGCGCCAGCTAATTGATAATTACCAAGCATTAGTGCCGTGCCAGTGACGGGGGTCGCTAAAATTGCACCCCCCGGGGGTCGCGGCGGTTACGACCCCTAACAGGTAAACGATGATTGGTAGTACTCGCTTCATTTCATTTTTATATTTCGCTAAGATTTCTGAAGGAAGCCTTTGAAAATTTTTACGAAAGGATTGCGTATAATTGCTCCGTTTCATTGAAAAGTTGCGTGGGTGGGAATTGGTAGTCATGGTTCCTATAGGGATTTGACGTGGAGGAACGAAATAAAGCAAGGATATGTTTGTGTGGTGAGGAAAGTTTTCAGTTTGAGTGTGGGTCGCTTATTACCCGACTACGACGAAGCCAGAAGGAAGAGTTATGATTTTAGCAGTCGTACGTGCCTCCGTAGCGCCTAAACTATTCATCCGATTTTGATGAATAAGGTGTCAATCGATTCGTTACTACCCGGGTAACATAGGCTACATTTTAACCGACTTCAACAATAGGAGGAGTCGATTTTACCTTGTAAACCCTGAATTTATTATTATCAGCTTTCATTTATGACAGACATGTTTTGATCCTGCAGCTAGGATGGTCCCCTCACAAGAAAACTCCTCAACGATTAGTAGCACGGGTACAAAATTTGGTTTACCCGATCAATGTTCATAGGTAAATCAAATTTTCTTCTTTTTATTTTAATAAAAAGCTTGTTTATTTATTTAAAAGATTAATTTATTGAGTGATCTCGGTCATTATCAATCTCCACGCATCTTTCGAATCATGATTGAATTATATTATTACAAGCAGAGTACAACCCGAATTGATTGTCAAATTCTAAATTAACACGAGGTAAACTGCGGTCAAAAGCTAGTAGTGAATATATGGCATTATCCTCAACGCCCATGTTTATTGTAAAGCTAAACCAGTTTATTAAACAAAGTTAAATTGTTAGAAAAGCAAAGTAAAGTATAATTTCTCATAAACTTTTTTTTTAAACCAAATTTCTAAACGTCGACGATTATATCAATAAGCAATCCTCGATGTTTAGAAAATATGCAGGTAAATCGAAGATACATAACGGGAGTTAGACTATGATTAACAAACACCCGGAAAACGAAACTAAACGTCAAAACTTAACACAATTATCTATGGCAATTTTTCCATAAACCACAGCGCAATTACATGAAGTTTTTTTTTTATAAATCTTTGATTTGCATCAGCCCTAAGTTTAACTCGGGGTGGCACCCCATAGGGTGGGTATTTTTTCATTTTCATCATGACGAAACTCCATTTTTTTTTCTGTTTTATCAAAAGTGGTGGGACACGCAATGTGGTATGCGAATATTTGTGGGTGGGGTATCTGTATCAGGGTGGGTGGTGTCGAAACTATTTTTTTTGGTTTCCATCTTGATTTCGGTAGATATTAAAAGTCCGTTTTTTTATTACGTATATAGGTAGTAGGAGTTAGGGCGTTTGTGCACTACAAGGAATTTTACTGTCCGGCAGTCCGACTTTTTATGGTCCGATGTGGCATGAAAAAAATGGATGATTGGCAAGTGCACTTGTCCGTCTTTACTCGGATCGGTGCGGAGCAGTTTAAGGTCTCTTTGAAACTACCACGGACGAGTAATTACGCTAGGAACGATGAGTTTCTTGGAACGTCGGCAGTTGCTTGCTTTCTTACTCTACGTGCGAAGACGTAGAAGGCAAAAATTATTTTCAATTCATCTCCTTATAAGTGAAAGGTCATTTTACATAAACCACAATAAATTGCGGCAGGACGAACGAATTATCGGACGTCTACAGCTACTTATGATTTTTTATAAAATAGACGGGAAAAGAAAAACGTCGGATGGACAAACTAGTATATATATTTATGGCGTGCCATATCGGATCGTAAAAATTGGACTGCTGGACAGTAAAATTCCTTGTAGTGCATAAACGACCTTAGGATGAGACAATCAGCTTTTACTTCAATAGTTTTTATTCAAAAATTTTAATTGACAATGAATATTTTTTTTTACATTTTTGTAATGATTTATGTTAGATGCAAGAAGACATGTTTTTAAGTGTTAAAATAGCTACTATTTAACTTTACACCTTCATTAATGTCCATATTATTGAAGTCCTTCCATAAAAACAAAAAAAACTTGAATTGTCAATAAAAATTAAATGTTGTAATAAAAGTAGTTAGTAAATAGTTTAATTTTTCTGTGGAAGTTCACCATATTTAGACATTTATGTGTTTTACAGTAATAAACTAATTGATTTACTGGTGCTGTGAAGGGAAATGTATTGTTAGGATACTATTCAGCTGCAATTTTTTTACTTTTTATACCTCTATATGTGGTGCAAGATGGTAGATGGGCCACTGTCTGTAGGAAGACGCCGCATACGCACTTGATGATCTACTTACTGCATCAGTGAGTGGGGTTCGCGTAGTCAGCTACGCGAACCCCACTCACTGATGCAGTAAGTTGTGTTTAGCCTTAAACTCAGGTTTAAGGCTAAACACAACATTTGAACGTTTTGCCATCGACACGCTAAGAAGAAGAATACCTCTATATAATTAAATCTGGAGTAAACTTTTGTCAACACATAACCTCGAAAAATGTATGGTTAATCTATAACATTACTCCGTTTTTATTAATAAGTGGTATATGTCAAATAAGTGCAAATGTTCATTTAACAAAGTTGTGTGAATGAAAAGTATTGGTAATTCAATTAATATTGAAATAATATTATTGAGTATTTTAACATTGTGGTGCTATTATAATTCTAAATGATCTAGTTAATCATGACTTCTATAATGTATAATATTAATAACAAAGATCGCATATCAAGGTTATGCTTAACTTAATTCTCAAAAAAATTCTATGGTAAATTTCTAACCCATTTTTGTTTCATTGTTCTGCCTAACCTTTTCATTATTACAGGTGCGATGTTAGGTATTTTATGGACTTTAATTTGGTTAAGAAAGCATGAAGACGATGGTTGGTTCCAAATAGTTCTAATGACAAATGATAATGTCTAAAATATTCATCGACTTATGTTATGTTAAAGAATTAAGTTGTAAGCTGTTGTACTGTTATAAATTGGTTGTTGATAAGACAAACGGAAATAAAATTCTTTAATATGTCGTAGTTTCTGTTTCATTTTACACCTCCATTCCTTTGTTAAATACTTGGCTAAATATTTTTTTGCGAATGTATACACCTAGATAGTGTGATTTATGAATTAGGTACATAATATAATGTAGGTAAGACCCACTTGAAATCGCAACTTATGTACGAGTTTACTAGGTGTTAATTAAATTAGCTGTGTGTTCTGTCAATTGTTAAATATTGGAAAATGTTTTAGCACCTTGTTTTTTAATATAATAAGTACCTAAAGCCAAAGGCAATATTTTATTTATTATAGGATGGTATCTTTTATTTTAGCGTAAAGTATTATGCTCAAAAATAATTAGAAGAGAATGAATTACTTAGGCATTTTTGACTCGTTGACCTTTGGGAGCAGAGATAAAACATATTAGGAATATTGTTATAAAACGATGAAATCTGAGATAGAATTGGTTGCCTGTTTTTCTTTAAAAGCGCTGGTAAGTTTATTCAATGTACAGTCACCAATGCATCAAGTTACCACAAACTGTCAAATTTTCTCATTCTTTTTGAACCATCAACATTTAAATAGTTTTAAAATCATTTGGAGAACTTTGTGGTGACTTGTTGTGTTGGCGACTGTACATAGGAACTCTGAACACATCAAACTGAGAACTATTTTCAACCAAGACATTCGACAACCTCAGAACACATTTTAAGACACGTTCACCTTGTAAAAAAAGTCAGTTAAGTTCAAAAAACTAACTGCCAGCGTTGACAAGTTAACTTAAAAGTTAAAACATCAAAGGTCCTGATAATTACGGTGGACTGTCATAGAACCCATAATTTGTGGGGGTCTATAATTTCGTTGTGATCATTAACTCATTTTGGTATCATAATATTTTAATTTTGATTACTTTTTTCTTTAACTTTTTTTTCTGACAGTTCGTTGGTGTTCCGTTGTCTAAAGTTTTTTTTTTGTTAGTTGATTTATTAAAATTATGTTTATTGATCATTTATTTAATAGAAATGATGTGAGATTAAGTAAATACGGTTAGATGACACGTGGGTTGGGTCATTGGTATTAAAAAGGCCAATAAAATGAAGTTGTAGTGGCGAAGATTATAATTTTGATTGTTTATATCTCGGAAACGTGATGCTTTAAAAGATTTTGTCTCATTCAAAACTTATTTGTTTTGATACCAGCTATTCATTACTACAGAGTATAAAACAAAGTCGCTTCCCGCTATCTGTCTGTCCCTATGTATGCTTAGATCTTTAAAACTACGCAACGGATTTGAATGCAGTTTTCAGCAATAGATAGAGTGATTCAAGAGGCAGGTTTATATGTATATATTGCACCCGTGTGAATCCTGGGATGGTCGCTAGTTTTAAAAATAAAATAAAATGGCGGAAGTCAGTCAGACCACGCTTCATACAAAAATATTTCAACCCCTTTGGTTATCTCACAGGCTGCTCACTTGATGGTTAGTGGCCACTAACATCTGGATCACCAGAGGTATTGCAGGTGCCTTGCCAATCTCACAGCTGAACATGGTGAAATGTTTCAAGTTTCTAAAGTCATTGCGACGTGAGAGAGTTAAGCTGAGAACATACTTCCACGGACGACTTAGTGTAGCACAAAGTAGGCACATCTCTTAAGTATGGCGTGATCTCTTTGAATGAATGAATGAATATTTTTATTTACAAGAATATAGGTAGCTAAGTAAGTTCTTATGATCTATGGGTTTCACTATATTCGGCATTGCAGCCGTACAAATAATTAGATTTTAGATCTTGGTTATACATATAAATAGCATGCAGTACATTTAGTAATTAGACATAACAATTTCATAAGCTAAATTTAGATTTTTTCTTTCTTTTTTAGAAGAAGAATTTAGATTAAAATGCAATTAATAAATTAAAATTAAATACAATTCAATTAATTTAAAATAATAATTCATTCATTCATTCAGTATTAACTGGGTTGTGGAGGTCAGATAGGCAGTCGCTCCATGTAAAATACTGGTATTCAGCTGCATCCGGTTAGACTGGAAGCCGACCCCAACATAGTTGGAAAAAGGCTAGGCAGATGATGATGAATTCATTCGTTGTCAAATAAATAAATAAATATAATTTCAATAAAAAATAGGAAGGATAATTAACTTTACCAGAGTATTTCCTGATATTATCAGTAATACATTTACCAGGCGTGGTGACTATAAGAATGATGCAGATCTTTTTAGGTAGTTTAGTCGATCGATTTCGACTTCTTTAGGAACAATGCCTCATCATCTGCCTACCTTTTCCCAACTATATTGGGGTCGGCCTCCAGTCTAACCGGATGCTGCTGAATACCAGTATTTTACTTGGAGCGAATGCCTATCTGACCTCCACAACCCAGTTAGTACTGAGTACAACGGTACTCCTTGGTAAGACTGGTTGTCGGTTTCAGGCCACTGACCACCTGTAACGATTGTCAAAGATCAGCCGGGACAAACGGTTTAACGTGATTTCCGAGGCATGGAGGGAACCCGGTATGAAATGGGTGGTCACCCATTCACGGACCAACCTTAGCAAGCGCGGCTTGACCTGTAAATCGACCCGAGTGGCTGCTTTTATTTAGCAAAGTGAAAAAAAATGATGATTACTGCTGCAATTAGGTAGGAGATACCTACTTACGCGTCTTTCCTACTTTACAATGACAATTCTTGACTACCAACATATAACTTACTATCATACTTTATTCAATGTTTTAGAAGTAATAATTTTCTTCTGAAGCCGGCAAACAACGGTCCAGGAGGAACATAAGTAAAGCAAAAATAAAACCAACAAAATTGATGCAACAAAGAGGAAATATTCCTAAAAGTCATTTTATTTATTTTATTTTTTAATCTGCTACATTAATTAATAATCCTCAGACGAAAATAATAAAAAACAAGTTTCAAAGAACAGGTCATCAACTTTTAAGCCTAATTTGTACTATTTTTAATTCACGTCCCGAAGCATTTGGATACTGTTTTACCTACATATCTATTTGTTATTCTATTCGATAATAGATGTCGCTAGTTGTTCTAAGCAGAAAGTTTTTCTAATAAGTTTTAATATTCTAATACTAACTTTTTGCTGGATCAATTTTAGAGACTTCATAATAATAATAAATAAGTACAAGTTATCTTTTGGTGTAAAAAGATATATACAATTTTATTTTATTTAAGATATACAACCATTCAAATGGAACTTGCAGGGCTATGTGTTTGAATTTTTATAAGTGTTACCATGTGCTCAGTCAACAAAATTCCAGAAATAAACAATTATGTATGTATTTTATAAGTAGTTTTAGATTTTACTTTAATCAATCCATAAATATTACATGTCTGTGTATCATAACTAGGATATAAAACCAGTTAACATTATTCGCTCACCCCTCAATAGATGGCGCTGGGTGCCCATATGGTATCTGTTTAAGGGTTAAACTTTTCTGACTTTTATAGAACATAGATGTCGCTAGTAAAAAGTTAACTCGAACTGAATAGTTGCGTGAAGTTAACTGACGTTTAAAGATATTCCGTTAATTTATTTTTCGTTTAAACGTCTCCATTTTATTTTTAGAATTGCTATCATCACTGGCCATTGTGTAAGTACCTAGACTAGCTACACGAAGAATTCCAACTAGTGTCTTATGAGAAAAACAAATCTACTAAGTTGTTAGTCTTGTACCGACTTATCTAATAGGAATATAAACTTCTAATATTGCAATAAAAAACCTTTTCAGTGGACAGTGTCTGTGTTTAGTTGTGAAGCTCGTGGCTAAATAATAACAGCCGCTCGGCTCGATCTTAAGGTTAAGCCATGCTTGTCTAGGTTGGTCTGTGGATGGGTTACCACCATTACATACCGACTTTCCCTCGTGCCTCGGAAAGCATGTTAAGCCGTGGGTTTCCGCTGTAATTTGTAGATCTTTGACAGTCGTTACAGGTAGGTAGTCAGTGGCCCAAAAAGTCTGACAGACAGTCTTCATTCATCATTCATCATTTCAGCCAAAAGACGTCCACTGCTGGACATAGGCCTCCCCAAGGGGGGTTTTGCCATAATCGCCACGCTTGGCAGGCGGGTTGGCGATCGCAGTATGTTTGTTATAAAAAAAAAAAAATCACAGAGAACGCTGCTGCCCATTCTCTGGTAAGTCCCTTAGTCGCCTCTTACGACACCCACGGGAGGATATGGGATGGTGCTATTCTTTACGTCTGGACACCATACAGAACTACAGACAGTCTTACCAAGGGGTATTGTTTTACCCAGTACTAACTGGGTTGTGGAGTTCAGATTGGCACTCGCTCCTTGTAAAATACTGGTATTCAGCTGCATCTGGTTAGACTGGGAGCCGACCCTCAACATGGTTGGAAAAAGCCTAGGCAGATGATGAGTTATCTGTGTCTAGTTCTGCGTTCGGTTCTGAGTTTGATTCGTAGTCTTTACCTACTAAATTCCCTTCAAGTTTTATGAATTGTGTATTTGTAAGATAAATCTAATTAAGTAGGTACCTACCAAAACACGTGCTGCTTTCATAACATCAATAGGCAGAAGTTTACTTTGGATCCTGTAGCTGGTACACTCACATTGTACTTAGAACCTCGTTCTTTAACTGGTCACAAATACTCAAATCTAGACTTATAATTCTCTGAAAATTCCTAGACATATATTTACTCGAGCCGTACATTTGGAGTTGGTTGGTAGTTTGACTATATACGATTATCGGTTAGCTTTAAAACGTCGTGGAAAGCCATACCAAATCTTCTCAGACAACGGAAAAAAACTTCGTTGGTGCTGAAAAGGAATTATCAGTAATTTTTTAAAATTCAAATGACATTTTAGATTTCACTAGTAATAATCAAATTCGTCTAACGTTCATCCCTCCTTATAGTCCTCATTTTGGTGCGTTGTGAGAGTCAGGAGTCTGTCCTGCAAGTAGCGCGGCTGACATACGAGGAATTCGCAACGGTTTTAACGCAAATCGAAGCCGTCCTCAATTCCCGTCCATTGTCCCCTTTGTCCTCAGATCCCAATGATTTTCTCCCACAGAACCAGCACATTTCCTAGTTGGCCGACCGCTGACTGCGCCTGACTGCAAAGACCTGATCAACATTTCACCTACGCGTTTGGTACGCTACGAGCGAGTGGAGCAACTACGACAGAATTTTGGCAACGTTGGTTCAAGGAATATAATGTATCAGAGCTCCAGCAGCGTCTCAATTGAAACATTTGTATACAACATTAATTTTAGTATATGCGAAACCTGATACACGTGTCTAGTATTTTTATGTAAAGAATCTATGTTCAAAATTTCAAAACTGTATCATGAAAAATCACAAAGTTATAAGCTTGTTCTGTTACCTAGTTGTCCGCACATAGTATTGAGCTCATTGAAAATAATAATTTGGCAGTAGCTACCTAAATTATTGCGATAGGTACTCAAAGTCACTCGGTGTCCAACTTTCAACTTTTTCAAGTATTTTTGGGACAAAATATAACATGGTTTAAAAATTATTGGAATCGATTCAGTTACTTATTCTGATACAAACTATATTCAGGTTTCGCATATACTAAAAATAATGTTGTATAATTCCTTTATGAGCGAAGCACCATCTTCTTAATATTTATGCTAAAAAAATAATAAGTTCGTCTATTCAATGTCTGCCTACCCCTTCGAAGTGTAGAGGCGTGATGCACATTGACATACATGCATAAGAAAATGTAGGTAGCTATGAGCGTCATGCATGTTCAATCATGGCCTGTATTCTTACATTTACATAATATAAACGGTACACTCGATTACAGAGGTCTTTGTTGCAATTAAAGACTTTTTACATACTATATCACGCCTGTAATCCCAGAAGGGTTAGGCAGAGGTGTACTAGTACACCCACATTTCGTCCAGTTATGTTCAAGCCCCATGTGCCTAATAGTGGGCGAGCCTATTGCATCAGCCGTGCACAAATGCAGACTCCGTGGCTGCTACTGAGAAATTCCTGATCGAAAAACCCAATAACACTTTGTCCGACCCGGGAATCGGACCCAGGACCCCTTGCTCAGCTGTCGGGCTTGCGACTACTAGACCAACGAGGCAGTCTCTGTTATATTCTATTGATAGAATCGGCAACCCACAACTGTCGTAAGTAATCCTATCATATCCCGTTCTCTTTTTACCGGATTACCAGTAGTGCAGCCTTCAGTGTAAAAGTTCAGTCTAAGATTGTTCCCTACCTCGCAGCTTTATGAATTCTGTGGAGTCCTTTCAGTAAGACAACTTTTCCTTCTCAATATTACATTAATGCAACACAAGAATATCTTTTACGACCCTCACACTCTAAATAGGCGTACAAAACACTTGGTTTGCCCACAACCCATCGCTTTTAGAACCAAATTTAGCAATAGATTTGCTTCGTTTATTGGCCCCTACATCTACAACAAAATAAATAAAAGTCTTAACATTTACTCGATGACGAAAAAATCTTGCAAAATTACAGTAAGTGAGTACTTACAGAAACTCACGTATGAGGAGACAGAAGATTTGCTTCAGATACCTAGATGAACTATTCAAGACTCAACTACTTGTAGAATTAGTTAAATTCAATTAAGTAATCCTTTATAAAAATAACAAATTAGTTATGCTCCGCAATCTTACACACCCTCTCGCACTCATTCACGCACACCTCCATCACACACAAAGAGAGGACTGGAAACACCTTTAATGTTACTCTTAAAATAAAATTGTAATATTGTAATCTTTTCTTCTAGTA
The DNA here is from genome assembly GCA_905163415.1 of Noctua fimbriata. Taxonomy (NCBI): domain Eukaryota; kingdom Metazoa; phylum Arthropoda; class Insecta; order Lepidoptera; family Noctuidae; genus Noctua; species Noctua fimbriata. The sequence goes on along the minus strand of LR990941.1, from coordinate 14,248,094 downwards.
TTTTTATTATTATTTTTTTATAAGTTAATTTAGATACGTACATTCATGCATGGATCATTGCAATAGCATAGTAAAAATAATTAACTTGTAACCCAGGGGGATCGGCGTTGAGGGCTGAAGTACAGGCCTTGCCTAGTTCGGCCTCAAATGCTAATACTTTTGTGTACTTTAAGTTTAGATTAAGCGCTGTACTTGTAAAAATGTGCTTATGTATGTGAATAAATATTACCTACTTATTACTTATTACTAGTGTAGGTACTATCCTTAAATTTTGCCGCCTGGACGAACTTTTTGCCGCCCTTTAATTCTTTTCTGCGTTTTTTACATGTACCTACGTATTTTTGTTGTTTATTGTAAAAATGCTTTGTTACTTGTGAGTTGTAAGTCAATCATTTTCTCAGCGAATGTACTTACTGCAGTCTGCTTCTCAGGTAGGCGATGCTGTCGGTTGACGATTTTATTTCATAGGTAAATTATAGAAGTATACTTTGGTAACTAGGTACTACCTAGACCTACCCTAAAATTATAGTCTAGGTATTTATAGTCTATCTTTTGTCAAGCGATTAGGCTACTTTTTTTAAAATAACAGTGCCCACACTAGGAATTTCTCTTGTCTCCTGTATCGTGGGCATTTGCAAACATTTAAACTCACACAAACAACCAGACCACAACAACAACTACATGTAGGGCATACAAGTCTTTGTTCCGTGTGGGAATTGAACCCGTCATAAGCAGCACAGCAGCCAACCACTTCGCCAAGCGTGTCGTCGTTTGAAGTCTTGTTAGAAATAGAAATGCAATAAGTAAGGCAGGTATGGTAACTTTGTAAGTACCAGAATATTTTACCACCTTAGATGCAGTAAGGCAGGTTTTTATAACTATTATAATTTATTATGGCGGCCATATAAGGGATGTTGAATTACTTAGGTATATTATGGTATTGTTGAAGTTTAACTTTGCAGAAAGCTTATATTGTTAGCGGGATCGCTTTGCCTAATTTATGTCTCAATATGTATAAATATCAATAAAACAAATCACTCCATGTAAAATACTGGTATTCAGCTGCATTCGGTTAGACTGGAATCTGACCCTAACATAGTTGGGAAAAGGCTAGGCCGATGATGAGTAATAAAACAAATGATTGAAACGGTAGTTTATACTAGTAATGTTTAAATCAAAATCGAACTCTTTATTGTATAAAAAAAGTTATGCAGAAAAATAAAAAAATATATATATATACGTCAAATTGAGAACCTCCTGCTATTTTTCAAGAGTACCTGGAAGTATATGGGGGAGGCCTTTGCCCAGCAGTGGGAGATTCAAGGCTTTTAAAAAAAATACGTTGAATTGAGAACCTCCTCCTTTTTTTTCAAAACACAGAAATTAATGCATTCTGGTTTTTCACGATTTCCATTGAGCTCTCAACTTAAAAGTCCTGATATTTTTCTTCTGCCTTTCTGCTGCTGCTGTATGCTGCGATAACCCGCTGTCTCTTCTGGGCAAAGTCCTTCTGTAGACCTTCAAAGTCCTCATATTTGCGATAACAGCTTCCAGTCTAACCTTTATGAAACCTTTTATAACCCTTCAAATACATGAAATAAAACTTCATCATAACATACAAGGTATTATTAAGGAAATAATAATTGCAAAACTGAGCCGCAACACAAAATACTGGGCATTTAACACTTGCACCGCTTAAATACGGTCGTTAAGACCCCCGAGCTATTTCCGTCTATAATAATACATCGAGCAATAAAACAGATAACAGGAAAGAGCTGACACGATAGCAGTAAAGAAAGGGTTAGATCGCCTACGATCTTAGGAAAAAACATTCAGAGTTTAACGTCTTAAGTGTAAGTCCAAGCAAGGAGAAAATTGAACCTTAACAAGATGGCATAGAGTTGAGTTTTCAATGTCATAAATTTGAAAGTCCTAACCCGTTGAATGCGCACCTCGTATATTTCCGACTTCCGTAATACAGCCAGCGACAGTATAATTGTCTATAATGATATATTATCTTTATCTGTCCATCATGTTGGCAGCGCGTAGCCGCGAATGTAAGATACTCATCTAACATTTTACGACATTTTTCTAATTATCGTCTGTCGTATTTTTTCCAAACCAATTGTTACTATACTAACATATGTTGTAAAGTTTACCAGTTTACAATTTCAAAATCGCCCGCGGTTAATTTCTCTGTCTCTTATTATTAAACGAAATTAAATTTTACCATTATGCTGGATAAAGTGTTACAATTATGTTTTAGACAGGTGCAAATAAAAATATAATGAACAACAAAGCTAAAAGCGCGGCTAAAGATAAAAATAATGCAAATACCTAGTTATCTACAGATAAAAAAACGGTTTACATTAACCCAGCAAACCGGTTATCTATTACAATCGTTAACTAAAGTAGGAAACGGAAGAACGACAGATGTGCGTGATTTTTCTTTAGTAAAAAAACTGTATGCAAATGTCGCCTTCATTTGCATAATATAAAAGTGTTCGCTTTCAATCGTAAAGCAAAAACTTAACCCTTTATCGAGCTTTTTTTATTATTTTTTTTCATGTCAAAGTACGTTGTCGGTCTATGCATAATTAGAATAATGTGCTTTGTATAGTGTATGTCATTTTTTGTCGCACAGATGTGTTAGGTCCCGGAAGTCGGAAAAAACGGCTAGAGATCGAAAGTGGAGGGTTATATTAATAAAAATAGAAAAAATAGTCAACACTGTTCCGTGGAGCTAGTGAGTTTTTGTTTAGACATACAATTATATTTAAATGCTTGAACGTAAGGTAAGTGGTAGGGCACTAACAATTATATTATCGCCTTTGTAGAAATATCCTGTATTTAATTAATTTTCCGTTTAGACAGGAATCGGAAACTTAATTTACATGTTGTGTATTTATTTTATTATTTAGCGTTTAACAGAAGAAACACTAATTGTTTTTTATTTATTTACTGTTTAACTCACACATATTAATTAATGCCTTACTAAAAACTTGCAATTAATTTCAATTCCTCTATCAAAAAAGGAGTGACGTAGAATCTCTGTCTGTTACGTACTTTCGATATATTTATTGTTTCACAGAAAATAAATCGAAATATAAATAAATGAGATATAGTAATTAACATAAAATAATACCTACCAGCTTTTTCAGAAGTCATTAAACTCACAATTTAATTGACAGGCGCTTGGAAACTTCAAAATTATTTTATTTAGACAATAATTGCTTGCCACATAATGGATAGCCAATGTCGATTTAATAATTTACGTTTAAAAAAAAATCTTCATGCAAACATAAAGCATAGAGTTACTACTCTTCATAAGGTTACAATTGAAAGGGGGAAATCATCTACGATTAGTTGCAAAACTTCTCGAAGCGAAACTAACAACCGAAGATCATACGAGCCTCCCAAATAATAATAATCAAAATCTAACTATCACAAAACTGCACACGGCACAGAAAGGGTTAACGCCTGGCATTATTATAAAGGATGATGCCCAAACCCTGGGAACCAATTTGAATATGTATTGTGATTATAATTTATTCAAATTTACCTACAATGGAAGGGTGTAATTTAATAATTTTAACAAGTTTCTTTAGATTTTATTACTTGTTAGTTGTTACTTTGGTTTGCATACGGTGTTCTTTGAAAGGTAAGGTGTGAAATAAATTGTATGAATGTGGTCTCTAATTGTTTATTTCCTGCTTTCTTTGCTTATAAATAATGCGGGAATTTGAAGGATGTGAGAAACGCAGGACCGGTTGATTTGGTGAAGCTTGGGGAAGCTTGTGTCCAGCAGAGTACGTCTTTCTGAATGTGGTAATTTGGTCCAGCATTTTAAGGTGAACTTCAGGTTTCTGAAACAATTGGAGAAATATTATTAAAATTAACACATCATAATATCACGCCTGTAATCTTCGAAAAGTAAGGCAGAGGTGTACCTTATAGGACCTACACCTACATTTCGTAAGTTATGTTTAAGTCCCGTATAACAGGGGCGAGCCTATTGCCATCAACCGGGCACGAATCCAGACTCCGTGGCTGTTACTGATAAATTCTGTATTTCACGCGAGCTTGGCTAAGATTCTGGAAGTTGATCTTTTTTTTTCTCGAGGTGAAAATCCAATGGATATCCTCCACCCTGGGGAGAATGGACCTAGCCCAGGTTAGGGCTATGTTTTTTTAACTATTGGTTGATGTCAAGCTCAAGGCCAGTAAGCAATAGAATATCAGAAGTTACCCTATTTGTTTTTATCGTTGACAATTGGCTCCAGGAGCTGTATTGGAAGTCTTCCAGGAATAGGGGTCTAGTCCAGTCTAAGGGGAGGAGAACAGGACACTCTGTTTCAGGTCCCGAAGATTTCTTGGTTATAACTGAGCTTGCAGTACCTACTGGTAACTTACTCGGTGTTCATTTTTGTTCCGCACAGACTCCATTTAAGCAAAATTCACGCTTAGTGACTTGTTGCTGGCCTTAACTTGGTTCACCGTCGGTAGATCGGCAGGCGGGATGCGGGACGAAGTTCGTTTGCGTCTCCGTTCGCTCATTAGAGATGCTTCTTAGGTCTCCAATTGTGTTTTTGTAAACTTTGAGATTCCCTTTTTTTATTCCATTCAAATTTCCATCCAACCGTTTCAGTCAGTAATAAGTGTAAAGCACTTATTACTGACTGAAACGGTTAGCACAGTGAGCTCCGGGTCAGTGTCCGTAGATCAGGATAAATCCGATGCCAATGAAGTATCTCTCTGAAGATTTGCTGAAGCGCGCTCTCGCTGTTGAAATGCAGATGTCCAGTCGTTCATTTTTCGTCGTAATAATCTGCATAGAGTCGCCATCTAAGGAAGAAAATATGTTGAATAAATCTGTTTCTATTCAACTAAAGTTTTGATCAAACTGTTGATTATTAGTGATAGACGAAGCTCTACAAAGCCGAAACCGCCAAAGTCGAACCTAAAGCCGAAACTGTCGAACTGTTGCAAGAACTCGGTGTGCCAAATGTACGGCCGGGTACTGAACAGTACGTACAAGAAAAGCGTGTCCGCAAAAAAAGAAATCCTTGGGCTTTGAATCTATTTGTAAAAAGGAGCCTACCCGTCATAAGTAAAATAATATTCTATTCACACCACAAATCGCTTCGCAAATGTCAAATTATAAGTCATACAAAATTAACGTAAAGCAAGTGATTATTGTCCTAGGCTCTAACCGGGCAGTAGTATAGTACTAAATTTCATTACTACCCGCTGGTCAGTGTGATTTGATTTTGGAACATCAAATAGACATTATTTTGGATGAAGACTTTTACCAAAGAGTACATTTTAATTGCTTATTGTCGACGACCAAAATAATTAAATTACGTAACTAGTAATTTTATGTATTGGTGACACAGAAATATTTACGACAACTAAAACAATAGTTTTGCTGCTGATCGGCTGCCGTGGTACGCACCCTAGGGTTACTAGATAGAGTTTCAGAATTTTCCTAATATTCAATCTTTTTTTTTCTAAAATACACACACTTTTTGCACTTTTTTCCCCAATCATATTTTGAAAATCGAATTGGTTTTTACTTTCACGCCGTACGTGTGAAAAGTGGAGTATACTGCTGGGGGATAAACGTGTGTCTTCGTCTTGGGCAGCAAATTTTATACAACATTAGTTTTAGTATATGCGAAACCTGAAACACGGCTCTAGTATTTTTATGTAAAGAATCTATGTACAAAATTACAAAACTGTATCATGAAAAATCACAAAGTTATAAGGTTGTTCTGTTACCAAGTTGTCCGCACAAAAACGCGGTCACCACGCAACGCGCACCTCCAGTTTCGTCTTGAGCTCATTGATAATAATAATTTGGCTGTAGGTACCTAAATTATTGTGATATTTGCATAAAGTCGCTCGGTAAATATTCGGTTTAAATATTTTTGGAAAAAAATATAACATGGTTTAAAAATTATTGGAGTCGATTCAGTTACTTATTCTGAACAAACTATATGCAGGTTTCGCATATACTAAAAATAATTTTGTATAATGTCACAAACTCAAAACTATTTTAATAATAAATAACATTTGTCCAGCTCGTTCCGGAAGTCATGGGGCCTTTGCCCAGCAGTGGGATGACGCAGCATTACAGAAGATTTGCAAGAAAACATTTACAAGTAAAAGATAATAATAATACATGAATACAAACAAAATAAACAAAGTAAAGTAAAGTAAAGTAGTTATGCGGGCAACTGTACAGTCAGCTTCAAAAAGATGTCATAATATTCAAATATTGAACCAATTTGTTATTACACCCACACTTCGTTGTAGCTAAATATTGTTACAACAGTTCGGAACACAAATTGTATACAGTCAAATTAATTATTGTCGGTGTTTACTTCTTTTTGAGGCTGACTGTACATCATCATACTTATTTTAGGTTATTACTTACGTACTCTTCGTCGTTCCGATAAAATACTAAAAAGTGAGATGGATGGTGATACTTACTGTTGAATTGTAGGAATCCACTGGCCCTCAGATGGCTGCATAGAATGTCGGAGTAGATCTTGTTTCAGCGACAACATCTAGAAAAAATATGTCAGTGTTAATTGAATGAAGAAAAAAACGGGTATCAAAATTTGTTTACCTACTAAAGACACGCAAAAGTTTAAAAATAAAACTTGACTTATACAAAAAGTTGTGACTTTTGAAGTTTTCAGATGAAAAATGTAACGTAACACCAGCAACTTTGTTACCACGTTGTATCTTCGTAAAAATCAATGACTTGTAACGAGCTTGTAACAAGCCATTTATTCAGGCACACAGACATTACCCCTTCACAATATGTGTAAAAAACACTGTTCTTTCTCAAAAATTGACGAAACATCACGTGATTTCAGAGAAAACAGACTTCTTTTATTATTTCGGACGCGAAAAATGAGAAACGTAGCTAAAATGGCGCGACCGCGCTTTCATGTCCGCCATCTTTGATATGCGCGAAACTGATGCGCAGTCGGCCGAAAACTAACAACCCCATTCGGACACTATTGTTGCCTCGTGAATTCACCCACGCGATATTTTCAATTCGGAACTTGTACACGCGAAAATCAACCGTCACGATTTATTGTTAGGGTTTATTTTCGCATTCATTCCCACTTGAGTATTTTTAGATGTGTGCGGAACTGAAAGTCGTAAGTTATACAGCGATCTTTTCAAATAACGAACTTTATCGCAAGAGCGTATGATTTATTGTTCTTTGCTGCTATTGTTAAAAGAAAATTGCTCATCGTTTTTCAAAACTAGAGCTTACTTCCACGAAATAAAGTTGAATATTCTGTTTCGAACTAGTGTTGGGAAAGTGTGCGTGTCGTATATCGACACGAGAAAACCTTGTTATATCCGCACGTGTGTTAGTTTTTGATAAAGAAAGGGTAACGTCATATCTCGATGTTGAATTTTTACCTATGAATGTGACATTCGGCGGAATAAGCACACATTGATGTGTGTGTGCGGTATGTTGTGTTTAGGGGCGAGTGAAATTCGTGCTCGAAAATGTTTTTCGGATATTTTATTACGTAGGACAGTTATACGTAGCACTTCAATTATTAAAGTATTAATAAAGAGAATAAAAATGGGTATGGGACCTACGCAAAATGGTAGATTTATTCGTAGTATCACGTTAAAAAAGAGATATTTGTAATTAACGTAACACACGTTACTGAATGTAAAATAAAGTTCAAATTAGTCTATTGTGACATGTAAGCAATTAATTCGTATTTGTTGTAGTTTAATAGGAAATATATAACTTTTAGGTCGGAAACAGCAATAATTTCACTAAGGCGGTTATAACTTGATACCGCTCGTCCGCGCGGTCGGGCGCTGAAACGGACCTCACGTCGCATTGGCAAATCTCACTAGACACCGTCCGACCGCGCGGACGAATAGTCTCTTATGAGATTTGTTTTAATGAATTTTTTGTATCCTAAAACATCTCTACTGATAACAAAGTCTTCGCAAAATATCCGAATGTTATCCGAAAACGTTACAAGAACATCACTATCCTCAACTGCGACTGTGTGCTGTCGTATTTTAATAATATTCATTTTTCCATGTCAGCGAATGTTGGAATTCTATGAAATTCTCAGCGTATAAACCAATATAAGCGTACCTATATTGTATGTACTATTATTATAAGTGGCTTCATTTTACCATTGTATCAATTACATAAGAGATGTCGAGTTATATGTCGTATTATTTTATACTGATAGGCTTCTTATCAATATAAATGGGTTTTTATGTTAAGTAATATTATGTATTATTGTTTTTCTACTGTTGGAGAGTTTATACTTAGTGCTTTTTACTTGGGATTGTAATGTTATTGTTTTGCTTGAGATTGTGATTTAGTTCTTATAACTGAGCAAGAGAATCGTCCGTTTTCACGTCACCGTCAGCATTAAAAAGCATTATGAACATCAAACTATTACTTTACGCAAAAATTATTGCTGTGAAACGACTTTTTTTGGTGTGCAATACACGTTTTACGATAGGACTCAATGCAACTCACTCAAAACATTGTGCTTTTGGATGGTTTGAATAGTACGGGTGTCATGGAGGTGTTTACAGTAAAAATCTTACATTAAAAACGTGTATTTAAAAAAAAAAACTTGTGAAAAAGTTGGAACTTTGACCCCCAATATCTCCGTAACTAGAAGGTTCCCAGGTATGGTCTAGAACAAAAAAATATAGCAATGACGGGGAGAACAAGCACTTTTCGGCTTCGGTAAGGGTCTTGTCACACCCTTTATTAAGTGTTCTCTTGGACATTTAGAAATTGGGCTTTGAAAGTTCAACAGTGTAAAAATTTTTAGGCGTCCCAGAATTTAAGTGAAGACGGCCATAACAGTTCTTTGTCTACTCCTTGCACACCAGGTACGTTTGCTGTGTTTTGGTCTGATTGAAAGATCGAGTGAAATAACTTCAGATTTTTTATGAGGTGCAATAAAATGACCGTGGTGATGAAGTGGTCGTATAAGGCCTCTTATGACGTCTTAAAGCTGGAGTAATTCCAGTGTGGGAAAGAGACAGAGCAATACAGGTCGTCTAGCGCCATCTCTTTCCCACACTGGAATGGCTCCTGCTTTAATACGTAATGGTAGGCCACCTGGTCTGAGTGATGGGCTCCTGGGTTCGAATCCAGGCATGGGGTTATGTCACCAATCGGCCGAATAGCGTCTTATATCATTTCAACTGCTGGGCAAGTGGATAGGCCCCTTCCAAGGCTAGCCACAACCATCAGTCCTGGGCCGAGGTACCTCTATTCCAGCCAGCTGATTCTAGCTATCTTCAAAAGGTCGTCAGTATTTTATGTTATTAACCCGTTCAATGTCAGTGAAGTAGACATAATAGTTAAACAATCGCAGTGAACCATATCTGGGTTTCCATTGGACAGGAAAGGGTTTAAATATATGACACAAGCCTATAAGTTACGAAATGTCGGTGTAGGTAGATATTGTAGGTGCCTATCTGATTTACACTTCTGCCTTACCATTTTTTTTTAGCCCCGGCAGACATCGGCCCTTGCGGACCCCTTCCTAGTTGCTGACCATCTCTTTGAGGCGCGCGTGGAACACGAACGCACCGTCGACACGGCCTGTCATCATAAAACGGCTGGACGGCGAGCCAGCCCATTACTCACCGTCCACAGGCCCGAGCCTACGGTAGCCGGGAGCCACCACGTGGCCCGCGACGCCCGGGGCGTCTCCTGCGGCAGCTGGGACGTAAAATTCTTTCCCTCTCACGTCCCGCCACTTCCTTCGCTAGCATGACTGCTTTGTAGAAGGAGGTGACGGCTTCCCATGCCCTTTCGCTCCGGACCATGAATTGAACCAGGGTCTGCCTTATCCTTCCCAGAGAACCAGGGTCTGCCTTGTATTCCCTACAGGCGTGCAGCGTGATACTAAGTTATCAAAAGTGAGTTACAACTTAATTTTAAAACTGAAATCGCATAAGTCATTGATCAATTCCAAAACATAGGGATGCCCCTTACTAATAAAACTATCGATAAGGGTGCCCTCACTAATGCAACTATCGATCACATAGGCCCGCATTAACTGAGTAAGTAAAACTCAGTTGTGAACGCTCGATAAATAAAAGAGAGCCGACTGTTACTGCGTTACGAAAAACGTTATTGATGGTGGAATGTCAGAAACAAAACTGTGCACATTTGTAGTGGCCCTGAATTGTACGCCCCAGCGGCGCGTTTCCGTGTGGGCTAGGGATGGGGCGACGTGAAAAAATCATATCGATATTTTGGGACTTATGTTTTGAAACATAAAAATATCGAAAAAAAATATGACTGAATATCTATCAGCTGCAGCTGTTTTGTAAGAAAATCGTAATAGGAATGTTCTAAGTAATTATCGAGAATATTAAATCTATTGTCGGTACCACACGATGAAAAGTGTAAATAATGATTATTTCTGCTGCAATTTTGCGGCCTATTCAACAAGAAAGATAAAGTAAAAAAAGATAAATAATACCGACAGACTTCGCCTCATCAATACTAAGTACATCAGTAATTAAAAATATAAAACGTTCCATCTAATCAGGAATCATTGGTGAATGATAAATCCATACTGATATAAAAACTCGAAAGAAAATCTGTCGGTCTGTCTATCTGTTAGCTCTTCACGCGCTAACAGCTGAACGTATTTCGATGAACTAACACTTAGCACACATGTAGTTCGTGTGACGTGGGTTAGGAGTAGGATATTTTGTCATTTTATTATCCCAGTAGTATTGTCACGTGAGACAATATCCGACCTCCACACGGGCGAAACCGTAGCTATAAACTAGTTTACTTATAAAAAACAACAATTCAATCATTTATCATTGCTTTAATTAGCACATCAAAGAATTGCGATGCATTTCTAATTTATAGGATACTTTTCTATCGACCGGCCTTTTTGCAATAAATTTGCATACACTATGCAATAATGATTATTAAATGGCGTATTAGAGGCCGATAAGGAGGACAATATACATACTTGCATAGTTTTAAAACTCGTGTATATGTAGATTGTCTGTTTGCAAAATGTAGAAGAAATATACCATTCTTGTGTGGTAAACTTCATTCTTGAATTGCGAAAACCAGCCTTATTCGTACGAAATAAAGGTGCTTGGTTCAGTTTCAGATGTATGGCTGACTATACTTATACAGGATGACTGGTAATTAGTGGTCAATATACAGGGTGATTGGTTGAACGTGGGCAATACTTGAAGGGAGTGAAGTAATCATAAATATTATCTACTGTTGCCTAAATTTTTTCGAGTTACGCCATCAATAAGTGTATGGAGCAACTGATATTTCTTTCACGGTTCATGGTTGCCCACGTTTATAAAATCATCAATACACATGTGATTATAAGTACTCATTATTATGAACAACTTAAAAATGAGACCAAGCCTGAATCTGCGAAAAATAGCTGTCCCATACATTTTTTACATGTAGATGATAAACGTACTGAACAGATATTTTTTGTTTCGTGATTTCCCGAACACGACGGCAATATTGACGTTTAAAAAAATCTTAAATCTTTTTTATTGAATGATTTTTCCTTAATATGCTCCTAATGTATTTTTGTTGATATTGTGTGGTTAAGCTCACACCTACTAAGGTATGTACTAATTTTCATCAAAGTGTTACATAACACAAGTTACATAAGGATAGGTTCTCGAAAGATTTTCCACACCCACTAAGACTTAAGAAAAACCAACACGTGCGAGAGAATTCTTGTCTCGTAACCTATCCCTCATTCGTTATTTATTTTCCAAATATATAAACAAACATGTCTTTTCGGAAAAATAGCTTTAACACCTACACTTAACGTTCAGTTTGCGCTACAACGTCTATTTTTACAAATGTTTTTTCCTTTTCTACTTGTCGTTCTGAAATCAACTTAATTTGTACTAATATTGATATTTTTTGTTTAAGGTATCGTCAATTGGAAATAAGGTTTGAAATATGGAATATATAGTCCATTTAGTTTTTATGTTTCTCTATATAACTTTACCTAGTCAAAGTGTGAGATCGTGCAACGAATACATTAATAATTATATACATAGCTAGAGATGTGTGTATGTATAGTTAGATATTGCATGTGGAGTGGAAACCATATCATGTGCATCGTCGAAGTCGATCGACTGAGAAAATTCTTGATACGCGGTCGTTGTTAAGTTAAGGCTGAGGCCAAACGAGGTAATTTTTTTAGCTGTGGGTCGCGGAAAATGAGTCGCGGAATTTACGCTGCATTCGGCCCCATACTAAAGTCCTTGTGTCACCGTGTAGTACAAATCATTTTGAGTCGCCGTGTGGTACAAAAAGGACTTCAGTATGAAACCGAATGTAGAGTAAATTCCACGACTCATTTTACGCGACTCACAGCTCCAAAAATTACGCTCGTTTGGCCTCAGCCTTAGCGGGTTAGGTATTGAGTATGTTTGAGTGTACAGTAGGTAGCGAAATGATTGGTCAGCTAGACTGCGTTACCGAGTGCTACGAGTAGTTATCCTCGGTGTGCCGGGCGTTTGTGCGTAGTTCGCAGTATTAACGTCGCTTGGGTATGCTTCTAGAGATCTTATTAGAGGACTTAAAAATGCTACAGATACCGCGATCAACGTGGCCGCCTACTAGGCCCAATAAATTTAATGAGTCGTCCATACGAAAGATGAGGAAGAATAAAAGCATGTAAGATAGCAAATAAATAATAACCGCCCATTACACTGTACACACGGCGGCACATGAAGCTGTACATTTCCAGTATAACTTGGCCTCGCTTTGTATAGATTTTCTATACAATGAGCGATCCGCATAAACTGGTTTTGCATAGCTTGATTAGCCGTCGTGCGTACATACGGCCTGATAAATGGATCAAGTATGATGGCTGGTGTCAGAAGTAACCAAAAGTGAGAAGTATACAGTTACTAATAAGAAAGGTTTTTGAAAATGTCCCCTAAATTACTAAAATAGGAAATGAAATTCATTTTGCCGATGCGAGTGCAATTCCATTGGGAATCAGCTTGTCCAAATAAGAAGTACCTTCTTAAAATACGAGTACCTATTTTTGTTATGTAAATTTGTATTGAGTCCATATTTATTACGAAATTTGGTTTATTTCCCACAATACTGCAGTTTGAATGCCCAATTTAAACTGCACTTGAATCGACAGTCTAGTATCATCACATGCACAAATATGCAGGCTTAGATCAAATACTCAGCTTTGTAGGCTAGACTAACACAATACTTGTCTAGATTTAGCAATAGGATGTACGACCTAGATATCAGCTGATGCATGGTGCAATATTGCTTCATTCAGGCTATCTTTTTAAGTAGATTAGGATGTGGCTCTTAGTACTCAAGATTTAATCGTAAAACATATGCAACATATTTTACAATACGATTTATGATTTCATCAAATATCAATACAAATAAACCATCATCTATACAAATAAGTAAAATTTTAGTGCCTGTATGTAATTTCAAAATAACAGCTTTTTACTGAATACATATTATTTTTTATTTTTTTACAAAAAAAAAGTATCTATCAGTTTTTTCTAGCTAATCTCCGAAACGGCTGGACCGATTTTGACGGGACTTATACTGGCATAGCTGATATTATAAGGAGTTACTTAAGCTATTTTTATTTTAGAAAAAGATTGGGGTTCCATGAAAAAAAAATTAAAACCTATGAAATTGTTAACAAAATCAGATTCAAATATGAAAGTCATATTTTTTTAAATAATTAGTTCACGCAGGCGAAGTTCGCTGGCCAAAACAAATCCTTACAAAAATATGAATCATGTCTTCTTTTTGCTAAGTCTCCGAAAAATATCGATAACGTTATAACGACGTTGTCCCATCCCTACGACAAGTACGGATACAAGACATTTGTTTCAGCAGCTACCCGATTTCACTCTTTCTAGTGGGGTACCAAAAATAAGCGGCGCGTTGTTAAATCGACGAACAAATTACTTTTCCCTACTGTACGGGTCTGTTAGAAGGGTACATTAGCGAATAGCGTGATTACTAATGATAAATGTTAGTAAATGAAGATATTTCAATTTTCGACTGTATATCTTTGACAGTTGTTACAGAATTGAGTGTGACAACGAGTCTTATAATGAGGTTACATCGTGTTAGCTACTGACTGGGTTGTGGAGGTCAACAAGGTTTTAGTAAAATTCTGATTTTAAAGAGTGTCCATTGAGTTTCTTACCCGATCTTCTCCATAGAGATCTACGCTTTGGAATGCAGTACTTTCAGTTATTATGCCTTGTGAACTGTAGCTTCATTTTATTGTTGTCTTTGTTTCGAAAATTCAAAAGTGCCTGTCTTTCTTTATCGCGTGTTTAGTGCCTAAACTGGCGTCATAGTTTTCTGTAACTGGCCTACTTGAAATAAATGCTTTGATTTTGATTTCAGATAGTCTGTCGAGCCTAGCCTTTTCGGCTTTTTGGTCGGCTTCCAGTCTAACCGGATGCAGCTGAATACCAGTATTTTACATGGAGCGACTGCCTATGTCACCTCCACAACCCAGCTAGTACTGGGTAAAATGATACCCCTTGGTAAGACTGGTTGTCAGACTTTTTGGGCCACTGACTACCTAACGACTGTCAAAGATCTACAAATGACATCCGGGCTTAACGTGCTTTACGAGGCACGGAGGAAACTCGCTATGTAACGGGTGGTCACCCATCCATAAACCAACCTAGGCAAGCACGGCTTAACCTAAACATCGACCCGAGCGGCTGTTATTAGTTAGCCACGAGCTCCATGCAAAAGGACTGGTAGGTATTCAACTCCGTCCTAGGCCGACCTCAACAAAGTTGGAGAAAGGCTAAGCAGATGTTGATGCATCCATACAATGTTTTTTACTTTCAAAAGCACACATTCCAATAAAAACTTTGACCCTCTATTTACCCCCTTAGGGGTGGAATTTCCAACAAATTCTTTCTTAGAAGCACGCTGTTAAATGACCAAACAAATTACTTTTTCTACTGTACATTAGTAAATCGCGTGTTTACTAATGATAAATGTTAGTAAATGAAGATATTTGAATTTTTAATGGTGGGACAAGGATTAAGCTATTGTGATTAGGAATAAAGGTTTTTGTTAAAAAATGATACTTTGAAACGAAGGTGTCTGTGTTGTGTGGAAAGTCTGTTTTCAAAATAATCGTTTTACACTCTGTAGTCACTTTAGTTTCACTTTGGGTATAAGAGTAGAGGAAGACCAAAGAAACGATGGATGGACTGTTTAAATCATGATATGGCAAGAAAGGAGGTGTCTGATGAGATGAAGGGTAATAAAGAAGTATGGAAGAGGAACACATGCTGTGCCGACCCCAAATGAATTGGAATAATCGCAAGACAATGATGAGTCATTTAAGTTTAAAGATGGACTAACAGCGCTCAATAGATTTAAGAAATCCGAAACTTTTGATAGTCAAGTACAACTACAAGTAACATTTGATGTCAGAACCAATATTGGCTATTGATACCAATATTGACTTATTGCATAGCTGGTAATTTTAGGAGCAGTCCTTAGATGTTCAGTAATTGATAGGTGATTGGACTTATGAAACTTTGAATGCACTCTATTTAATTTGAAATTACTGTCAAATGTTTTGCATAATATTTACTGCAAATTCCGTGAAAAAAAAATTCAGGCTGGATGCAGCACTACCTACCACCTGTAAAAATATGCACATGGAGGAAAATCGAAAATATCAACGCAGAATGACCTCTAAATATTTTACAAAAACACTTAACGTCATGGATTTCCCCAAAATAACGCCTGATTCCATAACTTATTGAAAATACTGTTAAATTGTATGCCTGGCATATTTGTAGGTATTGGTTTTCAAATTTGTAAACCACGCTAACTCAAAACGAATCTCAAGAGCATCAAAAAAGCTCGACCAAAATACGAACCATCATACTACAGTCCCCCGTTCCATAGCTACCGCGTCCAATTCCTTGACGTAAACTAAATTTTCCGATAGTGAATGGTTTCAAGATGGCGACTGGTCCCCATGTGCACTGTGTGTGTGTGTGTGTGTGTGCTTGTTATCCAGTCACTCTTTCTCGCATATTTCCCATTCGTTTTGACAGGCGTACTGGTAAAAAGAATAGCGGTGTTAGCGAGATTTTTTAGGTTTTATTTGGTGTCTTTTCATTATCTGAGGACTTAATATCTGAGCTTTTATATGTATGTAATTGTATTAACGAAAACTTCAATTTATAGATACTGAAATTGAACTATTTTTTTAAATTGAACATTTTTATTCCATAAAACTGAGCCGCGATAGAGAAGGTTTTGTTAGTGATATAAACTCGCACTAAGTCCACAGTTCTCGATAAATATAGCAGTTGCGTCACTGCGTAAATGACAACAGTAATAGTTATCTAGGTTTCAATTTATAACAAAGTGGATTTTGCAATAAAACAACCATATAACGTTTAATATTCTATCTCCGTAATAAACAGAATATACATTAATGAACATTATCTTTGATATTCAACTGTAGTATTGATAATTGGCTCTTTTAATTACGCATCAAATCATATTTGATTTTTGACACGGCATGCTCTTTTGACATGACTTAAGAATGGTGACGAAATATATGCTATTCTAGAAATTTTCACAATTGCAAGAAACATCTGAGGGCCTGGGCTTACCCAAAGTGACATTTCATTACTGATAACGATGACGGAAAACTTAAAAATGTATTGAATTGACATAAGCTATCGAAAACTTACATCAGTCCTGTTGACAGCCTTGACAGCCGACTTCGATGCCGATTTCTGGCCGAGAGAAGCATAAACCTTTGGAGGTGGTAGGAGCTATTTGCTTTGATGTAAGTATTCAATGACACCTGCAAAGCTATGATGTGTTGGAACCCGTGCTTCCATTGAAACTACCATCATCATCTTTCTGCCCTTGTCCCATATTACTTGTGGTCGGCGCATCACATTTTTTCTTCCATTCTCCTCTGTCAACCGTCACGCTATCATTTACACCATCCATCCATTTCCAGTGAAACTACCACGATTATTTTTTCCAAAATTTTCACTCACCCCTCTACACCCCTACCACGTGCCCTCACAACTCCCCGCCGACCTCTCAAGGGTTGCTTGTTAGACGACAATGTGCAGCTCTGCGGCCACCGAATTATTATTTACTATATGCTTAAACGATTACGGGTTTCTTTAGTTAGGGAAAATATCGTGGAATGAGTGCCCTAACGAGCTGGAGTTGAGGATTTGTCGATATATTCTACAGCTATATGAAAATATATCGATGTTTTGGAATAGCTGCATATATTGTGCAGGTATGAAGGGGTTGGCTGGTGTATTTAAAAAGGAATTTTGGTTTTGATAGATTCGACTCAAAAACATCATGCCTGTTTTGCTATAAAGGGTAGACATAGGACCAATTACATCTACATTCTAGTTATATTTTATTTAGAGTTTATTCATGTATTGTTACAGACTTAAATGTACACTCAAGGCCGCTACTGATAAATTCTTGATGGATAAGTTTAAATGGATTTTTGAGATAATCATGACTGACGATTTATCCACTAGCAATATTTAGGTGGTTTTCTCGTCAAACTGAACAATTTTCTGCAATTATAAATGTCACGACTGCCGAGCATGGGGTTCTGGGTTCGATTCCTGCGTCGGGCAAACTGTTATTGGGGTTTTCCGTCAGATATATCTCAGTAGCAGCCACGGTGTTTGGATTTGCCTGGTTGATGGTAATATGCTCGCCTCCTATTACATGGGACTTAAACAAAACTGACGAAATGTGGGTGTACTATTAGGCACACTTCTGCCTTACCCTTCGGGAATAACAGGCATGATGTTATGCATTACAACAACACAATTCATGAAAAGTATTTAGCCTTTTTATATCTACTGTCCATCCTATACTCAAATCATTTCTAACAAAACCCACTTGCAATAAATTATGAGGCTCTATTCCTAATGTATAAAAGAGTGTGACTTTCCACTAATGAGGGCTGCACTTAACAAAGCAACCTTGATGAATAGAAGGGGAAGATTCCATTCAGAAGAGAAAAAAATCCACTCATAGAAGAAAACTTTACAAGAAAATTCAGACAATTAGGTCATAAAATTCACCCATGGAAACTTAAAAGCGATTACGAGTTACGGCATTTCATACAAACTTTCAAGTCCTTTTATTTTGTAATGACTGAACCGATTTTAATGAAACTTCATACGCATAAGCAGGATACATAAGTCTAAAAAGTTATCAGAGAACATTTTCGAAATGTCTTTTAAAAAAAAAGATAATTGGAAATTTCTTGTTTCTATGGAAAGTTGGTCTAATTTAGCTATAACACTATTTTTCGAAAATGTTCTCTGATAACTTTTTAGACCTACGTATCCTACTTATGCGTATGAAGTTTCATTAAAATAGGTTCAGTAATTTCGGAAAAAAGGACTTGAAAGGAAATTATCATCTGCCTAGCCTTTTCCCAACTATGTCGGGGTCGGCTTCCAGTCTAACCGGGTGCAGCTGAATACCAGTATTTCACATGGAGCGACTGCCTATCTGACCTCCACAACCCAGTTAGTACTGGGTACTACGATAGCCTTTGGTAAGACTGGCTGTTAGATACAGTCACTGTGCACTGACTATCTGTAACGATTATCATAGATCTACAAATGATAGCCAGGACCAACGGCGGTGATTTCCAAGGCATGGAGGAAACTCGGTATGTAATGAGTGGTCACGCATCCACGGACCAACCTTGGCAAGCGCGGCTTAACCTGAAGATCGAGCCGAGCGGCTGTTATTATTTAGCCACGAACTCCTCATACACAACGTATTCTAAGTATGTTTGTATATTGAAATCAAAGTCCAACCATTTATTTCAATTAGCCATTAAAAATGCATTTTTGAATGTCAAATTCTACAATAAAAAAGAATTGATTCTAGTTGCCCATTCGCGACAGACCTTTCTTATGGAGAAGAATGAGCAAGCAACTATATGTTTTTGGTTTCACCAAAACACTGAACTGAAAATTTTTCGTCGAAAAATTCTGTCCTCTCAAACACCATAAAATATAACGTTGTGAAAATATAAAGAAAGGCAAAGGTATAGGGTTGTAAGGGGTTGGGGGTGAACCCCATCTCATTGTGATGCGGCAGACATGACAAGTGTCAAAAATTTACTACAAAAACTGCCGCGAACCTCACGCGTGACGGTATTCTGGTAACGTCTATTCGGTTTGTGTGTGTGTGTGTGTATGAAACTCGAAAACTGATGTGTCGTTTTAGGAAAGACTTGAATTTAGAATGGTATTATTTTTTTAATTTAAAGGTGATTTTTCTTTCCTTACTATTTTATTATCTGTAAAACTAAAACTTTCAGTACTTTAAAATCTCATTTTATGACTATTCTGTTATCCAAAAGTGTATAAAACAGTCATTCTCAGCGATTCTCACAAAACTATGAAATCACAAACATTAGAAATTAATCACCATAACCCATCGCATTACCCACAAAATTGCATGAACAACAGTCATTCGCCCCATCCGCCATTTTATTGCCCAACAAACGTACCTAAACTAATCATAAAGCAATCAGAAACGATAAAATTAATCAAATACAAAACGTAAATTACATAATCACGGTATCGTAGCTCCGAAATCACCCCTAAATGTACCAGTTAACCCACTAACCGACTTAGTAATAAAACACCAATTTAACCTTGAACCAACCCTAGTTAGTATGCACAGTCTTTCTTTTAAAATCTTACGTATTAATTTGCAAACTTTTCCCACAAACGAAAAACAACCCAATTTTCCCAACTCTAAGAGTGGAAATTCATTTCCAACGAGCAAAGATAGAGATTCGTTTCTCAAAAATGAAAAATTCTAACATGATATTTCTTAAATTGATAACAATTCTTAATTTCAACCTTGACGTCTCACACTAAAGTTCAATATCAATGCCAAAAATAAAAGCACTTAAGACATTCTCAATTTGAATAAGTTATTTAGCACGTGGTTCTTGTGACGACGTTCGCAATTTGAGTATAAATTAGAACACTTATCTCGTCGCGGTACTATCTTCTTTCTTTGTCTGACAACTGGTTTTGGATGATGCTGTCCCTTTTTCGCTCCATGTCAAGCAAGCGTAGGGGTGTCAGCCGCATCAAGTGAGCTTTATCGATATTTCCAAAATAATACTCAAACGGCGACGGGGTGGCTTATGAATAGTAAAATGATAAATGTAAGCAATTTTAGAGTATAGACTGCTGTATCTAAAAACGAATAAGGTGAGGAAAATCGATCAGAAGGGTAAAATTGTGTTGTCGAGATGAGGAATGGCAATAGTAGGGTCATGTAGTTGCGTTGCGAAAATTGTATCGATAGTCGATGTTTTTATTAAGCGCGGTCCGCTCTGATATTTAATTTAGCGGCGGAAGCAACAGGTTATTAGCACGAAGCTTTCCCGCCTAACTTTCCGGGCGTTCACTTTTTAAATTCCTCTCTTTCCCTTTCTAATTGGATTGCCTTCTCCCTTTCCCGTGAATGAATGAAACTTGTTGCTTGCCGAATCATTTCGCATTTATTTAAGACTTTTTAAATGTGTGTCATTGCATCGGGTTGAATCTCGCGAGCGTCGGACCTGAAAATCGATTGCTACTCGATTTGATAAACCGATGGTGTCACTTTGAACCGAATTTTCCTATCCCCATTACCGTTTAACCGTAAAACTTATTTTAGCGTATAATTTTATGCATGAAGGGCTACCCTTTCGGCGTAAAAATTAACACGTTCGATGGTTAATAATTTTCCGCTCATTAGTTCTATTGAACCTCTTCTGTGATGTTACCTTTATATTTTTATCATAACAAAAATAATAAAAGCGACCTCATTTATTTCTTCGAGAAATACCTATCAGACAAAAGAATTGATACACAAAAGGAAATCGTCTAAACGATATTGCTTACTCGATACGATATCTCATATTGTGACAAATTGCGAGACGTATCCACATATCAAAATTCACATTTTAACCAAGCGTCTACCTACACGTATAGATCCACAGTCATACGTGAAACGAAGCCCACACCATATCTTACTCTCGAACACACGAATCTACATACATAAATATATTTCTATTCACCACCCAATACATTTTATCTATGTTACCGTTGCCTTACTAGAAATTCTATCTATGTTGTAAGGTTACATCACTATCGAGCGTGCAGTCCAACTAGACTCTTATTCTAGTTGGAACACATTTGAATTTACAAGAGCAGATCTGGATCGGTTAGTGTGAAGCCGATGTGAGCCCGCGATCGACTCTCACGAGGTATTCTCAAGGGGTGAGCGTAGTTCTTGCGCTTAGATATAAAGAAAGGTAGATACTTATGAAATTCGAAGGAAAAACCACCCTTCCCTATACTTACACAGCGCAGTCGATTCGGTTTTCGCCGAGGAAATTGTAGCGTAGTTTGAACGGGACATTCGCTCACCGTACGCCGCATAGAGACGACGATTTTCTCGAATTTCCTTCGGGACGCGTTGCCTCCAAATTTGTCTTTGCATATTTTTTTTTTACTGGTGTTCGAAATTTGAGTGACGCGGTATTTTTTTTTTGTTTTATTTTTGTCTTTCATTCTTTTATTTTAAATTTCGGTGACTAAATATATTTTTTTTAATTCGCGCCGTGGTCAAATTTAGACTTGAAAACTTTGCTTCGTGTCGGCGTAAAGGTAAGAATATTTTCAGCCAGCATGAAACGATTTTATTATGATCGAGTCTGATATTTTCGGGATATTATTATGAAAATACGTTATTTACTTCCTAGATTTTGATTCAAGTAATATTTTTTCCGAATCCAGCTTAAATATTTCGGTTTAGAAATTGGTTACTTACTTCATTATAAAGTTTTGCCGGCAACTTTAAAACGCTGCCGCGTAATTATGAATGTAAAGTTTTCAGAAGATCGGAAACCTTCGTGAGAATTATTATTCCGGGAATAATTTCCAACGCTTTTGAGGAGTTTAGGTCATTGATATTCGAAATTGTGTAATTAGTATTTCTTTACATTTGGATAACATGATAGAGTTTTTGCAGTTTATTCAGTTAGAAATGAGATGATAATCAACATGTGAAGTTTCGTTACAAATTTATTTGTTTTTTTTTAGATTTACTTTTGATGTTCTTCTTCAGGATACTTGGTACTTTGGTAAAAAATACCTAGTAGGCGTTTATTACAGAAATATAAAACCTTACTTAAATATTCCGTGAACCGCTTAAAACTAACAATTTTATTAAAATCAAACAGCCTCTTGAATTTAATTACAGCACAGCCCGATCATAGACTACCAGTAACTCTAATAGACAAGAATTTCAACTAATTGAGCATTCAAAATGACAGTGAGGCGTGACTCTTGTCACAAATGACGGCCGAATGACGAAATGACATCAATTGACGACCAGTAGGCGGGACTTGTATTGAATGACATTTAAAACAAGTGACATTTGGTAGGAAGTTGTCAGGTACCGTTTTCTGAAGATTGAGTTGTAGTAGTTCGGAATGACTTAATTATTTTTATGTTTTTTTTTGCGTCTACATATTGTCGTAGGCGTCCAGCGTGATTTATTTCGAAAAAAGAACTCCACTGTTTAAAGGTTATGTTCAGATTTAAATTGAGTTCGATTTTGGTCGATGTAATATTTTGCGGGACTTATCTACATTTTGGAGCATTGGCTAGTAATAAAATTGGGCTTAGGAGAAAAAAAACAACCCCATAAGGGTGACATTTTCGAGTTTACCATTTTGAATATCATCGATATTTTTGCACGCTGTCTACGTACGTAATTTCTACTTTATGACGCTTAACATTAAGACTAATTAATAATTTTCTTGGAATTTTAGTCCCAGTTTTATCCACATGTGCTTTTTAAGGTCACATCAGTGACAAAAAGTGTAGATGTAAACTGTAAAGCATCCGAAAAATTAAGTTAAGATGAGTACAGAACCCATTTTTACCACAGTGTACTAAATGAAAGCCTAAATATTATTCCAATTTTGAAATTTCAAACCTCGATAAGATTTACATTTTAATTTAGGCCATACGATCCTTTAAACTCCGAACAATCTTTGAAATAGTGTTGTCAATTATCCGATTGACAGCTGTCAATCTAATTAAAAGTAAAAAAAAACATTTCTTACCTCCTGTCACGTTAGCCTAGAAAATTACCCATTCCGCTTGTTTAAAAAAACAATACAACATCGCACGCTGAGATAATCACGTATAAATATTAACTACGATCGCGTCCCGGCTTTGCTCGGAGGTAATTTGCTTGTGACAGCTACCCGATTTAGTGGACTTTTATTTAAGCTTTTCACTGTTGAAGAAGTTTTTTTGAATGAATTAAAGTAACAAGTATTATTTTTTGCAAAGTCAGTGGGTTTTTTTAGCCTAAATTAGTAGTTTTTTTTTTAATTTTAGGACAAATTACTTTATTAATAATTATAAATTAATTTATTATTAAAAAAAAAATAGATTTCGTTTTAGAAAACACACACACAACGAGAATTCGACGATGCTACATTTCTTTTTTTTTTTTGGTACTCCGAATAGCCAACGGGCCCACCTTTATCAAAACCTATATTTGTTATGTCGAGTTGTTTTCATATTACTTTTAATTTAACACAGGTAATATTTATTAAGTTTCAACAACATTTGTTGAAACGAACCGGTACCTCTGACAAGACGAGAAAGAACTCCGTATATTTAAAACGTCAACTTTTAACGACTTAATTTGCTTAAATTGTGAGTTGTTACTTGAAAGCGCAACTCTGACGGCAATTAAGTTTGGAATAAATCAACTTAATTTGTAAGGTGAATTAACTTAAGCAAAAAAATAGACGAAAAGAATACTAACAGATGACACAAGACGATTAAATTGTTCGAAAAACTGTTCCAATCTCAAATTCAAATTGTTTCATAAATCAAAACCGTTACGCTTGGTATAATAAATCACAAGATAAGAAAGAATTTACTTGT
The DNA here is from genome assembly GCA_905163415.1 of Noctua fimbriata. Classification (NCBI taxonomy): domain Eukaryota; kingdom Metazoa; phylum Arthropoda; class Insecta; order Lepidoptera; family Noctuidae; genus Noctua; species Noctua fimbriata. The sequence continues at coordinate 14,223,983 of LR990941.1, read as the reverse complement.
CTATTCCTAAATAAAACGCAGGAACTTTATTTCCATCTAAACCAGCTACTTACAAAGTAAAATCGCACGGAAAACCTATCACAAAATAATATCGAATCTCCATACATTATACTATTGATGGGGTGAACGACATATAATTTATATACCTACCCGTATTACGTATAGTCGATAGTTGGTTCCACCCCCGTACCTTGCGACCCTCCAACGCATGGATATATACATAATATATACATGTGAGTAGCGTAGGGTTGAGGACAAAATCGATAGGGCTAACTCCTTTGTAAACCAACGGCTTTGCACGATTTTTGAACTGTCAATTTTTTTTTCGAATTCGGTTTTTGAAATTGTTCTTTTTACGGTGATTACCGTGTTCTACTTTTTAAAAATGTCAGTGAGTGATTTAGGCCAACAGGTAAGATATATTGTTAAGGACATAATGTTGCTATTGGAAAAACCATTGTAAATAGAAAATAATAACATAATCAACCATTGGTTGGAATTTTCCAGTTGGTACATTCTTAACATTTTTGTGTTAAGGTTGATCTAGAGTTAATATTTTTTTTAATGTTTTTGAATCACTTTCATAAAAATAGCTTACTTAGGTAAGTGCTGAGTACATTTACATCTACTTACAACATTTCGTTTTTCTCTAAAGTTCACAACGGGCGAAACTCTACCAGCGGCTAACAAGAATCATAAAAGATAATTATATTTTAATAGCGCCTTCGTTAGCTTAAATTTAAGTACACCATACCAAGAAAATAAAAGGTCGATATCCCATAAACAGATAGACATAAAATTGTGTAATAACAATTATATGTACTTACTTCTGATGAAGATAATAATTATAAGTACACATACTTCTGATGAAGAGGTAATCAAAACTATTTATATTTTTTAGAGTTCTGTACCTCAAAACTAAAAACGGAACCCGTAAAGGATCACTTATTGTTGTCCGTCTGTCAAGATTAGTCTCAAGAACGGGTAGAGGAAATTAAATCAATATTAAAAAAAAATTGGGGTTTCTTGGACGGGTGAAAACTTTAAGTATCAAAGTCAATGCAATCAAGAGACTTTACTGTCAATAAATTAAGTCACTTATTCAGAGAAATCTCTCAAGTTTCAAAACCTAAAGGTTACTTTCCGATGACCTAACAGAATCAATTTCTTTTTGTCAAGAAGAAAGGGCTCATAATACACGACGTTTAGAAAAAAGGAAGTGATCATGGACGCTCAGTTTTACGAAGGAACCCACAGGGTGCTAATCCTACTCTCACGTGTCAGATTTTTTTTTTTACATTTAATAGCGTATTTAATTTTATTCATTGCAATCATCCGAAAATTAAACATTGAAATTATTTTTTATGTTAAAGTTATCTTAACAGTGATCGAGCAATATTAACCCTTCCGATGACATCGCTTAGTTAAAAAGAGTTTTTCGGTAATAAAATAAGATAGTAATCGGAAATAATGTTCAACTTCCATTTAGCTAGAACAATTTTATTTTAAAATTACTTGTAAATGACAAAAAGGTTTATTTTTAAAGAAAAAAAAAATTCTATTTTTTATTTGCGAGTAAAAACTCGTAGTAACTTTCTATGGTGAGACCATTTATAACATTTCTCACTATTAACGTGTGCAATTATTTTTTATAAGTTCTTTTTTGAACCTGTCACAGCCAATTACCTACCTAAAAATTTAATATCAAAATGCTCAATTTACAGTGTGAGAACACAGTAACAAACTATTTAATTATTTTGAAACAACGTCAATATTTTTTACACGTCTCAGTTGATTTATAGCATGACCAAACGGGGAATCGAACGCGTAGCTATTTATTTAACGGTGTAGTGGTAGGATCGTAAAATTTTATTTTGTTGTTTGTATTTAAAAGATCCCTAATAAAGAACTTGTTTAATCGACTATGATCGCTACCGACGATTATTGGAAACTAAAAAAAAAATCGAGTGTCGTAGATTTTTCGATTATCGGAAACTTCAAAAAATTACGAAAGTTGTAAATTTTTAAATTTGGAATTTATTGTATATCACATTTAGTGTCTATGGCTGTTAAAACTAAATTGTCTATGACACGCCACGTGGTCGTTTGATTTTATTGGTTCCTTCCTACTTTGTTACTGTTAATTACTTTTATTGTTATTTATGATTTAATTAAATAGATACCTTATTGGTTACTTAGTATTTTTATTATAGTTTTTATCTTTCTAATCAGGACATTCTCATATCTTAATTGCTGATTCTTGTTCTTTTAACGATATTGTGTCGATAGTTAAGAAAGATACTCAACCATTGTTGATATGAATCATTTCATATCAACAATGGTTGAGTATCTAGGTAAGAAAGAAATGGATTTTATACTATTTTTAATTTTACTAGAGTTGTAATATTAAAAAATAGTTTTAAGTCAATTCAAACTTTGTGAATAAACATGGATTTCAAGAGGAGAAAATGTAGTTCTTCAAACACTCGGACCAACCGAACTAAAATACGGTCGTACCTATCGAATTCGGGGGTAGTATTATTATGCCAGACCCCACCCCCGTGTTGTCAATCGATCAAACATGTGCAAACAGTATAGACTTACAATTTGGGAAAACAACCTAAGTACACAACAACGACCAAAGTAAAATACACCCAAAAACAAAGCTGACATGGTTTATTTTAGGATGTTGAATTTTTCATGTCTCGGGTTTGCAATTTGGACATATTTCTCTTGTACATAAGAGTCATAGGAGCCATGGTAAATGTATTGACAAATATATCGAGTTACAGTTTCCATTAGGATATTGTTTATATCAATTTATGGAAGTACTCTAGCTGTCTCGATTCTCAGTTCGGTTTGAGTTATGTTCTATAGGGTTAGGTAGGCTTAACCCTCCTTCGCATACGGCTATTTATTAACAATAGTTAGAACATTGATTTTGGAAGGTTTTCCAACTAGTTTCGTTTTTTTTTTTGTTCTTGTATGTCCCACTGCTGGGCAAATGCCTCCCCTTTATCCTTCCAGGTACTCTTCTCCTGCGCCACCTCGAATTAGTTTCGTTTATTCATAATTTCAGTTTATTTTAAGCAAGCAAATCTAATAAAATCCTTTGTAGCGAAGCGTCATTCTGATTGGAATTGAATCATATGGGTATGTATTACAGTTAATAGTATTAGATACATAAAACCAGTGTTTGACTTTCATCATCATCCAACGCCTAAATTCACCCAGTGCTGGGTATAGGCCTCTCTTTTCTTGTCCCAATCTTCATGGTCCTGTTTGACGTTAATAATGATTAATTAATTAAAAAAAACTCGCAAACGATACCTTCTTAAGTCACCACGCAAAACAAAAACATCTACAATTCTACATTGCAGCCGTAGAAAAACTAGCCCTACACCGAACCGAAGACTTAACCCTATAAATGAAGACACCGCTATCCGTTCAATAAATATTTTCACGGTCAAAACAACTTAGTCTATTCCACCATTATTTACACCACATAAAAAAGCGATACTTTTTAATAGGTACTATCGATAAAAGAAAAAAGATACATAATATCACGATAGCCATCGAATATTCCAGTAATAAATTTCTCTTTACTTTATTAATTGAAGTATCGTCTTATATTAACGAAGACACGCTCTTTACATTTTAACCGACTTCCGAAGCACATAAAACAATCAGGCTGAGTTTTTAAAACGGCTTTTTAGATGGATAGATAAGAAGATAGACCTTTAAAATAGAATACATTAGTTGGATCATAAATAATGGGCTGTTTTGTAAGCTGTATACATAAACTATGCAATGTAACCTAGTATATAAAAATGGATTGTGGCAATTAGTTGAATAACAAAGCTACAGTTCTTATTTTAATTAAATTAACTAAGTTTAATTTAATTTTATAACATTACTAGTTTGTTTGTAATCATTGAGCAGGAAAAAGAAAAAAAAAATAATGACATTGAGGACAAATAAAGAACAAGACATGAAAAAGTACGATTCGAGTCAAAAAAAAAACCTTCTGATAATATTAAAAAAGACAAACAAAAGAATTAAAAGAAAAAACAAACACTAATCAATTACCTTTAAAACAATTTCACAAAATTTCAACCCAAAACAATCAGATTCACTTTCTTGACCCGCCATTTTAATCACGCATGCGCACAACACATAACCTATCAATTTGACGTTTAATTACTAAAAAAATCTAAAAACGACGGACTTGAGACACGTCTGAACACAGTTGTAGCACAATTTTGAATGCGACCTTATTTCTGACCTTTTATCTCACGTGAATAAATTATTACCCATTTTTGTCCCCTCCGCATCGAAAGGGTTAAAGTTCTATAGAAACTTATGGTTCGTGAATTTGCATATAATTTTTAGTTTATTATTTATGTTTGAAAGGATGTAAGGGGGTATTGTGTAACGTTTTCAGGGGGTTGATGAATTGGTTGTATTAATATGGATTAAGTAGGTTTGTCGTGTTCAGTTTGGGATGCGCAAGAGCACCGGTTTGACTGTCATTGATGTTTTTGATACAAATTTGAGGCAATTTTTTTGCTTGTTCGCAATTCTCTTGCATATCTCGTTATCAGACTCTGATTTCGTAGTTGTGTTTCTTTCACATGAACGCGAATCTCTCACGGGTTATTTCCTTCAGATCAGATTTTGATTTAAATTTTGTCATGGCTTAGGCTAAACAATATTAAGCTTCAACTTTTGACCGGATTGACCGGTTGGAGTTTTTTTGAATCATTTCTCAAATAAGTTGGATTGTTATTACTTGGTGCCTAGTCCTCTTCTCCTTGTAATATCGAATTCACTGACGGTACACTTTTCAACCTTATTATTTAGGCTATAAGGGTAAAAAGTGGCGGACCCTCAGTGCACTCGGTAGTACCTACATACTTTTTCATTTGTCAAATCTGTGGTGGGAATAAGTCATTTCTTTTTCTTCGTTATACTCGGTCCCACATTGCTGAGAATCGTCAACCATCTTGATTTCTTGTCCTGGCTTGTTGTCAGATAAAAAGTAGTATAAGGTGATCATAATATTTCGGGAAAAAAATATTAGTTTAAAAGCAAAAGGTATGGTTTATTCTTATGGTCACACAAAAAACAAAAATATCATCATCGTCAAAATACCTTTGCTTAATTAAAAACAACAAACAGAGAGAGTACAAACACTAGTAGGTAAGGCCAAAAAAAACGTTTCTTTGTCTAACATTATAACCTATTCATAAAACATCGAACTCACTATTATTAATTTTAATAATAAAACTGATACGATCACATTTCTTATTATCTGTTTTTATTAATATCAACCACAATGCGTGCGATCAACCGGAAGTAGAATCTTTTGTAACAGACGCTCAAACCCTTCCGGTGAAGCGATATCTTCGATATTAGGGGCCTTGTCTATTCATTTTGACCCCTAACGTCTGATATTTGGTATCTATGGGAGTATCTGTGAGAAATAATAGGATCTTGAGACTTTTGGCTGTCGCGTTTGAGGGTTAGAATTTGAAAATCGGTTGGGTAAGATTATTGTGCTATAAAATTTTTACTAGATTATGCTCGCGGCTCATACTACCGGGATAAACAAAAACTTATCTGTTAATCTAGATTATAAGCAAATCCGTTCATGCAAATCCGTTCAGTAGTTTTTGCGTGAAAGAGTAACAAACTTTTGCATTTATGATATTAGTAGGATTTTGCAGAGTCTACTATTTTAAAAGGAAGGATGTTACTTCTGTCTCACACTCAGCTATAAAATATGGCCTTACTTTCTGATATATTTCCATGTTTTGCTTTTTGTTTTTACCTATCCGGCTACTAGATGGGCTAAAACATTAAAGAATAAAAAATTTAAACCGCCATAAACAGACTATAGAGCTAACTCAATTAATAACAGCAACACGTCTCCACTTACACGCATTTAAAAAAACCCACAATTCCAACAAGTAGTAAGTTCTGCTCAAATATTTACCGTATTACAAAAAAAAAACACACACAATGCAAGCTATTATAGGCAATCATCGAAGTATCGATTATAGAAAAAAAAAGTTTGCAAAAAGCCACTACACGCGGTACCAACAAAACAAACATTTCACGGGTTTGCGGCAACAAAAAAAAAAACTTGTGTCTATGCACAAGGGGTCTATTGTACCGAATTTGACTAGCCTTTGTTTAAAATACTGATTTATAGGCTATTAAACCCTTTCTATTAATGTATGTATAGATAAATTTATGCGTATTATTCCTTGTAAAAAATGGTAGTTATATTTTATCTGTGGCATGACAAAGGTGTTTTTTTTTCGTTAAAAAGGGGTGCATATGCATTTGTTAAGATCTATGACAACGACAGTGAGTCTTAAAATGTAGTTATTATAATTTAACGGGTTTTTCGTCGGTAAACAAAAGCGATAGAACATCCAAAAGTCATTAAAACATGGGACATAAAAATACCTTCCTGGGTCTGTCATAATTTATTTAATTGATTATACTAATTGTCATATTTTCGTCATAAACCTTGATAATATCTTCCGGCCGTCAAATTATGACTATAACACTAAGTAAGATAAAATATTGTTTTTTACTTAAACAACGCCCTAATACTCCAAAAATACCAATTCTTCAAAAAAAAAATAACAATATGGGGACAGTTTTTGTTGACAAAAGTTTGAAATAAAAGTGCCATTAAATTGTTTTTGTCAACACCCCGTAGCGAAATACAGCGTGTTACAATTTCAATTATTCGGGTAATATTGGTCTGCTACCAATAACTTATCTCTTTCTGAAATCAAATTAAGAGTGAGATCACTTATGCAACAGATTTTGTTACTTTTTTCACCATCATTTAGGTTTTTTTCCCGAAGGTCAAGTATGAATATTGCACTTACAAAGGAATTTTTATATTTTGTCAAGTCATAAAAATGTGCGAGTCACTAACTTTTAATCTTGTTGAAAACATAAGTAGGATAAAAATTAGGTTTCGCTGTTTACAACTACCGAAGTATGGTATAGGATATGCTGCGCCGATCCAAAAAAAAACGTTTGCAACTACCATCGACTTACCTTAAACCATACCTTTTCTTAAAACTGCATAATGAATAATATGTTTCTTATAATGTAAACAAACAAAAAACGTCATAGTTGATCTTTAAAAAAAAACAAAATTTCCGCACAACCCTGTAGAAAAAGAGGGTTAAAACTCACAAGAAAAAAAAGCGGTACGTTTAAAAAGGCAATGCCCTACTTTCAAAGGCAATCCCGGACAACTTTCACCTATTCCCGTGTAGGAAAACGAGCTACAAAACTAACGTCCCTGAACTCAGTAAATGGCGTGAGAAAAAAGTAATTTTCATTCATAAAACCATTTTCTTAGAAGCGTGCGATAAGGACAGATAGACGGTGTCGATAGCGCTGTGTCCCTTTCTAGCGCACTCATTTTTAATGCACTTTCCCCGAAGAGGTTCTTTTATACTTCTTTTAAGACTTGCAGGCAAGTATACGTGTTTTTTTTTAAAGTTTTCCTTTCGAAGCTTTCGTGAATTTCGCCTTTATTTTGTGGAGTGATGTCAATAAGTTTTAACAGTTTAACGCTTCAGAACGCTTCAGCTTTTTAAGAAGATGTATCTTTTTATGACTTTTTTCGCCCTCCTTATATTATTTTTTCATACAAAAATTGCGAATGTTATATCTTACATACTTAGTTAATACGTCCATCTACCATTTTATTAGTAGGTAATTTAAAATATTTGCTACGAAGTACTGTGACAATAAAATGCAAAATCACAGGACATTAGCCGCATCATGCACACTCAATAAAGTCCTATTTAAATAAACCAATCAATTGTAACGATTTTTGAATATCGAACGTAATCCTTTGAGTGCCACTCGATTCAAAGGGATGCTACCGTTGTCCTCATTGTGTCCTTATAATTTATTGTCACCATACAAAGGTATAGGATGTTCTACATTTTGAGTTCAATGGGTCATATTTTAACTATTTGACTTTTCGATGGTTGTAGATATTTTTTAGCTTAGATTTATTAGGTCTATTTTAACACCTTATGCTCATGTAAGTAAGGAAATCAACTAGTAACCAAAATACACCTTCCTACATCTCTGTAGGGTTGGTATTCAAATTGATCCATTCCTTAATATGTTGTGCACAAACTGTACGTTCATCCGTGATCTCAAGGCATCTGCTCACATTCAAAGCTTCTGTGAAATCAAAATGTCAGCGTAGTAAATATGGCATCTTAAGTTCAATTGAATAGATCCTTACTTTAAGACACTCGGTGCACTAGCTTAGATGAATAAGCAGAATATAAGTAAATACATATCTGAAGAACCTGCATGGTTGGTCAAGCCTTTATTCGCGGCACTTCGGGTCTTGCTCCTTGCTGAAAGGAACACCAAGTGAAGTATTCTCATACAATTCATGACCCAGATGAAAGAAAAGGACGTAAAAATATGAGAGAAACAAAGAGCCTGAAGCTTGAAATAAATCAGCAGCACGCAGTCCAGACCTGGACCTCTCCCAATCTACGCCATTCTGTCCTCTGCATCCTGAATCAAGTCTGTCCCAGCCTACTGAACTATAGATACAAGGAACTTATTTGTGGTAATTTTAAAATACTTTATAAATGCCAGAAAAAGAACAAATTCAAAACCCTTTTCGGCCAAAAAACCAACAAAATACCGAAACTTTTCTTGACAAAATCATAAAAAATACCAACACATGACTCGTAAAATCGCTGTAACCAAAGAAACCGAACTGGAAAGTTCGAGAAGTATGTTATAAATAAAATAACGTATTCACGAGCTTCGGATGCGCAACTTGAGGCTTCAAAAGTTGGGAAACCACTCCAGGAGTCGGCATGAAGTTTTACCAACAATATATTTGTCTGCCCGCCAACCGTATGTCGATCTGGGTGAGGATATGTTGGAGAGTGGAGCGGTAGCGGGTTAAGGGAGTGCCAATGCCTTTGTTCTTGGACTATACAATGAAAGAGATAGAGCTATACAGGACGTCTAGCTCCATCTCTTACTCACACTGATTTAGGATGAAAATGATACTGCTTTAAATGTGGTAGTGGCGCCTCTCCACTTACCTACTGCGAGATATTGCTATTGTTTCCAAATGTAACAGAGTTTTGAATACCTAATTACTCTAATGAGCTTAAAATTCTTAGGCAAAATGTTACAGACTGTAGAACGTTTTTGTTGCTTATTTTTCGTAAATGATGAAACTGCATTAGGAGATTAAAAAATCCTTGATACTATTGTGGACCCTGTGGCGTAGTAGTAAAAGTGTCCACAATTTTGTAATTGAACAAGAAGCCTTTTGCCTATATTCATCAAATATAAAAGAATAATACATGCGAAAGGTGTAACTCTTCTCTTAAAACGATGTTTGCAACCCGCTCCCGCTTCCTCTCCGCTCGTCTCAGCCCTCAAAAGTTCCGATAAAGGCAAACAGACACACATACCGGACTTACCTCCTCCGCCACTTCACGCAAACATTCTTGTGAGTCAACTTTAAATATAATAATATTTCACGACTTCTGCAAAAGTTGTCCCATTTTAGAAGTTTCCAGATTTTTTACTTCGAGTAAAACCATTTTCGTGTAGGAAACGGTAGGTGATTCTTTTTCCTTGAAATTTGTGAACGTATTAAACTGTCCTGCTTGTACTTATGTTGACATTTTAGGAGTTTTATATTAAGTATAGACTGCATCGTTAGTCTAGTGGTCGCAATCGGGACTGCTGAGGATAAGGTCCTGGGTGCGAACCATCAAGAATTTCTTAAGTCTGAATTTGTGCCCGGTTGATGGCAATAGGCTTGCCCCCTATTACATGGGACTTAAACATAACTGGCGAAATGTGGGCGCACTATTAGGTACACCTCTGCCTAACCTTTCGGCGATTGCAGGCGTGATGATATGTATTAAGTCTTTAGCAAGGAATTGGCGTAGGCATAGTTCTTAGACATTGATGTCCTTTAGAATAATTTCCAAAAAAAAGGTTAGATTTCGTAATGAACTTCATTTTAGCCCAAGCTCTCCCCTTTATACCGCCGTACGGCAGGTATAGCAGAGTAACCAACATGAAAAAGTGGGTGAACAGGCTAAAAATAGCAAGACTACGTGGTTTATTGAGTTCCAGGGAAATGATTCAACTGTCTTGGGCTGCGGAACGAAATTAATAAGAAAATAGAAGTAGAATTGGTTGTTGGAATCTACTATTCGTTGCTCTTTCTTACTTTCTCGCGTGGTTAGTGCCTAACCTGGTGTCAGAGTTTTTACGCCGCCCATGGGCCTCTGACTTGGCTTGACATGCCGTCGAGAAATATCTCTCAGGCATGCTGGTTTCCTCACGATGTTTTCCTTGACCAAAGCAAGTGATAATTGTATATTACGCACATGAATCCGAAAAATCAGAGGTGCGTGTCTTGGGTTCGAAATTGAGACATTTGATTTGGCAGTCCGACGGTCACAGCATAAGGCTGGTGTTGTTGGGTGGTGCTGTTCTACAAACGATGGGGCACTTAATATCGTGACCTGCGTGTCCCGCTGTTTGTTCACTACAGGAACTGATGGACGCTACCGAAAGCGCCAAACTAGTAGCTCAGTTTTGGGCTGATACAATTTAGATTGCCATTGACACGCTAAGAAGATGAAGCACAAGGCTATCACTGACTGTGTGATGTGTGATGTGTGTGTGTGCTCTTTTTGTCTACAATTCAACTAATAAGCATTATCAAACTGACTGAAAGAACTAACACAGTCAGAGACAAGGATATTTCCTTCACAGACCTTTAAACGAATACAGTATAGCCAACTTAATACAATACAACGACAAAAAACATATTCACTTTAAACAATTTTCTACATCACAAAAGTACTTTACGTACCGTCATCCAATATTACGAAACAAAATAATATTCTCGAGGAGGAGAATAGGAAAAAGTGGAAAACCTCCATACGTAGGGAAAATAGTCTTGGAAATAAAAGCGTGTGAGGAATCGAGTGTTTCCCTTCGTTTCTTCGGGTGGCGTTTGACAAAACATCCCCCTGCCTCCCCTGGCATATGCGAGTAACACATTATCTATCACGGAATAAGCTTGTGTGCTGTGGAGTGGGTGTTGTTTCTATATTTTTTTGGTGAGTGTTTTTTTTAGGTTAGGTATTTTTGGTCGGTCTTTTAGAGGATTTTACTGATGTTTTCTTATTATACATGATATATTGTTAGGTTTTATTTTTTATGAGACTGTACTTTGACAGTAGGTTGCCGTTTCTTAGGCACAATTTGAAGCTGCATTTGAAATAATCGCGGCAGTTTTAAAAATACACTGTTTTATTTGTAAATTTCAACATATTCCAACATTTCTGAACCTACATAGAGATCCTTAAACTAGACACCAGTGTCACTTAAAATTATTTCTCATTCACCAACCATTATAATTAGTAATACCATTATAAATCTTTTTCCTGCCATTCTTCCGTCAAATACCATACTAATCCAAAAAAGAATACCCCTGGCGTCTCCACAGATTCCGCTGTCCTCTCACAGCGCCATATGACACATGTGCGACATAAAGCGAAGTATTGATCTAGTGCCGACTTTCTGTAAGATAGTGTTCGAGACACAACAATGTATTTCTTTGCTAACAGCCAATAAGAGATGTGGAAAAAGGTGTATTATATCACAGGTTTGTTTTTAGACCAGAGTCGAGATGTGCTACTAATGTGTAAAGATTCTAGATGAGGTAAGATTGAACTAGCAGTGACTAAAAAATACCCATGTTGATTAAAATTACGTTGTAAGAAAAAAATCTAGGTACACTTATAATTTTATTGTAAAGAGGTTAAGTTTGTGAGTTTTTCAGGAGGTAATCTCAGAAACTACTCATCTGATTTTAAAACAATATTTCACTGATGGAAACTACACTATTGCCGAATGCCATATTATACCTAATGTGTTTTTTACACGGGCGAAGTCACGGATATAAGCTAAGTAAGACAAAAAAAAAACTGGAACACATTAAGGAAACTAAACCTGTAGACCAGTTAAGACTAATGACGTATTAACTTTTCTTTAATTTACCTAAAATAAAAAATATGGTTGTAGATAAAAATATGTGCTGAAAGCTACGTTCCACTGCATCTACGAGCAACACATTACTTACACAAAACAGCGTAAAATAATTCTTTAAAAATTTACACATCGTGCCAAGAAAATAACATCGAAGTTGGCCGCGCGCGATAGCCACAAACTACTCGGTGGAACCAATAAACGGCTTGTCATCCCGCTCTGATTGATCATTATTTTATGCGCCAAACTATCATGCTATCTCTCTCTCACTGGAGGACTGCCAGCGAACCCCGCCGTGCGGTGTAGAAAATGTGGCGTTTCCGTTTTTATTTGAATACAGAATCGCGCGATAATGACGGTGTGAATTTTTATGTGCCGTCATAGTTCAAGATGAAGCCGAATGTGTGTTCGGAATTCAAAAGTGGTTTATGGACGTCAAATTCTAGAAGCGAGATGCGAGTACCTATGTTCGTAATACGAACGAAGACACCTACCTCCTTTTGGTTGGTGAATTGTTGAAAATTAATGCAATGGTGGTTTTTTTTTTCGGCTGCCTTATAGCTACCTATCTTGGTCATTGGCTTTTTTGAAGGTGAGCTAGATTATATTGAGCCCCTTTTTTAAATGTTATCTCTGTTTTGAGAGTTAACTTTCAATTCAAGCAAAAATAAAGTCTTACATTTCTTACTCAAAACGGTGATCGAAAGCGTCGCTGGTTTAGCTTAACCTAGAATCAAAAGTTCGAAGACATGGTGACGTCTGCTATCCAGTACTGGACCCGCGTGGTGGATTGTGGCCCTCTCCCTCTCATAGAGATGAGGCCTGTGTCCCATCAGTATAGGCTGATATTGTTAAAACAAAGTAAGGCAATGAAACCCTGTTTTTACAACTTTAGTATTCATCCATGATTCGTAAAAATATTGTTGTTTGTAACATAAGCTTCCGAACTATAATTTTATTAGTACCCTATAATTTTATTTGGCTGTTTGTGCCAAAAATTAAATTGGTTTCAACAGTTGCTGGTAAAATTCTCTTGGCATAGTTCTAGTTAGTTTTTAACGTTAATTATACCAATGATACCGTTGATAACATAACATCACGCCTGTAATCCCAGAAGCGTTAGGCACCTAAGAGTACATCCACATTTCGCTAGTTAAGTCTCATTTAATAGGGGGCGATCCTATTGACACCAACTGGACAGAACCCGGTGCTGCTACTGAGAAATTTCAGATGGAAAAACCCAATGGCACTTTGTCCAACCTGGACATCGAACCCAGCACCTCAGGCTCAGCAGTTGCGCTTGTGACCACTAGAACAACGAGGCAGTCGTTGACAGAAACTAAGTATTGTAGCACTGCCTTTCAAAAATTTTTATTTGAGCTGGCAATACCGCCCACGACTCCGCGACTCGCCAGTGTACGACGTTTTCGCGCGCGGTTTAAAAGCATTCGCGATACGCTCGTTTAAATTCCATAAGTTTTACTGTTTATTCCTGTTTTTTTGATTTTCCAAGTCCTGTGTCAAATACTGTTAACCCTAATTATATATACTTTCTCCTATTTAACGTGCGTGAATTCATTCAACAGCCCAAATATCGAAACCCTTTACACTATTGTCTATTTCAATCAAAAAGATGGACATACGGAATTATATCTTCAGTTATAAAACCTCTAAGTCGCAAAATAACCTCTAACGTCAAAAAATAGTAATTTTTCCGAACGCAAAAAAAAAACCGTTACTTTCCGTAATATACGACTACCCACTAGGCATGCGGTTGACAGGCGGGCTAAAGGATTTATGAACGTTCCCCTTTACCGGTTGAAGAAAAAAACGCCAAGTAAAGCATGGCCTGCTTGGTGGTAGAAGGATATTATATTAAAAGTATAGTGTTGTGTTTCTTAATAGAAATCTAGGAAATAGGTTCAACAAACTTTTGTGTTTTATAATTGAAACTCCTGTGGTAATGAACATATCTTTTATTGGAAAAATAACATATTACATCACGCCTGTGATCCCAGAAAGGGAAGGGAAGGAAAGGGAAGGTTTAGACCGATGTGTACCTAATAGTACCACACATTTCCCCAGTTATGTTTAAGTCCCATGTAATAGGAAGTAAATAGTACTAACTAGGTTGTGGAGGTCAGATAGGCAGCCGCTCCATGTAAAATACTAGTATTCTGCTGTCTAACCGGATGCAGCTGCATCCAGTTAGACTGGAAGCCGACCCCAACATAATTGGGAAAAGGCTAGGCAGATGATGATGATGGTGTAATAGGAAGTAAGCCTATTGCCATCAACCGGGCACAAATACAGACTCCGTGGCTGCTACTGAGAAATTCCAGATGGAAAAACCCAATAACAATTTACCCGAACCGGGAATCGAACCCAGGACTTCATGCTCAGCAGTCGCGATTGCGACCTGTACAACAACGAGGTAGTCAACTTTGATAATTATATTTTTATAATGTGAGTTGGTTGCTAGGTATTCCTAGCATACATAACCCACTGCGACCATTTAACTATAATTAATATGCCCTTAAATCGTAATAACCGCTAAACTTATCAATATCCCCAACAATTTTATACCACGAAACCAAACTCATAACAACTCTTCAATCCAACCCTTATTTATTTTTCCAAACACAGACTTTACCGTACCGAGTTCAAAACTTTCGAAGTAAGTACCGGTACTATTACAGCTTCACCATTATGATGCAAATCTGTCCCAATTAGCCGTGCTCAGAGCCACAGTCCCCGGATACACATCTGCCAGTTAATTTGCCTAACAATACACGGTTTTAATATTCAAATACATCACCTTTTCTATTCACTGGCGTGATTTCTAAACACTTATCGCGTTTGGTACCGGTTCGGATTTAGTTTGTTAGAGGTACCTACATGTTTTCGTAAGTTGTTGGGTAGTTTTCGGTGGCCTGAAGTGTAAAATTGGGAAATGTTTGGCTCAAAATACATCGAAAATAAAAAGATCTGAAGTTTATTCTGTAAATGTGACGGTTCTCTTTTCAGTAAAATGGCATTATTCTATTTTAATTTGATTTTATTAGTGAGCTTTTTGATAGCACGTAAATATTTAAACTTAGGGTAAATTTCAACTAAATAGGAAAGTTTCAGTAGTAGCTAAGTTCTATGGCAATGTTAGAAAAGATTAAATTGATTCCTATTTGTTAGAATTTCGACCCTAGGTTACTTCGTTACTTCTGCCTTATCAGTATACCGACCTATTGGTTCATTGTGACATTCCGGATCCCCTTATAAATAAACAATGAAAATAATTTCCCTATTGCGGTCATTGGACATGGATTCTTTTGGCTCATCGACATTTATAGACATTTCAAAATTAAAATACTAAAATTCTAACTTAATGCTATTGTAACTCGGATGCAAGTTAGGTTGGTCTGTGGATGGGTGAGCACCCATTATATACCGAGTTTTATCCGTGCCTTGGAAAGCACGTTAAGCCGTTGGTCCCGGGTGTCATTTGTAGATCTTTGACAGACGTTAGGTAGTCAGTGGCCCAAAAAGTCTGACAACCAGACTTACGAAGGTCAGATGGGCAATCGCTCCATGTAAAATACTGGTATTCAGCTGCATCTGGTTAGATTGGAAGCCGACCCCAACATAGTTGGGAAAAGGCTAGGCAGATGATGTAACTCGGATGCAAGCTAATTCGGAAAATAAAGATTCAAAAACGATCCATTCGGAAAATAACATCGAAAATGTTATCAGCTTAATACCTTATCGAATCAAACGTCAAATGACTTAACAGGCAAACAGCTTAACATCATCACAACTCAAGCTCCTCAACGACTCTTTAAAAAATCACTAGCTAACCCTTTAAAGCCGCTCCTATCGCTCAGATATGTTAACACATAAACACGGTGTACTAAGTACCCCAGCGATAAGCCGTTATAGAGCTATTTCCTAAAAATGGCGGTTGATAGCTAAAAGGGTTATGAGCATCGACAGATACCAGGAACGCAGGAAGTGTGTGGATGTGCGTAGATTGAGTTTAGAGTCGAGTTTAGATTTGACAGGGGAAAATCAGCGGGTTAGATTCGACAGGGAAAAATGATTGAAAAGGAGGATGAGGTTTTGCCTTGAAGGTGAGTGAAGGGTGGATTAAATAGGGGTGCTTGTTAGGGTTAGCAGTTTTTCTGAAATAAATTCAAATGTTTAAATTTCTTGGGCACAGTATGTGGCCACGTTAATCGC
Organism: Noctua fimbriata; assembly: GCA_905163415.1. Classification (NCBI taxonomy): domain Eukaryota; kingdom Metazoa; phylum Arthropoda; class Insecta; order Lepidoptera; family Noctuidae; genus Noctua; species Noctua fimbriata. Next base: position 14,207,636 of record LR990941.1, on the reverse strand, counting down.
GGCATCTGTGGCGTCTTTTAGGTCCTCTAAAAAGTGCAGGTGATGGGAGACTGTATAGAATAAACAAAAATGTTTTTAGAATAAGTTAGGTTATAAGATTCTTAAATGATAAGTCCTCATCTCCTTAGATAATTATCTTTCTTTTGCTGAGCCCGACAGGGTCCACGATTGTTTCTTTTGGAAAAATGTCTACCACTTAAGCCTACATTGTGGAATGCAATAAAGAATTGAGTATTGAGTATTGACTTCAGACACTTCTGCAAGATGTTACAAATGTTTACTGAATAGACACAAGAATTACTATACTATACTAATAACTTTTGACTGAATTGCGTGTCTTTTAAGGTTCATTTTAGTAGAAGCAGAGCATTCTAAACTTCTTTTACTGTTATGTATAGCTGTCTAGCATCTACTGATACTTATATTTCTGTAATTACGTCAATAAACTAAGCTATGGCAGTAAACTGCTATCACAATGCCCCCAGCCTTTCGTACTCATTCTTACTTTCGAGCTAGCAACACAATTTCACCCAAAAGTGTCCTCTCGTCTCCTTATTAAACATCAACATTGTACACAAAAATATACTCCAACGTCAAAATATTAACAGAATATAAGAAAATACCGAAAACATTCCAATAATCCTTTACTTTAGAGCATCGTATGTCGCCGCAAGATTAAATTCCTTACAATATAACTAGTACGCAGAAAATGTTCCGTCTTTTTAATATCGTGTGTTGGGACTTTTTTATACCGAATATAAAATATACAATTTCAGCATCTTCAGTGACATTGTGTACCATCCATCTTTTCGGGTTTAGCTTGGCGTCTCTTTCTAACTCGTTCTTGCATCTCTTTCTATCGGATTTGTAGTTCCCCCCAGTGGGCTGGAGGAGTTAACTCTTTGAGCATTTTTCATTGGAATACGGAGGATATGAAGAAATGTATCGCGTACTCAAGCGTGTTATGATTTTTTACTTGTTTCTATTTTTTTTTTTTTGCTGCGGTCGTGTTATGAAACTCGGATTGGGGTGAATTAGCATACGGTGATATTGAACTATGGTGCCTTTGGGAGACAAGGATTGTGTTTAGAGGAATAATTGGAATAAAACAAATCTTAGTCAGTAACTTTCGTCATGTTGTAGGCCAAAATAACCACATTGACTCAGCCAGAAGACGACGCGGTAGACCTCGCAGGAGATGGCGGGACAAGTTGGACAGAACCAATAACCAGTAGTCTACATTGGGCCTGGATCGAAAGATTTGGAGGTCACGGGGGAGGCCTTTGCCCAGCAGTGGGATGATACAGGCTAACAGTAATAATTTCATTATGATTGTGGCACCTTCAAGTATCTTCAGTGATTGAAAGGTCATTCACACAAACAAAATTCTGACCCAATATTGCTGCTTCATCTTTTAGAACCGCGTCACATTAGCTTTGCTGATTTCAATGCCGTTTCAGTTTCAACGTCTTCATTTGCTAAAAGTGAAGGAATGTAGAATTTGTGTTCTTTTTGCTTGTTCTATTTTGTGATTCCTTAGTCTTTTTTTGTAGTTAATACTTTGTTCTAGTTCATTTAGGGCTTTGTCATCTTTCTTTTTTTTTCGTCTATTTGACAATGGCTTGTTCAGAATTTCTCTTTTTAGTCCAAATTTAACAGATTAAGGTTTAGCACGTGTCATACAATTTGATGAACACTTAATGCATGCTTCTTTTTCAACATTATGTTCAACGAATTCTTTAAGAAGTTCAAATACATACATTATCTTAATTTTTCTCGTCTATTTTGTTTAGGGCAGAACTATCTTAGTCTTTATCTAACTAAGTATAGAGTTGATTTTGATAATTTTGTTAGTTAGTACCTGAAATATGTAGCTTAGGATAATGGTACATAGATGTCCATTACTTACCAACTATGCGAGATCTTTGAAGAATATCATCACCGCATGTATTGTATGTCATCAATCACGTAACATATTTCTCCATCCCAACGTCACGCCCCCGAAACCACACAGCTTACGAAAAAAAATATCATTCCTTTTTCGAATTCGGAAAAAACATTACTCCACCGAACAAAATTCCATATTCCGCTGCACCCACCACCAACAATTGGCGCTTATTCCAGTCACAATTCGGTTATATTTGCTGAAGAGCCTTGCGATTCCGAGAGAGCTTTAAAAACCATCGATTCGATATCTGAGATTCCGATCACGTTATTCAGCGGCGGCGTAGTACGTGCATCTGCCATCTAGCGTAGACAGCCGGTACTATTATAGAGTTAACGTGGTTTGAGTCTGTGTTACGTGCCCAGTAACCAAGAGTTTAAGCTTTGTAAGCACGTTGGGTTACGCGCCGTGTGTTAGTTATCAGATGACTGGGTAGACGGGCGGGTTATTTCTGGCTAAGCTAATGATGGTCTGATGCCAGCTATGACAAATCATTAAAGTGAGAGGTGTTAACCCAGAACTAATGTGACAAGACATTAGAAACAATCAACGAGATTCAGAATAAGAGAATAGAGGAACTAGTTGCAGAAGACAACTTGATACCTACAGTAACAATAGACAAATCACAAAATAAAGAGATTCAAGACAGAAGAGAAGAGAGAAAGGCTATTCCAGACTTGTTAAAGAAGCCAACAAAGCCAAGTAACTGATACAAGTATCCCATCTTAAAATAGAGAAATGTCTAATCTAAAGTCAAAGTAGAATGAACAGGTGGGAATTTTAGACTAGCGATACCTACAATGACAAAAGACTAGTCCAAGCTACACATAAATCACAAGGTCTTAGAACCAATGAGAAAAGTCATGTTAATCGGTCAACGACTGTCGCTGAGACAATGATTCAGGAGACCCAGAAAATTTTGGAGACGAGTCAACATGTTAAATAGTTTTTATGAGGGCTTCCATTTGGTTCCCTTTTTGGAAAGCCTTACATCGGTCATTTCGTTTTTCATTATTGTGTAGATCATTAACATTAAGTTCTTTGATAACCTTTCGTTTAAAAGTACTGTCTGAGGATCAGCACCTTCTACCCATGCCTGTTCTTTAGATATCTTTATACTTGCAAGTCTGTCTGTCGTAGCTTTGAAAATCTTACATGAATTCTAACCTGGACTTCCAAATATCAAATATTTTGTAGGATTTCCCGAAATTGGAAGATCGCTAGCTAGAAATACGTGCCCAGTAACACTATCATCATCACATTATTCGTATTGACTGATAACCCTGGCTCATTTTATATTGATTGCAAGTTTGCATGTTACAACTGTAGTTTTTCAACAATAATCGTCCGTGTGCATCACATATGATTCTATGCATGATTCATAAAGAATACTGAGCGGTGATGTAATATCATAATATAATTGTAGATAGGCGTTATTTATAGATAACGTATTGGCCGCAATTTATATTCAATACAGTAATGCTATAATATTAGTGATGCCCTATCATATTACTGCAATGCAACGAACATTAGACACTATACTCTTAGTAATAAAATCGATAGTTCCATGGGAGAGTTGGATGATGTTATTCTAAAGAGAGTCAGTAGAGAATACTTGAGAGCTGATTTTTATTATTTAATGTCCGTTTAAGGTTGTTAACGCCTGCTTATGGGTCTTGAACATTCACACCGCATGTTGCAACTGTAAAAAGGTTTACTACTCCTTGCAAGAGAATACCTAACTAAATTGCAAAGTCTTTAGTTGCTTCTCAGTTTCCATCTAGTAGCAAAATAACGTCGCGTTGTTTCTAGCCAGTGTCACTGTCTTTGAAAGCAGTTGGTAAGACGCGAGACGTAGAACTTTAAAAAAAAACTCGCTCGTCCATAGATCTGATGTGGTTTTCAACGATTATCGTTCCTACCAACAGAGCTACTAAAAAATTAGCTGATGTTGCATTTGTCTACTACTAACTATTTTCCTAGTTCACTAAACTGTCATACAGCCTCTTTTGATTTCGGTTCGATAGTATCTGTCATAGTTCCATTCTGAACTGTTCAGAAACGTAATGTACAAAATCAATTGCAGGAAACCTCAGAATCGGGACTTTATCAAATTGTACTCGAATCGAGGCGTACAAAATCTCATAGCAACAGTACCATGCAAATCAGAAAACCAAATATAAAGGACTCTACAGAATCAGTAATGTATCTCGCAAAGAAAACATGGCATTACCATGAGGTTCGGATGCCAATCTGCATGGCAGGCGGCATTCATATTTACCCAATAAGATGGGATAACACAGATACATTGCTCATATACCAGTTCTGATTACAAGCACGTGATACAGAAAGCTGGGATTTGTAAATAAATGTAGTATGCGAGACGAATTTTTGTTGAACGAATGAGTTGTTGAAATTGATGGTTTAGGTCCTGAATTTGATTTGTAAGGATTGGTTCATATAGTTGTAACAATGTTCTTTTTTGTTTTGACTATGTTCAAATTCAAATCCTGTGGTCCACATTAGCGCTGGATGTCATGGAAAGACCCCTTTTGCCTAACAGTGAGATGACCAATAATAAAGTAACAGTCAAACATTTATGGAATTCAAGGAAGCGGTCTTGAGCCAAAATGAACAAGACGTACGGCAATTAAAGTTAAGAGCAAACTAGGGTTAGGTACGTCAGTGGTAGTACCAATCTTTCCCAAAGATACAGGATTATCGATCCAATCTTAATCGAAAACTAACATTTAATACAGTTACGGACGATTGCAGTGCAATATAATTATATTTTAGGATAGGTTAACTAACTAATCAAGTTATTTTATCGATCAATAAAGTCATAGGCATCTTTTTCTTTTAAAATTAAAAAAAAAATCTTCACGCAAACATGAGAATTACTCTGCGTGAACGACTCTTCATTACCATGATATTTTTCACATAAAACATGTTTACGTACATTTCGTCATAAAAACACTGTCATAACCCGACTTTGTGCAATGTCAAACGTAAACCTTATAAAAAAGGTAAACAGTTCTGTAAACAAACATGCTTAGAAACCCAAACTCGAACACACGCGAGATAAAAATAATGAAATATGAACTTTGGAGAATACACTACACTCAAGTAGGAACACCCCTAAGAAAAATATCCCATCCATCAACAAAGAAAGTAGCGAACCTCCTTGCCTTAGACAAATGATTGACAGCGAGCGAAAAAAAAAGGAATAAAAAAGATAGGAAAAAAAGAAATGATTCCTTATTCAAATTTTCACGGCGTTCGATTTTTTCCTTTGTCGCGAGACGTTCCTTTTTTGTTTCCATTTGTAATTTGTCGGTTTGCTCTTTCGTTGTAAAAACTGCGTTCAGTCAGCGTAAATGTCTTTTGGCAAGTTTTTTTTTTCTATTGGTTTTTATTATAGAGTGTAGACGTTTTGATATTCCAACGGTGTGTGTAATTTCGTATTGTTGGCCTACAATTTGTCGTTTGAAAGACGTAGCACATGCAAATTGTAAATAGGGATGAATTCATAAAGTTACGTATCTTATGCAGTACGTTGAAAATGCTGACTTATACAAAATTAGATAGAGCTCATTTCTAAAGTAACCTATCGCTAGTTCTAAGTCGTAAGTATAATCTGCCAGTTTCTTAGCAGTATCTGTAGGCAATAGGCCTGCTTTATCGTTTATTTATTTATTACTACTATTTAAGGACACGTTCAATTAAACAAGAATTACTTTTATTACTTCAGGCGTTGGCACTACTTATAAATCTGCTTATTCCATTAGCAGAAAGCAAATCGTGATCATTTCCTACGACAGTCTCTATTGATTAATGAGATTGGCGAAAGATAACGATGGTCAATAAAATATCATAATTAATTATTATCGCAAAAATTCTTCCTGTATTAAAGTAACATTTCGTCATTGAACGTATTTATATAGCTAGCTTCAGCCCGCGACTTCTTCTGCGCCGAAAAAACTTAATACTATGGTACTCGGTAAATATAGTGTCGCTTTTTTTTAAGATTTACGAGATCGGTTAAGAAGTTTCTGATATTACCTCCCACATCCAAAGTTACAAACTTTACCTCTAAATAATATTAGTAAATTAGTGTAGATAAATTATATTGTTGAAAAAGAATCTTATTTTTAATTTAAATCAATTAAAAAATCAACTCTCAAAAAGCAACAGCCCAATCTGAACGACAAACTCGAATTCCATTCGAATTCAAATATCAAATCGACCGACATCAGCTGACTGTCGAAAGCTTTCGCAATTTAAACTGGTGACCTTGTAAAAGCGTTAATTCACCCCATCCCCGCGTAATTTGCGCTTACCGTAAAACTGATTACGCGTACAACAGCAGACGATTCCGTCTCTTTCTTCTATCGTGCTGTTTCACTCACTCCCATTCATGAAACGTTTAATTATACCGCCTTGGGATGGCTTTATGCAATAGTGAAAGTGGTAAAGTTTGATTGGACTTCCCAGGGAAAGTGTTGGGAGTGTGGGGTAGTCGGGTTGTTGGGTTGTTCGCGGGTGTAATAGTTAAAGAGTTGTTTTGTTGTTGTTTTGTGGATGTAGACTTCACTAGATTCTGTTTGTATTGGACAACATTAATCTCAAATATGCCTGCAATGATTGTTTTTGCAAGAATTTTAACGAAAAAAATTCGAAATTTATCTTGCTGGGAATCCTACTGAATCAGTTAGACACATCATCATCATCATTATCCTGCCCTTATCCCAATTCATTTGGGATCGGCGCAGCATGTCTTCTTCTTCCATACTTATCTATTACTCGTTATCTCAGCAGTCACCTCCTTTCCAGCCATAACAAGAAAAATATTTTAACAATAGTAAAAGTGGAAGATTTAGATAATTAAATCATCACAAAAAGTTTTCTCATAATTATAATTTTCCTTAGAAACATCGCATAACACCAGCCAATACGCGCGTCTTTCGTCTGCCGAGTTTTTTAAATATGGCGGACGCCGGAGGCTCTCAAACACTCATTTATACCCCTCCTTGTTTTCGGGATCCTGTTTAATTTAAACTTCGAATGTTGAGCAGGTCCGGGTTACGACGTAATGAGTGGGGGTGAAGAGGGGTGAATTAGGGTTCTTGAGGGTTATTGTGTCACTTGTTGATTGAATGTTACGTAGAATTATAATTTGAATTTGTGTGTGTTCGATTGTTTCTTTGTGTGTGTGCTTTAAAGTGTGTCAGTTGGTGGTCGATAATGTTGCTGTGGGTACGTATTATTTAGGCAAAGATGAAACAAGAGTTAACAAGCATTTTCAGGCACGCTTGTTCCATAGTAAGTACATTCATCCGTCACGCGAGGTCGTGGTCAAAGCAGACCAATTCCGTAAACAAGAAAGTGACATTGTAAAGGCTCCGAACCTCAAAAAATGAAGCTTATCGTATCATACATATTTTATAGCGTAAAGACCAAGATTAATACCTACCTCAGTTCAGTTATTTATCCACGGGCTTATTATAAATCGACGTTTAAAACGTCTCTTTTCTTGTCTTCTTTCTTCTATGTTTTAGGTTGTACCTTTTTTTTTACTTAGCCTCTAATGTCCCATTGCTGGGCTAAGGCCTCCCCTATACCCTTCCACTCTTCTCTCCGTGCGGTTTTCTCCGGTCAGTCTCTAACATACGCCTCATAAGTTGAACCTACCTATCTAAATAATTTCTGAGACTATCAAATAAAAAACATAATTCAGGTCACGATACCAAAGCTAAAAAATCAATAGCCAATAACAAAAACCAATTTAAATTATTTATAAAGCCTGCAGAAAACCGTTATTACAATAAAAACCAATACTTTTCATTGGGTCGGCATTATCCGTTATTACGGAAATGATGCGATATTACAAGCCAATAGTACCTACAATATTGCAGTTATTGGTATTTGTACCAATACTGGTTAGTTGTACCAATAATTACTTGTACCAGTAATATGATGTCACTGATTTGTCAGTAGTTTTTATTGCGTTGGTCACGAATCGGTTTTTGTAGGTTAAGTTTGAGGCAATCTCACTATTTGAGATTGTTCTTGATTATATTTATAGTCATGGGCATATCAGCGTCTATTAATCATCAACATCATTCTCTTGCTCTTATTGCAGTCTACATAATATATGGGGTCGGCGCAGCATGTCTTCTTCTTCCATACTTCTCTATTATTCGTCAACACATCAGATACCTCCTTTGTTGCCATCTCATCGTCCACACAGTCCATCATCATTAAGCATCTATTAATATGTAACTCATAAATAATCCATCAGGTTTAATCAAATCAAAATTAACGGAAGAAGTAAAACTGATCAAAGTTATAGTCATTTAATCAAACTAGGCTAAGGGAATCAGGACTTTTGAGCGTCAACATTACATAAGACGGTCTCGCAGAAATGCCAGCTATTCCCAACTTCCTAGCGTTAGCTAGGGAGAAGACCATTACCGCAAATAGCTCCCCAGCAACACATCTGTCTATTAAGAAAACACTACTTAAAATACTTCATAAAGATCCTAAATTCTTTGTCTACGGTCAGCCTTTGATAAAGGAGAAGAAAACAATGCCATTGAATATTGTTTTCAGAGAAGAGTAATTTTCTCAAATCAATATTACAATAGGAGCATCTGACATGGAAAATAAGCTCTTAGTAACAATACTTTAATCGCATCTGGTTGCAAACAAGCATCACATACTGTCCTTGCATTGTAATTTTTCCTCTGATTGTGCAGTGGTGGCTCAGTGGGGGCAGCCCCGACTTACGAACAGTAAGTCGTGGGTTCGAACCCAGGCAGGCGCATTACTTTGTCTAATTTATTTCATCACCACTGCTCTCAAAACGGTGAAGGAAAACATCGTGAGGAAACCGGCATGTCGTAGAACCAAAAATTCGAAGACATGTGACATCTACCAACCCGCACTGGGCCCGCGTGGTGGATTATAGCCCATTCCCTCTCATAGAGAGGAGGCCTGTGTCCCAGCAGTGGGAACATTATAGGCTGATTATATATTATTATTATGTGCAGTACCTGACATGACCTTTATCACCGTTCACTTCATCATCATCTGCCTAGCCTTTTTCCCAACTATGTTACGGTCGGCTTCCAGTCTAACCGGATGCAGCTGAATACCAGTATTTTACATGGAGCGACTGCCTAGCTGACCTCCACAACCCAGTTAGTACTGGGTAATATGATACCCGTGGGTAACACTGATCGTCAGACTTTTTGGGCCACTGACTACGTGTAAGGACTGTCAAAGATCTACAAATGACAGCCGTGACCAACGGCTTAACGTGCTTTCCGAGGCACGGAGGAAACTCGGTTTGTAACGGGTGGTCATCCATCCATAACCCAAGCACGGCTTAACATAAAGATCGACCCGAGCGGCTGTTATTATTTATCCACGAGCTCTTCATCATTCATGTATGGTTTATATTACAGGTAGGTCTGCTACTAAACAACTTGTAAGAAAATGGAGGCTCGACCTCTGACATATACAATACTTTTATAAAGATACTTTGAATGATACGACGTCAATGGAAAATCACGTGACCTTTTTATTGTGAATTTCTTATTTTTTCTCAGAAATCACACAACAGGATTGAAAACGAAAATCATTCTGTTTCTGTCAATTGAGCATTATTATTACATATATAGCTATACATAGCTTTAAACTATGGACGTACTGTGTGAAGGATGCTATGGCTAGAAAAGACGTGTCTGACGAGAAATAGAGAAGTACATATGGAAGAAGAAGACAAGATACGCCGACCCCGAATAAATTGGGATAAGGGGAAGACTATAAAGAATATGATGAGAGTAGCTTTTCCTTCTTTATTACATATATAGCTATACATAGCTTTAAACTATGGACGTACTGTGTGAAGGATGCTATGGCTAGAAAAGACGTGTCTGACGAGAAATAGAGAAGTACATATGGAAGAAGAAGACAAGATACGCCGACCCCGAATAAATTGGGATAAGGGGAAGACTATAAAGATGATGACGAGAGTAGCTTTAGTCCTCTTTGACGACAAAATTGCCAGAAGCTTTCTAGAAAGATACAAAGATACTGCAAGCGAAGCCCAGGCTAGCCAACCTCAACGGAGACTTAGAACCATACGAATAATATTAATCAAATTGCCATAAAAACACCATAAACACACTTTAAAACCAACTTCCTCAAGAAACAAACTTCAAACGAGAAAAACCAAGATAATACCATGTAGAACATCCCTCATCCCTTTAAAATTGACACGGAATAATCCCAAACAGATCCTCTGTAGCCAAACAATGACCTTATTAAAGCGACATACACGAATAATTCAAACATACATATGTTTATATACGCATATAATACACATGCTACTTGGTAAATCCTTCAGAGTAAAACGAGATGGGACGGGGTGGCATCAGCCCCTTAAGGGGGGTACCCACCCTCGTCTATAGAATGTCTCCGCACGAAACCCCTTTGTAGGAAGGAAGGGTTACCTTGGGAATGGAATAGAAAATAGTACATAATAAAAATTCAAAATATATTCTTTGGAGGCTCCAATTTTCTGGAATACCCGAAGGGTACCCCGTTCCTTTAGATTATTCTCTTTTTTTCGGTATTCGGGTAGACACGGGAACGACGGTTGTTGTGCCACGTGATGCCTTTGAATTATGTTCCATATAACGATCTAAGAGAAAATATAATAAAATACAATGTTTGTGTAGATATGATAACCTTGGTTTTGTTTTTTTTATTCGAATGTGAACTAGAATCTGTTTGATCATCCCGTGTCTGTGAAATGCGACGTTTATTTTTGTGTCATGTTTAATGATGTCGTTTGGTTTATGTGTGCTTTCTGTTTTAGTTTTCTATCCTTTGGGGATGTGCTTCGTAGGAAGGTAGGTAGGCATACGCTATTTATTCAAATATTTGTAGGATATATCGTATCACGTTTGTTTAAGTATGTGTCGTCTCTTTATCACATTTGTATTTCTTGCGTCTTGTATTACATATTCTAAGGACATCTTATGTTTTTCTTCTTCTTTTCCTTGATATATTATGATCTTACCTATTTCCAAAACGATTTAAAATACAGTCCTTTACAACTAACCACCCAATCCATAAAATTTTCTGGAAACATCGATCCACTTGAACCACTCTTTCGCTTCAAACGTACATTTACATTAGCACTAATGAATAATATCCTAAACCATCAAACCGCCGTCAAATTTAACTCATTCCATATAAAATAGAATAAGGAAACAGTGGTTTGATCGAACATCCCCGCCGTGTCAGGTACCGAGTCAAAAAAGAAATTCCATTTCCACAAACGAAAAATCCATCCAATACAATATATCACGCGTCTAAGCCCGTTAGGAATAGAGCGAGATGCCACTATGTGTGTTCCTCAAGTTAGAAAAGGATGGAATCAAATGTCCCTGCGAAATGGAACGTAAGAAGATTGAATAGAAGTCACACTAGTACGAAGTTACCTTTACGCACACTAGTGTGAATGTACTATGCGATATGTTAAGGGGAATACCTACTGGACTATTGGTTTTAGTTTTATGACTTAATCTAGTTATGGAAAAAAGGCACAATAAGGACCTAATTCATTCTTACATACCTCACGCTTTTTCCACTGGAGGACAGTAGAAACAACTGAACATCGCCTATAAGTATTGTCTCAAGCTGTTTGGAGTTTCTTCAAGCTCTTCTCTGACAGTGGCCAAGGTTTCTAAATTCTTCAAAAAGTTAAATTATATTTTAGGCATTAGTATCTACTACGATGTGATTTGTAAATTGTAATGTATTGTTCAATAAAATCTTTAGAAACTGTGAATTCGTTAAACATTGTGCTGTATTACTTCACTATCAAAAAGGGGGATTCAAGTAAATTACAGTGAAAAAAACTGATCTCGATGGCATCTGGTTGGAAACAGACAACCAACATATTTCAATCAAAATTTTACTATTCTCTTTATCAATATCTCCTGAAAAGAATATCAAACGCCATACCGTCCCCTTAACTAAAAGGTTATGCATGTGTGCGCCTAAATACAACAAGCTCATGCGAAAATTCAGATCAACCGTAAAGAAATGACGCACACTGACGCAAGTAAAGGCTTAGATCACACGTACTCTTGCACGCCAGTGTACCTACACACTCCGTACTCTTGCACGCCAGTGTACCTACACGTGGCAATCTTGTTTAGACGTGCGTGTGTGAGTGATTTTCGCGATATAGTACACTTGGGAGTTGAATATTTTATTTATTTTTCTTGCATTTGGAATATCATTGTTACTTGTGTTATATTAAAAGTGAGGACTGTGGTAGATAATTGGTTTGGTGACGTAGAATTTGTGGTTCAAAAGAATAAGATCTTACCTAGTTGAACTATCGACAAATCACATTTATTAAAACTACTAGTTTCATATTATACCTAGTTCTGTGTATGCTTGTTTAGTAGCTTAAATACAGGTCTAAATAGTTTTACAACATATGCCAGGAGAAATGGCGATCCTGCTAACAAAATTGTCACTTGAAGGTTCCGTATAATGTTCTAAACACGTCTGTCCTCATTTAGATTTTTGGCTGTTAATGGTATCAAACTGAAATTGATTGATTCCTTATAAATTTACAAACTACATATAGTTCTAAAATAATAATAGAAATAAGTACAAGTATCACAATGGGAAAAGAATTATAGGGCGTCACAAAATTCGTTGGCAGCTCATATTTTTTGTAATCAATTCAATGAAGAAAAAACAAATCCCATTTTAACTTTCTTCCCGAGTAGTTGAGGAGCTAGGGGCTACTGATATTCAAACACAAATGCAAGTTGAAAACTGATGTGTTTTTCTATTTTATAGTAGGTAGAGCAAGATGTCCCATGTAGGCTTGTACGTGAATATTGACGTAGATACTCATCATCATCATCCACAGCACGACTGCACCCACTGCTGGATATAGGCCTGTCTTTGCTTGTGCCAAGCTCTACGCTCTTGTGCCAGCCTCATCCAGGATATTCCCGCAATGGCAACTATGTCGTCTGCCCATCTCGCCGCCGGACGACCAACACTTCTCTTTCCATTCCTTGGACAGCACTCAGTCACAGCTTTACTCCACCTGCCATCACCGCGCCTTGCTAGGTGTTCTGCCCGCTCAATTTGAGATAGACACTACATCCATGGGTCCAATATCGTAAATGCGAAAAAAATATCAGCTGTCCCAGACTAAATTTCAATACCTGCTCGACCCAAATGTATGGGGCAGCTGATTATTTTTTCGCATTTACGATATTGGACCCATGGAGAAAGTAGTTCAGTTTGATGGCTTGCAGCATATCCTTTCATATGACTATACCCTTTCTGTTACACCCTGTATATATGCAGGTTTTTGAAGGCAAAGCCCACACGATAACCATTTTATTACCCGCACATACCAGAAAATTTACAAATTTCCGTTCTACATGTAACTTCAGCCGAAAACATCAAATCTACTCATAAAAATCAGAACCCCATAATAATTCCTTAATACCTACTCCACATGCTTACCATAAAACACATACATACCATCGCCGGTAATAGCTTTTTATGTTCGCCTCGCACGGAACGGAACCCACTGGTTAAACGTTAACATTCGCGTTTGAGTATTCCGTTCGTTTATAAGGAGCGTTTGGAAAACCAGGAGAGTGGGTTTGGCAAGTCGAGTGGTAGTGGTCTTTGTGAAAAAAAATGATTTCAAAGTTGTCTTTGTGGACTCTGATGTTGCTGTAAGTTCATATAGGCAGCTATTTAGTATTCCATCTTCTTATTAATTTTATTTTTCATGATGATTCAGGCTTTATCTCAGATAAAAGGATAGGTTTTAAGCTTTTGTAAGTGTTAAGAGTATTAACACAAATTCGCAATATCAAATGATAGTCTTAACTTAAGGCTACCATCTTGTGAGGGAAAACACTAAGAATATTTAGTTCTTACTTACTTTGTGGTTCAGTGCCATCATGATTGAAAACTCTCACAATTATTTGAAGACACTTTTCGGCTACATACATGCTAACGCTGGTGTGATAAATTGTACTAAAACGTGGGAAGCTTTCCAAACAAATCACTTTCTACAGTACAACTGTAGAACCGCTAGAATTTGCACGGAAAATTCTCATATTCACGCGATTGGCAAGTAACTACTACACTTGCCCAAACAAGCAAGTCAGTTTTCCCACTCAAACGCACCACGATATAGTGCTGTCGTGTCATGGCTACATTTGCTGCGTATGAATCGTAAGCGTACATGTGATATGCAAATCAGCCGTATTATACGATGATTTGTGCGCCCACTAAGATTTGTGACAGCGTGTGTAGTGGCCATGTTTATTGCCTATTACATAGTATATGCATAAGTACATACATAGTTACTAGAATATATGGTATAGAAATATTTGAAAATAATGTAGGAGCTCGTGGCTAAATAATATCCGCCTATAATAGCCGCTCGGATCGATCTTTAGGATAAGCCGTGCTTGCCTAGATTGGTCTGTGGATGGGTGACCACCCATTACTTACCGAGTTTTCTCCGTGACTCGGAGAGTACGTTAAGCCGTTGGTCCCGGCTGTCATTTGTAGATCTTTGACAGTCGTTACAGGTAGTCAGTGGCTCAAAAAGTCTGACAATCAGTCTTACCAAGGGGTATCGTATTACCCAGTACTAACTGGGTTGTGGAGGTCAGATAGGCAGTCGCTCCATGTAAAATACAGGTATTCAGCTGCATCCTGTTGGACTGGAAGCCGACCCTAACATAGTTGGGAAAGGCTAGGCAGATGATGAAATATTTGAAAATAATACGCTTTATAAAATAAGGAATGAGTACATAAGAAGAAGTCTGAAAGTGGGGTTGATGACTGAAAAGTTGTGTGGTCATCGATTATCGTGGTATGGACTTGTGATGCGGAGGAATGAGGAAAATGGAGTGAGGAAAATGTTGAATATGTGTTGATCGCTTTATAGCCATCGAAGAATCGAACTCTTAAGAGTAGCGAAAGACCAAAGAAACGATGGGCGGATGGACTGTGTGAAGGATGACTAGAATGGAGGTGACTGCTGAGATGACGAGTAATAGAGCAGTATGGAACCAGAAGACATGATGCGCCGACCCTAAATAAATTGGGATAAGGGGAGGAGAATGATGATGACGCTTTTTCAAGAGTTACTTGCCTAGTGCCTTCTTAACAAACAATTTTGTGAGTTTTTAGGTCTGTCATTTCCATATCTCCTAGAAGTATCCTGCAATGTGTATGACCAGATGTATGAACGCTAGACTAAGCAAAGGAGTAAGTAGGGATCGTTCTATTGTTTCTGCTAAACCCTGTTGGAAGACAGGCTTTAGATGGCTCAACATAAGGGGTGGAAGGGACGCCGACGCTTAAACGGTTACCACGTACTCATTACATCATTCTGCCCCCCCTCCAATTTTTTAGTTGGGGTGAATGATGTCCACCTTGTATAAAGGATGTAACAAGACCCTTAACGAAGCCGGAAGGCACTTGCCCTCCCCGTCATTACGATGATTTTTTTGTTCTAGACTATATCTGGGAACCTTCTAGTTACGGAGATATTGGGGGTCAAAGTTGCAATTTTTTTTTAAATGTATGTTTTTTTCTTTAAACACCTCCACGACCGGGGTACTATTCAATCCATCCATCAGAACAATGTTTTGAGTGCGTTACATTGAGTCCTACTGTAAAACGTGATTTATCACCCCAAAAAAAAAAAGTTGTTTCCCAGCAATAATTTTTGCGTAAAGTTACTTGATTTGACGTACGTAATGCTTGATTGACAGCTTCATGAAGAGTCCGTTTACACCCTGTATAAAATAACATTATCTCAAATCGACCCAACAAAACCCCATTGAAAACAAAACCTAAACGAGGGTCCAAACCCTAAAACTTAGTACCTAAGTCTATCTAGTGCCGAAACGTTTGTGAGGAGTGTATCTTCAATCGTCTGGCCAGGATTTCCGATGTAAGCTCTCACGGATATACCTACAGTTAGGGAGCCTAAAAGGGAATGCCTATATTGTTGGACTACCTACATAATCTTTTTGTTTTAGCTTAGGTTTTGTTTCAACGGGATTAGGGTGTGTGAATGGAGTGTTATCGCATGAGTATATTTGTTTTTTTTTGTTTGTTGGAGGCCTTTGATGAGTCATCTTGTGACTCATATTGTGCCTTTCCTTATTTCGCTGAAATCTTCGTTGATGAACATAACATCACGCCTTGTAATCCCCGAAGGTTTAGGCAGAGGTGTACCTAACAAGTACACCCACATTTCGCCAGTTATGTTCAATACCCATGTAATAGGGCGAGCCTAGTGCCATCAACCGAGCTCAAATCCATACTCCGTAACGTAGCTGCTTCTTAATAATGAAATTCCTTATGGAAATACCCAATGACAGTTTGCCCGACATGGGAATCGTATCCAGGACCTCATGCTCATCAGTCGCGCTTGGGACCACTATGCCAAGGCAGTTTAAAAATAAAATCAGCTATTCCATATAAAAGTGCATTTTCTACACGTTCAAAATGTATGGAACAGCTGATTTTATTTTTTCAGCTGATTTCATCCTTCAGTGTTTTAGGGTTTAGAATCACATTCTGAACTCAAAGTAAAAGTTTTAGTCATGATGTCCCCTTCACACCCTATCATATTATTTTATGTTACAGAAACTACTCCAGGTTACTGAACTAGAGTAATTTCTACGAATCAAAAGACAAGCATTTATTTTCCATTGCAAAAAGCAATTTATTGGTACAAAAAAAAACAAGAAAACAGTTACTTCACAAGTTAACAATTTTAATTTTTATGTGGTGCTAAGAGCCGAAAAAATATCAAGATTAATTTATTTGCAGCAAAAAATTAACACTTTTAATTGAAACACAGCAACGGAAAGTAATTGCTAAAAGTTTGCTCTTTGCGTTTTTTACCACCAAACGATATCATAATTAAAAACAATGACTCAATTTTCATAGATCGAAAAAAACAAAGTTGCTAATGCTGAGCATAGCCCAGTGGACGCAGACTTACAAGTTCAAGATCGTAGGATCGAACCCCGCTGCTCTCAAAAGCGATGAAGAAACTGTTACGAGTTCGTAGTCGACCGCACACAGCAGCAGCAGACGACGTGTCGCTCCGACACTACTGGTTTCTATGTGCTTGTATGAAATACCTTTCGCAGCTAGGCGACACGTCGCCCCCGCAGATCAGTAGTGCTACCGACCTTGGAGCGTCCATCTGCGGTTGGGTTCGGAATCATGACTGCAACGAAATGACGCTACGACGTGTCGCAACGACATGTCGCAACCTCACGTCGTCTGCTGCTGCATTGTGCGGTCGGCTACGCACTCGTTCATTTACTGTTTCCTCACTATGTTTATTTTCACACATACAGCACACCTATCAGACATCAGTCGTTAGCCATGCTTTAGCCAATTTTATATACTAGCTGTTACCCGCGACCTTTGTCATGGAATTATTATAAAAATATGACTTCCCTATTTGAATCGGATTTTATTAACAATTTTTCAAAAGGGTTTATTTTTTTTTGCACGGAACGTTAATCCTTTTTCTAAATTAAAAGTAGCCTTATAACATCAGCTATTTGCCAGTAAAAATCCCGTCAAAATTGGTCCAGCCGTTTCGAAGATTAGTCGGAATAAACAGACAGACAGACAAACATTTCAGAAAATGTTTTTTGTTATAAGTTCCGTATACAACATTAGTTTTAGTATATGCGAAACCTGATACGTGTCTAGTATTTTTATGTAAAGAATCTATGTACAAAATTTCAAAACTGTATCATGAAAAATCACAAAGTTATAAGCTTGTTCTGTTACCTAGTTGTCCACATAAAAACGTGGTCACCACGCAGCGCGCGCCTCCAGCGTCGTCTTGAGCTCATTGATAATAATAATTTGGCAGTAGGTACCTAAATTATTGCGATGGGTACTTAAAGTCGCTCGGTGTCCAACTTTTAACTTTTTTTAAATATTTTTGGGAAAAAATATGACATGGTTTAAAAATTATTGGAATCGATTCAGTTACTTATTCTGAACAAACTATATTCAGGTTTCGCATATACTAAAAATAATGTTGTATACTAGCTGTTACCCGCGACCTTGGTCCTGGAATTATTATAAAAATATAACTTCCCTATTTGAATCGGCATTTATTAACAATTTTTCAAAAGGGTTTCATTTTTTTTTGCACTTAACCCTAATTCTTTGTCTAAAATAAAAGTAGCCTTATAACATCAGCTATTTGCCAGTAGAAGTCCCGTCAAAATCAGTTCAGCCGTTTCGGAGATTAGCCGGAACAAACAGACAGACAGACAAAATTTAAAAAAATGCTTTTTCTTTAATATGCATTCAGTAAAAAGCTGTTATTTTGTAATTACAAACAGACGCTTCAGTTTTATTTATTTTTATAGATACGGAAATCGCAACTATAACGTAAAACGTCAAGTTACACCCTTTACAAGACAAGCGAACCTTCTAAAGTATTACTGTAGAAACTACTTCTTTATCACCCATAAAAATATTAATAAACAAATACCAACTTATTTGTACTGCTACCTTGCCAAGCTCGTAAGTCTTCGGAAATATTCGTAACACCGAACGTTAACGAGTATTTCATTCGGACATATTTACGATTTTGGCACGGTACGGATACGATACGATTGCGAAACGTGCCGTCTGCGAGTGCGAAATATGGCCGTGCGAAAATTATGAGCGTGCGAAAATGATAGTTTCCAATTTGGTAATGGGATCTTTTGAGCTTTTAGTTCTGGGGGTAATAAATTGGGGGGAATCGTGTTTCTTTATGAAAGGTGTATCTACATTAGTTTTCATGTTCTTACCATTAGAGTGACGTCATAGTTTACTAGTGCTTTCAATTGACGGTGAGACTGAAATTTCTCGTTATTTATAATCAGCTTGTAACACAAAGTAGTAACAGTTCAATCTAGTAGTGTAGCACACAGGGCTCTGCTCTGTGAAATCCCAAGGCTCTACTTACTTATAAAAATTATAGCAATTAACTTCATAATTTTTTTACGCCGTATCTATTACAATTATCAAATTAAATCTTCAAAAGTACCGTAAATTTTAATTACACACTTAACCTACGATATTTTAAAGATATGATGCTCGTCGACCAATCAACACCCATTTTTACACCATGACACTGCTTTATTAACACTTAATTGTATTATAATTCTAAACTAAATGAACATGTACGCTTTATCTTTAAAATCAAGTTTTGCTACGTATTTCTTTTTACATAAGCAATAGGGCGGGTGCACCTGTCACTAGCACCCGAGGCACAAGTTGCACATTAATTGTATCGCAATTTCCATTCAAACTACCACACAATATGTCCATCTATCTGTCCACTTTAAGGGCCTCCTGTCTATCTAACAAGTCACTGGTGGAGTTACAAGTGCACCTACCTGACATTTAATACTATTGTATTTTATTATTTACGGATACAAAACCTTTAAAAGTCTATAAATTTGTTGCAACTGGCCGTGGATAGCGGGCACATTTCCACAACTCTATAGAATATAGATGGATAAAGCAATAGATATAATATAATATATCGATTTCTAAATGCAATTACCATTAAACTAGCTTGATGTTAGACGTACGCAAATAAGGACTAGTTCAAGCCTGTTTTTTACAACAATTGCTGCATAGTA
Source organism: Noctua fimbriata (assembly GCA_905163415.1). NCBI lineage: Eukaryota > Metazoa > Arthropoda > Insecta > Lepidoptera > Noctuidae > Noctua > Noctua fimbriata. Next base: position 14,187,914 of record LR990941.1, on the reverse strand, counting down.
AAGACTTATCGGATACTTCAAATACCGTAGATTCATTAGTTCCTAACAAGGAATCCCGCAATGTAGCCGCGAGAACGCAACAGTAAATAAACAATAAAAGCATTACGCTTATAAATTATCGGCACAATGGCAAAAACGGCCGCACAGTGCGCTGTATTCTTTGGATAAATACACTGCGCCCATAATTGGTGCCGCCACCCTAAGGCGGTGGAAGTCTTAGGAAGTTATAGTTGAGTATAATTTGGTTATTGTAAAGTTAACAAATTATTTGTGAACGGATTGGAAGTACTGTTATAGAATGTGGAAACTTGGAGGTTGTGCAAGAGAATTTTATCGTTCGGGTCCGATGACCTGGGGTAGCTGTTTGCTATGCTATTTATAATTATGGTAGGTAACTGGGACAGTCTTTTCATGATTAACGTCGGTAGCACGTCAACTTGTTAGTTTATTTGTTCTGTTCACAGAAAAACAAATGACTGTTCGTAATAATGTTGTGGCTAATGTCATAGGGGGCGAACCTATTACCATCAACGGGGCACAAATCAAGCCTACATGGCTACTACTGAGAAGTTTCTGATGGAAAAACCAATAGCACTTTGCCCGACCCGGGAATCGAATCCAAGACATGCTCAGCAGTCGCGCTTACTATGACCACTGGACCAACGAGGTAGAAAATTAATAAAATCAATTAATTAATAGAAGTATCTACTCAGATAAAAAAAGGTTTTTTCATAAATGAATAATAATAAATGTCTTAACTGTTAATGACATTTATTATTATTTCATATTGCTTGTACAATGATAACATCTAAATTGGTAGCCATTATCACATGGAACTACTAACACCATAAAATTGTGTATGCCAATTTAACAGAACAGGACAAAGACAGCTCCATTAATTTAAAAAAAAGCCAAAAAAAAAACAAACACTTCGCCATACATGAAAGTTTTATTGAAAAATATTGTAATAAAAACAATATTAATGATGCCAAAATTTATCATAATGGCGACCAACAACAGGTTTATTTTCAAAAAACCGTCGCCATTGGTCGCCTTCTGTAAAAAATTACGTCATAACATTGTCACATGTTATATGACAGAATTATACAATGTTATTAGCACTTTATTATGTAGTTTTTAATAAAGTTTTTACACTAAAGATGGACACAGAAGGCCAACTTAAAACAACCATTTGCACACGAGCAGAAAATTTAAAATTATAGGCTACCTAGCTAGCTACCTAGGACCAAGTGTTTACTGTTAATCGAACTATAAATAATAGGTACAGGTGGTAATTTTAGTTGCCTTTGCAAAACTAGTGACATCACTGGTCACTGGCTCACTGGCTCAGGCAAATGATGAGCAAGGCTGAGAGTGATTTCTTCGATGAATATCGAACTAGATAGGTACTTTGATTTTAGAAGTAGAGTAGGGACGGCTTTGCTCTTTTGCCCAGCAGTGGGACAACTCAGGTGAAAAATAAAAACCATTTAGTTAGTTACACAAACAGCTATAGTAAAAGATAGTTTTATTGCATAAATTCCGAGTATAAAACATTAATCAAAAAATCATCAATCATTAATCATCATGATTTGATTTTTCATTTATTTTTTATTTACTTTTTTAATTTTTTTTTTTGTTATCATTAATCATTAATTATTTCATTTTTTTTTTAATATTATTTAATTGATCTTAATTGTAACACTTTGTCTCAAATGTATGCATCATATGATCCTTAATGGATTGAATTAAAAGATTTTGAGTTTTTTTTTTTTTTAAATTAAACCTTCTGTCATTATTTTTTCACTTGTCAACTAATAGTTCATTACACAGTTTTTAATATAGTTTTAGCTACAATAATGGCTAGAAAAGGTGTCATTAAGGGGGCACACATCGATCAACGTGGTACATAGTTTATAATTCTCGTGCCAAAGAGTACTAAACACAGGGCTGTTTGTCATCGGACATTATTAATTTGTCACGCAGCTTTTAGCCAATGACATAGAAAGTTCGTTTGTAAGTAGTTTATTAATATACTGGGCTATACAGCATGTATCGAAGGTCTACAGCATATTTAAGGGTAGGAATACAAACCATAAAAGTGAAGAACTTGTTCCATGTGACCATCTTCAAAATCGCGAAAAACCAAAATTAGCAGTCTCATACATTTGAGTTGTTATGTGTTGAAATTTTTTATGGGACAACTGAATACGGTGTTAGACTCGTGGAAAAGTTGTTCAGTTTGATGGTCTATGCCCAACATAACATCACGCCTGTAATCCCCAAAGGGTAAGGAAGAGGTGTACCTAACCCCACACCAAAATTCACCAGTTATGTTTAAGTCCCATGTAATAGACGGCGAGCCTATTGCAATCAACCGGGCACAAATCCAAACTCCTTGGTTGCTACTGAGAAAATTCCTGATGAAAAATCCCAAAAACACTTTGCCAAACCTGGGAATCGAACCCAGGAACTCATGCTCCACGGTCGCGATTGCGACCACTCGTCCAACAAGGCAGGCCAGGCAAGCCGATGGTCTATACCTCATCCTTAAATATGAATGCCAGACTTTTGTTATTGATTAACATGTGCCTTCAATTACGTTGTACGATAAATTGCTTGGGGGTTGCGCACTCTTTGTCATCTGAATTTAAACAAGTAAATGGTAAAAGGTGCATACGGAGGGCGTCCCGGGGCTTATATTTCTAAAAATAAGTAAGTAAGATACCCATTTTTTTCTACAAAAAAAAAAACGTTAAATGCCAGTCTTTATATACTGAAAATTAACTAGACGTTTAAATCAAGGAACCTTCAGTGGTTTTGATCTTATTTCCTGTTTTTGAGCAATTCTTAGTTAAGATTTAGCTGTTAGAAAGTTTCGTATTATAGCTATCGATTCGATATCTTGGCCGTCACATTGCGTTTTTGAATACTCAGTTGAATCGGTTATGGGAAAAAGACCGGAACAAGTAATACTTAATTATAAATATCAAAAACCCGACTAAAAATTGTATTATGTACCTGTATATATTTATATATGTTTTGTGGTGTGTGCGTGTTTCGTTTGTTTGTCCTTTTAATTTCCTTCATTTTCATACCCGCCTCGAAAGGTTTGGTTAGAAAAAAATATTAACGTCTTACAATTTGGCGCCAAAAATCCGTCATTTTTTTTTTAATACTCCTATGTAAGGACACTTGGCTTTTTGAGACGAATCTAATGTTACCTTAATCGTCGAACTCCAATCAGCCATTTGGAACATACGAAGTAATAAAAAAATTACAAAGAAACATACAGGAAACGCGCGAAAAACATACCCCTTCTTTGGCAGTCGGGTAATAAATAAGTTTGCTGAATCGATAGCTATTGAAAACCTATTATGGAAATAAAATTATTAGAAAAGGTGCTCATTTCTCACCTGTATTTTTATTCAATAAACTTCTAAATTTAACTCGCTTTACATGAAAACTAGTCTGCATCTATATACATATTCAAGCACATTATGTCTAATTTTACCCTCAATTTACATGGAATATACATTAGCCGGACATTTTGCGGGCGTTTGCGGACCGAGCATAATGTTACACCGGTCCTGTGACGTCACGGTGTCATAGTTACTGTAAACGAACCTTGTATGAACGTTTAATCATCCCTTATGGGTTGTTTGTAAAAAGAGGAAATTGTGAGTGTTGTAGAGAATTGCTAGAAGTGCCTAGTGGGGCCTAAGCAGAAATAGCTTAGTGGTGTGACAAGTCATAGGTCTCGAGTTCGAACCCAAGACTAGCACCTCTGATTTTTCGGATTCATAATGTGCGTATTGTATAATTATTTATTTATTTATTTAATGCACAATGTACACAACCAATTTTACACGCTAAGCTTAAACTAGTGAGTACATGACCCTGTTAGGGCGCAGCAAGATAACTTAAAACTAATATTGCAGAGTATGTATTATCTAATAATTATGACTTACAGAGATCATTAGGAACTTTCACATTTAAACATTATGTTAATTAAACTATAAGTTTGAAAATTCCAGTCTAGCATTTCGTTTCATTTACTTAATAAAATTAAAATCACAACAAAATCAATAAACATGTCACATAAAATAATAAATACAAATAGCTTTTGACATAAAAAAGAACCTGTATTATAAGGAACACATACATAAATATATTTGAACTTTATTTTAACATTTTATCTTCCATAAATTCTTGGATAGTATAATAACACTTTTCTAAGAGCTTATTATCACTTGCTAAAGGAAAATATCGTGAGGAAACCAGCATGCCTGAAAGATATTTCTCGATGGCATGTAAAGCCAAGTCAGAGGCCCATTAAAAGTCTAACAGCAGGTCAGGCACTAACCACACGAAAAAGAGAGAAGCATTTAGAATAAACTTGAACCTGTAGCGAAAGTCTTTGTCACAGTATGGGCTACAGTTAAATGAACATTAGTCACAAACATCTACATTGATAGGTCTTTTATTCCGTAGTAATAAGGGTGATTTTAGTAGTAGAAGACGACAAATTTACTTCTTGCAAATGTATATATGTGTAGTAAAATGACCAGTATTATGGTGGGCTGTGAAACTGTAATTTAGGCAACTTGGCATAACAGTCTAGCAGTGGACTGCAATTCTCTGCAGAGCTGACCTTTCTAGCGACACTGCACTGATCACCAGTGATAGGAATAGGTAGTGCCTATTAGCCTAAACTTCGAAGAACAGAGACAAGAAACGGAGACTTCCTTAGGACTAAATTATTTCCGGCACATCTGTCTCGAAATTTCGAGACAACATTTAAATACATTTAAAAAAATGTGTTATTTGAAATAAGTAATTCGTCAAATAGGCACTACCTATTCCTATCACTGCTGATCACCCTGATACAAAATTGATAAGCCTCATGTGTGTATAATAGTATCACTAAGAAGGAGTATACTACAGCAATACTTCGTGAGGAGAGCAGCCGAAGAAAGTTTTCATAGCCAAAAGTGCATAATTCATGTAGCGAAAAAAATCCAGGTGAAAATTAAAAAAAAAATATTAAAGCTCACTGACAAATGCTTGCACTAACTTCAAAATACCATCTCAGACATCAATCTGCATGGTCCTCATATGAATTGAGCAATGTATGGACTTTAAAAGAGACGGTGACCTCTGTGTTTGTTTCGGATGTTTCTTCTCAGAGTAGTCAGGTAAAAAACACCGGCCCCATCTAGTTTTAAAACTTAACATGTAAAAGTGTTTTGTAAAACCAATTTACAGAAATAAATATGATTTGATATTATGATTTGAACGGGAGCAACCATTCAACCAAAGACTGGTTGAATTTTTGCTCCCTTTAATATATTTTAGCCAAGGTATCTTCTTCTTGTTCATCCCAGCTCATCTCACTTTAGGTGGGGTCGGCTCTATTCATTTTCTGTCGCCAGGACAATCTGTTCAGGGTTGTCTGGGTTGTGACCTAATAAATGGGTTGTGGAGGTCATATAGGCGGTAGCTTCATATAAAGTAGGTACGTGCTGATATTCAACGCCAACAAGAAGGGAAAAGGCTAGGCAGATGTTGAAGTTAGGTAGGTGCTTCCAGCCCCCGTAGCATGATCACCGTAGACAAGGATTTCTTTGACGCAAGAATCGACAAAATGACAGATAGTGCAAAGAAATCTGTCATTGTGTCGACACAATCTGTCATTTTGTCGATTCTTCCGTCAAAGAAATCCTTGTCTACGGTAGTCATGCTACGGGGGCTGATATGCCACTTCCATGCCACTTCTAAAAACTCTAGATCTCCGTTTACTCAGTTACATACTTATAACACGAACAAAAAAAAAACCTAGCTAATAATATGATACACTAGCAACAGCTGACATTAGTCGCACGCGCATGGTACAAAACTGTCGCATTACCTGTTAATAACTGTTTATAAGCCTGTAATTGGTGGTCCGTTTTTAGCGTTTATTGAGTGCTTTAATTACGAAATTTACGCTTATTTAGGTATAATTTGATCGGCTGATAATGATATATGGTTCAGACCTGTACGATGTAATTATACAAGATGATGAAGAGTGTTCTAATCTTTGATGGTGACTTGATGAGCATTATAATATATTTTAGGACCTTAGTTTGTTTGAGGATTACTGTCTTAGCTTCGGTTCTTTACTAATATACAAGGTGTAAACGGACCCTTCACGAAGCCGTCAACCAAACATTCTGAACATCAAACTAAGTAAGGTATACACAAAAATTATTGCTGGGAAACAACATTTTTGTTTTTTGGGATGTAAAATCTCGTTTTATGGTAGGACTTATTGTAACGCACTCAAAACATTGTGTTGGTGAATGCATTGAATGGTACGGGGGTTGTGGATGTATTTAAAGGAAAGTTATAAAATAAAAAAATTGAATTAAAAAAAATAAAACTTGTGAAAAAGTTGGAACTTTGACGCCCAATATCTCCGTAACTAGAAGGTTTCCAGGTAATCGCAATGACGGGGAAAACACGTACCTTTCGGCTTCGTTAGAGGGTATTGTTACACCCATTAGAGATTACCACAAATATCATCTCCTCATGAGGATGCTATTTGTATTTTTGCTCTTTTGAAATATTTGTACTAAATCCAAGATAATTATTTAGATCGAGTTTGTAAGTATAAAGTATGTATCTACAGACATACCGTATTTGTAATTTATCATGTATTTCCAATTCACGAGTACTAAAATACATAATTAATTACAAATACTGTTTTTAACCCGCTCCGCTGGTAATCAGCCTCAATATTTAATTGCCCCAGCCAATTAATTAGTCACAAGGTTCCTATAAAAGATAGTAATAAATAAAACTTCGTTACTTTTTACCTCATTTGTAGAAGTGTCTGACACAGGGTTGCCAATTCAAAAATCGTGACTTCTAGAATATTCGGTGATACTTACCAGTGGTTCAATTTACCTTGGGTCGAGAAAACTGGAGTCAAGGGGAGAGGCCTTTGTCCATCAGTGAGACAATGTGGGCTTTTAGTAACATTAAACTACGATGACTAGACGAGACTGGTCGAGTGGTAGCAAGCGCGACTGCTGAGGATAGGGTCCTGGTTTCGATTCCCGGGTCTGGCAAAGCTATTGGGTTTTTCCATCAGGAATTTCTAGGTAGCAGTCACGGAGTCTAGATTCGTGCCCGGCTGATGGCAATAGGCTTGCCCCCTATTACATGAGACTTAAACATAACTGGCGATGTTGGTGTACTATTAGGTTCACCTTTGAATAACCCTTCGGGGAGTACAGGCGTGATGTTATGTTATGTAAACTCCGACTCAGACTTTTTAGGTTAAGATTTGTAAACGTCGCAATTCTTGTAATCTCGGTCTATGATGGTCTCATCTAAAAGTGTTTTTTTTTTTTTTGTTATAAAGTTCCATATTCAAATTTTTATTTTTATTTCCAGAATAACAGAGATATAGTTCCAATTTCAAAATAATTACTAACAAAAGTGTGTTTACTTCTCAATCTAGCAACCCTAACACTAAATAACAATTTTTAAGATCTTTAAAACTGATGATATGTAATTAATAAGGCTCAATACTAAGTGTTGACATAGGACGAATTAATTTAATGACCAATTACTATATAGAAGGGACATTTAATTCCCTCCTCTTAGTAGGTTTTAGAACATAATAAAATTGTATAGGACGTTGAGTTTTTGTTGAAACTTTATAAAAAAGATCAGCTGTTTATCAACGGGCGTTAAATTGCAAGTTCTTTAACATTGGATAGGTTTATTGGCAACTGTCGTCAGTAAAATGGACATTTGAAAGGCTTTTAAAAAGTTACTTATATCAATACTTAATACTTTAATTTAAAAAAAAGGAACAAAGCAAAATAAAGCACCTGTTTATAAAAAAAGAACTACTCTTATTAATTGTTTACTTCAACATCATCATTTCAGCCGAAAGACGTCCACTGCTGGACATAGGCCTCCTCAAAGTGTCACCACCTTGACCGATACTTGCAACCTTCACCAGGTCATAGGTCCACCTAGTGGGAGGCCTTTTAACGCAACGTCTTCCGGTTCGCGGTCGCCACTCCAGAACTTTTCGGCCCCTTCGGCCATCCGTTCTGCGAGCAATGTGCCCTGCCCACTGTCACTTAAGTTTGGTAATTCTTCGGGCTACGACGGATTGTTTACTTACTTAAAGCATATCACAAGAAAGAAAGTTATCACTCACAACTGACGCAAAAACGAGCCCAATTACAAAAAAAAAAAAACTAAAACAAATCTTACCTCAAAGTCACATATGCCATGTTCCATTATAATATTTAACCCTCAAACGCAACACGATCCAAAGATTCACTTTCACTCAACCTGCATTAACCCTTTCAAGAAAAAAACTAACATCGGTTTGCGCCACCTGAGATTTCGAACAAAGGGATGTTTAGACCCTTTTCTTGTCGACAATTGTCTGTTTAACCCTTTCATTTTGGGGCAGGAAGTCTTCGGGACACCTGCGTAGAAAGTGAATCCGTGGGTACAAAAAATCTGGTAGATGATTTATTTGGTTTATTGATCGAAGACAATTGCTGCTTGAAATTGATAGTGGGAATCTTTGCTCTCAAGGGTTGTGTTACGAAAATAATTGACTCAAGTTTTTAGTTTGTTTTGTGGAGCAAAAACGTATTGTTACTCGAGTATTCACAATATTTCTCATTAAACCACATGTGGTCGCAACACAACGGTTAAAAGAATCTTAATTAAGTTTTTAACGTTCATAGTTTACCGGTTGCTATGCAAATTTTATACAAGCATAATTCTAAACGCGGTCATTCTAAAAATATCATTAGTAAATGGAAATACATACATATACACGCAAAACTTACCGCAAAAAGGTAAAACTAGCGGGATTTTATTACTAATCAGCAATACACGAATGTAATAAAAAGCTAGTAAATGTTAAATACATCTTGATTAATAAGAAAATATTCGCAGTTCACACGCATATAAAATAGACCGTCTAAACCCTCTCTAGCAACAATAATGTGAATGATTTTTTATTGCAAACCATTGTGACACTTTGGCACCTGAGTATTTGAATGCGGCATTGTATTTAGTGACTACATGATTTATATTTGCATACGGTTTTGTATGAGTTCGTTAGCGTCTACGGTTTGGAAAGGAATCGAATGGGTAATGTCGTAAGATAGATTGTTCGCACGGCTGACGGTCGGCAGTTGGAGGGTTAGAGAATTTTAATAAAATGTTTTTGGGATAGGGACGTACGTAGGATTAAGAATGCGCTTAATAATAAATTGAAATTTCTCGATTGTGATTTTTAGTTTAATGGATTTGACCGTTTTTAACCGAATCAACAAACGAGAGACATTTAATTAAAAAGAAAAAATATCAAGGTGGCAAAAGTCGATCATCTGTTAGTGAGATTTCTTATATAATTGATTGAATATAGAAAATGAAAAATTAATATAAGGAATCTTAATACCTATTAAACGCAACGAAAGTGGAGGTGATCCATGCTTGTTCCTTAACTAAAGGATCAGTTAAACTGGCAATGACAAATGACGGACAACGGACACTAACGGATACTATAGTTTTCGTTCAATTTGTCCATACCACTCTGCCAGAACCTTTACAAAGAAAATACCTTTGCTTACACAGATTGAATAAAAGATAGACCGTCAACTCACCAAGCCAGTTCCATACTGCAAACATCGACATTACTGGAAGCTGGATGCTGCTCTCTCCCACCCCAGATTTTAGCCAAAGTGTTGAAAAAAAAAGTATTATTACCAAACTTACTTGCACATGTTCCTACCCAGGTACATTTTAACACAATAGTCCGTACCTTTTTATATGCAAAATTATTTCGGTAACCCAATATGCAAATCGTTAACCCATTGCTATGCAAATTTTCTCTATTCGGTATAGAATGGGATAACGATTTTGGCTTCGGATCTCTATGGACGAGGGATCTTTTTGGAACGGATCAATACGGTTATTGATCATTGAAGTGATTTATTGGCTTATGCTAGTTTGTTACTTGTTATTTTTATGTTCACGGTCTGATTCTGTTGAAGGGTTTTGCAGAAGTTCAAGTGACAGTTGGTTCTTGTGTCAATAGTTTGGGTTAATCAGGCATTCTTGTCAATGAAACTTGTGTAACCTACTTAGAATTCTCTGCATCTAAAACTTTTTGAAGCCGACGATTCATGGACTCTGTATTTCTAGTTGTCATTTACATTACAGACCATTTGAAAATTACAGACCTATTCATATCGTCGTAACTCCAACAATATCCGAGTGGAAAATCGACACAAAAGTGCGTTTTTTTCCCACATGTGCCTTAAGTGGAAATATTTTATGACTTTTTGTACATTGATGGCATTACCATACAGAAGCGTTTTAATGGTATTACAATCAAATGAGTCTGTCGTAGAGGCTTTTGTCATTGCGGTTTGCAGCTGATGTCATCTTCATCATAACCTTCTGCTCATCATCGACGCTTAACCTAACAAAACCACCGCTATGCAATTTAAATAGGACTGGGCAAGATATGTCTGTCGCATGCTGAACGAGCTGTGGTCCCGCAAAGCTCAGGATCCTTTTCCTAATTATGTTGGGGTCGGCTTCCAGTATAACTGGATACAGCTGAATACCAGTATTTTACATGGAGCGACTCCACAACTCAGTTAGTACTGGCTAATACGATACGCCTTGGTAAGACTGTCTGACTGATTTTCGGGCCACTGACTACCTGCAACGACAGTCAATGATCTACAAATGACAACTAGAACCAACGGCTTAACGTGCTTTCCGAGGCACGGAGGCAACTCGGTATGTAATGGGTCCAACCCGTCCGGGGATCAACCTAAGCAAGCGCGGCTTAACCTGAAGATTGACCCGAGTGGCTGTTATTATTTAGCCACGAACTCCTCCTACTTTTACTTACAATAGCTATCTGATAACACCACAAAACACACCTAACAAACAGCTAATCGTAAACTTCCTCATGATAATAAACACACAAGTATAAAAAAGCCAATTTCCCGGTTGACCGGCCCCTACATTCGTAGTTTTTGCCCCAAAACTCGCTGCGTATCGTCCCTGCCCACCTCCTTTGTTATTCACCCCTATAGAGGGGACGATTGGCTATCGCATGCAATTTTGGAAATATGTAATGATTGCTATTACAATTCGGTAGTAAAAAAAGTTGGAATAATTTAGAATTTGGCTCTTTTCTGTTTATGCAAGTAGGTGATGTGTTTTTCTTTCAAAAATGACTTGTAAAAGTTCGTTTAAACTAGTTTACTTACAGATAGCCTTAATTTATGTTCGTATGGACAAAGAAAAAACACATTACCCTTACTTTTTTGTTTTTATTTTGCCCCCAGGTTTTCAGAGACGACATATTCTTATACATAGACAATGTCACTCCTGTGACCGGGTGATCAACTTAGCTGTTATGTAATTAAGGCTGATTTTCGTTCACATTATTTAAGGAGGCCGTTAAGATCTTTGTTTTCACTTCACAATGGATAACTGTCACTTATACACTGTAGTTTTAAAAGACATTCAAAAGCAGGAGATTATCCATTCGTCTGAATGTTTTTTTTTGTGTGCATTTTCAACGATATCTTCGTGAATTGCGAACCGATTTCGATGATTTTTGTTGTTTGAAAGAATTTTGCGGTGGTTTCGATTAAATTTGCTAAAATCTGATGCTGATCTTCAAAGAAAATCTGTCGTGATTTTGACACAACTTTTGTTACCTAAAGAACTAAAATCGCTACTTAACTAATGCAAATCCGCCATAAGACACAGATAATTCCTAGATAAGTTGAAACTTTGTCAGTTATTGCTCTGAGCACTTACATATTAAATAAATTCTATTTCAATCCTTGACAAATAAGGAAACATAAATACGTGGGCACGAGTAACTTGACTAAACATCGTAAAATTCTTTGAATTTATTAATTAAACGTCTATAATTCCTGTAGGGCTAGCACTAACTTGCGACATAAACGTAACTTAGAACTAAGAATCGGAAATCTTCGTTTGGCACATATGGCATTTACTTATTAGGGTCCCGTAGCCGAATGGCGAAAAACGAAACCTTTATAGATTCGTCATGTCTGTCTGTCTGTCACAGCAACTTTATTCCGAAAATATTAGGACTACACAGTTGAAACTTGGTAGGTAGATGTATTCTATAAACCGCTTTACGATTTTTAAACAAAAATGAAAAAACTGAAACTAAAAAAACTGTTGTGTTATGTCGGAGTCTGGATTTGTGCCCGGTAGATGGCAAAAAGCTCGCCCCCTTTTACATGGGACTTAAACAACACTGGCGAAATGTGATAGGTACACCTCTGCCTAACCCTTCGGGGATTACAGGCGAGATGTTATGTTAGATCATGTAAAATAAAAAGCTAAGATATGTTTTACGTCGCCCGTTCGTGCTAGGCCCTCTGATTCTACACGTGGAGTATCGGTTACGTGTGTGTCTACACGTAGGGCCACCATAAACATAGATGTGCCTCACGTAGGTAAGGAAAATACTTGTAAATCTCCACTCAAGAGCCTAGGCAAATATTAAGCCTCTGATTTAAGTACCCATTCATATAATAAGATATGAAAGAGAAAGGAGTAAATGATGCCGTCACGTCTGACAGGGGAGAATGGAAGATAAAAACGTGTTGCGCCGACCTCAATTAAAATGGGACGAGGGCAGGAAGGTGTTGATGATAATAATATTAATGATAATTTTCTTCTAAACTATAAAATCTTCGTTCTAATGAACACTAAAAAATATGTAATCTATAGTGATAGCTAGTACTTTTTATTTAAAATATACAGGATGTAACAGAAAGGGTATAGTTATATGAAAGGCGATGTTGCTCTTGACCCCTGCTTTACCCACGCAAGCAGGGTTGGGGGCGTCACTGTTCAAATCAACAAAGCGGTTTTTATCTCGTTTTAAAATATGATGTGATTTTCGCAACACGTTTTTTTTTTTCAGGGTTTGACAGAAAGGGTATAGTCATATGCAGGATATGCTGCAGACTATCAAACTGAACAACTTTCTCCTTGGATCCAATATCGTAAATGCGAAAAAAATATCAGCTGTCCCATACATTTGGGTCGAGTAGGTATTGAAATTTTCTATGGGACAGCTGATAATTTTTCGCATTTACGATATTAGACCCAATGAGAAAGTTGGTCAGTTTGATAGTCTGCAGCATATCCTGCATATGACTATACCCTTTCTGTCAAACCCTGAAAAAAAAAAACGTGTTGCGAAAATCACATCATATTTTAAAACGAGATAAAAACCGCTTTGTTGATTTGAACAGTGACGCCCCCAACCCTGCTTGCGTGGGTAAAGCAGGGGTCAAGAGCAACATCGATTTTATAACGGGATATTATACACCAATGGCGGATCAACATAAAAAAACAAATGCTGAATGTCTCGAAAAACTCATCATCATCATCATCATCATTTCAGCCGAAAGACGTCCACTGCTGGACATAGGCCTCCCCAAGGGGGGTTTTGCCATAATCGCCACGCTTGGCAGGCGGGTTGGCGATCGCAGTATGTTTGTTATAAAAAATCACAGAGAACGCTGCTGCCCATTCTCTGGTAAGTCCCTTAGTCGCCTCTTACGACACCCACGGGAAGATATGGGATGGTGCTATTCTTTACGTCCGGACACCATACAGAACAAAAAAAAAAACTCACTTATTAACAATTTTTACAACAAGCTTGACTCAATTTTAGTGTTATAATACAATTATCATTTAATCCTCTACAAACGCAGTTTATAAATACAGTCACAATAAAATTATGGATGCATAGAAACACCCACGAAATATGAGGTATCATTCATGGATTTTATTACAAATTATAAATATTTATTATGATTTATATTATAAATTCCACGTGGGCTCAGACAGACAACGGGTGGAGCATAATATAGCGTAGTGATGTGCTAACAATGTATAAAAATAACTTTTATAAACTGATTTTTTTCTGGCAATTTTTTTCCGTCTATCGGACATACTAAAATGAAGTAACTAAATACAAAGAAGGGACTCATATCTTATAGAAAACTAATAGAAGTTAAAGGCTATTCTGAAAAATACCTAATTAGGTACCAACTAATATTGTACGGCTAATTTTCAAATAGTTGTTGTATAAATCCTAGTGCACAAAACACATTTTTATTTTATTTTGCAAAATTATTTTGTTTCTATATTTATGGTTCCCAGTGGCTTGTCCATGGGTTCCGTTTGGGCCGTCAACACGGGTTTTTTGCCGAAATCAACGGGTTTCTGCACCGAATATTTTTTCCTTTATAGACTTTATAAAAATTTCATATCTGATGCTATATGTATAAACTACTAACAATAATACAACATAAATACAGGGTGGGTAAAAAATCGTGGATCAAACGAAACAGGGCGATAGTTGGGGTTATCAGGGACATTTTTTGGTAGTACAAGTTACAAATAATCTTTCGTGAAACTTAAAAGATATTGAAAAAAGTGCCAATACTCATAAATCATGGTACATACTGTCATAAAAGGACTTTTGTAGTGATAATAAATTTCCTAGAAGCAACCCATTTTACTCTAATTTCTTCTTTAGTAAAAATGATGGTATTTCCCTAAAAAACTCTCAAGTAGTCATAACTTTTAATGAATGAGCCACAGAGATGTTTTTTTGTAATGGGCTACATTTTTTTTTTTTAATAAATGTTTTTATTTAAGAAATATTAAAAAATGTATTAGATTTGTATAGAAATAAATAAAGGAAATAATACAACCTAACAGCTCATCACTACAACATACAATTTAAAAGGAAGTTGCATACACATCTACCGTTAGACGCACGCCTGTATGCATATCATGATGTCATAATTTACTTATAATACCCGACAGAGTAGCTACCGACATGACAGCTACTACTTATTAAAATTAATAATATTGCAAGTATGGACAAAGAGGTACTTTGTATTAATAGGATGGTATTCAGATAATAATGGTAAATGAGCTGGAGGCTAGAGTTGTTACAAAGTTGCGGTATAAGAAAAAATAATGCAAGAAAGAACTGATAAATTAAAATAAACTGAACGGCTGCCTAATCCCCTTGAATGCCAAACTACGTTAGAATATGAATATTTCATGCTTTTGCTCTTCATATTTCCAGAACATAAAAAAACTTCGTCAAATATTTTCGGATTTGAAAAATGATCATTATCTGAACTCTCGGAAAGTGTAGTTTTGGTTATTCTAAGGGTTGTCCAAGTTGTAACTCTACTCCACATTTATAAATTAAGGGTAACTACGAATAAAAAGCTAAACTAAAACTTTGAAAAAAAAACATAATTAATTCAAAATAATAACCTACCGAAACCGCAGACCACAAAAACGAACAAAGTACCTACCTAACTTCCAAAAAAAGTAGTTTACTCAAAAATAGAAATTATTGTCACTAAACAGAAAAAAATAAAAATAAGGAGCCAGAAAAAAAATGAAAAACTCACTTTACTCGGCCACCCCATAATTTAAAATTGCATCGCGTGATCCAAAGGCCATGAATGACCCGGGGGTAACCACCCCTCTCCCATGTTGACGCCCATCGATTTTTTCTATAGTGGGGGACCAACCCCCGATAGTTTTCTACAGCTGTCGGTTTCTTATAAGATTTTTTTTCTGTTAAAAAATAAAATATAAAAGTTTTTTCTTTTTTTTCGTTCCGGTTCCGGTATTTTTTTTCTAATTCGACCGTTATTTTGTCTAGTTTGAAGTTTTATTTTTAGATATTTTTCGCATATTGGTTATTCTTTTTAAATTTTTGTTTTCTTTGCTACAAAAATACCGAAAATTGCTAACCTATAAAACGAACTTTGCCAAAGTGGTTTTAGGTAATAAGTGTTACTTAGAACTAATATTTCTATAAAATCTGCCGATAAGTACTCAAATAAGCTATCAGTAACATCAGCCTAGTCACCAAAATCTCAATTTTCCTCATATTTTAGTCTCTTTAACTTTCCACACTATGTTCAAAATATTTTAGTCCCCAAGGACTTTGTTTTGTTATTTTTACCAGCGTAAATTTAAATGTTCGAACACACAGACATTTCATCATGACAATATCTACCTACATAATAATTATGTCTACAGGAATAATTACATTAATACCTAGTATTTGCAGCAAATACAGTCATTATGCGTATGTCTATAATTTTCTGGATTGGCTTAGTCAATGTATTGTTTTCTAGGCCAATTTTTAAAAGACCGCTCATTAATTGTTTTGTCAGTTCTTAGTTATTAAATCGCAAAAAAAAAAACATTTATAACATGTTTTAATATTTTGATGCAAAAATAACGGTTCTGAAGCCGTTTTTCCAATAGATATTCTCCGTTATTCCTACAAGAAATAAAGCGTTATTTTTTCTCATTGCAGATCTGATTTCAAGAACGCCCAGCGCCATCTATCGGCCTCTCGGTAAGTTTAACTTTGCCCATGGTACGAACCCCTACAATGTCCTTACAACTTCCTTAGCGGCACGTTCATTTTGCAGTACTAGCGACATCTGTTACTGTGTTTTAGAAGCTGTTTTTGCTGAAGTTCTCCGTATTGGAGTCGTGGCGTTAGTGTGCAAGTTATGGAGATCGTTTTCGGGATAATAAATACTATGAATGGAACTTCTAGTCTGAAATATTTTAATGGAATTTTGTGAGTGAGACTATATCTATTATTTCTATACTTTTTTTTCGGCCTTTTAACCACATAGTTACGGTCAATACTGAAAACGGCATTTTTGTGAATATTTTGATTACCAGATGGATGAACTGCAACAAAATTATTTTTTCAAAAGTTATTACACTTTTAAAACAATGAATCTAAAACCTCGGCATACCGCTAGGTTGAACATTCAGTATCAACGATTTATAGATCCATAAGTTTTTCTCATCCATTGTTTAGGAGATAATTTGCTACGAAAAAACTTTACAATTGATCTTTTATTACTCCTTTTTACGATTGAGCAAAAAAATATGTATTTACAGCTTCACAATCAATGGGGTATTAAACAAGACAATACAATTTATTATCGAGTTTTATTACTTGATCAACTGCTAAAATATTATATTCCTCGCTACGTATTCCATTCAGTAATAATATAATTTCCACAATGAAGTGTTTATTGCTATCAACATATTTATTGTTTTTATTGTTCGTCCAATGACTTTGGAACACCTTTCCCATAAAGTCTATTATGTGTCAGCTATCAAGAATTAGTCCTGTCCATTCATGGATATAATAGGATTATAAAATTCCAAGTTTTTAATTAAAACAGTTACATAAATTCTTATCATGTCAAATAATATCAAGATGTATTTCGCTTCTAAGTTATTCTTTACCGTTAGCGTACTGTCACAACTGTCTATAAAAATATAGCAATAATGACAGCATTGAAATTCAATGGTACGACTGTCCGCAATTGTAAAAACTATAAAAAATACCCATATTGACGTGATCAGGAAAAAATCTGCATCCATTTTCCTATAACGTTGGTCTAGAATCAATTGTTCGCCGCGACTTGTCTGGCAGATCAAGTTTTTAGAAACGGCAGCAGAATTCCATACAATCTGGTTCGGTCACGCCAACTTAGCTAATCAAAAACAATTATTTTGCTATCTATTGTCTCACGCTGAAAAACTATAAATCTAACAGAAGCCTTTGACACAGTTGAATGTGCAACAAACAATGTTACTTGCGAACCTTGTCAGATATTCTACGTAACAGATTAAGTCGGCACGTGTAAGGTGCAGATATATAAGGCAGGCATCGATTGTTCGTTGTTTTGCGTCAGAAACTTGCTTCGCGGTCGGAGTCTCCCAAGGAGCGTTTATCGGACCACATTTTTACATTTCACATGTGACTAATTACTGACATTATAGCTCTTTATGTTATACATTATTCATGTCCGTTATGAATAAATCAATGTACGTATCGATTGTGTCCAATCAGTTTTCAATAAATAAACTGTGTTTAATTATGAAAGATAAATTGGTTGTGTTGGTATTTAGGAAATTGTAAGAACAACCGCTGTACAGGCAGTAAGGTCATATTTTATTATTAGCTGACAAAACTAAGATTATTATCGCCAGTAGTTTATTGTATTTGGATTTATATAAAGTAATAGCTACTAACTATTTACGAGTACGCAAATATAATAATTTTGTCAAGAAGCCAACTCAGTGCTTTGTCGAAGTATCTGGCATTTGAAATTATTCAATAAATAATACATATAATGATCAATTTGTCGGATGATTCAAGTTATATAAAAGACGAATGATTACAATATGTTGATCTATAGAAAACTTGATACGATTAATAAAATGACACAAGACGTTGCTTAAATACAATGTCTAGATCATTAGAATAGCAATAAAAGTAGATCTTAAACATAATTAATAAAATATGGTTACAAAATACTAATTTGCATATTTACATCGCACAAAGTAATAATAATCTTGTAAATAAATAAACTGAATGATTATTGTAACAATTATAACTTTTATCATGTCATAAATAATATTACTTAAAGACATTATTGCTGTTTATTAATCGTATGGCTCATAATCTAAAGGCTTTCAACGAAATATGCATTATCAAGAATTTATTTCCTTTATTTTTTTTTACAAATTTATTTACATTTTTAAATATTAATAAAAAATATATAAAAACATTTAAAAATAGAAAAAAAATTAGCCCACCGGTATCGGGAACAGGGTCCAAGCTACCGGCGGCGGTCAGGGCTCCAGAGAGAGGAACCTCTTAACAATACGAGCCATCTCCAGGAGTACCGCTTTCTGAATCTTGAGCCCTTGATCCAGCTGCCTAACGAGAGAACTAATGAATTTTACTATTATAGGTATCGACTGTTGGCTTTTCAAGACAAACCATTTTAAAACACGATTTTGATGATGATAGTAGTAATAGCCTTGTGGTGTGACTGCATAGTCAAGTCATCAGATTTTTCAGATTCATGTGCCTATTGCACAATATTATTACCTACTTGGTTCGGTGAAGGAAAGCATCGTGAGGAAACCAAACTAGCATGCCTAAGAGATATTTCTCGACGGCATGTTAAGCCAAGTCAGAGGCCAATGGGTGGCATAAAAACTCTGACACTACACACTATCCACACGAAAAAGAAGAACATGATGTTGAAATGTGTCATCATATAGATAGGTTGTTCCTTCTTTTGTCAGATGTTGCTTCAAGAAATGAATATTATCCATTATAAAACAGACAGGGTCGGATATTTTCTTTCTTGCTTCTGAGTGACTAGAAGTTATTTTCTCGTTGATTTTGTCAACATGGTTTTATGAACTTAAATTACTGCCCCTGGTACTGCCTTTCTCTGTGATTATTATTGAAGATGAATTTTATGAAGTAAATAACCGTGATCCAAGATCCCATGATCCGTGACCTTAGGACTGGCTTTTACCTTGGACAGAGACTAATAAGCGTTGCCCTAAAACGTGGCAACGCCAGTTTTTTGTTATGTTGCCCCACACTAGGAATTTCAATGGGAAATTTTGGTGGCTACGTTTACAAACATTTAAACTCAAATACACAAACAGCCAGACCTGGAACAACTAGGCCATACAAATATTTGTTCCGTGCAGGAATCAAACCCGCGACATGCAGCTCAGTAGCCAATCGCTCAGCCACTATGCCAATCATGAAATATGGTTAGAAATCTTCGAACTAAACTTTTTCCTGCAGATTAATAGGAATTATCTGCTCGATAAAATTCTTATTCAAAATTTTACGCTGTAGTTTATTAAAGAGTTTAAAATCTGCAAGTAATTTCCAATCATGAACAAATCGATTTCTTGATGCAGCATGCAGCATGATTTGCGAAAGTGTTCTCTTAGTATGGAGGATCAATCTCATTAACATTTTAAATGGCTAACAATGATTGTGACAAATCTGAACTGCGTGTTCGAATAATTAGTTCCTTTATAGAACTAAGAATATTATTTGCAAACTACAAATAGATCTAAAATAATAATAAAAAAATGTACAAGTATCACAATGAGAACAGAATTACAGGGCGTCAAAAAATTTGTCCATATCGCTGTCCATAGGAAAAGTGCCCAGAAAGCTGGCAGCATTGCCACGTTGGATGGCAATGGTGATTCTTTGGCCAAAAAACAATAAAATATTACAGTTCACTAATGGATATTGACCTTTTCCATGTTATAGACCAACCGCTTTAATGAGTCCTCCGCCTTGCCCCATCAAAGGCACATTAAGCGTCCACAAAGTCCTAACAATATCCCACAGGTTATTTGCTTTAAAATAACCATAATCCACGTAGGTATTACGATACTAATTGAACCAATACGTTTTCAACCTTCAGAATCATCATCATCATCATCATTTCAGCCGAAAGACGTCCACTGCTGGACATAGGCATCCAGCGGATCCTTGCAACCTTCACCAGGTCATAATAAATTGTCACCTTCAGAATATTCCATTTAAATTGATACCTTCGCGAGGACTCATTAAAGCGGTCGGTCTATACATTAAATCATCCAGAGCGCCTGGACTATGGCAATTACTTTTGAAATCGTTTTTTATTTCTCCACAAGGATTTACAACAGTATTGGCTTAAACTTTTGGGTGACTCCAATACTTTTTTGACTTTTTCAACATTTTTGACTACTTACCAGTTCTACTATGAAGTTCTTAAGCAATATCAGTAACATAACATATCATAACCTCTCGCCTGTAATCCGCGTAGGCTTAGGCAGAGGTACACCCACATTTCAACAGTTATATTTAAGTCACATGTAATAGGGGGCGAGCCTATTGTCATTAAATGGGCTGCTGCTGAGAAATTCCTGATAGAAAAATCCAAAAGTACTTTGCCTACCAGGGAATCGAACCCAGGACTTCATGTTCAGCAGTCGACCAATGAGGTATCAGTAAAACTAACCCCGTCTTAAGTGTTAATGACTATGACAATGGCTATGTGTGAGTGACCATGCCAGTTTAAAATTTCTTAAACTGTCAGTCCTGATCTTTTAACGTCTAGTGTTTTAACTGGTCAAACAACTCGGCAGCGACAAAACATACATTTATTAATAAACATCATCTCCATCCAATTCATTTGGGGTCGGCGCAGCTTGTCTTTTTCTTCCAAACTTCTCTTTTACTCGTCATCTCATCAGACATCTCTGTTCGGTGTTTTCACCGAACACCTTAGTTTGCACTATGTGCGTGCATTTTAATACTTAGTACATTATATTATATTTAGTGCACTTTTGTCTACCGCGTTAGCCGGGTGTATTCAAATATTTTAGTAACATCAACATTTCATTATGATTTTAACATTAAGAACATTTTAAGTGTGAGACAATAAATAGTGGTTAACATAAACATTCGTTTCTACTCTACAACAACCGACACCCTACAACGTACCCCGACAACCTCTTTTCTTGCCATATCATTCTTTACACAGTCCGTCCATCGTTTCTTTGGTCTTCCTCTACTCATATACCCATCCACATTCATACTCAAAACTTTCCTCACTACATTTTTCTCATTCCTCCGCATCACATGTCCATACCACGACAACCGATTACCGCACAACTTTTCAGTCACATTTAATAATAAACAAATATTCTATTATAATTTTAACAAGCCAGCCTGAATGACAATATCTTCAATGCAGCATCTGAACAAAGAGCTGAGCTCATGATCGATCAAGCTGTCAGCTGCGTTTCGCGAGCACAGATACATACATTGCTATTGAGATAGGCGGGTTACAGACTGTCAGTTGAAAGTAGTCCAATGACTAGTGTATTTTGGGGTCGATTCCCAGGTTGTGCAAGATGTTATTAGGTTATTCCTTTAGAAATTTATCAGTAGCTGCCCGCTGTCTGGGTTTGTGACCGTTTGAGGGCAATGAGCTCACCCTGTTTGTGACATCATATTCACCAGTTTATGGTACTGTGCGTGTTCTCTGAATTCTAGTTACAAATAGTGAGAGAATCTTTACTACACTGTTTGCTTAGAAATAAAAGCTTATGCCCGCAGCTTCGACCGCGTGAAGGTCGGTAACTGTCCCAGGGGGTCATATCAATCAGGATCAATCCAGGTTTTAGACTATCTGAATCCCTATGCGGTTTTATCCATATGCGGTCAGTAGTTTTTACGTGAAAGAGTAACAAACATCCATCCATCCATCCTCACAAACGTTCTCATTAATATTAGTGGGATACTTTTTAATCTCGTGAGCATTTCTTACAGATTTTTTTACTCGACTACGGCGAAACGAAAAGGAAGGGTTATGATTTTAGCAGTCTATTATGTATGTTTGTATTTACGTAAGTTCCTAAACTATTCATCCGATTTTGATGAATAAGTTATCAATCGATTAGAACAAGCCAGAGGGTGATTTCTTGATCTGTAATGCTTTAATCTAAAATATGGTTGATAAATACCAGCAGATCTAGTGTAGTTATTATGGCCCGGGTAACATAGGCTACATTTTATCCGAATTCAATAATAAGGGGAGTCGATTAATTAAATCGTGATTTTTTTAATCGATTCGGGTTTTTTAGGGGCAGTATACCACAGAAATTCTTGTTATCTGTTTTGTTTTAGTATTCTCAAAACATAGTCCGTCTCAGTCTTAGGTCTTCCAAAAAGCTTGAAAGCATGCAGCCAGCCTTATCAACTCCTAGATTCACCGACTCGCACACACGATGATTCGTCAATTATATTCAAACACGTCTACTCCTAGCCAAAGGCGACTGATTATATTCAAGCTGACTGATTGAAAATTCATTGATACGTAGTGTTACATTCTATATTCACGCCATTTTTCCCTTCTATGGTCAGCAGAACTATTATTAAAGACATGTGCATCAGAATTGCTTCTGGCTATACAAGATCGTTTCGGTTGGACTTTATATTTAATTTCTTTTTACATGGTCTAATAGTAGGTTATTTAATCGCTTGTATCCTTACACTCAACTTAGAAAAATGATTCCTAATGATCCTTTATTAGGAATCATTTTTCTAAGTTGAGTGTTTTTTATTCTTGACATTTACAGAATATGGTAGATTCAAATAGCTTGAAGAGAAAAAAATAACCGTTTTTACCTGAATTTAATACATGTTTTAGCTTTTCAGCAGAAAGTAAATGGTCATTATCTGGTAAGAATATACACGGTGGAAGGGACACCGACGACAAAACGGTTACCACGTATTCAGTACATCATTCTTAACCCCACCACATAGATTTTTTTACCCGACTACGGCCAAGCCAAAAGGAAGGGTTATGATTTTAGCAGTCTATGTATATGTGTATATTTGTATTTTGGTATGTTACTCCGTAGCACTTAACCTATTCATCCGATTTTGATGAATGAGGTGTCAATCGATTCGATATTGTGACCCGGGTAGCATAGGCTACATTTTAACCGACTTCAACAATAGGAGGAGTCGATTTTACCTTGTAAATCCTGAACTTAATTAGAGCGTGATTTTTCTGTAGTCGGGTTTTTTAGTTCTATACCAACCAAATTATTTTTTTGTTTCAATGTCCGTGTCCGTTCAACCGTGTATATTCTTGAATTATATCAAGTTTAAAAGTATCTTAATCCAGTAAGAATAATTAGAATATTTAAGGGATACTTTCAACAAAAATTCCGACAAGACTATTATGTCTTATTAGTAAGTAATAAATCAACGATTACTTTAAAAAACTCTAGGTCTAAATCATGATTATTTAAATTTAATAACAAAGTAGCATCTTTATCGTATATTAGAATTATAATTAATCAGATAACATTATTTATAACCAATTACCAACTGACTATAAGTGCCATAAATCATTTATAATTAGATTCACTCAGATCCCAATAAATCAATAATAATAACTAATTATAGGATTTAAATCCAATGTACGGCTATCTCAAACATTCCTATAAGTAGCTTTATCTAAACAAGTGGCATTCGGTTATAACCGAAACGGGAATCGAACCCGTTAAGGGCCTTGTCGCAAACAGCTTTAGCAGAAATAACTTGATTATGCTTGACAGAAAATCAGTTAAGGTAGCCAGTTAACTTTGGTCCCCAAAGACAGATAGTGTGACCTCGATTTCTATGAAATTTCCAGGACTGAGCGGGGGGAGAGAGACCAATGGACATTGGTCTCGTATATATCTCCTTTGATACTTGATTGTCTGATAGCAATCAGATTGAGTTTCATTGGCGATTGTTGGCTTGACTCATGACTGCAACGGCAAATATGATTTATATCCGACGATAATTTTGTAGATATCCACAGAAATGTTACAATTGTTGTTTATTTGTAACACTTAGTTGAGTCTCCTGACTTGGTAGTTGAAGACTCGGACATGTTTAAACAGCTGCGAGACTGTTTAACCATTTGTTAGGTTTTGACTGTTATATTAACCAACTTCATAATTTGTTATTGCAGAATACTTGTCCTAAACAACGCCATTTCATAATAGTAGAAGTAGTTATTTCAGATTGAATGGTAGGTTTTCTTTTTAATAGATGGATAACAAAAAAAAATATAAAATTAAAATTTACGAAGTTTTTTAAAATTTCGTATGCACACTTAACATTGTCAGTTTTGTTAATGTTTTCCGCTATATTTTATATACCTGGACTTATAAATAAACCATCATAGCAGCAGTGCTAGCCTAGTGGTGTGACCGTCGGACTGCCATGTCATAGGTCTCGAGTTCGAACCCAAGACCTCTGATTTTTCGGATTCATGTGCGTATTGTATAATTATAACTTGCTTTGCATGCCTGAGAGATATTATTATATTGATTTCTTGACGGCATGTAAAGCCAAGTCTCCACCAGGTTAGGCACTAACCACACGATAAAGAAAGAAGAAATAAACCATTTTATGTGCATTTGGTGTTCTCTACACTAATGCCTGTTTTATTAGAATTTAACCTTAAGCCGAGTTGTAAATCCAACAGTAAGCTAAGTAACGACACGGTTGGCGCAGTGATTGATCGATTGACTGCTGTGCTTCGTGTCGCGGGTTCGATTCCCGCACAGAAAAAATATTTGTATGGCCTACAGGTAGTTGTTCCGGATCTGGCTATTTGTGTATGTGACTTTAAATGTTTGTAAACGCACCCACGAAATAGGAGAAATTCCTAGTGTGTTTTTAAAAAAAGAAATAAAAAATAATTAAGGCATTAATTTAGGCATTTCCTAGTTTTAGTGAACACGGGCATAAAATACCGTTGTAATCCCTAGATCTTACGACATTCCACAGTTTACTCGAACCTCAGACTACTCAATTACTCCTCGCTTCGCAATACTTAATCCTGAACCACCGATATCTCTGCTTACCTTGTATAGTAGCAAGAGTAATGATAGTTTTAGCCATTTCGGTAACAATAAATATTTATGGTCAATTTCTTCGGTACATGGAAGTACTTATCTTGTTTGTAGGGTGACATACTTTTAAGTAAGGAATTTATATAAAAGTTTCAGAGTAAAACACTAAACTAAAAGTAAAAAAGTTATGCGAATATGTTTTACAAGTACATTTTACATCGTGAATCGTTTCAGGAATTATTTTACATAACATAATATCACGCCTGTAGCCCCCGAAGGTTTAAGCCGAGATTTACCTAATAGTACACCCATATTTCTCCAGTTATGTTTAAGTCCCATGTAATAGGGGGTTAGCCTATTGCCATCAACCAGGCACAAATCCAGACTCTGTGACTGCTACAGAGAAATTCCTGGTGGAAAACGCAATAACATTTTACCCGCCCTGGGAATCAAACCCAGGACCTCATGCTCAGCAGTTGCGCTTGCGACCACTAGACCAACGAGGCAGTCCAGGCGAATTATTTTACATACAGAAGAAAATAGTTTAGTGGGGTATTTTTTATTGATTTAGCTAAACATTCGTAATACATGTAAACACCAACCTTTGTGAATTGTCAGTAACACAGTGATAACTTGCCATTTGGCCAATCAGTAATTGTAATAATAAAAATAAAAACATTTATTTTATCTCATTGACCCATATCATATTAGTTAAAAAAACAAACACTTTTGTTAATTTTACAGGCAAATTAACTACTATAATTAAATAAATAAAGATAATTAAATGACGGAAACGACAACGTGGCAGGCCCAGAAGGAGATGGCGGGATGAGCTGGACTCTTTCGCAAAGGATTGGCCTACAATCGCACTAGACCGCGAAATGTGGAAGGAGGGAGGGTAGGCCTTTGCCCTGCAGTGGGACAACATAGGCTTATAATAATAATAATAAATGTCGTAAAAATATGAGAAATAAATAAATTTCAGAATTAATCAATTAATGTCAAAGCAAAAAAAAGTAAGGAAATAGTGCTATTCAAACATAATACTTTAAATCTTTTTAATCTATGATTGAACTTTTCGTCCTTTAAACTGTACTCCTTGGTGTCAACCATATTCAAATGAATCACTGAGACAATTTTTAATTGCCATGACTAGAACTATGAGGAAAGTCCCGTTAACCCTCAAAGTCTGGTCACTCCACCAGTACCGTACACTACATTTTACAATGGCTACTGTGACCAGTCGATTAGGGATCTAGTTGGTCTTGAGCCATATTTGGGCACACAGATAGTTATAATGCTAATAACAAGAAAACCATACTGTTGTGGGCTTTTGGCAGCACAGTTACATTTAAAACTAGTTGGGAAACTTGGATTTAGTTGTGGGAAAAGTACTTTTACTTAAGGTTCAAATTGTCTTAAGTTTTTTTGCTATTTGCCGGTCAGTGTCAGGTTGTATCATCATCATCTGCCTAGCCTTTTCCCAACTATGTTGGGGTCGGCTTCCAGTCTAACCGGATGCAGCTAAACACCAGTATTTTACATGGAGCGACTGCCTATCTGACCTCCACAACCTAGTTAGTACTGGGTTATACGATAGCCCTTGGTAAAACTGGTTGTCAGTCTTTCGGGCCACTGACTACCTTTAACGACTCTCAAAGATGTACAAATGGCAGCCGGGACCAACGGCTTAACGTGCTTACCGAGGCACGGAGGAAACTCGGTGTGTAATGGGCAGTCAATTGTCCACAGACCAACTTAGGCAAGCGCGGCTTAACCTACACTTAGTGTCAGGTGGTATGTTGATTAAAATATGATTCGCGACCGTTACAAATATTGCTTTACAGAGTTATAATCATTAATAATACAACCTTCTAAGTTAATAAATAATAAATTTATTTCTATGACTTCAATAAACATTACATCAATGTATTCTCAACTCCTGAACTAGGACAGCCTGTATGACAGGGGTTGAGGTTTCCGGTTACATAGCTCTGAAAGTGGAAGCTTAGACAGTGCTTACTGTAGCTACTGTAGAAATTGACCAAAAATAAAAATATCTACATAATAAAAATTGACATAATATAAAAACTTAATATGAATTGACAAAAACTAACGAAAAATAGAAGTAAAATAAAGGCACATTTCATAATTATGGAATAGAGGTAGCGTGTGTGTGGTGAGATGTGTGATGGTGTGTGTGTGTGTGTGTGTGTGTGTGCTATGAATATTTATGTCACTAGGTTAGAGTACTTATAAGGGTTTCAGTGTCATCGAAGCTATAGTTCAATTAATCCCATTGAATAACTTTTTCATGAAATAGTCGTAAGTAAAATTGTGTTTCGCCTGCTAGGCCTTCGTCCTGGGGCTTCCACCTTAAGTATGTTGGACCATTTTTATGAGAATTTTTACAATCTTCATGTGCGTAAATGAAATGAAACCTGCCTCGTTGGGTTAGTGGTGCCGATAGTAGTTGAGTCATCGGTATCCTAAGTTCAATCCTCGGGTTGCGAAAAGTTATATTGATATTTTATTTTTATTTGGAAGTTATATGGCTAGAAAGGAGGTGACTGCTGAGATGACGAGTAATAGAGAAGTATGGAAGAAGAAGACATGCTGCGCCGACCCCAAATGAATTGGGACAAGGGCAGGAGAATGATGATGATCATCATCTCTTTGTGTCTCTGTCTCTAGATTGATGCTATATTTATAGGTTCATCTTAAATAAGGAAGCATACGGAACTTGAACATATTTGACGAAACGTGATCTGCCTACTCCTTGGGAGGATACAAGCGTAATGTTATGATAAAATTCTTTCGATATTTATGTTCTGTATGGTGTCCGGACGTAAAGAATAGCACCATCCCATATCTTCCCGTGGGTGTCGTAAGAGGCGACTAAGGGACTTACCAGAGAATGGGCAGCAGCGTTCTCTGTGTTTCATAACACCATACTGCGATCGCCAACCCGCCTGCCAAGCGTGGCGATTATGGCAAAACCCCCCCTTCTTGGGGGAGGCCTATGTCCAGCAGTGGACGTCTTTCGGCTGAAATGATGATGATGATGATGATGATATTTATAGACATTATGTGTATTGTAGTTGGCTGATAATAGATTTATATAGCCATTTATTGTCTTTCAATAAATGTTAAAAGGAAGTGTATATAAAACCTATGATGATTCCAGTAAGGAATTTATTGCTTATTAGAATTTTATTGTAATAAAAGATGCTCTATTGACTGCTAAGAATTGTTATTATTCCTACATTTATAAAAATAGTACTCATTTACCGACTGCAACGTTGGTCGAGTGGTCCCTAGCGCGACTGCTGAGCCTGAGGTCCTGGATTCCATTCCCGGGTCGAGCAAAGTGTTATTTTCTTTTATCCACCAGGAATTTCTAAGTAGCAGCCAGTGGAGTCTGGATTTTTGTGCCCGGTTGATGGCAATAGGCTCACCCCTTATTACATGGGACTTAAAAACAACTGGTGAAATGTGGGTGTACTAGTCGGTTAGGTACACTTTGCCTAACCCTTCAAGAATAACAGGCGTGATGTTATGTTATGATGTTCCAGCCACTGCTGATTAAAGGCCTCCCCCTTATTCAGCTTCCCGGGTAAGTGCGAGTCTCCACCAGCCCCCGTAGCATGACCACCGTAGACAAGGATTTCTTTGACGGAAGGATCGACAAAATGACAGATTGTGTCGACACAATGACAGATTTCTTTGCACTATCTGTCATTTTGTCGATTCTTCCGTCAAAGAAATCCTTGTTTACGGTGGTCATGCCACGGGGGCAGGTCCTGCTATCTTCTGAATGTCATCTAGCCATTTATCTGCGAGCGACGTGATATTATGCTTTTCAACTGCACCTGGTCCAACTGGCACTACTTGCAGTGTTACCAGCTACAAAGCATTAGGTATTCAGCAAAGGAGGTCGGCAGTTAATAAAATATCGCTGCTATAAGAAGTCTGTGGCTGAATGAAAATCACGGTGACAGTTAGCGCGACTTTGAATCTTAGTGCGTTCGGTACGTGAAGGTGGAGTGCGCATTGTTTTACGGGTTTATTAATTGATTTTATTTTAAGTGGCTTGTGTCAAAATTAATTATCAACGTGTGTATCAACAGGAGCTCGTGGCTAAATGATAACAGCCGCTCGGGTCGATCTTTAAGTTAAGCCGTGCTTGCCTAGGTTGGTCTGTGGATGATTGACCACCCATTACATACCGAGTTTCCTCTATGCTTCGGAAAGCCGTTGGTCCCGGCTGTCATTTGTAGATCTTTGACAGTCGTTACAGGTAATCAATGGGCCAAAAAGTCTGACAACCAGTCTTACCAAGGGGTATCGTATTACCCAGTGCTAACCGGGTTGTGGATACCAGATAGGCAGTCGCTCCATGTAAAATACTGGTATACAGCTGCATCCGGTTAGACTGGAAGCCGTCCCCAACATACTTGGGAAAAGACTAGGCAGATGATGATGACGGCTTCGAACCCCGATCATGTCATTCCAACTGGAATCAGTACCTACTATTTACTCATTCTATCATGAAATAAAACTTGAATCTCATACACTGAGCAAATGGAAACGCACGTTCCCTTATAAGGGTCATTTAGTATGCACAGTGGTCCTGGTACGAGGTAGCACTGTGCATATTTGTTGCACAGGGTTCCGCATGCGTCTGCTTGAATAGATATAGGCAGTAATGCACTTTGTATGAATCAGATGGATGGAAGGCGTGTTTGTGGTGCTTTGATTGGGTAATGAGTTTGCAGTCGTTGCTAAATGGATGAGAGGAAAGATAGAAGAGGGCTTGAAAAGGGACAGTTGTGTCAGGACAATTGTACGTGTCAGTAGCTCGAGAATAAGACTGGGACATCATGATTTGTGGAGGCCAGATAGACAGTCGCTCCTTGTAAAATACTGGTCCTCAGCTGCATCTAGCTAGCCTGGAACTCGACCCCAATGTAGTTAAGAAAAAATGATATGAAAAAGCTGGTCAGACATGAGTTTGAAAGCCAAGAGTAAGTTATGACTGAGAAAAGATTATAGTGTGTCGTCATAGAACGATAGTCTATCCCCAAAAAGTTTTGAATCACTTCTGATCCATAGTCTTAACCAGGGGCGATAATTAAAAAAAAATATAAATGAGACATAAAAAAATAAGACAGAAGAGACAAACAAAAATTTATATATATTTTCTTTCTATTCTTTCTTTCTTTACATATGTAAAGAAAGAAATGCCAATCGAGCCATCATATGATGGCTTTGTAACTTACGGAAATTGGTTTCTTCAATTGGAATCCAGATTTCAATTTCCGTACAGAATAAAAAAAAACATCTTATTTGTATGACCTACCCTGCAGATTTAGTACGAATATGTAAGATATTCTGCATCTGTGGTGGTAGATAATGATAAATACAAAAATGCATTGAATTGGCCCAAGTTTGTCTATTATGTTCCATTTTTCACGAGTACCAACCTTCAAACCAGAAAAAACTAAAAATAAGTCATCAGTGTGGTTACCATGGGCAAAACCCTCACTTTGCTAGTCCCTACAGGTTTTATCGTATTGCATTTGCTAATGATGATAGTACAAATTAGTTCCTCTAACACTGCCTAAGAAGCCAGGAGATGACTAGAATTAAGATGATTTCTTGGGACTTGACTACTTATAAGGGAAATTCACTACTTACTATGTAATGAAGAGCGAGGAGTCGTGGAGACGTGAAGTGAACAAAATGAAGTGGGGGTTTCCAGAGTGCTAAGACAGGAAGTTGTTCTTGTTTCAGTCGTTTCTACAGTTGATCGGTGACGGTACGGTCTAGTGGGCTTAGTATTATACTTTTCAATATAAAGAATATAGGGTTTTACCGCTTATGATGGCCGTTCTAAACCCGTTTTAAGCGGGTATGATACGCTGTTAATACGTTCTAGTGGGCATAGTAGTCCGTGTCATCGTCATATTTCTTTCCGTGCCTGATTAGTTCATAGCACGGTTATGGAATGGTACGGTGTAGCAGGTAGATTCCTTAAGCCTAAACAAAAACTACAAAAAATTGTTTAAAACATTACACAAGACAAAACATTCGGCTTAAAACAGACCCTTCACAAAGTCACGATATTCCCTTGACAAGAACAAGAATAACATGGAAAAAATCTTATAAGGGCTAAAGATTGTACACACGAACTCATTTAGCGGGATGTGTTTTAGATCTTATCGTGTGCTTGGAGCTTTATGATCGACGATTATATAGAGCGTGGTGTAATAATGAAATATATATTACACTTGATGGTTCTGTAGGTTAAGGGCGAGAGAATATGTCAAGATTTTTAGACTGGTTGACTTTTGTAAAAATAGCTTATCATACTTTCAACTATTCCAGGTTAAGTTACGCTTGTAAAGGTCTTGTAGATAGATGAGATCTATAATATATCGAGACTCCTCTGTGCCTCGGAAAGCACGTGAAGCAGTCGATCCCAATTGACATTTTTTTTTTGTTGTTGGGCTTACTCTTTACCTCAATTTAGTCCTGAGGACAGAGATGAGGTCGACAATGGAACGAGCTAACCCAAAAGAAGCCTATTAACTTGCGACTTAAATAGATTGGGGTCATATGAACTTGGGAACACAGAAGCAGCCAGGGAATTCCACTCCTTGGCTGTGCGCATAATAAATGATGTAGCAAAGCGCTTCGTGCGAATGTGGGGAACATCGACAAGGTATTGGTGATAACCTGCAGTACGTCTCGTCGACTCCGGATGGAAGAAGGATTCGTAGATTCTTGACAGTCGTTACGGCTAGTTAGAGGCCCGAAAGTATGACAAACAGTCATACTAAAAGATATATCGTGTTACCTAGGAACAGGGTTCTGGTGGTTGGCGACTGCTCCATTTAAAATACCTGGATAGACCGGGCGTCGACCCCGACATGGTTGGGAAAACTCCAGGTAGATGTTCAATAGTAAAACTTTTGGTTATAATTCTTTGTCAGTGGGTGAGTAACAGATAAAGACTGATTTGAAGATGATTGCTGATGATGGCTCTTGGAAGAATCTAGTTGGATCTTCCCGTCAGTAAGAAAAAAGTAACCTTAAATTCTAGCAGAGGCAAAAGGACAATCTTGTAGGAATTACAATATTATGACAGACACTTCATATAATTAATCATAATCACGCAAGAAAACCCACTCAAAACCGTCAGTTTCGCGTAAATCACTTAGGACCTTGACAGAACCCTAAGTAGATACCTAGCTACCTACAATACCTACGATACCTACGTAGGTGGTTAGGTACTTGTCCATGCTGACGAGGAAGCGGTTAAGTATCGACTATCTGGTCGCTCTCAAACAGTAGGTACATACTGAAGTATGACTACCTCGTTGGTCGAAGGGACGCAAGCACGACTGTTAAGCGTGAAGTATAACTGGGTTCGATTCCCGGATTTTTAAAATTTCGACATTTTATTCATTAGTAAGTTCCACCCGCGCAGAGCCGGGGCGGGTCGCTAGTCTATTCTCTTACTAAAATTATAAGAAGAAAGATTTTTTTGTTTGTTTGTTTGTACCGAATAAGCTCCGAAACTACAGGACAATTTTAGCCATTTTTCAACAATAGAGAGCTAAATTATCAGGAAGTAACATAGACTACAATTTATTAAAAAAAAATTACCTATAAAATTCATTTTGAATTCCTATAGCTGTTAGTTTTATATCGGTATTCCCCCGGAATCGAAACTTAGGTACGCGGTTGAAATCGCGGGGCGCAGCTAGTTTTAAATATTTCGGAAAATATTAAATGTAGTTTTTGTATCCTATCTCTACTCGCTTGTCGCCAATCGCTGGCAGTGGTACGGATGCTTAGGTCTTATAGCCATAACTAATCAGTAAACAGATTGGTCGCTTAGCTCAAACGCACCGACGATGTGGGCTGATTTTAATTATGCTTTACCCTTCAAGGAAACGCTAGAGTAACTGGTTTTTGTCTTATAATGTTGTAAAATAAAATGCAGTGATGTTGTTAGGGAAATAGGTATGGTTTGGTGAGTAGAGATGAGGCTTGTGAACGTTGTGTTTAGGTTCAGTTCCTGGAGAAGGACGTGGCTTGAGGATGTTCTCATCATTCTGGCTTGTACACCAACTTAACGTTTTATTGTCATAAATTCAACATCCTCTTTATTATTGAAAGCCTTGTTCCAGCCACTGCCTCATTGGTCTAGTGATCGCAAGCTGGAGTGCTGAGCATGAGGTCCTGGGTTCGATTCCCAGGTCGGGCAAAGTGTTATTGGGTTTTTTCATCAGGATTTTTTCAGTAGCAGCCACAAGTCTGAATTCTTGCCCGATTGATGGCAATACTCTCGCTTTACTCTCGCTTGGGACTTAAAACATAGCTTGCGAAATGTGGGTGTACTGAGTGACATCCACCCTTCTGGTTATTTTTCTGCAATCGGTTCTTTTATCATAATATCACGTCTGAAAACCCAGCAGGGCTTAGGCAGAGGTGTAACCATTAATCTAAGTCACACGTGATAGGGATGAGCCTATTGCCATCAACCGGGCACAAATCCAGATTCCGTGACTGCTACTGAGAAATTCCTGATGGAAAAACCCAATAACACGTCGCCCGACCTGGGAATCGAACCCAGGATCTCATGCTCAGCAGTCGCGCTTGCGACACCATACCTACGAGGCAGTCTTCTTCTTCGGAACGTTCTTTTATTATCATCAACAAAATTAAGAAAAAAGACGTCCATTGCTGACGGACTTCCTCCAAACAGCGTAACAACTTCCTTATGTTTCCTTTACACTTCCAGAGTATTCCCACGACCATCACCAGGTCATCAGTCCATCCTCGTGATGTGTATGCTGTGTGAGCCTTCTCATGCTGTTCCTTCAGGGACCTTTAATCATGACATGAGCTATAGCTATAAGAGTAGAGGAAGACCAAAGAAACGATGGATGGACTGTGTGAAGGATGATATGGCTACAAAAGAGGGTACTGCTGAGATGACGAGTAATGGAGAAGTATGCAAGAAGAAGACATGCTGCGCCGACCCCAAATAAATTGGGATAAGAGCAGGAGAATGATGATGATGAGCTATTGCTGTGTTTGATGGAGAGCAGCGGTGGCCTAGTGGTGGTGACCCCGACTTACGAGCAGTAAGTCGTAGGTTCGAACCCAGGCAGGCGCATTACTTTGTGTAATTTATTTCATCATCACAACACTCTCAAAACGGTGAAGGAAAACATCGTGAGGAAACCGGCATGTCCTAAAACCAAAAATTCGAAGACATGTGACATCTACCAACCCACACTGGGCCCGCGTGGTGGATTAGAGCCCATTCCCTCTCATAGAGAGGAGGCCGTGTGTCCCAGCAGTGGTGCTTCAATTTTCTCTCTAACCATGGAAACTTAACCTATTCAATTAAAAGCTAAGTATACTCGTGCCATATTCTATAACCTTCAAAAGTGAGGGAGTCCTCAACGCAGGAATGTCATTAATGTCAGCCGTAATGCTGTGGAACAAGATTAATTTTACCACCTCATTTTCAATCGCACCTACTTTAAGTTGAAGGTGACAGTGTTTAGAATCGAGTGATTCTTGGTTATCGAATCGAATATTTAAAATGGTAATGTCATAATAGTATCCACCAGTTCATCTACTACTACATCCACCTTAAGTTCATGGTGTTAGGGTTCAAATTTGAATGGTTGTAGGTTTTGTTATCGAAGGGTTTATGTGGTAATGTTATAATAGTGCAAATCAGTCGTCGTGATCAGGGTATTACATTGTCGTGCAATGAATGCGTTTGCAGCTGAGCGGTGGACGGTTTTAAACTCGTGTTTTGGAGTTAATAGTTGGGATGTAAAGGAAATCGCGCGTTTTGGGGCGAAAAAGAAGCATGAAAACATGACGTAGAAGTTAATTAAAGGTTAAGAGCATAATACACTTCGACCCCAAGAGATGAGTAATCCCTTGGTCATCATTTTCTGCACTTAAAAATTCTAGGAAACCTACCTTTTTGTAAACGTGCTCAACATCATAATACTTATGCAATTACGAAAAGCGTTTTGCTTCGCAGATTGATCACGGTGTACATTATCGTATAAATTATGTACCTTGAGCCAAATCTGCCCGAAAAGTGCTCAATTGATGACAATAACTTTTTTTTAAATGTTGCCACCCTCTGGAGATTTCTCCTCTATCGTGGGTGCTCTTACCGTATAACATAGAACTTTTATGCACTACTGACGATCCATGGGTATAACTATAAGGACACCGCTGCCTAACCTTTCGGGGTAGTGGGCGTAGTGTTATGTATGAGTCAAGCCTAAGTTTGCTCCATAGATTTCAGCTTAACTTAAGTTTGAACAAGTAATATTTAATTAAAAGTATCAAAAAACCCGACTACAAATTGTATTATGTACCTGTATATTTATATTTGTAATCTCCTTTTCCTTCATTTTGATACCCTACTCGACAGGTTTGATTGAAAAAAAAAAATTGCGGCTTACAATTTAGCGCCAAAAATCAGTCATTTTTTAAAAAAAAAAACTTATCTATGGATACTTGGGTTTTGGAGACGAATCAATAATACCTTAATCTTCGAAATCTATCCAGCCATTTGGAACATACAAGGTAATAAAGAAATTTACAAAAAACAAACAAAGAAACATACAAGATACGCGCGAAAAACATAACCTTTCCTTGGCAGTCGGGTAAAAAGACAATAGTATTACTACTTACTCATGACAAAGGTATACCCGACTTACTATCACGTGAACTGAGTCATATTCTAGTTAAACTTGACATCATATTAATGATTCACTGCCCTCTTTACCGACTTAACAAAGGAGGGTTCGTTTAATCTGAAAGGCATTAATTAGTCGTTTTCGGAGAATTTAAGACTGGTGTCTTCTTAGTTTCTTAGTATTTTGAGATTAAATAAGACATACCAACTTCCTCAAAAATATTATTACATACTGGCGTAACTGGCTAGTCTAATTCTGGTCGGTAGGGTTGATCAGAATCAATCAGATTGTCACAAAGAAAATTACCGTTACTTACAAGTTATAGGTTCGAACCCGGGCTGGCACTTTACTGTGGGTAAACCATCCACGGACCACCATGGATGGGTGACCACCCATTACATACCGAGTTTTCTCCGTGCCTCGGAAAGCATGTTAAGGCTTTGGTCCCGACTGTCATTTGTAGATCTTTGACAGTCGGTACAGGTAGTCAGTGGCCCGAAAGCCTGACAATCAGTCTTACCAAGGGGTAACGTATTACCCCATACTAACTGGGATTTCAGATAGGCAGTTGATTGATGTAAAATACTAATATTAGCTGAATCCGGTGAGATTGGAAGCCGACCCCAACATAGTTGGGAAAAGGCTAGGCAGATGTTGGTGTTCTCAAAACGGTGAAGGAAAACATCGTGAGGAAACCGGCATGTCCTAGAACCAAAAAAATCGAAGATATGTGAAATCCACCACCCACACGGGGCTGGTGTGATGTAACGGTCCGTTCACTCCACACAGAGAGGAGGCTTGTGTCCCAACAGTGGAACTATTAAAGCTCATTATGCTGTCCACCTGCAAGCGTTAAAGGAGTGATTCTTCTTGTACTGTAAAACTTTACCTTATTTGAAATTTAGCTTCAATGGTCAAAACACGACGGGTAATAGTGTGGACGCTCAGGCCTGAGTTTCAAGTTGTTAGTTATTTTGTTAGGCAATAAATGTCTCCCAGCCATTGCAAAGATGATAGTTCTTTGACTTTCCACAGCCTCACCTCACCCATAGGGCAGGGAATAGACCTCTTGTTGCTTGTGCCAAGCTCCACATTTTTGTGCCAGCCTCATCCAGGATATTCCCGCAATGTCGCCTGCCCATCTCGCCGCCAGACGACCAACACTTCTCTTTCCATTCCTGGGAATCACCGCGCCTAGCTAGCTGCCCTGCCCAACTCCATTTGAGTTCCATAACGCGATTTCTAACATCGAAGACCGTCTTACGTCTCCGGATTTTGACGTTCGGAACTCGGTCTACTAGTTTTATGCCGAGTATGGAACATTCCATGGCTCATGGCGTTATTGGCTTTAATTATATCTTATTATAAAGCTGGTTCTTTATGCAGTTTCCCAACACAATCACACGATTCTATTTTAATTACAAGTCTGACACAATAAGTTCATAGCATCATGAGTATTGCTTATTATGATGCTAAGCAAGTCATAATTCTGACATAAGCCTTAAAAGAACGACCAGAATACCTTGGCATTTGAAGGCAACGCTAGTTTCGAATGCCATAACAATTGTACCTAAATTCAGTATAATTCAACTTCGTTCAAGATTTCGCCACGGGCCAGTAGAAACTGGTTACCAGTCATCTTGATGACAAATGATGAGATGGTCTTAGCCCACACGTAACTTCTAAGAACCAGCTCTTGCATAATTTAAATAATTAAGAGCAATGTAATTGTGAACGTACTACGTTTTCATCAGCCGTCAATTTGCATTCATTGCAATTTCGTTCCTCGCAGATATTTCACTTTGTATAAAGACGTTCATGTCTTTAGTTATTAGATTTTAATGAGAAGTACTTTTGGAATTTATTTAGGGCTGTCTGAGTCTTTGTTTCATCATAACATAACATCACGCCTGTAATCCCCAAAGAGTTAGGTAGAGGTGTACCTAATAGTAACCCACATGTCGTCAACTATGTTTAAGTCCCATATAATAGGGGGCGAACCTATTGCCATCAACCGAGCACAAATCCACACTCCGTGGCTGCTACTGAGACATTCCTGATGGAAAAGTCATCCGTAACCACCAATAACATCCTCGAACCCAGGACCTCAAGCTCAGCAGTCGCACTTGCAACTAGAACTAGACCAATGAGGCAGTCAAACAATCGAAGAAAAAAAAAATATCATCTCCTGCAAAAAAACCCAATATAAATGACATACTATCTTAGTGGTTCTTATAAGACTAATGCCTGTTTCCATTAACAATAAGGGATACCTACATTGATGGCCTTTTTATGGCACAGTTGGAATTTCTTCTCACGGTTCTGAACCAGATGTTAAAAACCCATCGGTGTGTCCATCGACACTTGGTTCCGGTATCATCATTATCGATTGTTGTTTAGTTTCAGTTGTATCTGTTGGTACTGCATTGTGCCATAATGCACATTTTGTTGTCTTGAATCCATCATCTGCCTAGCCTTTTCCCAACTATGTTGGGGTCGACTTCCAGCTTACCCGGATGCAGCTGTATACCAGTTTTTTAAAGGAGCGACTTCATATCTGATCTCCAGAACCCAGTTAGTACTGGATAATACGACACCTCTTGGTAAGACTGGTTATCAGCCATTGGCGTCACTGACTACCTGTAACAACTGTCAAAGATCTACAAATGACAGCCGGGACCAACGGCTTAATGTACTTTCCGAGGCACGGAGGAAACTTTGTATTTAATGGGCAGTCGTACATCCACGGACAAAACTAGGCTAGCGCGGCTTAACCTGTAGATCGACTCAAGCAGCTGTTATTATTTAACCATGGGCCCAGAATCCATTGGGAAATAATTCAAAGTTAACTGCTGGTAAAATTAACCGAAATGTAACCAAAGATATCAAAGCAGTACCAGCCCTATCAGGGCTAAAATAAACGAAACTTGATCTGAGCTTAGCGTTTAATTCAAGCAATACTGAAAGAGCTCTTTGTACTGAAATGTACATTAATGTTCTTGAAATAGAATTTAAATGCGATACGTTAGTTAATGTATCACAGTTTGAGTTTAATTTGGGAATCAAATAAGAGTGTTTTGTCTAATACGCACCGATAGGTATTGGACTGGATTCTAATAGCAAATTAAATAATACTTAAGATAGTATCATTGCTAAATATTAAGATGGTGCATTATCCACTGACTTAATCACAGCTGATATAAATTTTGATGACGCGATGTAAAACTCCTTACCTGACGGACTAAACAATTCTCCTGATTGGAACCCTGACAATGTTAACACAACTTAGAATAAAGCCAATCCAGCTGAAGAGCTGTAAACAAAAACATCTTGAGGAAGCTGGCATGACAGAGAGCCAACAAAAAAATCAACACTTACACAGAAAAGATCCCCGTAACCCAGCTATAAGAATATTATACGCTGATTATGCTCAAGCTAACGAGCAAAGGTAGAAGGCACGACGGTTTAATCCACTGCATGCTCACTAAGCAGAGTACTTTCAGTCATCATCATTCTCCTGCCCTCATCCCAATTCATTTGGGGTCGGAACAGCATGTTTTCTTCTTCGATACTTCATTCTTTCTCGTCATCTCATCAGACACCTCCTTCACACAGTTCATCCATCCATCGTTTCTTTGGTATTCCTCTTCTCATCCACATTCATACTCAAAACTTTCGTCACGACATTTTCCTCATTCCTCTGCATCACATGCCCGGACTACTTGCAGTCAAACAAAAAACTCGTGCTACAAATAATTATAACACAGCAACACTCACCAGTAGCTAACATATCGTTATAATTACTGCACAAAGCGTTAATTGAGGTCACATCCATTGAGCCAGGGACTTAAAATAAACAGTTTATTAAGCATTAGGGTCATCGCGATCAAATGCAGTTCGTGCTCGCTAATTGTTAGAACTCATTACGAAATTGTCATGTATATTGTACAGTGTACTGTGCAGTAGTTGGCGGTTGACATGATATGTGGAGTTGAGGAAAAAACCAAAAACCTAGGCGACAGAGAAGACGGCAGGCGTTGTTCCCTAAATTTAAAATGTCGTCTTCTTTCAGGTCCAGATGAAAACCAGCCTTGGGCACTAGTTCCTCCGCATTTTGATGAACTGGGCTTATTTGGTACAGCCGTGACACACACAAATTATCTTCTTTTTTTGTTACGATGTTTTTAGGTTTTTTGTTTTCGTTTATGTTGTGTGCACTTGTGGCATGTGCCAAATAAACATGGTTTTCTTTCTCATTTTTAGTTTCTTTTTCGTTTTTTTACATTATTTGCATTCGCGGTAACTTTGATAACCAACTACAACTCTACTGACATAGTCGGCCATACTCTACCTCCCTGAAGAAATATACTTGTCCAGATATTTTTAATTTTTAATGCCAAGGTAAATGCAGTTTGGGTATAGGAGCATGAGTTTAAATCCTACTAGAAAGGTGAAGTTGGCTTCTTATTTGATTTGTATATCGGTTTCAAAAAGGTTAGCCCATTTCTCTGCCAACGCTGGGTGAAATTCTGCGAAGACCCGTCAACATTGGTAACAGAAACGGCGAGGATAGCAAGTCTTTTAATCAGTAGCCTTTAAGTTTCTTATAAATCTACATACTACCTGTTAAATACCAACATATGTATGATGTTAGCAACAGGTCCAACAGCAAGACAATTCGTGCAAGAACATTCCTTCATCTGGTTGTAACAAACGTGCACTGACAGCAATTGTTTTTACTCCACTAATATGATATTAATTGTGATGACTTTGCATATTGTTACCATCGTAATTATAAGTGCGCTAATAAAGGAATAAAACCTGAATTTTGTATATAACACTGACTTCTGAATGAGCTGAAAGAAAAATGGCCTTATTTCTACAAACACATTAGCATTAGGTGCTACGTTGAGCAGTTGTAAGTGCTTATTTGATAACCTTTCCGAATTTGCATTGACCCATCTCGAAAAGCTGCTACTTCTCATCATTCTCCAGCCCTTATTCCAATTTGTAGTAGGCGCAGTATGTATTCTTCTTCCATTCTTCTCTATTACTTGTCATCTCAGCAATCATCTTTGTTCTAGTCATATCATCCTTCACACAGTCCATCCATCGTTTCTTTAGTCTTCCTCTGCTCTTATAGGCACATTAATACTCAAAACTTTCCTCACGACATTTTATTTATTATGCCGCTACACGTTGGTGTACCATTACTGTTGAGTAATGGTTATGAATCAACCCTTGCAAATCAAAGTCAAATCAAATTCCATCAAAAATCTCTAATTTATTACGTACATTAGATTGTTGCTTGCTTTATTAATTTATTATCAATCGTAAATGTGTTCTCGATGAAATAAAATATGCTCATAAAATTATAACTAAATTTACCCGACATGATCTTTATCGTGTTTTATTTTAGTTTTGTTGTAACATAAATGACTAGACTTGATTAATGTTTATTAGCTAGATATACCTTACATTGATTAGTAATTAAGTAAATGGAAAATAAAACGTTTTGTACACTATCAGAAACCTAGATAATGATCAGTCTTTTGGCTGCTGCAAAAGTATACAAATCTTTGAAAAAATGGTTCATTGCAATGTTCAATTACCACTGATGAATATCCAGATTATGAGGAGATCGTGGCTAAATAATAACAGCCGCTCGGGTCGATCTTTAGGTTAAGCCGTGCTTGCCTAGGTTGGTCTGTGGATGGGTGACCACCCATTACGTACCGATTTTCCTCCGTGCCTCGGAAATCACGTTAAGCCCGGTCCCGGGTGTCATTTGTAGATCTTTGACAGTCGTTACACGTAGTCAGTGGCCCAAAAAATCTGACAACCAGTCTTACTAAGCGGTATCGTATTACCCAGTATTAACTGGGTTGTGGAGGTCAGATATACAGTCGCTCCATGTAAAATACTGGTATTCAGCTGCATCCAGTTAGACTGGAAGCTGACCCCAACATAGTTGGGAAAAGGCTAGGCAGATGATGGTGAATATCCAGATTATTCAACATAAAACTCATGTTATAACCCGTACAGTAATAATGCACTTGGAACCTTAGGATATTATTGGACATTTAGCCAAAATACTGCAGTCATCAAGTAATTGTAGAATAAACACATAGCGCTGCAAAAAATTGTATTGGGTACCTATACGATAAATACGGTTTACTCATTAGA
Organism: Noctua fimbriata; assembly: GCA_905163415.1. Classification (NCBI taxonomy): domain Eukaryota; kingdom Metazoa; phylum Arthropoda; class Insecta; order Lepidoptera; family Noctuidae; genus Noctua; species Noctua fimbriata. Next base: position 14,145,537 of record LR990941.1, on the reverse strand, counting down.
GCTACTCAATATTAAACCCTGTGTTCTTCTTCTTTCAGGTACATTTTGCAACTTAATGCCAGGATCCGCAGATGAGGTAAGGATACTTAATTTTATAGGTACTAAAGAGAATAACAACAACATACAGTCATAGTTGTATTATTTCTAATTTGTTCAGAATAGACACTTCAAAAGATGCGAAATTAACCCCTCAGTGTGGGAAAAGCAGGCACAAAATCGGCCTGAGTGGAGACGTCGTGTGCATCGGCAGGTCAACGTCTTCGAAGAGAGACGAAGGTCGCAGCTAGACTTAAAGCGTGATAACCTTAAGACTAGGTTACCAGCAGTAATACCCTACAATTTCGTCAATGGTGTTCTGACATGTCTTTTCGCTGTATGCTCGGAGTTTTTTGGCCAAAATTGGGTATACTAACTACTTGAGAGCACACGATAGAGTAGCACACCAAAGCTCTCGAAAACCTCCCTAGACAGCCATCGAATGCAGTCGCTGTGGCCGAAATCGGCTAGATGGCATCATCATTATCTAAAAGGTGACTTAGAGCTCCTGTGAAATGCAATGCAATGCCAGTAAAAAAATTAAAACAATATTAATTATCATAAAAGTGATTTTTCGATGAAACGTGACTGAAAATGGGATTATCGCATTAAAAACAGGACAAGTGCGACTCGGACTCGCGCATGAAGAGTTCCGTACCATTATAATAATAATAATATTCCACAACTATCACACAACGCCGTCTAGTCTCAAGCTAAGCAGAGCTTGTGTTATGAGTACTAGACAACTGATAAACATACTTATATATTTCTAAATACATACATATATAGATAAATTACACCCAGACACAGAACAAATGATCATGCTCATCACACAAACATTTGTCCTGGGTGGGAATCGAACCCACGACCTCCGGCATAGCAGTCAGAGTCACTGACCACTAGACCAACAGGCCAGTCAAAAGTCAGTCATTGTAGTAGAAATAAAAAATAAATTAAAGGGGGCTCCCCTTTAATTTATTTTTATTATTTGTTGTTATAGCAAAATCAAAATCAAAGCATTTATTTCAAGTAGGCCATTTACAGGCACTTTTGAATTTTTGAAACAAACACAACAATGAAAAGTAACTACAGTACCAGACACAAGGCATAAAAACTTTGAAAGTACTGTAGTTGCCCATTTCCTAAAGTAGATCTCTGTGGAGAAGAACGGGCAAGAAACTCCATGGACACTCTTTTAGCGGCATCACAAATACATATTCTGTGAAAAAATCCACCGGTCAACCTGTTACGGATCATGAGATACAGCCCGCTGACAGACAAACGGACGGACGGTGAACGCTTAGTAATAGGGTCCCGTTGGTTACCCTTCAAGTACGGACCCCTAAAAAGTGACAAAAAAGGCTGTCTTCAATTACTCCGTCTTGTCCTTAATGATAGTTTTACGTGAAGATTCGCTAATAGTCTATTGTTAATTCTGGATTAATTAGCTACTACATAAATATGCTTTATTAACTTTAATTAATGTTATTAGCGGCTATTGACCAGCTTTTCTTGATGTTGAGAATTTTTATGGTTCTCATTTCTTGTGATAAGCTCAGCTGTAAGAGTTGACAGCATTTTTGAGTTGTTTAATTGCTTAATATAGTCTTGGAAACGTGATTTTATTTCGCTCTTTCTGCTATACTTGCAGACTGATGTTCTTTTACATTTTTGACAGATTTACTTTCCAAAATGCTGTAATCTGAAAAATTGAATCATTTTAGGGATTTCAGGTTATTTTACGGTTTACTTTACTGCCTCGTTGGTCTAGTGGTCGCAATCGCGACTGCTGAGCATGAGGTCCTGGGTTTGATTCCTGGGTCGAATAAATTGCTATTAGGTTTTTCCATCAGGAATTTCTTAGTAGCAGCAACAGAGTCTGGATCTGTGCCCGGTTGATGTCTCGGCTGAGGCTCGCCCCGTATTACATGGGACTTAAACATAACTGGCGAAATGTGGGTGTACTATTAGGTACACCTCTGCCTAACCCTTCGGAGATTACAGACGTTATGTTTGTTATTTTACAACAAGCTGTAATTATGTCACATAAGATTTCACACGAGCATTCCATTCAAACTTTCATCCACTAATTAATCTCATAAGGGGATGAATTTTCAGAAAATATTTCTAAATGCTCACTTTCCTTATAAAAAAGACTTCGTTTCATGCTTTTAGAAATGTAAATCAAACGATTTACACAGTGTGAACAAATGAATTAAAAGTAGATACTGATACTGATTTCCTTCATCATCATATCAGCCCAGAATCACCAACTGCTGGGTATAGGTCTCACCTTTGTTCTGCCGTACTTCTCTGTTTTGTGTGTCCCTTATCCATCTGTTTCTTATTCCGTTGATTTAATTTTTATAGGCTTTTTAAGCCGTACTGGCTGAGAAAACAGTTAAATTAGAAACTCAAAACACATAAAGTATTGTTTCGCTATATATCTAATTAAACATTGCAGATTTTTTTAACTAAAGGACACTAACCAATTAATTTTATTCATTGTTTTCAATCAACATTAGGCCTGCATAAGTTAATGTCATTAATATTTATAACTAATCCCTCTATTAATGGACATGGGACTAGCGATGGTCCTAAGTCAGTCCATGTCTTGTCCGAGAAATCATTTACATTAGCGTGTACATCGCGGATGTGCCAGACATGGACATTAAGAGGCATAATGTCACACTGAGGGAGGTTCGGTTTGGTGTCTGTTTGTGTGTTTGATTTCAATAAAAAAATAGTTAAAAAAACTAAAAAACCTACCTTCTCGTATTCTTCTCAGAAAACCCTTTCATTTGATATCCATGTCATGGGAATGCATAAAATAAACTAGTACCTACTCCATCTTTAGGAGTCCGCCATATTGTATTTAGAATGTCGTCACTTAGCTTACCATGCATTGTCATCCAAACTAATGATGTATTCAAAATTTCAGCCCAATTGGAAATCGGGAAGTGGGTCAAATTTAACTTTTAAGATTTTTTACATAGTTACAGGTGAAACTTATAATATAAAAGCGTGTTACTGGGTCAGTCATGTACTAAATCCATGGTTAAAAAAAATGTCACGATGCTCTTACCCAGTATAAAATTTGACCACTCTGCCGTAGAGTGTAAGGTTTAAATTAAAGTAAGATTAAGGTTTCATTCTTGTTATTTAATAAATCCGTGCAATTTCTGTGTACGTCTGTTCCAAACTATTTTTTTACAAAAAACAAAATCTCCAAAAATTTGGTGAGATTGAAGAATTGTCTAATGATAATTAAGAAACTGGAAGACATCCCTAAGATGCGTAATAAATAAAATACTCACGAAATTGCGGAATTATCAAAAAAAAAGTTGATGTAAGTACATAATATGTGTAACATTTTTGTTCATTTTTGTTCCTTATAAATAAATACTTTCAGCACAAAGTACATCTATTTTTCCTACGCATCAAACGAGCGAGTCTACTTGATTCATAGTATGTGGCAAGACTCGAACAAACCCACGACACGTAACTAGTCAACAAATACAGGACCGGCGACAATTACTAAGTAGCATTGAAATTTGTTCTAGCTAACTCAGTTTCCGAGATTTGCGCTCACAGCCTCACAGATAGAATCCGGAAAGGCATGCGACTCGTTTAGTTTACTGTGGACGGTCAGCAGAAAAACTTATTAAAGTTATTCTACTATTTATTTATTTAACTTATGGTTATTGCTTAACCTGGAGTCAGAGTTTTTATGCCGCCCATGGGCCTCTGACTTGGCTTTACATGCCGTCGAGAAATATCTCGTAGGCATGCTGGTTTTCTCACGATGTTTTCCCTTCATCGAAGCAAGTAATAATTATTAAACATTATTAAATACGCATATGAATCCGAAAAATCAGAGGTGCGTGTCTTGGGTTCGAACCTACGACTACTAATAATTATTCTACCATTAACAATGGTGTCCTTTTCTCGACGTTTTTTAAGAGATGTAGGCCTACATTATTGTTTTATAAGCCTATATGTCCCCCAGTGGGGCAAAGGCCTCCCCTCCCTCCCTCCACATTTCACGATCTAATGCGATTACATGCGAATCCTTTGAGAAAGAGTCCTGCTTATCCCGCCATTTCCTTCTGGGTACATGAAGAGGGAAAGTATTTTATTGGTTCAAACGTAACAGAAATACCTATCGCCTCTTTTTTCTAGTGGACTTGTTTTTGTCATCATCTGTCTAGCCTTTTCCCAACTATGTTTGGGTCGGCTTCCAGTCTAACCGAATGCAGCTCAATACCAGTATTTTACATGGTGCGACTACGTATCTGACCTCCACAACCCAGTTAGTACTGGATAATACGATACCCCTTCGTAAGCAGAAAGTAAAAATAGCCAAACGTTTACTACAACTCTGCGTACGTCTTTCCGAGAAAAGAAGAGTTTTCTGATCTTCGATGCCACAAATGACATCAATATCAACTAATTTACCACTGTTCTTCATTTTGGTTTTTTCACCATGTTTTGTTATAAGCATAGTCTCCACTTCTGCTAACCCTACCGCCTCCACGGCCAGCAGTGCAATCAAGATCCCTGTTCGATTGAGTTATGATGACTCGCGAACGACGACGGAATGTAACCGCGGCAGTCGGAGGCTACCCTTACGATTTTATCTGCAACCACAATAATAGATTGTGGCTGCTTTGCCGCTTGATTAGCTGGAGGTTCTGTTAGATGATAGCTTCTTAGATTGTAATTAGAAAATATACTCTGTGTTAATTTAGCGGTGTAATTGTGTAGCACACTTGTAATCCCAATGCTGTCCGTGTTGATAATTTAACAAATATTCATTATGGTATTTACGTTCTCGAGCAAACGATTTTTTCAAGCCGATGATGAAATGTTATTTTTTTAATGAGCTTAATATATTGCCCCACTACAGGGCAAAGGTATCCCACTTTCAACTTCTCGCGATCTAGTTCAATTTTAGCGCAATCCGTTAAGAAAGAGTCCAGCTCATCCCTCCATCTCCTTCTGGGTCTGCAACGTCAGTAGTCGTTTTTATGCAATGAATTATAAATTTATTTTAAAATTCTTCGTGTTGTGCAATTGATATAGAGTAAGTAGTACCAGTAAGTAGTTTTCCCATTGAACTTGGGACCAGTATGCAGCAGCTACCCACAAAAATATGCACATACCAAACTCAACACACAGAGACGCTAGCTTGCCGAATAAACAAACTGAAGTGGCAGTGGGCTGGCCATATCTGTCGAAGGAGCGACGGTCGATGAAGCAAAAAAACCCTGGAGTGGAGGCCATACATCTGCAAGCGTAGTGTGGGCCGCACTACAGTTAGATTGACCGACGACACTAAAATGGTAGCTAGATCAGATTAAATGAAATGAAAGCGGAGGAAATTGGCACAGCTTTTGAGAAGCCTATGTCAAGCAGCTGACTGAGATGATTCAAGCTTGAGTCTTCATGCAGCATCACTTTGCTAGTGCACAGAGCTATAACATAGAAACTGTTACAATCGTTACAGGTAGTGAGTGGCCCGAAAGTCTGACAAACAGTCTTACCAAGGGGTATCGTATTACCCAATACTAACTGAGTTGTAGAGGTCAGATAGGCAGTCGCTCCATGTAAAATACTGGTATTCAGCTGTATCCGGTTAGGCTAGAAGCCGACACCAACATGACTGTGAAAAGGTTAGGCAGACTTTGCTAGTGCACAGAGGTATAACATAGAAGCTGCTGGCTTTGAACTACTTGTGTTTTCCTACAAATCTCATCAAAATTGAAGTGGAAATTATGGTTTTCCTACTCCTCCTCTATACTTTTCTGATTAATTTCGTTGCGGACGTCGGTTCGTACAAGACAGTTAGATTGTTTTTCTGGGACTTGTCGAGCTTCATTGTCTCGGCGCTTTTCTGGTGAACATCATTAATATCTATGGTAACTCGTTTCTTAACAAAAAGTTGTATCAAAGTAACCTTTTCACTATCACCGATCAACGTTGTCGTTGAACGTTAGTCTGATAGTGTCGTAACGATAGTATTGACTAACAATAGTTGATTGTGGACACCTTGCCTTGGATTGTAACAAGCTAAGGGCAACTGGGCATTTTAAACAAAACAAGCATTACATAAAACTGACAACACAAAAGTAGAAATTAATCAAACGTCAATGCACTAAATACATTCACAAATTATTTCCCTCAACTGCTGAGCTTGAGGTCCTAGGTTCAATTCCAGGGTTGGGCAAAATGTTATTGGGTTTTTTCCATCAGGAATTTCTCAGTAGCAGACACGAGGGTTGGATTTGTGCCCAGTTGATGGCAATAGGCTCGCTCTCTATTACATGGGACTTAAACATAACTGGCCAAATGTGGGTTTACTATTAGGTCCACCTCTACCTTCGGGGATTACAGGTGTGATGTTATGTTATTTCCCTTTTTTAAATAAGAACCCCTGTTTTTTTCTTGGCCACTTGTAATTGTAACCTATTTTGAGTTCTACCTGCTATAGACCGACCGCTTTAACGAGTCCTCCGCCTTGCCCCATCGAAGGCACATTATTAAGAAAGAATTAAGAATCCACAAAGTCCTAACAATATCCCACAGGACATTTGCTTTAAAATAACCATAATCCACTTAGGTATTACGATACTAATTGAACCAATACGTGATCAACCTTCACTTCCATTTAAATAGAGACCTTTGCGAGGACTCATTAAAGCGGTCGGTCTATAGATGGGATACTTTTTGTGGCAAAACTTTTTTATGGGTCAATCAAGTACTGGTACATACAATATTGGACGTATCATTGTGATTCTTCTAACATGGTGGTGGAAAATCTGGCCAGTAGCCTTACACTTGTCTTTCATGTTCTTCCTACTATAAAGTTTATACAATAAAGTCCAACATTATTATATCCTTTTTAACCGATTTCTTAAAAAGGAGGCGGTTATGTGTTCGGCCAGCATTTTTTTGCATGTTTTTACATCGATTTCTCCGTGGATGCTGGTCCGATTTAAGTGATTATTTTTTCATTTGGTGGAAGAAAAATGGGTTTGGTAGTTTGTGCGGTACTTTGACTTATCCTCTTTAATATGCATTTTTTCTTCTTCGACTACGTGGTGTTTTTTTTTTGGAAGTCAGTTAGTTTTTTTTTTGCATTAAAAATATATCCTTTACTGGTATCCCTGCGCTACAGCTTACTCTACCAATCTGGCTTTACCCTTACGTATTACGATCATATCGGTACCAATCATGGATTGTCGATACTTACCTGATTGGGGCTAGGTTCCGCTAACGATAAGCCGTTGATCAAGCTTGGAGTTTTGTACCGAGTTGTTTGGTCCTTTGGGAGTTGGATAATCTGGATCTTAGTATACATGTTCTATAGTGTTTTAAGTATTAACGGCGGTTAAATTGATCAGAAAAACCTGAAATACGCTTTCTCCCACCTGAAGGATATTGAAGACCTTTCTTAATTCATTTCTTTCTGTTTGAAACAACTAACAAAATTCTAATGGGCAAAAAAACAATAATAGGTACCTTACCTGACCTAGGAATAGAATTCAGGACCTCATGCAAGCCTTACTGCTGAGTAGGTACCATTTGCGACCACCACACAAATTAGTTAATTTCATAGCTGGCTCTTCGAGTTTCTTTATGGACTGATTAAATATATACTTGAGCTTTAATACCTATATTTATCATAAAACCGATAAATACGTGTAAAACCCTTAATTAAAATTTATATCTAACAGTTACGATAGCCGAAGTCTCTAAGAATTATCGAAACAACATTTATATTACATCGGTATGCCAATCAATTAAGAGAATTAATTACTCAAGACTAAGCTTTAACAAAACGTAATTAAGTACATAAAGTTACTCGTAGTGATGCACGATCCAATCCGATACTTTACCGTATCGATAAAACATGATGCGATACGCTGATATTTTGGATCGATCCAAACGGATACGATGCAATGCTTGGATCCAAACATAAGTGCCCGTATGAAAGGATCGTATCGCACTAAATATATCTTTCAATTTAAAAGAATACAAAATGAAGACACGGAAAGAGTACTAAAGAATTCCTCGATTCTTAGAGGGATTAATAAGTACGATACAATACTTCAGTGCATCCCAGAAGACTGACGTGATACGACACGATTCGATATCTGGAAAATCGGATCGAAGCCATTCGATACGAACCTACAACCGGATCGCTTAGTTCCTATCCAGATTGATCGAATGTATCGATACTTATCATCAGCTGCCTAGACTTATCCCAACTATATTGGGGTCGGCTTCCAATCTAACCGGATGCAACTGAAAGCCAGTATTTTGCATGGAGCGACTGCCTGTCTGACCTCCACCACCCAGTTAGAGTACTAACTGGGCTAACTGGGTAATACGATACCCCTTGGAAAGACTGATTGCCATACTTTCGGGCTACTGACTCTCTGTAACGACTGTCAAAGATCTACAATTGTCAGCCGGGACCAACGACTTAAAGTGCTTTCCGAGGCACGGAGGAAACAATGTATCGATACTTATGTACGTATAGTGCATGCCTAGTTAGGAGTGATTTAGTCAAACTATTTGAGTTGACTTTCATTCGGCCTTGCGGAGTTAACGGCATCAAGGCGGTCTGTTGCCAATGTTATTGTATAACTAATGTTGGGTTTCTATAAGTTGCTAGTTGGTATTGTAACAACCCGATTTGTTGTATTTAAATTGAGCATGGTCCTAATCACAATATTGTGTTCGTTTAGAGTTGGAACTTCTATAGCTACAAGCTTTGTGCTAGTGGAATTTCAAATGTTCGTTTCAGTACTATTTATTTTAATTTTTTTATAATCTTTCCATATCAACTTTTGTTTTAACTCTCTTGTAAAATTTTATGCTTCTGGACCCAGCAGTTTAGGCTTTCCTATGCGTTGTTTTTCAATGAATTGCTTTAAGACCTTCCCTTTGGAGATATCTCAATAGGGTTTGTTGCTTTTACTTTTCTTTCCTTGCTTATCCTTAATTTTTCTTCTGTTAGTTCTTCTTCTTCTTGTACTATAACTTTCGGTAAATGAACTGCTCTATTATCCAGTCCCCAACAGACCTTTGTACCTACATACATAAATCTAGGCAACAACTAATATCTAGATACATCATGACTGTATGAAATAGGTAATTAATTCTGACTCACACAGATTGCTGTGTAATAATCAAAAGGTATGCTTTATGCACTACCTATGTTCCAACTTGTACAGACGTCGTGGGCGTCATAAAAGGATGACTGACGGTTTATATTATTAGCTGCATCATAATCAGGGCCATTATGTGAAGCCTTGGGTTCTGTAGGTAAGTTTTGTGGAGGTAATGTTGCAGTTATTCTACATCATCATCATTATCTGGCCCTTATACCAATTTATTTGGGATCGGCTTAGCATTTTTTCTTCCATACTTCTCTATTAGAAGTCGTTCATCTCCGTAGTCATCCCCTTTATAACTTCATGATCTGTCACATACTCCATTCATCGTTTCTTTGTTCATCATTCTTTGTTCTTATCCTACTCTTAGTAGTCTGTCATATTCTTTATAACCATCACCAAAATTTCGACGTAAATAGGTAATCCATGGTGACTCTTAGTAAATAATGACAAAAACGTAACTACACGCGATGTTTCCCCACATTAATTTTGCGTTGTCCACGTTTTAACATCTAGCTTGAGTCATACACGTGCCACTGCAGATATTACGCATCTGACCTCTAAGCCGCGTTGACACGATCAGAATATGCTCGGACCGAGTGCACTCGGATACCTACTCGGACGCAACTCGTATTGTGGCAGCCCATAATCTGAGCGCTCTCGGATGGGTTGGTATGAGCTAATAACTGTTTTCCAGCGTTTGCTGGAAAACGCTTTCAAACGATGTCCTACATCTCTAAATTGTTTCTTTTTTCCACCAATAAATATTATGACGAACTCCTTGAAGCATAATTTTTCTTTATTAGTTTATTACATACATCATCGTCTCCCTACCTTAAATTATTTGGAGTCAGCGCGGCAATTTTTCTTTCTTACTGAAATCCAGAGTCCATTTCCTTCTTAGTTAGGTATTTCATCCTACACTCAGTCTATCCATCTTTCTTTTTGGACTGTTTCTATTTCATAATATTAATTGAAAGTTTTGTTCCAACCACTGCTGAGTATTGGCTTCTTTTCTTTTATAGCATGCTTCTTTGGTTTATTTTTCTTTTAAATTAAGCCTTTTTACACACACACCTTGTGCCAAGCTACTACATTACATTTGACTTAATACTTTCCATCATTCAGTTTCTGCCTTGCAAGTTATTTTATCTATTACCAAATTCTTCAAATTCCTTACCAAACTCAACTCGATTTTCGTTAACTGCTTCAGAATCATGATCCTTGATAGGCCGTACAGCCCGTGTGGGTTCCGTAGCTACAATTTGTGTAACAATTTGTTCATTTTATCTAACAGTACATACCTTTCAATATTTATAAGCATCTGGCGCCTGTACTGGTTCACGTTAATCACTATTCTATTATTCCTTGTACAATTAACTGTTTGATTTCATTGCTATGAATATTTTAATGGTTTGGTGCAGTCTCTTGTTGTAGAGATTGTTTTGCTATGAGTTGTTAGTGTTGAAAATTTATTGTACGGAAAAACTTTCTTCTAAATTTATTCATGTTAAAATGGTGATATTTTTTCAAGCACTGAGTTGAAATTTGGCCATCTTCTCTATTTTAGGCAATCATTAACTTGTCCGATTCATCTAAAAAAATGTATACAGAGAAAATAATAAGCCTAGATTAGTACATGGTTACGAATCTTCAGAGTGACAAACAAAAGCGCAGACAAAACAGCAGGAATAAGTTAGTAAGAAACATGATACCACGCTGAGTCCATTTACATGGAGGGCGCGGGACCTAATCGCCTTGATCATGATTTAAACGACATTTCAAATTGAACTGTTTAACGAAGACTATTAAAAAAATCATAAATTGGTCCTAATTTACCAGCCTACTGAATCCAATAAAACGATAATGGACACCAACATAACGACTACGGAACACGAAAAATTAACAAGCTTGCCCGCGAACAAAATGACATTATTGACTTGAATCATTAAACTAACTCAGAGGCAATTTTTCTTTCTAAGGCTCTAGTTAATCCAGTTGTTGGACCGGCTTCCAGCGCCCCCTGCCGGGAATCGCGACTACACGCGCAAATAAAATGCTAATTCGCCCAGTAAAATCTGTTTTGATTAAATTTAAAGTAGACAAGATAGATTTTTTCCTTAACGGCTTAGGGCCGGTTCTATAATTGATTCTTGGTCGCATTAATAAACGATTTAATTAGCAAAACAGCACGCAACCCGTTTAATGAAATGGAAAACCCATGGTGTATTTCAACCGACGCACAGCGCGGCGCTGCGGCGAGTAGACGAACTAAACTGGGATAGCAACCCCTTTCACTCAGTGCTGCCACCCCTAAAGTGAAAGTTTACGAACGCTTTTCCGTCGTAAAAGTTCCGCTATTGCCCGCTAGGTGGCAGCGCCACGGTGCGTCCCGAAGCATTCGCATCGCGGTGTAAGCATGTGTGTGTGATAGAGCGAGACCGCGAGAGAAAAATAAAAAAGGAGTAAAATAGACAGCAATATGTGTGTATACAAAGGCGTGGTTACGTGCATGCAAGCATTTTTTTTATCGCAAAAATGGCCGGAACTTTACACTTTTCGCATTAGAGCATAAAGTCGCAACTACATTAGACGCGCCAGAGCTTGAACTTTATGTGTGAAGCATAAGGTCGAAAATCAAACATTAGCCTTTTTGAAATTGCGTTTAGACTCTAGAATGTGGCAAAATAATTGGCGTCACCGGCGTCGCGGCGTCACTAGAAAGAGAGAATATAACGTAGCTAGCGTCGCATCGGAGCAGTGCCTACCGACGACCGTTAGAAGGAGGGGGATGGCTAGTTGGCGACCGTGCCCGTTAGACAGAGACGTCGCGAAAAAAATGTCCGAAAAAAGCTGTTTTCATTAAAGGTGCGCGCCGCGATAGAAATTACAGAAACATGGGCGCGGTTTAAAAAATGTCAGGGGCGCCTGCGCCCTCGGTAAAAAGCCGGTGCGGAAGTAAAGGGGGAAAGAGACGTTGTTAGTGGGCATTATGTGACGAGTTGCAGTGGAGAAGCGCGCCGCGAGCGGTCGCCACCGGCGCGGCCTAACAAAAACAAAAACCGCTAATTATTGCGATTAACGAGCGAGTACGGTTCGAGTGCACCGGCCTCACTAGTGATGGCCTGGCGAAAAGTATCGGTTCCCAAACGTGTGCTGTGCGCGTTCTAAGTTTCTAAATTTAAAAAAAGGTAAATATTCGAACTGACACTTCGAAAATAACCTCGAATTTCGAGTGAGGGCGATGTGTCGTGTTGTTTGTTCGATACCGACTGCAGTTCCATGACTGTGCCGTTTTCCCGCTAAAACTGGTAATGAATCGAATTCGAGACCGCGCTTTCTTTTCGTGTGCCCGTTGTTGTTGAACAGTGAAAATTGGTCGTTGGACTAACTGTGAGAACTGTTTATACGAAAATTGTAAAGGGAAATTTACTAATAGTGAAATTAAATGGAAAACTTACACTCATAAGCAAAAAATATGCCTACACACAAAAGTACCAAATGATACAGAAGAACGAGCTGCAATTTCTATTAGTAAATATTGTAATAAAAACAATAAAATTATCACATAGCTAGAATATTTGTCGACTCCACATATTAACGTAATGTGCTAAACGCCAAAATTGATGCAAGCAAACATCAGGCTGTCGTTTAGATAAACTAGACACTTTACTTTACCGACACTTTATTTACACGCACCTTAATTAGAAAATGCTAGTAAATACCACTTTGATAGCGAAAACGTTATCTCTTGAGTGTTATTTTCTTACAGCGACGCTAAAATAAATATCATTACTAGTGTTTACGCAGTTTGCGTAACTTAAGAAATTTTCTAAGTAAAACACTTATTCAACTCGAAACTATGTAGGGATCGTCATAACATAATAGCCTGACAATGAATAATTATTATTTTCTAAAAATTCGATTCTGACTGACTCTTAAAACTTACTACGATAATTCACTAAGAACTCACAGTAATTTATTCAAAGATCATAAAAATAACTGTTAAAAATACCTGTTATTTTAGTGCATTGTAAAAAAGTCAAGTGTTATTTAAGTGATAGAATGGAAAGTCAATTTTTATCACCACTGTGACATTGAAGGCGTGTAGGTAAGAGAGAAAAACAAAATAATGTTTATCAAGAATGCCAGTGTCGTAGCATATCTTACTGATACGGTGTCAGGTGAGAAGTGATAAATACATGTACATATTTTTAAAAACCTCTTTTGTAGGCATAAACTGTATAATAACACATTTTGATCATTGTAAAAACTACGGTGCACAAGACATAAGGTAAGTAGTAATGTGAATTTCCAAAAATGGTATCCTTTTACTAACTTCCTAGTGAAATGTTACATGACATTGTGCTGTACACTTTTATACGACTCTAATAGGTTTTGTATGGTACAATAAAGTGCATAACATAAGTCCTAATTTTCCGAACCAAGTCTCTGTTGTAGTTTCCAGAACTGCATCAGAGTAAAATCTAACTGAATCTTTTTTTCTTCATTTTGAAAAGTGCCCTAGTGATGTTTGCTTTACTATTTATTCTGAAAAGAGGAAAATACTCACAACGATTGAAAATTAATTATTTTTTGGGTCAAAAAACGTCTTGGTCATACAAATATTTAACGTCCATAGCATTACACTGTTTAACACTGTTTACTGTTTTAATGATAAGTTCACGAAAAGATTTTTATTGTAGGAAACTAATATTTTTTAACAAGATATTGAATGTTTACGTTAGATAAATGCATTCAAAATCAATTAAGACATGACATAAGATTGAAACGATATTTTCCTGTTATTTCTAGCAAAGCATATCAGATTATGTGCATACAAAATAGATGAGTTAATGGATTTTATGATTTCATTTTATATGTAATGGCATTCAAAGATATTGTGTAGTATAATTATGAGTTGAATGAAGGTAAAAAAAAAAAAAAACATGGACTAGTTCTTTCTCTCTGGCTTACTTTTTCCGTGTTATTACCAGTTTTTTATAGAAGTGCACTTTATGGGAATATTTCCTGGTTAAAGGGAACAAACTAAAACTACGCTAACAAGACCATCATACCACATGTTGGGCTATAAAATCAAATTCAAACAGATGGCTGAATGTGCCTGTATATACAACTTTCAAAAGATTCTCACCAAGATACAATATTTAACTGAACTAATTAAGTTTATTACATATAAACCGTAAGGGACTCGACCTGGCCCGAGTCACCAAAAACTCTGTAATAAATTAGCATTAACACCTGTGTCCACACAACGCAATGCATTAAATCATTCTAAATTTCCTATAACCCAAAAATCTGGTTTTTAAATCACCAATATAAAACCAGTCGAATAAACATAAATGATAAAGCTGGCTGGTTGGACGCAACTACACGTCGAATGCCCTCTAACCAATAGAAATTCGTAAATTTGAATTTTGAATTGCGAACGTGGGCTCGCGTGTGGGTGTTTGTACTCCTATACCAACTGTGTAAACGATTTTCTCTCTCGATTCGATAATCAAATTTTATTCGTCATAACAGCACCGAGGAGGTAACACGAGTAAGGTCTTTAAACTGGAGACTTATATAGGATGCTTTGATCTTGATTTACAAAAATATCCTTGGAAATTTTTTGTGGAAAAACATTTTACTTGTCTTTGGAGATTTTATATGGAGATCTTTCTAATTTTTTTTATCAAGATTATGTCGCCAGATTTGTATACCTTTCTCATTGTCTATATTATAGACCACAATAATAATAATAGTCTACGACTTTGTCAAAAACACTCCCTGTGTTCATTTTTCTATACTAATCTTGCTCCATACTAAATTTAATAACTCGACTGAAAATTAAATGATAGATTTTAATTAAGCACTGACAATAAAGTAATCTTTATTAATATCTCAGGTAGAAATGTGAGCATTGATGTCGAGTAAATTAAACCGAGCAATATTCACTGATCCGTGAATACGCGTCAATTAATAATTTTCAATGTCAGAAGAGTCGGGGCGTTTGAATGCCACATGGCGTGAAAGATCCCATTTAGTTGAAATTAGAGAGAATGAAACAGAGCCTTCTTTATTAAATTTTCAAGACTGCTCTTCTTAGCTACGTGTACTTACAAAGTCTGACACTATGCCACTTATGCCACTATTGCATCGCCCCGCGTTTAAAGACACACATGCGTTACGCGGCTCAACTACCGATGATCTTCCGTCTCTATCAGTCGCGTGGTAACCGTAGCGCGTTCTCTGTCTACACGCACGATCTGATGTCGGTCGCACGTCGCGGTTCGGTCATCACATCCCTCGGCTCCTATAGCTATCGCATAGGAGCTAGATTGGCGCGTCGCGTATTCAAAATAGGAACGTTAGTAATGGAGTGGTGTACAGTGGGGTGGATGTGTGCGTGCGAGAGAGCCAGCGACCCTCCCCCGCGCCTCCGCCCCCGCTCGCGACGCCAGCCGAGCGAGTGGCGCGCGTTTACACAATCCGTTGGTTCGGAGCGCGGGCGACACTCGCGTCGGATGCGTGGCTTCTTCTTGTGACGACAATCGACGCGCGAACACGTATCGTCAATTGTTTTTTTATAACATCTTGAAACTCATACGAGTTCAGCGCTCCCTAAGCGGTTTTGGAACTTCTTATAAGAATTCAAGTTCCAATATTATCATAAAAAGCTAACAACAATTAATGATTTTGAGCTTCAAATATTTTAGTGCGGCTGCCATAGTGATTGGAATATTGAAGAAAGGCAACATTTTTATTTTTTAAATGGAATTTAAAATATGGAGTTTTCTTTTTTCTGGAATATATGAAAATTCAGTAGGATACTAAAGAACTGTAAATGTTGTGATAGTAATATTTTACGAAGTGACGATTAGTGGTACAGTGTCAATGGAACATCAGGCGCAAAAAGTTGTGCCATCGACAAAAATAAAATAAAATTTAGATTTTTTCAACGGCAACACTATTGGTGAGTATTTTTTTTTTCTTTTTTTTTTCGTAGTTATTTTACGCGTGTGTAAATTTTCATGTAGGTAACGTTGCCGACGGAAAAGCGCATTTTTCACAAACTATTTGAATACTTATTCGCAAGTTAAAAAATAGTTTAGGTATTTTTCATTTAGCATTTTTAATAAAAGTCGAAAAATACGTTAAAAAAGTGACACATTAAAAAGACGTTCATTTAAATCGTCACCGCACGCGGCCTTTTTTGTGTTAACTTTTTGCTGCCCAAAGTTTAACAAACAAAAAATGGGCCGATGTTTTTGTAAATGAATTACATAGACCGTAAAAAAACAGTTATCGAATAGTTAAATTGTTAGCCTGGTAACATTTTTATCAACAGGTTAGTCTAAAAAAAATACTTGCGTTTTCTCGATTTAATTTGTTGTTAATTTTAATTCTAAACGATTTAATAAAAATCCTGAAGATATTACCACCTTCATATTTTATGCTACACTTACTGATTTTATTCAAATAGTTAGCAAAAAAAAAACAGTTGGCACTTATCAATCCGCTTAGCAACCGTCAATGTTCGTGATAAAAACAGTCACATGTTTTTATCACACAACGACGATTTAAACATACCTACTGGTCCCTTATCGAGTACAAATAAAGGACAAAATAACATTACCAAACAAAATAAGTGCTTCAGATTTTTAAATGCAGTATCATACTTTTTAAAGGAAATATTTTTATATTTTAATTAATTTGATAAAAAATCTTAGTAAAAAAATAAAACGCAGTCCTGCACTGTTACTAAGCTGCAAAAATGTAGGTACTTAGGACGTTATCTTACATAACAAAAAACGAAAACATTTATTTTATCAAATTATCACGAGGTTTTACGTAATCTACTGCCCCTCATTATCTCCTTCACCTTTCAACTTATCAACATGTTTTTGCCAAAAGGTGATTTTTCATGTTCTTGTACATAAGTTCTATACATAGAGGCTATGTACATGATATAAATGCTAATTTTAAACGAGTATACGTCACATACAGACGTATTGTGTTTTGTTAGTTGTTACAACGTTATTGTCGGACCTTATCTGTGTTGCTATGGCATAATGGTGTACTCAGCTAAAAAGTTTAATTAGTTTCATAAATTTTAATCCGTTATGATGCACATAGCAACTTGATATTTCGCTCGAGTATTTTTTTACCGATGGTTATATTTTCTATTAAAATACATTGAAAAGTGGTTTTCCCGAGGTAGTGTAAATACTCATCAGTAAATTGTGCTGACAACTACTGAGTATACTTTGTTTCAACCCATAATTAAGGGTCATCAACAACGGAGTTGCGTTGATAAATAATGACTAAGTACTTATAACTTGTAATAATGGGGCAGGGAAAAGGTATAGTTATTAAAATCAATTCATAATAACTGTCAAGTTGAATAAGGTGGTTCTAAAAATATTATAATTAATGTTAAAAATATAAATATGAGTACTCCAAAAAATATTGCACTAAAATACCTAGAACTTATAATTTGTACTAAAACAATAGTTAAAAGTAACAGTTATTTCAATACTTCAAAATACCATGTCAAGTGCGCTCTAAAAATATATTTCATTACCAATTCTAAAAGCTAACGGATTTCAACACTCACCAATCAAAAATGGATAATGTCTGCTACAATGAAAAAACATCTGTGTTGGTTTCCGTAAGAATTTCGAAACGTAATATTCGTGTTATTTTTTTTACAAATTCGTGGTCGCCAGTACTGCTCGGAGATATGCAATCGTACGCCCACATGTATATGTTTTTATCTCAAAATAATTTGGGTGTGTTGCACGAAAAATAGCGGTTATAAACACGGAATTATTAATTTAGTTTGGCCGTGGGCAACCTTTTTTGTTCACAAATTCGGCCTTAAGGCTTATCGTGACTTTGTCTTGGTCCTTATCTCGAGGCGTTTTTAAAAGACAATCGATTTTAGTTTTTTTTATTTTGAATTAAGAACGGTAAATGATTGATGTTAGCACGCTAATGCGCAGACTTGCCGTACGGTAACACACTCGTAAATATAACGCTGTTAAGACTTATGAAACGTTGTGTTGAACACAAACGAAACGCGTACTTTTTGCTGACTTTTGCAATCGTTAATTAGACAATTTATCTTAAGTCGGACATTGTAATTGGTGTACTTACGTTAAATCGAATCAGGTTTAAATGATTACCAAGTATAGTCGTTCGTATGAAGATATAAATCAGATGGTTGTTGCTTGTTATTAATATCTGTACGCCTCGAGCGACAGGCAGGATCGTTAGTCACAAAGTGCGGCCCAGGTTCGATTCCTGGCTGCTAATTATTATTTATGAGCAACTCTTATCTTTAGCCAATGGCCGCTAGGAAGTGTTGTAGAATGTTGAAGTTTCTTCGACGTACACACGATTAATTGATGCAGGCATCGATTTAAAAAAGAAAGAATGTGTAATTTGAAAAACTATTTTAAAGTTTAGTTTCCATTCAGCTAAATCCCAATCAAAAATAAAGATTATAAAAAAATCTGGTCGCTAAAACTTTAGTTTTAGCGACTATACAATATTTATTACTAAGGTTAAATCTTGTGGCTTTTCTACATAATATTTATGACACCAGTAAAAAACTTACACATGTTCGAAATTTAAATAAACATGTACCTACCTAGCTAGTTATAAATATTTTCTAAATATCTTAAAAGTATTAGGTATTACAAGATTTTAAAAAGCAGCACGGCTTAAAAATCTGTTATCTGTTGTTTGAAAAATTCTAACTATCAAAAACATGGAAAGGAGTTCAATTTTATTTTAACTTGGTGTGTATCGTCCATGACACAGGGTCATCCACCCCGTGTTACTGTTCAAATAGAAGATACTAAAAAGTGTATAGTCAACAGCCACAACCTTGCACAGCCAAATAGCTTAATAATTATTAATTTATTATTACTGACCCGTGCCACAAAGCTTAAAATCACATTTAATTACACAGAGCTCATTAAATCCAAAATGGAAACGAATAAAATGAATTTAATTTTAGTGCAACTCCATAATTATCTTTAATCCTTCATTGTGAGAACACCTCGTTGACTGAATAACACATTTCCTCTGTCGCATCGTAAATTAAATAAATTATCAAGTCCGCTCATCAATTTCACTTACCAACAACTTTATTTGGTGTAAATAGTTTGGCGGGCAGCCATTTTCTTTGCAATTAATATAGTAATTCACTTCATTTTCTCCATTGTATTTGTTGTATGTTTGTGTGTTTATTTATAATTGTTTGCGTCGCAATTACTTTCGTACTTAATTATGTTTATGTCGTTAATTTGTCTCGTTTTATGTTGCGATTACAAATGATTTTATCTTTCGTTTTGAACCATGACACGGATTTTTTTTTACGATATTCCACACGTGTATTTTTTGTACTTATAAAATCTACATTATTACAGTGTGTACTTTAAAGTAAACTTATTTACAATATTGTAAACTTCACCCTTAATTTTCATTTTATATTATAGAAATAAAATCGTACAAAATATTTATTTTACTCATTCGTTTGTACAAAAGGTTGAATTTCAGTCCAACACATAACAGGAAAAGACTGAGGATAAAGAAGTAATAAGTTAGTCATTTTATAAGACCTTAATTTGAAATCCGGTTTTTATTATGAACCAAGTTCACGCATAACACCTACAGCCCAAGTTTTAAAACAAAATCTTTTGACATTCAAATGTTCTCTTGTAAAAAGGTGCGATGCAATTTTATGAACTTATAGTTTTGTTGTAATTTACTTTGCGGTGCTTCAAAAATACATAAAATAAATTGCAGATAATTGTTATCATTGTTTGTAAAAAAATGGTTAAATCCCAAATATTTTCTGATTGGTATCAGCCCCATAAATTACCAAGTAATCATTTCAGCTGTAAAGAATTGGCTAAAACTAATTATTTTCATTTATTCGATGCCCAGTAAAAAATACTTAAAATAACTGTCCATTGTCCAATGATTTCAGATTTAGGGAGTAACAAAAATATGGACGAAAAGAGAATGGAGTTTTGGAGTTGTAATAACTCCAGTATTTTGTTTGTATTGAATTTACTGGTTTAAAAAAAAACACTATGTACAGTTACAACATTGTTTTCGCCCACCAAGATACAACGGTCTAAAAAGACACCTCGATTTCATGTACTCTCAATATGTTTATTTTACGACTTGCAATACTTCGTCTCAAAATCATATTCACCATGTGTGCCATATTATTTTGATTCTTATTTTACCAATTCAAAATCGTTGATATAAAAAAAAAACTTGAAACAATCGTGACTCCATTTTTAGTAGCCTTTTTTTCCATGTTCTTTTTGGCGGGATAAATCTTTTTTATTATGTATCGTTTAGTAAAAAATTGTGAATTTTAGACATAAATCTAAGGATTACTAAAAATAAAAGTAATAAAATCAGCCATTCATAGACATGCTGTATAAAATATAGCTTGTCATAACGATCAGAATAATCGATTTATATTTTTAAACGATGAAAACTTATACTGCCGATAATATTTCATTTTTTTTTATAAATATTGTTTGGCACACTTACGTCATTCTTAAATAAAAAATGGTATTGTTGCAGAGTTCAATATTTTGACTCTTTTATGATTTTTCCATATCTATTACTTTATTTCATTGCGTACTTATGAAAATGAATCTTTCAAGTAAAAGTTTGATAGCTGCATTAAATCAATTAATCTTTATAATAAATAATTTAACCAATTTCCGTTCAGTTTTGCAACACCGCAAGACAAAAAAATAATACCTAACTAAAAACTCAATTATATTTAACTGGCTGGGTGATTTCTGCGTGAATATGCAATGTGTTTTATTATTATATATCTCATAAGGCAATCAATCATATAACAAATCACTTGGATATGAATTAAAATTCTTCAATCTTAAATAAGACAACAGCCAATTTTATTTTAAAATTTCTTTCATCTCCGTATACTTAAACGCCATATAAGTCGTTCTTTATGAAACTTTTGTTGACAACGTACCACCTTACAATGCGTTCCTTATTTGAAATATCTATTTTTCTTTTCTCTTAGTTAATCTTTTATCGTTCTTTTTTAATGTTTCACTAGTGTGAACACTCAGTAACACAAAGAATGCATGGCACTGAAGTAACTGTGCTTTGTGACTTGATTGGCGTTTGAGAGATCGCCTGTAACTGTTTTATAAATAACGCAATTAAAAACAATAATAATTATAATCAATCTACTTACCTTAATGATGGCTCGTTAACAATCATTTTAATGATAAAAGCAGAGGTGGCTAGTGGCATTAACCGTTCGTGTAATACCTGATCTATTGGATTGACGCACGAACACTGAAGGCGTCAAATACATTGCATTTATATAAATGCTAAATTAATTCGTCCGGCTAAGTTTAATTTCTTTTCTTTTAATAAGCTGGACTTGCATCAATATGAAGTAATGAAGATATGTGTTTTTGTCCTATTTTTTTCTTGCTAGATGATTGGGTCTTTATGAAAAAAAATTTGTAAAAAATCTCTTCATGAAAAGGTTCCTACCATTATGTTCTAAAATTAGTGATTGTAATACTTGCTGAAACAAAATTAATTAAAGTTTCAGATATGTTGGCCTGTTCAACCAGTTTTTTTTTTAAGATCCGCTTAATGGCGACCACATTTACCTACTTATTTCTGTAACAGATTCCTTTCCTATACTTTTATATGTATAATAAAACCTTTCATCCAAGGTGGATGAATAAATTGACCAGTAAATGAGCTGTAAACGGACAAAAAAACATAAATTAAACTAATAAACTACGATTTATTTCTGATAATATTTAAATTTAAAACTTTACTAGTTTCAAATTTAAGTTCTCCCGTGAACATAAATATATGTATAGCATTAGCATATAGAATGATTTTATTTTAAAAGAAAATCGTAAATCTTGAAAGTTATATAATATTAATGTTACCATGTAGCTTGTTAGTTGTTAGCTACGACGAAATTACTATTGCATATTTCAAGTTATTAAATATTATACGTATATTTTATAGATTATCATATTTTTATTTATTCACTTAGGTATCTAAAAATTAATTTAGCAACGTAGAAAGAAAGATTAAAATTTGATTTTTGATTATTCAGATTTTTTTTTATATTCTCCCTATTTTAAATTTTATTATTATATATTAATAAGTTTTATCTGGTTAAGATGGTTAAGAATTAACTAGATAGGTAGGTACTTGAAAGTATGTTAGATACATATCAATAAACCTATGGAAATAAATAAATAATTTATTTTATGCATGTACAGAGACTTAGATTGCCATGATTATTCCATTTAGGAGTTGAGCAAAACCCGTTCTTATGCATGTGCATAAAACCACACCTTAAGAATTTATACAAAGATTAATTAGCGTTAGGATACCTTAATAATTAATAGTACATAAAGAACGCTCTTTAATTAAATTTTATAGTAAAATATGTCAGATAAACGATTTAAATAAAAAAAAAAACTGTGAAAATTAAAATTACTCCTATTTACTACCACCATAAAAATAACTGGCGAAATATGGGTGTACTATTATTTATTTATTTGCTCTCATGCACATTACACATTTTACATATTATTGTCGATTTTGTACATGAGGGTTCATGTACAAAATCGACAATAATATGTAAAATGTCAGGGCACTGCAAAGCACAATGCTGGTTTGCTGTTGAGTTTTATGATACAGATGTCTAAATTAATTACACCACTGCCTCCCCTTTCGGGATTACAGGCCTGATGTTATGTCACTACCACCGCGCCGTTTTAAATAAAACTTTTAAAAAAGTTTCACCCGTGAATACCCCACCTTAATGATAAGCCAATAACATCGAATACCGGCCACTTAAAAATAAAAGTTTCCTTAAAGAACAAAACATTCTTATTTCAAATTTCCCATTTAACGAAATGAATGTTGTTTGCGAAATTGCTATAAATCTACAACAATATTCCAATCGTGTTCAACGACGTCAAATGACCACAAAATATCGGTTTGTGATGCTGATGACCAATAACTCTGTAATAATAGGCTAGTCTATGATATTATGGCATGCGGGCGGTGGTTATTTGCTACCGTCTACGGTAATTCTTGTTGATCGGCAAGCACTTGGTATTTTGTCGTACAGTATTTCATTGTGACGTTGTTGCCAAGACCGTTTTGGTGACTAATTTGTGAGTTGTCTTGTTATACCTCGGTATTCTATTTTTTAATTTTGAATTTGGATTGTTTTATCTTTCATTTTTAATTTGAATGGCGAATGTCCTGTGAATCTGCAATCAAAGACAAAACAAAAGAAGTAGAGAGTATTTTAATGACTTTTTTATTGATGTTAAAATCAGCTTGGCAAATACTAATAATGTCTTAATGCCTAACTGGAAACACCTTGGTCACTCATTATATGAATTTACTTTCAATCTTAGAACCCATAATTAAACCCATTGCAATTTAATACTTTAGTTGATTTAACGGGAAATCGATCAAATTATAAATAATTGCCAACATTACGAATAATCAAGAGAAGAAATTAAAAACTCATTTAGTAAGTACAGATTTCTAGTTTCTACAATTATTTTGCCATGATTCCCGCTACTCGCAATTTTCTATAAGTTTTAATCATTATTTTGTGATGAAGGTTTTCATTTTCTCAGTATTCGTCCGTAAAATTATATTGGAGGTATTGTTATCGTTAGTTTGTATTTTTTCTTCATTTTCTCAGGATTTATAAAAAAGAAACAAAGACTGGATTTAAGGGAAATAATCATAAAGAAAATGAAATCAAGTTCTAATTTCAAAAATTGTTTTATCAACTTAAATTCTGGAAAATAGCAAGAAAGGGAGATCTTCGGTTATCCTGCATATTTTTTTTCAAATGAGTTTTGTTTTTTGTATTGACTTACTTTACAACTCGATAAACAACGTAGCGACTCAAAAATATTTGCTGAACTAAACGCCGAATAACATTCACAAAAGCACATTCGTATTGAATCAAGCAAACATTTCGTTAAAAATGTTTGCCAAATTTTTGAACACACATTAATCATCGCAACACTGTTTAATTCGCCAATATGCCAACGTTTGCCCAACATTATATGAAAACATGTTGCTGCCAGTGACTCATATGCGATCATTGCCGAGAATAGAATAAATGACATGGACGCACACAACAACAAAAATGGTTTACGTATATTTTTAACTGTCACGTGACAGAATAATTTATTTTTTTAGGTATACAATTTTTTTTTTTTTCCAAAAAAAAACCATGACATTCGAAGCCTTAAAAAGTGAATGTTTTCATTGCACCAAAGAGTTCTCATACCAATAAAGTGTAAGTATTTTATTACTAACAGTTCTTTACTTTTTATTTAATAAAATGCTTCAATTTATGCAGCTACTGCTGATGAGTCAACTGTCAATCCAAACGGATTTTAATTTCTAATAAGGTTATTTGTATGACACTGGTTAGTAATAATACCTTGATAATAACAGGAAATAACGTTTGAAAATTCATTTAAAATGAACACGGTGTGAACAAATGACTGTAGGAATGAACAAGATTGATATAAATGAACAAAAATGTTTGCTGGCTCACGCGATGGTCATTGTTCTAGGTAGAACAAATTAGGTCTAATAGAGGTGCCAGTTTATTTTTAATCTGCATGCCGAAGTTGTGGGAAAAAATGTAATTGGACTAAGTAGGTAATGTAGGTTACAATGTGAATAAATAATGTGTTAAGTAACCTTAGTATTTATAGGCTATGTAATGATTATGTACTAGGGTTGTGCTACCTTCGGAGGACTTCGAGCGAAAATATTTATTTCATTACAAAAATTTAATAAAAGGTCTTTTCAGAGAAAAAGGTTCCGAAATCCCTTGTCCCAATCAAAATATAATCCCAAAGGGGGATATTTCGAATTTAGAGGGGAAATTTTGATTGCAGTAGCACATGCTGGTAACCCTAACTAAGATCTTTAAATTCTGTAATTGACGTAAACTGGTAATAAATTGCAATTAGACTGACAAGAACAATGTTAGTATGGCCAGCTTGCCTAGCTACTAGTTTCTATACAGTTTAGGCAACACAATTACTGACTCGTACTTGTACCAAATAATTGGGTACATTAATAAGATTCTTATCTCCGTAGTTACGTCATTATTTTGAAGCACGTGCTTGAGATATTGTTCTGAAAAAATAAAGAGCGTACCATTTTTCATGTTATAATTTTAAGTACCTACCTAAAGTAAGACGTATAATTGAAGCTAACGTTATTTATTAATTAATAACACTTCCTTTCCAAATAATCTAAAACCCTATAAAAACATCACAATCAATAGACACCGCAATAAACAAAAAAAACGATCAACCCATAGCTATACAGAATGCGACCGCAAAAAACACAAAAAGTTTCCATCAAAAGTTCAAAATTAAAAATAACATGACCTCATTCATAAGACTCTTCTGTTGTCTATACCCATTTTTATTCGCCCACTTGTAAAAGGTTAGATGTTAGATTCTGACAGGCAATTAAACAGACAGGGAAATATCTCAAGTGCATTGTCGGAATAGTATTCTTTTTCGAAATAATTTATTGCCTTGAGAACTATCAAGGGCGTTGCATGACACTTAACAAATGATATTTTGATGTTTTTTTTACCTTTTGCTGTTCAATAACGTTATCTGTCAATGTTCTATGATTACTTTTTAGAGTTTTGGATTTCTAATTGTGTAATTATCTCAATCACTATTAGAAATTCCTCTTCAAGTAGTACTTAAAACAATCTAGTTATCACCACACAAATAACTAGGTGTGCACTTAATTTAAGTACAACCAAATTCATTTGAAAATTTACTCTTACAGTGTAAATTAATTCCAATGATGATGTGTACCTACTTGACTCTAAAGTTTAATTGGAATAAAATATCATCAACTAAAATACTAATGAATTTCAATGAATAATAACGTGCCATTAACGATCAAATAAAACTTTATGATTATGACAATTGCACTTAATTATATTTTATTCATAGTCTGAGTGATACAATACTTGTGTGTATTTGTTCGAACTCGAAGAAGCATTCAAGCTTATGTTGGCTGTCAAAACAAGTGTGACATAAAGTAACAAGCAATTCATTACTGTCTTCGGCACACAATAGGAAAGAAATCCATAGCCCACGGCTTCACAATGGGGTACAATCACATTAAGTACCTTTTTATTACAAACACAAAAGTTGTAAACTATTGTGAAATAATTTCCGACTCGAGTTGCGTCGTCGAGTGTTCTTTTTTTAATCTGGTGGTTTTATTGTAAACTTTTTCGTGATGTTCCTTTTTTGAAATGTTATTAAGACATTTTTATAATGTTGATGTCCGAATTATATTATTTTATGAATGACATTTTTGCATGTTTCTTTTTTATTCTGATAGGTAACCCCGTACATTCTTTATCGCAATTTTGATCTTCTTTGTTTTTCTCTGTTGGAATATTAACTTACAAGCAACGCTGTTATCGTTGCCAGATTGTGAGCCTTTCTACGAAGTCAACTTAAGCAACTTGATATTTTTGTATAGTTTTGAGATACAATGTTGCCCTGTAAGTTCAAGGCAAACGGCATCACATTTCATACTAAACCACTTCGTACAGGTTTATTTGGAAAACATGAAATATGTTTTTATTATAGTTTGTATTTCTTATAAATATCGTTCTTAAGTTTATTTGATAAACGTTCTAAAAATTAACAACTTTAAAGCACGTTATTTATGCCGTGTTCAATAGTAATGTAGCGTATTTTATTTTCTCACGATCAAATACATTTTTCACTCGAACGGTAGCTGAATAAATACGTATTGCTTAAGTTTCAATTTGCTATCTGAAATAAATTCACTGACTAGTTGGTATATTTGTAAATATCAAAATGTAAAATTTATTAACCTACTAGTAATAATGTAGACATACGACTGTTTTCGCATGCAACGCGATTACGACGCGCGAACATCGTAACGGGTTACCCCTTGAAAAGCTGATGCAAATTCGTGCATAAATAAATAATGTATGTGCCCCGCACATAGATATCATCAAACGATAACTCCAGTTAGACAAAGATGGATGGTCAAATAAGATTTGTTGACACCTTCGCGCGATAACATTTTTAATAAATCATCTGTCCCGATCGGATATTTATACGCGCGTAATTGGACGTCGGTACGTACGAGAACGTTCAACTTTAGTGTCTGTTTATGGCTGGCTGCAAGAGAAATCATCGAAATCACAACACACATTTTATAGCCCTTAATAATCAAACCCTATTTTATGGGTAATTCCGACCTTGTTGATATACACGCGGCAAAGGCGGCTACTGATGAATTCGCTGTTGAATACTTCAATTTCTATGCGTTCAGTAATTGTTGGTGGACATAAAACGTCAAATAAAAATAAAATCTCGTTAAAATGAATGGTTTATCTGTGCTAGAGGCTGACAATAATTAAATGGCGGTGAAACTAGGCGGCGCTAACTGTTTAACTGACATTTTAAAGTGATCCGGTCACGATATCTCCCAGTCTTTTGAATAATGGAAAAATAAAATTGTTTAGCGTTTAATTTTTTCCATTTAAAAGGATTTTCCAGCAGATACTAGAACCAGATAGTCACACGATTGGACACGTTTTGCGATCTAGGTAATAAATACTTGAAATGGTTGATTGCTGACTCGGTAGCGCTTTACATAATTTATAGAGCTTACCATTTACCTACTATTTTATTTAAAAATAGGATTTAGTAAAGCCTTTCAACTGTTTGTGTTTGTTTTACTTAAGGTTAAGTCAAGCCGTGTGGCACTTGGATTATTTTAGAGCTATAAATAATTTGACAGCACTTGTCAATAATACTAATGTGTTTTTTGTTTTGTTTCAGATGTGTTACGGATATTTTATTAAGCTGAAGGACACTCAAAAAGGTAATTTCAACTTTATTTTAAAATATATGTTTATAAATTGTTATGAAAACTAATAACTCTTCAGAATTACTTTTGACCTTAAATCCATCCGCTACAAAACAAATAATATTCGAAATAAAAGGCGAGAACGAATCTTGACACACACATTATGGTTGTAAATTTCAGCACGATTCAGACTGTGGGCATTGGCTCAGTGGTTACGAACGCTACATTATTTCTTGTAACCGCCGCGTCGCAGGCTCGATCCTCAGTTAATGCTTCTAGTTTTTGGGCCTTATCGAAGCTACATGTTGTTCCATACAACATGATAGTCAAATCAAGGCCAATATAAAATGTTCCCGACACGGTCGCGATTTAGATAACATATATCTTCAACGTATCACCGAAGGGGCCTACATTTTTAAAATATTTGAACCATAAAATTAATAGGCCAACCCTAAAAAACGATCCTTTTTCAAAAAGCGAAGCGACTATGAAGTTTTTATTATAATAAAGTTGTCTCCTATTTCACTTTTAACGCTTTTTTCATTAATCGTCGGTTACGTCCTTGTTCTTACAACACAAGTTATACGACTTTATACACGTGTTATCCATAATCAATAAATAACCTTCGAAGAGAAAGTTTGATAAAAAATTGATTGATCGAAAGGTAAAAACAAGGTCCTTTTACTTATCGAATTCGATTAGATACAGTATTGAAGAATTTCACCTTAGTTCGACTATGACATTGTAAGGTTACATTGCTATGACTTTAGCTGAAACTAGGTATTTTTTGTTACAGAGTTTTTGCTCCATCATTTGTATATGGTATCAAAAAACGGTAGCGGTTTAGCGATGATGAATTGCCTGTAGTAAAATTGATTATAATGTTGTTTTCGTTTCTTTGTTCTTTTTTTATAACAGTAGGTATTTGGGCTTGAATCTTTTATGCTCGCCAACGCAACTTATTCATATTTTTGTCACCGAAATTCAAAATTGCGCTCAAAATATTCAAGAATATTAAAAAACCACAACAAAATGCCGGTAATAATTCATTCGTTAATACAATGTTTCACCCATTATCCCTATTTCTTTGTACGACACAGCCGTTCTAAACCACCCCTAACCCTTTAATGCCATACGGTGTCTTCAATACCCCGACTTTCACATCCTTCCTGTTTTAAATGTATTCATAACGCATAAAAAACCTAATGCGTATCATTTGACGGTGTCTAGACAAAAGCCCACTGTCTATTGTCGGGTTAAAAGGATTTTTTTGCTGTCTTCGAAATTGGATCGGAAGATGCAACTGATAGTTTGCTCAGCATGAATGGATATTACTTTCGGTTTTTATTTTATGATTGTAAACGATATTTTTGGGTCTTTGTTTATTCGTTTTTATAAATGGGTTAGTAGGTATTTTCTCTTTGCGTTGTTTTTTGTTAGTAATAATGTGGCTGTGGAACAGTATGAAATTAAATTAATGAAAACTTGCAAAGGACACTTAAGACTAGCCGTCACATGAAATAGTTAGATAGACATGTTGACTTGAAACTAACCACAGTGTAAATCGTTATTTCAATTCCATTCAAACATGCAATTTCAAACCGCACCTTACGTTGAGTACCTAAACCAAACATTTATCACCGAAAATATGAATTACAAAATGAAAAACATAAAATATTATTGAATGAAACAGCATTGTTACTACCTCGTTAACTTCTCACCATAACCCTTTCAACATCGTCTTACAAACCACCACAAAGTGCACCATTGTCCCATCCCTTATCTCTAACAATAAACTACCGTGTATTTAAAAATCGAAGCTACTTTGAATAAAGCATCCTATTGTGAATATTATAAATATTATGCTAATGCGATAAAGAAATTTTTTGACTTTGGTCTTTGAGACCAGGTGTCGCGTTTAAAGGGTTGAATCGACCCTACGTGTTCAATCATTTATTAAGATTTTTGTTCTTTTGTCTACGATCTTATTCCCATGCATAGTGTATAGAATTTATGTGAGAAATGCTAGTGATATATTTATGTTCGTATTCTAATGCACACGGTTCCTAGCATTTGAATACGATTCAAGACGGTTCATTGGTCATTATTTTACGGATTACCGATATTTTGGGAATGAATCCTATGATTTATGATGCCTGAATCAAAGATTTCTGTTAAAGGATTATTGCTGGTATTTAAATATTGTGTCATAAAATGATCTGCACGTGTTTGGATTTTTATTCTAGATTTTATAGCTGAGCTATGACATAAGCTGTATAATCTACCTATATTATACGTAGATTCTTTTTCCGCATTTTCTAGTTATAGCTACGAAGTAATCCAAAAAAACAAGCAATACAACCTGTCAAAAAAAAAAAACAATCATATTTTAACAAAATATAAGTTCATTATTAAAATAAGCCTTTTCCGAAAAACAAATAATGCCGTAATAGGACTTATGACGATTTCCGCAGGCAGCGAGGCGCTGCCGCAAAAAAAAAAATAACGAATTGAAATGGAAAATTAAACAATTATCTGTTTACTGTCGTCTCTGTGGTGAATCTCTGTAATTTCTGTAATCAGATACTGTGGTAATTGTTATTACGACTGTAATTTATTTAACTTTGTTTGTTGTTTACTTTTGTTCTTATTTTACTTGCTAACTTAGTTTTTCCTTGCTTGTTTCTTTTGAAAAGAAGGTTCCAGTTGCTTGTGCTATCCAAAATCCAAAACCTTACCTGGGGTATCTTATTGGATTGATTTTGGAAAATGCTTTATAAGTGCGTTATAACACCCTTTTAAAGATCTGAAATAAAAGCATTTTTACTGGTTTAGGCAGATCTGTATAGCTTAGGTTTACATGCATGGTGTCTTATCAAAGTTTTATAGTTATGCATTATAGCTCACTGTTTTAACTAAAATGTTAATTTGATTTGTATTATTATTTATTTGCAGTACAAAGGAAATAACTCCTTTATTTGATTAACAAAAAGTTCTAGCCTTTATTGAATTTAATTAATAACGCAGCAGGACATCGGATCATATTTACATAATGTTTCAACGCAAATGTTTAATAATAATAAATGGGCATTATTAATTAGGCCCATATGTCGAATAAGACTTGTTTGGGGTGCTACGAATTAGATTATGTAGAATTTTTCTTAAACATACTTGGTTTAATATAATTCAATGGTTTTTGATCACTTACGCCCATAGTTCCATTTTTTTATCATTATTTTTACTGTTAATTTAATTTATCAGCCTGATAAATACCTAATCCAACACAAAAACTGTTATACGATAGACTCGATTCCTTCTAATTCGGGCAAAGAATAGACATACCTTTATTATTTAAAGACTCAAATACGGCCCCACATAAATAAAACAAATGAATCCATCCAATGTAGAATTCAAGAGAAATACCTGTCGATCGGTAATTGGTGCTGTTCCCTCCACCGTTCAATTCCATGTGTTTAATTATTATAATTGGTTTTAAAAAGAAAACTCGAAATTACAGTTTTACGTCGACGAGTCGCGGTTACGACAGTTTTGCACTTATCTTTGATGCACGCCATTTCGAAAACGAGTTCCAGTATTGCTTTTTTTTTTCATTTGAATTTAGAACGTTTTTAGGGCTTGGCTACAAGTGAGCAGTTTTACCTATTATTAATAATACCCCATTTTATTAATAGTGTATGTAATTGCTACCTATTACATGATTATGTTTTTTATCGTAGTCTAAACTTACCCAAGTTTAGAATATAGTCTAGTCTACATTACAATATTATTCTAGAAATAACATGAACCAAATGGTTCTTGTAAAACTTCGTATACTAGCAGCCATAAAAGCAAAAAAATAACGTTCTATTTATAATTGTTAATTTATTGTTTATGATTATGAGTCATACATTATTTTAGCTGTTTTCATAACATATTGTATTAACACTAGTCGCTAGGAAGGATGTGGTGACTATTATTATTTTATAACTGCATATTAAAATACCAAATATACCGACGTTATTAAATTAAATGCGTCGATGTAGGTAATTTGAATACAAACCATAAGCAGCGTTTAAACTTTGTTCTGAAATTATTAAAATAGTTTTTCTGTTGACCTTAAAAAGATGTTCTCTATTTTTTAGGAAGTATTTATAAAACATTCTTTTTCTAAACAGTAATTCCAAAATCAAAGATTTAAATTCTCGAACACGTAGGCCGTTCGTTTCAAAATTAAACTTCGAACTCTTTCACGAGTACACAAAACGTATGTTAATAGCCCGCCTTACACATATGGCTGACGAACACAGCTGTTCCTATACTATTCTTATGCAAAGCAGTATTTCGTTTTATTCGTTGTACTAGAAATAACCAGTAGTCTGTACTGAAGAGATGGTATGTAAAACAGTTTTTTTACACACAGATTTAAAAATGCACGTGTTCAAATATGTTACTGTATGTTCAACGACCTTTGCCATTAAAAAAAAACTAGCCTAAAAAATGCAGATAAAAATATGGAATCGATGAGTGTCGCTCACCTTGAATTTAGGTGCGCCTAAGTTTGTTTAACTCCATATTTTAAGTTAGGTACTGGAATTTAAATAACTACTATTTAGGTATCATTAAACTCACTTTATTTTGAAGTGGGCAATAAAAATAATTTTATACTTATTTCTGTACCTAAGTGCTATAAAAATCAAGATAAGATAAAGTATTTATTCAGTTGGTTTGTCGATTTTTTTCACTTGGTATTGTATTTCTCAATTAAGGCATTTATGGACATTTGTAAAAAATAAGGTGATTTATTTGGATTTTAAATGAACATTTATTTCTTATTTTTTATTTTCAATTTTACTCGGAAAAAAACCATTAAGAGCAACTCCAGCTCCATCATGCATGTTATTCTTTAAAACACCATTATTTTAAATATATTATTAATTAGACATGACTCAACTCTCATATAGTTGACTTTAACAAACATTTGTGTGAAGGAACGTCGAGTTTTATGTTGGTCATAAATAATTAATGACTGTTCAAAGTTATTATGTACTGCGACGAGCTGTCTTCATTATCCAAACTCTTTTCGATGACAAACGGCAAATCCATTGTGCGATTTTTCATGCTTTATATTCCTTCATAACCATGGAAGATATTAAAACGATTTCCAGTATTGTTTTTTTTTAATTAAGAACATTTTTAATGTTTAAGGGAACAATTTTGTGTATTATTAATAATACCCTATTTTATTAACAGGTCCTCCATATTTCTTCTAAAAATTTTAGACTATAAAGATCTGACAACACCGATGATGACTAATTTGATGGTAGATCTAGTTTTTAATTATTGTTAAGAAAAATAAATACCTATGTAAAAAGCATGTGGCATCATTTTTTTTCTAAAAATAGAAAGATTGAATATAAATGAACCAACCAAACCTTCTTGTAAACAAGTCTTGCGCAATGAACCAAAGACTAAAGAAGCACGATTTTTAAATTTACAAAATACCGTGCGAAGGAGATTAACTATGTTCTTTCCGCGTTACCATCTAGGTTCATTGGCTGAGCCATGAGGAAAAAATACAAAAATATTAGTGTGACCAGTATTTGTTGTGCAATTATCATGTGCGAGTATTTTTAGCTTTGACTGGCTGTTATACTCGAATCGAAGTTGGTTTAGTCTTTAAAAATAAATAACTTACGTGTGAAATTATACAAAACGAAACAACTATTTGCTGTTGACTAAAAAACCGTTTAAATTTTACGACTTGTGTGGTCTATGTTTTATATTTTTAGAAGCGGCTTATTTAATCATAAAGTTTAAACTAATTGCTTTGAAACAAAAAATCTTATCCAAAGTATTTAAATTAAAATACAAAGAACCAAATGGATGCACTGACACATTATAATCTTAATTAGTCTTAAATTCTTTATTTTTTCACCTAAAACTATTTTAGATTGCAATACAAAAATTTTGGCCAATTAATTAGTAAACATGAAGTGAATTTCTGAAGACTTTATAAGTCTTAATTCATTTAAAACTGCAAATTAATTCACTGGCAACATTTTTTTTATAATATCTTAAAATTTGAGTGAATGTCACATTATAAATCTTATTTATAGTTTTTATTCATTTAAAATGCGAACAATAAACTCTTTGACGTCAGACAACGAGTTTATTAACATTTTATTCGTCTTGATTTGAATTAAAATGAGTTGAAACCGATCAACTTTTTTGAGAGAAATTGATTCATTTCAATATTTTCAACGTAAACAGATTTTTGTTGTAAGATTGTGTTTTATATTACTTTATTTAGGTTTATTAGAATTGTTGTTATACTGTTTATTTTGCTTTTAAAAAGTACTTAATAAATATACCTACATCAAAGTTTATAGTGTGCAGAGTATTTTACAGCAAACTGCACACATGCCTTGTGCATAAAATGTCCGCTTCATGTGTTATGTCATTTAATTTGGTGGCTTCCTCAATAAAATTTTATAGGCGTTAATTAAAGGGCTAAGGGGACCACAAGAACGTGATAAGCGAACGTTTCTCACTTTTGTTTTACAAAATGCTTTTTTTCATACTTGAGTAAGTTTTTTTTGCGAAAATGAGCCTTGTTACACCTGACGGATGTAAGATGCAACACATAAAATGCTTTAATGGTAGCAGTTGAAGAAAACGCTTGTTTTTTTTACAAAGATAATTATTTTTGTGTGTAGTTTAAGAATTGTGTTTTTTTTTTCAATTTTAATGTTCAAGTGCATGTTATGCCTGTTTCTGATGCTTTTAAAATTGTTTTGTTTCTGTATTCGTATAGAATTTTCACAGCACAATAAAAAAAAACAAAAATTATACCGTATAACAAACGTCACTGGCAATATTCCTTTCAATCAAGTTTTATTATCACATCGCAAGTAAGGCCATCCCAATCATTTCGATTCCATCAAAATATTCGTATTTAAAAATATCTCGATTCAATTATGTCAAAGAATTAATTAATTTAATTAACATTTCGTATCGTTTAATTTAATTGGTGATTGGTATCTTATATCGTCGGTATTATTTAAAAATTTTAAGTTAACCACTAAAGGAGATACGTGACTTTAGTTTTTTTTTAAATTACATGTATACAGGGTGAAGCGAATATTAGATAATTGTTTTTGCTTGGAAATACATATGTTGATAGGTGTAATTATTGTCAAAGAAACATCCATGATATTCATTAATTAATTTTAATTCCATGCAAGTTTGAATACTTCGCAATTTAGATGTGCAACACGTTTTTTTTCACCCTGTATCTACACTGATACGGATTCACAGTGTCTTTGCCTGTACAAAAGACTGTTAAGGTTTAAAAGACACAACTCCGTGACTAACGAACGGACAGACAGACAGCGGAGCCTATTATATAATTGAACACGTCCTAAATCAGACTGATTGTACAAAATGAAAATGATTTCACAACATAAAACAAGGAAACCAAGTCAACATAAAATCAATGTAATTGTTTATCTTCAAAGGTTGTCTAGTACGTGTTTACTATCTTAAAACGTGAACTTAATCTCGTCTGTCTGTCTGTTTGTTTGCGAAAACAACTGATAGTAAGCGACGGTACGTAGGCGGTTTGTACAACGATTAGGTTTATTTTAGGCACTGTTTCTATGGCTTTTGGAACGAAAACTAGACAGTTTATTGTTAGATACTTTTAGGCTCGACCCCTATTACATGGGACTTAAACATAACTGCCGAAATAGGGGTGTACTATTAGGTACACCTTTGCCTAACCCATCGGGGATTACAGGCGTGATGTTCTGTGTTATATTATGACATACACAAGCCATGTTTCTGATAGGATTTCGCTGCAGCACTAATGACACGAACTTCCATACAAACTGTTCACACTTTAGGAGTGTGAATTTTCAAAGAATCTTCCTTAGTACCAAGGTTATTTCAGTAAAATGTCTATAGTTCGGACCTCTGTGTTTTACCTGTGCATTTTCGTCAATGCACGAATAAATTAAATATTTTTAAACACTGTTTTAAGCTTTCACGGTTTACAACTAAACTTATACTGTCACTTACGGTATATCTTCCGTGATTGTTCATTATTTTGAGCCCCCGATATGGCGCATGCAACAGCGTCGAAATATCGGGAGCTCAATATAATGAGCAAACACGGAAGATATTCCCTAAGTGACAGTATAAGTTTAAAGATTTTTGTAAAGTATTTATTTATTTCAAACTTGAAGCACAGTGGTGTACTCAATTTCATAGTCATTTTCTACCAGTCAACCGAGTGATGCAGAAACAAACAGTATAATTGAGTTTTTTATACTGGACATACCAACATAAAATTCTATAATAATTTATAGACCAACCATAAACAAAGGGGAAGGGCCATTGAAACTAGGGCAGTACCTAAAGCCCACGTCATGTCGTGATGTAATACAAAGTACCCAACTGCTGTTGACAGCTCATAAATAATATTAGGTCATTGTACTTTATTAACTTAATTAACTACTGCTTGAAACGGAGCTCGAATATATCCTTGACAAACTATTTTAGCTTTGGGTTATGAAAAATATGGTATTTGTGATAAGAGAAACGATTCTTGTGAGAAAATGTTAAGTTGTACCTACGTACAGCTAAAAAAATGGATTACATGACATTACTGGATGAATAAAAAAACATGTGTCAAACTGATTTGGATTTTCTGACGTCTATCACGATGACATTGACAAGTGAACTTAAGTGGTTCTCGATAATGCCTCCTTAATATCTTAAATTACGGTCACCCTAACATATCCTCATTTTAAAATTAAGCTGTTTATAGTCCGATAATACCGAAAGTTATACAAATAAAAACATTAAATAAAAATAATCCACAATCCTTCATACTCATTGCGCAATACCCCTCAGTTAAATTGTGTTAAGAATTATTAAAATATGGTGGCTATACCTACCCCTGCGATCAGTCATTGCGCAGGCGTGGCTATCAGACTAATCGCCCCCGCCGTAGACCGGCCGCCATCTTGTTTTACCATTTTTAAAAATTCCTTTTTCATTTGCAACGAGCGCTAGCGCATTCTGCCTTGTTTGGTTTGATGGATTACTTGCATGAATTATTTAATACGATTTTAAATATTATTCCAATTTCTATGGTAATTCTTTTGTGCTGTTGAAGTTTTTTTCATAATAAAAGTTCTTGTGCATTTTCTCACAATTATCGATGTATAGTTGATTGTTGGAGAGACAATGGTTATAATTTCTCATTAGCTGTGGCACTCGATTAGGTGGCACTAAAACTGTAACTATCGTTAACTGATTAGAGGTTAACAAACTTTTCATTAAGTATGTATAAAAAGAAAAACAATCGTGTTTTTTTTTGTTGTAATTAATTCAAGTACACTAACGCGCAATTGCTAAAGCTCTAGAAGTTCTAGATTTCGATCTCGTAATCAGATTACCTTCTTACTTGACGGTCGGCTTTCCAAAGGTTCGTTTCCAACTTTTTTCTCGCGTTATTTTTCACGATACGCCACGATAAAACCTGTATATAAATGTGGAGCGTGCAAGAGCCTATCAAGAGGCGGCATCGCCACTTTGTCAGTTACCGTGTTTTCACGTGCAACAATACTTTTTGTAAGTACGCTGTGAGGTCAAAAATGTGAACGAAACGAAATTACGATGTTGTGTAACCAATTTGCCCACTACCCTTTTTTTTCAAATTCTTGACGTTTTTGTGCGGCATGAAATTTTTTTTTTAAAAATTAAGCAAGTAGTTTGTGACTTTGTGAGTAACCATTTTAATAAACAAGGCAATTATTTACATAGATATTTATAAAACTATGAAGAGACCTTGATATAAAAATTAATATGACATGAACACGTGAAACTAATTATATTAATTTAAACAGCAATTAATTAAATGGAACACGTGTATTGTGAGTTTTTTACTCATAAACTTGAACATTTTAATGGTATCAATGTGTTCACAGACGAAAAATACTTACAGAAAGATATTAAAAAAAAATATCTTAACGTGCGTACAATTCAAAGGTTTTAACAAAAGGTTAAACGAAACGTCAAGTTATAACTGGATGCTTGTTTATTAATTGATTATAATTAGAAACAGACGTTGTTATTCTATTTATAACGTAATTATTATTATAAATAAATTACTTGTTTTTGTTTACTCGCTGTATTTCCAGAATGCTTATACATGTTTTTCTCGTGTACGGATAACGAATGAGTTAACATTTAAGTTGAATTGTTTGTGTCATGTTTTTTATAGAAACGATAGATTAAAATTGGGTTATGTTAATCAATTCTATGAAAAATAACTTAATAAAAAGAAAATATGATTTTAGGTCAAAAGTAAAACAAAAACCTAAAACCTCCATGCTCGTTACAAAATCATATCGATTAACCAAAAACTTCTTACATTTCAGATATGTCGGAAACATGAGATCAACAAAAAGGGGGAAAAAAAAACTTGAATACCACCGCGGCCAACCTGTTGTGTGCTCGGGGACATTTGGTGAGCGCTCCATATTATTCTTTATCCTTTTCTGTTCCACTTTTTTAATAAAAAATGTAGAAAAAGGAGAAAAAAAAATGTAAATAATACGATCCTTTGAAAACCAGATACGAGTGGGTCGAAGATTGTGGTGCACTGAGAGATTTGTGGGTTGTTATGAATTAGAAATATTGTACTGCTCTTTTACATTATTTAAATGATTATCTTAGGTGTAATATATTTAAATATTCACATAGGTACTTGTCACGTATTTATTAATTGACTTATTTCTTTATTTGACATAGTTAAAAGCCTGAGAAAATATAAATTTCAGTATTCAATTATGTGTTTAAAAGATGCTATTCGTTTTTCTCCAAGATTTCGTAAAGTAATAATTTATACCTACAACCATAAAACAATTTATCAATGAACTTATCATACTACACTAAATTATCGCCAGAGTTTCACATTGCACTATCATTTAATCTCGTTATCTGCTAATTAAATGATAAAAGATAACAAAGGAGTGGGAAACAAAGGCAATTTGTTTTTAGAATATTTTAGATCTTCACGCCGAGAAAGAGTATTAATTGTAAGAAATTGTATTAATAAAAAAAAAATACAGATTAATTTCTCGTATCGTCTTGTATCTTATGCGTCGTTTGATTCGAAATTAACATAAAAATAAAGTTCTAAGGCTAGGTTTCTGTAATATTTCCGAGTAAACTATCAAATTACCAATAACAACAAAAGTTCTTTGTACTACCTAAGCCTCAAACATTAGTCACATTATAAATTCTATTTCGAAGAAAAAAAATGATGATATTTAGTCTTGCTATTGCTGTGTCTCAGTCCTTACCACGTATCTGAACGGACAGGACCACTCCATTTGAGGTTAAGTGCAGGTATCGTAGACCTTTTATTTTATTTTTTTCGAAGTGCCCTCGGAAATAGTTATAACCTATTTATTTTACTTTAGAAATTGGGGTTAGGATAAAAGTTAATTTGACTCGGCTCGTGAAGGGTTAAAGTTTTTTTTGGATATTTATTACACGGATGGAATTAATACTTCTGTTTTTTTTAAGACAGTTGTTGTTCTTTTAATGGGTGGTGTGTAATAACGACTGTTTAGGAGTTTTTACTTTAATAAATCCTTTTGTAAGACGTTTTTATGAGCAAATGTCATCCTTTAAATATTATGTTAGGCCCATACAAGAGACGTTGTTAAATAAAATGAAATGCGTCATACATTTATCCCTTTCATACATTATAAGGCTCATCTTACAACAATTATATGAATCATTCTGTCTTTATGGCCATTAAAACGGTCAAGACCCCGGATTCGCGCGAATTCAAAATTATGTTCCATCTTTAAAAAAATGATCCAACCCTGTTTTACTGTGTCACTTGCAATTTTATAAAGATTAACATTTTATAATAAAAATAAAATGTGTATTTTCCTTGAAACAACCTCAATCATTGTTAATTTGATTTGATTACTTTTTGTCACTACAAACGTACGGACGGACAGACAATCACGGAACCTGTTGATATGTTTTAAATTATATAGTACTGGGCTATTTTGCTATCCATTCATTGTGTTGATACATTGGACTTTGTGTCTTATTTTATAAGAAATGGAGTAGGTTTTCGTTTGAGCTATTTACTGGGCGATCAATGTTTCAAAGAAATACATATGAATGCTCTACCTGCTGTGAGTTGAGATGTGTGGAAGGCTGTATGCAACAGTGTTGCACTTCGATATCTATTTCATGATTATTTTTGTATAAGATTATTGAAACAAATCCCAGCGATTGATTTATATGTCGTGGCCTTTGTTATTTTTAGTATACAAATATTATGGAAACGATGATTGTTATAATTTATGTTAAAATATATAACTCCTTTTTGGGCTTTGCTAGAGTCGGGTAAAATATATATGATCAACTCAATAGGGACCTCAATTTCCACTAAATAAGAATGATTGTAAAGAAAACTCTCAAAAAGAAGTCGTGTAAACATAAAAATTGATGACGCATGACATTATTATGTATTAATGTTTTTGTGACTGTTTGTTGTAGATATTTTTGTTTCTTTGGCTGTTTTGATTTGCAACAATATCTTGATTCTCATGTTGACAAAAGTTATTACCTATAATATTCAAGATACCTTCTTAAAATCAAAAACGTATCAATTACTTTAAAAAAATATAAAGGAGAATGGGCACGTACAATTAACATTTAAATTATTCATATAACATTTTGCATTACAAAAACAAAATAAATCACAACATTAAACCTTTATAGTTCTATCTAACATTGAAACATCATGGCACCTGCTCTCGCGAGACCGGTTGGAATAGAGGTAAAAAATAATCTTTTTCATTTTAAAAACAACCATTTTTTAAATGCCCGACCGTGGGACCTCGCTGTGTTTACAGTTTTGTGTTTATATTCCAACACTTGGTGATGACAAAACGTTCAACAACTTGTGTACTGATAAATAATGTTTCAGTATGGCTATATTGAAAACAAAGTTTGGATCATGTGTTGTTGACAAAAAAACATGTTTAAGAGAAAAAAACACAAGGCGTTTTATTGCAATGAGTTCTGTATCTTTACAATAATAATAACTAGGTTAATCACTATAAATGTAAATGATCATAACTCGATAGCTAGTTAAAAGATTAAGTGCGAATTCACAGCCACGGCAGTAATTTTATGTAGTTTTCTAAGTGTTAATTTTATTTATTGCGATATTCTCACTTTTAATGGCGGTTTAAGTTACATAGTACGCAAATAGAGATCAGTATCTATTGCGCAAATTGTTTTAAGCATTCTTTATATGGTCACAGTGGTGACGGCCCTTACTGACCCGCCAGGTAATGGAGCCTATTTAGATATAAGCTGATAAAAATATACCTATAATTATCGCCCAACTGCCTCCCCCATTTGTTTATCTGTCTATATGCCGCTCTGCGGTCCCATTAGCTGCATGTTTCAGATAAAATGCCTATTTGGAAACTTCCAAACCTTCTAATACAGTTCGGAATTAATTAATTTTTAATTTAACTTTAAAATATTCCGTTGATATACAATCATTCAGTTTTTACCGCGTTTAACCGGTTCGTAGACATTTGGTGGCATCGGCCACGCCCGCGACCGCCATATTCAAATTTTCAAATATCGAATATTCTTTCCGTTTTTGCCGGCCGGCATCATTGGAACCAGTTTCTGGTTTTTTACTCCCATCAGTCTTGACGCAACATGTGGACGGTTTGGGACACTATCGAGTCAATCGTCCCGTGCTCGGAACGTCGGAAATTCACGAACGATTCTGCATACGCAAAAAATGATAAAGGACAGGCCTAACAAAGAGTTAGGTCATGCAGGTCACGGCGGGCATTGCACGCCTGTAAAAAATAACGCAAAATCATCGCCAATGCAAAAACACGTATCCGTGACTCATATTTTTATACCTTTACGGAACGACTAATAAAGGAAATTTGTTGTCGGCCACTAACAAGTATGTCGGTCGTTTGGAATACAATGATTAGCTGTCATTTGTCACTTTTCGTGTCTCGTCCGACGACCGAGCATTGAATGTGACACTGAGGCCATTAACGCCAACTGAAAACTAAATAAATTGTGTAATTTGCACCTTCATGTAAATTATTTGGCTTATACTGATGAGGTGGCATTAGTATGTGCGGTTAAGGTTGACCATGAAGAAAAAGATAAAGAACTGTTTTCAATTCACGAATAGTCGCATATTTACTGGGAAAGTTACGATTCAAAACTACTCATAGCATTGGCATGTAGCGTCAGTCTCGCTACGTAAATAGTGCGGTGATCAACAACAATAGATGTTCGCAAAAAGTGTAGCAAGCAAAAAGCAGCGGCGTCAAATATCGACTAGGATAAACAGTCACAAGTTGACCGTGGCAAGGTCGCGGGGATTTTGAACTTGGAACAAAAAAATATTCCACATTTGAATATTGCATTCGGCTCGGCTGATTGATGGGATTTCTTTTCACGGCACGCGATTGATTCGCATTGTTTTTTTTTTCGGGTGTTCCATTCACGCTGCATTCTCATTTAAGAACTCCTTTAAAATTAAATTCAATTGTTTATTCTTAAATCTTTTTTGTTGTAGGGCCGCACATTTAAATGCGGGTGTAACGACTCTTAAATTGTGAATTATTTTTAAGGTTTGCTTATAACAAAAATGCATAAATTATCTGGCCTCACGCCAGATCCCTTGTACGGTTGTGAGAAAAACAAGGCAATTTTAAAATTTTGCTTTTTATACGAAAATGTGGAGAAAGAAATTCCACTTTATACGACGCCCCCGATATCCGTTATGCATATCGGCCTTATACGGGCCCTAGAAGAGTGTCGGCCGTCTCATTGTCTTTCTGTCCGTCAAGAGTGAGTCACGCCATTGTTGGGTTACACAATAGATGTCTTTGTGCATTGTGCCCCGGGGGACCCTGATGTTACGTATTTTGTAATAATTAGTCGACTTCTATTTGACTCACAAATGATAATTACTCATGCGCCTACTTTCTAAATTTTAATAAAGATCTAGTTGCATCAATAGTTATTGATCGACCGCGGAATAAGGTTTTGTGTGATACGTAACGCAATATCTCACACGGCACGCGTTTGGGGGGTCACCCTAACGTAGTGAAGGGCAAAAAAATGCAGAAAGGGGCCAGGGGGTCCGTCCGGTACAATAGATATGCGAAAACTCAATCGCGTACGCGTCTAACAATAAAATCCAACGATCTAAGTTCGTAAATCGGTCAAACGATTACAACCCCTATGTCGCCGAAATACGAACCACATTTTTTTGTTATTCGATTATTCGAAATCTATCCCCTTTGGAGTAGGCAACTTGTAGGCGGGAAAAGTGGTCGTTCGTTCAGATATGTCAAAACAAATTAGCGGTATACTTGTGTATGTACGAACGAGCACTATTTTATCTCGCTCTCATCTCGTAGGTGCGAAAAGGACAAAATATTTATGAATATTGAGTATAATTTATCACCCGTTTCCCTCTTTAGGCGTTTATCGATGTGTGGGCTATGAATAAGGAGTTTTAAGTTGTTTTATTTTATTTTATATTTCGGAATTATAACGAGAATTTAGAATAGGTACATATTGTGTTTAAATGCAAAGTATGTAGAAAATATATATTTTTATTGAAAACTCAAATATCGTTAAATAGCATGAATAAATCTTCTTTCTTTAAATTTTTTAAGTCCTGTTTCTGAGCAGAAATTTATATTTAATAAAATACCTAATAGTCCTATATTAAAACAAAACGTAATTTCCATTATAATTGCGATACAACAAAACGTAATTTCACGTATCACGTCCAAAGAATTTCTAAAAAGAAAATTATTCGGTCGAGCGGCACATTTGTTAAAATTCCCACAAGTACAGTTATATAAATTGCTCCAAATCTTCAACTTAATGAAACTTCCAC
Source organism: Noctua fimbriata (assembly GCA_905163415.1). NCBI lineage: Eukaryota > Metazoa > Arthropoda > Insecta > Lepidoptera > Noctuidae > Noctua > Noctua fimbriata. The sequence continues at coordinate 14,101,302 of LR990941.1, read as the reverse complement.
CACAAATCATTGCGTCACGCACCCCTAAAAATTTAACCAACCCATTTCGTATATCGAATAATTTATCGAATAATCGAATTAAACACGTAATAATCGTTATCGGGTGCAATTACATCGATAAACGTTTGAAATTGTAAATGTCTGATAATAATTATGTTGGCGCGATAATTTGCCGCTTAAATCGAATAAATTTCACGTTTGCGAACATAATCAGTTGTATTGTTTTATAAGTCTGGCCGAAATGTGTTGATTTAATAGAAAGAAATTTCTCATAATTGTTTTAATTTGTATCATTTGAGTTGAAACATGTATAATTTAATAAAAAAAATATGCGAATTATTCGAAAAACCGCACCTTTCGAATAAAAACAACCAAAAAAAAATTACGGAATTGCTCACTAGTAATTCAAATAACGAATGATGAGTAGAGTGGGTGGCGACGTTCGTTGATGGGGTAAAAATTACCCCCGAGGGGTAAACACCCTATGTAGTGATGTGTGTTTATGTGTGGAGGAGGGTATGATAATAGCGTATTTCCTGCTTGCCCCACACAGTTCTCGTAATGTGAAATTTTGCATTGCACGCACTTTAAACAATTTATTTGGTAGTTGCCTCTTTTGGTTCACTCGTTTGGCTGTATAAGTAGAATCTACATAGTTTTACTTATGACATAATCAGCATATTTACTTTTTACAACCCGTAATAAACATTATGACTTCACAGTTCAACAGAACATTGTACAAAAATATCATTCAGTAACATTTTTACATTTTTATTGGCTGCCATAAAAGTAACGTATAACTTACAAAATGCCCGTTAAATGCAACCATTAAACGCCTCCCTGAAATAACCCGAAAACGAGTATTTGCATTTTAGCGGCCCAGTGAATGCGTTTCATGTGGTAGTTTTGAACGAAATGTGTTTTAAAATGTGAAAAGTTTGTTTGTTTGCAGTCATTGTTATGAGAATGGACTTTGTCAGCTTGCCTACATTCTGATTTTTGTAATTAAAATATTAAAACAAAAAAATAACTAGAGATGGGACACTTACCGGGTTTAGACCCGATTATTGGGCCTGTACCCAATTTCCCACCTCTAGTTAAAACTACAATATAGATACTTACCAATTCAATCATTTCCTACGGTACATTTGTACTTTTTACAATGAAACGAGTGAATCCATTAGTATAACACATTCAAACAGCACATAGGGAGGCAAAACACTAAAATGCGCGTTCACAAGTAATTACTCTAATGTACGATACCCTTGTAAACTGTTTTAGGGTTAACAGCGACTGTGGCTAACGCAATAAAGTTTCTACACCCAGCGACTTGCCAAGTGTGCAAATAAAATTATTGTCTGCTGATACAGTAGGCTATAGAGTGCTTTAAGAATTTATCGATCCTTTGAATTTTGTTCGTGGAACTATGTAGGTCTAGCTCTAAAAAGAAAAAGTATGCGTAGTTATTTAGGGTCTAAACCTAATATAAGAATTCGTACAATGTTGATGAAAATAGCCTAAGTTTAGAATGCAAAAATAAATGAGTACTCATTTTAATCGCCTATAAAATTTAAATATGGAACGCGCGGGAAATGTCGCCGCCATAAACGCACGCATGCATGCATATTCTTTTGGCAAGGAACTACTTTTTTACTAAACCGTTTCCCCGCACAATAAGGATCCGTTCAAGGCAATAAACCTTATTCGGGCAATTATTTTCACAGAGTCACAACACTATCTATTCATTATGTCTGGTTTCTTGCGTTACACGTTTTGAATTATTTATTTGCGTTAATATCAATTCAGATGCGACAAAAGGCCTGTTAGTTGGTACGTCTGTGTTGGCAGCACTGTCGTTCCGTTCACCAACCAGATTGGTGAGAGCCATTCACAGTCGTGCGTTTTAGTGATGTGAGTTAGACGTGGGATTCCGTTATCCGGCTCGAAGGACCATGTTAGGTTGGTTATTGTGTACGCAACGGGCGTCAAACGCGTATTTATTGGACATTCGCAGCGCTGCGTCAGGCGAAGAAGATACGGAGTTAAACTGCCAACTGACACGCGAGCATTAAGTACTCTGTATCAAGTTTCGCCGGATTCCGCTCGCTACTTGAGTTATACAGTGTTGTCGTGTGTAGGGGCACTTATGTGCGTCGCGTGGAGTAACAATTGAGCCGTTCATACATATTTAGTCGGCATTAATTTCGTCGAATCGGATTAAATGGCGATAAAACGTAACTTTCACGTACATTTTACGTAAACATTTACGTGACGCGTGTGTTTTGTGCTTTTACTGGTGGATTGAACGTAATCGGTGAGCTGGGCATTTTTTGATAATTTTATTTTTTCTTTTATTTCGTTTTTTTAATATATCAGTAGTGTTTGGTTTTTCTCGGACCTTTTGAAAAATTTCGTTTCATCAGAATTATTTCTGTGAATAAAATTACTCCAAAAATATTATTAAAAATATTAATATTTCCTCTGAGAGAGAATTAATTTAAATATGTCTGAATTCTCTTTCAAACAAAGCCAAGATAAAATTGTAGCATAATATCTAGGCACGTTACGTATCTACATAAATATGCAATCTTTCTCGGTTATCATTGAGATAATATTTTCTGTGCCTGATAACAAGTTTGAAATTATAGAAATAGAACATTTACTTATGTAATTTAAAATCTCATTCAAAAGTGGTATGCATTTTCATAAATATCAGAAATCAAACTTTTATTCGAAAAGCTGTTTTATTCGAAACTTTCAAAATGAAAATGATTTTTTACCAATATTTTTTTCTGAGTTAATCCTTAATTCTAAAATTCTTTAGAGCCCCTGATAAATTACAAAATACAAAGTAACCCTATACAAATCTTAGAAAAAAAAAGTAAGTTTTCATTATCCATACCATAAAAACTTCAGCACAGCCATACCCCAGTACCTAAACATTAAATAAAGCCCCGTACACACAATCCTTGATAACATTACAAGAACATTCATAAAGGTGTAGCTACATCCCTAAATCCCTCTCATTTTAAGGATTTACAGTTGAAATTAGTTCGCAAATCTCAGGCTTACGGACCCCTGTTACAGATGTAGATGAGACCATACGGATAAATAGCTAGAGCTATGACTTGGCTTATTGTTTCGGTTTTTATTGTCGGGAAAATTGCGTGTCTTGTGCTGAAGTAGGGTTAGGGTAATGAATTGTGTAAAAATATAGGATTTTGACATGATGTAAAATAGATGAAAAAAATAAGATAAGATTTTTTTGTTGAGGCAAAGTATGCAATATTTAATTTATTTATCTTATCTAGTAGTTTCTTGTAAAATATTTTAAACTGGTATTGCACTATTGAAAAGAAAAGAAAGAAAATTGAGTTTATTTGGCATTATAAATAACAAAAACACCTTAAAAAATTAATAAAATAAATAAGCAAACAAAACTAATAATATCAAAAGGGCTTCAGCTCAGTATAATAGAATAGTTTCTGATAGTTACCTAAACAAGCTAGTCATTTTTTATTTAACTGAAGTATTTTTTTTTAAATATTTATTTTATTTATTTATTTGGATCTCCAACAAAAGATACACACACAATATATGACACAGTTATACAAATGTTCTTTTAGCTGTGTTCCTTCAATTACAGGAGACCACAGCATGCCCATAAAACTAGGTGTTAACACATAAAATATAAAACAATGAAAATATTATAAAAACAAAATAAAATATGAGTGCAATAAGAGCAACAAAACATTATCCTGTCCATAATATAGTCCTAGCCTTAAATTTTTAATCGAAAACCGTTAGCCAAATACAGAAAACAGTTATTTCACAAAAGCCAGTCCCAAATTGAAACGTTTTGCTTAAAACAATATCCACTAATACTCAAATATTAAGCAGTCTGTCTTAAATTGTTTGCAGTATCAACATTTTTGTTTAACACAAAGACTGTTTACTTATTTTAAAGTGTAACTGTGTTTTCTAAGTGTGTCTAATAACCAGCTCTTATTATAGAACTAGAACCAAATGTTCTGTTACTAAGTAACTGTCTAAAGATAGTTATCGCAGCCTTTTGTTGCTGAAGTCAATAGAAGTTTTCGTTTTCTCTTTCAAATTGGTTATCTTTTGTGACCTTACATTTTTAAAGATGCTGTTTTGCTTCCATGAATGAGTTGCTGTTTGTTGCGCCATTATGCTCAAATAGCAACATCTAAGTCTAAAATACTTAGGTGCAATTTATTATTAGTTTAGTAGTTAGCTGCAGGGACTAACTATTTGGACATGTAGCAAAATTAGTCGATGATGTTACTACTGTATGCATACAGGAATTTTCTCTGGATGAGGAAACATGGCAATTAATCGCCTTAGATATCTTAAGACTAGAAGTGTTAATAAATAATTATTTAAGCTAATCAAATGACCAACCCTTGAGAGTTTCACATTCATAGCAAAATATAAAAGAAGCTCAGCTCTATGAGTTTGCACAACATATTAACAATAAAAATACCCCTTCATTGACCATGTGTCGAACAAAACATCACAGGCTAAAGGCATAGTAACTTAATAATCACAATAAATAAGACAGCTCAACGGTACTATCTTAGAAACTTGAACCGAAGTAAAACGATCCGTTCATCATACAAAAAGAATCGTATCCAAAGGTCAATATAGACTGGTTGCAGACCCACCCTTTGTTCTACTAATTATAAAGTAGGATGCAGACAGTTTGCGTTACGGTTCATTAAAAATGAACTTTAAAGTACGTGTGTACGTCGCCTTAGGGTGCTAGCCCTGTAGGCCATGTTTTATGCAGGGATACTCCTTTTAGAGCTGTTAAGTCTTGTTTCTGCAACGCTTTCATTTATTTTGTGTAAGCAAATTATGAGTATTTGCTGTTGTGTTTTAAGGTTCTTGTTTTATTGCGTCTAGTTTGAAGTATTTTCTATGTTATAATAATCGCTTAGAAATTTCTAGTCTCCCCTTATCCCCTTGATCTAAAACAAAATAATAAGAATACTTATACAACTCCACCATAGCATTCACTTACAAATCTAAACTATTATTTATTACAATATTATCCATACTCCCTAATCCGAAAAACTGGTCCAGCGAGTTCCCACGAAAGTTTCCTGGTTCGAATAAAAAGCAAGCAACGGTAACCTTCAAATAAGATGAATTTCTTATGCAAATTACCGACTTCCCACGGGCTGAAAAATTTGCATGCTTAAAGGGTTGGCATCCCCAAGAACTTGCCACAAAATATGCAAATCTGCAAATACCTTAAGTAATTATTCGAGATTTGACAGCTGCCGTTTTTTTTTTATTCGAATGCTAATTCAAGATGGCTACCGAATCAGGTGGGTAGCCTTGGGAGCCCAGATTTGGCAGTTTATTTGATACATTTTTGGACCTCGTGGCGGTTTGAATTGAATTACAATTATAGTCTCTTGTGATTTAAATTAAATGGGAAATGTTAATACGTGAGACGATACTGGAGAATTTATTCAAGATATTTTTATTAAACTTGCTACGGTCATTTTATTTATGTAAAATATTTTTAGACGCAATTTATATCTTGTTTATGACTATTGTACCTTATATTTAGCTTTACCACATTTTGCAAGACTAAAAAAGAATTCACGCAGAGAAGAAGTTTCAAGAAGCTACAATTAGAACAAAAGAAGACTTCTAGAAGATTCCAGAAGACTGCCTTCGTAATGGTGATTACCACTAGCGAGGTATAGAGTTCCTACGTATTCTACCACTGTAGGAACTTCATACCGTGCTCTTGGGTACGCCAATCTTCTCCAATTCGCCGTTCTTCACCATCACTTCTTTGAAGAATCAAGATACAACATCGTTCAAGACTGTTGAAGCCGAAGATTCTAATTTGAAGCTATTTGTGTTGATTTTGTGGAACCAATTAAAATTATAATATTTTCTTGATTTCTATGTGCCTCCTGAATAGAGGAGGCCTCAGACCTGTCTCCCAACACTGGGACTAGTTACTAAATTGAGTGTTTCTAGTTTTAACTTAGTTTTCATGTTTTTACGTCACCTGCACCACATTACTTTAGTTTTTTTTGAAACCACCGTTTGCTTTATTAGAACCCGGCAAGCTATGGAAAGAGCAGTTTTTCGGTGGAATGATAAATTTGTTGATGAGCTGATACTTTAATGTGCCATTTGTCGGGACTGGTCAACTAGAAGGTGCAAGGCTCTTTTGTTCCATAGGTACTCTTAGAAATTGTTAGATTGAAATTATACCTTAGTAATTATTATAATGTTTGTTCTTTAAAAGATATCACATCTACTGTGTTTGTTTCGGCATTTATTCACAGGGATCAGTAGGAATGCAGCGCCATCTAGTTTTAAAATATCGACAATAATATGAAGTGTGTATTATAGATGGTTATAGACTCACAGAAATAAATATCGTTGGTCAAGTGGTCGCAAGCGCGGGGTCCTGGGTTTGATTCCCGGGTCGGGCAAAGTGTTTATTTATTTATTTAAACTTCATGTACAATAGTGGTACATAGGCAGACTTAATGCCACAAGGCATTCTCTACCAGTCAACCTTTGGGTTAAATAAGAAAACATTATGATAGGGTACAAAATAAATATAGAAAAACCTAAGTGTTATTGAGTTTTTCCATCAGGGATTTCTCAGAAGCAGTCACGGAGTCTTAATTTGTGCCCGGTTGATGGGAATAGGCTCGCCCTCTGTTATATGTGACTTAAACATAACTGGCTAAATGTGGGTGGTACTATTAGGTACACCTCTGCCTACACCTTCGGGGATTAGATGTTATGTTATGTGAAATAAATATAATTATTTTGTTTCAATTCTTGACGGAAAAAATAATTGCAGATTCAGAGGGTATTAAGGCAGACCATATTTAATGCTAACTACTATATACCACTAGTTTATATCTCTACAAAACACGTCATTTTGTTATTGTTTAAACCTGTATCCATGGACGTTGTACCTGACATATCAAGTACCTAATTTCCTGTAAGTATATAAATAGCTCTTCATTATTATTTAATGTCTGTTTCCCCTTATTCAACTTCATTTGAATAATTATTTTAGGAAAACCTAAATATACCGACTACAAATAGAACTAAAATAATGATATAAAGAAGAAAAAAAAGTAAGTACATATAAAGGGTGTAAATAGACCCTTTACATAGGCGAAAGGTAGGTGATAGGTGTTCTCCCCGTCTTTGCGATATTTTTTTTGTTCATCAACCATAGCTGGGAACCTTCATGTTACGGAGATATTAGGGGTCAAAGTTCCAAGTTTTTCACAAGTATTTTTTTAAATATATGTTTTTAATGCAATATTTTTACTTTACACACCTCCACGACCCCCGTATTATTGAATCCATTCATCAATCATTACAATGCTTTGAGTGCTTTCCATCGAGTCCTACCGTAAAACGTGATTTTTCAACCCAAAACAAAAATCAATTTCTAGCAATAATTTTTGCGTAAAGTTACTTAGTTTGATGTACAGAATGCTTGGTTTGACGGCTGTGTGAAGGGTCTGTGTACACCCTGTATACTGAGTGTTTGTGTGTTTTTTTAAACGTGGGCAATACTTTAAGGGCGTATAGTACTCATGAAAGTAAGCAACTTTTAAAACTTAACTAACTTAACTTTTAATAAGCAGCTTCCCTATTTGCATTGGATTTTGTTAACAAACTGTTCTTTTTAATAAAAAAAATAACCTAAGTTACTCCTTATAATATCAGCTATCGGCCAGTAAAAGTCCCGTCAAAATCGGTCCAGCCGTTTCAGAGATTAGCCGGAACAAAAAAACAGACAGAAATTGAAAAAAAAAGTGTTTTTGTTAGAAATGCCCTTTATTCACATGCATTCAGTAAAAAGCTGTTATTTTGACATTAAAAACAGACACTTCAATTTTATTTATTTGTATATATGTATTGATAACTTCACGAGAACGGTGGCGGGCAACAGCTTGTCATAATTATACAATGACATCCAGTTATCAGTAGGTAAGTAACAAATATTTAGCCAAACATTTTCCTTGACAGACATAACTACAACATTATCAATAACAACAATATTTTAGTTATTTAACTGCCAACTCTTCGCCATTATCAGTTTATTGCCGACTCTTTATCAGTGACATGAAATAAATGTAATTATCGTAAATTCATGTAATTATAGATTCGGTGACGATAAAACACCAGTTTGTGTATAAATAATTATGTATTGTGGAATAAATATTATATAATCGTTATTGGTGTCGCGTTTCATATTCTCTGAAATGCCAAATATATAACTCCTGGATTTACATGTTTAGTGCACGTGATTTTGATTATCTCTTATTAGGTATTCAATCTCACTGTGTGTAGCAGTAGCGAAGGCTCATTTTTTGTAAGAGGTAAGCTGGAGTACATATATTTAATGTGGTTATATTATTTGTCTATAGAATACTGACTGTGCCATTTTTCAAAGTGAAGCCGGTAGGAATCGGGTTCTATGGACCCTTCGCCACTGGTGTGTAGGATGAAATGGCAAGAAAAGAGGTGTCAGATGAGATGACAAGTAATGGAGAAGTATGGAAACAGAAGACATGCTACGGCGACCCAAAATAAATTGGGATAAGGGCAGGAGAATAATAAGTATTCAATCACACGTTAACAGGGAAATTCTTCTCTTCTTTCTTTAGTGTAAAGCAGTATGAGAATCAAACAATCAACTCAGACTGCCACAGTCAATTATTGGACTTGAACCTGTACCCAATCTGTGTTAAACCAAGTTCTTTGCTTTCAGCAACTTCTTCTTTGCACATCTATTTCTTCTTTTGTCCAAATGAGCCTCTGACTTGATTTTAACATGTCGTCGAGAAATATCTCTCTGGCATGCTGCTGTGGTTCCCTCACGATGTTTTCCTTCACCGAAGCAAGTAATAATCAATACGCACATGAATCAGAAAAATCAGAAGTGCGTGTGTTGGGTTCGAACTCGAGACCCATGACTTGGCTGTCCGACGGTCACACGACTAGGCTATCACTGATACCGAATCCCCCATAGACTTCAAGAAGTTGAGCTTCTCGAAGTAGATTTAAAGATGCGCAACAATTCTATTGGATGTAAACGCTTGTAATTACTTCTCAAACCTGATAACATCGACTATAAATGCCCAGAGAAAGCTGATGCTATGAGTGATATCATCGATAAAAATGGCGTTAATGACAGCTACCTGCCATTAGTTCACAATATTATCATTAAAAGAAGGCGTTAAAAATGCATGAAAAAGAAACTAATTGAAATGCTGACACCGTTGAAATCTCCAAAGTGCCTAAGAAACAGGTTTTAGTTGTAATTAGGTGGTGTCACTACCATGTCATCAGCTTGAGAGACATAACGGGTATTTATACAAGGTGTAAACGAAGCCTTCACGAAGCCGCCAATCAAGCATTCTGTACATCAAACTAAGTAACTCTACGCAAAAATTAATGCTGGGAAATGACTTTTTTTGGGGTGAAAATCACGTTAGGACTGAGTCCTAACGTGATTTTCACCCCAATTGATTGAACAATGTTTTGAGTGCGTTACATTGGTAACGCACTCAAAACATTGTGCTGGTGGATGCATTGAATAGCAAACGGGTCATGGAGGTATTTAAAGTAAAGTTATAACATTAAAAACATGTTGGATCTTTGACCCTTAATATCTCCGTAACTAGAAGGTTCCCAGGTATGGCCTAGAACAAAAAAAATATCGCAATGACAGGGAGAACAGCTGCCTTTCGGCTTGTAATTATTCTTGTAAATATTAGTCGGTACTCATAAAAGCCGACGTAAATTTGGGTGGGTCGCACCGCAATGTAGAAATCTTCCTATCACTTCTTGTCGAGATCGGAAAGCTTGCTTGTCACCCTATAAAGGTAATTTAGTCAACCACATCCATAGAGAATACCACTAGTCTTTGACCGCATTCTTCAAGGAGTTGAGTCTACCCGTCATAGATTAAACAACTTTCCCAAAAGACTCATATCGGATCTGTGACTAAATATGTCTCCAGCCGCAGAATACTACTGCATTGACAGTGATGGTGGTTGGTGTCTGCTAAACATGCTTCATCACTGGTCCATATTACAAGATCCTGGTGGAAGCCAAGAGACCAAGCGTAAGAAGGTATGAGGTAAGCATGCACAAAAAATATAAATAGGAAAGTGGGCATAAAATAAAATAACGCTGAAGAAATCAAACAATGTTTTTTTTTTCAGGTAAAAATTTTTATTTTGACTTCCAAGCATGTGGCATTCGAAAAAAATGTACTATTGTTGAAATGGGAGTTTGTAGATGTGGCTATTCGATGAAATGGAACATCGATCAAATGCCCATTCGGCAAAATGGCTCTTCGTGGTAGAAATGGCTTTCGATTACCTGGACCAATCCATATACTAACATAGCTGTTAGGAAATATTGTTACTAACTGATTGTAACTCTGTTACTAAAGAAGTTATTCGATAGTAGTAAAAAAGGAACTCCTTACACAGCAACACCATCTACCCAAGTACCCAGCCATTTCCAAAAACTATGTTTGGGTCAGTTCCTAGTCTATCCGGAGCGATACTTGGAGCGACTGCTTATCTGAACTGTACAACTGAGTTACTGAGTAACATGAAACCCCAGGGTGGCTGGTGGCAACTGGATGAGAATTGCTGAAAGTCGAGTTGAATGGCTTGCGATTGAGGAGGCCTATGTCCAGCAGTGGACTGCTATAGGCTGATGATGATGATGAAACCCCTTGGCAAGAAAACCTTACATAGTTAACAACAAAAAATAGGCCTATCTTGAGCGTAAAAAATATTCCGTGAATGCCACGGGAACCTTTAGCTTAGCACCGAAAATTTGCTACGGAAATTACGCGTGGTAATGTTTTCTACAAAGATAACATAAATTAAACATACTTAGCATACAGACGGGAGCCTGTACACGTTTCCTCAGGCTCGGTGGTCTTCGCAGGGTGGCTGGTAGGAACTGGATGAGAGTTACGGAGAATCGAGTTGAGTGGCGTGCGATTGAAGAGGCCTTTGTCCAGCAGTGGACTGCTGTAGGCTGATGATGAACACGGTTCGCTATTTCTATAAAGATTTCGCGACGTAATTTGTATCTGATGAGTGATGTGTCATAGGACTCATAGGCAATTTAAAAACCATTGCAGGAAGCATTACCGTCGGAACAGCTTTGTCATTTGTCAAGAGTAAATTGTATAGGTGCGTTAAAAAACCGGCTTTTTACCCGACTGAGGAGGGTAATGTGTTTATCAGCCTACAATACGTTTGTTCCTTTGTAGATATCAAAAGCGCGGGCTGATTTTGATGATTCTTACGTCTTTTGTCTTAATTGTGTAAATAATGAACTTAAATTGAATCCTTTTTTAATCCTGTACTGATTAAATCATCATCATCATCATCATTTCAGCCGAAAGACGTCCACTGCTGGACATAGGCCTCCCCCAAGTGTCGCCACATTGACCAGTCCCGTGCGACTCGCATCCAGCGGATCCCTGCAACCTTCACCAGGTCATCGGTCCACCTAGTGGGAGGTCTTCCAACGCAGCGTCTTCCAGTTCGCGGTCGCCACTCCAGAACTTTTCGGCCCCATCGGCCATCCGTTCTGACCGTACTGATTAAATATTAAACTATAATATTATTAACTGAGTAACTTAAGTGAATCTTCATTAAAGTTATCAATATAGTCGTTCACTAATGACGTTAAGCCTTCACTTAGTGAATGGTATGAGCATGTATAAGTACCTACCAAACATTGAAAGAAAATCTACCAAAAGACGGTTCTTACAACTGTACATAGGACATTATATTCATAAACACGCAGAACTTTTCATTACGTAATTTTTGCAGATGGCCACTACACTTACAGATACAATTCTTAATCTTTTGATTGCATTTCCATTCATACATATGATCATACACTACGTTGAACGTTGCATAAAAACCTACATACAAATTCCAATAACTTTTCATAAATACATATTACAATGTACCCAAAGTTGACGTCTCTTTCGAAGCTACCAATAGATTTATTGCGTTGGAGGGTAGTTTACATACATTTGTGTCAAACCTAAATAAAAGTCGGTATGTGGTCGGGTCTTTATTTATTATGCTATCGTTTAGTGGGCTTTAGTGATGCGGAGAAGATGATAACTTGAATTTAGTTAAATAAAATGGGGAGAAAGGTTTGAGCAACGCAGGTGGAAGGGACACTGACGCTCAAACGGTTACCACGTGTTCAGTACATCTTTCTGAACACCCCTAGATCGAAATTGTTCAGCTGTTCCATACATTTTGACCGTGTAGGTATTGCAGTTTTGTAGGAAACAGCTGGTTTTTTCAGCGTGCTTTCCGAGGCACGGACGAATCTTGGTATGTAATGTGTGGTCACCCATCCGAGGATCAACCTAGGCAAGCGCAGCTTAACCTGAAGATCGACTCGAGCGGCTGTTATTATTTAGCCATGAGCTCCTTGAGTCGGAAATCTAATACCTATAATATTAAAATCTATAACTTTTTAAAACAACATTTTTTCTTTTCGTCACCCATTGTGTGGGTTGATAAAAGCAGATAATATTCCAATGAAGACTATTTTTAGAAATATTTTCTAATACCTACCTGCTCTACTTATAAGCCTTTTGCATAAGAATTAGTGTCTATTCTACATTTTTATAGTAATCACCGAATAAATAAAACCAGATTAGTATAATAAAAATCAGAATCTCTCATTCCGAACCACATTTTATGTGATATGTCTGCGGCGACACTATCAAGTCTAGACAAGTAGAAAATTATATTTTTTTATCCACTTTTTATGTATTGATGTAAATATTATAGAATGTGGTCATCAATAAGTATCAAGATCAAGAACATTAAGGCGCCGCTCAAACGGGCCACTTTCCACAGCCACCGGTGGCTGGCGACAAGCTGTTAACATGATTCATCATCATCATTTCAGCCGAAAGACGTCCACTGCTGAACATAGGCCTCCCCCAAGAAGGGGGGGTTTTGCCATAATCGCCACGCTTGGCAGGCGGGTTGGCGATCGCAGTATGGTGTTATAAAACACAGAGAACGCTGCTTCCCATTCTCTGGTAAGTCCCTTAGTCGCCTCTTACGACACCCACGGGAAGATATGGGATGGTGCTATTCTTTACGTCCGGACACCATACAGAACAATCGTTAACATGATTGTTAAAACGTTTTGTATGGAATCGCTGCACACGTGAAGCAAGTGGCATCCACTCGCGACTCAGTGTCCACGACACGCCACCGGTGGCGGCCACTCGCGACTCAGTATCCACGATACGCCACCGGTAGCGAATTAATAGAAGCGTGATCAAACCATCCGACTCCATCGTAAGACTGTACAGCAGGAGAGTGTTACAAATTTTAGCAGCCACCGACTACTACTGACCCCCTTCGTTTGCGCGACCAAAGGACGAAGCGCGTGACAGCCACCAGTGGCTGTGGTCGGTGGCCCGTTTGCGCGGAGCCTTAAAGCTCTAAATCTTTGGCACTCGAATTTTAATGTCTTAGACCCGGACACCACCAAAGCGAACCGAAGAGGAGATGTGGACGTTTCGACCAATCACAGAAGAGACAAGAGGATTGGTCGATTTCCACAAGTCTTCTCTCCGCTCCTTACAGCAGGGCAAATACCTCTTTTTGTTATAAAAAGTCATCATACTCTACAAGACAATAAGAGCTTCTACTCTGTGGAGACTTTATGGATATCACCATCATTCTCTTGTCCTTGTACCAATACATTTGGGGTCAGCGCAGCATGTCTTCTTCTTCCATACTTCTCTAATAATCGCCATCTCATCAGACACCTCCTTTCGTGCCATATCATCCTTCACACAATCCATCCATCGTTTCTTTGGTCTACTTCTACTCATAAAAAAAGTAGTGAATGCTAATCTCAACGGCTCTTAACGTTTTATTGGCACCGCGGAAACCATTCTAAGTCCTAATTTTTCACAATATCTTCTTCATGGATAACAGTAAAGATCAACATCATTTTCAGTCCAGAACCACGCACTGGTGGGTTGGGATTTTTTTCTGCCATATCTTTCGGTTCCATGCGTCCTTCATCACCAAATTATTGGACGGCCCTGATTCCTCTGCCCTAGCCTTAGCTACCATCCAGTGAAAGTTTTGCTCCATCGACCATTTTCACGTTTAGTTAGAAATCCTGCCTGTAGTATCCACTCGTAGCAGAGCTAATAGGATGACAACAAAATTTAATAACAAAATCGTGTTGACTGACAGTTGACATTAATGACAGCTACCTGACTACTTGCGGCTGTGAGATAGTGTTTACATATCTATTAAATAGATACAGTAGACACTACTACACTACACTGCCCAACTAAACTTGAGTCAGTAATATATCAATATAAAATGTACTTTTTATAGATTATTATTTTTGTACGTTTGTAAAATATTAATCTATAAAAAGTAGATTTTTTATTGACATTATGTAGTTTGGCTTCAAAATGTATTAATTTTTTTGATAATGTATTGTAAAACTATCTGAGAACCTGATAAGTTGTCTGTAAAGTACTGAAAGATTTATGAAGAAGACATGTTTTTATAAATGCACGAGTTTTAAAAATTATAAAAAAATAAACACCAATAAGGTAGTTATTGGTGTTTATTTTTTTATAATCAACCAAGCATTATGTACATCAATCTAAGTAACTTTACGCAAAAATTATTGCTAGGAAACGCAAGCTTTTTTGGGATGAAAAAAGCATATTTTACGGTAGGACTCAATGCAACGCACTCAAAACATTGTGCTGATGGATGGATTAAATAGTATGGGGGTCGTGGAGGTGTTTAAAGTAAAAATCTTACAATAAAAACATATATTTAAAAAAAAACCTTGTGAAAAAGTTGCAACTTTGACCCCCAATATCTCCGTAACTAGAAGGTTCCCAGGTATGGTCTAGAACAAAAAATAATCGCAATGACGCGGAGAACAAGTGCCTTTCAGCTTCGTTAAGGGTCTTTTTACACCCTTTAAATGTACAAGATTAACTTACCTACTGAAAAAATAACACCGGTTTTGTCAGGTTTGAATTCTCTAACTAAATCACTTACTTGAGAGACAGTCCCATAATACAGGCCATTGCGACAACATTCTCTAGTATCCATGATCATAGCGCTATCTAAGTTGACTTACAAAAAAAAGAAACTGGCCGTACAGAAAATGTGAGGCCCTCATAACCATAACCGTCGCTAGAATTCCATCGTTCCATGTTCAAAAAATATAACCGTAGACAAAGAGAACACACATAGTACAGTCCTTTTGCAATTATTTCACCTCCGCCATTGCATCGTTGTTGAAATTACAGTGTACTTTATTCTCGTAACAATAAGGTTGTTCTTGGGTTGCAGAATTCAGAGGTAAACTATATGTAAAAAGATTGTAGTATACGGCCATCTTATCTTTACACAAGAATTCACTTTTTCGAACAATCTCATGTTCTATGAAAGGTGAAAAAACACTTTTTACTTTTTTTCCATTTTTTCCCATTACATTGCTGTGTTAGTTATTGGTTTTCATCACGAAATGTATTTGTGGAAAGAATGCGTACAATTATATTGTGTGAACGGCGATTGGTCAGGCAATGTTATGTGGTAATCTACGTTTTCTGTTTTTTTAAGGAAATTAAGTAAATGTTCGTAGAACGCCCACTGTTGAATTTGTGACGATTAGGTGATTATTTTTTTGACGTAATTATAGCTAATTTTGTGTGGTTTAGGTTAAGACATTTTTGGGTAAGTATAAGGAACTTAATTTGATAAGATTGTAGGGATTTTTTATCATACAAGGAAAACTTTAAAAAAAAATTGACAAATAATTTATCTTTAGATATCTGTGTAAACGAACGAAGAAGCATATTTTCGTAGCAGTCAGAGCAAAAATCTAAAGATCAGGCAATTAACTACACTTGACAGGCATCAGTTTTGTTTTTTTTTTCGCTTTAAAATTTAATCATAAACTGCAGAAATTCCTCGGACTTTCCATGCCATGGGAAAAAAATGTCCACACCTTGAACTACGCATTAAGAAGCTGTAAAAACCCTTTTAACTCAAATAAAGTTTCTCTTAAAAACCACTAAAAATCTACTTACAATTCCATCAACATTATTGTGTGTTAAAACCGTAAAATATTATCTATCATAGAGCAGAACTATGGTAAAGTTTTATTATCAAGTCTACAGAACCCTAAATACGTGTGGTGACCAAAACCGGGCAGGTTCAACGGTCTCTTCTCATTAGTTTTTGATCACACCCTCATAAACAACTTAACGTCATATGTCCCACATGTGGTTCGAACGAAATTCAACTTTGGAAGGAAGTGGTAAAGGTGATTTTTGAATGGTATAGTCGCCGAAGATTTTTTTTAAACTTGGTATACAACTGGTTTTCTACATTTGGACGTTCGAAATGATAAAATTCCTCTTTTGAGCACCTATAGATTAGGAAATTCTCAACTATAAGTCAGATATGTTTATAGGGACGGCTTTAAACAGGTTTTTTTTAGATAAAATTTCGTAAAAATGGTTGAATAGTTAGTATTCTTAAATCGTATGGCTCCGTGGAAGAATGTCGGCTTCGCTTCGATTTGCATTGAATTGATTTCGAATTAAATATTCTACAGTGAAAACAATTGAGTTTGGCAATTTACGATACTCTTTGTTTGTTAATCATTGTGTTTAGAGAAACGTTTTGCGCGATGACTCATGGGGTAACTGACAAATTGTTACTAGTATATCAACTAGTTTTTTTAAGATGCTGAATTAAATAATAATTATAATAATCTATCAAGCCCAATGATATTATAAATAAAAAGAGGTAGATATCGCACTAGCGCGCGCAAATTGTTGCAGACAAATTCAGACAATTGTCGTAGTTTAAGTCCTTCAAACGCAGTAGCTATCTCTTTCTGTATCATACGTTCCGTATTATCTATCGCAGTCGTAACAACGCAACGATATTTGAACGCCGCTCAGTATGAACGTAGCGTATCTTTCTTTATAATATCATTGATCAAGCCTAATTTTGATACCATAACATTCATTCAGTCTATAAGAAATTTTAAGTTCGAAAACCCTGTTCAAAGTTATTCAAGCTAAGGTTACTTGATGACGCAGATTTGGGAGGGCCGCACCGTATTGGAAAAATCCTTCTTCATTACTTTTGTACATCATGTGTCAGAACCATCGCACTATGCAGACGGACCGACGACGCTTCTGTAGTATGCGTTTAGCTTTAGTTGGCCTAATATTTGACCTTATGACAATTACTTTGGCCAGCGTGGGGGGGGGGGGATTATGGTCTCATAGAGAGGTCTGTACGTGCCTGTGAAAGCTCGTATCGATCTTCAGGTTAAGTCGCGTTTGCCTAGTTTGGTCCGTGGATGGATAGGTTACTACCTATTACATACCGAGTTTCCTCCGTGCCTCTGAAAGCACGTTAAGCCGTTAGTCCAGCCCCCGTAGCATGACCACCGTAGAGGAATCGACAAAATGACAGATTGTGTCGACACAATGACAGATTTCTTTGCACTATCTGTCATTTTGTCGATTCTTCCGTCAAAGAAATCCTTGTCTACGGTAGTCAAGCTACGGAGGCTGACTGTCAATTGTAGATCTCTAGAAAAAGGATAAGGTTTCTGTGCAAAAAAAGTCAAACCCTTGAAATTGTCAACAAAATCCGATTCAAGCATCCCCTGCTTGAATCGGATTTTGTTGACAATTTCTAAAAGTTAAAAAAAAAGAAAATATTTATCATTTCCTTTATTTGTTTTCCTAACACATTATTTACATTTTAAAATATTTTCATTAACTAACTAACCTAACCTAACGATACGTGCCGTGTCCAGAAGTACTGCTTTCTGAATCAGGCCCTTGATCCAGCTGCCAAGCGAGAGCCTCCTCAGATGTTGGTCGAGGCTATTGGCTATTAAGGCATTTGGTCGACACGACTATCGGCACAATGACAGATGTACTCACGTCCCACATGTCGACAACCTTGCGAGCCAGATCTAGATATTTGAATTGTTTATCTTTCTCTGCTTTCACGAGGTTCTCGTCATGCGGAACCGTTATATCAACAATCATTGCGCGACGCTCCAATCGATCTATCACCACAATGTCAGGTTTATTGGCAACAATAGTCCTTATTAATATTACTATTTTTTTAATTTACTTTTAATTTTTTCTAGTTCTTAGCAAAAGTAGATGAATTTTTATAAAATTTTAACGCAGATGAAGGTCGTGGGCAACAGCTAGTACAAAAATAAAGGAAGTGACGAACTATAATGTACTCGACTAATCATCTGAATGCATTACACATAACCACAGGATCGTTCGCTGATTGAATAATGAATAGTCAATCATGAGAAGGACTGAGGAAAATTTAATGGAACTATGTATTTAAAGTAACTAAAAGGTACAACAGTATTGCGGAATATTGTATAGTAAACGCTGGGCTAAAGTCTCCATGCGATGGGCGCCTGAGGATGGACGTCGCCGCCAAGGCCGGCCCAGAACGAGGTGGCGAGATGACCTGGACGCGCACTGATCGAGGTGGCACATGAAAAGAGTACCTGGAAAGATATCGGGGAGGCCATTGCCCAGCTGTGGAATATAACGGCAAAAAAAAAACACATTAGTTGAAATAAATACAGCATGCGAACACAATCATTTGAAAGTTACCCTGTACTGATGTGGTTATGGATGAATTTATTTTAACAGACTTGCCTGTGGTAGCAAACCAGTGTTGAACAAAGGGAAAAAAACAGCCGTACATTTGGGTCGAGTAAGTATTGAAGTTTTGTACTGAACAGCAGTTTTTTTTTGCGATTTCGTTGGTGGTCATATGAAGAAAGTTGGTCCGTTTGATGGTCTGAATCACACCATGGAATGTGACCACACCTTTCTGCTACCCGTTGTATAAGGGTATGTTCACACTACCAGGACATAGGCAGCCTCTCTACGAGGCGTGAACTTTAGTCCAACAGGCCCAGAGCCTTCGAAATACTGTTTATAGGACATCATGACAAAAAACAAATGAGAGATGTTGAAGTACAATTGACCTCATGGGAGTATAATGTTCCGGAGACAGAAAAACACTGCAATGTTTATTACTAATTATTGATTTTATTGAGCACTGTTTAACACTGCACACTATCACTTCATCTAGTAACGTATCCACTACATCATCTTGAATAATTTTCTTTGTTTGCACACTAGCACTGTTGGCGCTTTAATGGGCTCGCCATCTTCCAAAGATTGAGTATTCTGAGGAGGCAGGGTTCAATTGATACACACCACCCACTTGCAATGCAAGTGTGCGTAGGCTACGTGTTGGCGTCAACGTATTGTACAAACGGGTTGGGCTTGTTAGTCAAATGTAAATTTTGTTGGGAAAAGATTTAATTATTGTCTCAATGAGCATATAGATTGCTTATGTGAACCAAGTTGTGAAGAAACTTGCAGATCATACTAGATATTAAAATAAAACATACAATCATACTCTCACACCCTACGGGAAGTTACAAAGGCTCTAAGTGGAACCAAAATATTCGATAACGTCTCTTTGCTAGAGGTCGTCGTCATTTGTAACAACATAAAAAATTCAAAGTTTGGTACAACATAGCGTGTGTACAACGTCGTATGTAATCAGTAAAACACTATATTTGTCTAGCAATTTAGCTGAGTTAACACCAACACGCTACAACTTAAAATAATCACTCGAATGAGCAGAGGAAATTGAACTTTGTCTCCTAAACTATACAACACTGACTTGGATATTGCGAACGAAAAGAAACCATTTCTTTGGCTGACTTCCTGCAGCATGCGGGTATCATCTCGCACATCGGCTGGTGTACACAGTCGGGGATGGCGTCGTAAGGTACGTAACTGTCACAAACGTGGGACAAGCATTTCGGGATCATTACACACGGCGGTTCATGTCTACACACCATCTTAGCTTTAGGCCGTATCTGAGTAGCCGCCTCCTCTTTAGCAGTCAATACTATGTAGTTTCTTGTACAGATTGGAACTTCAGTACATTTAGGCTTGTGAGGACAATCACTAGATGAGTAATTCTGAGACTGATTTTTCAGATCCATCAAACACAGTGGTACATTCTCACACATAGGTACATGCACACACGAGTTCTGCAGTTTTGGATTAAGTCTGTTCTTGCAGCAAGTCCTCACGATTTCACAAGGAGGTTTATGGCTGCAGATACTTTGGATATTTTTCTCATGTTTGGTTTGTTTGTTCTTTTTTTGCTTCACCTCATTGGGTAATCTTGCGTGGCTACCGTTATAAGGGGACGACTGTTTTTGGAATTCAGTGGGTGATGACCGATTCTGACAGCCACCAGGAATAGCATTCTTCTGTCTTCTTATTTCATTAGGTGATAACCAAAACTTAAAATCTATATCTGTTGCCTTGTGTTTCTGTATTTTACTGGTCGATTCCCGACAACTGTCGATATCAGAAGTCTGCTGTTTTCGCACCTCAAGCGGTGAAGTGTGGAAATGAATATCAGAGTTTAGAGTCATTAATTGTTTCGATATTTGATGTATTCGACACTGACAACTTTCATTCTTCGTGCCGTCCATTCCTGACATCGTACCCTTCGTCGGCGGAAAACACTGACAGCTGGTATCCTTAGTCATCTGATATTGTTGCATCTCATGTGGATATTGGTACTGAGCACTTTGTTGCTTTTTCCACCATCTTTTTTCATTCCAGTTCTGGTTACCAAACTTCTTAGTTCTTGGAGACGCGGTTACTGAGTACAAGTTACTAGAAAGTATTTCTTTCCTACCTGGTAGGTGGAGGCATCCGTTTATCAGAACACATGGGGGATTATGAATGCAGAGTACTTCACCTTGGTACTGTTTAGACAGTGTCTTCGTGACCTCGTCGTGACTCAGTTGACATTGTTTGGCTTCAGTGGTAGTGTAAGGTGGACGAGGCGATGTAGGGCCACAGGGTGATTTTTTGGGACAAGGTAAACAACATTGTCGTTCTGGGGGACAGGGTAAAGCAGTTGCTTGTTCTTGGGGACCCGATAGTGGTGCCGGTGCTTTCGAGTCTTTTTTTGGATAACACATACATTCAACATTATTATTTTCAGTTTTCTTGTAAGATAATCGAAAACAGGCGCCTGATTCTTGCTTTTTCTGGGTTTGAGGTACTGAAGGATTGTCACATTTAGGACAAAAGTTGTGGGTCGCCAATTCTTTCTGCTCAGTATCACACTCGCACGACTTGAACAGTGATTTGTTGGTGGTGGTTTCTTCGGTTTTCTTGGCTGGACTTTTCAATTTTGTATTAATTTTATTCACAACATAATCCAAAAAACCAGAGCACGCCGCACCTAGTTCAAATCCGCTTCTGTTCAAATTGGAGGCCATTGGAGAACAACCTGTATTCTGAAATTGGTACTGATCAATATTTGGGTATCTAAAGTACGGAGTCATAGGGTTCATCTTCGTTGGGCACTGCTGCTGTATATGATTCAAGACATTTTCTTCATATTGTTCAAAATATTGTTTCCCTATTCCGGACTGCACAATGTGTTTAGGCTTATGTCGCTTGCCTTTTTTCTTTTTAATATATCTATGAGTTTCTACTTCGTCGTAAGATGATGTCAAACTGTTGATACCACAATTCTCGTTTCCAACCGCTTTGCAGGTCGTTAACGGTTCTCGGACAATTTTTGTGTGTTGAAACGGAGTCGTCTTGCAATGAACGTTTCCTTCAACGGAATAAACAGGTTGGGTAACGTAGCATTGGTGTCTTCTATTAATTTTCCTTATTTTGTGTTCGCATTTGACGCAGGTTGCCTTCGAACCGTTATCGAAATCTACGTTTTCAGCATTTTCCTTTAT
This sequence comes from Noctua fimbriata, assembly GCA_905163415.1. Taxonomy (NCBI): domain Eukaryota; kingdom Metazoa; phylum Arthropoda; class Insecta; order Lepidoptera; family Noctuidae; genus Noctua; species Noctua fimbriata. Next base: position 14,079,315 of record LR990941.1, on the reverse strand, counting down.
AATTGCCATTTGTTTAACATTATTATTGGACCGTCCGAATATGTTAGACAGGCAAGGTATTACTTTGTGTCGTATTAATGACTGCTTTGGTTTTAATGTTTCGACTTGATCTCCGCCTTCTACATATTTGTATATTTTTTTCTTGTAGCCTTTTTGTACTTGTATACCAATGGTTAATCCGTGGCTAACGGATGTGGCTACAGAAGCCCATGCTTCTTTAGAGCTATGTTCAGTTACTGGTTGTGTTTCACTGCTACAATAATAATACATGGAGTCACTGTAGTATCTTGGGTAAAGTGTTTTCGTGGAGCGCTTGCGTCGAGCCTTGGCGTGCATGATGATTGAAGAGTTTTTTTCTCCAAAGTCTGAGCTGTCTGTATGTAATTCTGTTATAGGATTGTAGGTCATTACATACGAGTGAGGCATATGGTACATTGTCCTTGTTTTTGAATTCCCCGTCTAGGCATTGACATGTCGATTCTCTATACACATCGGCAATGTTAGAGTAATAAAACTGTTAAATCACATGACTTTTTTGAATTTTTTTACACTTTTTTTACAATTTTTTTTATCAAACTGACGTTTAATTGAAATCTTCTGACAACATTATTTTTCTGGTAAGTTCTGTCAGATTCATTATAAACACTTATTGCTGATTTAGTTTTAAACTTTTTGCTAGAATTTAAGGTAGACCTAAAATGAACGACCTATTCTTCAAGATTCGATTACATTATTTCTTTATTCATCTAATTTTTTACATTTTTTAATATTTCTTTAAAAAAAACCTAAGAAAAATATCATGTCGAAATATAAAAAAAATGTGGTACGCCAGTGTCGGGAGCAGGGTCTAAGCTACGGGTGGCTTCTTGCTCCAGAGCCAGGAACCTCCTCATAGTGCGGGCCGTATCCAGGAGTACTGCCTTCTGAATCATGCACTTAATCCAACCACCTAGTGAGAGCCTCAGCAGATTACATTTATTATTACATCCTAACTTCCTAACTTAATATTATAAACGCGAAAGTAAGTTTGTTTGTGACGCCTAAGCCAGTGAACCGATCATCCTGAAATTTTGCATATACGGTGTCAGGTGTACAGAAACGGACATAGGGTATCTTTCATCCTAAAAAAAGTACTTTTCCCGAGGAAAACAGCAATAAAGTTCTTAATCACACATATTTAGTAATTTTAACATGCGTACAAATCAGTTTTACTACAAAACCCTTACAAATCTGCCTACAAAAACACACGAAACTATCACGAGGTTCTCGTCACAACAAAGATACAGATTTTTAATCACATCATCGAAACATTCACCATACAACGACCTCAAAGGGATTCCTCGCATTGTTTCTCTAAAAAAAAACGGTATTTTTAATGTGGAATAGCCGACAGGGGCTAAAACAAAGAACCCGATGTTGTCTGGTATTAAATGGTGTATTAACGAAGGTGATACGTCATAGTTCATAGTAACGTTGCACGAAAGAACTGTTTTTTTAGTGCGGGTAGACAGTTTTGATACTTGTTGCTAGGAGAGCTTGTTTCGTTTTGTTTTATGTCGAAGTTAAAGTCGTAACATATACATGAATGGTGCCTGGAATCCCCGAATACTCAAGCAGAGGTGTACCTATGCACTCACATCTGCCAGTATGTTTTTAAACCCGTGATTACTTAAATACCTGTAAACAAGATTAAAAACCCTTTACCTTTACGTAGGACTATTAAAATGAGAGCTTTTTTTTACCTAGAACACTAACGCAACACGAGTTTTAATGGTATTTTTAGACAGATACCTTGTAATTTTCAGTCATATAGAAATAAACAATATAATCCATAACTATATTTTGTTTCAGAACATCATTTATTGATTTGGTGTTATTATTTATAGAGGTAAAACCATAATGTTCAGTTTACAAACCACAAGCAGACAAAAATAGAAAACACAATAATTTCCTCTTAAAGCATAATAATGAACTATTGACCGCATGTTATAGAGTTTACCTATCGATGTGATTTTAAAACGACCATAACATAACAAATGCTATTATGCTAAGGATTTCTATATTATGATTCTAACAAAGCTCCATTCAAATCGCTTCAATAAACAATCAAGTTTACAAATCGCATTTGTTGCCGTGGCTGACTTAGGAACTATAAACAGAGTTTGCCCTCAGGGTGCAGAAAAGACAATCTCCACAAAAGAGGAATCTTGGATAACTAAAATCTTCAATGTTAAGGCGGCGTCTGCCCGCAAACCAAGGTCCACCCATTTAGCTCCATAAACTGTCACGAAGACCCGATTCTGCCTGCTTCTGGACTTATGTGGTCGTGGCCGCGGTCCTTGACACACTCCCTTCGCTTCATCCACGTTCATACATCTGGTTATACCAGCTTCAGTAAACAATCAAGATTACTCAGTCACACTATAACGTGACGTCACACGATAAAATAAAAGGATTTGAATATAAAGAATCAAGCTGCCTCGAATGCCGGGGCACGTAGGTACCCCGTAATGAATCGAAAGGGTTAGCCGTATAATAGGGGTGCGGCCCTACGTAATCATAGGTGATCTAGCGACGGCTGCTTTATTGTTTAATAGGCGACTGCGACCGGTTGCGGGATTGAATTTGAATAAAATTTGATGATGCGTTCGTTGTTGATGTGGAGTATTTTGGACTGGGATAGATGATGAAGTATGTTCATTTGTTCAATAATATTGAGCGTCTGAGGAAATTGTTTTGATTGGACAGGAGTTACTGGGATGGTTATGCAGATGATGGTTATGGTGGAGAGAATGTTGGTGGCCTATTTCACCACTTCAGCGATACTATAGAAGAACGTGCTTACATTTAGCAGAATGAAAATATGTTAAGCAAGCATCATTTTTCTTTCCGTAATATTGGTTAAGATATACTTGAAGCAGAACATGCGTACAAACTGTACAATTTGATTGACTCAATCCTTACACATTGTAAGGCTCAATCAGAATGATCAGAATAAACGGATGCCAGATTGATCGACTATGGTCCCCCTTAGAGTTCTTTCAATCCTATTTTTTTTTTCAAATCGTGATTGTTCTAACAACACAGCAATCGTGGAACAACCGTCGCGACTATAAGTTACATAATAGATTCTTCCTTCTTCTTTTTTAGTGGCTACATTAAAAAAGGTATGGCTATTAAGTTTGGGGCAGTCTGGGGTAGTGTGTTAGATGAAACAATTATTATAAAGTGTATTCCAGTCCTGGTTCCCAATCGATGTTATTTCCACTTAAACGAGAGTCAACTTTATATCTGAATAAATTAAATTGATATCTGAATGACAAAAAAATAGGTGTAACGGAAACTGAACTTTGTGTCTTGCAAATTATGTATTAATTTTTTTTTCCAAAAACTCGCGTTTGTTTACAAATTTGGAATCTTTGCAGTTTTGTGTCTACTTGGTTGGGCAATCGCAATTGCTTTTATTTTCTATAATGGGTTTCACGTTCTTATTGTAATGGAATTTTCATTTTCTTTTCCATGTTTATGTGTCATTGTTTTTTTCTGTTATGATTCAGGAAAATACGCATGAAATCGGTAATTCGCAGTGCGGTCAACCACACGATTACAATCAACAATGACAGCATCTTAATGTCTTAGCAGCAAGGGTGGATTTGGTAGATCAAGTGTCAGTTTCTAACACTGTCGTATTGTTGGCAGTACCTACTCGATAGCTAGTAGGTAGCTCTGTCTAGAGGATTCATACAAGGAAGGAAAGCCGAATGTCTACGAGTGGTTTTATTCATGTATCAGGGACAATCAAGATTTTTGTAGTACGTGACAGTATTCTTGTAACTACTTACCTACCTAAAAAAACAATAGGCGATGCCAATAATCAACTGTCCTATACAAAACTTCTTAACTTACGCCAGATTTTCGACAAGCTGTCAAAATTGGTTTCAGAACCGCATTTTATGTTTTTTTTACTGTAAAATAATTTTACCTTTTTCTATAATTATCAAGCTTAGAAAGATCTTAGTACACTTTAACCAACTTACCTGTTCTGGTGAGAAAACACAGAACTAAAATAAATGAACCAAGTTTGACATATCGATGCAAATTTTCTTCACAAGCAGCGCCACCTTGAACTGCACACTTTAAGTGGTCATACTATAGCACTGTAAAAGTATGGAAGAAAAAGACATGCTGCGCCGATCCCAAATAAATTGGAATAAGGACAGGAGAATGATGATGATGATGATGACTAAAGCACTGTAGCCAACATTTTCATGAAAACTATATTTCATTCAAAATGTTCCCGGGGTGTCACATCACTATTCGTAAAATCGTAACTAACCCTCCACAACTTACTACAAGTTATAAACTCGGAACACACGTGTGTATTAAAAGTAAAACAAATATTATTATAAAGAAAAAACTACGCCAGATTTTATACAATACGTGTTTTTGTCTTTACTCCCCCGCAAAGAAGTCCGTTGTTCTACCAAATAAATATTCTGACAGCCCTTGATTTTCTTTAGAAATACTTGATTGATTTGGGATTTTAAACTTTAATGGTTTAGTCGTAGGGTATAAAAGACGTTTTGTTGCCGTGGAATATTATAACGCAGTGTGCTAAAATATCGATGTTTTTTTACAAAAGCTAGAGTGATGTTTAGAATTGTCTTTGGTCCAATCTGTGTTTATAAATCAATAAATCGGTGGTTTATTGAAATAATATTTGTAACAAAATAACTTATACCTAATTCCGTCTTTCGTAATGATTAAAAAAAAAATATCGTTTCATTAAAATTTAAAAATGTATATTGATAAATTGATTGATAAATTGAAAAATGCATTTTGAACCTTAATATGTATTTTCTGTAAATTGTGAACTGTTGGTTACCTGTGTGTTTTCGGTAAAAAAATTAACGTATTTAATAAATTCATTTTATGACTCGATCTACGTTTAAATGTTGTTGACATCATATTTCGGTTACTTACTATACATAGGCGATAATAATATAGCATATACACATTATATCAGGCTCCTAATATATTCATAGGCTATTAGGCAAGACACACCTCCGAAATGAAGTTGTCTTAATAACCTATTTGACGCCAAATGTAACCGTGATCAATCACCCAACAAAAAAAAACTAGTTTTAAATTTTTAAAGCGATTCTTAAAGAAGAAAATTTAAATGTTAATCTATTTTCTAAATTTAAATTTTATTATTTCTAGTTTCAAATTTCATTTTTATAAAACCTGACGTACAAAATGTACAAATACAAATATTTAAATTCGCTGACGTTTTAATGTGAAGTTCGAAATTCAAGCGATGGAACGTCAATCGCGAATTTAATTTGATTGGTCGAATCCCCACGAGTGTTGCCGAGGATCCCCGAAACGGGGGAAATCATGGAAAATAAATTTTTTATTGCATCATACGTGTGGCGTGCCATTTTACGTTGAGCTGTGGCACCCTAAGCTTTGTGTAAGATTTGTATGAGAGTGTTTGTGATTTAGGGTTGTAGGTAGTGTGGTTTGTAGCGTAGGGGATGTGTGGGGTAACCAATCGTAAGTCGATGTCCCGATTGATTGGCAAAGGGCGATTTGGCAAAGCTCCCCGATGTGGGGGCGCGTATTGATGGTTTTCGCCACATGTGGGAGGTACCCGCAGTTTGTGTGTAGGTAAATATTTTTATTGCATGTTAACTTTGTTACTGCTATGCAAAAAATATTTGTGTGTCGCGGAAAAAATATTGGATGTCTCTTGTGATAGAAACATATTGTGTATGACTTTTGTAGGACTCGAAAAGTAACTTGAATAATATATATAATCCTTTATGCCTGAGAGATATTTCTCGACGGCATGTAAAGCCAAGTCAGAGGCCCATGGGCAGCATAAAAACTTTACCACCAGATTAGGCACTAAAATCAAGAAAAAGATGAGTGAAAATTAATAGGGTACCGACGCTACTTTCGGCGCAACGTTACTAAAACTTTTGCAAAAAAAAAAATGTTAAATAAAAGTCAATGCTCTATGTATAAAATAACAATTATCATAATGATCCTATTTGACTCTCAAGTATTAATTAGTCGTTAAAATAAATTAATTGTAACGCTTTAAATATAAAAACTAAAATTGCTGTTATTTTAATAATTTGACTACCCGCCATATTTGGTGGAACGATTAACATAGATTAAAAACTAAGACGTTAAAAGATTTGTAAGGTAAAGTTGTAATTGTATAAATTATAAATAAAATTATACACGGTACCTTTGTCAATGCCGTGTAGTATTAAAATTAAAATATCCATTACGGTTTTCTTAATTACCTCAAAAAGAAATAAGAAATACACATACATTGCTGCAAAGATATTTTGGCGTTTCAATGACGTTGTCAGAAGGGCACTGCTAGTTGATAGCTAAACGTTTGTATTATTGACTGAGTATCTTTTTGTTTGTGCGAAAAATCACAAAGGCCGTTTCTTTTTTTACTCGGTTCTTAACGTTTAAATAAATTAGCTTACTATTTATCCGTAATAATAGATACTAATATTAGAAATGCGAAAGTAACTTTGTTTGTTTGTTACCTTTTCACGACTAAACGGCTGATCGGAACGTAATGAAATTTGGTAAGGTAATAGATTATATCCTGGGGAAGGACATTGACTATTTTTTTTCACACAGACATATCAAAATTTCCACGCGAATGAAGTCGCGGGCAACACCTAGTAAATTATAAATGCGAAAGTTTGTGAGGATGGATGGATGTTTGTTACTCTTTACCGCAAAAACTACTGTACTGGTTTGAATGAAATTTAACACACAGATAGTTTGTAACCTGGATTACTACATAGATTACTTCTTATTCCGGTAGGCGATCCCGTGATTCAATTACCCAGCTCAACGCGGGTGAAGCCGCGGGCATATAATCTAGTCTTACATACAATTCTCGGAACCAAAAGTTTGAAATAAAAAAAATAAACTTAACCCTTCAATAGCCAATCGATAGAAGTCAAGTCATAAATATAAATTTAATGATTTTACGGCTATAAAAGTAGCCGGGAAATAAGGGCCTGGCTTGACAAAGTAACACTGAGAACTCATGAAGCTACCGTTACACTATAAAACCTTATTTGACCATAAAATGGGAGAAGGCTTTCTACGAGGCCTTTGATTGTATTTCTATTAACACCTGTAGGATATTAGATTTTTATTTTATTGGTTGGGTTAGAAATCTTACATTTTAACAAATTTAATGAAAGGCTCGTTTTTTAGAATGACTTTTAACTAGAATTTAATGACTTTAATAATTATAGTTTTGTCCTGATAATGTTACCTAAAAAGCCTCAACTGATTATAATTTTAATCGTAGTTAATAAATAAATAAATTCATTCATAAAGCTACTTTTAGAATAATTAAAACTAAATATTTACAAAAAAAGGACGTGTCTTAATTTAATTTCAACTCATTGCATCTTTATCCTAGCAGTAACTTCGTACAAAATTCTCGTGGGACCTAAATTCATGGATGACCAATAATTTAAATATTTACACTGAATTCGATTTAAAAAATACAAATCCACATTGTCGATTAGATTTATTGTGTCAACCGCTACCTGAATTTATCTGTACAAAAATTTACATAACCCTTCTCAGTAACAAGTAGTTCGTAATACATAGAAAGTCGGGAGACATTCCGTGCATATATTAAAATTAAAATGTACAGTTTTGCATATATTCACAAGTAATCAATCGATTCCCGATTCAGAGTTGTATTGTGTTACAATTTCTCACGTTGGCGATACCAGCAAGTCGTATGCTAATTGTGTGAAACGGAGAATTATTTAAATTTCGATTTTATTTTTTTCCGGTAGCGAGATGAGGGTTGATAGTTCTTACTGATGCTGGCTGATTTGAATATCTTTTGTTGAGGTATGCTACTGGGATTTTATTGTGATGAGACGTTTCCTTGGGAACGTCAACCACAGATGGCTAAAGGCCAGCCATTTTCATAGACAAATTAAAATATTGTGGCGTGATTCTAATTTCAAATAAAACTATTGTTTTTATTTACAGTAGGAATCACCTTCTTAGCGTCAGATGGCAGTCTAAATTGTATCAGCCCAGGAATTAGCTACGATCTAGATTTATAATCGTAATTTTATCCTTTTTTTTTGTTTATTCTAATTATTGGGTTAACGAAGCCGAAAGGTACTCGTTTTCCCCTTTATTGCGATATTTTTTTGTTCTGAACCATACCTGGGAACTTTTTAGTTACGGAGATATTGGAGGTCAAAGTTACAACTTTATCATTTCTTTTTTTTAATATATTTTTTTTTCATAATAATACACTTTAAGGTTATAACTTTACTTTAATTACCGCCATGGGAGTTTATTATTCAAAACATCCATCAGCACATTGTTTTGAGTCCCGTATATTGAGTTTTACCGTCAAACGCGATTTTTCACCTCAAAAAAAAAAGTCGTTTCCCAGCAATAATTTTTGCGTAGGGTTACTTAGTTTAATGCTTGGTTGACGGCTTCGTGAAGGGTCCGTTTACACTCGAATATAGGCTTGCGTTTGTCCGCAACTCGCCTGATGTGAAGGGATGACGCGGCCTAGGGTGGAGCACGTTTGCCTAGAAGAAACCGATTCACTCGAACTCTGAATAGATCCAGATAATAATGTTCAGGCACTTCAAGCCTATGCGGCGTAAAAACTCTTACACCGGGTTAGGCACTAACCACACGAAAAAAAAAAATTATGATCATGGTACGGAAAACCGGCAATGAATTCCACAGACTGACATCCCTGAAAACGGACAAGATTAAAAAGGTATAAAAAAAATGCAACAAATCTCACAACTTCGGTATAAAATAAATAATTCGACGTCTAAATAAACTAAAAACGTTAATGTTCCACATTCAATCATAACTTCGGACCATAGACTATTCGTTTTTGACATTATAAACCCACTCATACGTTTTGTTTCTCCTAAATGATTATTTATAGCCGTGCTAAAATGAATACGTTGTTTTTGTAACTAGAATAATAATTAATAAATCATAATAGGCATTTTATACAAGGCATTGACTTAAGATATTGAATAAAAAATATGAAATTCCAATTGTCTTGCTCATCGAGTTGCCAGATTTAAAATATACCGTTGTAACTGGTGATAATTACTAGGTATTATACAGTGATTGAATATTTATTGGAATATTTTTACGATTTCTCATCTTGTTAGTTCATCATCATCATTGTAAGCAGTTTATTATTTTTTTTATATGTATTTTTTTTTGATATCACATGATCACATGAAAGGGTTGGGCAGGGCTGTATACCTAATAGTACATTCACATTTTGCCACTTATATTTAAGTTCAATGTTATATTTCTTATGAGTTTTGTGAAATGCAGTATGGCTCTTATTGGCTTCTCATTTGATAATCAATTACTTTGTTTAGTGGCACTTATTAAAGACAAAGTTCGTTTTGTTAACATCCAAGTAAAGTGTAATAACTGTAAGGTTTAATATATTCCACATAGGTCTCTATAACGTTTTTCCTCCAAACACAAAATTCATTACAATTATTTTCTTTTACAGAAAAAAGTTTTTAAATGAGCCTTCCAGCCAAAAGCAATGTTTTCCAATAACAATAAATTGTTTAAAAAATAATGCTTGCTCGTATAAATAAATTAAATGTTCTAAACATGAGGTTTCTTCATCGGGGATACTAAATCTTGTCAAGCTGGCTATAAGGCTAGGTCATGGTGCAAGCGAGTAAAAATCGCTGTAAAAAACTTACAAGATACGATGAATAAAATGTACCACCTCTTGAAGAAGCTGACAAAGCTTTAATACCTAAACACTTATGCGAACTAAAAGTAATTTATTAACAAAAAAGGGCAATAGAATATTTTGTTTATAAAAGATTTAATACCGTTTTTAAAATGCAATTCCTTTTCAATTAAGGAAAAATACACCTTTTGAAATGAATGATTTCCATCTCCTCAACGTAATAGCTAAACCTCTTAGTATTCGTCTTGTCCGAATGTTCCCATTCAAATATACGCACTAAATTTGTATTAGTTTTTATAGCCACCATTGAGTTAAAATAACTGGAACTATTCAACCGTTAACAGTTCCTATCTACCCGCTAACTAACCCGTTTACTGCGGGACCGGTCCCCACGGCCAATAATTTTAATCTCAATGTTCACTAAATTTGAAAAAGTTGATGGCCAGTGAAACTAGCTAGAACCGGTCCGAACCAGTTATCCGGTATTGTAATAGCTTATACGTTTATAAGGCAGAGTAATAGATGGTAATCAGGTCTGTCTTAGCGTTATTACAGGGTTTTAATGAAGCCTGTTACAGATTTTCTAAATCGCTTGTTGTTGGTAAAGTAATTTTGTATTTACATAATTTTATGGAAGTAACATGTGTTGAGAACACCACGGTACATATTTTATGTTATGTTATTAGCTTGTTGATGTTTATTAATCGTTTTGAAACTACGAAAATAGTTTTTTTTTTTGTAAAAATAATGCCTTCAATTAAACACCCAATCAGAATTAAGATAATTATCAAAACGTGACTACGTGAATACTAGGTACATAATTGCAGATAAAACTCATTTAATTTAAAAATGTTTGAATCATAAATCATAGGAAGGTGTGTACAATAATCGAATTTTTACAGTAACAAAATCAAAGATACCTCCTATTAGCTGCAAAAGTTTTAATACTTAATAAGATACTTCTATCATCGAGCGACAAAGTAATTTATGACTGATCATAATAAATTGCGACTATAGTTATCTAAATAACTTACAAAAAAATACCGTTACATTGTATTAAAACTGGTTACACTATTTTTAACACTTTATAAACCAGAAAAAAATAATCACGGAGCAATTACTCAAAAGGACGGAGAAAACTTCATCCCATCGCAGATGTATTAAAGTTAAACAATTACAACAAAGCGTTCGCTAATATGCAAATTAAAATATATGCAATACAAAACACTCTCCAAGCATAATGACAAACCAATAAAAATCTCGGAAAAAAAGAGCAGATGTGCTTGAAACAATAAAAAAAAAAACAAAAAAGTGAAACGTTTTTTCTTTCAACTTTTTCAGTATAATGACAATTCTTTTTTTTATTTTAAGAAAAAAAAACGTAACCCTATGCTGTGATTTTTTCTTAACGAACCTATAGTACCTAGAAAAAAATCGTAGGGTCATATTAACAAACGCATATGCAAATAAGGCCCGGAGAATTCGTGCACGAAATATGGTATTAAAAACAACTGCATTGGAAGGGTTAAAACTTTGGGGTCTGAATGGACGCGGTATGCGGATGAGTTTTTTTTGCTCTTTTAAATAAAAAAGTATACTAGTTTTAACAACGTAATAATAGCATTGTATTATTATTTGGAAATTAAAACTATTTAAAAGTATGCCGAAATTACTTTTATGTTTTTTTAGCCGACTTCAAAAAAAGGAGAAGGTTATGTATACCAAAAGCATTTTTTTTTTTCATGTATATAAATCCATTACTCTGTGATTACCTACTGGTCCTATTTTCGTGATTTATTTTATTTATAAGGGAAAACAAACCAATACTCGCTATAAATGTTTAACAAAGAATTTTACGAGACCACATCAGTGTGCAACTAACTACGTTATCCACGTCTTATATAATTAAAATTCGCAGATAGATGTGATGCAAGAGTACATTTTCATTAGATAGAGGTTGCTTGCTTGAGCAGCTCGTGGCTAAATAATAACAGCCCCTCGGGTCGATCTTTAGGTTAAGTCGTGCTTGCCTAGGTTGGTCTGTGGATGGGTGACCACCCATTACATACCAAGTTTCCTCCGTGCCTCGGAAAGCACGTTAAGCCGTTGGTCCCGGGTGTCATTTGTAGATCTTTGACAGTCGTTAGGTAGTCAGTGGCCCTAAGCCAAAAGGCTTGGCAGATGATGAGAGGAAGCTTGCTTCCCATATACATTTTATTAACTTTACTTGGGCACTTGGAGTTATCTTCTATAATACGTAGTTTTCCTTCTTTATCTATGTTGATGACTTTATCATCATCATTTGCTTCACTGCTGGTCCCCCAATTCAGTGTTGCAATGTTCACCAGGTCATCGGTCCACCTAGTGGGAGGCCTTCCAACGCAACGTCTTCCAGTTCGGTTCGTTGATGACATCTTAATAATTCTCCTTACAAATCATCATGATCTGCCTAGCCTTTTCCCAACTATGTTGGGGTCCCCTTCCAGTCTAACTGGATACCGCTGAATACCAGTATTTTACAAAACTGAATAATAATTTCTAGTTTTTCCTTCACTGCTTCTGTATCGTGAGGAAACCAGCATGCATAGAGATATCCCTCGATGGCATGTAAAGCCAAGTCAGAGGCCCATGGGCGGCATACAAACTCGCCAGGTTAGGCACTAACCACACGATAAAGAAACCAGTTACAAAGTGAAAATCAAAACTTTTTATCGTTAAAGGGTGCGTTTATTAAGTTGTTGTTTATTCAAAGCTACACACATTGCAAGACGTTACATTAAAAATATCATATTTGATACTGACGACGCGACGGTCTGAAAATTGCCGTGTATAAAAAAAGGGAAAAGTTTGCTTATGAAGTACTCAGTAGTGAAACCGGTAACAACAAAACAAAAGAATGCTCTCATACAACATAGTCATACACAGCACTCACACTACCATTACTGGGTAAACACACGTCAAAGATCAGTGCATAATAATGCACTCACTGGGTTCTGGCAAGGGGGACCAAGGATCAAAGACAAAGCTCATAATACCGGTGACGTTTTTCTACTGCTGTTTTTTTTTTAAAGTATTTCAAACATGGTGGTTCGCCTCTGGCGGGTTCGACGATCGTTATGAGCAATCAAGATTGAAGTTCAATGGAAGAGGTGATTTAGTCGTTGATGAATCTGGAGCCCTGGTAATCCCCGAAGGATTAGACAAACGTGTAACTCATAGTGGACCCACATTTTGCTAGTTACGTTTTAAATCCCTTTTAACAGGGGGCAAGCCTAATGTCATCAACCGGGCACGAATAAAACTCCGTGGCTACTAATGAGAAACTCCTGATAGAAAAACTCAATAACACTTTCCCTGACCCGGAAATCGAACCCATATATTCAGCAGCAGCCATATAACCATATGCTCAGCAGTCGTGCTTGCGACCCCTCGTCCAGCCCATAACTCATTCCACCTTCCAACTTCTAGGATATCAGGTCTCCTCTCTGTGTGGAGGTGGCTGTAATCCATTAGGTGGGCCCAGTGTGGGTTGGTGTCTTCGAATTCTTCATCACACAAGAAATAAGGACAACTAAAGTAAAGGTGAACTATAATGATGTAATCCTGTCTTATTGGTGTTGTTTTTCAAAATGGTATTTGTGTCTTTACTTATAAGAACGTAAAAGTTTTCTTTTAATTCTTATTATTATTCTAGAGACTGTCTCGTTGGTCTAGTGGTCGCAATCGCGACTACTGAGGTCCTGGGTTTGATTCCCGGGTTGGGTAAATTGTTACTGCGTTTTTCCATCAGGAATTTCTCAGTAGCAGCCAGCAACAGTTCGCAGTAGCTGGATTTTGTGCCCGGTTGATGGCAATAGGCTCGCCCCCAATTACATGGGACTTAAACATAGCTGGCGTAATGTGGGTAAGGGCTTCACCTCTGCTAACCTTTCGAGGATTACAGCCGTGATGTTGTGATTGTGCAAATAATATATTATTGCTGAACGTATTCTGACGTAAGTACACCCCTAGGATAAATCCTACTAATAGAAGACTACTAAGAGGATGGATGGATGTTTGTTACTCTTTCACGCTAAAACTACTGAACGGATATGGATGAAATTTTGCACACAGATAGTTTATAACTTGGATTAACACATAGGATACTTTTTATCCCAGTAGTACGATCCCGTGGGACAATTATCGAACTTCACGGGGCGAAGCCGCAGGCATTAGCTAGTACTATATAAACCGCGCACAGTCGCTTGTAACGCAGCTGAGTGACTGTTCCACCAAGTGACGAATCTTCGAGCAACATTTCATCATGCGAAGTGAATCACTGTTCATCGTAACACTTTAGTTTAATACTTATAACAGTAAACGGAACTTTACTAAACGCGTTTCGATATAAGGAAAATACCCTACCTTAGATTTCTCTAATAGGTTTGGCTAAAATTCTTACTGGTAAAGCTGAATCATGCTGAAGCGGATATGGATAAGTGATCGAAGAAAGTTTGATGTTCAGTTGGTTATTTTAGCTCTTAGTCATCATCATCATCAGCCTACAGCAGTCCACTGCTGGACATAGGCCAGCAAGCAACAGCTAGCTATGCCGACGATATGGTTCTGCTGAGCCCATCGATCAGGGCATTAAGGAAATTGATTAACATGTGTGAATCTTACGCTGAGACCCATGGGCTCAAATATAATGCAACAAAGAGCGAACTCATGGTATTTAAAGCGGGTAGTAAATGTTATAGCACAATCCCACCAGTCATGCTGTGCGGCAGACCTCTAAAAAGAATTGCTAACTTTAAGTACCTGGGTCATTGGGTCTCAGAAGATTTGAAAGATAATACTGATATCGAACGAGAGCGCAGGTCGCTGGCTGTTCGATGTGGGATGTTGGCCCACAGGTTTGCACGTTGTTCGGCACAGGCTAAGGTGACGCTTTTCAGAGCCTATTGCCAATCCTTTTACACGTGCAGCCTGTGGGTGAACTTTACGCAAAGGGCATATAGTGGCCTGCGCACCCAATATAACAACACGTTCCGGGTGTTGATGGGGCTGCCGCGTTTTTGTAGCGCGTCCGGCATGTTTGCCGACGCGGACGTTGATAGTTTTTCGGCCATCATGCGCAAGAGATGTGCATCTCTGCTACGCCGTGTTCGCGGCAGCCCCAACACCATTCTCGGAACGTTGGCTGATAGGTAGGACTCTCCGATCTTGGGGCGGTGGATACGGCTGCATGCAGTCAAGTAGACATTCCCAGGGTCGGTGTGCCTCACGCTTATCATAAATAATTTTACTTACAATAAATAAATAAATAAATAATGTTACTAACACTAGTTTATAAGCTTACACTGTTACTAACAAATATGGATTGTTTTCCGAAATAAATGTTTATTATTATTATTATTTCCTTTATTTATCTTCTTACTTACTAATTACATTTTTAAATATTTCTTAACAAAAACCATATAAAAACATTTAAAAATATAAAAAATAGTGGTCCGCCGGTAGCGGGAGCAGGGTCCAAGCTACCGGTGGTTAGGGCTCCAGAGACAAGAACCTCCTCACAATACGAGCCGTATCGAGGAGTACTGCCTTCTGAATCAGGCCCTTGATCCAACCGCCTAAGGAGAGCTTCGAAAGATGGTCATCGAGGCTCTTGGCTATAAGGCCATTGGCCGTCACGACGGCACAATGACAGCCGAGTTCACATGCCACATGTCGACAACCTCGTGTGCCAAGTCGAGATATTTTATTTGTTTCTCTTTCTCAGCTTTCACGAGGTTCTCGTCATGCGGGATGGTAACATCGACTATCATTACGCGGCGCGCTGATCGGTCTATCACTACTATGTCAGGCTTATTATTATTATTATAGGCCTCCTCAATCGCACGTCACTCAATTCGATTCTCAGCAACTCTCATCCAGTTGTTTCCAGCCACACTGCGAAGATCGTCACTCCACCGAGCCTGAGGGCATCCCACCTTACGCTTGCCGATTCGCGGTCTCCACTCAAGAACACATCTACCCCAGCGGTCATCGGTTCTACGGCTAATATGGCCAGCCCATTGCCACTTCAGCTTACCTAATCTGTGAGCTATGTCGAGAACTCTGGTAGCTCTTAGTGACATTGGTTAAATAAACCAACATCATCGCTGGAAGTCTGGTTCCCCCCGCAGACGAGTATAGTCCTCCTCCTATTTGGCACGTATTCCTGGATCATTCAATTGTTGCTCCAGATCTTTCGAAGGTCATCCATTCATCTGACGGCTGGTCTGCCAACGCCCTTATACCATCCCAAATTAATCATTTTGTCGGATCAATAGATAGGATACGCAGACGGTAGGGGGCGCGCTGGCCAACCAATCGGTCAGCTTGGTCGACGTTCACGAGATTGAGGGTTAGACCTGTACTGACTCGCATAGACCAGGGTAGCAGGCAGAAGGCCCTCAGCAGCACGCGTAGCATGAACACCGTAGACAAGGATTTTGTTGACGGAAGAATCGACAAAATGACAGAGAGTGTAAAGGAACCTGTCATTGTGTCGACACAATCTGTCATTTTGTCGATTCTTCCGTCAGAGAAATCCTTGTCTACGGTGGTCATGCTACAGGGGTAGAAGGTGGCAAAAGACTACAAATGATTGTGATAAAACAATCGACATCTAGATAGTTGTGAATTTATTGAAAGGTCTCGGAAACCAACAGACCCTTTCTTTCAAAATCCATCGATATAGCGGGCAGGAACTGAGACCACCCATCACAAATCTATTTCATGGAGCGAAGTCATTTGTACAGAGTTTGAAAGGCACCTGCCTGAACGTCAATCTGACTAAGATTTGTATGGTCATAATTCCCTGCCCTCCTTTATAATATATATTGACTAGCTGCGCCCCGCGTCCTTCGTCTGCGTAAAATTATTATAAATATTTTGAATTTTTTTTTTTCACCGAAGTAAGGATTTTCTAAAATAAAAGTACCCTAAGTTACTTACTATTACTTTCGCGGATTCGCCGGAACAAACAGATATACTGACAAAAATAATAAAAACAAAAAATTGTTATAAGTGCCGTATATTATGTACTTTCTTTCATATACATTCAGTAAAAAGTTGTAACTTTGAAATAACAAACAGACATTTCAATTTTATTAATTTGCATAGATGGCGTACGCATGTGCATAATACCATTGCTATAACTAACCATTCCCAGCTAGTATTCAAACTTTAAGTAGTGATTTTACTAGGATTTTCAATCATCATCATCATTCTCTTGCCCTTATCCCAATTCATTTGGGGTCGGCGCAGCATGTCTTTTTCTTCCATACTTCTCTATTAGTCGTCATCTCATCAGACACCTCCTTTCTTGCCATATCATTCTTTATACAGTCCATCCATCGTTTCTTTGTTCTTCCTTTAGGATTTTCAATATGAGTGTTAATACATAAACTCATTCATATATATTATTCATTCACTTGATTGATGCCCGGTTCTTTATTACTGTAAAATCTCATCCATACTAAGCCATTGCTTACACGCCTGGCCTCACCTGGGCCACTAAGAAAATCGTTGACTCATAAAATTGGTATGTGAGCAATTCGATTTTCTTATTCACGAGTAATTGTGGATCCAGGTGAAATTTTATCTTTATAGCCTGGCTAACATTTATATGGTTGTACCTTTACTAGCCTTATATATTGTTATGTGGTGTCATTACGTTATAAGCAGTGATAGCCTAGTGGTGTGACCGTCGGACTGCCAAGTCATAGGTCTCGAGTTCGAACCCAAGGCACGCACCTCTGATTTTTCGAATTCATGTGCGTATAGTATAATTATCACTTGCTTTTCGGTGAAGGAAAACATCGTGAGGAAACCAGCATGTCTGAGAGATATTTCTTGACGGCATGTAAAGCCAAGTCAGAGGCCCATGGGCGGCATAAAAACTCTGGCACCAGGTTAGGAACTAACCACACGATAAAGAAAGAAGATTACGTTATTAAGATCTTGAATAAGATTATTGATAGACGAGTTGTGGTGAGTGATATGGCTTTCGTAGTCAGAGAGATGGGTGGTTTTGAAATGTTTGTCAAATGTGAGCTCTTGGAGTAGGCATGATGACTCTTTGACTGGAGACTGTGAATCAGAAGGAGTGGCTTTATCAAAATTAGGTAGTTTGTTAGATGCAGAAAATTCTCTCCTTTGAGACATCTACAAGCCAACAAATTGAAGATATTAATTTTGTCTTGTTAAGTAGAATCTTACTAGACCGAAGTCGAATGAATCACGAAAATTTTAGTTAAATTAATTAATCACGCAAAATACAAACGCCAGACCCCACAAAAACACCTCATATAACTTTTATATTTGGTCTTGAATTAATGTAACAAATTAATTTAATTTTTAAGCCTTTGTTCTAAAAATTAGATAAATATAATAGAAGTGTGAGATGTGCAAAAAATTAACAAATCTACAATGGAGTTAGACAATAAATAATACTAAGTTTTTTAATGAAGTTCTTATTTCTAGCTGTAAATTATAATTATTTTCGAGAAAAATAACATTAATCTCATGAACACCTAGAACAGTGTGTGATTATAATATTTATTTAATTCTATGCTGAATGCAAACAGTGCAAGAATAAATCTATACTTAATATTATAAAGCTGAAGAGTTTCTTTGGTTGAACGCGTTGATCTCGAAAACTACTGGTTCGAATTGAAAAATTATTTTAGTGTCGGATAGCCCATTTATCAAGGAAGGCTATAGGTTACATAGCATAACGTTACGACTAATAGGAGTGAAGCATCAATAAAAAATGTTGCAAAAACGGGGAAAATAGTGTAATTAAAATAATTTGACCAGGTCGCGGGCGACAGCCAGTACTAACATAAGCCCGTTTCCACTAATAGGCATAACAACTATACCTTACATCATCTACTCTGACTACCTACTACTAAGCGCGACCTGAAGCTGAACCCGACGGGCTGTTATTATGTAGCCACGAGCTCCTAACAACTAAGCCTTACGATCCCTTTGTTGCCCTAGTTACTATCAATCTTACTACCAGTTGTAATACCGTTAATTTTGATTACCCGTCCTAGTACTCCAGTATTAGGTTCCAAAGTTTGGGGGGGTTACCATGACGTCTTAAAGCAGGAGTAATTCCAGTGAGGGAAAGAGACAGAGCTATACAGGTCGTCTAGCGCCATCTCTTTCCCACACTGGAATTACTTCTGCTTAAAGATGTCATGGTAGGCCACCAGGCTATTTTACTTTCAAACTAAACATACAGAATCCATAAAACGAACATTCTCCTCTTCGATTTATCACCGGTTTCTCAATCAGAGGATCTATGAAACTTAATGTGCTACTTAAGTATAACTAAAAACTTAATTTATTGCAGTCTGGACCCCACCCACGGATAAAATGGCGTCGTTATTGCTCCAAATGATGCATAAACGTCAAATTAGAGAGGATTCGTATAAAATTGAAGAATCTATAGATTTGGACTTAATTAGTGAATGTCGCTAATTTCTAGAATTATTTTTATGGGAAATGTTTTATATGTCTTTGCTTTTAACGATGGGGTCTTTTGAAAGCTTTGTATTATACCTATACCTTCTTTATTTACCGAAGATAACGTACGGTCCATAAAAAAAAAATGTTATGTATAGTTTAGGCGCTACGGTGGAAGATAATACAAATATAGACTGCTAATATCACAGCCCTTCTTTTTAGTTTTCGTGTAAAATGTACAAACATTTAAAACATAGTGTTTATGAGGCGACTTTATTTTTTATTTTCTTTTTACCCGACTACGGCGAAGCCAAAAGGACGGGTTATGGTTTAAGCAATCTATGTTTGTATTTTACGTATGTTCCTCCGTAGCACCTAAACTATTCATCCGATTTTGATAAATAAGTTGTCAATCAATTCGTTATTATAATATATTCGTTAACATAGGCTACATTTTGTTCTGTAATATGGTTTTTTAGTTGAAAGATGCCACGCAAGTTCTTGTTCATCAGTTAGGAGTTCTTTTATATCAGACAAACCGCATTCCAGAACTATTTCATGCAAAAGTCATTTAATGGGACTAAATTAACTTAGAAGGTTGTATTGATGATTTTAATGATTATAATTCTGTAACTACATACGTGTTACTTGCGCGACTCATTTATCATCAACATACAACCTGACACTGACCTGCAAATTGCAAAAAACGTATGAAAATTTGAATTTCGCGCGCTACCCTGACGCTTCCACCTTAAGTCCTGGAGGGTGGTCCCCTAACTTATGTCTTACCTTTCTACTAACATAAACCTAGAACATTAAATATCGTTCATAAATCAACAAACAAATGGACTTGGTCACAGTAGCGAAGGGTCAATTTTTGTAAGAGGTAAGCCGGAGTACATATTATATTTAATGTGATTGTATTATTTGTCTATACAGGGTGTAAACAGACCCTTCACATAGCCGTCAACCAAGCATTCTGTACATCAAACTAAGTACCTTTACGCAAAAATTATTTCTGGGAAACGACTTTTTTTTTTTGGGTGAAAAATCACGTTTTACGGTAGGACTCGATGGAAAGCACTCAAAACATTGAGCTGATGGATGGATTGAATAGTACGGGGGTCGTGGAGGTGTGTAAAGTAAAAATCTTACATTAAAAACATGTATTTAAAAAAAACTTGTGAAAAAGTTGGAACTTTGACCCCCAATATCTCCGTAACTAGAAGATTCCCAGGTATGGTCTAGAACAAAAAAAATGATAGCAAAGACGGGGAGAACAAGTGCCTTTCGGATAAATGTTAAGGGTCTATTTACACCCTTTAGAATACTGACTGTGCCATTTTTCAAAGGGAATCCGGTAGGAATCGAGTTGTATGGACCCTTCGCCACTGCTTGGACATAATGTAGATTGTGATATAAATCACGATTTATGTATGTACATTATATCTAGATTAGCTTTATAGTCCACTAACGAATTCATTTTTATATCAAAATCAATCAAATCTTTCCTCAGTTTTATGTACGTTTTAATGTCTCTTAAATAAATAAAATAACGGAATCAGTCAACTAATTAAGTGTAGCTATACAGTTTTAAACCAATGGTTATTACTATCCATTTTGTTTTAAGTTCGAAGACATTTACATAATATATTAACGATTAGCTGTTAGCCGCGACTTCATTATCATTTTCATACCCATCCCAATTCATTTGGGGTCGGCGCAGCATATCTTCTTCTTCCATACTTCTCTATTACTCGTCATCTCATCAAACATTTTCTTTCGTACAGTCCATCGTTGCTTTGGTCTTTTTCTACTCTTATACCCATCCACATTCATACTCAAAACTTTCCTCACGACATTTTCCTCATTCCTACGTATCACATGCGCTAATCACGACAACCGATTACCACACAACTTATCGTTATTTTACGTATTTCATTACTTAATTTAAAACTTATTTTCTTTAAAACTAGCATAAGTAAAAATAATCGATTTTTCGAATAGATTTTGTCCACGTGGAATTTAATAAAACATAAGTACCTATTTTTTAGGCGAAGATAGTCACACATTGGGTGCCTGAAGACGGCCGTCGTAACCGAGGCAGGCCCAAGAAACGCTGGCGTGACGATCTGGACTCATTCTTAACGGATTGGTCAGAGAGGGCAAATTGTAAGCAGGATTGGAAAGCCATGGGGGAGGCCTTTGCCCAGCAGTGGGACTGAACAGGCTGATATAAAAAAAAGCCCTATTTGTTTTATAACCTTTTTTTTTTCAAATTTAAAGTAATCCTAAGTCATCTGTCTAAGTCAGTATCTTACATATCTTAATTCGTTTTGTTTCGACTGCAGAATGAAGTCAGTTTATTTCTAGTCCCAAAAAATATTTTCAAATTTCTAGAGAACAGCCGTTCGACATCTTTGTCCGACATTACTAGATCCAGTTACACCCCTTTCGTCAAAGTTGGTTAAAAGAGAACCCGCATTTAAAACGATTCTAAAGCGTAGTGCACACTATGAGTGCATTGTTTTAATTATTTTTGAGTTACTAAGAACAATGCGCTGATTGTTCGGGCGCCCCGTGTGGTATTATAAAAAGGAGTCTTTTATGCAAATGAATTTTGTACGAATTATTTTTTTTTTGTTTTATTCATGCGGGCGATGCACGTGTGGAGTTGCCTTTTTATGTAGTTTTTAACGGTTTTTATTTGTCGTGTGTTCGAAATTTGATTTTAAAGGGAATTCGATGTCTGAATGGTAAATGAAATGTTCGCATGGTTCTTGATTGGTGAAGAAGCCTTTGAAATAATCTCTAGAACAGTGTTTCTTTAGTAGTAGGTTTACTTAGGCGCTGCATTCGAAGACATTTTTCTCACCAAGTAGGTCCTGATGTACCGGACATCGACCAAGTGACCTGGAGAGAAAATCTCTTCGGATGCAGCGACTCGTATAATAATTACGGATTTCCCTTTGTCATGTATTAATACTTTACCAAGACAAAGAGTCCAAGTACCACACGGTTTTTTTTAAAATTCTAAATTAATTTTTGATTTCTAATTTTTGTAAAAAAATATTGTCACAATATATATTTTTTTAAGTTTTAAATAAATTTAGCTTATTGTATAAAAATAACCAGCGAGAACATAACAAAAAGTTGAAATACAAACTCCAAAAACGCAAAAAGCAACTGTTTCCGCCCGGGATCGAACCGGGGGCCTTGTGCGTGTGAAGCACACGTGATAACCGCTACACTACGGAAACTTGATTACTACTGCCAAAATAGCAGTTCGGTTTCAGAACACAGCATTTATATAATATTATCACGCTTATTGATAAGAGGGACATAAATTACATATAAGTGGGTTGTAAATAATGAAATATATTATTAGTATCATATCTCAACCGAACCAGGGGGCATCGGGACTGTCGTAAAGTGTCGTTGGGCTATTTATAAACATTTTCTAAAGTGCCGAGGAGCGTTTGATAAAATATTTTCTTATCTTACTTATTGTTAGAACAGAATGGGGCCATTTAATTTACTGTCGTTCTAATTGCACGTCTTGTATGTTCTAATTAGACGGGTAGAATAAGTAGAATTCTGAGAACTAGTTGTATCTTTGTGACGGTTTATTGCATTTTATCCTTGCACGCGTAGAATTACTAGGAACCGTAGAAACAGATTTTGTCGACGGAAGAATCGACAAAATGACAGATCAACAAAACAAATCTGACATCTTGTCGATTCTTCCGTCGACAAAACCCGTTTCTATCTTAGTCTATACTTCTTAACTAATATTAAAAAGATTTCAGTTTGCATGTACGAACGTAATATTAAACGTTCCCGTGAATTATTTTTCCGTAGGAGCGAAGCCGCAGCAATGGCTAGTTCCTAAATTAAAAATTAAAAAAGGCCTGCCTTTGACGACGACTATAATCAGGCACAATTTCCAAAAAAAACACAAAACAATCAAAATCAGTACCTATAATCCAAACCCGAGAATCGAACTCAGGAACTCACGATCGAAAACCAAACTTGCAACACTTAAGTATATTATTCCGCCGGTTTCGGGAGCAGGGTTAAAGCTACCGGTGGTTAGGGCTCCAGAGACAGGAACCCCTTCACAATGCTGGCCGTATCGAGGAGTACTGCCTTCTGAATCAGGCCCTTAATCCAACCGCCTAAGAGTACAGATACCTCTTATGCAACACTTTCCACTAGTCTTATTCGAATCGTAAAAAAACGGCTTATTTGAAAATCTGATGAGTTCTTAACACTGATTAGATCTTTATAATAAGAATATTAATTAGTTTTAATTATATTACCTTCAGAACGCGATCAAAATAATGTCAATCAACTCTGAAACCGGTTCGTTTTACGAACTGATTAAAAATCAAGATTATTTTATTAGTTACCTCTTTTGTGTCGGTTAAAAGACGAGATCTAATTGCGTCACAGTCTTAATGAACATCGTTTTAATTAGAGACGAAACTCATAGCTTTTATAAAAAAAAAAACATAACATAACATCACGCCTGTCAGAGGTGTACAGCCCACATTTCACCAGTTATGTTATGGACGAGCCTATTGCCATCAACCGGGCACAAATCCAGACACCGTGACTGCTACTGAGAAATTCGTGATGGAAAAACCCAGTAACACATTGCCCGACCTGGGAATCGAACCCAGGACAAAATGATTTCAATTTTATACCACTTTCTTAGTTTATTTTAGACATCTCTGACATCGGTGAAGTGAAATAATGTGAGAAAAATCTGGATTTATCTATAGGTTGAAGCGCCAAGGTATCCCGCGAGATTCAAATTTTCTTTTAGTGATATAAGATTTTAAACTATCATGGTCACTGACATTATTACTTAGACAGGAAACGGGATATTTACCATGTTTACTGTTTTTGTCGAGTTCCCGATATTTCGGCGCTGTTGCAAGCACCATGATCACGGATAAACTCTCTCTCTCTCTCTCTCTCTCTAACTCTCTCTTTCTTTTAGTGGACTGCAAAATAGGCAGAGTTTATTGAAGATATATTTCCCTAAGTTTATTATATTTAAGTAATGTTTTCCCTACTCCTCCGCTATACTTTTCTGATTAATTTCATAACGGGATACAAGACAGTTAAATTGTTTCTCTGGGACATCGTCGAGCTTCATTGTCTCGGCGCTTTTCTGGTGGTCACTGTTGATTCTGGCTTTCAGGAGTTGGAGTGGTTTGGGAATAATGTGGCGAGCTTGTCCCAAAAAGAAAGGAAGTAGCTAATAGCTATTTTTACAGACAGGACTACACAGCAACCAACAACAGGACGTCTACAAACTTTATACATACATACTAGCAATAAAATAACTATGTCATTCTATTTAGATCATAAAACATTATAGACCGACTGCTTTAATGAGTCCCCCACCTTGCCGCATCAAAGGTACATTAAGCGTCCACAAAGTCCTAACAATATCCCACAGGTTATTTGCTTTAAAATAACCATAATCCACGTAGGTATTACGATACTAATTGAACGAAGGTATTAATTTAAACGGAATATTCTGACGGCTGGTCAGAATATTCCATTTAAATTGATGCCTTCTTCGCGAGGACTCATTAAGGCGGTCGGTCTATAGAGCAGAGCTAGGTAATAAAACGCCAAGAATATTTATTTATTATTTTATGACATTTCTGTCGACAAACTGTCATTGGAGGTGAAACGGTACCTCTCTAGTTTGAGGTGAAGAGGCTAATTGATGTCCCAACTAAAGTGATACTAAATAATATAATTTAAGTTTCAAAAATAGATAATCTTTACTCTGGACAGATATCATACTATAATTAATTACTTTGGAGCTTATAAATGTTGCTTAAAAATCCACGTATGTACCAAGTAAATACAAGCTAAACTAATACTGTCACTTACTCGATATCTTCCGTGATTGTTAACTATTTTTGTTTGTTTTTTTTTGTTCAAAGAAAGAGGGTAGATAGATTTGTCTGATCTTAACAATTTATTTTCCATCCACCCGCATTCTCCAGTCAACCCGCTGTTGCGATCATGGCGCTTGCAACAGCGCCAAAATATCGGGACTACAATCACGGAAGATGTCCCGTAAGTGACAGTATAAGTTTATCTTGAATAATGTTAGACTTCTAGTGATATTCTCCTACATAAACTAGAAGCCGATATAAACATACTGATTTAACTGAATATACCACATTGACAGTTGAAGTTTGAAGTGACAGTATAAGTTTAGTTGTAAACCGTGAAAGCTTAACAGTACCAAGCTACTTCTAAAGTTCTAAATACTAAAGAATTCATCTCTTCGTAGGTCTAGGCTGGATAGACTAGAAGTCTAGCTTATAGTCTATCCAGATGCAGCTGAACACCAGTCATTTACGCTGCCTATCTGATTTCCACAACCCAGTAATTGGGCACTAGACTTTTAGGCTCCGGACTACCTGTAACCACTATCAAAGATCTACAAATAACAGCCGGACCAACAGGTGAACATGCTTCCCAAATCACGAATCTCGTTATGTAATTAACGGTCATCCATCCACAGACCGACCTCTGTAAGCGTTGCTTTGCTTCGCACCGTGCGGCATACCCACTAGCTGTAATCTGCTTGTAAAGTACTTATTTAAAACAAATACAAACTTAACCCATCTCTATTAAACCTAAGCAAAATCACTAGGTAATCGAATGCCAATCAAATCGTTCATTCCGCGCAATGATTGACATATGATTGTATCCCCGTATCCCACGTTCAATTGTCAATGATTGACACGGTGGGCAGTACTGCCACATACCAAGCTATTTGAAAAAAATTATGGCTCAATTGAATGAGTGAATGACTGAAGAGTTCAGATTGTTCTAAGAATTTGATTGTCATTTTCAGAAACATTTTGCTGATAAAATTTATCAATTGACTCTCTGGAGCATGTTTTTTTTTAGGGTGCCTCGTATCTAGCAAATAGGTTTTCTGAAAAAAAAAAAACATTATTTAGGACTTTTTCAGAAAATTATAAACATCATAAATATCCAATACATCACATTCAAGATGCACTCTCAAGTTTAAAACAAATCACTTTACCGACAACACTTCACCCCACCTTACTTCACTCGCAACGATTTTAATGTCGTCGACTTTATAGCATTTGACGCTTTCTTCGCTATAACTGGCGCCTCACTCTATGTGCTATGAATTTAAACTATTATTTACTACACAATCCAACGCTTTTTGATAGCATTATGCCAACACGTAAGGCGAAACGTGTGTAAATAAATATTAAATGGTGGGACGACAACTGGTCCACCTACCTGACTCTAATCATGATAGTCTAAAATGTCAACGATTTTATGGGTGTTGACACACTTGGCGTATGTACAGACGCCTTGTGGTACGTGGAATGAATCTGTAAGTATATAATAGTATGTACTAAACGTAAAAGAAGTACATGAAAACCGATAAAATCTTTGAGAACTCATCCGAAGAAGACTTCTGAGCATTGAAATAGGGGGGATATGGGATTAAAAACTGGGGAAAAGTTTTGCAGAAGCGAAAAAATTATTAGGAAAATTATGATGAGATTTCAGTCATTATTAAAATTTACCACTGAGTGAGCTGTGATGGACCAGTGGTAACACTTGCCTTACGTACCGGCTTTAAATCTGACGACTGCACGCTCAGGGCATCCACTGTGGGGTACGAGCCTCGGCTTAGGGCACAGACTTGTACTGACTAAAAGCCATCCATGTTCCTTCTTTGCCCTTTGTGTTCTAGGGCCGCGGTATCGTTTTCGAACGGTCCCGCAGCCCTGGCAGGCTTCGGCCCATGCGGACCCCTACGTGGTTGCTGACATCTCTTTGAGGCGCTCGTGGAACACGAACGCGCAAAAGGGACAGGCTGGATCGGAACAATATCATTATTTAGGGTCCGTTACTTCGCGTCATTTATATCATCACCACTGCTCTTGAAACTGTAAAGAAAGATACCGCGAGGAAACCAGCATTTGTATGATTCTGTTGAGAACCAAAAAATCGAAATCATGTGACATCCACCAAACTGTGTGACCTTATTCCCAGCTCCGGTAACGTTATAGGCTGGTCAACGACCATCATCATCATTCTCCTGCTCTTAACTCAATTTATGTTTGGTCGGCGCAGCATATCTTCTCCTTCCATACCACTATTACTCGTTATCCCAGCAGTTACGTTTGTTAGGGTGGGCGTACATTTTGGTCCTTCGAGCCGGATATAACCGTACAACCTTCTTTCTAGCCATATCATCCTTCACACAGTCCATCCATTGGTACACGACCATTACAGACAAAATCAATATGACGTGAAGAGAATGCACGAACATCTAGAATGATACGAGTTCGAATTCTAGGATTTATAATGGACATCAATCGTTCAATATACATAACTCTATCCCATATCCGAGTGGAATCCGATTGTTTATGCTCCTCGCATTTATTCGATAAATCGTTTTCAGCTTCGAGTCACTCGATTGGTCTATCGACCATCAAAGCACTGACAAGTAAGTACTCGAGACTTTGTTAGCAATAATTATTCAATTAGTCTGAAGAAAAAAGCATGCGGAGAATAGAAATCACTTTTTAAAAAGCTGTAAAAGTTTTAACAATAGTCTTTGTATTTTATTTCAGGTTCTATTGAACCATAATGATGTCATAGTGGCGGCATTGGTAGGTAAAGTCAATGACCAGAGGAAAGTATGCACATAACATAATATGATTTGAATGACGTACTGAATAAGTGGTAAGCGTTTGCACGTTGGTGTCCCTTTCACCCTGTATTACTTTCCATGTCATTCCTAAGATAATCACAAGCGCCATGGCATTTTTTTCTTCTATCGTTTTAAAATCAAATAGCTAATATGCCATCATCATCTGCATCGTAACCGTGTTCCAGTTTGAAGGTGTCTGCCGGCCGGTGTTTTTGTTGAATTACATGCATAATTATGAGATATTTCAGCTTTTGGCTGGGGTGGTAACGCACCTGTGATGCCCCTGGTATTGCAGATCCGCTGACCATTAGGTGGTCTTCAAGTTTGAATTGAACCATAGAGTTTCTTGCCGGTTCTTCTCCATAGAGAACGGTCAACCCGAACTGTCTATCTTTTAACGTTAAGAGCCAAGTAGATTTACGCAAAAAAAAAAATTGATTGCCAAGTATTCGTCGGTGTGAAATTAATTTGATACCGATGGATCTGCGCAGGAGCCGTTTCACCTTCAAAGCTCTCCAAATTAAATATTAAAAAGCCATTAACTATCTCCACAATTCTTACATTCACAGGAAACTATTAAATTGTAGTAGACATTTACGATACGCCATCAAAACGCGGGTTTTTCTGATCATCTCTTGTTTCTGATATTGTACGATTTTTACTATCGTGTCGTTAATTTATTTGACATTCTGACTAGATTTGGAAGCTATAGGCTCATAGGTAAATATTTTTTATTGGAAAAAACATGTTATGTTATCTGCTTGAAATTAATTAACCTGGATCGTAGTGGAAGCCATGGTCACCAGGGACCAGAGTTTAAGCTTACAATATAGGTATTATTAGCATAGTTAATTAGCCTGTTAAAGTTCATAGTACCTATAAGTACTGCACTGGATAAACATCACCTTACCTCATTTTTACTAGCTGATCCCAGCCCAAGGCATTGCCATTATGATGTTTATGGAATCTCGGAGGTCAACCTAGGGAACGGTCTTCTGCTTATCCTGTGGGTGCCTTGAGTGTAAGGCCTGTAGCCAGGGGCAAAAAACATACAAACTAAGCAATTACACGCTAAGGGCACCCCTGGGCTATGGGGAACGAGCCTCGGGAGGAAGGAGATCAATATTTAGGGACATGTTTAAAACTGCAGGCTACAGGAAGTCTGATAGTGGCGCCGGTGACTGAAAAGTTGATATTGTGGTATGGATATTTGATGTAGAGGAATGAGGAAAATATAGTGAGGAATATGTTGAGTATGAATATAGATGGCTATAAGAGTAGAGGAAGACCAAAGAAACGATGGATGGACTGTGTGAAGGATGATATTGCTAGAAAGGAAGTGACTGCTGAGATGACGAGTAATAGAGAAGTATTGAAGAAGAAGACATGCTGCGCCGACCCCAAAATAAATTGAGACAACTTATTTTGGGGTCTACTACAGGCTCCTTTTATGTGTGTTGCAATAGGTAAGGAGTTTTATAGAAAGAATTGTGAATCGAGTTGAGGCGATGCTAACCCGATGCAGTGTTGAAACGTGAACGTTGAGCTTTATTAGAGAGAAAAAAAGCTTAACATTCCGAACTGTTCCGTCACTACTGACCTTTGGAACAGCGTTGATGTCGCCACACTCTGGAAATCCAATTTTTTTGTGTGATGGTGTCCTGTGGCGCCTCGGGTCTTCTTTATAAGTGTTGCACGATTTTTAAGAAAATATTGTCCACGGTTGTAAATGGTTGGTTAACCCTTTCATCACGGTATGAACTATTAAGAGGTAAGTAGGTACAGGTTACACGAAGCAGTAAGATATTTTTTTTAATTATTGTTTTTGTTTTTAACATTTTTTGGGAGTGATAAAACTTCTCGAATTTACTTTCGGTGTGCAATAAAGCGATTTTACCCATTTCATTCACACATCTTAGAGCTTCAAAAACAATATTTAAAACAAAATAAATCATTGAACCTATAAAACTGTAATCTGAATCTGTTAATAGATGAAAAACTCGCTAAAAGTTTCTAATAAACAAGTAATAAAAACTATCTAGTCAACTTTACCGCATAATTTACTATCCTACAAAAATCTACTGAAGATTTTATAAACACATATTTTCTCTCTCATTAAAATCCAATCATCCATTTTAGGTTGACCCTCCCTGCTTCATAGATCACCAACATTTTTTCCTGTCAAAAGGGTTTTTAGAAAAAAAAACAGGGGTCGAAAGAGTTTGGTTGTAAAACTAATTTGGTCTCGCTTCTTATGTTATTGTCGAACTTTAGAGCCGTAGCAAGTAATAAAAGATTTAAATAGAAAATAGAGTTTAGGAACGTTTTACGACCGAGTAGGGCCCTAACACACGTTGCAGCGTATTTGGTTATGTTAAATAGGTGAAAGTGAAGTGTGTAATAAAGTTTATTGTAAACTAAATGGCAGTATGTGAATGCAACGCATACGTTTTACTGTGTTGCAATGCCGTTTAACATGTACTTAAAGGCTTTCGAAGATCTTGTTTCTAGATTTTTGTTTAATATAAAGTTGCAAACCAAAAAAGGAGTCTTCAAGTCTTGATCCCGAGAGAGTCATTTCAGAAAAAAACACATTCCAAAAAGATAAAAATCTCACGAATATCGAGCCAGCACTTTTTGACGTTTATACCAAAATGCACGCTAACTTTATTGATTGCGTCAACGATAAAGCCAGTGAGTAATTCAAAAGAAATTCCAAATTCGATTTGTAACCGACTTTCGAATTCGCATCATTACCTAAAACGGGACGATTTCCATTCGATTTTACTCAGCTGATGCATTCGATTATGGAATTCGGTATCGTAAATCGTGGATGTGCCTCGGGTATCGAGTACTCGGATAATTTCCGAAGCAATTCGTTTGACAGGTGCCCGAAGCGATAGCATTACTCTGTTGCATGTCTTTATTCGGCCTTATTTCGCAGTGTTGACTATGATACTCGACCCGCCTTTTTTGCAGCGAAAGGATGCATTATTTGTAAGAGTTTATTGTGTTTTGTTCCTTTAATGCACGTCGTTTAAATGCGGTTCGATGTGTTTATTTGTTACATGTACAAATATAGCTTTTGTGACCGTATTTTAAACATTGTTTGCACCTTTCTGGGGTGGACCAATAAGTAGTGAAAATTTACGGTCTTTGTATTAGTTATGGGTCTATTTGCTTTAATATAGAGGGTGACCAATACCATTTACGTAACTTAACATGTTCTTACTTTTCCTTTTTCGGTTGTAAGTTTTAAGGACAAGATCTAAGAACGTTACTTAGCACGGGCTTTGACTTCGACACCTTCCCGTCTCTGTCTTCCACTTGTAGGTTTGACAGTTCTGTGGCAGTGACAGCGCTTGACCTAAGTCATATTCATCATTGGTAGACTTATTCCACCCACTGTTGAATAGACCACTTCTTCCCTTTTAGTCTGCGCGAGTCTCCATTAGGTCAAAGCGAAGATCTTGTGAATGTCATCCAGCCATCTAGCTAATGGCCTGCTAACATTTGACCAATGTGCTAAGTATCGTTTAAAAATCTAAGCCTTGGTCTACAATGCAGTGGAAAATGTAATAATATCTGAACCACAAACCAGACATGACTCACTCCACTTATGCCTGTTTCTGCTCTCATTTTCGACCTGAAAATCAATGTTCCCATCAATGTATGACACCTTGATAACCGTATTGCGCGCACGACGTTCGTGTTCGGGTGCGATCGGACGCGCTCGTGACGGCTCGTGTCATTACGCGCCTGTTCGGTCAGCTTCGTGCGCACCCGTTTCGGCGTTACGATTGTACGCGTCCAGTAGGGTTGGTAAAGTGATACTGCAGATTTAAGGTTTCATTAGTGTTATTTCTGCACTGAGAGTCATTCCTGAGTGGTAGGATTGCGCAGCCTGGATATGCCTTTTCCAATGTGGCCTCAGACTTTGGAGAAATTTGAGGAACCGTTGAATTCGGGAGACACAAGACTGTTTTTGAAAGAATCGTCATCATCAGAAAAGGAGAGTCATCTGAGTGGAAAATAATTAGCTCAGACATCCCCCTAAAGATGAGCGTTTTGTACTAGGATTCTTTGATGAACTAGATTAGCTATTAAGCTATCTAGCGATATCGATATCTCTTCTTTACTCTCTCATGGAATGAGCTTTGTTGATGCTCAATTTCCTGCGAAACCACAGTATGTCTGTTGAGACAATTGACAATTCTGTCAAGTTTTCAGTTGTGTGCTAATGGACAAAAAAAGCTCAAATTCGTCAACCCTACCACCACCATCACATTCATTGACCATAACTGTCAAAATCGTGCACACAATTATTAACATTATTGCATGCAAATAGGGGAGATAATTGCTTGGATATTTAGCGTTGTTATTGTAATATTAGGTCGTGGGTGTACGGTTAATGTTTGTCTGCAATCGTTTTGATAAATTGCCGTATATAATGATATGTAAGACACGAACGACGTGACCTTTTGGCTTAGATTGGGCCTATTACCAGCCTCCTATAATTGACGGTAGGTAATAATTAATTGTGACATGCCCCTTTTCTGATATGTTTATTCACGTCAAATTTGCCAATAATGAAGCGTTTTAAATGTTACTTAGATCAAGACTACTCAAAGTTCTGTCAAGTCATAAAAATCGTATGAAGCAGGGGGCGGCGCTAGTTGTACCTATTCTATTTTAAGATATAAAGAGACACCTGTCTCAATAAACCTAGAAAAATCGCATAATCAGCGTAGGTAGTGAGAAGACATAAAAATTAATGTTTTATATCAAAAATGATTTACACGAAAATACAGTTTTTATGCCGTCTTTTTATTCATTCACCATTTTGTAAGGTCGGGGTGGACCATAAAATTAAATATTATGAGATGTTTTAGATATTTTATAGTTTTGGCTTAAGTAGCTGGTTACAGTGGTCGAACAGATTTTATAGTATTTGAGTTGTTCCTTCTGGTGATTTATTTCGTAGATTTACGCAAGATATAAGATGGGATGAGTTTTATGTGTGTGTTTATTAATTTTGGTTTTTAGTGAACTAGTAGAAGCTTCTTTAGTATTTATTTATTTATGAAAACTTATTTCGGAACACAACACTCCATGTTATTCTAACATTTTAATTAGGTAATTAAATAAGAGCCTTTAGTTATAATAATAAAAATGATTCCTTAGTTAGCTTGCGAATTAAATTTGTTTTTAGTTTTGTCGACTTTACGGATTTGAATGCTGTTTTCACCAACGTTTAGGGTATTTTTTGAAAGGGTTATGTACAGGTCATAGTTAACTTAGAAATTGTACAGACTCGTCGATGTTAAATATGACGCCATATTAGTACATTGCACTCGTGTGAAGCAGGGGCGAGTCGCTAGTAGTAGTCTATGTGTAAACATTATTAATATGACTTAACTTTTACAACAAGCGTGGATTTTGCAATTTTGAGCCTTGTTGCAGTATATGATTGTATTCTCAGAAAAAACTTATCGAAGGTATCTTATTATAATTATATTGTAGGTAATAATTAAATGAACACATTAATGAATTTTGGTACTTGTGAATACTTCGTTCAGCAGGTAACATAACACATAAAGTGTATAAGGTCCCATTAAAATATATGGACAAACTTTTAGAAATCATACAGACCACCAAAATAAGGTAAATGTTAAAAAAAAATAAGAAAAACGCCTTAAATACTTACAAGAAAAAAATCAGCTAACGAAAATACACTAAAAATGTTGGTTACCCAATGATTTTAGGTCAAAATAAAATCACTTTAATCAGTGTTTTTTTTTTAACATTTTTTTTTTTGCTCGGATAACTTTGGTTAGACGTACTGAACGCTATGTTAAAATTTGTCCATCTATTTTAATGGGACCTTATACAAAATTATTTTTAGTATATGCGAAACCTGAATATAGTTTGTTCAGAATAAGTAACTGAATCGATTCCAATAATTTTTAAACCAAGTTATATTTTTTCCCAAAAATATTTAAAAAAGTTAAAAGTTGGATACCGAGCGACTTTAAGTACCTATCGCAATAATTTAGGTACCTACTGCCAAATTATTATTTTCAATGAGCTCAAGACGTCGCTGGAGGCGCGCGCTGCGTGGTGACCACGATTTTATGCGTAATTTTTCATGATACAGTTTTGAAATTTTGTACGTAGATTCTTTACATTAAACACGTGTATCAGGTTTCGCATATACTAAAACTAATGTTGTATAAGCAAGTAGCTTGTATGCCGTTGTGCCATTGTAAGTCACCAATCAGAAGTTGTTATGACACAGTGGCGTGGAACCTGTTCTGGATGAAATTCCACGTCACCGAATACACAGGTAGTTCAGTTTTTTTTCACCTGTAATAGCTTTTTTTTTTTCTGATGGGAAGTCATCAAATGCCTCTCCCCGCTCTAAGCAGAGCGGAAGGGAGTGTCTGACTTCCACTGACTAAAACCCATCCATGTTCCTTCTTTGCCATTTGCGTTCTAGGGCCACGGTATATCTTTCGAACAGTCCCGCAGCCCCGGAACCTGTAATAGCCTGGAGTTTAGATTTCAGTAGAACAGAAAATGCCGCTTTACAAAGTCGATGTACCGTATACCTTCTAAATAGTAGTTTAGTAACTTATCACATTATTCAATCTACCCAAACCACCTGATTTCGTCACACAATACAGTTGGTTTCCTTTCATGAACTAATCTAATTTATATCGCGATACATCGTGCATGTGCTTGAATACGATATTATACGATATCCTAGGTAGGATGGATGCTAATGTGTAAACATTCGTGGATTGGTATGTTCTTCACTGCGTGTAATGTTGTGTGGGATACAGGGATGTAGATGTTGGCTGGATGGGGTAGGAGTGTAGTTGGGAGGTGAATTTGAGCGTGGTTGCGAGCGATGGTAAGGTGTAAGATGCGTGTGAAAAATATGAGTTGGTATTGGCGTTTTTAATTAGTTTAGAATTCTAGAACAGTTTTGATTTGTGAATTAGTATACTCTGTCAGTTAATATGGTTTACTGACCTGAACACCGTAGGTATTAAAAAGATAGTTGAGTGTTAGGCTGCCTGTCCATTGAAGCGGGGCGAGGCTGAGGAGCGGAGAAACGGAGAAATATTAACCAATGGGATTGTATAAAATCTCAGCTCCGCTCCAGTATGCAATCCTAATGGTTAATATTTCTCAGTTTCTCCGCTCCGCAGCATCGCTCCGCTTCAATGGACAGGCAGCCTAAAATGGGAACGAGACTTTTTATACTAAAAAGGCTTGCGTTTGGCCGCTACTCGCCTGATGTGAAGCGATGATGAATCCTAGGGTGGAGCACGCTTGCCTAGAAGAAACTAATGCACTGGAAGTTAGAATAGATCCAGATTATAATGACTGCTCGTGAGTGTCATTACTATTTATTTGATATTATTTTTTTAGAATTTAGTCTATTTAGCCTACAAAGTATAACTTCAAGATAGATGTCTTGTGCCCAATTACATTATGCAATAATAAAAATATAAAAATATTCTATTGTAAACAGTAAATAATAATTGTATTTTGTGGCTAGGAACCAAAAGAAACCCTAACTATTTAATTGTCTATCAAGAAAAAAATAGGTTTAGAGTAAAAATCCCCAAAAATAACTAATAGCCACATCTAGTAGCTCTACATCTCAGTAATAGTAGAGGCAGCGACGCGCGATAGAGTCATTTCCTGATTTTGATGTCGCAATACAATGTTCCATGTTAGTATATCGAAAGTTTTGACATCTTTATTACGTATATAAAATTAATGTGTTAGCAGGTAATATTATTATTTTTTATTTCTTTTTTTATTATGGCAATGTATGTGGGAACAAAGTTTTTTTGAAATGGGTGGATTTATTATTTTTAGTTGTGATTGTGAATCGTGTTAAGGAAAGTGTGTTTTATCGTTTGACACCGTCTTGCTGATTTACAGATTATGAGGTGATATAATGGAAAATAGCAACGAATTTTTTTTCGCCTCTTACCGGATGCAATTGAATACCAGTATTTTACATGAAGCGACTGTCTATCTAACCTCCACAACCCAGTTAGTACTGGGTAATACGACACCCTTGGTAAGACTTGTTGTCAGACTTTCGGTCTGACTGACTACCTGTAACGACTTTCAGAGATCTGCAATTGACAGTCGGGACCAACGGCTTAACGTGCTTTTCGAGGCACGGAGGAAACTTGGTATGTAATGGATGGTCAACCATACCATTTGCTGGCAGTGTAATTCACCATACGGTCACGCTCAGTGCAGGACGGGTTAGTAGATGTTACATGTCTTCGAATATTCGGTTATTACAAGACTTGCTGGTTTTCTCACGATGTTAACCTTCACAGTTTTGGAGTATTGCTGGGTAACTAGCAAGCTTTTTTTGGAGTCTAGCTCACACGGT
The DNA here is from genome assembly GCA_905163415.1 of Noctua fimbriata. Lineage (NCBI taxonomy): Eukaryota > Metazoa > Arthropoda > Insecta > Lepidoptera > Noctuidae > Noctua > Noctua fimbriata. The sequence continues at coordinate 14,042,838 of LR990941.1, read as the reverse complement.
CTGGTAAAATGGTTATCACCTATTCAGTACATCATTCTGAACGCCTCATAGAAATGTTTCATCGGTATACATTTTTAAGCAGCTGTTCCAATCATTTGGACCGTGTCAGTGATCAGTAGCGAAGGGTCAATTTTTGTAAAAGGTAAGCCGGAGTACGTATCTTTAATTTGATTATATTGTTTTTCTATAGAATACTGACTGTGCCATTTTTCAAAGGGAAGCCGGTAGGAACCGAGTTGTATGGAACCTTCGCCACTGGTAGATATTGCAGTTTTGTAGCAAACTGTGTTTTTTTTTATAAACGACGAAAAATGTTCATGTGGCGGGGTTCATAATGATGTACTGACTACGTGGTAACCGTTTTAGCGTTGGTGTCCCTGCCACCTTGTATGTATGGGTCCTTATTATGGATAGACCAAACCTTGGTGGTCCTCAAAACCTGGTTGAAGATAATTAAAACCATTGAGATTGTGTGTCGTATATCTTTGAATAGCTGTAAATGTATTCATCTAACCAGTTTAATCTACTGTAGTAATCTACAGAAGTAGTGTTATTTACAGAATCCTGACTTCATTAATATAATGATAACATTATCTTGGATTATATACTGTGCGACTTCCTGTAGGCCTTTTAATTCTAGTAATTGACTTATCAAGGTACTGTTTCACTATCTTCTAAAGATGGTAATTAGTCTAATGCCTGGTACACATTGATGAAACGTAACATGTAATGTAACACAAATGAGCCGTCTACACTTTTGCAATGCAACATGAAATGAAACAAAACTTTTGTTACATTACATGTTGCATTGCATAAATCTGGACAGGTCATTTGTGTAATATTTTTATGCAATGTAACGTGTAGTTGTTGTATTTTTGTAAAATAAGTTTTGCCAAAGTAGTTTGTAGATGAGATCGGAGAAGAAACACATTTTATTTTCATTGAACAACTTTTGAAAGAGGTCAGGTAAAGTCGCCAGCGCATCAAGTTACCACAAACTAAAATTTTCTTATTCAATTTTGAAATTAACCACCAACATTTTATGGTTTAAAATCATTCGGTGAAATTTGACAATTTGTGGGAGCTTGTTGTGCTGGCGACTGTACCTAATCTTGTTTATCATGCCTGACATATTTTAAGAAAAGGGAATTATTATTATTTTTAGAAGTAACTTATTTTTGACTTTGCAAATCTACCTGTCACGGATCTATTTAAAATTAATGCTTTGAGTTTGAATTTGACTTGAAATGCATTTCAAAAATATGATTGATTAATTCACTCTTTTTTTTCAAAGCCTGTTCTGTCTCGCTTCTGGGCGAAGGCCTCCCTCCACTCTTTTCATTCGTCCGGCCATCTCCTTCGTGGCCTGCCGTGACCCCACCTCACTGTGCCCGCTATTTTGGCCCACAATTAACTCTTAATTATCTTTTTCTTCTATTCTCTTCAGCATGCTTTGAAAAAAACATTAAACTTGTACGCCTATCTACACTAACTTTATCTTTGCCTACAGTAATTGACATAATAAAATGTTTTATTTTTTATTTTTTTATCTGAAACATTTCCATATACTACGCGACAGCAACAGAGCAAACGAGGATGTGGCCGGTAGGAGCGCTGCCTAATTTCGTCTAATTTCATCCTATAACCGTGACAATGTTATTGTGCGGCTGTCAAAGTGATACCACACCACATGAATTAAGTGAAATTGTGTGATAAACACGGGGTATAAGTGAAAACTTTTATTTGTGATGGATAGCATCGGTCATTGTGATGGTTGAGAAATTATTTGTGTGTATATGTGTTTAGTTTAGCTGTTAGTATGTAGTTACAATTCGATGAAAAAAATTACAATATCATTAACACTAGAAACGGGATATTTACCATGTTTACTGATTGTTTTGAGTTCCCAAAAATTACAATGTTTTTAAGATGTTAAAAGGGATAAATGGTTTGTTATCACTGTTTTTGTTATTGTTTCAGATTATTCTTTCGAAGAATTATCCTTGGTATACCAAAATTGACCACTCAACTAATCTTCTTGATAACTTGTTACTACTGCTTTTCAAATATTATGGATCAAAACTAAACGTCGTTTGGCAAACTCTTAGGGGCTCCACAAAACTCGTCTGTCATTGAAAGTTTTAAAAAGTAACACATAACGTAACATCACGCCTGTAATCTCCGAAGGCTTAGGCAGAGGTGTACCTAATAGTACACCCACTTTTCGACAGTTATGTTTAAGGCCCTTGTAATAGGGGGCGAGCCTATTGCCATCAACCAGGCACAAATCCAGACTCCGTGGCTGCTACTGACAAATTCCTGATGGAAAAATCCAATAACACTATGCCCGACCTGGGAATCGATGTCAGGACCTCATGCTTAGCAGTCGCGATTACGGTCACTAGACCAACGAGTCAGTTAAAAAGTAACGATACATCATCTACCAAGTCTTTTCCCAACTATGTTGGGGTCGGCTTCCAGTCTAACCGGATGCAGCTGAATACCAGTTTTACATGAAGCGACTGCCTATCTGACCTCCACAATACAGTTAGTACTGGATAATACGATACCCTTTGGTAAGACTGGTTGGTGTAACGATACAATATGTCTTAATTCAACGACCCACAAACATAATTACACACACATGATAATTATCTCAAACCATTACATTAGAAACAAAATACACAATAAATTCCCAAAAATACACCCAAAATATAAACAGCACATACAAATTGGTCGAAAACAGTAGATAAGGTATTCTAATGTTCTAAATGTAACGCTTTGTGTCCGTGGGTTGTGGAGCATGGCGGTATTGTTGAGGCCCTTTATTTCTGACCATTAGGGTCTAATGTACGAGTAGGTACTGGTAACATGAAACTACGAAGTAAGGGAATTAAGCGTATGTTAATTTTGAACAAAATTGGACAAAAATATAGTTTATTTAAAAAAAACGGCCAAGTGCAAGTTGGACTCTCGCACCGAGGGTGCCGTATAAACTTGTACTTGTAAACTGTCAACCCGCGATCATGGTGCTTGCAACAGCGTCGAAATATCGGGAGCTTAAATATAATAAACAATCACGGAAGATATCGCGTAAGTGACAGTATAAGTTTAGTTTTTAAACTGTCATGGTCAGTAACATTAACATTAACACTAGAAAAGGGATATTTACCATGTACATACACTGATAGTTTTGAGTTCCCGATATTTCGGCGCTGTTTTTGTTAAAAGAAAAAGTAAACATGGTAAATATCCCGTTTCTAGTGTTAATGATAACTTGTACATATTTTGTTAAAGTATATATTTACGATTTTCATTTTTTTTTCCTTTAGATTTGCTGGAAGACGTTGCTTCTTGCCAAATTTCATGATTCTAGGTCAACGGGGAGTACCTACCCTATAGGTTTTGAATTCCTTGTGAAATCGCAAAATATGCGACATAAACGGTCATATCTTTTGATCGTTTTGACTCATAAGTTTGATTTTCACTTACAAGTTTGTTTGATTCACTGCTCCAAGGAGTAGCAGACCTGAGTACCTAATTGATATAATTTCAGTTTAATACCTCCACGCTTTCCTGAGAAAAAGTGTCTTGACAGACGGACGGACAACAAAGTGATTCCGTTTTTGCCGACTGAACCGTACCCTAAAAATTGATTATCACCAAAAACATAATACAACATTGACCAATGCTGGCTCTACCGATATCTGAAAAAATCGTCTTAGCGACTCGAAAACTAACGCAATGAATTGTTAAAATAAGAGGGATTAATATTCCGAGGATGTGTTATGCAATTTATTAGGAGAATTCTCCTTCTGAGCGTGTCGATGGCAATCTAAATTGGCTAGGCGTGTGACGCGTTTAGTAGCATAAATCAGTTTCTGTGAGTGACCAACAACAGGACGCTGAACTAAATCCTATACTATTAAATGAACAATATTTGTATATTTGTAATCACGTTCTCGAAAACGGCTCTAACGATTTCGATGAAAGTTGCAAATACGGGACAAAACTTCGATCTAGCTATGTTTCATATCTGGAAAAATCGTTGTCTCTATTTTCACCCGAGTTATGAGTTTTATATATAGAGGTTTATAGATCGATACTATTTAAGAGTCTGACTCAATAATCATGCATTATTTTTAATGATTAATGTAGATTCATCTCAATCTCAAAATATTCTCCAGTAGAAGTATCTTAATGCCACATCCAAAAGAGTAAGTACATTTTTCAACAGTTGTTGAAAAGTTAAATGTAGGTAGCTTATTTATCTCTTTACCTTCAACCTATGCGCGCACGCAGGCCTATTGTCTAATTTTATCGGTCAAAATGTTTTTTACACCCAGATCTTATCAGCTAACTGTGATACCATGAAACTGCCTGCTTAGTTAGCATCTAATTATAATACAGTGTGTATTGGAAAGGTGTGGTCATAATTAATTAGGTGATATGAAATTCACATTCATATCTACGTATACATACATAGATAATTATATTATAAAATATGTTTTAATTTAATCTTACAAAATTATAACTATTATGTTATGACTGATCTCAATAAAATTAATGTTATGATTTAGTTAATTGATATTAACACAGCATTTCAAAGCAATTGCACATTGTAATATCTTCACACATTATCCAAATGTATGGGACATTTGGGTCGAGTAGATATTGAAATTTTGTATGGGATAGCTGAAAATTGTTTCGCGATTACGATGTTGGTCCCTGGGAGAAAGTTGTTCAGTTTGATGGTCAGTAACACATGGCGACATATCAACCTATACATTTCCAGTATAACATTGCCTAGCTTTGTGTATACAGGGTGTAAGGGACAGCCCTCCGCAAACTGACAAGGTGCATTCATCTCCTTGTTTTGCATCATATTCCACCTGAATTTTTGTCAGGAAAATTTACATTTTTTAATCGTTTTTTGCAGTTATAATATTCCTTTATTTCAATGTAAAATTACATACTTTTTTTACTTTCTCTGTACGCAGCACACCATTTACGTGATATACTCTAACGAAGGACCTGCCTTGCTACAGAGTTCATCGAACTCGTCGTCGCGCTTGCCGTTCTCTACGTGCGTTTTGCCACGGTAACGATACATTGCGGATAAGTAAAACAAATCAAATTTATTGGATACCCATAACGTTCCTAAAACGTTATGGGTATTCATCGTAGTATCATATACTGAATTCACGACATCGGTCTGCGAAGGGCTGTCCCTTACACCCTGTATTTCCCATAAAATGAGTGATCCACATAAACTGGTTTTGTATAGCTTGATTGGTCGCCGTGCATACCAAACTTATATATAAGACCACAATTTTCTAATACATGCTGTATAGTTAATCAGTTATCAGTTAATCTTTCGTTAACTATCAGCCGTTAATGGGTTTAATAAAAAAACTACGGTTTAAAACTTTGAACCTCTTAGCATGAGGGATTAATAAGATAGTAACGGAATATATAATTGAAGATGTTTTGGTTGAGAAATGAGGTTTAACGCCTGAAGGCTGGATAATGATTTTTGATTGAATGATAGGTACCTGATATTCTGAGGAGTCGAAGGTCAGTCAAGCTCCATGTAAATTTCATAAACCGAATAAGAAGGGTATATCCCGTGTCCCTATGTTTTTCTTTTTTCATTAATAGTTGTCAAAATTGTACACTAGGCCTCTGTTGACAGCGGTCCAAATAGGCAATTTTGAGCATTTTGTAAAGGTTCTAGTGCTTATAAAGATTATGTATCATCAAAAATAAAAACATAGGGACATAGAAGAAGTTGATATTTATTTTACTGTAAAAAATCATTGCTTTAAAGTCATAAACCAGAAAGAAAACAGGCGAGAGCGTTTGTATGGAGAAAAGACCATCCGCATTTCCTATTAAGTGATTCGTTGATTCTCTAGAATGTGGCTTCAATATTTCTTGAAGTAAATGATGAGCGCACTTCGTATTTTGTTTAGATTACGATAACTGACAAGCAGTTGAAATGATGTTAGCTGCTGATGAATCTTTGATCGGTGGAGTGTCAAATACAACTAAATAGTACCTTGTACGAACACTGATCTTGCTGAGATGATGATGGCAATAGAAACGGTGAGGATGGAAATGGCTGGGATAGGTGATAAATAGATGAATGATGTATACTGGATCGGTCGCCTAATCGGGAGAAACAATTCGATCTTGGTCATCGACACAGATGAGGATCAACCCCCGTAGCATGATAGTGCAAAGAAATCTGTCATTGTGTCGACACAATCTGTCATTTTATCGATTCTTCCGTCAAAGAAATCCTTGTCTACGGTGGTCATGCTACGGGGGCAAGAGAAGTGACAACGCTTCTGAAAGCTTTTAAGTGAAAATGATATCGCAGGACCTACTAGGACCGGAATTTGGTGGCAAACTTCAATCTCTTTAAAATTACATACCTACTTACATAACCTTACTCATGTAATCCCCGAAGGATTATGGAGAGGTGTACCTAATAGTACACCCACATTTCGTCAGTTATGTTTAAGTCCTATGTAACAGGGGGCGAACCTATTGCCAGCAACCGGGCACGAATCCAGACTCCGTGACTAGTACTGAAAAATTTCTGATGGAAAAACCCAATAACACATTGCCCGACCTGGGAATCGGACCCAGGACCTCATGCTCAGCAGTTGCGCTTGCGACCACTAGACCAATGAGGCAGTATTTCCAGTTAGTTTATGAAAAAAATTGACAACAGATGCAATTTAAATAATAGATAAATGACATAGAATTCTGCTAGTTTAGAAAGACAATTATGATCATAATATATAAAAGTATATTTTTAAAATTTGTTACAGCTATTTAGTTATTGTACAGTTTTAAATAATTATCATTAAGCACACGAGTACGGCGGAATAGGCTAAGCTAAATAGAATTTCGAAGGAGTGTCAATAAATCGTAGTATTTATTTGACAGACGTAGCTAATACAGATAGAACAGAGAACAAAATTACTTTTACCTGTATTTACAGAAAATACAGGTAAAAGTAATTTTGTTTGTTTTATCTTTACTAAATATTTTCTAGTTTCTGATATTCTCATGCAGCCAGTTTTAAATGCTGCTGACCATGTCTTGAAATGATTGCTCTTCGCCTTTAAAATAGTAGCGTTTGCTCGCGGCTACACTCGCGTGTTGGTCGGTATTATTAACGCAAGGTCTCTGGTGTGGTGTCTCAGACCATGAAATAAATAACTGATGTTTTATGACTTTTGGAAATTCATAAAAAAAAATTTTTGTTTCACCATACATTATATCACCATAGCATCAGTTCCCATTGAAAGTTCATTTTTTTTTGCGAATTTCAAGAACTCGTAGAACAAAAGTTGTTTTGTTATACATCAGGTCTTGCGTTTATTATCTTACACCCTGTTTAACTTCAACTCGTGGATAAAGTAGCTTTCCATTCGTGTAAGAATTTTCGAAATCGGATCAGTATTTCTGAAGATTACACTATATCCCAATGTACAAACTTTAACTGTTTATAATATTACTAGCTTCCCCACTTATCCCACGGGATCGTACTACCGGGATATAAAGTATCCTATATTTTAATTCAGGTTACAAAGTATCTGTGTGCCAAATTTCACCCAAATCCGTTCAATCGTTTTTGCGTGAAACATCCATACAACCTGACAAATTTTCGCATTTATATAGTACTAGCGACCCGTCCGGCTTCGCACGGGCTTGCAGTATACATATAAACCTTCCTCTTGAATCACTTCTATTAAAAAAAAACCGCATCAAAATCCGTTGTGTAGTTTTAAAGATCTAAGCATACATAGGGACAGACATACAGCGGGAAGCGACTTTGTTTTATACTATGTAGTGAAGTTAGATAGATATAGATTAGTAATTAGTAAAGACGAGTTTTTAGCTGCATCCGGGTACACTGGAACACCGCAATAGATTGGGAAACGGTTACACAGAAAATGATGATTGTTCTCTTCTTAATGAGTAACAATTTTTCGGAATAGCCACAGTAAACATATATGCAATTTTGAAAGCGTCTGAATAAATATTTCTTTACAGTTCTCTTGTTCGTTGCGATACCTGTAAGTCGGTTATTCAATACCGGGATCTGGGTAAATTGAGCTGAGAAGTCAAAAGTTTTGTCTTTGTTATAATTTTTTTGCTACTAGACTATTCCATGGTCTACTTTCCAGTCATACATACATACAACATACCTTCTGTTATTCAAGGTGTAAACGGACCCTTCACGAAGCCGTCAACCAAGCATTCTGTATTCATCAAACCAAGATATTGCTGGGAAACGACTTTTTTTTTTTTTGGGGTGAAAAATCACGTTTTACAGTAAAACCTTATGGATGCATTGAATTGTAAATGAGTGAGTGGTATTTAAAGTAAAGTAATAACCTTAAAAACTAGTATTTGAAAAAATCTTGTGAAAAAATGGAACTTAGACCTCCAATATCTCCGTAACTAGAAGGTTCCCAGGTACGGTCTAGAACAAAAAAAATATCGCAATGACGGGGAGAACAAGTGCAACAACGTTAAGGGTCTATTTACAACGTTTATAAAAAAGCCTTTATTTAATTTCTCTAAAAAAATTACAATCTGTAATTTTTAATCTAAAATATTAAGGGGTCCGCGCGCTCCATCTGTTGTCTGTGATCCTCGCGATGTGGCCGGCCCAATTCCACTTCAGATTCCCGGCCATACACAATGCATCGGTTACTTTGGTCAGCGCTCTGATGTCGCAGCTCTTTATACGATCGCGTATTTTTAAGCCAAGCATGCTCTTTCTATGGCTTTTTCAAAAGATCTTATTTTTAGTTTCATCGCATCTGTAGTAAAAGTCCAAGTTTGACATCCGTATAAAAGAGTTGGTTACATAATTATTTGAGTCAAATAGTGTCTTTTTGATGACGTTTGAGATGACTTTAAATATTTCTTTGAGTGATACCTTCTGCAGTTACTGTAAGTATAAGTTCCAGTTATTAGTATTTTGAATATATATTATATTAAATTCAACAAAGCACGCACTTAATATCGATAGATACTGTGCTTTTTCCCAATGTTTAGTCGGTCATGTTATCACTTAAATATTTTGACTAAGATTTGTAAACAATGTGTCAACAATCCCACATTACTTTTTTTTTTATTTATTTCTTTTTTCCACTTTCTAGTTAACCTAGCATTGTCAATGCCGTGAAACTCTGTTATTGGCTTAAGAGATAATTGTCATCATCTCGCTGTCAATGTTCAGTGTATGCAGACTTTAAGATGCAAGTTACTTTGTCGCAACTGCATTGAGCTGTTCATTGATAGTGGGGTGATATTTTACTTAAAATGTCATATTAATAATAAGCTGTTTAGTTTCCAATAAATAAATGACATTTCTTAACTTTAAATGCCCCCACGAATCCTGTACCTTTACACGCACCCATAAGCACGATGTTTTAAGGGCATTACATGGCTCAAATCCCAAAAACAGCGTATGTTCAAAGAAATTTGTTGATGAATCCCTTCGTGCGTTTTCCGTGTAAAAAAAAGTATGTTATATTTAAGTTCATCACAAATAAATTGTATTGTTTAAAATTTTAATAAACCTTCTCAATTTTTTTGGTTAATCGTAGAAAATAGGTCCTTTTTCAACCTTAATTGTAAATTATCTCTGTAACGGCTGAATAGATCGGCATGAATTTTGTAACAACAAATACGTAATGATATACTTAACAATCTGTATTGTGTTTTTTCTGTTATTTCATTTAATATTTTTAAATAATAAATAAAAACCGAAATTTTGCGAAATGTGCGGGGCAAGTCAACAAAAACCAGTACAGGGATCAAATCATCAAGGTCATCGAGCAATGTAATGCCCTTAAATGCGTTTCATTACGCGCTACCTTAAACAAGGATTTTTCTCATCAAAAAAAAATATATATATTTCCCGCATTTACTCAATGTTACTTATTGTACCGTTATGCAATAGGTAGAACGAAAATAATGAAAAAAGAAAGCTGATTCTTCAGTTAAAAAATCCTCACCTAAACAATAGAAACTTATAAATCATACTCTACCGACTTATCTAAAGCTATACTTTGCCAACTTAATGAACCGACGGTAACAAGTGATCCACTTATTGTAGGCAGCGAGATTAATGCGTGTGCGCATAAAAAAGCGATTGAGCGGGAACTTCCCAACGGATAGAATTGTTGGGAAGTTCCTGATTAGAAGGAAAAATCGAGAGTTTTTTTTAAATGGAGGTGATTGTGATAATTACAATTATTAATTGTTTCAGTATTAATGCTGACTAACTTGTAATCTCCTTCCACAGATAAATACACACAGCCATACTTGAAGTCAGCATAAAGGCTAATCCTGCTGATTATGTAAAAGCCAGTGACCAACAATGACGGCCTAAAAGAAATTGCCACCTTTTTCTCATGCCAGTCAACTAATAACCAGTAAAATACGGGCATAATAAAAATACTTTGTCCCTACGCAATATGACAAAAACACTAAAAATTACATAATACTAACTTATGCGTCATCGCGCGCGTATACTTCCCTAATTGTCCCGCTGAATCGTACTATGGGATAAAAAGTATCCTATAAGTTAATCTAGGTTATAAACTATCTATTTCCCAAATTTCATCCAAATCCATTCAGTAGTTTTAGCGTGAAAGAGTGACAAACATACATCCATTCATCTTCACAAACTAATAAGATTCTAATTATTATTTATACTTCTTCAATAAAACCAATAGTATATGGACTAATCCATTGCTAGTCACACAAAAAAAGTAGCACTGGAACACTAAATTGAGTTTATTTCAAATCGGTGTCATTGTGGAGTGGAACGTTTTCATATGTAACTACACTTGTACGTCCTATAATGGGTGTGAAAAGACCCTTAACGAAGCCGAAAGGCACTTGTTCTGCCTGCCATTGTCAGTTTTTTGTTCTGGACCATGGGAACCTTCTAGCTACGGAGATATTGGAGGTCAAAGTCCCAACTTTTTTATTACTTTTTTAATAAAAGTTTTAATTGTAATTAACTTTACTTTAAATTCCTCCATGATGGCCTGTACTATTCAATGCATCCATCAGCACAATGTTTTGAGTAAGTTACATTGAGTCCTACCGAAAACCGTGATTTTTCGGATCATTCTCACTAGTTCCACCATCAATTAGTTCCATGGAACTAGTAAGATATTTTTTTCTCAGTACTTCCATGGACTTTGATAATGGAACAAATGAAACAAAAGCTAATCGAACTCGTCTCACTAGCTCCACCGTAGCTGCTCCATGAAACTAGTCACCCCCAAAAAAAGTCGTTTTTAGTTATTTAGTTTGATATACAGAATGCTTGGTTGACGGCTTCTTGAAGGGTCCGATTACAACTGGTATAAACTGTTGTTTAGGTAGCAGAGGAATTTCACCATTACCCCCCATCACTTAAAATAACAAATTATTTAATTACCAAACCAATCTCAAGCCTGAGAGCTTAAATCAAACCCAAAGTAAAAATATCTCGCATACAATTGCATTCTAAAAGCACAAGCACTCGATAAAGAACTCGAATAATTAATCCCAAATTATGTAAACATAATTAGATGAAATAAACTAGAAAATGTAAATGAGTAGAAACATGTAACGGTGGAGTGTTACGAAATTGGTGTGGTCACCGTTGAGAGCGCAGCAGATAAAGTTATTGTAACAAGCCACGTTTGAGCACGCATTGATGTGCTACTGACAGCGGGTAGCGTTTTTTTGGGTGATGAAATTGAAGAGTCGGTAGATGAAGATTGGTTTACCCATTAGATGGAACGAGAAACTGGAGGAGGCAGAGTGGTAGATGCAGAAGGCGAAGAACCAGGTGTTGTATAACAGAACTTCGAATTGAAATTGGTGTGGCTACTGTTGCAAGCGCAACAGATAAAGTTAATGTAACAAGGCACGTTTTGAGGTGCAAATAGCGTTTTCTGATGAATTGAAGTAAGGAGAGACATATGTACAGACGCCAGCACATCAAGCTACTACAGTCTGTCAAATTTATTTAATTGATTTTCAACTTTATCTGTAAAGCATTAGGTTTAAGGTTGATTAGGCAAATTTGACAGTTTCGGGTAGTTTGTTGTACTGGACATACCTAAAAGTTGGAAAAAAAATCTAAATGTGATGGTGATGCAGGTTACCTGGGTGTGAAAGGCACTGACTTAAGCACAACTTGAAAGACTATGTCAAAAACTAGTGAAAACGTTGTGATCCACAGAATAAAAGTCTCTAAGACGTCTGATATATAAAAAATCACCACAAGAAGTCAATAAGCTCACTGGTCATCTGTACAAAAATAATACACGATTGCCAGCTTCGTTATCTCTATTAGCATCCGCTATCCGCTCCCAATCACACCACACAATCCATAATTAAATAAACGCACAGAAGCGATGATTTTTATCTCTTAACAACCACCCACATAAGTGCATAATCACTCTTTGTGTGATTTCGATCATCGTACTCACACACACATGTAATTACGTACAATTTGAGTTTTATTTTGAAAAGCCCTTAAGTATGTCAGGTATTTTGTTGTTTTGGGTCATTTTGGAATAAGGTGAGACCCCCGATAACAGCCCGACCACGGGAAACGTAGCGGCAAGCAGTGGGACGTGGCCTGTTTAGTACATTTCTCCGTTCACACCGCCCGGATTTTCGCTGCAGCGAGGTTCCTGAGATCAGGCTGTAAGGTAGATCGACGAACTGTGGATCTACGAGTAGATCAGTGCCAATACTCTTATTTCGTTTCTCTTACGTTGCTTATATCTAAAGAATTCCTTATACTTTCAACGGAGTGTTTAGACAAAGTCATATTCTAACCGCGACAGCGATAAACAGCAGAAAAGTTAAAAATGTATGAGACCCACACAAGCTATCGAAAAGTCTAGGGAATTCTGTAGAAAACGATTGCAACTAGGCTTTCAGAGCTGTCAAATGGACTGGTGCTTGCGTTGTTAGTAGATTAAAAAGAACTAATGAATGATTCTGCTAATTTCAAAATTAGAACAGAAAATAATAAATTCTAATTAAAGTTGTCAAGCAGAAAAACAAATGACGATAATTCGTCAGAATAAACTCGAAACTTCCAATAATCACTGATGCATAGCAATTAGATACACTGCCTTGCATTATTTCCAACCGCATTTTATTTTATCCCGGAATTATTAGACCCACGCTTACCGGTAGACAGTAATTGGTACAAACAGTACTCCATTACACATTTCTTAGAATGTACACCGCTGATTTAGCGTTCTCGCGAAAATGACTATGTTCGCCTACCCTGCTTCGGTTGTTTTTTCCAGAGTAATATTATGAGTTATTGTCTAAAGCGGGTTTGAGTCCCGGGAAGTGAAATGGTAACAAAATACCGGATGTGTTGTGGGCGGTCACTGTGCGCATTGTCATACAAAAAGCTTTTGCTTTTGTAGTGTGGATACGATTTTTTGTTGATCCTCGGATACGGTGAAAGCGTTCTTTTTGTCCGTTTTCTGTAGTGCTGTAGTAAGTCTAGCTCGCGTATGTATTTACTAGTTTTTTTTGGTTACTTAGGTACTACGTAAATTATTCAGACCATTTGTTGTTGTTAATTTTTTTTTTCGTGGATTTTTCTATTACTAAGAGACATAAGAAAGTTATATTATGTAGCGATATTCGCAGAGGCCATATGAAGGAATTTTACAGTTTTTGCCTAGTCATTTGTGTGTGGTTCTGGCAGAACGCCAGGGTGAACTTTCTGTTAAAATACCGTATGTCTGTCTTAGTACTTTTGACAAGGCTAGTAGCTACCCTAATTGTTAACAATTCCTTGATGTAAATGACGATGACTTTTACAGTATTTATAGCAGTGATAGCCTAGTGGTGTGACCGTCGGACTGACGAGTCATAGGTCTCGAGTTCAAACCCAAGACACGCACCTCTGATTTTTCTGATTCATGTGCGTATTGTATAATAATCACTTGCATCGGTGAAGGAAAACATCGTGACGAAACCAGCATGCCTGAGAGATATTTCTAGACTGCATGTAAGCCAAGTCAGAGGCCCATGGGCGGCATAAAAAACTCCGACACCAACCACACGATAAAGAAAGAAAAAGTCGACATTTAGATAGGTGCATTTTGGTTCATCTTACCGAGATTTTCATCAGATTTGTGTGGAAAATATTCTGAATTTTGAACTGATACCTTTTGTCTTTTCTCACAAATTCATAGTCACTCTAAACAGTTCCACACAAGCGCTATTGTCTTGGATAATACTATTAACAAAATTATTGTTTACCTCTTTTATAGTAGTCTACCTACTTATTACCGAGGTTTCGACGCTGCCCCTTCCTGTACAATCTGTTATGCTGTTTTTAATTAACTTTTTATTGTCAGTGTAATTTTAGTGGGACACTTTTACAATTGTTTAGTGGTTACTCATTCGGATATTATTTTTCCGGTAGTTTTTGATGGGTGGTTTTTTGTGGCCTGATGTGTAGCGATTTTTTGCTTATTTCATTTGTGACTTAACAATTGATTATAAAGGTATTTTATCAATCGCCTGCCTCGTTGGTCTAGTGGTCGTTAGCGCGACTGCTGACCAAGAGGTCCTGGGTTCGATTCCCGGGTCGGGCAAAGTGATATTGGGTTTTTAAATTAAAAATTTCTCAGTAGCAGCCACGGTGTCTGGATCTGTGCCCGGTTGATGGCAATAAGCTCGCCCCCTATTATATGGGACTTTAACATAACTAGCTAAATGTGGGTGGACTATAAGGTACACCTCTGCCTAAGCCTAGCTGTTATGTTATGTTTTATTGAGATGTCTCCTAATGTTGGTGAAAAAGGCCATTAATTTCTGAATTTCTGAGTAATGAAATCATCCTAATTGGTATCTTACAACAGCCAACTGGAAAAACCAGTTAGATATTTTAGCAAGGACGACAAATCATTATGTTATGTTGAACTTTACTACTATTTAAAGCATTTATATTCTATTTAAGTGTCTATAGAAAGCCTATTAGTATTTTCGATATTTGAATAATAAACTGGTTTTTAATACTATTAGTAATGAGTTTGACGTCTGCATAACTTGTTTTTTTTTATCCATCTTCGCGGAGCCCAAAATCAAGGTTATGATTTTTTTATATATCCCAGAATTAAATGTAACTTAAAACTTATACTTAAATCTTCACACATAAGCTAAGTCAATTCCGATCACAGATTTCGTCTTGGTCAAGTTCGAAAACAACATCATTTGCTGGCCACAAAACACAAACCACTTGATTTACACCTTAACGTTGTTGGGGATAAGGTGTGTTATGTGTTTGGTAGATGTCAGAAATACCTTGGCAAAGTACATACGAGAGTTCAACAAACTTTAGAATGACGATTAAGAATTCTTCTCGCGTAGGCAGTGGTCGAAATGATAGGCTGTCCCTTGAGACTACAATGGTCTATAAATATTGAAAAAAAAAGATAATCTATTACAAACGTTTGATATTCTAACACTAGAGGTACTTTGTATGCTTTCCTCTTTGCTTTTGTAGATTGACTACACGATTCTTTAAATTAAGGATATTGACAATTTGAAAGAAATAAATCGTTAGTCTTCTTAGAGCTCACTAGCGACCAGCACCGGGTTTGCACGGGTGCAATATATACGTATACAAACCTTCCTCTTGAATCACTCTATCTATTACTGAAAACCGCATCAAAATCCGTTGAGAAGTTTTAAAGATCTAAGCATACATAGGGACAGACAGACAGCAGGAAGCGACTTTGTTTTATACTATGTAGTGGTTATCCAGAACACTATAAAAATTAATGTTCTTGGCAATTCTACAATATCACAAATCATTTATTTACGGAAATAAGGTACAGAAGGTACTCGAAGATATTGTTGATATATTATCTGTTATTTTGTCATGAATTTATTTAAATTTTGCATGCAGTTAGTAAATTCTATTAAATTCATTCTAATTTGGTAACAATTAATTATTCATAATGTGACGTGAAACGAATTATAAATAAATAATCGCCATGACTTACAACTTATAATTTTGCAACTTATAATACGATAAAATGTGACGATTATTTTTTTGCTACTTTTCCAATTTTAGTGTAATAATTTATGCCATTTAGGTACAAAATATACCCCACAGTTCAGTCTGTTTAGGATTTTTCTCTTCTGTGTAGATGACAATCCACTGTTTGTAGACCTAATTATGCTTTTACAATTTTCTGAATGCTTGACTCGTCTAGCAGATGTCAGCAACTCTACAGAGGTGCATCACTCGACCTGATCTGACCTGCGCGACTTCATCATCTGCCTAGCCTTTTCCCAACTATGTTAGAATCGTCTTCAAGTCTAACCGGATGCAGCTGAATACCCGTATTTTACATGAAGCGACTGCCTGTCTGACATCCACAACCCAGTTATTACTGGGTAATACGATACCCTTTGGTAAGACTGGTTGTCAAACCATTTTTAACCACTGACTACCTGTAACGACTGTCAAATATCTACAAATGACAGCTGCGACCAACGGCTTAACGTGCTTTCCGAGTCACTGAGGAAACTCGGTATCTAATGGGTGGTAACCCATCAACAGACCAACCTAGGCAAGCACAGCTTAACCGAGTGGCTGTTATTATTTAGCCACGAGCTGCGCTACTTAATAACTACATTCTGTCATTCCTTATTAATTTAAAAGATGGTGACTCTACTTCCCCAGAAATAGTAAGGAGCGATGACGCGAAAACATGTATATGAAATACTAAATAATTTGAATACGAATAAAATTACTAACTTTAGCTCGCAGCTTCACCCGGGAGCAGATCAAAAAGTATTCTTCGGGAATGTAATACTGTGATAAAAAGTACCCTATGCCCACCCTGGGTCATGGTCTACCTTTGTGTCTAACTAACATCGAAATCTATTCAGAATTAAAGGCTTGAAAAGGTGACAGACAAACAGACGGAAAGAGAGAATTACTTGCGTTTTTAATTTATAATGAAACTAGCGGCCCGCCCCGGCTTCGCACGGGTACAATATACATATAAACCTTCCTCTTGAATCACTCTATCTATTGCTGAAAACTGCAATAAAATCCGTTGCGTAGATTAAAAGATCTAAGCGTACAGACAGCGGCCGCGACTTTGTCTTATACTGTGCAAAGACGATTATAAAAAATATTACTCTCCTATTTGAATGAACAATTTCAAGGGTTTTACTTTTTTGCAGAAAAAAAATTAGGGTCCCGTGACCCTAATTTTTTTTCAATTTTTTTATTAGCTTTAAGTCTTTATTAACATCAGCTTCAACCATCCCGTCGGAGCTTAGCCGCAACAAACAGACAGACAAACAGACAAAAAATAAAAACACCGTGTTTTTTATAAGTACTTTCATATGCATTCAGTAAAATGCTGTAATTTTGGAATTACAAACTGACACTTCAATGTTATTTATTTGTATAGATATTAATTTTATTATGTAAGTACGTATTTGAATACCATCGGTGCAATGGTTTAACCGACTCTTTTTTTGGCAGACGATTATTTGGGAAGATGACATTCGGTCGGTACTCTTATGGAACACAATGGGATAAGCGTATGTTTAGAACAATGTTGTAGGTGCTGATGATCTTAGTATTTTGAATTTCGTACGTCAATAATTTTTGCCCGACTGCAGCGAAGCCCAAAATGAGTCTTATGTATTTGACCTGTATGTATGTCCGTTGTATAGATTAAACAAAAGTTGGAAGCAGACGGGACCCATTCCATTTTCATAATTTTATATTCAAATGGGCCCCGCCTGCTTCCAACTTTTGTTTTATTTAAAATATGCTTGTTTTATGCTTTTCAGTCGAGTTTTTTAGTTTCTTTTTTAAGGCTATCGTTTTAAGCCATCGTAATTGATCTTCAGTAGTTGTTATTCAGAATCCAGCATAAGTATAATCAGCCTATAATGTTCGCACTACTGGGACACACGGCCTCCTCTCTATGAGAGGGAATGGGCCAACCCACCACGAGGGTCCAGTGCGGTAGATGTCACCTGTCTTCGATTTTTTGGTTCTAGGACATGCCGGTTTCCTCATAATGTTTTCCTTCACCATTTTGAGAGCAGTGGTGATGAAATAAATTACACAAAGTAGCGCCTGCCTGGGTTCGAACCCACGACTTACTGTTCGAAAGCCGGGGCCGCCACCACTGGGCCACCGCTGCTCTCCAGATTCCAGACTGGTCAAATATTAGAAATCAGTCCACTCTGAATCACTAGTGCTCTCGGCAGCCATTTCAATTTTACAACCCTGTGAACTGCTGTCTACAATCTAAGTAGATAAAATAGATTAGATAAGCTACCAAAGCCTTCTTCAATTTCTCCGCAATCTAGAATTCTAGGTTTATTTCAAAATATGATCTCCGTTTCAGAATTCCAAGTTTACACCCTGTATTCGACCTTAATCGTCTCACACGACTGATAACCAATAATCCAAGGCAAGGTATACACTGCCATATTTCCTCCTATGGAGTTTACACCACAAGATATTGGTACTATCTAAACGGCGTACGTTATCTAAGAGAATCTAACTGAATTATTTATAAATTCAATCTTAGATTACAACGGTTTTACTATAAAGTTGGGATCAAACGTCTAACGGGACGTTGGGGTCACACTTTGATAGCTGTCGTGCCTACGCGCAACTTAAGGCCATGTATCCACGAGCGGAGCGGTGCGGAGACGAGCTAGATTTGACCAATCACAGGAGAGATGATAAACGCGATGTGTGGCCGCTCCGCTCGTCGGCTAGTCGTATTTTTGGAGTTTAGACCGGGAATCGGCAAGGGTAAGGTAGGTGGCCCTCAGGCTAGGTGAATTAGAGTCGCCGAGAATCGAGCTGTGTGGCACACAATTGGAAAGGCCTAAGTCAAGCAATGGACTGCTGTAGGCTGATGATGATGATTATGTTGGATCTGAGGTGCCGCCACAGCTACCCACAGCTAAGCTTTGCACGTGTACTTGGCTTCACTTTGTTTGATTAAAGGCACAAACCCACCGCGGTGCATGATGTGCACGGGCACGCGGCGCTTTTTAGCTGCGTGGTTTCATTTGTTTGCCAACGTGGGTCTACGTTTCCACTGCAGTACACACCACACACCCACAACTATGTACAACAGTAGCGTGCGTGGCCCACCGCGGCATAGTCGTGTATACTATACACGACTATGCCGCGATGAACCGCATGCACAGCGTGCATGGCTTTGACAGCGTTGAGCTATGTGAGCGCCTTATTCGACCAAACCTCGCATGTACTAATGACGTCAATTGATGCATAGAGTGTCCGTGGTTTGCAGTGGACACAATCACATACATTTTCGTGCAAAGCGAAGCTTAACACACGTGCGTGGCTTATCCGTGCGCCGCGGTGGGTATGCGCCTTTATCCCCGATCGTTCACTGCGGCCAAAAGCCACGCTACGCAGAAATGAGTGGCTGACAAATAAATGAGCCGCGCAGCTACCGTAGCAAACCTCTCCGTGTATATCTTACGCAGCAGTGGACGGTCAACTTTAAACCCAGTGTCTAACAATCATAATTTGACTTTTAGTACAAAACAAATTGCCTTTCACGCTGGTTAGGTCTTTAGTGACACTAAAATAAAGGTTATTTTGGTTGTGTGATGTGGAGACGATTTCAAGAAGAAGTTTCATAGTTCTTTGATTTTTGCTGTTGCAGATTAGATGTCTCTTAAATGCTTCGGTTGGTGGTACTTATTTCTAATGTTTAAGCCTTTTTTGGTCTCTAATTGATCAGCTGTCGAATGTTAAGTGCCACTTTTTGGTATACAGATGTTTAATTGCCGTAACATTCGTTAGATTAACATCAGTTTTATTAGTTTTGAAAAAGTTTTAATTAGTTTTAACCCAGAAAAATTGAAGATCAACGTGCTAACGTCAGAGGTGCAAGAGCACGTTGACAATCGTAAATTGTATTTAGTTTTATGTAAGTAAATAAAAGTGATAGGATGTGCAAAATTAATTTTCATTATGTACTTATCCAGTTCTGTAGCAAATATGGTGTTCAAAAATAAATTGGTTTTAGAACGATCTCTAGGTTCATTTTGTATCTGCTTGCAACAAAGTTTTCAGAAGATTATTGATTCTATTGTTGATGACCATATCTGGTTTAGTGTTTTCAACAATGCTGTCTTACCAACCGTCTTCACAATAATAAGTCTATGATGTTCACATTGCTTGGACAAGGGCCTCCTCTTCATGAGGAGTGGGCTGTACCTAATCCACCACGAGGGCTCAGTGAGGGGTATCATGCCACATATCTTCAATTTTTTGGGTTCTACGATCTTCTAGTTTCCTCACGATGTTCTTCTTTAACGTTTTGCGAGCTATGTGGGGGTCAGCTACCAGTCTAACCTGATGCAGCTGAATACCAGTATTTTACATGGAGCGAATGCCTATCTGACCTCCACAACCCATACGATACCTTACATTAGTAAGACTGGTTGTCAGATTTTCGGACCACTGACTACTTGTAACGAATGTCAAAGATCTACAATCTGGCTGTCAATTGTAGATGAGACCAACGCCTTAACGCGCCTTTCGAGGCACGGAGGAAACTCGATGTTGTAATAATGAGTGGTTACCATCCACGGACCAACCTAGGCAAGCGCGGCTTAACCTGAAGATCGACCCGAGTGGCTGTTGTTCTTTAGCCACGAGCTCTTTTGAGAGCAGCGGTAATGAAATAAATTACACAAAGTAACGTGACTTTCCCTACTGAATAACAGTAAAAAATAATAAATCACAAACTAGGGTGTCACTTATCCATTAAATAATCCCATAAAAGTGTCGTATAAGAGAAAACGCTGTAAAGTTTCTATTTTATTGATCATTTAGCATCTGTACATCCCATAAATTGTAAATATCCGTCATATGAAAGGTGTGATTTGCGCTATTATAAGTCGCTAGCGGCATTTTCTCAGCTTTTGATTATCGCCATCTGATAAGATCTGATTGCTTTATCTGATAGATAAATGTCGACTGCTGAACATGGGCTTTCAGTTACGGAATCTGATAATAATTTAAAACATCTCCGCATTTGCAATGTTGTTTCTAGTTCAGAGTAAGGTCTTCCCAGTTTCTAAACGTGGAAGTCATCAGGTTTTTTCGAAAGGTAGCAGAAGTACACACACATCTACAGTTAAAAGTTCAGCACCTACTTTTCCGATCACTGATTGGAATATCATGGCTAGTGTGTGTAGAAACTTTCATCAAAGATCATTCAAAAAGCATTCCCATCAATCCCTTATCAATTTTCTTCCTCATTTATTTCGAAATTCCGTGCTATCTCATTGATTAGTAACCAGCCAGCAAAAATAGAAAAAAGAACTACTAGTAGTTTTTTGAGATAATACAAGCTTCTCGACCACCTGGTGGTTTTGGTCCCAGTGTGAATTGTCGATTATCGAGACATTTTACGACCAGAGACCATATCTCAGAATCTCTCAACATGCATAAATTATGTTGACATTGAATAAAACTCCACAAATAGCAATAACTCCAACTGGTTATTCGTCTAAGCCCAGAAGTGTGAGCGCTGCCGCTGTTGTCAAAGGGGCTAACCCACACGACACTCACATACTAAGCTGTTCCTCACTACACAGTTTAAATGCGGCACCATTCAACGGTTTCAAATCGGCCTGTTTATGTACACGCTGGTTTGAGCTTTCTATGTGGACATACGGATACATAGAATGAACAACTAGTTTAGGAGATGAGCTTGTAAGATTTTGTTGTTTGCAAAGTCGACTATGCTTATTTGATTGCTTGGGATAAATGATTTTTATTTGTAGTAAACTAATTCTTCTAGGCTTCGTAGACATTTCAGGTGTACTCCCGTTGACCCCACCGCCCGTGCCCACTGGTGTGGCCAGCACAGTGTCAATAGGCTATCGACAATAACGACCTTTTATTTAACCAAACCAGCATACCTGAGAGATATTTCACGACGGCATGTAAAACCAAGTCAAAGTCCCATGGGCTGTATAAAAACTGACGCCAGGTTAGGCCCTAACCACACAAAAAGTAGATTTTCTTTCTCAAAGCTCTTCTCGTCTCTTTAACATAGTCTAATGATCCTTTAGAATTTGCTATTCACCTTCTATTATTTTTATTAGAACTCTGAATTCCACTAATTATGATTTAAGATGTCTTTACGAACAAATTAGAACTCTCTAAGCCCGATCCAAAATCACATGCCAAAACGAACGACACAAAATGTAAATGAAATAGCCAATCAATTTTTACGACGACAACTTTGCTGCCTAATTTAGAGTTCCGTGCGTCAACACCGTAGAATAGCCGGCCGCTAACTGTTTTGTAAAATAAGTGGTATTAACCAGTAATTCGTATGCTCGCCAGGCCTAGCTTGTGATGTTAAAACTAATTTTATATCGCCTGCCTACCCACTGGATTCTTCGACGCCGCTTTGATAGTGACACGAATAATAATTCAATAATTGGCGGGTAGCTGGAGATTTTCGTCGGTTGGAGATTTTAGTGTTGGTTGAATACAGATTAGTGTGTGTTTGGGGGTGTGTTTATTGATGTTTTTGACTCCTATAAATGTTGTGGCGTTGTCTTTGTTCATTTTTGTCAGGAGACCGGTGATAACAACGTTTATTATAAGTGGCAATTAATTTTCCAGCATTTCGTATTTCTACAGGACTTTCAACATGATTGACCTAAGCATTTTAATAGACTTTGCAGTCTCATAATATTTTAATTTCTTCTTTCATCATTTTCGTTGTTATAATGTCACATTGTATGTGCTTTATTATTCTGTTGGATGTATGCATTTAATATTGACGTTACAACTATCAAAAATTTAACCTTCGCCACAGTATTATACCTATCTGGGAGTTAGTAAGTATCATCGTCTTTATACTTTTCGACATCCTTCTTACTTATAGGAGGCATTATTTATGATCCAGTTGCTTAAAACGCTTAATATATCAAAAGTAAATTAATCTCCTCTGTAACAATTTCACCGCCCGTCCTCCTCTATAGCTCGCTCATTAGTAACCGCTTGACCAGTTTCTTCGCGCACATTAGCGCTAAGCGACAGTCATGTGACAGCTTAGACATCTTAGACATCTGACCTCCACAACCCTGAGCAGACTGTGTTGTACAAAAGTTAATGGCCATTCATCTTGTGTGGGTAGCTAATCTTTTAGTTGCGGTCAGCGATAACTGGCTAAGATGGGATATTACTTAGGTTCTGTGGCAATTTGTGTATTGAGTTAGTAGTAAAATAGTTGAAAAATGAATTAATTTCACCATGTTTTGCAGGGTATAACGATGACAGCAGTTTCCTAAGCCTTGTCTTACGACATACCTATGTTAATAAAAGCCCTATTGCTGAGCCCAGGGTTAAGGTTGGATTGCTAAGTCGGGTAAAGTATGTTGTTTTTCGTCAGGAATTTCTTACGACTAGCCGAGAATCTGGCTTTGTGCCCTATTGATAGGCTCGCCCCCTATTACACATTACTGGTGTAATATGAATGTAATATATCTCTGTCTTACCGTCGATGGAATACAGTCTTCATAATTCGCTTGCCCTTATCCCAATTCATTTGGGGTCGGCGCAGCATGTCTTCTTCTTCCATACTTTTCTATTATTCGTCATCTCATCAGACACTTCCTTTCTTGCCATATTATTTTTTTATTTATTTACTATTTACATAGTCCATCCATCGTTTCTTTGGTCTTCTTCTATTCTTATACCCATCCACATTCATACTTAAAACTATCCTAACGACATTTTCATATATTACTGTCATGATGTTATATTAGTTTGTTTGTAAAAGCCCATGCCATGCAAGGGTTAGACAAACAATTTCGTATGCTCTCGAAATCAGGGACCAAATTTCAGACTAGTATTTACCCCATATATCCGCTTCAAACTGGTCTTCCCAACTTGTTTTGCAATTAAAACTAACGGGCTAAAACTGCAACTAGTTTACAATTGAAGCGGGAACATGTCAGGTCAGGTCGCGGTGACTGAACCGCTATCGTCCAAGGTCGCAAAACTTGTTCAAGGTCAACCTTCCAGTGCTAAAACTGTGGAGTGACTGTTGTACTTTTTCAAGGTCGTATGGACGGACAAGCACCTGCACTGGAAGCCTGTGTCCCAATAGTGGGAACAGTATAGGCTGATTATACTCATGTTAAGGACAAGCCAGCCTAACTCAAATTTTTGCAAGTGAAGAATAACATCACAAATCTTAATTGTCCTGTGTGTCCTGAACTCCAGAATACATTTATCGTTAAATTAAGCTTAAGATGTTACTAATCGCAGGTAAGTTCTTTGATGGCATCTTTCAAATTGACAAAGAAAATTGACTTAAGAGGTTTCTACAGTCTTACGCTGTACACGTTTTGCTGATGCGGTGCTGACGCCCTTTTTTTTTTTTAGGATGGGAAATCATCAAATGACTCCCCCCGCTCTGGGCAGAGAGGAAGGGAGTGTCAGACTTGTACTGACTAAAACCCATCCATGTTCCTTCTTTGCCCTTTGTGTTCCAGGGCCGCGGTATCTCTTTCGAACAGTCCCGCAGCCCTGGCAGGCATCAGCCCGTGCGGACCCCTACGTGGTTGCTGACATCTCTTTGAGGCGCGCGTGGAACACGAACGCGCCGTCGACACGGCCTGTCGTCATAAGACGGCTGGACGGCGAGCTAGCCCATAACTCGCCGTCCACAGGCCCGCGCCTACGGTGTCCGGGGGCCACCACGTGACCCCCGACGCCCAGGGCGTCTCCCGCGGCGGCTGGGACGTGAGGCTTTTTCCCTCTCACGTTCCGCCACCTCCTTCATTAGCATGACTGCTTCGCAGAAGGAGGTGACGGCTTCCCATTCCCTCTCGCTCCGGACCATGGCTTGAACCAGGGCCGGGCGCGAGAGGTCGCCGCCGCCAAGAGGTCGCCGCCGCCGTGCTGACGCCCTGCACCAGACGTGCGTCATTTACGCACCGTACAAGTCTCTAGGAATTTGGAACTTGTCCATTTGGGACCAATTCGGTTTTCTCGATATTATCCCTTTCATTACTCGTAGAGAACTAGCTGAAGTGAGTAAGTAACCACAACAAGATTCCATTATCACTTGTGATGTTTAGAACCTGGAAATTGGTACTACTGATTTCACTGACGGTCTGCCAGTTTTCACCCTTATGCCCTAAGTAATAAAGTTGAAAAGTGGTAGTACATATAGCGGCAATGTACAGGTTACCTCGACAGCGGTTGACTGATAATATACCAGAAATAATTCAGCTAATAATAACAAAATAATGAACCTAAATTTATACTGACTTGTTTATTATACTAAAATTAATTTTACTGAAGTAATTTGCATCGTAAAGCTAGCTGTAAATAGAAGCTAATTTATTTTGATTAACACTTTGAAGTCTTGTTCTGTTATAGGTCCCCTATGTTCTAACCGAAGCGATCAGTCACATGAATACGCGATCATCGCATTTACACTGGGTGTAAAAGTACCCTTAACTAAGCCGAAAGGCACTGGTTGTCCCCATATTGAGATATATTTTTTATTCTAGACCTTTCCTGGGAACCTTCTAGTTACGGAGATCATCATCATTCGCTTGCCCTTATCCCAATTCATTTGGGGTCGGCGCAGCATGTCTTCTTCTTCCATACTTCTCTATTACTCGTCATCTCATCCGACATCTCCTTTCTTGCCATATCATATCTAGTTACGGAGATATTGGGGGTTAAATTTCCAACTATTTCACAAGTTTATACATGTTTCTAATGTTATAACTTTACTTTAAACACCTCCTCGACCTCCATATTATTCAATGCATTCATCAGAACAATGTTTTGAGTGCGTTACATCGAGTTTAACCGTAAAACGTGATTACCCCAAAAAAAGTCGTTTCTCGGCAATAATTTTTGCGAGTTACTTAGTTTGATGTACAGAATGCTTGGTTAACGGATTCGTAAAGGGTCCGTTTACACCCGTTTGTATGTTACTCACTTGATAGAAAAATCGGCATAATCCTCGGTCGACGCGACGACGCGTTCTGTTCGCCGAAAAAAATTAATGCTAGTTTTACATGATCGCTAGACGATCGCTTTGGTTAAGTCAATGTTCTGTCATTAAATAAAATCATGTTTGTTTAAAAAAAACCAGTGATCAGCGATTCGTTTTCCTTAATAGGCACTTACCCAATACTACGTCATTTGACTTTTTTTCCTTAAGACAAACCTGATTATTATTCATCTCATCAGTTGAATTAGTTAAGCTACCGATATTCTTACACGTCGTCGTCTATACAATCAATGCTTAGTTAAAAAAACATAGCTCATCATCAACAGCCTAGCCTTTTCCCAACTATGTTGGGGTCGGCTTCCAGTCTAACTGGACGCAGCTGGAAACCAGTATTTTTCATGGATCGACTGCCTATCTGACCTCCACAACTCGGTTATTACAGGATATTACGATACCCCTTGGTAAGACTGGTTGACAAAAAACATAGATCACATGGTAGAAAATGAGATAAAACAAAGCAGTTAAAATATCGGAACCTTCGTATTGATTTATTTACTCAGCGTAGGTATTTCATTCAATTTTGCAAACTTCTACTTCTAGGTACATGACGCTACAGTATTTAAAATTTTGTTTGTCTAAAATTTAGCCTCTTCCATAGTGTCAGTCAGTAGCAGAGCAGCAGCCATTTTGAGGAGGACTCGATACATAGTTGCGACACAGCTCAACATTCACACCCCGCTGTTGTTCCGTCGAGGTAGCCTGCAATTTAGAAAGTCGAGAGGTTCCCTTCATCTTGGAGTGTCTCACGCTTCTTCCTTATCGTCTAGAAATATTACTGTCTGCAACCCGTCTAGAAGGTAGCAATTTAACCCACCATACCATCATCTGCCTAGCCTTTTCCCAACTATGTTATGGTTGTCCTCC
Source organism: Noctua fimbriata (assembly GCA_905163415.1). NCBI lineage: Eukaryota > Metazoa > Arthropoda > Insecta > Lepidoptera > Noctuidae > Noctua > Noctua fimbriata. Next base: position 14,015,785 of record LR990941.1, on the reverse strand, counting down.
AGTGTAACCGGTTGCAGCTGATTACCAGTTTTTTACATAAAGCGACTGCCTATCAGTCCCCCACAACCCAGTTAGTACTGGGTAATAAAATACCCCTTTTATCCCGCCATAAACCAACAATAAATCGACCAAGTGTTATCTAAATGCAGAGTACAGTAATGAACTAAGAAAAACTGTTAATGAAGACGTGGAAACTGCCAGCAATTTCGCGTTATTAATGAAACATAATGAACCAAAGCAATTTCCTCTATCTAACAATAGCACTAAAATGGAGAATCAAGATTGTTATGTGGCAGTTGCACTTACAGATACAATTACAATCAACAATTACTCAACAGTTAGAACGTTTACAGATTGACACGCGAACGCAGTTCTCACGAGGAACTTACTTTGATTAGAACAAAACAATAAATAATGATGATTGTTTTTTCTTGAAACTTGATAGCTGTGATTGTGCAATTGCTGTATGTTTTCACATTTTTTTTCTATACTAGAAACAAACAGAATTCGCAACACCACAATGCTTTCAAAAGCTGGAATCGCTGATGTGGGCAATAAGACTGCTGAAGACAGGCATCGTCGCTGAGGGAGACCTAGAAAAAGCTGATGTGACGATCTAGAGGTGTTTGTGAGAGATTGACCAGAGAAAACCGTACGGAGAGAACAATGGAAAGCTATTTTTTTTTTTCAAACGTAGCGCCAGACTAGGAACTTCTCCTGTATCGTGGGTGGCACATACAAAAACAGCCAGACCCGGAACAACTACCTGTAGGCCATACAAATATTTGTTCCGTGCGGGAATCGGACCCGCGACACGAATCGCAACAGTCAATCGCTAAGCCACTGCTCCAACCGTGCCGTCAAATGCTATGCTATGGGGAGGCATTTGCTTAGCATAGGGGCATAAGAGGATCAGCGAAAAACAAAAACAAATTTCGTTCGCTCGCTTTCTCTAGCCACTGTCGTCGACCTAACTTAGGTTTGTTTTAAGCAGTGCTGCGTTTCTCAAGTTTCTGAGTTTGCTTGCTCCTGGGCTTCTTCTTTCTTTCTCGTGTGGTTAGTACCTAACCTGGTGTCAGAGTTTTTATGCCACCCATGGGCCTCTGACTTGGCTCCACATACCGTCGAGAAATATCTCTCAGGCATGCTGGTTTCTCCTGGGCTGAGCTGTGCTCCTTATTTTTATTCTCTCCATTCGCGTAACACTAAGCATTCTCATCTTGGTTAGTTAGCACTAACATCATTATAATGAATAACTTTAAATTAGAACTAAACAATACAATTTATAGGCATTTTGCTCTCCAGGAAGGAAATACAATTATTATTATAGCTTGTAACTATCGGCTGAAGTAAGAGAGGAAGGAAGGACAAATAAATCAATATAGCTAATAGGCGTAGTCATCGTACTCCTGAGTGCACCGAGGGCGACAACCTTATTACTTAGAGCATAAGGATGAAAATGGTAGACCGTCAGTCAATGAACTCGATAGCAGTGAATCCTTTTAATACATAACAACATCACTCCTGTAACCCCAGAAGGAATAGGCAGAGGTGTACCTAGTAGTACACCCACATTTTGCCAGTTAAATTTAATCCCCATGTAGTAACCATTGAGTTTGTTGTCGGTTATTCGCTATAGGAAATTACCAACTCGAACCTTACGTGAATTAAAATCATCATCATCATCATCATTTCAGCCGAATGACGTCCACTGCTGGACATAGACCTCCCCCAAGTGTCGCCACATTGACCGGTCCCGTGCGACTCGCATCCAGCGGATCCCTGCAGCCTTCACCAGGTCATCGGTCCATCTAGTGGAAGGCCTTCCAACGCAACGTCTTCCGGTTCCGATTTAATCTGATTTGAATAAGGAGCAAGCCTATTAGCATCAGCCGGACAAAAATTCAGACTCCGTGGCTACTACTTAGAAATTTTTCATGACAAAAGCCCAATAACACCCTGCTCAACCGGGGACTGAGGTTAGAACATCATGCTCAGCCGTAACGTTTGCGACAACTATACCTACGAGGCTTCTTTCTCAGAGTCATGACCACAAACACCAAACAGTTTTCATACCTCACTAATTAACGAACCAATTGTATTCATTTGTTCGTCACTAACAAGTTAGTATCGCTATCTCTTTCCTTTATACTATTTTTCATTGTGAAGATTTTCTTTGTTTATTTGATTAGTCATTGTTTGACTGGTCGTGGAAGATTTGAGACAGGCATCAGACCCTTTCTATTAATTAACGTCTGCATTGTCCATATTGACTGTAGAAGTCTGATTAAAATAAGAGGTACAATACTTATGATAATTCCTCTTCGGCTATCGACCTCGCATCAAATTAGGTCCGAAAGTCACGTCTTTTTTACATAACATAACAACACGCCTGTAATCCCCGAGGGGTTAGGCAGAGGTGTACCTACTAGTACACCCACATTTCGCCAGTTATGTTTTAATCACATAATAGGTGGCGAGCCTACTGCCATCAACCAGGCATTAATCCAGACTCCGTGGCTGCTACTGACAAATTCCTCATGGAAAAACCCAATAACAATTTGGCCGACCCGGGAATGAAACCCAGGACCTCATGCTCAGCAGCCGCGATTGCGACTACTAGACCAACGAGGCAGTCTTTTGTTCTGAACATATTTTTGGCTAGCCGACTTTATAATCGTACAAAAGACGGTAATTAGTGCTGAATCTTTGGTGGCCTGTAAAAATGTTTCTCAGTGACAGAATAAAGTCGCTCCTAAGACTTATTTATTCCTTGATAAATTACTAACTATTTTTCCTTCTGCTAATAGAATAAACCACTTTAGAAATAACTTATTTCTAAATCACTAATATATCAATTAGATTCACAATAGTAGTTCAGCTTCCTCAATCCCATTTGAGAGTACCTACCATCTGTGTGTTTCAATCGGCATTCATTTGCCGCGCAATTTGTTACTGCGACGGCTATGTGTATTAATCAACTCTTGCGCAGGTTGTGCAGTTTCCGTTATAGGCGAATGGTAACTAATTTTTTGAACTATTAATGAATTATTATCTAAAACTATTGAGACTGACTTCATAAGTACTTTTCATATACAGGGTCAGGAAACTAGGTATGTAATGGACAGTCACCCATCCCCGGCCCAACCTTGGCAAGCACTGCTTAACCTAGAAGACCGACCCGTGCGACTATTATTATTTAGCGACGATGACGGCGGCGTTAGTGACTTTTGTTATAAACTTTACTGTTCTCAATATTTATTTTAAATACATTCATATTAATTTTGTCTGACTTATAAATAAATTATTTGGTATCCTAACAGAGATATTTTCTTCCTTATTAAAATAACTTGCTTCCTCAATCTCATTGGAAAGTAATCCATTCGTCGGTGGTTTCAATCGGCATTCATTTGGCGCACAATTTGTTGCCGCGACAGCTACGTGTATTAATCGACGCACGCGCAGCTTCCGCTATAAGCAGGGCGCACAGAAGGACGAACTGTATGTATTGATCATCATCATCCTTCTCCTGCCCTTATTCGAATTTATTTGGGGTCGGCTCCGCATCTCTTTATCGTCCATACTGCATCTGTTGATAAAGATAAAAATATTGTAATTTAATATTAATAAGTTTGGCTATTCTTCGGGCTACGTCGGTTACCTTGGTTCTCTTGTGGATGTCCTCATTTCTGATTTGATCACGCAAGGAAACTCCGAGCATAGCCCTCTCCATTGCCCTTTGGGTGACTTTAAGCCTTCTGATAAGGCCCATTGTGAGCGACCACGTTTCGGTCCCGTATGTAATCACTGGCAATACACACTGGTCATAGACTTTCGTCTTGAGACACTGCGGTAAGTTGGACGAGAAGATACCACGCAACTTCCCGAACGCGTCGGCAGGGCACATTGCTCGCAGAACGGATGGCCGATGGGGCCGAAAAGTTCTGGAGTGGCGACCGCGAACCGGAAGACGCTGCGTTGGAAGGCCTCCCACTAGGTGGACCGATGACCTGGTGAAGGTTGCAGGGATCCGCTGGATGCGAGTCGCACGGGACCGGTCAATATGGCGACACTTGGGGGAGGCCTATGTCCAGCAGTGGACGTCTTTCGGCTGAAATGATGATGATGATGAATATTAATAATGTCTAAGTGTGAGACGATACTTAGGATTTTTGATGATTTAAAAATTGGAAAAAAGTCGATAAAAACATCTTCATAAATAATTTACAGACGTGGCAATTTTTGCTCTAGATAATTTGAAAAACATTGTTCAAATATTTTTCAAATTACATCACTAACATGCTATAAAAGATTTTGTAGTAAAAGTACGATCAGCAGATTTACTGAGAAAAATTATGGGCAAGTTTTAGTGGCAATCGGCCGGCCATATTAATAACTGTAGAACCGATGACCGTTGGGGTAGACGTGTTCTTGAGTGGAGACCGCGAATCGGCAAGCGTAAGGTGGGACGCTCTCAGGATCGGTGGTAAGACGATCTTCGCTGGGTGGCTGGTAGTAACAGGATGAGAGTTTCCGAGAATCAAGTTAAGTGACATGCGATTGAAGAGGCCTATGGCCAGCAGTATACTCTTGTAGGTTTTGATGATGAATGATGACTTAGAAAAGTAGGGAGCACGTCTCTGGCAACACTGTAACTTTGAGCTAGCACGGAATTTAGAATAAGAGACCAGCTCGTACTGGTTTTTTTGCCACTGACATGCGGCCTACTGTAAGTACATTTATTGCTCTGAACTTTATTTATCTTCATCAGTATCACAAATGATCTTCCTCCAAGTCTAAACTACCGACTTTAAGCTATGCAGTATAAGCTACTTTGAATGCATAAAAACCATTTAACTCATCATCTGCCTATCCTTTTCCCAACTGTGTTGGGATCGGCTTTCAGTCTAACCGGATGCAGCTGAATACCAGTATTTTACACAACCCAGTTAGTACTGGGTAATACGATACTCCTTGATAAGCCTGGTTGACAGACTTTCGGGCCATTGACTACTTGTAACGACTGCCAAAGATCTACAAATGACAGCCGGGATCAACAGCTTAATGTGCTTTCCGAGGTACGGAGGAAACTCACCAATGTGATCACCCATCCACAGACCTACCTCGGTAACCGTGGCTTAACCTAAAGGTTGATTGGAGCAGCTATTATTATATAACCACGAGCTCCTCTAAAACCTTGTAACTAAAACTATGAAAAAATTACAAAATACATTTCAATCTCAGCCCCTCAGTGTGCGCTCGCCCTACCTGCGCACAGGCACTTAGTTCAGTCCGACAATATAGGTTATTGAATACAGTGTAGTCGACGTCACAGCAGCCATAGAAAACGGCGTTCAATAGCGTAAGGGAAATTGTTTTCACACGGAACATGTATTACGGTGTATGTGTTGCGGTACAAGTCAAAATGAGGGGCAATGTGTGGTCTTACTAGATGAGTAGACTAGTAGGATGCTCTGTTCTACAACATAAGAGATATTTTTTTCACATGACTACATATGTCTCTATATGTCTAGATAAAAAAATAAATTTGTTAAAACATTGAGTTCGGTACGGGTGGTTCAGTAGCAGTTATAATTATAGTCATATATTAGTTTTACAATTAAAATATAAAAACTAGGGTATGTCTCATTTAAGATTAAAGTTGCTTAAAAATAACATTCTTGATGGCATGGTCTTACTAGTAGGTAGATGAAAGAATCATTCATTGAAGAAATTGAAAAAATTGAACAAGAGATAAAAAAGACGAAATACATCAGAAGAACATATAGGACAACCTGTTAAGTCAGCCTCTCCATCAAAATTGGTGACTTTCTAATCTTTCAACGACTTTACGAGATATTTTGCAAGCCCATTCCAGTATTCCCGATATACGCCATCCCTAGTTTGCCTATCTCATCCAAGAGAAATGTCAGGTGCCCAGTTCAAGGTACCAAGAGCGTTTTCGCCAGCAGACACTACCACTATATTGCCCCACGTCTTTACAACAAAATCGGCCATGAAAAGGGGATACAAAAATTTATGAAACTTAATAACTTCCAATTCAAAAAAACTATTAATGACTGGCTAGAAAAATACGATTATGACGAATCAGAAAAGCTATTCGGCAGCGTTATGACACACTGTCACTTTCACACACTCACCACACACATCACACACTCTCACATCACGCACACACGCACACTCACCCACAGTTTTCTCAGGACGCAGTGAGTGGTACGTAACCTAATCTAATTTATAAAATGTATACTGCCATATTATGTTCAAATTTTTATTTTATTTTCTCTCTTTTATATTTCATGTTTGTAAACACTTTTAATGCATGCCATATCTTACAGTGTATCCCATATTTTTTTTTTTTTGTGTCTATCGTTTTTTATATGTTCCCTGTGAATTGAGAGGTCTGGCTCTTGTGATACAGGGAATCCTAGTACAAGAGCCAGGGCTACATTGATGTTTGAACAACCACTTGTTAATAAAGATTTTATTATTTATTATTATTCCAGAAAAGACCCATTGAAATAAAGAAAGTAATAAGTTGGGACGCCCTCAGGCTCGGTGGAGCGACGATCTTCGCAGGGTGGCTGGTAGCAACTGGATGAGAGTTGCCGAGAATCAAGATCGTGCGTGCGATTGAAGAGGCCTATGTCCAGCAGTGGACTGTTGTAGGCTGATGATGATGAGGGGTCTTTTTCACTGTCCATCTTTCATAATAAAGGTATATTGTTTCAAAGATAGTTTTTGGTTCTATGCACAACCAATCAACTATTTTAGGGCAATTAGGTTTCGACTCTAGAAAATTTTCGAAATTTCCGTAGTTCACACATTCACTGCAACGTACACACGTAATGTTTTATGGAAACTGGTTCCAACACTGTGCGGGTAGTACTATATCTTGAGAGCGGAGCTTCTTGTCCGGTAAAACATGAATATGATGCTAGTCAGGGCTAGCAAGTAGAAACATGGGTGCAAAGTGCTAAGATCAAAATAAGCTATTGTGTGAAATTTTTGACCTGCTGAATTTATGTACAGACCCTTTACTAGAGGCTTTAGGTATACCTGGTTTTTTGTAGGGCGTAATGATGACGAGTACAGACATCATCATTAACACAAGAAACGGGATATTTACCATGTTTACTGATAGAAATATCTCTCTGATGTTTAGTGTCAATGATAATGTTAGTGACCATGATAGTTTTAAATCTGATTACAGACATATTTTTATTAGTGAAAATATGAATAATAATTTCTAGATTCTTATTTAATGCAGACATCATAGAAACCATAAGGCAGCCAGAAAATCAAATCAATCAAGAATAAAGTACAAATATTTAAAAAAAAGGTAGTGGTAAGGTGTGTAAATCACACTGGCTATCAAAAAACCATAATATTATGCACCGCGGACAACGGGAAAAGTACGCAGCAAGCCGGCAGCATACTACGTTGCACGGCTATGCTGCCATCAAACGATTCTACTCCATATACTTAGTCGGCATTGAGAAGCTCGTGGCTAAATAATAACAGCCGCTCTGGTCGATCTTTAAAATCAAATCAAATCAAATCGTTTATTGCTATATCCATAATGTACACTTACAGGTGGTAAATAAAAAAATAGAAACAAATATGGACCCTGTTGGGCACAGCAAATTTTTAAATAAGTAGAGAGAGGAAGAGCGCTATAATGCTTTTCCTTGTTTGAATTATTTTATATCCTATTAAGTATTTTATATTGCCATTAATTTACTTAATCTATTAATATTTTATATGTAAGTCTACCTTATATTCTATCTATCTAAGTACGGCTTAACCTAAATAAGGTTAATCCGTACTTGCCTAGGTTGGTCTGAGGATGGGTGACCACTCATTACATACCGAGTTTCCTCCGTGCCTCGTAAAGCACGTTAAGCCGTTGGTCCCGGGTGTCATTTGTAGATCTTTGACAGTCGTTAGGTAGTCAGTGGCCCAAAAAGTCTGACAACCAGTCTTACTAAGAGGTATCGTATTACCCAGTACTAACTGGGTTGTGGAGGTCAGATAGGCAGTCGCTCCGTGTAAAATACTGGTATTCAGCTGCATCCGGTTAGACTGGAAGCCAACCCCAACATAGTTGGGAAAAGGGTAGACAGATGATGATACTTAGTCGGCATTATTAGTATGCAAATCTTAAGTTGCGTGTTTGATCATAAAACGGTTGTGTCATCTCAGAAGTTGAAAATAAGGTTTCGAAAGAAGTATTTTTCTCCGAAGAATCTTCATTCAAGTGGGCGAACCGGAAACAAACCAGTATTAACTAGTTACCTAGTTACGTCTCCCAATTTAGTCACCATTTTTAAAGTTTGATCAACCTATGTTTGCCCACCAAACAAGTCGTGTTTAGAATCATCAAGTAATGTACATTTAAGTATGTTTAACTTACGCACATGAAATTTTACACTTAGTTAACGGTTTTAATACAGAGTGGGTGTATTCAAATATGTTGGGAGCAGCCATACGCTATGCGGCAGTGACGAGTAGTGCCTTGTGAACGATTTGGGGCGAGAGAATTGTCGTTATCTTGACTTGTACTTTAGAAATTAGAGATTTGTGAGAAATTTTCAATTAGCAATATGGCTTAAAAATAGATAATGGGAAAGTATATTATATGCAATAGGTGTATACCTATTTTATTTCCAATAAAATAAAGTAGTCAACAAAATAAACATAATTATAAGTAAGTAGTAGGTACCTTTCTAACCAGGTATTTTCGTCCACACAAAATTGCAACTGGAAAACAACCATTTTCCATACGTGGTTAAGAATACTAAGTTTTCAGCTTTGTTTATACGAGTGTATCTCTATATTTTGCACTATACATTTAAAATGCATCGGTTGACTCTTAGGTTTGTAATTTCTTGCAATTAATACTTTCAATAACAAACTAAAAAACATTAAGAAATTTCCAAACCATTCATGTTTGAAAAGATCGTTTGCTCAACAACATGAATAACGCGCTGAATGTGGTTGGGCTGTCAAAATGCCATTGTAATTACGGGGCACAATATTACCTTGCCAGATTTAATGCAAAAAAATATTGAAAATAAATCTTAGGTCATCGACATGTGCATCCTGCCCGTCCTAACCTACGGTGCACAAAGTTGGTCACTTACTGAACAACAGAAGTCCAAACTCAAGATTTGCCAGCGGGCAATGGAGCGCAGCATAATAGGTGTTAAGCGGACAGATCGCGTAAGAAACACTACCCTGCGCTCCATTACTCAAGTTGCAGATGTTGGAGAAAAAACAGCCAAGCTGAAGTGAGAATGGGCTGGTCACGTAGCACGAATGCGCCCGGAGAGATGGGCAACGATTGTCACCCACTGGACACCTGTCGGAGGAAATCGCCGTCGAGGTAGACCGCGGCGAAGGTGGTGTGACGATCGATCTGATCTCGTTTGCGGGGTGACCATGGCCTGATATCGCACAGGACAGAGAGGTTTGGAAGGAGAAAGGGGAGGCCTTTGCCCAGCAGTGGGACACTCAAAGAGATTAACAAAAAAAAAAATCTTAGGTTCTTGTTGATTGGTCAAACTGCGACAGCCAGATTGCGGAGCGGCGACAGATATTTCTGTACATAATCTGTCCGAATACAATGTCCGGAGCCGTGTCCGCAAGTGTCTCGTACTATTTTCCGTATCGATAACTAAATAAAACACACAATGTGATCTTATATACACACCTCACCGATCCCCATAGAGAAAATATCGTAAATCTTTAAAAGGAATTGCTTTAATATATCAAACAAGCTGTGTAAATTCGTTAAAGCTTATTAAAGTATTCCTACCTTCACAGTCCTTATGAGGGCTTGGTAAAAGAAACTCCAGAATACAATAAAAACTATTGTTTTCAATTACTATTGAGTTTTACTGCCACTGAAGAGTGTACCAATAAAATGCTTATTACTGATTCTATCTTTGCTATCGCGATACCTTTTATTAACAAGCTATGTATGTGCATACTTGGCTATGCCTATGTGGCATTAATTTCTTATTTTTGTATCCATATAAATATTGCAGCTGAAACAACTGCTGTATATTTTTAACCCACGTTAATTAGCTTCACCTGTAACTTTGTATAAAAATATTACAAGCAAAATTTAACCCACTTCCCGGTATCCGATTGATGTGAAATTATGCAATTTAATTTGCAGGTTAATTTGAATGAAAATGCATGGTTAGCTAAGTGACATCATTCTAAATCCAATATGGCGGACTCCCAAAGATGGCGGACTAGTTACTTTTTATGCATTTCCATGATATAGGTATCAAATGAAACCGTTTGCTGAGAAGAATACGAGAAATAAAACGACGTCACTCCAAAGCGTGTTTTTAGTTTATTTTAAACTATAATATTTTTTTATTACTTTCCAACCAACCGTCTTTCTAAGTGCACTTAAATGCACTATAAACACACAATAAACAGTGCGTAAAAGTAACGGAAAGAGTCCACGCCTCTCTCTGTCGCCAAAGTGTAGGCCTCGCACCAACGTGCGGAGTACACGTAACCTTAAATCGAACGACTACAAAATTTAAAAATATCTGCCCTTTTATTATATAAAGCAGCTAGCTAGCTTTAGCTTAGTTTATTTCTCGTATGGGATGTGATGTGGATGAATAAGGAAAATGAGGAAAGTTTTGAGTATGAATGTGGACAGTTACAGGATAAAAGAGAAGACCAAAGAAACGAAGAATGGACTGGGTAGAAGATGATATAATTAGTAAGAAAGTGACTACTGAGTTGACGAGTAAAACGGGGTGGAAGATACCGACACACAAACACGTTAACACGTATTCAATACAGCATCATTCTGAACTAATGATGTACTGTATACGTGGTAACCGTTTGTACGTCCCCAAGGGACACCCCCTTTCACCCTATATACAAGTATGGAAGAAGAAAAGCAAGCTGCGCTGGTCACAAATTTTGGGGTAAGGGCAGGAGAATGATTATGAGAATTATATGTAAGTATGATGGGTCACCAAAATTTAAATACAAATCTCCTGTAGCATATTTGGATATTGTAGTATGTTCGCTTCAAAAATCGTTTGAATTTACTTTGCGTTTTCATCGCACGTTCGTGCTAGGCCCGCGGGTGGCTACTTCGGACAATGAGCGGTAAATGTCAGCAATTGCCGCCGTTCAAACGGGCAATACGGTAAATTTATGTTTTGTTGATAATGAAATATATGGATAATAATTGCTTTGTGTGTTCGTTTGTTTTGTGACGTAAAAAGGTAGTAAAATCAAATTGTAGTGCCACTAGTAACGGTATTATACTTTACATACAGGTACCGTTCAGTTTTCTGTGGAATTTTGCGAAGCTTCTGTTTATGTAGGAAGGATTTAGGGAATAGAACAGAATGCAATTTCGTTACACGATTTCTTCGTCCTTTCCCCCCCCCCCCCCCCCACCTCTACCCCGTAAGCCGTCCATTTTTCTTTTATATCACCCCTCACACAATCCTGACATCTTTTCTGAGGTCGTCCTCTCCCATGTTAGATTGAGATATTTTCTTTCAATTATATTATCAGATGGGGGAAGTCAAGGCGAGAAAGGACGAAAGTCAGTCTTGCCAAAGAGCTCAGTCACTGGGTAGTGGACGTCAGATAACTCCATGTAAAATCGTGTTCTTTATAATACGAGTCCGGCGATTGGCCGGGTGTTGTGGCACATCCATTCGCGTGTCCCGGCCATTTGCTTTCCGAATCCATGCTTTTCCAGCCACCTTTTAAAATCGTTGGGCCATCTAGCTTGGGGGCGTCACACGCTATGCTGCCAAAACGCGGTCTCCATTCGCAGACTCATTTCTTGCTTACACCATCGGTCCTATGGCGAACATGGCCAGCCACATCAGCTTGCCTATTCTGCAACAAAATTAATTATAATTAAAGAGGAATGGTGAAATATTGCTGAGGCTTAAATTGAACGTCTAAAGACATTGCTTTTTGTATTGATAATTTTTTGTATGCGTATTGTATAATTATCACTTGCGCAAAACATCGTGACGAAATCACCATGCTTGAGAGATATTTCTCGACGGCATGTAAAGTCAAGTCAGATGTCCATGGGCGACACTGACATGGCTCTGACACCAGCCCCCGTACTATTTGTCATTTTGTCGATTCTTCCGTCAAAGAAATCTTTGTCTACGGTGGTCATGCTACGGGGGCAGGTTGGGCACTAACCACACAATAAAGTGGGAGATACTACATTTAAGAGTAATTTTCAAATCTCCCACAAAGAATTTGAAAATGGCTCATACTCCATATTCAAAGACTTATGGTGAATATAAGCCATAGATGACTCGAAGCCGTTACATTTTGAGTTCAGCTAATTTAATGTATGAGCCGTTTCCAAGTATCCTATTAGGTGATAACAAAAAGTTGCATTACTTGAGAAAATACTTAATTATGACTTATATAGCTGTAAAAATAAACTTCAAATTAAAAGAACAGTTCACAAAAACCAATTAAACTTTACTATTGACAGACATCACGTCACTCAGTTTGTCATGTAGTTAAATTCTTAACTATGTATTATTTAGTTGAAACTTTGACCTTTAGTTATGCATAGAACGATGTCAGTTAAACCTGGAGCAATAACTGTATTTTTCATACCTGGGGATCTTAACCCCGCTTCTTTTATGTGTAAAGGTCATCATCATTATCATCATCATTTCAGCCGAAAGACGTCCACTGCTGGACATAGGCCTCCCCCAAGTGTCGCCACATTGACCGGTCCCGTGCGACTCGCATCCAGCGGATCCCTGCAACCTTCACCAGGTCATCGGTCCACCTAGTGGGAGGTCTTCCAACGCAGCGTCTTCCGATTCGCGGTCGCTACTCCAGAAATTTTCGGCCCCATCGGCCATCCATTGTGCGAGCAATGTGTGTGTGTTTGTGTAAAGGTAATAATCATTAATTAATTTTAAATATTCTAATGGAGGAATATGTTACATACGTATTCGTACATGTCCATTAATGTTAACGAAGTTGTAGCTGGCTATTGCTTGAAATGACCGGTTAATCGGGGCACACATAGCACTAAGGCTTTAATGTTCCCACTGCTGTCACACAGGCATCCTCTCATAAGAGGGAGTGGGCCATATCTACCTCGCGGACATAGTTTTTTGGTGGATGTCACCGTCTTCGAATTTTTGTTCTTGGATACGGCGGTTTCTCCACGAGATTTGTTTGATCTGAACAGTGGCTACGAGTGTAAAGAGTGTCCATGGAGTTTCCTGCCCGTTCTTCTCCATAGAAATCTATGTTAAGGAATGGGCAACTACAATACTTTCATAGTTTTTATACCTTGTGACTGGGACTGTACCTACATTTCGTTATTGTCTTTGTTTGGACAATTCAAAATTGGCTGTAACTGGCGTACTTGAAATAAATGCTTTGATTTTGATTGATTTTGATTTACGAACCCAAAGGAGGTTAGAGACTAAAATATTTCAATAAACTATCACTTTCTTATTTCGCTATGCCTAATAGCTGTCTCAAGTCCTAAGAAAAGAAAATGGCGCGCCAACACGTGTCAGCTGTGTCAATTTCGTTTGGCGAACTTGAACGCGTGGTCACGTCAGCCGAGGATGCCTTCGTCAGACAAATGAGTGTCATCATGTGTTTTCATGATATTGGAAAATTTTAATGTCTGAAAAAGCTACTAATGAAGATTTGACGTCGAAAGTCAGAGCTCTCTGTCAAATTATTCATCACAAAATGAACATGCTTATTACCTACAGAACAAATTGCATACATATATGAAATGTTATGTATGCAATTTGTTTAAATTACACAATTTTCATCCACATCTGAAACCAGACATGGCCTTTAAACTAGACAGTTAATCCTTTCATTAACATTCGTACATTATGGGATAATAAATACGATCATTCGATGTATAAACCGGGGTAATTAAGAAAAGACATTATCATGGTACACGCCTTTGACTGAAATGACTGGTGTTGCTAGCTAGGGGAAAATATTAGTTGTCCTGTCTTAGTCGGGTTTTAGGCCCGAGTGACAAGAGACTTTGCGCTAAAATGTAATAATATTATAGTTCAAAAAACTAATTACAGTCCGCCATGTTTGGGAGTCCGCCATATTGGATTTAGAATGACGTCACTTAGCTAGCCATGCATTGTATCGAAATTAGTTACAGGTAAATAAAAGCGTGTTAAAAATTGTCTCTGTAGAGTAATCATGCGATTTCCTTTACCCTCATATGAAGTTGAGAAAATTGAACACAGAATGAACGCATTATTCTGAAAAAAGTTGAGCTTAGATCTTTCAAAATGTACCCATCATCGTAATTTCTCCCACTTTCCGAAGTAATTGGACTGATTTTGAATACTTAAAGCTGTTCAATTTTTAATCTGTTATCCTTACGTTTTGGATGTATTATATGGGGCTGTTTTTTTACTGACTAGCATTTCATGTCGCATAAAAATAAATAACCAAATAGTAAAATAAATAACTAATATCATGGACTGTACTTAATTTTTTAATTCCAAAGCCGAAGATTTTACTTAGGCGTTTTTCAAATCGCTACCGCCTGTAACTATCACCGCATACCATACCGGATTAATTCATAATAACCAAATAATGTTCGCCAATAGGCGTACATTCTTTATAGTCCGTCGTAAGTATATAATACGACATTAGTAATGAAATATTTCTGCATGCCGTGCTTGTTATCCGGCCGTTGCGTTGTTGAGACATCTTATAAGTTATAAAATGTTATTTAGTTGCCCTTAGATATAGTACCAGGGGGGTTACCATTACGTCTTAGAGCAGTTGCAATTCCAGTGTGGGAAAGAGATGGCGCTAGACAACCTGTATAGCTCTGTCTCTTTCCCACACTGGAATTACGACTGCTTTAAGATGTCATCGTAACCCCCCAGGTATGGGTATTTAATTTAAGTTCTTAAGTATAAATTGTGTCCGTTTTCGCTTATATTAGAGGAAACCTATAGGGAATGCCTAACCAACGCTCTCTATTGAATTTCAGACAAAACTCGTATAAAGCAATATTTTTTTTGTAATTTAATAACTTCACAGCGAGTGAGAAATTATTAGTGACAAATATTCACATTTTTAACACGCTTTTATTAGTTTCTCCCGTATCTGTAAAAAATCTTAGAAGTTTAATTTGACCCACTTCCCGGTCTCCTATTGAGCTGAAATTTTGCATACGTGTTTAGTTTGGATGACAATACATGGTTAGCTAAATGACGTCATTGTAAATCCGATATGGTGGACTCCCAAAGAAGGGGAACTAGTCATTTTTTATCAAATGAAATGGGTTTGTTGAGAAGAATACAAGAAAGCGTGTTTTTTAGTTTTTTTTTTTAACTATAATATTATTAAGTACTTACAATAGGTCATCTAAATGTATATTACCCAAACAAAAGTGCACGTGTAAGATAACTCTCGTTGTCTAGGCATTTAGAACCCTGAAAAAAAATCTTACCAAGTAGTATCGTGTTACCCAATAACTGCAAGCTTCTGAAGATCAGATAGGCAGTCGCTCCATGTAAAATAATGGTATTTAGCGGCATCCGGTAAGTTTGAATAGTAGTTTTAGTTAGGCTTTATCCCAACAATAGGAAAAAGCTGGGCAGATTGTCTGAATAGTATATCAGTAAGGTGGGGCCTAATCTTAGTGAAAACGTGAACAATTCACTGAAATTCTCGCACACCTTTCAAAGCGAAAGTTATAAAATTACAGCTAAAATAATTTCTCAATCTACCGCCTCGACATAAGCCCTACGGCGCTTGTCACTTCAAAACTATCTATAAATTCTATCATTGACAGCTCAGCCAATTATCTGTTTTAGGGATGGCCCCAAACACATAATTACATTTTAAATTTCGTTTATCTATTTGCTGTGGAGCCGTCTCGTGTAATAAATTGGCTCAAAGTGTGCGCATACGCACGGTGTGTAGTGTCAAAATTGCCCGGGGGGATGCAAGCACCTGTTCAGATAATGTTTGTGCTTAGGAGTTGATCGGACGTTTGGCGGGATGTTGTCGTCTATTTTGTAGCTTGTGGTTGGTCACAATGCCTACATATTTCTGGCTAAAATTTAAAATTATGTAGGAGTCTGAGATTCAAAATTCAAGTTTGAAATTTTTTAATTCAGTAAATATACATATTTCTCGAGTTTTGAGTCTGAGGTATTTTCTGAGATATAAACTTGAATTAAATTAAGATTGTTTCCTAATCATAATAATTATATTGCAACCAAAATTTAGGATATTTTATTAGAAATCTTAGGTAACTTAAAATCAACTTGATCACATAACGCTAAGGCAGAGAGGTAAGTTGCTGTTTGTGTATGTTAGTATGTTTGGAAACGCACTCACGATACAGGACAAATTCCTAGTGTGGACAAGGAATAAAAAAATAGGAAATAAATAGCAATTAATACATAGAAAGATTGCATTACCGTGGAATATGGCCTCATTAAACCGCATCACTTCATTATGCGAACTGTAACGTCATTATTGCGTCGTCATTGTTAATTTATTTTGTTTGTATGTACGTCCCTGCGACACATTTTTTCTTTCATTTATATAAAATTAAATCCGTGGACACTTGAATAGATACGTCCAATTTAGTCCTACCTAAAACGAAAGCAGACGAAACGAAAACAGTATTATCAATCAAAAAGCGACCGTTGAAGCGTGGGTGTGTTTCTGTCACTCCGAACCAAGGTAATTATAATTACTGTGATTGCATCTATCTAATAGGTACATATACGTTAGATATTGCATATACATATAACAATAAATTAAGCATGTAGAAATGATTGATTGATTCAAGTGTTAATGTGAACAGATTTAGCGTTCGATTCCGCTGAAACAAACTTGGTCCGTTGTCTTGCAGTCACCATCGCGACTAGATGTTTGTTACCCTTTCACGCAAAAACTACTGACCGGATTTGGATGAAATTTGACACACTGATGGTTTATAACCTGAATCAGAAGATAGGATACTTTTTATCTCGATAGTACGATTTCGTGAGACAATTATGGAACTCCACGGCGGCGAAGCCGCGGGCTTAAGCTCTTATTCTTAGAGATTTATTTCAATATACCCGAAGTAAACTTAAAACAAAATGGCACTAAAATAATCTAACAAGTTACTTAGTATACGGTAACAGTTACTTACATTAACGTGCCTTTTCCGACACTCATGTGTTAAAACTTTAATGACGTCTCCGACAGCCGCCATACGTTGCTCAAAACTATCGAACTTGATTGGCACACGGCTAATTTGTGTTACTCGCTTCGCTGGTTTTATATTTTATGTGTTAACATCTAGTTTTATGGGCATGCTGTGGTCTCCTGTAATTGAAGGAACACAGCTAAAAGAAGATTTGTATAACTGTGTCCTATATTGTATGTGTGTATCTTTTGTTGGAGATCCAAATAAATAAATAAAAGCCATTTTATTTCATGTCCTAAGTGCGTGCGCGCCTTTCGACAATTTGTCCACGTTATCAACTATGGATAACGGTTTATGGTAAGTTGTTGCTCGCGACTTTGTCTGCGTATTAATTTCTATTATTATTTATCTTTTGTACACATTTTTAATATTTCTTAAAACAACAGTTAGACCTAAATATAAAAATAGTGGTCCGCCAGTGTTGGGAGCAAGGCCCAAGCTACCGGTGGTTAGGGCTCCAGAGATAGGAACCTCCTCACAATGCGAGCCGTATCGAGGAGTACTGCCTTCTAAATCAGGCCCTTGATTCAACCGCCCAGTGAGAGCTCGCATTATTAATTTTAATATAAAACCCTAGATGAGGTCCGCACGCAAGGTTTCAAGGTGGACGTCTTTTGATGATTTCTTAATTATTGGCAGCCTTGTTTCACTCACTGCTAGGTATAGACCCCAGGGGGTCTAAAATGGCCACTTTAGCAGAATTATAATAGGATAATAAAATTAATCACTTTAAAATTCTTAAAATGGTCACAGACACATTTTATATACATAATGAATTGTTGGTTGTTTGAGACCATTCTACGAAATGTAACGTAATTCATATTATTATCCTATTATGATTCTGCTCAAGCGGGCATTTTAGCCCCCAGGACCTTTTTGTGCCTTACACCTTCCGGAATAAACTCTAAAGAGTTTGTGATGGCAAAAACTGTATCAAAATCTGTTGCAGAGTTTAGAAGAATAACGTGGTCACACAGACAAACACAAAAAGCGAGTTTAATTCATATCTAATAATATCAACGCAATCCAAGTCAATAACCATAAAATAACTTGACATGATTAAAATATCGATAGTCAACATTTATTACACCAAATGTTAGTAACATAGCCATTCAGGTAGTAGTTAATTCAGATATTTTAATACGATTCCAGAAGGAAATTATTCAGCAATAGCCACAACGATAGCTTCTGACTACAAAAACTTCGTAAAAAGTATGAATGTCAAACGTAAGGGCTTAACTACGACATTTGACATTAACAAGTTACCCATTAATAACAGTTATGTTAACAAAATACGAGAATAATAATGTATAAGTTAAAAAACCATCGAAGAAATTCGTTACGACAATATTAATGACTACAGAAAATCATAAGTCAGTGAGCTCAATTGATAAAAATTTCTTTTATCTCCGTTTTAATTAGGGTCAATAGGTATCAGTCAGAATAAATTCAGTTTTTAAATACACCTGTTTCGATAAATTTTGTGAGTAACTATACAATAGTGCAAGCAGGTGTAGTAAAACGTCCGCACCTTGAGTTTTTTAACAAAAAAAGTCCGTTAAAACGACGTTTTTTCGGTTCGATTTTCGTAATTTGAATTTGGAACCGTGAAGATGGCCGACTAGATGACGTATTTATTAATTCGTTTGGACGCCGTCGGGCCGCCCGACCGTTTCTTGTTGAATCGATTACAGAAATCGGTTTTATTATAACCGATGGTGATTGTGAGAGCTCTCGATATGAGATGCGCTGATTAATTTACTATTATGAAATCAATTTTCAACGGATTAAAATATAGGATTAAAAAATCGTAATCGTTTATATTATGGTATTACATTTTTTACGCAGAAGCGGACAGAGTGGATCAGTGTAGCTTAAGCTGCTTTCCAGCCTACGCAAGTTATCGATTCAACTTAGAAATCAGGTAACTTATACTTATAACTATGGTTTCCGTAGGCGACGGATTGAGTACAATCTTCTAGATATTTACAACTTCATGAAGATTGTAACAAATTAAGGTAATCTAAGGCAGGTAACGCACTTCGCGGCATAACTGCTGCGGTTAGCGTGTAATCTGTTGTATCTACTACGGTCAATGAGGTATATTGGCTTGGTAAATGCACCTGGTCTTCAGCCGAAAGATAGGATAAGATCCGGCTTTCGGAATGTTGATCCTAATCGCCTTATCAACTTTATAAGCCTTTGAACTTCAAAGGTTCTTTAATAATCATTTTACTTCTTATTATGTTTTAACAAAGTTTTTATTTTGTTTTGCATCAAGAATTTTCTCAGTGGCAGCCACGGAGACTGAATTTGCCCGGTTGATGGCAATAGGCTCGCCCCCTATTACATGGGACTTAAGCATAACTGCCGAAATGTGGGTGTACTTATAAATGGGCACACCTTTGCCTAACCCTTCGGGGATTACACGCGTTACATAAAAGCTGAACCAATGGTTTTGTTTGAAGCAACGCATTCAATTTATTTATTTCCAACTATGTTTGCGGAATGGACCTTTGCAATATAGTATCTATGTGATGATATATGCTGCTGACCCACCAATACGTTTACGACTTCTGGTAAAGGCCATTCTGCACTGATACCTTCTGGTAACAAGACCCTTAACGAAGCCGAAAGGCACTTATTCTCCCCGTCATTGCGATATTTTTTTTTATTCTAGACCATACCCGGGAACCTTCTAGTTACAAAAATATTGGGGGGCAAAGTTCCAACTTTTTCAAAAGTTCTTTTTTAAACAATTGTTTTTAATGTAAGAACTTTCCTTCAAACACTTCCACGACCTTCAGCACAATGTTTTGAGTGCGTTACATTGAGTCCTACCGTAAAACGTGATTTTTCACCCCCAAAAAAAAAGTCGTTTCCCAGCAATAATTTTTGCGTAAAGTTACTTAGTTTGATGTGAAGGGTCCGTTTACACCCTGTATGCACATCTACAGATGGTTTCGTAGAAATTAAACCAGTACTGTGTATGTTAAGATGCGACATTGTTTCCCTTCGAACTCCATAATCATGGAGACCATTACAGAATATTCGATTCCATGTAATCGCATATCCGTGTAGGTTCCTAACATAATCTTAGGCATAGCTTGTATTGTACGTTTTACTAATATATCCCTGTCTTAGATTAATTACAATTAACGATTCACTGCAGGTGTATAATGTTTCTACATTTATCATTGTTTAATCGTCTAGTTGTTGTGATATTGGGAACTTGAGATACGGGTTGTGTTGCTTTGTCTTACGACACTTTAGAGCATGTTGTGCTTGCTTATTACTGCTTGGTTATTATTTTGTATTAGTATGCAAGTTGCTGTTAAAATTAAGCAATATAATGTTGAAACTGCAACCAATAGCATGTCGAACTGCGCTGTTACAACCTCAGAATTTTATAGCAATCTTCCTATTTTCGTTTTATTTGTAGCTTCAGTGGTATTAGTAATTGGCAGGTTGATTGACTGTCTACCTTATCGACTGTTGTTGAAAATAAGAATTGGAGATGCTGTAGCTTTATTAAAATCAAACAAATGGGACGATTTTTCATGAACTTTGAAAGCACTCTTTGGCCCCGTTGCATAATCAGCCTATAATGTTCCCACTGCTGGGACACAGGGCCTCCTCTCTATGAGAGGGCATGGGCTATAAATCCACCACGCGGGCCCGTGTAGACGTGACATGTCTTCGAATTTTTGGTTCTAGGAAATGTCGGTTTCTTAACGATGATTTCCTACACCGTTTTAAGAGCAGTGGTGATGAAATGAATTAAACAAAGTAATGCATCTGCCTGGGTTCGAACCCACGACTTACTATTCGTAAGTCGGGGCCGCCACCACTGGGCCGCTGCTCCCCCGTTGCAAGTTGTCTAAAAAATTTCTCTAATCTTTTGAACGTAACGTAATTCAATGTACCAAACAGTATTCGAGTGTAATTTGTTTTTCCATTTCTCCTAGTGCAGCTTTGACTCCATAAGCTTCGCAAGTAATATCATAAAATCTGTGGGCTGTAGTAATATGAAGTGCCGTCTTCTGTCGTGTGTTTGTCAAATCTTGTCTATGCATGGGTTATGGAAAAGAGCTGTGCTTCTTCGTCGTGTCTCTGATTCCATAAATTATGAATATTACATTTGTATGACAAACTGCCATGTTGATATTGCTCAGAACCGACTGCAATTCATCCAGGGTTTGGCCTCCTTTCTTTCTTTATCGTGTGGTTAGTGCCTACCCTGGTGTCAGAGTTTTATGCCGCCCATGGGCCTCTGACTTTGCTTTACATGCTGTCGAGAAATATCTCTCAGGCATGCTGGTTTCCACACGATGTCTTCCTTCACCAGAGCAAGTGATAATTATACAATACGCACATGAATGCGAAAAATCAGAGGTGCGTGTCTTGGATTCGAACTTGAGACCTATGACTTGGCAGTCCGAAGGTCACATCACTAGGCTATCATTGATACTATTTCCCCTGATACATGTTTCTGGCTAAAGAGCACCCATTGGACATCTCTGACCACACTAGGAAATACGTATGCGTTATATTCAGAGCTTTATTCAGAATTCGGCTACATCGATAGTTCTTATTCTTTATTGTACCTACACATAAATTACCGAGACATCAGTAGGGACATTGGTGGTGTTAGAACTGGCCCTGCACTGCCGCACACACAGATCTTTCATAGTGCAGGAGCACAAAAATCTGAACGGACAGGAGCTGCCGAGGCATCGTCTGTGAGGCAGCAATTTAAATAATTGGCTCTATTATGGTGGTGTGTAGACTTCCTCGTTGTCATGAGGTCCTGGATTCAATTCCTAGGTCAAGCGAAGTGTTATTGGGTTTTTCCATCCGGAATTTCTCAGTAGCAGCCACGGAGTCCGGATTTGTGTTCGGTTGATGGCAATAGGCTCGCCCTCTATTACATGGGACTTAAAAATAACTGGTGAAATTTGGGTATACTATTAGGTAAACCTCTGCCTAACCCTTCGCGGATTACAGGCGTGATGTTATGTAACTATTTGTGTCTTTTCCTTCTTGAATCTTTACCATTCCCATAGTATCCCTTTCAACGGCACCTTCAATTAGCACCAACTACCACCAACTAATAAATCAATGTACATTTCCTGCCTTCCACAGCACATAACGGTGCGGCCACATTATTCACCGCAGCTCGCAGGTCCAGCACCGTGAGATGTCGCACTAAGTTTTATAGCGAGGTCTTAGGTCGCCGTATTTATGAACATAGTCGAGAACGCGACTTAATAAATTGTTTTCTGTGTCGTGTATGATTTATTGTGGATGGGGTTTAGGGATTTTGTGCGAATTTGGAATGGGTGTGGGTGGGATAAGCATTGGAAATATTCAGAAGAATTATGGTAAAAGATTCACATTAGTGTAAGTAACCACTAAAAATAGAGAAATTTAAGCAATTTAGTTAAATTGCTTAACTGATTGCTGACTGTTTGCTTTTGCTTGCTGTTTTACTGTGTGTGTGTGTGTGTGTGTGTCTGTTTTTGTTGTTTGTTTTGTTTGCGTGCCAGTTGGCACGTGGACTTAAAAAATATTAACATATCTTCTTTATCAAACTGGATCAGCTTTGTCTGTTACATTACGGTGATTTGCCCCTCAATCAATCATTTATTATAAAGGACTAATGACCGGGTTTACTAAAATCAAATCAATTATTTCTTTGCAAACATAGGTTGTAGGTACATAGATGTTCTTTTATAATAAGGTTCTCCACATATTACCGTCACATGGGCATGCAAAACTGTTAATCAGTCAAAACTACTTTTGACCGCTGTTAATCAGTCATAATTACTTTTGACCGGTGAAAACTATTTGAACAATAACTAATATTTACTCAGAAACTTATTAGGTTGTTAGGTTTTTTTGTGACCCTTTTGCAAAACGTTGTGTTGTAGTAATTCTAGGACTAGGTAATTACAACGTTCTAAAACAGCATATTTAAATGAAGAAAACGCATTTTAACATAATAAGGATTTTGACTGACACCAGTCAAAAGTGGTTTTGACCGATTAACAGTTTTGACTGTAACATATACAATTATAAATTTAAAATAAGCGGCATTTCATTGGGATAACAATAAAAAAATGTCAACCTGGTCACAGTAATAAAAAAAAATACAAACTTCTGACGTTATGATAACTTGTGTATTTTACGTAAGTACCACTTTAATATATTTTATGGATAGTTCCTGTCTCTAATCTCGTGAAACAGGGACTAAACAACAAACTCGCAGATTCGGAACACTTACAGAAGTATCATCTTCATTCTTCAGCCCTTATCCCAATTGATTTGGGGTCTGCGCAGCATGTCTTCTTTTTTATTACTGGACATCTCAGCAGTGACTTACTACAAAGGGTAACAAAAATCTACCTCCATAACCCCTGCACTATTAAATACATCTATCACCACAATGTTTTTAGTGCGTTAAACAATGATTTTTCACACCAATCAGTCGCAGTGTTACTTAGTTTGAGTCCTCGTTTGACGGCTTCGTAAAGGGTCCTTTTACACCATGTATAGATATGATGATAAAGTACGTTACTGCAACAACTTCCCCATATTAAGTACTCACATCTTATTATAAAGTACAATAATTCACCTCCCAGTGCCGCAAACTCAACCGTAGTGTACACACGGCAGCACATCAAGCTATACATTTCCAGTATAACATGACCTCGCTTTGTATGAGCCTTCCGTACAATGAGAGATCAGCTAAATTTGGTTTTGCATAGGTTGATTGGCCGTCATGCGTACAACGGCCGCTGCGGTGGTTTACTCGCTTTACATGTTTTTGTCGCAGACGCGGACACATGTCCGTCGCCGCGACTTTTTTGTCGCGTGTTTATGACCCGGTTCGGCGGGTGTGCGCGTCCCTTTACAGCCACAACCGCTTTTTACAGACAATCGCCAATTACGTGAGGTCTACGAAATTCATTGAATGATTCCGATTTTTTTTTTCAAAATGGTGTGGTCTTTCCTTGAAACTAATAGGCCATTAGCCGATATGGGTAGTTTATGTTGAAATAATGCTAACTAGTCGCCATCTTGGTGTTTATAGTTTAGCTAGAATAAGCCTTTCTTGTTGTAATAAAGCTTTTAGGGCTGGGCATTATTAGATGCAGGTGCAGTGCGTGCGTCGACTTCTACGTGGGGTACAGCGGGTTTATCAAGCATTGCCCTTTGCTGGAGGTTAGTCTTGAGCTGTGTGGTCTTCGGACGGATGTGACTGTTTTGCCAAGTTCGAGAAATTGTTCCAGGGAGGTTCAGTGGCCGATACTTTGAACAAATGGGAACCAATAAACGCTTAACAAGATGGATACTTGGACCAATCGAAATGTAAACTTGGCTTCCAACATCTCACTTGGCGTCTCGATTTGTTCCCATTTTAGTTTAAATTTCGATGGGCCGTGGTCAATACCTAATAGCAATGTCTGAAAATGCATCAATGGTCAGATGGACCAGAATCGTACGCAGTGGGGAGCAGAAGAAGAGTGTCGTCAGAGCGAGAGGCCTAGGAAGCGCGACAATCCATATTGATTAAAATAACATGCCGAGAAACTCACCTCATGACAAAAC
Organism: Noctua fimbriata; assembly: GCA_905163415.1. Taxonomy (NCBI): domain Eukaryota; kingdom Metazoa; phylum Arthropoda; class Insecta; order Lepidoptera; family Noctuidae; genus Noctua; species Noctua fimbriata. Next base: position 13,990,878 of record LR990941.1, on the reverse strand, counting down.
GTAGTTTAGGGTTGAAAAGGCTAGGCATTATTTCCTTTATTTATTTTCTTACTCACTAATTACATTTTTAAATATTTCTTAACAAAAACCATATAAAAAAACATTTAAAAATATAAAAAATAGTAGCCCACCGGTATCGGGAACAGGGTCCAAGCTACCGGCGGTCAAGGCTCCAGAGAGAGGAACCTCCTAACAATACGAGCCGTGTCTAGGAGTACCGCTTTCTGAATCAAGTCCTTGATCCAGCTGCCTAACGAGAGCCTCCTCAGGTATTGGTCGAGGCTCTTGGCAATTAAGCCATGGGCTGATACGACTATCGGCACAATGATCGCTGAGTCCACATCCCACATGTCGACAACCTCGCAAGCCAAGTCAAGATACTTGATTTTCTTATCTTTCTCGGCTTTCACGAGGTTCTCATCATGCGGGACCGTTATGTCAACAATCATTGTGCGCCGCTCTGATCGATCCATCACCACTATATCAGGCTTATTGGCTACAATAGTCCTGTCAGTGATGATGGATTGATCCCAGTACAATGTGATACTGCCATTTTCGAGAACTGGGTCGGGCACATACTTATAGTACGGCACTTCCGATTCCACAAGGTTGTATTTTAGAGCAAGTTGCTGATGGATAATCCTGGCTACAAGGTTGTGTCTATGCAAGTACTCTCCGTTAGCCAGACGAGAACACCCGGAGATAATGTGACGGATTATTATTATTAGGCTTTATCTACCTAACTTTTTTCCAACTATGTTGGGGTCGGCTTCCAATCAAGCCGGATCCAGCTGAATACGAGTCTTTTACATAGAGCCTACATATTGCTGCAGATCTGTGTTCAAGCTTTCTATTCACAAAGATTAATAAAGAGCCAACTTTAATACCCCACTAATTCGCTAAAAGGCCATTAATACTAATGAATTGTAGTGATCTTTCACCTCAACGCATTCACCATGTGTTGTGCGGTACAGCCATGCAATTAGCGATAAAACAAGATTAAAATGGTGAGAAAGCCACGGGAATCATAGTAATAGCTGTACCTATGCATTGAAAACCTCTGATTTTTCAGATTCATGTGGTTGTTTAATTATCGCTAGCTTCGGTAAAGGAAAATATCGTCAAGAAACCAAACCGACGGCATGTAAAGCCATGTAAGAGGCTCATGGACGGCATAAAAACTCTGACACCAGATTAGGCGCTAGCAACACGAAAAGAATGAACACCTATGAATTATAAACTACTTTAGTACAGCTCGAACTACTCGTCGCAATCGCTACTGCTGAGCATGAGATCCTAGGTTCGATACCCAGGTCGGGCAAACTTTTACTAGGTTTTTCCGAAGCCTGAAGTTAGGTATGTAGCTGGTATGATGATGCCTCAATAAATAGGTAAAGCTGGTGGTCCTGATCTCTCTCCGGCCGTGTCGGATTGCTATCCCATCGGATTATGAGTGAATAGGAACAACGAGTGCACCAGTGTTTGCACACAAACTTCGGTTTCGGTTTAAAGAAACTTTATTCCCAGTAAAGACATATGTCACTTACTTGAGAACAATACTAAAAAACATGCATATATAAGGTCTAACTATTCATACACGAAATATTTTAAGAGTAACTTCAATAAGTCGTAAAGTCGCCAAAGCAACGAAAAAAAAAGTTATTCGAGTGTTTTTTTTTACAAAATTATTATTACAATTTCAAAAAAAAAAATGATACTTTTTGCATAAAACCTTTACTTCCCATATTCTAACAATGACAGTAGGTAAATACGACGTAGTATACTAGCGTATGGATGTTTGTTTAGAAATAAGGAGCCAGTATTTATTTTCTGGGTTAAATAATTTTAAATTATTTATTTAAAAAAAAAATATACCCAAATAAAAAAAAATCCTTGAAAAGGCTTCGCTATAGCCGTTGATGATTCTCTGAAAATATTTCGTGTATGAATAGTTAGACCTTATATAAATTACAAAAAGTTCGTCATCAGTATTATAAGTTACCCATCCAATGCATTCATTTCTTCAGAAGTGATCGATCCGCAATATGTGCTGGCTAAGTTGAGTTTTGAATGCATTGAAAAAATACCGATTTCTTATACAGGACGGTAATTTATTGTAGAATTGTGCTCCTTCAAAAGTTAGCATATTTTGCCATAGTTAGTTCTTGTTTTAGGTAAAACTAGCAAGCTTGCTCGCCGTGTGCTGCGTTGACTAACTTGTTTATTGAGTGTTAAGTTTGAGTGAACGCTTTTCAATCAATCAATCAATAATTTTATTGTCAGGCAACTGAGGCCCATAGATAAAAATACACAAAATAATCTTATAAAATAATAAACTAATTCATATAAAAACCTTATTTAACTAAAAACTAGACACGAATCGTTGACGGCGTCGTGTTTTGCTACGTGGTGTCGCGTAACCGTCCTCGTTTTGTTGAGAAAAATAAAATGAATATCAAAAAATGAATTTGTATTTGAATTTAGAATATTTTTCATGAAAATACATGTGTTGTAAATATATAGTAGTTGTACTTATACTTAAACATTGTAATATCTTCTGCGTACTTCAATAGTGTCTTTGAGATTTGCTTAGCTTGATTTGATTTAGCATTTCCTCACACTAGAAATTTCTCCTGTATTGTGGGTGTTTCTGTTTGTGTGTCCTTAAAAAACTCACACACACAAACAGCCAGACCCGCAACAACTACCGGTAGGGCATACAAATAGTAGCCTATAGTTTTAAGTACCTTCATAAAAAGACCAGCAGTTTTAGCCTCAAAACCAAATTGAAATATCAAACATTTTACTATGAAACGACACTGTAAAACAAAGAATTTCACAAGGCAGTAAGATGTCCTAACTACTAAGTATTTAACCAACGATTTAACTGTCTGTGTTCAAAATTAACTCTTAGTTTGTGGATACTTTACTTTGTAACGACAGACTTTTATATTACAGTGTGGCCTATAGTTAAAATATTAATGAGCTTTTTACACTTTAATGCCAATTATAACCAATACTGCCGTCATAATGAAAAAAGGCACAACTAACATTTTATAAATATGGAGAAAATCGACTTTAAAGTTTTTATTGGTTTTTGGCGAAAAATATTAAGTGTGCCTTTTCAAAGTAGTTTTTAGTAAAAATCTGTATGAAGTAATAGTCACATCTACGTATTTGTGCCTTTTCAATATAATGGTAAATAAATGTGCCTTTTCATTCTATAAAACATGAATATTAGTCTCATTTGTGCCTTTTGAGCCTACTGTATCTCCGAATTCCTTGAAGATAAAATTCTATAAAAAATTGAGTAGATGTGCCTTTTTTTTCTGATTCTAAATATGTATATAACTCAATTTTGACAAAAATGTTAGTTGTGCCCTTTTTTCTTACGACGGCAGAATACTAAAAAACACTTAAATATTATAGTTATTGTTAGAATTTCGACTCTCGGCGCTGACCGCAGCGTTGAAAATCCAGCAGTGAGTTTGAGTTTGCAAGTGTCATATATTGTTTATAAAAAGGAGAATTAGAAAGTATGGTTGTTGTAAGTGCAGTGTCCTCCATGACTTTCCTAAGTTATTGAATATCAGCATAATATTGTTACTTACCAGCTAGATCAAGATTTTCTGATAAATTATAATAAAAAAGTTTGTGTATATATCCAGACGTCTTAGACTGATACCTATGAAAGAGTCATTCAATCTGCAATACACATTGCCTGCTGACAGCTTTGAGGAGGATTTTTTGATACCCTTTTATAGTTTGTTGTTAGTTTATTAAATAAAATCAACAATAACCATAATGCTAAAGTTCAAGATTCGACATTAGCCACCGAAAACCTACGCCAATGTTGCTGAAAGTCTTTGAAGCATCCTGAAACGCATTGAGAGCGACTGTGGCTCGTTTAGTTGGCCAGTGTTCACCATAGGAACAACTTTCCACGTAGTTATTGATCTAGATCATCGTCATCATTATCAGCTGCAAATCTTCCACAGCTGAACATAAACCTCCCCAAGCATCGCTTCATCGACTGCTTCTGTGCTTCTTGCATGCTGCTGATTCCCGCGGCATTCACCAAGTCATCGATCCACCATGGTGGCCACTAAAGTACCTTTCGGCAACATCGTACATCGTTTACACATATTACTGGTTGTTTTTTTAAACGTGGGCAATACTTTAGGGGCGTGTAGTGCTCATGAAAATAAGCAACTTTCACTATGGCACTGACCATGAAATCGCGAAAAAAATATTAGCTGCTCCATACATTATTGGTAGCCTAACTCGAAAAATTTAGGCAACAGCAGATTTTTTTTATGATATTTCATAGTTAGCCCCATAAAAAGAGTTGATCATATTTATGAGTACTTTAGTCTCTTAAAGTATTGCCCACGCTTAACCAAACACCCTGTATATTTATAATCTCAACATAAATGATGTAACTAAGATTTTGTAACAATATTCTTATTTATAAGAGTGTCCATGGAGTTTCTTGCCCATTCTTCTTCATAGAGATCTACGCTTCGGAATGGGCAACTACAGTACTTTCACCAGTGACTAGGCCTTGTTTTGCTTTCTTTGATTACTTAACATTCAAAAGTGCCTGTAAAGCCGTGCTGCACCATTATGGCGCGTCAGGTGAGTGCAGCAGATATATGAATTAAAATCTTTTATTTCGTTTGTTACTAAAATAGCTTTTAAGTAGTGTGTATTACTAACATCATATGGATCTACGTCTGAAATATATATTTTTTTTTAATGGTCTAATTAAAATAAATGCTTTGAGTTTGAGTTTTAGTTTGATCGGCCATCTTTAAAAACAAACGCTAAATATCAATTTTCACTCTAAGTTCCCTTAAGTTTTTATTGGTGCCAACAAACTGAAGAATATTTAACACTATACGGCCACAGTTTAACCACGCAACAAAGATATTAGATCTATAAACTTTTTAGCATGATAAGTTCATTATTATCCCATAACAGCATGTTTTATATCCATGCTAAAATATCATTCATGATGGCCAATGATTTTGGGTAATTCAAGTAGACAGTTTGACACCACATTAAATCCATAAAAGTTGGTACAAAAATATCAAAAATATTTATTATTTTCATAATTTTGGCACGGAACATGTGAAAATTTATTGATTAGCGTGTCAATGTTATTTTGGTGTCATCGACCTAAGTGGAGATTTATTACTTATTTTTTTCTTTTATTGTTATTATATTACTCATAGTTACTTTATAGCTCGTGGCCAAATAATAACAGCAACTCCGACCAGTTTTCAGGTTAAACTGCTCTTACCTAGGTTGGTCTTTAGATGGGTGACCACCCATTACAACGGAGTTTTCTCCAAGCCTCGGGAAGCAAGTTAAGCCGTTGGTCCCGGCTGTCATTTGTAGATCTTTGACAGTTGTTACAGGTAGTCAGTGACCCGAAGGTGTGACAACCAGTCTTACCAAGTGGTAGAAGATTACTCAGTACTAACTGGGCTGTGGTCTGGATGTCAGATAGGCAGTCGCTCCATATAAAATATTGGTATTCAGCTGCATCCGGTTAGACGTAAAATACTGGTATTCAGCTGCATCCGGTTAGACTGGAAGCCGACCCAACATAGTGGGGAAAGGCTAGGCAGATGACTTACTTTAGGAAGAAATGTCATATCAGTTCCACAGATTCCACTACTCGTTATACCTGATCTTGTCGTCCCTGTACAAATTCATCATCATCTTTATAACAAATAAAATTAAAGAAAACAAAGCTGAGAAAAATGAAGAAAAGAAAGATGTTTTGTTTCAAGTATCTGGAAACAAAAATAACAAAAGTATAACAGCTATTAAATACAAGTGAAAAGTTGAGAATATTTTTGTTAAGAACCAACAAGGCGTAACATTAAAACATGGTCGTTTTAACCGTATGTTAAATGACTCATAATTCGTTACTACTAGAGTTGATTCTACACTCGACAGTTTTGTAGAAAAAAATTTAACGTACACATATCAAATGTTCACAAAAACGACTGGCAAGTACGGGCTCATAACAGAAGTGTGACCAAAGTTACGTAGGGTTGGCCGAATTAAGTTTTAGTTGTCCACAACCGATTAAGCTGAAATTTTGCTTACTCAATTAGTTTGGATGTCAATGCATGGCTAGTTAAGTGACTTAATTCTAAATACAATTGAGATATATGAATAAAACTAGGTGATTCCAGAAGCACAGTTTAATGGAGACAGACATGACAGCAACATCACCTGTCACAGCCCGCCAACATGACAGCATAAATAATATGTTACTGGCCATAGATTACTACTATGGCGGACTTGTTATTTTTTTATGCACCTCCCTGATATGGCTATCAATTAAAAAGGTTTGCTGAGAAGAATTCGAAAAAAAATGACGTCACATCTATGTTATTTCAAAGCTTGTTTTTTAAATTGTTTTTTACTATAAGCTTGTTAAGATCATTGATGTCATTGAATACTACAAAAAAAGTAAAAAGTAAGACTTAGCTAGTCTATGAATGTTGTGTAACTGTAAAAGAAATATGAATAATAAAAACGTCCGTTTTTTTTAATAATAATTTATGTAAATCTTAAGTTGACATAAGCTTGCCAATTTTATTTTATTATACTGAAGTGAGAATTCTATTATTGGATATTTAGTGAATAGATACAGTTTTAGCTTTTATGGTAGCACGTTTAAGTGTGATTGGCTTACAAAAATAGAAAAGTCGTTATTTCTTCGAATTTGTGAAATTCGAATGTGAAGATTGAGGCACACCTCTGCCTACCTTTCGGGGATTAAAGTCATCTTAGGCGTGAAATTGTGTTATATTATGATATTAAATAATTTAAATTGTATGGTAGCAGATAGATAAGTTAAACGCGTGCTCTTTATAAAACAACAACATTGTTTTTTTTTTAATACTGACTGAAACTAAAATAAAAAAAAAATATTTTATTGACATGGCGTAACAAAATAATGTGAAGCCACTGAAACTTAAACTAGGTAAAAACCTGTAAGTGAAGAGTCAGCGCCTAAAACCATTTTATTGAAATTGTTACTGCGTCATCCCACTTCTAGGTTTTTTTTTTAATAGTTTACCTTTCTATTTCGTCTTGTATTTTTTCTTTCTTTCTTAATTAAAACCACACACATCCCTAGCACATGCGTTGTTCCAAGGTTGTTAAAAAAACAACGCCTAGCGACTAGTTGATTCTGTGTGAAGATGACGTAAGCCGGTCATTGACCCCTTGTTTTTACAAATGGCGCCAGTGGATATGGTGTGTTCAGTTAAATATTGTTCTAATTAATTAGAGTTTGAGTCGATTCCCATGGCGGACTTTGGCCTGTAAACAATGTTTAAGGATTTACGATGGGGTTTTATTAGGTTTCATAGAAATTTGTTCGATTATGAGGTTGATATGTGTAAATAATGAACTTGCGGGGAAATACATACTTATAATAAGAAATACGATGTATGGTAGTTTCTAAATAACAACACGCCTGTAAATTAGAATGGTTAGACAGAGGATATACCCAGATTTTGCTGGTTTTGTTTAAGCACCGTGTACCTAATAGGAGGCGAGCTTAATGCAACCAATCGGGCACAAATCCAGACGCAGTAGTTCCTACTGAGAAATTCCAAGCTACTGTGATATATTATGATAATTTTCTAGTCTTAACCTGTTCGCTACTTGCAACCTACATAATATACCTACCAAAACAGGAAAAACACTTGGTGAATAATCGTGTTTTCTTACAATTGCGCTTATTCTTACGAGAACTTTATTTTAAATCGTAATGAGTCGTTGTGAATGTGTATAAGAGTAGAGGAAGACCAAAGAAACGATAGATGAACTGTGTGAAGTATGATATGGCAAGAAAGGAGGTGGCTGATGAGATGACGAGTAATAGAGAAGTATAGAAGAAGAAGACCAGCTGCGCCGACCCCAAATAAATTGGGATAAGGCCAGAAAAATGATGATGATGTCAAAGTCAAAAGATTAGCAATTCAGCTAAGTTACCAACGCAAGGTGCGCCAAAAGAAATTAAATGTCGTCACCAGCAGAATTTAGTGCTCATTATTTTTATAAGCTATAAACCACGATAAAACTCTGACCAATCGACTCGTGTAGCCATCGTTACTTAGTTACGAGCTCCTCCAATAAACACCTGACACCATCATCTTACTGCACTTGTCAAATTCTATTTGGGGTCGGCGCAACACGTATTCTTCTTCCATTCTCGCCTGTTACTGCTTTTTCTTTCATATCATTTCTCACACAATTCATCCATCTTTTATTTGACATTCGTCTCTCTTTGCATCCATCAACATGACATTCATTTGGGGATCACCATTCAAATTGCTATGTATAATGTACATCATTATTAATAAATGATTTGAAATTTAATTTGACCATCCATAACCAACATGTCCATATTTTATTCACATACGTTTCATCCCTCCTCATTACATGTCCATACCAATAAACACCTAACACCAATGAAATAAAATTCTCATCTTGAAGTAACATATAACTTTACCTTAACGAGAGCCGATCGTAACTTGACAATAGACAATAAACGCCTCTTCCTATTCTGTTAGAGACTATTAACATAGCCACAAACATTTTATATAAACTTGTAACATCACAATGTTAGAGCATCTGCTAATGATGGTATACATTTCTGATCTATGGAAAATGTGAAAATTCATTGTTACGACATTTTTGTATGGGTGTGGCCATGAAAACAGAGACAATGAACTCGTTCTTACTCGTTTGGGTCAGAGGCCAAAAAGGAAAGTAACGTTGTTGTGCATTTTTCCAAACTAATTCTTATTTTAAACCGAGTTTTAAAAAGGAGGAGGAACTATGTTCGTGTGTATGTTTTTTTTTAAATTAATTTAGGTACACTGATTTTTCTAGCTTCAATAGACATTATACGATTCGATAAAAACTATACTGTTATGAGCGTTTTAAAAACTGCTGCTTTGAAAACCTTTTTGAAGTATTATAAAAGGTTCCCAGTGTTCAGTCTCGGCGAGTAGTGGTGTGCCTAAGAGCGAACAATACGGCAAGCCCATAAGGCAATCAGACTGTTCAAAAACCCTAACATCATGAAGAGTAGTAGGTTATAAGGGTAAGCCAATCTTTCAGGATTGTATGGAAGTGCCGCCTGGCAAATATAAGGTCCCATTAAAATAGATGGACAAACTTTTAGAAATCATTCAGACCACCAAAATAAGTACAATGGTTCAAAAAAATAAGAAAAACGCATTAGAAACTTACAAGAAAAAAAAATAGCTAACGAAAACACACTAAAAATGTTGGTTACCCAATGATTTTAGGTCAAAATAAAATTGAATCAGTGTTATTTTGCTTGCATATCTTTGGTTAGACGTACTGAACGCTGTGTTAAAATTTGTCCATCTATTTTAATGGAGCTTATTTAAGGACAATCACAAAAACATACACATCTCAAAACACGCACGCACATCAACAACAACACAGAATGACACATTCTTCGAAGTTTTACTTCTTTCAATTTCCCTTTATATTTTCCTAAAACCCACACAACACCCGCTATTCTAAGGGCCCCAACCAATCCCTGACGTAATAAATCGAAACTGCCATGTATTCTAATGCCCTCGACTTTAATGGCTTTTAAAAACATCCAACAGAATGTTTATGTCCTACACAATATAAACGTAAAACCCATACTGTACTAGAAAGTTGATAATGTTACTTATACCTGTTTCTAGTGGATGGATATAGCGGGGACTAGCCGGGCAGTTGTCACTTTGACCCGATAGATCACTGGTTGGGAGTGGGATTTCGTAATCTTGGATTTATTTATTTATTATTTATATTTATTTATTGGATCTCCAACAGAAACTACACAATTACATGTAAGTATACATTAAACAGGGACAGGTACAAGTGTGCGCTTATCGCGCTTAGTATGGATTATCTTAAAATAGTGCCTTTTATACCTTTACTAGCTTGTGCCCGCGGCTTCGCCTGCGTTGAGTTCATTAAGAGTCCCACAGGATCGTACTATCAGGATGAAAAGTATCACAGCAATATTACTGTCCCTGTGCGTGCTATATATGCTATACTATGTTTATGTACCGTGTAGCCAGTATTAGCCAAGCTGGTCTAAGTTGGTTTAGACCAGCTTGGCTAATACTGGCTACCCTTGAGTCGACTGCCCCTATCCTATGTATTAATCCAGGTTATAAACTAAATCTGTGCCAAATTTCATCCAAATCTGGTTATTAGTTTTTGCGTGAAAGATTAACAAACATCCAGACATCCATACACCCTCACAAACTTTCGCTTTTATAATACTAAATAGGACTATTTATATGGCTTTTGGAGAGCAGCCTTCAAATAATAGTGCTGTTAAAAAAATTGATCTTTTTTATTAGTTCCCGGTTGATGGCAGTAGTATAATTAATTTTATGTTAGTAGCATAAGTTGAAGGCGGCGAGATGGGCAGACGCCATTGTTGTCATCGCGGGTATATCCTGCATGAGGCTGGTACACGAACATGGAGTTTGGCACAAGCAAAGAGAAACCCAGCAGTGAGTGAAGTCGGGCTGTGGATGTCGATGATGCTGAGGATAAGTTTATAAACGCTGGCTTTTAAATTGAATTGATGGCAATAGGTTCGCCTAGTATATGGAACTTAAACAAAATCGCCGAAATATAGGTGTATTTGGTTTAGGTGCACATCTAGACATCTTCTTGACAACACCCTGTTGGCTAGATGACTAGACTTATGAAAATGATGGGTTCTTGGATCTAAAGATGGCAGAACGTTTGATATCGGTGAGGAATTCCTGATGAAAAATCCAACAACACTGATCGATTTGAGAATCGAACCCAGATCTCATTTCATGGTCAGCAGTAACTAGCGACCTCTAACCAAACAAGCAGTTAAACCATCAGTTAGTTTGTAAAAAGAAAGTATAACTTATTTGTATTTCTGCTTCAAAGCAGTCACTTCCACCAGCGCCATGTGAAGAAATAACATGTTTACAAAATATGTGTGACTTGCCTCGACGACTCCATCTTGTTACAACCGTTTTTGTAAGCTCTTGGTAGAAAAAACGTTACAAGTTGAAGCCAGGGGCTCGTAACATTTTTGGTTTTAAACATCTATATGTCCTTTTCTTTTATACCTAAGAAATGGCAGTCCCTTAATTGGTGAAAGTGAATTCAACAACTAGATGCACAGCGGTGTACATTAAAGAACTGTCTGTAACTCTCCCTTCCGCCTAGAGCGGGAGGAGTCATTTGATGATTTCCCATCCGAAAAAAAAAGAAGATGTAGTTATGGTAAACCCACATTACGCCAGTTACGTTTAAGGCCCATGTAATAACGGCGATTTTACTGCCACGGATAGGGCCAAAATCCAGACCGGCTTATACTGAGAAATTCCAGATGAAAAACCCAATAACATTTTGCTCAACCTAGGAATCCAAGCTACAACCAAGCTCAGCAGTAAAGTTTGCAACCACTAAACCAACAAGACAGTACTTTTTTTCAGTTAAGTAAATCAAAGATTCAAGATTCTTTACTTGCATGAAATATGGTGGTTACATTATGGCCTTACAAAAAAAAAAGGTTTCTCATATTTTGCTTACTTCCTTCAGCATGCAAACTAAAAATTAAATTAAAATACCTAGGACAATGTACTTCGAATTTAGGTAACTGTTTACAAATTTAACAAAACATTTAAGAAACATAAAATCATTATCTTTTTCAATAATATTCTGAGAATTTAATATACCTGTCATCATCATCATCATTTCAGCCGAAAGACGTCCACTGCTGGACATAGGCCTCCCCCAAGAAGGGGGGTTTTGCCATAATAATCGCCACGCTTGGCAGGCGGGTTGGCGATCGCAGTATGGTTGTTATAAAACACAGAGAACGCTGCTGCCCATTCTCTGGTAAGTCCCTTAGTCGCCTCTTACGACACCCACGGGGAGATATGGGATGGTGCTATTCTTTACGTCCGGACACCATACAGAACATAATATACCTGTGTGTAGGATAAAGTAATAAAATTACAAAAAAAAAAACAACAAAGACTAGATAACATCAATAAAATAAAATAATTTAATTATGCAAAAGTCATTAAGTATGTCTACATTAGAGGTAACTATGCTTTAATTTAGTTTAACATCCAAAGAATACTCCAAAGAAAAGAACACCCATATCTTCATATGCTCGCCATACGTTGTCCACCCCTGCCTGCGTAGGAAGGGTTGGTATTTCTACCTGCGCGATTTATGTGACCCCTGCACCTGTGGGGTAGGCAGGGTGCTATCCCGCCAGGAGATTAGTTAGAATGTTTTGACTATTATTTAAAATTGTATTTTGGATATTAAAAGGTTTCTTGTTCTCGTTAGTTTTGGAGGAAAATAAACAAGAATTTATAATTACAGTTACGGTTAAAGTTTATTGTTGATAAAAGTTAATAAAATAAATAATATGTAGATGTTTTGCTTTACTTTTAAATCGTGTTTCTTTATAATTTCTTGTACTTACTCCTTATTCGTTTCGTTTTAATACAATATGACACAAAATAATCTACCTAAGTGTAGAGATACCAAACCCAAACTAAACTAAATCAACAGAAATAATTTGACAGCTAAAATATCAGAGGTTTAAACTAACGGTAGTTAAAGCAACACAAAACTCCAATCACCATAAAAGTTCCATTAATATCTGTCTAGTAATTTCAAGCCGTGCACACACAAACCGGCAAAAATTACGAAAATATTTTATTTTATTGTACCTACGACTAATTCATTTTTGACGTATGGAGTTGAAAGATTTACACATTTCTATAAATCTTGAGATCAACTTTTTTGTGTAATCAATCATAAATGTTGGTATAAAAAGTGTCGTAAATCAATTATTGTCGAAATGTAGCACATTTGTAGGAATTTAGTAATGAATAAGGGTGGTCCCACATTATCGTGATTTGTGATACGAATCTACGCAAGAAATTTGATAGTAAAAGTGTATTTAGATAAAACTTATAGGTTCGTCTTGAAATTTTCTACGTACTATCATCATCATCTGCCTGGCCTTTTCCCCACTATTTTGGGGTCGGCTTCCAGTCTAACCGGATGCAGCTGAGTATTTTACATGGGGCGACTGCCTATCTGACCTCCATAACAGTACTGGGTAATGCGATACCCCTTGGTAAGACTGGCCATCAGACTTTCGGGCCACTGTAACAACTGTCAAAGATCTACAAATGACAGCTTTGGGTCAGTGGGTCGTCTTAGGCGCACTTTGACCGATGGCTTAACGTGCTTTGGGAGATTCGAAGGAAACGCGGTATGTGGTCACCCCTCCGCGGACCAACCTAGGTAGGTAAGAAAGGCTTAACCTAAAGATCGATCCGCGAGTCTGTTATTTTTTAGCCACGAGCTTTTCTTCAGACACCCTCTCTAGTGATTTAAATCTTTTTGCTGTCAGGTAACTTTAGTTAGTTGTTTAAGATTAAGAATACCTAGAACATGTAAGATTAATCTAAAACACTAAAAAATACAGTTGAGAAAATAAATTACAGTTTTTATAATTCTGTTAGGTACTTGTCTAGGTCCACTCTAAAACTTTACGTTGCATTAATAGCATTTTTTATGTTATGTCTGTTATCTTATATTTTTGTTTCTTCCCCTTATAACGCTATTACAGATTTTTCTAATAAATATTCAGAATGATTTGAAAACGGAATCAATAAGTTTTTGAATTTACAGAAATTCGGCAAACGCGATCAGCGTTAAAGCTGCCAGTGTCAGCATTTCTATGGAATATTGACAATGAACGCGGTTTAGATGGGCTGATCAAGTTCAGTTACATTGGTGACATTTGCTCTTATTCAAAGAAAATGTCTAGTTACGTAGCAGCATGTATTATACCTTATTTGTAGTGGTTTATTTATGTAGGCCACACGTAAGTGGGTGCGGTAACAATAGACGAAAAATTCCGAGCGGGTAGAAGTAGGCACATAAATATACTTGCAGCAATGACCCCATACAGGCATGCGTGGGCTCTGTATCCCATTCACCATTTTCCCATAGATAGGTACAAAACGAGCATTGTACGAGTTTCATCTATAAATAAGACAGAATTTTTGTTTCCTTGTGTTGGCAACACTTAGATATTAAAGATGTACCACATTACTTGTTTTACATGTCAATAAATTGTAATATTTCATAAGTTATTGCTTACTAAGATTACAATATGGAATTTATTACACAAGAAACTAACCAGACGACTTTTAGCCGTCTATATATCTATATTATGTTATAAACTAGTCTTTAATTTCTGTATATGTAAATATTTGGTAATAAATAAAGGAAATGCACATAAAATACGATAAACTAAAGGTAGATGTTTCATATTAATATTGCTTTATTGCAAATAGGTTAATACGACATGTTTATTATTGGTTACTAATAAAATGAAATACAACTATGCGAGTTTAATACTAGATAATAAATTTAAATTGCTGAGAATTCATAACTGCTTAAAATATTAATATTTAAGTGTTAACTGTTTTTTTTTTCTTTTGCGTCACGTTGTTTTCTAGACTATTCCTAGAAATATGTTGTCAAAATTGCTCAAAGTGCTCACTGGGCCATTTCTTCTTCAAAATATTGCTTAAGTACCTAATACTATTACACAGTCAATGAGCTGTAATTAATGTTTAGGTTATCGGTTCTCTCGAGTGTCTTCAAAGTTAACTTTGGCACTTGGTCCCTCAGCAAAGAGTTATAAGCATAAGCAAAATTAGCCTATAATGTTCCCACTGCTGGGACACAGGCCTCCTCTATGAGAGGGAATGGGCTATAATACACCACGCGGGCACAGTGCGTATTGGTAGATGTCACATGTCTTCGAATTTTTGGTTCTAGGACATGCCGGTTTCCTCTCGATGTTTTCTTTCACCGTTTTGAGAGCAGTGATGATGAAACAACTTACACAAAGTTATGTGCCTGCCTGGGTTCGAACCCACGACTTACTGTTCGTAAGTCGGGGCCGCCACCACTGGGCCACCGCTGCTCTTAAGAGTTATAACACATTATTTTTTATTCTGTTTGTCTTATCATTCATTTCATTCTCCAGCCCATGTCTTCTTTCATACTTCTCTATTACTCGTCATATCAGAAGTCACCTCTATTCTAGCCATCCTTCACACAGGCCATCCATCGTTTCTTTGGCCGTCCCCTACTCTTACAGCCATCTACATTTATACTCAAAACTTCCCTCCCTCACGACATTTTCCTTTATCCAAATGCCCATAATGATATGGTCAAAACATATTGATAAAAAAAATACAATTAATGGTAAATGATGATGATGATGATTATTGATATTTTTTGACGAACAGCATTTTGTTCATTTCTGAGTAAATTATTTCGGAATATTAACTTGTGCTATGAAATGTCATAGCATAAGTTAATATTCCGAAATAATTTCACAACAAACGCACAAAAAGTCGTCTACAATAGTATGGCTGCACCACAATCCGTTGTGTATGGCCATTTAGATAGAGAAATTTATGGTACCGGTGGCATTCTCCAAGATTTGAGACAAGCCCGCCGTAATGTGAGCAGACCACAGCGCTGTGGAGATAACAACAGTCTTATTTGTGGAAATGTAGCCTCGATTGCTGATTACGAAATAAATTGTGCCGTGTGGATGGACAAACTAGTTCCTAAAAGATACTGTCTCGTTGGTCTAGTGGTTGCAAGCGCGGCTGTTGAGCATGAAATCTTAAGTTCGATTACCAGGTCGGGTAAAGTGATATTGGGATTTTTACATCGGGTATCTCGGCAGACACGGTGTCTGGAATTGTGCTCGGTTGATGACCATAGGCTTGCCCTTTATAACATGGGACTTAAACATAAACGAAGGTTTAATATTGGGTACATCTCAGCCTAACCCTTTGGGGATTAAAGGCGTGATGTTATGTTATGTTACTAATTAGTTTTCAAAATAATTATTTGATTTCAGATACAAAAGATGAAAACAATATCATAGGAATGTATAAAAAATAAATAATTAGTCGGCCATTTTTGGGATTCCGCCATATTGGATTGTCATTCAAACTAAACACGTATGCAAAATTTCAGCCTAAATGGAAACCGGGAAGTGGGTTAAATGTAACTTCTAAGATTTTTATTTTAAATAGTTACAGGTGAAGCTAATAAAACCGTGTTAAAATCAATGCAGTTTGTCTTAACTCATTTTAATATTTTCAGTTTCTGGTTCTCTGGCTCTCTGGTGGTCTATGAGTATAGAGGTATCTCCGACGCAACCAGCATCCCAATTGCGCAACACACATTTCAATAACTAATCTACCGATTTTGAAGAAAATTCATAATATTTATGTTTTGAAAATTCATCTACTCGACAACATAAAAATAGGGAACGTATAGCAATCTTTTTCGGCATAAGCAACTATTTTTGCATAGTTCGTGCCGAGGCAAGAGCAGTAGGTCTTAGATACTTTAAAGCAGCTATCCTGACATACATCTAGAGGTACTTGTATGTTGTGGTCTCTAAGATTTAATAGTAGAAGAGCGATGGCTGCTATTATAAAGTTTGTATGTTGATCGGGATAGCTTTAACTTGTCGTGTGGTCCGCCAATAAAGATTAGTTACTCTGCGGGAGTCCCGTGGGCTTCCTAATAGACAATATTGAGAACTGTACTCATGTTTTTGTTGTTTGATGAGGGTAACCTTTGGATCTGTGCAAAGATACACAATATTACTGAAAGGCAAGGCGAAAGTTTGATATAGCTATTCTTTGAGTTACCTTATTCAAATACAGTATGGAAGGGACACCGACGCGAAAACGGTTACCACGTATTCTTATTTTTAGGTTGGCGAATACGACGAACTGGCGGAAAATGTATCTGACATTCGAAACATATCGTTGGTATCGTTGTATGGCAAAAAATTGACCCAGAAAACTGCATTAAATACCTACTGCTTGACCGAATAGACTGTTGCGACTTCTAAATGAGTTTTCTGGATTAATTTTGTCTCCGGATCCAAAGCACTTGAATCGTAGACCACGACTCGTTGAACTTCTTAACGTCGGCGTACTTCTGGTGGTCGCCACTGTTGATTCTCGCTTCCAAGAGTTACAGTAGTTGAAAATAGTATGGCGGGGTTGTCCCAAAATCAACAATACTTCTATTGAAATCTTGTCAATGTTTGGTAAAAACTAGGTACCTATGCAAATTTGGTGTTTAAAATCCTCAATGACTATTAAAAATCTGTGTGCATAAATCTAACAAATCAGTCACTAGACAGGTATTGGACCGTTTTGAAGCATACTTTCCAAATAACGTCAAGCAAACCATTTAAGCCAACAACCTCTGAACGCTATTCAATACGTCAATCCTTTAAGCATGTACTCAAGTAATTTATGTTCTAACAAATCTTGTACAGTCAACAAAAGAATTTAGTCTTCACTGTAGGTTCATTTTTTTTCATTGTGACGGTTTGGCAATTCAATTGTCTGTAAGGGGGCACCCATAAATTACGTCACACGAATTTTGTGACTTTTGTGAGACTTACCCGTACCTAGATATATTAGATTTTGAAATGTGACATCACGAAATTTAGGTCCCCTCCCAACCCTTGCCATACAATGTCACACTTCGTCGACTCCTCCGCCCCCCTTAACCTAACTGGTCTATTTCAAATAAATCCTTTGATTTTGATTTGGTGTTTCAAGACATGGGATTCACCTAGTTTGAAGGTCAGGGGTTCATAATTACCATGCCCGTCTTTTATTGAAACAACACGAATGTTAAATAGGTCAAGTATTTTGGTAAATAAATGATTACTTACTTAAGTATGCAGGCAGAAACGACCAACGATCTTTGTGGTCCGAGAGTGGAAAGATGGCCACTGCTTCACAGAGGCTCCCCTCAAGGTTCTTCAGCAGGATTCCTTTTCCTAAGGGACTGTTCATCCTGTGCCTTTCAGTATACATTCGAGAACTTTTCGGCTCCCTCGGCCCTCCGTTCTGTAACTTTTACCCTGCGCCCAACCACTTCAGTTTAATAATTCCTGGGAGCTCTTGGGGAACCTTGGCTCTCTATCTTGGTACTTACTTACTATTTACCAGTAAACTGTTTAGTCAACTCATCATCATCTGTCTAGCCTTTTTCCTATATTAGGATCGGCTTCCAATCAAACTGGATGTAGATGAATGCATAAAGCGACTTCATATCCGACCTCCACAATCCAGTAACTGGGGAATACAGTTTTGTCGACTGTACTTCAACATTACCATAAACACAAAGTTGCGGACAGACAATCCGTTCTGTGTATGGCCGATGTTGAAGTGATTTCACATTGTAGGACATGTAAGAGTGGCTACATTGAGTTGTCTATCAAAGTTAAAGGATCAAGATTTCATTGTGTCGGAGTAGGACAAACTAGGCATAGGACTGGTTGGTTCTTTGAAAAATACTAGTCGACATTTTGCCATACATACAAATAACACTGTAATCTTAGTTTTATCAGAATTTTGGTTTGAGTGAGTGGGTAAAAAAAAGATATTGAGTAAAGGTAAGTGGCTGGCTGGTATTTTTTTAAATGATGTTCCTTTGGATTATCACCAATGATTGCCCGCTTTCCATCCCTGAAGTCATAGTGAAATTCTTACAGCGATAATGAACGGTACGCTACTACAAAACTTATACAAATCATGTTGTGGAACTACGAAACGCATTGAATGAAAAAAATGGATAAAGTAAGAAATGAACATAAAAGAGGAAGTTTGAAAGTGGCGCCTGTTACAGATAATTTGAAAGGGAGTCGTCTGTCTTGGTATAAACATGTGATGAGGAGTGATGGAATTCATGGGACTAAAAGAGAGATGAAAATAAATGTTGTTTTAGCGAGAGGGAGAGGAAAACAGGATGGATGGAGAGGGAGAGGCAGACCAAAGAAAAGATGGCTGGATTGTGTGACGAATGATATGCAGGAAAAAGGAGTAGCTGATAGCGTGACGAAATAACATGGCCCCAAGTAACATGGAACAAGGGCAGGAAGATGATTGTGCGATTTCCACTTGTATAGGACCCTTTATAGCTTTTTGGGAGGCCCACGGTCGGCTAGGATGTAAAAAATGGCATAATATTGATCATAAAGCCCTCTAAGGCCGAATTCACAAGTAAATGGATCTAGGAAAAACTGACAACAGCTGCATAATTATACCTGCAATAAATACTAAACACTGCCGTCTGTTTTGACGGCCTCTCCTACTGGAAACTCCCAATAACCTAGCAGTCATATACCTTCGAACTAATTCAATACAAACAACTATTCAAGCTTTAACTCTTTACCTAGATTAACATGAACAATTCGAAACCATTGAAACGTTCAAAGCTTACAAATAGTTTGTCCCAGTAAACCAACACAAAAGATATATATTGTACGGCTAATATTTCACTGTCGAATAGCCCTATGCCCGTTTTAAAGTTCACATGTACCAATACGCTTTTAACTGATTAGACAAGAAATGAAAATTTATATGTGTTTTGCCATTTTGGTCTGAAATATTATCGTTAGGTATAAGCAACTGTGGTGCAGTTGGGATTGTGATATTTTAGAAACATAATAGGAAAAGGATTTGGCTACAATTTGTAAATGTCATATTGTGAGTTTCCGGTTAATAGTTGACTACAACCAACTAGTATTAGAATTAGGTAGGTAGTGTTTGGTAGGACTGTCTCATTGGTCCTAGGCTTCGATTCCCGGGTCGGACAAAGTGTTATTGGGTTCTTCCAGAAGGAATTTATCAGTAGCAGCCACGGAGTTTAGATTTGTGCCCGGTTGATGGCAATAGGCTCACAACCTATTACATGGGACTTTAACATATTTGACGAAATGTGAGTGTGTGTCTATTAGGTACACCTCTGCCTAACCTTTCGGGGACTACAGGCGTGATGTTACGTAGTGACGTGGATACTGCGTAGACTGCTCTGTACACCATACAAATCACAGGTATATCAGAAGACATCGAGAGAGAAGAGCTCTTTTTGAAAAAGTATGAATCTGAAGACAAGCCCGACGCCAAGCAGTTTTCTTCGTAATGTTCCGATATGAAAGCTTAGGGTTGCGTTATTGCTAGTACTAGAAACACTTCAGCTGCTTCTCTAGACTAGCACCAGTTCTGCGAGTTCCTCGATAGTGCAGATGATAGGTGTCGGCGAAGAACTCGTGGCTAAATAACAATAGCCACTCTGGTCAATCGTCAGGTTAAGCCGGTCTTGCCTAGGCTGGTCCGTGGATGGGTGCCAACTATTACAAACTGAGTTTCCTCCGTCCACGTTAAGCCGTTGGTCCCGGCTGTCATTTGTAGATCTTTGACAGTCGTTAGGTAGTCAGAGGCCCAAAAAGTCTGACAACCAGTCTTACCAAGGGGTATCGTATTACCCAGTACTAACTGGGTTGTGGAAGTCAGATAGGCAACTGCCTATCTACCACCAGTACCAGTATTTTTACATGGAGCAACTGCTCCATGTAAAAATACTGGTGTTCAGCTGAATCCGATAAGACTGGAAGCCGACCCCAAGATAGTTGGGAAAAGGCTAGGCTGATGATAATAGGCGTCGGTAATCACTTACTATCAGGTGGGAGGGCCTTCTAGTAGTTTGTAACAGTGAAACAAAAACTCCATTTAGATTAATATCATTATTTTATGCAGTTCTAACAACCGGAAGTCATAAAAGATTAAATTGAGACTACATTGAAATTCCATAGATTTGATCTTCTGAACTTTTAGTTTTTAGTTAAACTACATAAAACTATTTTTATGTATGGAAGTTTTGTATAAATTAAAATATTTAAGATACCCATTAGCCCACGCATCCCCATAAGAGATGACAACATACAATTTTACATTTAAATATACATTATCTTAATCACGTTCCTATTTAAATAAATCAGAATTTAAATAAATTACATAAATAATAATATAAATTAGAATTAACGAGGTACAACACTAATATATCAATTTTCTTTACGCCCTCTCTTGTCGTGTAGGCTGGCCAATACAAGCCATTTAAAAAAAGATACATCGCTGTGCTGTCTAAAGATATTGAGGACAATAGTTGGTGGGTCTGTATATGTTGATGAGTTCACCATAGACCCTCTAAAAATTACTGACGAAACGACGACGAAATGACTTTCACCAGCATTGTTATAAACTCGTTGGTCTAGTGGTTACAATCGTGACTGCGGAGCATGAGGTCCTGGGTTTGATTCCCGGGTCAGGCAAATAGTTATTGGGTTAAACTTGTACTGTCACTTACGGGATATCTTCCGTGATTGTTCATTGTTTTGAGCTCCCGATATTTCGGCGCTGTTGCAAGCGCCATGATCTCGGGTTGACTGGAGAATGCGGGTGGATGGAAAATAAATTGTTAAGAGCAGACAAATCTACCTACCCTCTTTCTTTGACAAAGAAACAAACAGACAAAGAAAGAGGGTAGATAGATTTGTCTGCTCTTAACAATTTATTTTCCATCCACATCCACTTGCATCAGCAGACTTATGGGAGAGAATATGTCTGGAAATATCTAGTGGTTGACATAGGCCTTGCCATGAATCCATCCATAAAGAAACCGGATCAAAAGATAATAATATTAACCAAACTTATACTGTCACTTTCAGGATATCTTCCGTGATTGTTCATTATTTAAAAACACGTACCTACCTATGTTTTTTATTTTGTTTGTTTTTAATATCGGGAGCTCAAAACGATGAACAATCACGGAAGATATCCCGTAAGTGACAGTACAAGTTTAGTTGTAAACCGTGAAAGCTTAAAACAGAGTTATTGGGTTTTTCCGCAAAGAATTTCTCAGTAGCAGCCATGGAGTCTGGATTTGTGCCCGGTTGATGGCAATAGGCTCGCCCCCTATTACATGGGACTTAAACATAACTGGCGAAATGTGAGTGTACTATTGGTACACCTCTGTCTAACCCTTTGGGGATTCCTGGTGTGATGTTATGATATTTATTTTTATTTCAGAACATAATTCCATATAAAATTGTTCTCTTTCGAACAGTCCCGCAGCCCACCAGGTTTAAGTCTGATTTTGCAGTTTCATCTTCACCTGCTGATGGCATTAATCCTTTCCAGGTTACAAATTAATTCACACGGCGGCACAAGCTATACATTTCGTTTATAACAAGGCCTAGCTTTGTATAGATTTTCCGTCCAATGAGAGATCCGAATCAACTGGTTTTGTATACCTTGATTGGCCGTCGTGGTTACCTACACATCTAGCAAACCAAGTGGCCTGTCTGCTGATACGTCAACCAGTTATATTTAAGTCAAAAAGCTTGCTATTTTACATAAAAATTAAGATTAATTTCACGCTCCATAATTTAAACAGATTAGGTGAATAACATGCAAATATTTCCATCGAAATATTGTCAGAAGATTAATATTTCCTCTCCTTAAAAATGTTTAGATTAATTTAAATTCGCTATAACTTTAATTTATTGCTTCCAATAGTCTACACATACAGGGTGTTCGGAAGACGGACCGACACAATTTATTGGATTACTTAATTCCCTAGAAAAAAATAAATGTTCAAACTACATACCACTTTAACAAAATGTTTTTAAGACTTGGAGATTACATTTCGCGAAATAAAGAAAATAATAGATATCTTAATAACATGACACTTAAGACATAGGTGCTTTGAGCGAAAATTAGTATATGACGCCCCCTTTAACACATAACATTGTGTCGGTCCTTCTACCAAACACCCTGTATATCGATAGGAACATTGTTAAATTAGCTATTTCCTAAATAAAGCGTAGTGTCGGAGTGCCGGTGTCTTTAGTGTAGCTCGTTAGTGTCAGACACTGATGTATACACAATATTTAAGTTGTAAACAGTTGGCGACACCCACGTTATATCACTCCGCTATGTGGCCCAATCTGGTGTAGGGTGATGAGGACAATTGTCGGTCTAAGCAGTCATTTTATTTTTATAGTGAAAAATTAAACTCATCGTCGTCATGACCAGGATCTTTCCAGTGATAGAAACCATCAAATTATCAAAGGCCTTCGGAAAACCATGGAAAAACTAGGATAGGATATAGAATGGAATGGATAGTTATGGAATCAGCAAATTCATGACATTAAATGTTATATTTAGTTTTAATACCGCGAAAAAGATCCAGGCCTTTTTTTTCCGGATGGGTAATCATCAAATAACCTTCCTGGTCTGGGCGGAGTGGAAGGGAGTGTCAGACTTCTACTGACTAAAACCCATCTCCATCATCATCCATTTTGCTTCTTTGCCCGTTGGGTTCCAAAGCCGCGGTATCTCGAACAGTCCCGCAGACCGGGCAGGCAACGGCCCTTGCGGACCCGTTCCTGTGTGCTGACATCTCTTTGAGACGTGCGTGGAACACGACTGAGCCGTCGACACGGCCTGTCGGCATAAGAGCGGACGGACGGCGAACTAGCCGGATGCAGGATGCAGCACCGTACTCCCGCACGCAATTTCAACCTTGCACCAATACATCTTCTAAGAAAAAAAATACCACTAACCAATTCTTACTAGAATATCTATTATAAATCCAATACCAACAACAGTGTGCCCTACCTCAATCCTCATTAATCTGTAATGTTGCTGAGGGCCTGTGGGTGGAAAACATCGCCTGATTACAATCTGAAGGGATTAGGTACCTATCAAAGTCATCTGGCAGATAATTTGTGCCAAATTGATACAAATACGAGCTATTTGGTGCTTGATTAAGAGGATTTATCTTATATTATTCAATTAGGATTTGTAGTAATCTGCTGTTTAAAGATTCTTTATTTTGAAATGTGGTACGTGATGGCCTCATTAATAAAAGGTTTCACATATTTCGCTGACTTCCTTCAGCATGCAAACTGAAAATTAAAATACTTAACACAATGTACTCTTAGTTTAGGTAATGATGTAAATATTTAAGAAACATTAAAAATACTCGTGTGGAGGAGAATGTAAAAAAAAATAGAAAAAAAATAATAAATCAATAGAATAGGAACAAAAGCTACTTAACCATTACAAAAGGGTTAATAAGTCAAAAACTCATTAATTGTATAGAACACGTTATTAAAGAGCCAGTTCTTTAGTTAAAGTTTACTTAGTGGAGATGCATATATGACATGTCCCTGGAGTGTAAATGTGGTGTTGCCCCAAAAACGATGGGACACTCTTGATATCGTGTCCTGCCTGTTCTGTTGCTTCCACAACACAGGAGCTGATGGACGGTACTACTAGTGCTAAACTCATCGCTAAATTTAGCTGTATGTTGTAAAACTGTGCAGGTTTCCTCAGTTGTAAGCTCAAGCTTACCTGACGGGTGTATATGTCAGGTTTACCTGTATAGCTACCTTGTACCTACCTACCACATTGTACTTACCTACCCACGTAGCATGACCACCGTAGACAAGGATTTCTTTGACGGAAGAATCGACAAAATGATAGATTACTACACACGACACGATTACGACACTATCTGTCATTTTGTCGATTCTTCCGTCAAAGAAATCCTTGTCTACGGTGGTCATGCTACGGAGGCAGGTGTGTATTTCATAGAAATATTATAAATAACGAAAGTGACTTGGTCTGTCTGCTCACTTCTTACGCCTTAACGGCAGAACAGATTTCGATGGTAATTAACACAATGTTCGACCATGACTGAAGCCGGGGACAAAAACACTTTAGAAATGAATAAATAAATCCAAATTCACTGTATTCCGGGTGTTTTCTAAAGAGAACCTCATAAATCTTAAAGTACTCAGCGTTCCAGACCACCTAAAGACCTGGCTATTCACTTTATTAGTTTTAATTGACCACTCTCCTAAGAACTCACAGATGGCGGCACTTAGCAACAATGTTGCCAGCATCCTTAGAAGCCTTAAGATAGTTCGCTTACCGTATCTGAATCGTTTGAAACCAAAGTAACTGTTATACCACAGAGGTAGTAAGTAGTAAATGGAGGCTTAATAAAAAAATGTGTTTTCAAAAAATAAAACCGACACAAATATTTGCACACTACTCCAATGAGATGCAAATAAATGATTATGATTATGATTATGATTATGAGACAGCGAGGTTTCGGAGTAAACGAAAATATCATCGATGTATACAATTTTTTGATTTTTGTTGATTCTACAAAAACGGCTCGACCGATTTCGATAAAATTTAAATGGGACCACTTGGGAAGTAAACACTTTTAAACAAAAAAAAGAATTTTCCAAATCGGTTCAGGCGTCTTCGAGTAATCGGTGAACATAAATTAAAAAAAAAGATTCCGATGAATTGAGAACCTCCTCCTTTTTTGAAGTCGGTTAAGAAGTAAAACTATAATAGTCAATTGTTTTATTACAGATTGAGATGTAAGTTAATCATCATCTACTGCTCTGTGATTCATTGAAGTAACTTCCACGAGTACTCAACGCGATACTCCATGATGTATTCTAATGGTTTTAGTTTGTGCTATTAAACTGTGATAAGGGCAGGAGAATGATGATAGTTTGTGCCATTAAGAAAGGAAGAATCAAATGCCTGGCTGTTTTCAACCAGATTGAAGTCAGTTTGCAATTTACCCAGAAGTTAGTATTTTCCTAACTAGTATTTTTCTCTTAAAATTAATTTAAGGAATGTTATTGGACCATAACAAATGTCGCTCATATTTCCTCTAATCCGAGTATTGCTGCACTGTCAGTCCATCTACTAGTTATTCAACCTTCATAAGTAAATGTATCTGGTTTAGTACTTTCAAAATTATTATTCAGATGTAATGAATTTTATAGGAAAACCTAATTAGAAATTTTATGATAATTATTATTAGATAATCTTTCGTTTCAGGTTTCATTTGGTTTGATTTTTGAGTGCTATTGGAATTTAAATAGGTTGATATCTACGGTTTTGTAAACTACAGTGAGTCTTGTTAAGTGAAGTGGAATTGAATATGCTTGTCCCGAATTTTTTATAATTTTAATTTGTTCTTGTTATTTTTCCTAGATGGTAACGAAAGACGATTAGAGATGCTGATTGCACTTCGAGGTAATAGATAAAACCATCTAACGGAGTTTCTTACAAGACTTTCAGTTATTTCATAATGAAAGAATGAGGTAATTGTGTTTTCTCATTAAAAGAGTACACTTAAGTTGTATAAGACTTCCCTGAATCTGGAATCTACAAAAAAAAATCTAACGACGCAGATAACTAAGCATTCTGAAAAAAAAAATCCTCCTAGATCCAAGTTCTCAAATAACTAACACATTTTATGTTTTATTTACAGCCCAGCGTCGAAGATTACCCTTAACAAAAAAGGAGCACCATTTAGCCACTGCCGCCGATGATCGCACCATTTTAGACTGCACGGATGATCGGCACTTATTCCCATCCTGCTAAGTGCAATTATCGCCTGAGATATAGTTATTTTGATTGGACCTCTTAGCATAGTTTTACTTTGAGAGGCTTCATCTTGAGATCTAGAAAAAACGATGGCAGGTTGGATTGGAGTGGATACGGTTGGTTCCTTACAAAATTTTCTTAATCTAGGTACTTTTTCTACAAGACAACAAGATCTTCTGCTATGTGGAGACTTTCTGGATATCATCATTCTCTTGCCCTTATCCCAATTCATTTGGGGTCAGCGCAGCATATCTTTTACCTAAAAACTTCTCTATTACTCGTCATCTCATCAGACACCTCCTTTCTTACCATATCATCCTTCACACAGTCCATCCATCGTTTCTTTAGTCTTTCTCTACGCTTATACCTATCCACATTCATACTCAAAACTTGAGACTTTCTGACTATGAGGAAGGACTATCACTTTTATGTTTTCTTCTCGTGGCACCTCTCCCTCCACTTTCACTATGAAAGCTGACCAACCCTGAAATCGCAACAAAACTACTGTACTGGTATTGAGAGCACACTTTATGGAGCAGCAGATCTGGTGCCTTGCCTGCCTTTGTGAAAATTATGCATAATGCAGAGTACAATGACTCTAAGAGGCTACTAAGAAATAAAAGTACATCACATCTCCTATACCAAAATCGATGAAAAAAGGTTTCACTTAAGCTTCTAGAACCCTAAAACTAGGTTTAAAATGTATAGTACAGTGCAGTACATCTGTCATTCTGTCATCATACATTTCAGCTGATTGCACTTAGGCTTCTAAGCGTTTAATGGAAAAAAAACCCTTTGATGTATAGAAAACAAGAGAGATAAAATCATACTGAAATAAAGTTTCATTTTAATCGTATGAAATTTCAAAATTTCAAAAAACCTGCAACAGGTAAATTCTTCAACTAATTTAAAAAAAATATCGGAGATTTGATAACCACAAATTGATTCAAAGGATGTTAAGTTATGTCTTGCGTTCTGGACGATGTCTGTCGCACAGATGGCGCGGTGGGTGCGCGCGCGCCGGCCCTTGCTTTCGTTATAAACGTTCTTGTTGTCACCAGCTTTCTTATGCCCATTTTCAAAAACTTGTGCCTACATCGGTCATATAAGTACCTTTCTGTGAGTTTCTGGGAATCATTAAAAAAAACTTTCTTGATTTCCTCTTTTGGCTGCAGTTTCTGCCGTTCAAACAGAATTAAATGAACAGTGAGATCTAGAGAATTTCTTAATGAAATCCTTCTCTAGGCTTCGGAATTTTATTGCTATTAATTAAACCAAGTCCAACAGAGACAAAGTGGTTTCTTCTGTATTTGTATAAAAAAGGGAATGTATTCTTAACCTCCTGGAGCGAAGCTACACACTTATGACACGATTTCATCGGCACTGAAAGAAATACTGTAAAAAAATTTCTTCGTCATAGTATCGTAAGCTTGAGCATGGGGTTCTAGGTTCGATTCCCGGGTCGAACAAAGTGTTATTGGAGTTTTCCGTGAAGAATTTCTCATACTATTGAGAAATTCCTCACGGAAAACCGATTGAATTTATGTCCTGTTGGTGGCAATAGATTCGCCCCCTATTACATGGGACTTAAATATAGCTGTCAAAATGTGAGTGTACTGCGGCTACTATTATACTATACTACTTACTATGTAAGGAACCTGCTACTACCAACCTTTCCAATATCCGTCTCTTCTACCAACAGCACGAGCCACGCTCACACCGACACGAGATTACGAAGATTTCTCGCACGCTCATGTACTAGCACGTACTCGTACGGTCCCTAATTTGTATTGTCCGTCCCGTTCCGGAACAGGTCGTGAGAACGGTCCGTGTTGTCTTAGAGACATGTACACATCGTGTTGGCACTGTCCACAAGACGCTTTGGGTATTGGATTAAGTGATGAGCTGTAGCGATTAGAAATAGGGCGGTCGGAGCAAGGTTGTACCTCCGTTGACCGCATTATTGCTGAACGTCATGTGAGGTAGTATAGTCACACTCGAGACTGTATAAAATATGAAGTAATAATTAATTCTTTCGACCAGGAAAAAGTTTGGTCGCACAACCGGGCGTCCGATCAGTTTGTTCAAGATACTGGCCGGGTATTCGACAATTCGTGGTCTTGACCGCGTAGTGCTTATGGGAGATTACATATTCTGACCAGTAAACTACGAGAATCTTTGTGGATTTTCCTGTTAGGTTTGCTATTTCTAATAGGTTTGAATGTTCACAGTAGAAACAAATGCTTGTTGGAATTTAATCCTGGCTAAATGTGTAACAGAAAGACAAGGATCTTTTCTTTTCAAAGTTCTAATTTGAGTCTATTTTTAACAGAAATATAGTCTGTGTGATATGATTTATTTTTTGTACCTGACCTTCCTTTTAGAGGAGAGAGAGAGAGAACAAATCATACAGTATATTTCAACTTCTACTATCATTTTGTTTATACCGTTTCGCCAAATCTTCAGCCCGCTTCCTTCCATAACTTGGACCACACAGTATGTCTGTTTGTCCGGCGCGTTGACGGTTCGCCTGTTGACATACAAGGTCGTCGCCCCCCCTTCCGGCTCCGTTCGCAAATATTCACGGCAAACATTATGAAACTGGACAATTCTATACGTTCACTGCAACCCTGGGCCTTTGAAGTACTTTAGATTCTTGGGTGAGGAAGAAATAGATCAGAATCAAGTCATTTATTCAAATAAGACTGAACAGTTTTTGGACGTCACTTCCTATTGTTTTAGCAGGTGAGAATAAACAAATCAGCCCAGCTCCCCAGATCCAAGTTGTAGGTCTGCCACAAGAAGAACCGATGACCTGGTGAATTTGGCGACGCATGGAGGAGGTATATGAATAGCAATGGAAATTTTTTGGCTGACATGATGGTGACGATGAAGATGTAAATAGCCACCTTTCACATTAATTCCCGTTTTTGTCAAAATTCACTGAATATATGACAGCAGACCAATAAATCCCATGATTCTGCATCGATTTAATATTATTCGTTTCGAAATTGATAAATTGAATAAGATAACATTGTTATTTTCACACACACAGAAATAACTCATAATATTCTTTTGAAAATAGAATGAATCAGGATACATAAATTAAGAAAACGAAATGTCATTTCCTAAAAACTTCAAGAATACCGTATTAATATATTTTATATGACGTTTTTATTATTATATTAATATGAAATAGTGCATTGGCTACTCTCTGCCGTCAATTATTAATTTAATTGAATATAAACGTGAGAAAATGATTATATCTGTCCGTTTGTATTAATTTCTTCTAGATATAATACTGGCTGATAAATGGTGATGTATTGTTTTCGCCTACGGCTCTGTCTGTGTAGTGAATTAATTTTTGATTCGGCATTATATTACAAGTCTCATTTAATTTTCTCAGATGATCAGGTCTTAGCCCGGCTGTGGGTCAGTGCAGGCCAAAAAAAGGTGTCATTAATATTTTTCTACTTTTCGGAACTATACATTCATTGCTGTGGAAAGGTGGAAAATCTTGGCTTATGCTTTCGTACCGCTGGTTCTCCTGTCACTTAAGGGTTTTCTTTCGTGTCTGGCAATATCACTCAAGCCTTCTTCTATCTTTCTACCTTCAAGACCCAGTTCAGCTGAACATAGGCTTTCCCTAGTAAACTCACAATACTGGGTTAAAGGAAAGGGCAATGGAGAGGGCTATGCTCGGAGTTTCCTTGCGTGATCAAATCAGAAATGAGGACATCCGCAAGAGAACCAAGGTAACCGACGTTGCCCGAAGAATTGCCAAACTTAAGTGGTAGTGGGCAGGGCACATTGCTCGCAGAACGGATGGCTGATGGGGCCGAAAAGTTCTGGAGTGGCGACCGCGAACCGGAAGACGCTGCGTTGGAAGGCCTTCCACTAGGTGGACCGATGATCTGGTGAAGGTTGCAGGGATCCGCTGGATGCGAGTCGCACGGGACCGGTCAATGTGGTGACACTTGGGGGAGGCCTATTTCCAGCAGTGGACGTCTTTCGGCTGAAATGATGATGATGATGACGACTGGGTTTTCTGTTTTCCACATCGAGACAGCCACAGCTGCCTTAACCAAAACTACTGGTTAATTACGGGCACAAGATTATCCATTTGGTTTTCAACTGAATACGATTAGACTGGAAGCCGACCCCAACATAGTTGAGAAAATTCTAGACATATGATGACGTCCACGAGATTCCCTGTAAGCAACATTTTTACAAAACGCGTCATACCTACTACATGCAAAGGTGTATAGTCGCCAGCGCATCAAGTTACCACAAATTGTCAAATTTTCACATTAGATTTTGAACTTAACCATCAACATTTTATGGATGAAAATCATTTGGAGAAATTTGACAGTTTGTGGTAACTTGATGTACTGGCGACCGCACACCATTCTATACTTTCAGACACACATGGCGACGCATCAAGCTAAAACCAGTATAACCTGACATAACTTTGTATGAACTTCCCTTACAATGAAATATCAGCGTATACTGGATTTGCATAGCTTGATTGGTCGTCGTGAGTGCAAACACAGACAGCTACGTATTCGCAAATAATCATTAAATGATCATTAAGAAATCATTTGGATTCTTGAGAAATAATAAAATTAGACTTTACGGTTATTCCTAGTACTCCCACACATAATGCCACACTAGAGGCTAAGCTCACCATTTTGAATTCAATAATATCAGTTAGATGGGATGACTCAGAGAATCGGTATCATAGATGTTGAGCGACCAGTCATCGGTGGAGGGAGATATATACAATATTATTTTTAGTATATGCGAAACCTGAATATACTTTGTTCAGAATAAGTAACTGAATCGATTCCAATCATTTTTAAACCATGTTATATTTTGTCCCAAAAATATTTTAAAAAAGTTACAAGTTGGACACCGAGCGACGTTAAGTACTTATCGCAATAATTTAGGTACCTACTGCCAAATTATTATTATCAATGAACTCAACACGACGCTGGAGGCGCGCACGCGGGCGCGCTGCGTGGTGAACACGTTTTTGCGCGGACAACCAGGTAACAGAACAAGCTTATAACTTTGTGATTTTTCATGATACAGTTTTGAAATTTAGTACATAGATTCTTTACATAAAAATACTAGACACGTGTTTCAGGTTTCGCATTTACTAAAAACTAAGGTTGTATAGACCGACCGCTATAATGAGTCCTCCGCCTTGCCCCATCAAAGGCACATTAAGCGTCCACAAAGTTCTAACAATATCCCACACCTTATTTGCTTTAAAATAATCATAATCCACGTAGGTATTACGATACTAATTGCACTAATACCCGCATACGAGGCGGTTCCAACAGCTACCTTCAGATGTTCGCATGGAGGATGGTATTGGGATCCGGATTGCCCAATAATGCGGTACTGGACCAGGCTGCATGTTGAGCATTCCGGATCCAAACCTAAATTTAGACTAATGTGAAATA
The DNA here is from genome assembly GCA_905163415.1 of Noctua fimbriata. NCBI lineage: Eukaryota > Metazoa > Arthropoda > Insecta > Lepidoptera > Noctuidae > Noctua > Noctua fimbriata. The sequence goes on along the minus strand of LR990941.1, from coordinate 13,958,903 downwards.
TACAGGTTGTAAACAGACCCTTCACGAAGCCACCAAGCCAACCAAGCATTATGTACATCAAACTAAGTAACCCTACTCAAACATTATTGTTGGGAAACGATTTTTTTTTCGGGTGTAAAGTCACGTCTTACGGTAGAACTTGATGGATCGCACTCAAAGCATTGTGCTGATGGATGGATTGAATAGTACGGCGGTAGAAGAGGTGTTTAAAGTAAAAATCTTACATTAAAAACATGAATTTAAAAAAAACTTGTGAAAATTTGGAACTTTGACCCCCAATATATCCGTAACTAGAAGATTCCCGGATATGGTTTAGCTAGAACAAAAAAAATATCGCAGACGGGGAGAACAAGTGCCTTTCGGCTTCGTTACGGGTCGATTTACACCCTTAGTGTGTTTTAATCCTTTTCGATATTTTCTGTTAATATGAAATTGTAATTTATAATGTGATTAATTCTTTTTCTATCATTATTTATTTTAATGTTGATTTTATGATTATTTATAATTATTTTTTATTTTCCACGTACGCATAAGGACTGCATATTCCATTTAAATTGCCTTTAAAATACCTTCGCGAGGACTCATTAAAGCGGTCGGTCTATAGAACTATAGATCTCTGAGCAAACTAATAGGTAACCAGAATAATAAATTGATCGTCCTTAAGTCAAAGGCATCGTGTGGCTATTCACAGTTGCAACGACTGGCAAACTGGATGGCAATGGTGGAGGACAACACCCTGTTGTGGTGCAGCTTGGGAGCTGCTAACTCTGGACAGGGAAAGACTGAATTGATCAAATGTTGCTTTACTGACAGTCTTTTTGACAAGAAACCAGCTGGTAGCAGCGATGGGGCAGGATTTTGTTGCCTAAGTATGTTTGGTTTCTGGATGTTTTATTTTAGCTTATGTATAAAACAACGAGAAACAAAACAGAGAGAGAAAACATCGTCTGTTAGAGTAAACATTATTTAGGACTATCCTTCCTACTAATATTATAAATGCGGATGGATGTTTGTAAGTCTTTCACGCAAAAACTACTGAAAGGATTTAGATGAAATGTAGCACAGAGATAGTTTATAACCTGGATTAACATATACTACGATCCCGTGGGACAGTACCGAACACCACGCGGGCGAAGCCGCGGACATAAGCTAGTTATAAATAATTCAATTAATTTAAGCAAGTATTCCTATTGCATACGTATTTATAGGGACATCATTGTAAATCAAAATGAAAAATAGCATAATTACTGTAATTTGTATTTAAAAAAATTATCTTCGTCTAATCAGATGATAACATGACCACATGCAACTTAATTAAAAACATTAACATAACAATTAATATAATGTCTACCCACTACAATAATTTTATGGTTATCTGACCTAAAAACTATCTAAAAGATAAATTACGACTACACTAGGCAATTAGACATTTTTCAAAAATACCTCATTTTGTGTGCAACCTCTTAATGTAGTCTCCTTACACACGATAATTACTGCTTAGTTTAATAAACGAATAAATCATTTTAACAAAGTGCGCATGTAAACTACCCTTATTAATTTTGATGAACAGTCACGGGCATAAATATGTATACGATTAGATAATAATAGATAATAGATAATTTTTATTTGCTTAAAAACATGGTATAAAAAGATGGTAAAATACAAAAAAGAAAGAGCATACATGTTTTTGCTTAACAGTAATAAGCATGCAAAATTTTTCAGAGAATATTTAACATTTGTTGTCAAAGAAGTCTTTGACACTATAAAAACTGTGACTACACAACCATTCATGCAATTAGAAAGAAAGAAAAAACAAGAAACGGTGATTTTCTCCTACTGTATTTATTGCAATTTTATGTGGTAACAAATTTGAATTGTGTTTTGGTTCTTATTTTTTGTAATATGTCATGTTTATTTAAATTTAAATGCATTTTCTTTTTATAGTAAAATACGAGCTATGTCTAGCAAATTCGATGAACTACAGGTTTAGATTGAGATCATTAATTGTGACAATATGGACTCTGAGATCGACGAACATGATGAAATTGAGCAGATCTTTACTTCACATCTAGTAATTGCAGACGACCAACTTGATAAGTATAAGAATACTTCTCACGAATCTGATTTGCACAATTCATCACAATGTCATCATGTTGATTTTAAATTACCACAAATATAAATTAGTTTTGGAATCCATATTTTTAAATTAAATAGGCCTTACCTCATAGTTTCATTCGGTATTCTACGAGAAAAATACTTTTAAAAGTTGCTAAGTGTATACATATTTATGCTCGTGACTATACCTCGTTGGTTCGTTAATTAGGGCCTCGTGGGTTTAAATTATTGACGTCATAAGCACTACGTCATAGAGGTTTGATGATAGGTTTTGATTTGGAGAACTGCTTTGTTGATCTAATCATCTATTGTAATAGATAATAAACTTTTTCCAAACAACGTTCAAAAATAGGGTGACCAACTAGTCAACAAATCGGGTGGACGTCTTAAAGCAGGAGTAATTCCAGTGTGGGAAAGAGATGCCGCTAAACGACCTGTATAGCTCTGTCTCTTTCCCACACTGGAATAACTCCTATTTTAAGACGTCATAGTAACCCCTCAGCACGCGTAGCATGATCATCGTAGAAACGGGTTTTGTCGACGGAAGAATCGATAAGATGACAGATCAAAAAATAAATCTGTCATTTTGTCGATTATTCGGTCGATAAAAACCGTTTCTACGGTGGTCATGTTTCACGTGTAGGTCGAGCAAGTTCTCATAGGTACTGATAAAAGAAAAAAAATATAAACAAACACACAGCATAATACTAAGTTTAATAAAATATGACTCAGACATCAGATATCACATCAACGATCTCAAAACGACTAGAAAACCCGTCTAGGTCGTTGAATATACAAATATCTAGATATAAAGTAGGTATGCCTACTTCGTAATAGGAATAGGACTAGCTATGATGTCCATATAGAATTTACCTGTGTGGTCTAGTGCAAATTGATATATCGGTATTTGTAATGACTATTTGCTTATTTGGTTTTAAGGCGCAGATATACGACTTTTAACGTTTTTAAATTGAACATCACGTCTAAACTTGTAGTCTTATTTCTTTGAAAAAAATATATGTTATACTAGACAATTTTTTTCATAATTTGATATGTGAAAATGTGAAATTATATTTTTATAACATAGTGTAATTAATTTGTAAAGTAATGTCTAACGCGGGCAAAAAAACGATAATCACGCAAAAACTATCGGGCGTATTTGCATGAAAATTTGACCATCTAAAAGACAATTAATGAGCCATATTTTAGTATACGACTTTTATTTGTATTGTGTTTGATAAATCAAGGAGGGTTGTTTTTTCGAAAAAACTTGGTGCGCGTTGAAGCGGGAGCCCTTGCGGGCGATGGCTCGAATACTCGCTCAAGGTCGCTGGCACTTAATGTCGCCTTAAAGGCAAGCTTCCTATTTTGAAAAGGGGCGTAAATGGAAAATTGTTCCAAGTTATTTTTATTTAGGTATCTCATCCTACATAAATAACATCACGCCTGTAATCCCCGAAGGGTTAGGCAGAGGTGTACCTAATAGTACACAAAAATTTCACGAGTCATCATTTTTTTTAAGTCCCATGTAAGGTAGGAGGCGTTCCTATTGCCATCAACCGGGCACAGACTCCATGGCTGCTACTGAGAAATTCCTGATAGAAAAAACCAAATTTAAACCCAACTTTGCTCAACCCAGGAATCGAACTTACCTCATGCTCAGCAGTCGCGATTGCGTCCACTAGCCAAACGAGGCAGTCCAGTATCGTAATAGAATATTTATTTATTGTTGTAGTAGGTGGATACTGCTGCTTTTATTGTACATGATGGGCTCGCTCCAAATCGAGAAGGAAAACATCGGGATAAAACCTGAAATGTCTTAGCACCTCAAATTCATAGACATGCAACAATCAGGAGCTCTCCCTGTCCGACAGAGGGAATCCGAGTCCCAGCAGTGGGAACATTATAACACACAAATACACACCAGCACTTACTAAATAAAACCTAAATACCTAGGATCTAGTAAATTGTTGATAGTAAAAAAAATAGGTAAATATAGGTAGGTATAAATATAGCAGGATACTAGTTTTTTAGTTTAAATTCCAAGTTTAATGGATTATTGACACAAGGTTTTACAGGCAAAACAATTATCTGGATGGAATGAATAAATAATCGTAAAAATATATTGGTTACTAAAAGTATGCTAACATACAAATAAACAATTTACATAAAACTATAAAGTATGATATCGAAGAACATAAAAAATTAACTACAAAACAATATTTTTAATAGTGTGTCACTTATAGGTACACTATTAAAACTACAACATTCAAAAAAAAAACTCTACAATAACTAGCAATACCATAACTATTGTATTAAAAAAAAATCCATAAAAATACTGCCATAACCTATAAAAATTTCTATATAAAGACTTCAGAAAAAAATCTCAACGCTCAACTCAATAAAAATTTATAGGGAAAGACATATATGAATACAGAATCTAATTAAAAATACATATTATCGTGTTAATTATAAAGGTTCAATATCTGGTCAATGAACTGCCTTTTATTCTTACAATTTATAATAATATAAAACGTACTTAGAATCACATAAAAGGTTAAATAACTAGGCAAAAGCGACATTCACAAGTGTGTACTAGGGCAACCATGATTCAGTAAACTGTACGGATAGGTCCGAATAAGAATTCGTAATTAACCGGTTCAAACGAAGCGGATAGTGATATAAATTACAGTGATACTTGTTTGCTAACTGCGTAATAGCTGTAATTCTTTGCGAGAAAATTATTCTGCAGATAACATCTACAAGTCTATATGTAACTAGGTACTCTACATAATGTTGTGACAAAGGTTTTGGTGTAGATCTTAAAGGTAAAAGTATTATTAAAGGTAAAAATATTGGTTGAAATAAAATTTTGAGAGTACAGTTTTATGGTCTGTTAACATGGTATCTACGCTTTTTTCCCACATAATTTTTTTGACAAATTAAACTGTAGAAAATTTTATCCATCCATAGATTGACTTAAAAAATGTAATAGGCACTTTCTACTTTTTGTTACATGTTCTCCATAATGTATACATTTAAAAATAAAACAAATTACTTAATATCACCTCGATATTCCATATAGAATGGCTCATCCATCTACCAAGGCATAAATATTTAATAAGTTTTGAGAATTTCAATTCCCATAACATTAGCATTTTACAAATTATTGACTAATTAATAATGTCGGAGCAACATCATTGTAGACGCATGCCAGGATTTTAATATAAACAATTTACTTCCATAACTTATATTGGCAGTTTTAATTATATTATGCTAAAAAAGGGCTTATTTCGTATAAAATAATAGCTGGGCTGAACTATCCTCTTCTAGGGTTCCGTAGGTATATACAAAATTTCGCCATTTTGGATTACTATTATAGCAGTAAAATTCTGTTCCGTTTTCATCATTTGTGTCCGATTCACAAGTCGATGTTGAAAAAAAAAAAAATCGTGTTCACTATCGTCATATCATTTGGAATCAACCACCGCTTGGTCAAAAAAACATAGGTTTTTTCATACTTCACAGTTCTGTGTGCTTATAATAATATTATCCAGATCCATGTGCTCCAGATTACCTAAAAGAATATTTCAAAGTGTTGGGCAGTTCAGTCGTAAGCTTCGAGCTTCCAAAAACCTACTACTTGAAATTCCCTCACATCGTACTGGTTTTATGTCTAATTCTTACGCTGACTCAGCTATAAAGCTCTGGAACGCGCTACCCCTTGGCATTAAAAAAGCTGAAAGCAAAATGATTTTCAAAAGAACAGTTCGGAAGTAGTATTTAAAATCTGACTAAATTGCATTCACAAGCTAGATATTAGTAGTCATAGTAATTATTATAAGGTTTTTCGTATTTTGTGCTATTTGTATGTATTATGTGTATATATGTGTATTAGTATGTACCTATTTATGTATATCAATTTATGTTAACTAAATGGTATTTTTCTTATTTATTGTTTTGTACTCTATCACAATACTGTTCTATTTGACCCAAAGACTGACTGACTGGTGGAGAATGCCTTGCGGCATTAAGTCCGCCTGTGTACCACTCTTGTACATGAAGTTTAATTAAATAAATAAAATTATATTACCTAAAACTCACGAGAAAAAATTGTGAGGATCTGATCTTGTTTGCGGCGCAAACTTGGCCAGAGACCAAGCCCGAGGTATGTACATAGATTTGAACTGAGAAAGGGAAGGCCTTTAATCGGCAGTCGGACACTTAAAAAAAACTACGAAAACTCGAAACAATTTCCCAAACACAAACAGTCTGCCAATTTGCTGTATGTGACGTGACAGTCGAACACACAAGTTCCCCACTCATCTAAACGACATCGACAGTCCAATATAATCAATCTCCAGCTCCAAATCACCTAAATCTTCACAGAACCCACGTGCCCACCTACTCACGCATACAGGGTGGATACAAAACCATTCTTATGGTCACCCTAATAAAGAGTGTAACACATCGGACGGACCGATGGACGGGATGCAATCAGCATGTAGATAGGCTCTCACTCGGCGAAGTAAACATCGAATATTGATCGTCATATTATGATAATGAGCGAATTTTAAATGATGCCGACGAGCCAATGCGCTCTTACACGTAACGTTGCCTGATATTTGTGGCGGAGGAAATGTTCTTCAGATTTAAGTGTTTTTAGTTAATAGATTTTGAATGGGTTTCATTTGAGTTCTGTTTTGCTACTGCGGGATATAATCCTCCTAGGATAGTTCTTAGGGACAGTATTTGATTTTGTTTGCAACAAATTCAATTTGTAATTGTGAAATTATGCACTGAATCTGGAGGATATTTCGCAGTAGATTCCAATTGGTACAAGATAGTCGTGGACATTATTAAGCCAGTGTTGCCAGTTGAACAAATTGTATTACTCTATGCATTGGTTTATTTTTTGCAGAAAATTATCATTCATGTACTTATTCAGCGTACAAACGGCCGGGACACAAGCCTCCTCTCTGTAAGAGAGTATGGGTCTTGATCTAACACGAGGGCTCAGCGCGGGTTCGTGTATAACTCATTAAATTGAAGTAAAAAAACCTCCCTGCCTCCAGCTGTCTCGTTGGTCTAGTGTTCGCAAGCCGGACTGCTGGGCATGAGATCGTGGGTTCGATTCCCGGGTCGGGAAAAGTGATATTTGGTTTTTCCTGGAATTTTTCAGTAGCAGCCACGGAGTCTAAATTTGTGCCCGGTTGATGGCAAAAGGCTCGCGTCCTATGACATGGGTTTTAAACATAACTGGTGAAATGAAGGGTGTACTATTAGGTACACATCTGCCTAATCCTTCGGTGGTTACAGGCGTGATGCTATTTGATGTCATGTGAAGTAAAAAAACTTTAAACCAAATCACTATTCAAAAGAACGCTTCCAACTCTGGAGCGACCCTGTCCCACAAAATCCAAAACATGGTCACAGTACTAACGGTCCTTCATAATCCTTGCCATGTTTCTCCAGTTAATAATTTGTTACCGTCCCTTGTTAGCTACAAGCCCTTACTAATTGAACTTGAGGTACACGTTATCAGCTAGATGTCATTAAATGTTAAAGAATAAGTGTGGGTAGACAGGACACTTCACACTAGTGGACTGAAATTAATGTTAATACCTACTGAGTAGGGACTTAAGATACTAAGGCAATCATTATCATTAATCAACGTCTCCTTCTGTTTGTTTGTAACCTAATGTTGTTCAAAAGTACACCTTTATATTGCAAATAAATAATAATAATTATTATTATTTGCGACGCACACATGATGTCAGAAACATTATCCAAAGTATGCCAGAACGAATGCAGGCGGTTATAAGGGCTAGAGGAGGAAATACCCGATATTAAAACATATAGACAATAAAGAAAAAGACCTTATTTTTAATTTTGTAGTGTTTTTAAATTGAGAATGGAAAATTATTTATTTCAGTGAAAGTGCGTAATTTTAAATACTGATTTGTTAGTGAGGTAATCTTTTCATTTCTAAGTTCTTAAAGCATAAGAGATACGTATTGAATCCACCTACCCTTTATTTATGGACAAAAATGCAAATGCAATTTTTTTAATGCAAATAATCAGCAAAGTCACGAGTGGCCAAGTTTCCGTGCCGCTGAGTGTATATGGTAAGATAATTGGAAACATAATTAAAATTATTTTTAAAAAAATGTTCCTGTCTGATTGGCCAGAGGAGGCAAAAGACCGGAAGAGTTGGGAAAGAATGGGCGAGGCCTTTGCCCAGCAGTGGGACAGAAAGATTAATAAAAAAAAATTAAAAAGATTGTTCGAGGATGGAATGCTTCGACCGGTGTATGATATATTTAAACATAATTGTTAGTCATGGTAAATAGACATACCTATTTTGTTTGTATTGAGCTAGTTATGTTCGTATTAGGGTTGTGAACCGGGATATCTTTATTTTGGTGACACAAACGCCTGTTCCTGAAAATTATTGATTTCGCTTCTGTACAATTTTCCAATTCTATGCTACTATAAGCTAGACGTCTTTAAGTACTCCCCATATATATCTTATCTCCGTCAAAGCCTGTTAGTACCTGACACATACAAAATAAGAGTATGAAATTGTGTCTAATTTCTAATGTCGTTTATAAGATAAGAGAGTGACAAGTATCTTTGTATTTGAATATTAAAGACCTGCAGATGTGAGTTTATTGCATATAAAGTGGTTCGTTTTAACGCTGTTGCGATTAAATTAAAATAGCTTGAAAAAAATGGATAAAGTGATGTTTTATGCACTGGGAAATCAACACAAAACAGTCTATTTATTTAAAGACGGCTGCATTTATAGGTACCTCGTGTCTTTTTGTCTCGAGATATATTTTTTTATAGTCTCCCTACACTAGCTCACGTCTCCTGAATCGTGGGTGCGTTTACAAACATCAAAATTCACATACACAAATAGCCAGACCCGTAAAAATTAATAGGCCATAAAAATATTTGTTCCGTGCAGGAATCGAACCAGCGACACGCAGCGCAGCAGTCAATCGCTCATCCACTGCGCCAACCGTGTCGTCAGAAAAGTTCAAGTGGTATACTGAACCAAAGACTTGTTTTAATCTTATTCCAGAAGAGTGAGAAAGAGATGGCGCTAGACATCCTGTTTAAGTTCATCTCTCCTCCTCATTCTTCCTGTTCACACAGGATTGTGACCCGTTTTTATTAAATCTATGTGAACAGGAAGAATCGCGTCTTATTTTTGAAAACAATTACATTTTATCATGGGAAAAGTATTTTATTTGGATATTAAAGACCTGCAGATGTTAGTTGCAAATAAGTTTCAAATAAAGTATATCGTTTTACCGCTGTTGCGATTAAAATAAAACAGCAATAAAACGCACAGTGCGTACCGTCGAGGGAGTGAATATTTTTGTTTGGCAGTACACAAAATACTCCTTCTCTACAATTTTCATTAATATTTTGACAATTACTGTCAATATTCTCCAAGTAAAATGGCTTTGTGCACTCCAGAACGAAATTATAAGGGTTATAGTTATGCCATTTGGCTACAGTACCCTAAAAACGCATAAAGAAATGTAGGTAGGTACTAGAAAATCGTATGGACTCAAAGCAGCTATTTATTTATGAACAGTCGTTCGATTTAATGGTTTACCCCATTTTTAATCTACCTAATGCAGCTGTCTGTAAACACCAGTGTGAAAGTTTTTAATTCAGCGACATCTGTTTAAACTTTGAAAGTTGACCTCAATACAATTTTGTTTTGATAATGATAATTTGGTTTTAATAATGAGGCACTCATTGTATCGCTATAAAGTCAGAAAGCTGGATGGATAAGTTAAACAAATTGACAATCAATTTCAATTGTCACTATGACAGCTGTCATTGTTTATAACGGTGCTCCCACACCACGAGGATTCGTTTGAATCTGAACTACAACATTACAGGCGGAATGCTCCCCGTGAGGGAGCGCCTTTAGCCGTAGATACAAAATAGCTAAACAACTTCTTATGTTGACGTATCCATCTGCTTACCAATTAAGTGAACTGAATATACCTACATATACAGGGTAGAAGGGACACCGACGCATGAATGGTTACAACGTATTCAGTACATCATTCTGAGCCCCGAACATAGACACTTTTCATCGGTATTTTAAAAAAAACAGCTGTTCGAAATATATTGACGGTTTTATTTTTATTTTATTTTTTTGGTAGGTACGTGGTATTTTTGTAAGATAAATCGTTTTTTTTTTAAATACCTATGAAAATTGTCTATGTGGCCCGTTCAGAATGATGTACTGAATACGTGGTAACCGATTGTGCTTCGGTGTCCCTTCCACCCTGTATTTATGTACACTTTATTATTACTTACTGCTGAGCATAAGGTCCTGGGTTTGATTCGGTCCGGGTCGGACATAGTTTTATTGGGTTTTTCCAACAGGAATATCTCAGTAGCAACCACGGGGTCTGGATTTGGGCCCAGTTGATGGCAATAAGCTCGCTCCCTTATTCAATTAAACAGCGATTTAAAGAAAGCTGGTGAAATGTGGGTGTACTATGTGTACTAATTCTGCCGAAACTTTCGAGGATTACAGGCGTGATGATACTAACCAAAAGGTAAGGAACACCACGCTCAAGCCACAACATAAACATTACATGACCATCTTTCACATTACACATTACGACATCCGTCATCTGAATTCACATTACACAAAAAATAAAGCACATCTACATTCCTGCCTACCTCTATCTCAAGTTCACGTTTCCAGAAACTAATCATCTGACACGGAATTGCCTATAAACATCACGAATGTGCACGTCCCAAAATTCTAAGAAAGCGACGTCTTGAAAAAAATCGTAGATGCGTGCGCTCATGGTGCATGCGTATCACAGATCTATTAGCATACAATGGCGGGAGCCGTGTTGGCCCGCGGCCGTAGGGTTGGCACAGAACCAATTAGTCTCTGGAAATTAGTAGAAGTGTGTTGTGGGAATCTTTGACAAAGTTCTCTTGGAAAATGGGTTCGATGTGTGGTCTAAAATTATCTTTTAACTTGAAGTCTCGGTGTGGTCTTTCCAAGAGCAGATTATCCTGTCTGAATTTTATGATGAGATCTATAAACGTTACTTAGTTCATGCCTTGTTAAGCGTTATTCTTGTCAATGTCAAACAACTAGTGAAACTACTTTGAGCAAGGTAAACACGGAAAAACCTGAATGTCAAAGGGTGCGCTAGATTATCACATAATAATATAGATTTCGGCCAATCTTATTTACAATAAGGATGCCACATGAACAGCATTCTTTAATTTTCTGTTCTTTGTGCTTAACCTGGTGTCAGAGTTTTTATGCCGTCCATGGGCCTCTGACTTGGCTTTACATGCCGTCGAGAAATATCGCAAATTCAAATTCATTTTGTGAACATAGGGTAAAAGTATACAGATGTTATATAAATAAATGTTGCTCCATACTATGTCCCGCCAGAAGGCATACAAAATAGCGTAGTTAATCGAATATCTCTCAGGTATGCTGGTTTAGTCTCCACTCGATGTTTTGCTTCACCGAAGCAAGTGATAATTATACAATACGCATATGAATCCAAAAAATCAGAGGTATTCTTGGGTGTGAACTCGAGACCAATGACTTATTTTTCTTATAATTTAGTTTTTTGTTGTTTATTTATTATGCACGTCACATTCCTGCGACAAATAAATATATATATCGGATATGTCAGGATTTATTCCGTTAGGCTCGTACATTATGTGGGCAGACGATGGGTTTCGTGCAATAAAAATACACTGGGTACGATACACTCTTTCTATTAAACTAACAAATTAATTGAAATTACAATTTAACATAATAACACGGGGCACAAAAAATCGGGTACAGTTCCAGGACGTCTCAACTCCGCTGCGATCAGACATTGACTGTCGTCCTCGGCTCGAGCTGTAAACATCAGGGCTCTGTAGAAGTCACGCTGTGGTGTGGGTAGACTTGTAAGTAGGTCACGTGATGTCACCACCAGCGCACTTGCGATTAATTTTAGGTCCATACTAATGACAGGATCCGACATATATATTTCTTCTTTTTTCTAATCAGCCCATAATGGTGTTCTGCCAACCCTAGCTACAAGTCCCGGTGCGCTGTCAATCTTACGCCTACCGTCTTTGAATTCAATTGTTCATTGACCAAAATGTCTTCATCGTGACGACTGTGGCTGCTCATCGGGTTGCTGGCAAATTGGATCGTTTGCACCATCATGTGAAAGTCGTTATGGTAGGAGTAAGACTGGTAGTATATTATGTGGTAAGACAGTTGTTCGAGTGGGATTATTGTCTTGCAAGAGTGTCTAAGATAGGATGGTTGGGAGTAAAGTACACAACGTTGTATGGGTATTCTTATACCCATATCTATAAACAAATCAAAGTGATAACTTAAGATACGATTTTTATTCTGTAGTTTAGTAATTGCTTGAAGTTAGAACTGTCAAAAGTAGAATTATTAGCGTTGATTTCTTTGACGGTTCTTTCTTAATTCAAATTCTTGTCTATTGCATAAAAATGGTTGCTTGAGTAATTACTTTAACTTGACTATGGATGCCAGGATTAGATTTTGATTTGAGCAAGAATAATGTAACGTGATTGATGATGTGGTCTTCAGCACGGTGTTACTGAAGATCATAACGCGTTTCGTTGTTTTTTATTTAACTAAGTACACATAAAATGTAGTGACTAAGGCTTTGGTGCAGTTTCTATGTATTACTTATAAACAAAAATATTAGACGTGTTCACATGTTGCAGTGTACCTATTATAACCTTAACTTCTACTTGCTTTGGTAGTCAATCAGTTCAGTTTATACAAATACAAATACAAAAAGTTTTATTCAAAAAAATTTGTTACATCAATGGGTGGTCGTGTTTGGGGACTCTTTTTAAGCAATATTTGCCTGTGTTAAGAGACCCCGCTCTTCCATAGCATAATAATTACAGCAGTAACAAATATGTGGGTAATTAAACTTAAACTTATACTTAATTACTTATTTCTATTATCATTATTTATTTTTATTTTAAAAAGGAAAAACAAGAGTTAAATAAATAAAAAAATAAAATAAAAAAAACATAGTAACAGCAAAAACAAGAAAATAATGTAAAAGTGTGTGAGTGACGATTGCGAGTGTAAATGTGTGTGTGTGTGTGTGAGTGTGTGCGTGTGTGTGTGTGAGTGTGTGCGTGCGTGTATGCGTGTGTATGTTTGTATTTGATTTTTTGATTGCAGTTTTGCGAGATTGGATGTGTGTTTGTGACAATTGAGTAACATAATCATAATATCATCATAACATATCTTGCTATTTAATGTATTGTAGAAGTGCCTCTGTCTCTTCATATGTGAGTTTTTTTATCCAATTTGTAACGGTTTTCCTACAATCATATGTGCTTTTGGTGTATATGTATATTAGTTTGTTTACCTTATTGTATAGTTCGGCTGAGCGTTTATTGAATTGTCTGCATGCAAACACGGTTTTAGTCTGGGAAACTGGTGCTACTAAGTCTTTCCTTCTTTTGTTTAATCTTTCTGATTCATATGGTAGGGTTTTATGTTTTTTTAGGACGGTTTGGATTATGTACAACTTTCTTATTGAGATTATATTGCTGATAGTATAGAGGCTATTTGTAGGATATAATATGTTTTTGAAGTACATAATCTTAATAAGAGCACGCTGGGCTCGCTCTAGGTATATAAGTTTGGTCTTAGTTGCACCTCCCCAAACCGTGATACAATACAGTAAAACCGATTGCACCAGAGCTAAGTATACCTCATTCAGGATGTTTCTAGGAGATTTACGTTTACTGTTTATATCTTTTGGAGCAATGTGACGCAATGATTTAAATATCCAGCTCAATCTCCTAACTCTATTTGTAACCTGCTCTAGATGCTGGTACCATGATAGACGTTGATCAATTAGTACGCCCAGGTACTTGGTCTGCGAAATTTTAGAGATAAATAAACATGCACAACATTTATTAATTGGATTTCCGCAAACATGAATTTTTATAGTAAAATCGTCACTTGGTTGTGTCCTGTTGCTCACGCTAAAGCATACGTAATTCGTCTTGGATGTGTTTAACGTGAGCAGGTTATTATTGAGCCAGTTGGCAACTTTGGCCATGCCCCTCTCTGTTTTTAGTTTTACGTCGTGCCATGAGATCCCAGTAAAAACGACAGAGGTGTCATCGGCGTACGAGAAGACTTTTGCATTTTCGATGTTCATGTTGCATAGGTCATTAATATACAAAAGAAAAAGTGTAGGTCCCAGTATGCTTCCCTGTGGGACACCATATGTCACCTCCGCGTCTTCACTGACATATTCTTCCATCTTGACTCTCTGCCTCCTTCTTGAGAGGTAGTCCTTGAATAATTTCAGAGGAATATCTCTCACTCCAACATTTTCGAGTTTATTCACAAGGTTTGGGACAGAGACGGTGTCAAAAGCTTTTTTAAGGTCTAGAAAGACCGCTAAGCATTTATTCCCAGCATCAAGGTGTTCAGTTACCAGGGAACTCAGAGCTGAAATCGCATCCTCCGTACATAATCCTTGCCTGAAGCCAAACTGTTGGTTCGATAGTAAACTGTATTTATTTAAGTATTGAGTTAATCTAACATTAATAAGTTTTTCTATTATTTTGGATATTGACGGAAGGATAGAGATAGGTCTGTAGTTATTAACGTCGCCTCTGTCTCCCCCCTTGTGTACTGGAACAATAATTGATTGCTTAAGCAGCTCAGGGAATATGCCTTTTTGAAAGCAAAGGTTCGCAAGATGGGTTATTATGGGAACGATATCATATCGAACATATTTTAAATATTTAGTCGAGATCTTGTCCCATCCCGGGGCACTGTCAGATTTTAAGCCCATCAATATTTGATCTACTTCGTAAGGATCAGTGTCTAAGAGTACAAAAGTATTGCTCTGTGTAGGTTCTTTGATGGGTTGTTTGTAATTAGTACTTGGCACTATTTGCTGAGCTAACTGTTTACCAACGTTGGCGAAGTGGTTATTGACAAAATTTACTGATTTTAGAGGCGTTGTCCTAATATTTAGCAATTCGGTGTTACGATCTTTAATTTTATTAGAGTAAGTTAGGTTCTTTATATTTTTCCAGAGAAGCTTATTATTACCAACTGATTTTACTAGTAGGTCCCTTTCATACTTACGTTTTAATTTTTTTATAAGCGCGTTACAATAGTTCCTATATCTAGTGTAGGTTATTTTTAGAGTTTCGTTATGTGGATTGAGCCTAGATTGTTTCTGTAACTTGTTACGATTTCTTATGCAACGCAAAATGCCTGTGGAGATCCACGGCTTTATAATTTGTTTACTGTTAGGTATTTTGCGAGAGATAGTGTTTCTTTCTATGGTGTTGGCAAGTATGTTTATGAGTCGACAGGTTAGTTGATTTGGATCATCACAAAAGAGGAGTTCCGCTAAATTTTGTTGCTGTAGGTCTTTTAGTGCTTGTTCAAAATTTATATTAGTCGTGGTTTTATTTGAAGATAGAGTGTTTTTAATTTTAGACAAAGACAGAAATGTAGTATAATGGTCAGTTATTGTTGTATGTAATATGGCAATAAATGGAGATACTTTTTTTTTATTAATTTTTAGCATGAAGTGGTCTAAGCAGTTACTTTCCCTCGTAGGTAGTGTATGACCTGTGAGTATTCCATGCAATGATAACATATTCTGATAGTGGTTTCTGTTTTTATGTTCCTGTGATGACTCTGTGTCTTTAGCTCTAATGTTAATGTTTATGTCTCCTGCAATAATAATGTTTTTGCTTGACTTCAGTTTATCTAAGTGAGTACTAAGGGAGTCTACGAAACTATCTATATTTGAATTTGAGGGGGAGCGATAAATACATAATATTATATTATTGAGTATTTCAAGTTGGAGACAAGACGCTTGTGATATTTCAATTTCTTGAACTTTAGGATTTAAAGATTGCTTCACGTATACAGTTACCCCATCATTTTGGTTTAGTTGGCGAGTAGTAAAGTAGGCTAAATAATTATTAAGTTGAGGCACTGGTTTATTGGGACTAAGTCTGCATTCTGTCAAAATTATAACGTCTGTTTCGAATTTAAATTTAGATAGGTTGAGCATAAAGTCGTCAAAGTTACAGTAAATACTCCGTATATTTTGGGAAATAATGGTGAGGTCATTTCTGTTTATATATACATGCTTATCTAGATCAGAGCTATTGCATTCGACTGTACGAGCCACTTCGAAGTTGTCTATTTCAGTAATGGTTCGTAATGTGTCAGCCATTAATGTTTTTATAAGTAGAATAAACGTATTTAATTAGGTAAGTGTTTTGTTTAGGTCTAGTTGCTTTAAGAAGTTTATGCATTGTATTTAGGTTTATGGAGTTTTTAGTCTTTATTTCCGACAAGATACTTGTGTATGTACAATAGCTGTGAGAGTAGTGGAAGTAGTTTTGGTGTGTAAATACTTGAAGTTTATTGTGATTGTGTGTGTGTGAGTGTATGTGAGTTTTGCTAGTAAGTATAATTAAGTAATTTAAGTTTAGGATTAGAGTACTGCAGTTAGTTGGCGTATATGTGCACAGTATGACAACACAAGAAATTGATATCAGGTTACTGATATAAATTGACAAGGTAATTTTCATAGGAAATATCCAGGTGTACATGAGCTTACAGGTCGACAGTCATTGTTTCAGTAGGAGTTTATGAATTTGATCTTCGCAAGTAATGGTTATTGTAGGCGCCTGTTCATCCCTCCTTATATAGACTTTGCCATACGCTGTCCAACAGAATTTGTAGGCACCTGTCCTCGTCAAGTCTCTAGCAAGGAAGTGAAGACGTGATCCCTTCGGAGTTAGATGCTCCGATAGGAAGACAGGGGTATCTTCTTGGGATTTGAAGCCCAGGTGCTTACAGCATAATTTGGTCTTTGTTTTTATATTATAGGCCTTACCCAACTTCAGTATCTCGGTCTTCAGCAGAGTAGATCCAGTTTCTACAATGATTGGAGTATTTTGCGAATCAGTGTTCTTACCGCGTATTCTATAGATGTCTCTAATGTCATATTTAGTTTGACGACACGGTTGGCGCAGTGGCTGAGCGATCGACTGCTGCGCTGCGTGTCGCGGGTTCCATCCCCGCACGGGACAAATATTTGAATGGCCTACAGATAGTTCCGGTTCTGTCTGTTTGTGTATGTGAGTTTCAATGTTTGTAAACGCACCCATAATACAGGAGAAATTCCTAGTGTGGGGCAAAGTAATAAAAAAAAAAAAAGATAAAAAAGTTAGCTAACTTCAGATTCAGATTTTCAGAAATCTGAATTTAAAACAGGCCAACTGTCATAATGATGACTTGCTTACAAGTTTAGTAATGTTTCTCTTTTGGATTTTTAGTATCGACAAACTGACAGATACTGCAAAGAAATCTGTCGTTGTGTCGACACAATCTGTCATTTTGTCGATTCTTCCGTCAAAGAAATCCTTGTCTACGGTGGTCATGCTACGGGGGAAGATGGCCTACCATAACGTCATAAAGCTGTATTGTTTTAATCTTATTCCAATTTGGGAAAGAGATGGCGCTAGACGTCCTGTATAGCGCCGTGTCTTTCCCACACTCGAGTGACATTAATACAATACTACTTTAAGACGTCATGGTAACCCCCAGTCCTAATGCCACTTAAGACAGTCCAAATAACCATTATTCCACCATAAAGCGGAAAGCCATTCTCTCTGGCACTTCATATAACAACAGTTCACATTCACGCACCCATATTTACGCTAGTGCGGTACCGTCTCACCGGTCTGACACAGAATAAATAAGCCCAGAAAGCTAGCCTCATACAAAAAGCGAAAACCGCCGCACACATAGAATTGTAGGGCCGTATAGCGATCTCAAACTATAAGCCTGGTTACACAGTCATCATCATCATAGGCCTATCTCCAGCAGTAGCCTACAGTAGTCCGTGGATAGGCCTCCGCAAACCCACGCCACTCAACTCGATTTTCAGCAACTTTCATTCAGTTGCTTCCAGCCGCCCTACGAAGATCGTCGCTCCACCGAACCTGAGGGCGCGGTCCCACCTTACGTTTTGCGATTCGCGGTCTCCACTCAAGAACACGTCTACCCCGACGGTCATCGGTTCTACGGCTAATATGGCCGGCTAATTGCTACTTCAGCTTACATATTCTGTCAGCTATGTCGACAACTCTGGTTCTCTTTCGGATCACCTCGTTCCACAGGTTTGTTTCGTTCGGTTACACAAATACACAGTATGATTTGTTAATCTGACAGACCGAAAACAAATACTGTTTTTCTATACGCATTTCATACGCATGACAGAAGCGCACCGATTGGGCATACGATGGGTATTGCTGCCATAATTTACTGACAAATAGCTACTAACTGAAATAATAGTCAGGGTTAGCTTTGTGGCGTCATGGTTATGGAGGACTAGTGACTAATGAAAACTAAAAAGTTTGAAGGTGAGTCGGTCACTCACAGTAGATAGTGCACTAAGTAACTGACTTGAACAGCTCGTACTCTACTTTGCACTGCATTACCAAGTCTTGCATAAAACGAACGTGCCCGTCGCGATTGCTCTTGTACTCGCTGTTCGTAAAAGGTGTCTATGTGTGTGTGCATTTTCACTCATTGTATTTTGCGAGCCTTCTGTACCTATCTCTACTCCATGGTTCTAACATAAATACCGGTGTTTGAATACATCATTAACGGTTCTCGACGGCTGCGAACCGCACAATAGTCGCCATCACGGCTGAGCCATTTGCACCACTATTAACAATTTAGTGCAGAAGTTTATGACTTGGAAAATGCTGCTGGTTTTTTAGTGGGTTTGGGTAATATTGTTTAGGATTTTACAGAATTTGCGCCACGTTTTGGGTGGTCAAGATACTATTTAGGTGATAAATAATAAAACCAACTACAACACGGTACAGCTTGTAATTTACCTACAACATGGCAAGGCTTCTTGAACAGAGAAGTATCGAGCATAGATCAGTTTTCAATTTTAGAGGAGGAGCTTGTGGATAAACATTAACAGCCGCTCCAGTCGATCATCAGGTTAAGCCGCGCTTGCCTAGGTTATTTCGTGGATAGGTGACGGCCCATCACATTCAGAGTTTCCTCCGTACCTCGGAAAGCACGTTAAGTCGTTGGTCCCGGCTGTCATTTGTAGATCTTTGACAGTTGTTACAGGTAGTCAGTAGCCCGAAAGTCTGACAACCAGTCTTACCAAGGGGTATCGTATTACCCAATACTAACTGGGTTTTGGAGGTCAGATAGGCAGTCGCTCCATATAAAATATTGGTATTCAGATGCATCCGGTTAGTCTGGAAGCAGACCCCAACCCGAATATGTGCTGGCCTCGCATTCTATGGAAACTTCGTGCTACTCTAAGCCACTTAAAGATCAAACTATTACCACCAAACGTACGGTCTGTAACTGTACTAGTCAGGTTTTTAACCTCAAAACCAAGGTCTTAAAACCACCAGGTATACTGATTGCCACTTACGGATTTTACGTCTTTACAGACTTTAAGACCTGCGTCATCGTCTACCTCATCAGCCTATGCCATTCTGGTTATTCTTCACTAGCTTTTACGATGTGCAGATAAAATCCCTCCAAAGCTATTTGCCAGTAGTAACAACTTCAACTTAATAAACTTAACACTAAACAGTTCATCTATATGTCACCGATATTATTTAATACGACCAGCTTATTCTAGACCTTCGACCCCTGAGTTGAGCACTATGAGAGAGACCAAATTGACCTGGTAGGTATGACAATAAAACGTGTTTAGAGCGGGAAAAGTGGCGTTTTGCGACCACCGACACTTCGTGGTCAGTTTACTGATGGGATTTTCATATTTTATTGACGTGTCAAAGGTATTTCCTGGTAGCTCGCGGTTATTGCTTAGGACATAAAAAGTGCCTCTTGAGACAAGTAGAAAGCTCTGTGATAGGTGCAGCTTGCATACTAGGTACCTGCATGATAAGGGTATGTGTCACAGAGATGTCAACAAAATGGAAGGGGTCCGCAAGGGCCGATGCCTTTTTTTTTTTTAGGATGGGAAATCATCAAATGACCCCCTCCGCTCTGGGCGGAGCGGAAGGGAGTGTCAGACTTGTACTGACTAAAACCCATCCATGTTCCTTCTTTGCCCTTTCCCTTTGTGTTCCAGGGCCGCGGTATCTCTTTCGAACAGTCCCGCAGCCCTGGCAGGCATCGGCCCGTGCGGCCCCCTACGTGGTTGCTGACATCTCTTTGAGGCGCGCGTGGAACACGAACGCGCCGTCGACACGGCCTGTCGTCTTAAGACGGCCGGACGGCGAGCTAGCCCATAACTCGCCGTCCACAGGCCCGCGCCTACGTTGGCCGGGGGCCACCACGGCCGGGGCTGTGGGACCGTTTGAAAGAGACACTGCGGCCCTGGAACACAATGACTAAGAAGGAACATGGGTGGGTTTTAGTCAATACAAGTCTGACACTCCCTTCTACTCCGCCCAGAGCAGGTGTCATTTGATGATTTCCGATCCGAAAAAAAAATGTTTGTATCACAGTGTCCAGAATCGAAATAGGCCCTTCATCATCATCTTCATCATATCAGCCGAAAGACGTCCACTGCTGACATAGGCCTCCCCCAAGTGTCGCCACTTTGACCGGTCCTGTGTGACTCGCATCCAGCGGATCCCTGCAACCTTCACCAGGTCATTGGTCCACCAAGTGGGAGGCCTTCCAACACAACGTCTTCCAGTTCGCGGTCGCGAAATAGGCCCTTAGGCACAGGATATTTTTTTTTCAGAATTTGCTTGAAATTATCTGTAAATTGAATTAACTCGAACTATTCCAAAGGCCTGTGTCCAGCAGTGGACGTCTTTCGGCTGAAATGATGATGATGATTCCAAAGGGTGGTGTAAAAGCGTAAACAATTTTATTTTTGGTGTCATTGAAACTTTACTGGAAAAAAACCTCACAAATAAATACAAGAAAATTATTTATGTATCATTGAGGAAAGCTATTAGCGAGAGTTTTCTACTACTTCCAAGAACTTTGTGCCAAAACGATAGAAAATAGTTATTTTCTCAGCCATCATCGTCGGCCTAGCCTTTTCCCAACTATGTTGGGGTCGGCTTCCAGTCTCATCAGATGCAGCTGAATACCAGTATTTTACATGGAGCGACTGCCTATCTGACCTCCACAACCCAGTTAGTACTAGGTAATACGATACCCCTTGGTAAGACTGGTTGTCAGACTTTTTGAGCCACTGACTACGACTAACGACTGTCAAAGATCTACAAATGACAGCCGGGACCAACGGCTTAACGTGCTTTCCGAGGCACGGAGGAAACTCGGTATGTAATGGTGTTCGGTGTTCACCCATCCACAGACCAACCTAGGCAAGCACGGCTTAACCTGAAGATCGATCCGAGCGGCTGTTATTATTTAGCCACAGGCTCCTCTTATTTTTTCTCAGCCAAAATCTAAAAAACATGCTCATAAGAAACACATCAAAGCAATTTCGTAAAATAGAGCCGTCTCACGTTACCTACATCTCGAAATAAAGTGATATTTCAAGTGTTGGATATTATTACAGAAATAAAGGTATGTTTACATAGACCGACGTGTTTCGTGTTTGTCTGACACGCGTCCATTTTAATTAAAAAGCTGAATTTCACAGTCATTAATCAAACAACAATTAGTGGTGGTGTATGAAGAGTAGTGGGTGCAGATGCGACATTCTTGAAGGTGGAGGTTCCTGCCTATCTTTCTGCAGACTCAGTCTCCAGTTCTCAGCTTATGTCACTCAATACAAATCAATGGAATAAGTAATTTTAGTTCTGTGATCTATTTAAGTAATTCTAAATTATATATTAAAAACTACCTGCCGTTAGTCTAGTAGTGATCGCAATCGCGACTGCTGAGCACGATGTCCCAGGTTCGATTGCTGGTTCGGGCTAATTATTAGTGGGTTTTTCCATCAGGAATTTCTCTGTAGCAGTCACGGAGCCTGGAGTTGTGAACGGTTGATGGTAATAGGCTTGCCCCCTTTTTACATGGGACTTAAACAAAATTGGCAAAAATGTGTGCACAGAGGTGTATTCATGGTACACCACATTTTTGCCAATTTTATATTTTTCAATTTTTTAAGGTTTAGGCAGAGGCCTTTTTTTTTTTTTTTTTTTAGGATGGGAAATCATCAAATGACCCCCCCGCTCGGGGCGGAGCGGAAAGGAGTGTCAGACTTGTACTGACTAAAACCCATCCATGTTCCTTCTTTGCCCTTTATGTTCCAGGGCCGCGGTATCTCTTTCGAACAGTCCCGCAGCCCTGGCAGGCATCGGCCCGTGCGGACACCCCTACGTGGGTGCTGACATCTCAATGAGGCGCGCGTGGAACACGAACGCGCCGTCGACACGGCCTGTCGTCATAAGACGGCCTAGGCAGAGGCCTAAACCTTCGGGGATTACAGGCGTGATGCTATGTCATATTAAAAACTGAAATTTTGTAAAATGATTACGAATTTGAAAATTGTATCTTTTTTTTGTGCATTCGATAATTATGGACGAACGCACTAATTGCAAAGTGGTAGCCCTATATTTTAACTGGTTTGTCTTCCGGTATATACACACCAACTTACGCACACATACACCCACACCCAACCACACACTTATACACAGGGACCGAATTACCGTTACTTTTTTCTTAACGTTACCGATTACCGATACGTTACAAAAGTAACGATATTTATAACGATACCCGTAAGTCCGTTAACGTTACCTATTAACTAATATTAGTATCGGTAAAAGTAACAATACGTATACCGGTAATTTATTCGCCTATCTCTTTCTAACGATGTCGGTGGGGAGTCTAGCATCTTACGATGTTAGTACAACTAGCTTCGGCGTGTAATAGGTATTCTTTCTGCGATGCATCTGCAATGATTACTTGAACACACTTACTTCGCGACGGACCTCGACGGTGAGGTTGGAATGATGCCGGCTTGTGTTTGCGTAAATTACAGGTTTCCCTACTGCTTTCCTGATGGAGGGTGATGGAATCGTCGGGGGTGATTAGAGTATACCGTCGGCGAGTCATACTGATACGTGATGGTTTGTATCGGGCGGCTGACTCCTCCAGCAAACACGACAGCTATTTATATACTGAACCATCCTTCGAGAAAGTTCCACAACTTTCTGGTACCTTCTTCACAGTTCCATAATGGAACATTCGGTTGGAGTGTATGTAACGGGGCACTGAGAAAAAAAGACTCAGAAAT
The DNA here is from genome assembly GCA_905163415.1 of Noctua fimbriata. Classification (NCBI taxonomy): domain Eukaryota; kingdom Metazoa; phylum Arthropoda; class Insecta; order Lepidoptera; family Noctuidae; genus Noctua; species Noctua fimbriata. Next base: position 13,935,474 of record LR990941.1, on the reverse strand, counting down.
TTTTGCCAAAAAAGTGTTATTTTAGCAAATCGTTTATTTTCTCGATTCTAACGTATATACCACCTAAATATAAGGATAAAAGCGTCTTGGTGTTTTTTGGATGACCAACCGTTTGTCGTAAAAACGATGTCGAAGGAATCCTTTAATAAAGGCACCTACAATTGATAAGCCTGTATATTTTTTTTTGTATGGATAATAAAATTTGATTTTTTTGTAATTAATTATTACCTACATGTCGGGAATTACGCGCAGGGGGGTTATTAAGGGAGGCAAATTTTTCATTATTTTTGCGATAGGACACACCGTTTTCGAGATATAAGCAAATTTAGAAGAAAAAGAAAAACTGTTTTTGCGCTCGAAGTCATGGGGTCGGGAGTGTCAAGGCACTGGAATTTCAAAGACAGGTCACTCGACCTTGAACTCCAAGGTTTCAAGACCTCCAGGATCACTTGTTCTTGACCTCAAAGTCACTTGTCCTTGACCCTACGGTCACTTGACTTTGACCACAAGGTCACTAACCATGAATATAAATGACCTGTTACTGTTCCTGAGAACCGCGGGTCTTGACTTTTGGAATTTTGACCTTGATCTCAAGGTCAATGCCATTGAGGTATCCCATGGTGTTCCCTACACTACTACTCCCTCATCCCACCGGGTCCCAAAGGCTTGATTAGGCGAAGGATTGTGGTCAATTTTTTTTAGGTCTTTTTTTCATAGACTATACTACTTTTCGTATGATCCACTACCATGGCATGGAAGGTAATTATAATATCTTTTTAAAGATTAATTATTCTTTAAAAAGTTATAGTTATACTGATATACTTTGTTGCACTTCTTTCGGCCTATAATGATATTTTTTACACAAACAACTAATAATTAGAACAACAAAACAAATAGATGTATTTGGTGTTCGCCATGTTTGTGTGACCAGACGTCTTATAAAATGAAAAAGGCGCGAGCCGTCGCGTTTTCGTAGGTATCCGTCCGATCGTCCTAAAATGCTAGCTGTTGCCGCTCCGATTAGAAGCCGAACGAAAGAACTCGCGGCGCACGTTCGGTTTGGCAACGTCGCACCAGAAATTATTAGTTTTTAGCGAAGTAACGCTACTGGTAACGCTATTTAAATACCGGTAAATCGTATGATTTAACGATATTTTTAACGTTACTAGGTAACGTAGCATAACGTTAAGGTTTTGGTAATTTTACCGGTATTTTTGTGGTAACGGTAACCGTCCCTGCTTATACACACACACACAAATACACACATACATATTTATATATCAATTATCCTGACGTAAATGCAAGTCTTCCTTCGTGTGTAGGCATGAATCTGTGAGCTAATGTCGCATCTGTTTACAATACTCGAAACTCTTCTATTCTGGTCTGGTAGTGAACTCGACAGTGACAAGAATACCGCCACACTTTACTGCTTTAATTAGAGATTAAAACATTTGACGTGACTATTTTAAGGGCCCGGCTTGTAGAACAGTTACTACTGTTTTTGAGTCAGTATAAGTACTTAGTATGTCTGAGTATGTTTTTAAGAAATGGAATGTGAAATTATGTATACCTTCGGATTTATTATAAGATATCTTAATTTGTTGATATTTTCATATTTTTTAAATTATTTCTAACATTTAGATTTGTGGAAAATAAAGTCGTTTCAGGGGTATAGCCACCGTTAGTACTACCATATATTTTTTTTTGATTTTTAAAGTTGCCCAACGATTTAAAAATATATATATATAATGTAGTACCAACTGTGGCTATACCCCTGAAACGAAACTAGGGATTTCTCCTGTATCGTGGGTGTTACAAACATTTAAATTCATATACACAAACAGCCAGACCCGGAACAACTACCTGTAGGCCATACAAATATTTGTTCCGTGCGGGAATCGAACCCGCGGCACCAAGCGCAGCAGTCAATTGCTCAGCCACTGCGCCAACCGTGCCGTCGAAGGGCTAGGCAGATGTCTTTTATTATTCGTTAATGGATAGTAAAATACATCATCTGCCTAGCCCTTTGCCAACTATGTTAGGGTCGGCTTCCAGTCTAACCGCCAACTAAGTACCAGTATTTTACATGGAGCGACTGCCTGTCTGACATCCACAACCCAGTTAGTACTGGGTAATACGATACCCCTTGATAAGACTGGTTGTCAGACTTTCGGTCCACTGACAACCTGTAACGACTGTCAAAAATCTACAATTGACAGCCGGGATCAAAGGTTTAACGTGCTTTCCGAGGCACGGAGGAAACTCAGTATGTAATGGGTGGTCACCCATCCTCTACCCCGTCCCCTAGGCAATGAAATTAGAAGCAATTCACTTTCCGACGCAGCTAGAGCACTGTTCAGACTAGCTATGCTAAGATATAGTTGATTTACATTGTATTGTTTGTTAAAATTTGTAAAGCCTACCAGGGCGGCATAATCGCATGTGCGACAAAGCCCTTTTTCTAGAATAAATAAAAAAACTAACTTGCCTACAAAATCACAGATTAGGTGTAGTTAAATAACACACTTGGCTAAACCAACACAAAGTCCCAATTAAAACAGTATTACCCAAAAAACCATATCAAATAAATTTAATAACGCCTAATTACTTTTGAATCTAAAAACAATACAATTAAGAGGTTTAACAAACGTATATGAAACCCGCTTCAATTGTAATTTAACTGACATTTCTTATGAAGTAATTAATATGACATCCTCTAATGTTTTTTTAATAACGTAGCTTTGGGATCCACATGCAATTACCTTAATGCATGAGTTGATTATACCAAGTTAATTGACCACGTCGCTCAAACAATTTTGGTCTTTATGAAACAAAGGATAGGGGTGGTCTCAAGTGCAAGTTTTTGGTATATTTGTAGTTAATTTCGTTTTCTAATTTGTGGAGTAGAGTCATGTTTTCCGACTCTCGCGTGATGTTTTCAAATGGATTGTGTGTATTGTTGTGTATTTTGTGTTTTATTTAAGTAATAGGTACTTTAGGAATTTGACTAGGGTTGCAACGGGAAAAGACGGTTCACAGTTTTGTATTTATTTTCTCTTTTGTGTTTTTTTTTGTATTACTGGATCGATTTCAATGTCAGGCCAGGGGTAAAAAATAACAGCCACTCGGGTTGATCTTCAGGTTAAGCCGCGCTTGCCTAGGTTGGTCCGTGGATGATCACCCATTACATACCGAGTTTTCTCTGTGCCTCGGAAAGCACGTTTAGTCGTTGGTCCCGGTTGGTCCCAATGTCAGAATTATTGTTTCTACTTCTTGTCGTATCGATGTTACTTAGTATGAGGGTTATTGTCTACGACGGTCTACGACAAACAAGACTTGTTTGTCGTAGACCCATTATAACTAATCAGAAATAAATTTCATAACTCTTGGTGAAGATGAAGAGGCTTTTGAAGTCGTTTACATTAAAGTTTTTAAGTCTCTTAGAAACAGACGAATACTGATTATTTATTCACAATCGATCTAGTCTTTTCTTGTTCTCATCTATAATACAGAGTGTAAACGGACCCTTCACGAAGCCGTCAACCAAGCATTCTGTACATCAAACTAAGTGACCCCAGGCAAAAATTTTTGCTGGGAAACGTTTTTTTTTTTGGGGTGAAATGTCATGTTTTATGATAAAACTTAATGTAACACGCTCAAAATGCTGTGCTGATGGATTGATTGAATAGTAAACGGGTCACGGAGGCATTTAAAAGTTATATTCTTAAAAACTAGTATTTAAAAAAAAACTTGTGAAAAAGTTGGAACTTTGACTCCCAATATCGTAACTAGAAGGTTCCCAGGTATGGTCAGGAACAAAAAAATGATCGCAATGACAAGGAGAATAAGTAAGTGCCTTTCGGCTTCGTTAAGGGTCTATTTATACCCTTTATACTACAACTTAATTTAAATAAAAAAGTAAACAACTGCATATAATAGTTATTTTCTTAAGTACAAAAATAATTTTAAACTCCAACTTTCTCCAGAACAAAGGAAAAATCGAAAAATTGTAATAAAAATCACACCTGCCTCATTAAATTTAAAAATGTCTAAACTCAAATACAATTAGGGCAGATGCGCACTAACGGCGCGACATAAATGTCTTTTTGTCGCAAGTCGCAGCGCTAATACACCGTGCACGGCGTGCATGTTGCATTAATACACTACCATTCAAATTAAAATATGTTTTGTGAGCTGTATAATATCCCTGACTGTTTTATTTCTTTGAAATAATAATGAGAATTTATAGTGATTCTTAGATTTTATATGTTCTTCCTGGAAAATTGAAGCTGCCATAGACCCTGCTGTTGTGCTGTGTCCCAGTCAGTCCACAGTGCCGAGCCTGCATGGAGGAAGACGAGATAGCAGCCCACGTGCTTATTCACTGCCCAGAGGTTGCATCATACACGGCAAAGTACTTCGGTAACCCAGCTACTCTCCGCTAGATCGTCGGTAACACCAAAGCGTTGCTGGCCTTTCCTAGGGAGCTGGGGTGGAACGAATGATATTCGCACCTGTACACAAAATACCTGCTTTGGACGTTGAGTTGCGGACACCAGCCCGTTATACAATACCTGTTGTTGGCAGTTTCGTTAAAAGCGAAAAAAAGGGTTATACATATATTCAAGGGGATGGCCATCAGCGTACTTCTATCTGTTTCATCGCCGATAAAGCCTCGCCTCGCCTTTAAAGTTAAAAAATCCAAATTAAACTTATTTAGATGACACACAAAATCAGCAGTAAATAGTTATTGGTTTACAAAATTAAGAGTCAGGGGTCCCACTAGATCTCCCTAGGTACTAAACTTATTACTTAGAGTATAAGGGTGAAAACTGGCAGACCGTCAGTGATTTCGGTAGTATGTACATCTTTGAAGATGCTTTCAATAGATTGTTATGCCAAGCATTGTTTTTTTTTATATATTTAGCCTACTACTTCCATAAAAACCAAATTCCCAGTTCAGTCATTTTGTTTCAGTTCTAGAAACAAGCAGAAAAAAAGGAATCAGGACCTCATATGGATAGATTTTAATTTAATGTCGATACTAATATTGACTGTGCCAAACAAAGTATTAATGCGTGTTTTTAATAACATTCAGCTAAATTATTGCGAATATATTATTGCCCTGGTGGAATGTGTGAGCAATGTTAGAGAAAATCGATATAAGGCGTCTCCGTTAGATAAACCATTAGCCCATGAAGAAAACAACGAAGTAAATAATTGCAACACAAGCAAGTTTCCCTGAAGACAACTAATATATACCATTTTGTTACTCAATCACCTACAGGCAAGAATAACTCATTTCACCGTACTAACAACCTGCCTAGGCAGACAGGCAGTTGATGTATTACCTACCTTTCCGCCTAGATCTTCACGGAAGTCTCAACAGACCCAGACAGATTTTCTAAACAATTATTTATTAAACACACATTAATTAGCAGCTACAAATGATTTTAAATCTAAGTGTGGTGGACTAAGGCTGGGTTTGTATTTGGCGTTTGACAGCAGATGCTAAAACCTAAGTATCTGATATCTGAGTGTCCGGGTGATTGCGGAGTGGGCACATAGCGGTCACGCGACGCTGTCGTCGCGTCTGGGCGGGGCTTTATGATTAATCGCAAGTGAGTACAAGGCCTTAGGTGTGATGTGTACTGCGGGATATGGAAATGCCTTTTGAAATTGTTTTTATTTTAGTAGTGAATTGGGAGTTGGTTTGGCGGTTTTTGGTACAAAAGTGTGACTTGATTCGTTTCTAGAGTTCATCTTGTTCTTGGTTATTTATTTATACAATAGAAATAATAGAAAAGGGCTTGTACCTACATTTCCTTCCTACATTCTTTCTCTGCATAGAGTTTCAATAATTTGTTTCACTATTATAAAATATTGCCAAGGGTCGATTACTGGTAGCATAAAATATTTTTTTTTTCAAATTTTTCCTAAATTCACTACTTAATTTTCCTTTTCCGATTTAGCATGTAATAACCTTGGCGATATTTCTCAGCATAGCTTCCACTACAGCACAGACAACGCCCAAGCCTCGTTTCTTATCTAATCGCGATCGTTTGAAAGCTCATTACAATGACCACCGTGAGTTATTCGTTACAAAGGTCACTATGACTACTAAACTAAGTGCTATCCAAGCTCATCTGTTCGTTAGGCTGTTTTGTTTTCACTAACATTAGGCAACACCTTGATTAATGCATAAATAAAAACTCAGACTTGCATTTTCAACATGATGTGTGTGTGTGTGTGTGTGTGTGTGATGTATGTGTGTGTGTGTGTTGTGTGTGTGTGTGTTGTGTGTGTGTGTGTGTGTGTGTGTGTGTGTCATGTCATATGTGTGTGTGTGTTTACCATGTCTACTATTTGTTTCGAGTTCCCGATATTTCGACGCTATTGCAAGCACCATGATCACGCATAAACTGAAGTTATCGCGGATGGGTGTCACTTTTTATACAATTTATCGTATCGAATTACTTTTAAAATTTGTGCCAAGCCATCGGAGCCTCATTGGTCAAGCTACAAAGCCTCTTACCAATGTAACTTGGGCAGGTGTAAGACTGAGCTCATCATTCTTTAATGAAGAACACACACGAAAAAGATACTTTATTATACCGTCTACTAGACATACATCAGTTGACCCCAAAAGTGTTAATAATTTCCAATCCATAAATTATATCTACACGTCCATATGTGTAAGATAAAATCAAAGTTATATCCCAATTAAAAGAATCAATTTTATTTTTCTAAGTTTTCAATAAATCATTAATAAGTGTGTGTTTAAATAATAAATTAAATCAGTTGATGAAAATCTAGAAAGCTTTAAATTAATGAGATAGTCAACGCCTATTAAAAAAATATATTGACGGCACTTAGAAAAAGATACCTACTAAAATCGAAGAGTAAGTGTTGATGATATATGCAAATTACTTTTTGCAATAATCCTGGGTTTTTATTAAGCTTTGTCATCATCATCTGCCTAGCCTTTTCCCAACTAATTTGGGGTCGGCTTCCAGTCTAACCGGATGCAGCTGAATGCCAGTATTTTACACGGAGCGACTGCCTATCTGACCTCCACAACCCATTTAGTACTGGGTATTGTGTAATACAATGATGAATGGTTCTTAGACTTTCGGGCCACTGACTTCCTGTCACGACCATCAAAGATCTTCAAATGACACCCGGGACCAACGGATCCCTCCACGGACCTTGCTTGGCAAGCGCGGCTTAACCTTGAAGATCGACCCTTTGCAGCTGTCATTATTTAGCCACACATGAGGACCTCTTCTCCTCATGAGGACCTCGTCTCCTCATGAGGACCTCGTCTCCTCATGTGTGCAAAGAGAAATTATAAAATAATCAAAAATTAAAATCATGTGGGAAGAACGGTAGGTACCCACCCCACTTGAAATCCACCACTGAATTCAATTAAAAAACACCAGTTACCATAATGAGCCCTAAACGATTGTAATTACATACTATTGCGAGGTTCAGAATTGAAAACTTTCAATTTAATTCTTGGATATAATTATGTAAAAACTTTGGAACAAGGGTTCTTGTGTATCCACGGTATCCGCTTACGATAATTCACTAAGTAGTTGTATAACAGGAATATTTGGGTACTTAAGTGAAGAGAACATTTTTTTATTCATTGACTTTATTGCACATTTAATAACCACTGAATTTATGAGCAACAACTAACAACAATTTCAAGATTGGCATGTTTAGGTAATAATAATGTTAAAATTATTGAATCACACACAAACTCACACACACACACATCACATGTATGCTGTGCTTTACTATTAATCTACCTACTGGATAAATCGCTCCCTTAGGGTTTATGTTTAGCCTCATATCCTCGAGAAACAGAGAATGCTATCACGCACGCGGCAGCATCAGCATACGGTCGGCAGCACGCGCCGTTTCTCGCTCTGAATTCTTAGGTGAACTCCCCCCCTCGCCCCCGATTTGTTTTTTTATCAGGGTAGGCCATCCTCCGAAGGCAAAACATCGCGTGGTCGTTCACCAACAAGATGGACCGACCAAATTAAATTCTCGGCATCCAAATTTTACATGGTTGTAAGAGACGCGCTGGACAGAAACCGGTGGAGGCAGACCATCCGCTCCAAATGCAACTCTGATGCTGACCACGATCCTCAGACATGAGGGACCGACCCCAGAGAGAGAGGCCATCCTCTGTATGCTATATACGGCATGCGGTGAGCAGTGAACGGTGTGCAGTGAACGGTGTGCTGTGAACAACGTGCGGTGAACGGTGCACATCTCCTCTTCTCTCCTACGCATCTCCTCTCCGCTCCGCTCATCTCCGCTCGTCTCCGCTTTGGTGGAGTCAGAGTCTTATACGAAACCAACACAACGGCGTAGTTATTCTTTCTACAAAGGTGCCGCCAGTAGAACCTACATCCGTCTTACTTACATGACTAAATTTATAGTACCTACCTACTCAATGTCTAAAAAGTACCTGGTCCGACTGCCAAGTCATAGGTCTGGAGTTCGAACCCAAGGCACACACCTCTGATTGTTCGGATTCATGTGTGTATTGTATAATTATCACTTGCTTCGATGAAGAAAAACGTCGTGAGGAAAACAGCAAGCATATTTCTTGACGGCATGTAAAGCCAGGTTAGAGGCCCATGGACGGCACAAAAACTCTGACACCAGGTTAGGCACTAACCACACGATAAAGAAGTCCTTCTATAATAACAATTCAACGTCAAAATTAGTGACAGTCTGATTACTATGAATCTGCCTTAAATACATAATTGATCATAAGTGAAAAGTTATCGGCCATTTTAACATTGATATTCGTTGGCGGGAAGTATGTTCGTCATGACATGTCCATTATATGGAAAAGCAAAAACATGGCTCGCGGCTGCTTGAGGCCAACAAATTTTATTCTATGGTCGTTATTTCAAAACCTAATTATCATTTCAATTTGTCGATAGCATTTTTAGAGTTCCTTGCAAAAATGAGAAAAACGGAACATTGTAGCGAAATTGACACCGTATGTCTGTCCGTCCGTCTGTCCATCTGTCTGGCAAAGTGAAGTATATTTTGTAAAGTTTTTTTGTTAACCAGTACTGGCTAATTGTTCCACAAACGATAAAGCACCTAATATCGTGTCCAACATGCCAACATGCATAGACTTAATGGTCGCCACTGATGGTGCCAAACTCGCAATTAATTTCTGGGAAGACTCAATATAGATTGCCATTGATACACAAGTTTTCACAGAACACTTGTAACCATGCCCACTATCATAGTCCTACTAATATTGGAAATGCGAAAGTTTGTGAGGATGGATGGATGGATGGATGTTTGTTACTCTTTAACGCAAAAACTACTGAACGGATTTGGATGAAATTTGGAACATAGATAGTTTATAACCTGGATTAATACAAATAATACTTTATATCCCGGTAGTACGATCCCATGGGAAATTTACAGAACTCCACGCGGCCGAAGTCACAGGCATAAGCTAGTAAATGATGTAAAGGTCAACTATTTTCAAAGGTCAAAATTATTTATTTACGCTAAAGGTAGGTACAAAATACATTAGTGCAATGACACAATTCACCATAAAATTGCATATCAGCTTTTATTGTACGGAACCTTACATCCGCAAGACCGATTCGCTTTCTACCGTATTTTTTACATTTCAGATAGGGCCTGAGGCTCAGTTTCATAATAGTGTATGGGTTCGATTCGGGCCTTAGTAATGTGTAGATAATTGACGACGGTGGTCGGTCATTACAGGCCCATAGAATTGGTGATTGTACACTTGCATCGGTGTAATGAATAGATGCGGTACGGCGCTCCCAGGTTTTACTTGGAGGTGTTGGAGGATGGATGTGGTATTTTTATATTTATATATTTACAGACGAAAATATCTGTTGTATCTGAATCTTCCATCATAATATGGAAATGAATGAATGAAAATGGAATGAATGTGTATGATGAATGAATGTGGTCTTTAACTGTGAAATTGCCATTTTTTCTTCAAATTTTGTTCTATTTGTATCTTTGACTTATAGTTATATTTTTTCCTAATTTCATTGTTATTGGATTAATTGCTAGATGACGTACCTTTTAGAGTTTAAAAACCGTACTAGTTTCATATTACCTCATAGAGTAGTGTGTCAAAACACCTGTTTCAATGTGCCGTCGGTTTCACAACTTCAAGTAGGTATATTTTTGTCATAGACTGTGTTTTGAGAATTTAAGATACGCAGTGCAACGCTGCTTTTTTCACTCTATTTTGCAATTGCATCATACATAATCGGTTCAGACGTTTCCAAGAAAAATTAAAAAAAGTTTGTATGGGATTATCACTTTTCATGAAGTTGTCCATACAAATAGGCAATTTCATACCTTAACCTTATAATGTTAGCGGGCTAGAACATTTTTCATGGTATTGTCATATCTTTGGAAGTGCTTGCAGGGCAGCCAATTGTTATTGGTTTGCTAGACACAGCTAAAAAATGATATGTTTCGCGGAGGATCCCTCAGACGGTTTTCATATTTTTTTCCTTGTAAAACTGCTAGGTTTAACAAAGGACTTGATCCCTTGTTTTCATCACGCATTCATGATGCACTTCGTTTCCGCAAACCAATCCCAAAAGCTTACCCTGTAAAATCACATATTTATGCTATACAAAACTCTCTCTAAAAACCTCCAAACATCGTACATCCACGTCGCTTGCGCAGAATACGTTTATTGCGCAAGTAGGTAGGTACATATTTATGACGCGACGTATGACAGCTGGCCACAGAATCCTCACTTAATAACTAGTAACCGGGATACCGGGACCATAAACAATTCGATTCGCCATTTTACAGTGGCTCGTTTGTACCACATTTTATTTATGGGGACAACTTGTATCATTCCGCCTTTTGTTTTTTTTTAAGATGGGTAATCATCGAATGACCCCCCCCCCCCCCCTAAAACCCATCCATGTTCCTTCTCTACCCTTTGTGTTCAGCCCTGGCAGGCACCGGCCCATACGGACCCCTACGTGGTTGCTGGTTTTTATTTATGGGGACAACTTGTATCATTCCGCCTGTTATACTTATCCGAAAGATGAAGTGTACTTACTGTAGAATTACATTTAATCAGTTATATTTATGGGGGAACCGGGAAACACCAGGGTAGACCGTGAAAGTAAAATTTTCTTACGATTTTTGCAATTTGATGGTCAGTGTCAGGTAGTTTAGTATAAACGCTCGTGCGTGTTCTCCACGCCAAACCACAATCACACCTACCATTTTCTCACATATTTGTGTCGTTTGGCGTACAGGGCACGCGCTTGCTTGTCCCGTATATGTGACAATGGCGTTCAAAAGGTTAAAATATGAATTTCACGGGCTACCCTGGCGCTTCCACCTCGAGCCTCCATGTAGTATGTGGTGAGACTATTGCTATGAACCGGCCAAAAATCTAGACTTTGAGCTGCTACCGAGAATTTTCTGATGGAAGACTTACTCACTTTCACTGATCCGGGAATCGGACTGAAGACTTCATGCCTGACACCTACCAACGAAGCACTTCATGATAACGTAGAGCTAATAAAGACTGCCTAGTCAGGATACATGGTCATGTTTACCTCTAGATCAATACGACGTGACCGAAATCCTTTGAAAATATAGTTTTTCTTACTCCCTCCGCTTTCCCTTCCGATATATTAAGTAGCGGGTTCCAAAATAGTTTAAAATTGTTGGGATTTTATCTGGTGTTGTCCCTGCTGATGCTGGAGTGGCACTGGCTGAAAATAGTGTGGCGGGCTCCATCTTAGATTAACTAATCTAGGCTGACCTACCAACATTATCCTACCGAGGACATTAATAGCTCACAGATAGCCAAAGAGACAGAGCCATGATTCTGACACACAATCCTGTTACTATGACTCAGTAAGTTATCCATATCTCAGGCACAGGAGACAACTAGTCAGCCAGTAACAGCCACGACAAAGAACCCATACAATGAACCCCCTAGGCTAAAGTTTAAGGACCTGACAAATAACTCCAACGAAAACATGAAAACAAAATTGCCAATATAAATCAAACGAGCGTTTAGTAATTTATTTCTCAATCAAAGCCTTGTACACACGGCGGCACATCAAGCTATACATTTCCAGTATAACATGGCCTTGCTTTGTATAGATTTCCCGTACAATGAGAGATCCGCATAAATTGGTTTTGTATAGCTTGACTAGCCGTCGTGTGTACTACAGAAGAAAACTCACCCAATCACTCTAAAACTACGCTGCAATAATTCATAGTAAAAACTAGATAATTCATTTAATAGCTCATGTCTATGCCTAATAATCAGTCAGTACAATGGACAAAGTTGACGCTTGAGCAATTCATCAATCTCAAGTTTGACAGCTAAATTACTGGGCAAAGTAACGTCAGCAAAAGTCGCCAACTTTGCCCGGAATGGCAAAGTTTTTGTGCACTTAGATATTTTAGGTGTTGTATAGCTTGTCTAGTCCTTTTCGGATGTGTTATGGAAGACTAGAACAGGCTGATAATTGCTAATAAATAATACGGCCCTTGATATGAAAGTATGAGATACATTGTGGTGTTTTTTTTTTGAGAATGGCTTTCTATTGTAAGGAAATTCGCACCTTTCACTAGGTAACCAAAAAATATTAAAACATTTTTTGTGGGTTATGATTGATTGGAAACCTTTTTAGTTCCCATGAGTAAAGTGAGGTCTTCATAAATGAAAACAACGGCCAACTGTCTTCGTAATTGGTAAATGATAATGATATTTTTTTTTGTTATTTTTGAGCTTCTCACTCGTATATACAGGGTGAAAGGGACACCGACGAGAAAACGGTTACCACGTAGTCAGTACATTATTCTGAGCCGATATTTATATTAAAAATTTATATTTATATAATTTATATTTATAAAGAAAATATTATATTAACAACCGATGAAAAAATTCTATGTGGGGGGCACATAGAATTTTTTCATCGGTTATTTTACCTACACGGTAAAAATGTACGGAGCAGCTGTTTTTTTTTTAATAACCTGTTACCCCGTACAAAAAAAAATACCGTTACAATAAACTTTCAAAATAACGAAGATTTGCCTTATTATTGTATCATTATCCTGGGCTTAAAACGTTGACAACACTGAATTAACAACACACACGAGTATGACTGCTCTAAGATAATTAAAATAATATCCATGTCAATTAAAAAAGATAAAATTATAGGTATAACGCTATTCATAAGGAATAACAGTATTTACCTCACCAACACTACTATCTAAAAATCACAGGTGGTACAATAGTGTACACAATTCATTCGAAAGACAGTATTAAAGACATGTGACATCTTCCGAGCATTGTTTAATAAAGACATTATCACACAAGTGCTTATGTTTTACGAAAACAATGAGCTTATGTTCAAACAACGAAATTTTTCATTTTCTAATTTGGTCACCTTCTATTCAAGCAAGTCATCTTTTATGATGACTTACTTCAGTAGAAGGTGACTAAATCGCTGAACGTATACGTAGTACCTATACCTGAAAGGCACATTGCTCGCAGAACTGATGGCCAATGGGGCCGAAAGTTCTGGAGTGGCGACCGCGAACCAGAAGTCGTTGCGTTGGAAGGCCTCCCACTAGGTGGACCGATGACCTGGTGAAGGTTGCGGGGATCCGCTGGATGCGAGACGCACGGGACCGGTCAATGTGGCGACACTTGGGCCTATTGTCAGCAGTGGACGGCTTTCTGAAAAAAACAATAACACTTTGACCGACCTGGGAATCGAACCCAAGACCTCATGCTCAGCAGTGTAAGTAGTGTCCCTATTATAAAACAGAAAGTTAACCACAATTAATATTGTCATAGTCCATAATTTTTGCCGACCCTACTTTAAAATAGAACAAGATTTATGAAGCTAAATGCTTAAACGAATCATTATTTACTCAAATTCCTCGCAAAGCACAAAAACTAGGATTGCACAATATTCCTTTTTTTTTTTGTTGGCCTGTTTGAGTGTCCCACTGCTGGGCAAAGGCCTCCCCTTTCTCCTTCCAAACCTCTCTGTCCTGTGCGATATCAGGCCATGGTCGCCCCGCAAACGAGATCAGATCGTCACACCACCTTCGCCTCGGTCTACCTCGACGGCGATTTCCTCCGACAGGTGTCCAGTGGGTGACAATCGTTGCCCATAATATTCCTATTAAATAATTTATGAGTGATGACCGTTTAATGCGATTTATTTGACACAGTAAAAATACTGAGTAATAGCTGGCAAGTTAGTTATTTTCTTCAAGTGATGAAGAAAATTGTAAGTCGTTTAAATTATAGCTGTGTGAAAATTGAAATATCTAAATGTAATTTTATTTCGTTAATATACAAGTATCTGATGAGATGACGAGTAATAGAGAAGTATGGAAGAAGAAGACATGCTGCGCCGACCCCAAATGAATTGGGACAAGGGCAAGAGAATGATGATGGTAATATACAGTGTGGAAAGGACTCCGATGCTCAACTGATACCACGTATTCGCTACATCATTCTGAAGCCCTGCCCCCCTAAAACTTTTTCAAAGGTTATTTAAGCAAAAAAACAGGAAAATTCCATACATTTTACGTGTGGGTGCAGATTTGTAGGAAATACCTGTTTTTTTCTTAATTTTTTAATAACAGCTGAAAAAAATTCTATGTGGACCCCCCCGGTCCAGAATGATGTACTGAATACGTGCTAACCGTTTTAGCTTCGGTCTCCCTTCCACCCTGTACAGTCATTATGGACTGTTTCACCTTCACTGCAATGACGATATAGGAGGCTTTTGTGGGTAACTAGAAACAGTTGGACAAAGTGACGTTTAGCATCCTTCAAGACTTTCTATCGGCCGATAGTTCTCAACATCAGATGCATAAGATATCCGATCGTACATACAAAACTGTATTTTTTCAAGAGACTAAAAACAAAATTGAGTAAAGATTTTCTTGTTTACTGATTGGTACACTAGTCGCATAGCTAGGAAAATTCGTTTTCTCTATTTTCACACAAGTAGAGCTCAGTCACCCAGGTACTGTTTTGATAACTGGGTAGGTTCTACACACACAACATTATCATACCTTCACGAAATCACTACTTTATTGAAAGTAATCATCTTATAAAGGTGATTACAGGAATCTCGAAAACTTTAAGTCAATGAGTACAGACCTACAATGTCAATCATTTTGTGATTAGCAACTTTTAAGTCATGTTCTTTTTATTTGCATCTCAATTTGAATCAAGAATACTGCATTCTATTTTCAAAAACACTGAGAGTATTTTCGGATTGTTAGCACGACGGGTAATACTGATCATACTGTGAAGTACAACAACTGAAAATGAACTTTAAACGCAAGAATTAAGGTAGATTTTCTATTGTTTCAGGTGTCTTCGTTTGATTTCTTGGGCGTAGTTAGCAACAATGTTGCAAATTGCAGTTTCAATGACTATGTTATTAAACCAATTATATAGGTACGCGAAGTAAAAACTATTGAAAAGTAAACGTTTATCATCGGCCGACCCGTTAAGACTCGACGCGTTATGAAGGTATTTCTGTATTTTTTCTACAATTTCACGGTGAGAAGTGAGAACACCTTTGTTTTTATTCTTGTTTTTGTTTAAAAATAAATGTGTGGAAGTTACGTTTTATTATAGTATGGGAAGCTAATGTACGACGTCAGCACATCAAGCTACTACAATCTGTCAATTTCTTTAATAGATTTTCAACTTTATCGCTAAAGCATTAGGTTCAAGGAAGATTGGGAAAATTTTACAGTTTCGGGTAGCTTGATGTGCTTGCGTCTGTACATATGTTATTCTTCACTGTCTGAATGTATTTATTATCTAGTAAGCTGGAACTTCATTTAGAAAAAATATAGACGTAAGTACTTAAAGCAACAATAAATAAAATGGTTTAATTTTTTCAATAAACTACCGCAAACCGTAGAACTTTTGATTATTGCTTTTGCAGTTTTACATGAAAATAATGAACGAAAGAATATAACTGTCATCATTTTCAGAACGCAAAAAACAATACGATAACACACTGTTGTAATGGTTATAATAATGTCGAATAAAACCGGCCAAGGGCGAGTTGGACTCGCTCATGAAGGGTGCCATACCATCGCAGTAGGGCAGCCCCCTTTAATTTTTAATTAATTTATAGTTTAATTAATTGTTGATATAACGGCAACAAAAATACACATTCTGTGTAAATTTCAACTGTCTTCCTATTACGGATCATGAGATACAGCCCGCTGACAAACAGACGGACGGACGGATAGCGGAAGCTCAGTAATAGGGTCCCGTTGGTTACCCTTGTATGGAACCCTAAAATCTAAACACAAGTTTGTGTATGAAAAGAAAGAAAACATTTTTATTTGGCACATGCCACAAATGCACACATCAAACAAATAAAAATAAATTAAATTTACACAATAAAAAGAGATAAAATTGTGTGTCTCATGGCTGCGGCAAATAGGCCCAGTATCAATATTTAGCATTTCTCGGGCAACACCCATTCAATATTTGGGCATAATCTTCCTTCAAATCCCAGCCCTATACCATTCTCTTCCATACTTCACTTAATCCAGGATTAACAAACAAAATAACGAACAACATTAACCACAGAAACAGACATAACTGTAGCAAAGACCATCAACACTGCTTGTACCCAATCCGACAGCCGATTTATTTGAACGACATGACAAATGTACCCTTGCTATCCATGCGAAATTGATCAGTACTTTGTTACTTAAGCAACCAAATTAATCACAATTGAAAAACAAAGGAAAATCAACCTTAAAGCTTAAGAAACAGGAGGTTTAGAATATTTTGGGATGTGTCAGCTTGAGCTGGTTGGTACAGATCTCAATGCATCATATTGCAAGTATTTTGGCTTGGCTTGATTTCTTTGTAATCCATGCCAGGAACGGGTTAGGAATACAAGTAAGTGTGGATCCGTTTGTTTTGATTGTGGACTTGTTAGGTAGTCGGATTTGACAGTGATGTATCACCATCTGCCTAGCCTATTCCCAACTATGTTGGGGTCGGCTTCCATTCTAATCGGATGCAGCTGAATACCAGAATTTTACATGGAGCGTTTGCCGATCTGACCACCACAACCGAGTTAGTACTCGGTAATACGACCCTTTCGTAAGACTGATTGTCAGACTTTCGGCCCGCTGATTACCTGTAACGACTGTCAAAGATCTACAAATGACAAGCGGGACCAACGGCTAACCGTGCTTTCAGAGGCACGGAAAAAACTCGGTATGTTATGGGTCACAAATCCACGGACCGACCTAGGCAAGCGCTGCTTAACCTAAAGGTCGACCCCGAGCGGCTGTTATTATTAAGCCACGAGCTAAAAAGAGAGAGGACAAGTAGAGAAGACTTCGATTATTTAACTACCACATCCAAAATTCATTCACCTAGACCGCGAGCAAGAAATACTCATGTCAAATCTACTCACCTTCAGAACATACCAAATAGACTATCCAAACCAACTTATTAGTCAGATCATAATTCTAGTCAACGAGCCACTTACAACGTGCATTTCAGATATAATTATTTAATCTAGCAACGTTGTCAATCCTGGGTTGCCGTCTAAAATAGCTGGGAGCAGTGACAAATAACTAGCTATAATTTAAGAGACGCTTGCGTAGAGTCTGGATTCAAAAGGTAAAAGAAGACTGGAGAATAATCTAAATTAATGGTTGAATCAACAAGAAACAATTTTGTACTTGCATGTAAACTGGTACCTAAGTATACATTACGCTTTTAAAGTCCTCGAGCTAAAATATTGTCATTAATTGTGACGAGAATATCAGCCATCGTTTTTTTATTTTTTTTTAGTCTTGTGGATATTATTTTAATGTCTCAATTAATGGCTTTGCTCATTTGTCAAACTATGATTATGTGCCTGTACCTATATTTTACTCAATCTACCTGTATCTAATAATAGAGTACTTGTCGTGAGTAAACACTATTTAAACGTTGTATGACTTACCTACTCTTGAAACGTTCTATCTGATTCAGGTGCTACTCTCCAGGCAGGCATAATGGCCTATAATGTAGTCTTGCTGTTCGATTTTAATATTGAAAATAAACTTATTAACAAACAACATCAAGATGGGAAAGGTTGAAATTTCAAACAAACATATTCCAACCTGCATTTTTTAAATTTACCATTTATTTTTAATTAAATCCATGTTGATTTTCCTTGAATCGTGGCTGGATATGCAAAAATCTTACTTAACTAATTATTTATTTCATCATGGTGTCGAAGTAAACAGAAAACAGGTGAAGAAAATGGAAGAAAAAACGTGTTGCGCCGATCCCTAGTAACATGGGACAAGGACAGGAAGATGATGATGACGTGTCGAAGTAACTGTACATCCAACTACGCAGTAGCCCAGTAGGTACCAACTTCGCCACACAAAAGGCCCTCGAATAACCCTAAAACTATTACAAAACAACAGAACTTCACTTACGCAGTTAATTTCCCAACAACGACGTAACAATTGGTTCAATTGACGTAACAGAAAATAGCAGAATTAATTCGTTGGCATCAAAAATAGTGGCAATCAATCTCAATTGAGACAGTGTATCAACCGCGTGTTGGTACTTCCTGCAATTGTTTTAATCTAAAAAAGAACAAGGGCATTCTAGGTACTCGGTAAATGTATAACGGGAAACACAAATGAGTTTCGATTTGGAGGTTTCAACATTTAACACAACATTGTAGACGTATTGCTTCATCTTCATCAATTTTGATGTCTACTAAAAGTTAACTCAAAACTTTAAGAAAAAGAACCCGCTGAATATCAATCATAACAAAACACAATCATACTAACGCAATCATACTGTTAAATAAAACAATGCCAACTTAAATGGTACATACAGAGATTTATAAACAGATTTATTCAAGGGCTGAGTAACGTAGGTAGAAATCAGCAATGTTTTAAGGATCATTACCACAATCGGCCTTCCCTTTTATTAGCTACGTCTTCTTCCAGCCTTCTACAGGCGATAATGTATTATACACTGAACGCGCCTTGTTGTTTATTGAACTGTATGTTCAGACCCTTAGTCTCTCTATCAAGATCTTACCCAAGACTTTCACCAAACCCAACACCATCTTCAAACATATCTCCCTCAGGTCACAAACAAACGTCGCCACTTTTGACTTCCCCACCAGCACTTAGTACCTTTCTATGCCACTTATCTACGCCCTAAATGGATTTAAGTCGGGGTCAAGTGGACGCAAGCCATTACGACGATTAGGACACGAGACGACGGGTCAAAATTTATTATAGGGGCCATAAATTGGCCGTTGCAGAGCTGCAAGTGGACCCGTATCATTAAAAAAATCACTAAGACTATCATCTTTGTTTTTTATGGCTATATTTGGAAGGAATGGGCAGTAAAGTCTTGTGATGTTACTCTGATTACTGTGTCTTTAGATGTGAGAAAGCTAGTTGAGAAATCGCGTCTTGATTCCAAATAGTGTTGTGCCAAAAATTACCTTTGAAGATGAGCAAGGATTTTCAAGACTAATTTTATTATTCATTATTGTAGGTAGTGTAGGTAACAATCCTGGTTTATTTGGAATTCAGCACAGAAAGTACAAAAAATCCAAAGCATTTTCTTTCTTTTTCTGACTCCCGGATTGAAGGGCGAAAAACATAACTGAGATTATTAATATCCAATATTAATCACCATTACTATATCTCTCCAAACTATCTGCAAACAAACAAGTACATTTTGATTCTTCTGTTTTGATATTACTGTGTAATTAGGTAACTTTCTTACACTAGTGCCACTACTGTTAATAAAGACTTTGTTAATAAGATCGTTGATCTTCAAAGCAACAACAAAACAAGCTTGTTATCCAAGTTTTACGAGAACTCTTTTCCCTAATCCAAACAGGATGATGGCCATAACTCCCATCCTCATTACAAAGTCTTCCATTTGAATATCAGCTCCTGTCATTTGACATCGCATCAACATAAACCTATTGGTGCTACTAACATGATGCCCCGCGTAAGACATTACCAAGATAATACTACTGTCGAAGACCCCTTGAGGCTCCCCTATAGTTGGGAGACTAAAGTTGAAATTACTATGTGTCTAGGTTTGGTGGTGGTAGATATACGTTGGTATATAAGTAACAACTGCTCATTTGGCTCCGTGCAATTTGTACGAGGTCATCAACACTGGATGGATTAGTACAATTCACTTCAGAGAAACTCAGGGCTGACGTGCAGTGGACTGACAATGTGACAGTAAATAATAGTGCGTCATTTGTTTCGGGAATCGAGGATGGCTTTTGTGTCGATAGGAGTTTCTCCTGTATTGTGAGAACGTTTACAAACATTTAAACTCACATACACAAACAGCCAGACCCGGAATAATTATCTATAGGTCATAGTAATATTTATTACGTGCGGGGATCAAACCCGCGACACAGCGTAGCAGCCAATCGCTCAGCCACTACACCAACCGTGCCGTCATATTGGCATGAGGGTCTATGCAAAGTGATATTCTATTTGCAATAACGATGATGGAAATATTTACAATTATTGGAATGACATAAGCTATCGAAAATCTTTTCTGTCCAGTTGCAAGTCATAGTAGAAAGACGATACACTTTGAAAGTAATTGCCACTGTAAGTTTGAAGGGGAAAGCGGGGTCTTGAAAGCGATTTCGTCATGATTTGGTTCGCTGAAGAGATAGTGTAGAGTAAGACTTTGGTATAAGAGTGCGTGTTTGCTATAGATGATCTACAAAAAATTTAAAACGATGATGCTTTTTTGTGCAGTAATCTTGTTGAGTGATAAAATAACATCATCTTCTTTGTTATTGTACTTCTAGATCAGAGTAAAAAATTAAATTAAATTCGCTACTGCCAACTAAAAGACGGCAAGACCCTCGTAGAATCGTCTATAAAGTACCCATTAATTTCAAACATGAATTAACTGAGCCACCTAAGTTACGGTGGTTTTTGCCCAGCTGTGGGATGTCGCAGGGAACAGTATCGGTACCTTAACTAATTGAAACTCTTATCTTGAACACCAGACCAATTTTCACGTCACCAACTCTCCATGTCACCACAATTTCTCCATCAGTAAGTCCGGTAAACAATCTTAGCATCAAGTGTCCGCCACATGTCCGGTACCCCTTACAATTAATCCGTCCGGCTCGGTGGCATAATTACCGCGTGACATCAACGACCGGCGCCGGCGCAATTGACGCGACCTTCCAACGTCACTGCTATACTAATTATAATTAAATTTAGAGTTGTAGGGTCTCGTAAACTTGTGGTATGGTTAGAGTATGGAGACCAGACGCATCTGGTTAGATCGTGCGATCCTGAATTTAGATAATAGTTGATAGTAAATTGTATCGGAATTTTCTAAACTACCCTGCATTTGGTCTTCATAAGGTCACGTATTATTTCTTCTATTTTCAGTTTTCTGCATACTTAATAAATAAATAAAACAAAAAGTAGGACCAAAGGTGCATAGTTGAGGTGCTAAGTACCTGTCGGTAGTTTAACGAAATTAAAATCAAGACAGCAGTATAAAAAAAAACGGCCAATTGCGAATCAGACTCATAAGGGGCATAAGGGGTTGCGTACTTGCGTATCATCGTAGTAGGGAATTTTGTTTTGATTGTTTTTAGTTATAGCGGCAACAGAAATAAACAAATTGGGAAAATTTCAACGGCTACCCATTACGGGTCATGAGATACAGCCCGCTGACAGACAGACGGACGGATGGACGGATAGCGGAGGTTTAGTAATAAGGTCCCGTTGTAACCAATTTCTGTTCTAAGTTCTTCCGTTTTAAGTCTTCGGGTATGACACCCTAAAAAGTGGCTAGAAAAGACTACAAAGATGATGGCGAAAAGAGATGACTGAAACAAGTCATGCTGCGCCAACACTACATAATTTGGCATGGAGACAGGTGGATGATTGATGGTGGAGAAACTTACCGCAGTATTTAAGATTTTAAACTATCATGGTCACTAACATTATTATATAGACTAGAAACGGGATATTTACCATGTGTTATATGTTCCCAAACACCATGATCACGGATAAACTGAAGTTATTGCGGGTGGGTGTTTATGAGCAGACAAATCGATCTACCCTCTTTCCTGTTCGTTTTTTTTTGCACTCAGTACCGCTACCACTGTCACTCGCAACTCGATTCTGTTCCCGACACACGAAACTCACTGGGTCCGCTCGCGAACTTTTTTCCGCACTTTTCCGCTTTTTATACAGCTGGACCACTGGATTCCAAGCTCTCGTCAGTCAGTCAGTCTCGGGAACTCAATAAAAACAGTAAACATGGTAAATATCCCGTTTCAAGTTTACCGCAGTATAGTTGAAAGTTACTTAATAAAATCAGTTAATGATGATCACAACTATATATTCCTTAAAATAAACCTAGTTACAACACCTATTTTCAGCACCCTCGGTCAATGACAACACCAAAGAGTGCAATAAAACAAATGAGCGCACAAAACATGGCGCCTCACCAGGATTCTTATGTCATGGATGTCATTGCGCACAAATCACACGCACAATCATCTAGGCCGGAAGAAATATTTGCAGGCCATAAAAATATCTGTTCCACGCGACGTTGCCGTTCTTCAAAGTGCTTTGCTTTATTTGCTTGGTGAGTTTCAAAGTGGGTATTTCATCCATCATCGTTTAATTGTCAGTGGTCCATGATTGTAAATGTTTGGCCAACATCGACCATTTTGTGCTTTGGGATGCAGTATTCAGTGTTCTGATGTCCACTGGTCTTCAAAACTTAGTACCACACTTTTAAAATTGCATTTTTTCCTGGACTATAAAAGTTTTGAAATAAAAAAAAGATTTATAGCAAACATGAAATTTAACGAAAATGAAACATGAAAAGTAACGTTTTTAACTTAAAAAAAAAACAAAAGTAGTAATTTTTAACTGGAGTATGCCTCAAAGCGCAACTATTTTTTAGCGCAACCAACTAAATGCAACTAAATTATTCCTCGAAGCGCAACCATTAGTTGCGCTCACAAATTCAAATTAAAAATATTATATGTTTATTCCTCAAAACGCAACCATGATGAAAAATAGAGAGAGGGGTATGGTGGATTCGTTAATGATATCGATAGACAGTTTTAAATCAACTATCCTAATTGTTTATTTATTAAAACGGACTACCAGGGAAACAGAAATTAACTGAAACTAAGTGTTTTAGCAACTTTTGCTCAATAATATAAACTCTTAACTTACCTAGTGGCAAAAAACTCAAACAACATTTATACCTAAGTAGGTATGTTTGACGCTATATTTGCCTCCTCGGGCTGATGCCAGCTCCCCCCCCCCCCCAACTAAATTGGGATAAGGACAAGAGAATGATGATGATCTGTTACAGTTAAATAGATGACTGTGTCTTACTCCATATCGAAGCAACAACAAACAAAAAAAAAACATCTGAAAACAGTTGAATGAATAATATTATTTTGTTTACGTACTACGAATGTGCAATAAAGACCGTTTTAGTATTCCAATTTTGTCTTTATTCTAGTGTGTTTTATTCTAGTGTGTTCTACTTTCAAGAACAAATGTCATGTTTCACAGTTTTATTTCCGAAAAATTGTAATAGTAAGTCCTAGAAACGATTTCCTTCATAGACCCGTCAAAGAGAAATTGAGTGTAGATTTCTAAGAATATTCGTCTATCTTCTTGATTGCCTGCACGTTGTATGACTATGAATTCGTTGAAAATCTTAAATTTATAGTGTGACGAGATCCGAGAAAAAGCAACAGGAAAAAAAACGAGATGGTTTTTGTGCTTTTTTCCTCATATTATTTTCTAGACGATTATGGAGGAAGTGACCAGTACACTGCCTATTTGGTCTAGTGGTCGCAAGCGCGACTGCTGAGCATGAGGTCCTGGGTTCGATTCCCAGGTCGGGCAAAGTGTAATTGGGTTTTTCCAACATAAATTTCTCAGTAGCATCCACAGAGTCTGGAGTTGCGTCCGATTGATGGCAATAGGCTCGCCCCCTATTACATGGGACTTAAACATAACTGGCAAAATCTGGGAGTACTATTAGGTACACCTCTGCCCAACCCTTCGGGGATTACAGGCGTGGTGTCATGTTATGTTGACCAGTACACCAGTCATCGTTAAATTACAAAAAAAAAAACAAAAAACTTGTAAAAGATCAATCGAACTGGCCAAAAAGAACTAAAAAAAAAACACAAATTTGTTAAAGAAAACTTTTGCAGCTGTAACTACAAAAATCTAATTAACAAAATTCAACCGCACTTTAAGAGCCACTAAAAGAACAGTACCCAATTCGTCAACCGTCTCATTAATTAAAACTACAATCAAAGAGCCAAAGCACTATAAAAATGTACAACAAAAACTAACAATAACCTCGTATACATTACATTAATAACTTTTTACAGAAGACTATGAATATTAACACAAAGGACATGTAATGTTCTCGAGAAACATCTGTTACTAATTATCTCGCTAATTATATAGCCATGCCGTACCGGTGACATTTCGTATCGAATAAATGTAATCGATCCCGTTAATTAACGAGCATTCGATTAATCGGAATAAAAATAAAATGTTTAAAAATAATATTCATACCTCTTGTATGTGGGGCGTTTTTTGTTCAAAAACTTGTTGCGACAAGTCGAGTCTATGGTTTTGTTTCTAAGAAAAGTTGGGTGTCGTACTGGTTGGTTGAGTTGTAAAAAGAAATGTATTTTGTACGTAATTAGGTGAGTGATGGTGGTCCTTCGTTAAAGACCAAGAACATGTATGGTGTGGTCTTTTTGTACTAGCTGTAGTGATTAAAACCTCACTGATATATTAAAAAATGTACTAGTTAGACATTACAGTGTAAATAGTTCCGTGCTCAAAATAGGAGGAGGAAAAACGTTGCTGCTAAGGAACATCACCCTAGACCTCATCAAGGCTTCACATCTTCAAAAAAACACGGGTTTAAAATATTGTCTTTGGTATATGAATTATGCTGAATTTCTCTAAAAGATATCCGTTTCAAAGAAACACAAATCAATTTAGATTTTCCTAGATACAGTATCAATCTTACCCTAATAAGATTCGCATTCGGGATGCACAATATTGATTTTATCGGCTGCAAAAATATTCATTTTGTTTACTATTTTTTTTTTTTAATCTTTGAACCACAAAGTTATATATCTGCGATAGTAACCAAAAAAATGTTTCGATTGAACCCTAAAAACGTTAAATTCAAGCAGGAAGATGCAATGCAATACACATTTTGATGATTTACTTAGAAATTGCCACACAAAGTCGTAAACAACAACAAAGGATATCCACCGGTCGGCGCTCGCACTTCGCATTCGCACTTAACACTTTCGTCGAAACGTAAATCTTCAGACCGGTTGTTAAATCGCAATTTGTTGTAAATAATCGATTTTTGATGGGTACCCCACTCATGGTGGTGTTATTTGAGTCTAGCCCCGATTATTTTTCCTTAAGTAATATGTTGTTGATCATCCATACTAATATCAAAACGCTTAAGTTCTCCGTATGTCTGTTACCCTGGTATTTTTAGCTGTTACTTGATCAATCCGTGCCTCAATTTATCATTAAAATCGGTTCAGATATGCATACTATTTGGTAACGGTAGGCTATAGGACATGTCCGTCCTAGAACCAAAAAATCAAACACAGACATAGCACATCCACCAACCCGCTCTGGGCCCGCATGGTGGATACAGCCCGCTCTCATAGAGAAGACTGTGTCCCAAGCAATGGGAAAATTATTGGCTGATTATGATTTTATGCTTATAGACAAAGACCTGGATAAGGACACAAGGTACTTTTTCTCCAGTACCAAGTTACGGTGGTAGAATTTCCGACCTCAAAGCGGATGGAATCGCAGCCAAAAACTAGTCCTTCAAAAGTCTTGAAACCCATTTAAAAGTGTTTAAAATGTGATTAGCATGGTTGTAATGTCTTTATTGGCGGCTAGGCTCCCTGCAGGCTCTGTTTGTGCAGTGTTTAAATATGTAATACATCATTTGCCTGTCTTAAACCTCTTAGCATTGAATTTCTATGACTTTTACGAATAAAGATTAATCTGCTGTGTTTACCTGTACAGGAAAATCGTTGGAAGTCTAAGTAATTATTTGAGGAGTACAATGAAAGGGAACAATGTATACTTGAGAGTCAGGTTATCTTTTAGAAGACGTAGCATAGCTTGATCAACGTTCCCATTGCTGGGAAACGGGTCTCATCTTTGTCAGGAATAGTGGGCTAGAATCCGCAAAGCGAGCCCAGTGCGGGTTGGTGGACGTCAATGTCTTCGTTTTAGGACATGCCGGTTTCTTCATAGATCTGACGGCAGTAAAAATAAAATAAAAATAGCCTTTATTTCCCCATTGTTCACTAATCTATATTTTTTTATCCATTTCTGGATGTATGTAGTTCTCCTCCATCTGTTTTCATCAATATCTAACTGTCTTGGGCCTTTCTGGTCCAGTCTATCCCTGCCAGAGCGACGATATCATCTCGCTATCGCTGCAATGATCTGCCGCGGCGCCTGTTTCCATTTCGTGGATACCAGTGCAGGATGCGATCGCTGCACCTGTTGTCTGTGGTCCTCGCGATGTGGCCTGCCCAATTCCACTCAGTAGTAACACTAGTGGTGCTAAAATAAATTACACACAGAAAATGTAAAGTCTAAATGAGCATTAATTAAAGTTGTTGTTGCTGTCCTCTGATATCTATCTTGTAATAAAAATGTTACCCTTTACTGGTTTCAATTTAAAATAATAAACGCTAGAAGGTTAGTGATAGGTCAACCCTAAAATACTACTCAGAACAGTCACCTTTAACTACACCCACGAATGAAAAGGGTTGACCTATCACCTGCGCAGCTACCACTAGGTTACCTAAACCTCCCTTTTATAGGTATTTTTAGGTTTATTATTAACACTGAAAACGGGATATTTACCATGTTTACTGTTTGTTTGCGAGTGCAAAAAACAAACAAAAAAGAGGGTAGCCCGATTTGTCTGCTCATAAACACCCACCCGCAATAACTTCAGTTTATCCGTGATCATGGTGCTTGCAACAGCGCCGAAACATCGGGAACTCAAAACAAACAGTAAACATGGTAAATATCCCGTTTTCAGAGTTAATGATAATGTTAGTGACCATGTCAGTTTTTTTTTTTAGTTAGCCCGTATTGTCCCACTGTTGAGCAAATGCCTCCCCCCTTCCTTCCACTTCTCACGATGGTGTGCTTCTTCTCGCCAATTCGCGAGGAAGCCATCCATGTCAGTTTAAAAAATAACATTTTTAGGTTTATTTAATACATTTGTCACATTAACTGAACATTCTGCATTTGCCACGACAAATGTTAAGTGCACTCACTTGAAATAAATCTCAAATAAATAATACACCTATTAAAACGGGCATAAAAATGCAAAGTGCTCTTGGAATAAATCCAAAAATGACTGTGTAAGAATATATTTGCGTACTGCCCTCATTTTTGTCAGGTCAAATATATTTAATCGTCGAATGTTGTTAAGACTGCATCATTAACAATCATTAATTTGTGTGAGCCGTTTTCAAAAAATAAAAGGCATGTATTTAACGCGGCGACAAACTAATCTGATTTAGAGTTTTAAAAATAATTAAAATGGTTAGCAAAAATAATAGGTTGGCAGCTACAGTATACTAGTTGTTCAATACGATCAGTGTGATAATTCAAGGACTCCTTAAAAAAACTTAAAACAAGGTTATTAACCACTAGATTGTAGATAAGGCTTAGTCGACGTAGCCCCGCTGCTATTCCAGTTTGCAGGGTTTTAAAGTAACCTAACACGAAGGGAATTCCGGGATCATAGTTCGCTCACTTCGCTCAATCACTAGACCCCGCCATCCCCTTCGAACCTAAGCTGTCCGAGTCGGGGTGCCACAAGTCTCTCTCAGCCTTCGCTCGCTCTTGCTTCCTATATTCTCCTTGCCACAATGACTGGATAAATAGTTACTTACTTGGTACAATAGTCGCCCATTCAGTATATTGGTCGCCAATTAAATTTTTATGCGCCCGATTAATAATTTCCCAAAATAAACTATCAAGGTGTAAAACTTGTTAACAATTTCTTTATAGTCGCCTACCTAGAAGTCTATTACAGCAAAGGTCCAGAGGTCCTTGTAAAAGTACATTTTATTAGTGAGAACATCATCTGCCTAGCCTTTTCACAACTATGTTGGGGTCGGCTTCCAGTTTAACTGTATGCAGCTGAATACCAGTATTTGACATGGAGCGCATGCTTATCTGACTTTCACAACCCAGTTAGTACTGGGTAATACGATACACCTTGGTTAGACTGTTTGTCAAAGTTTCGGGCCACTGACTACCTGTAACGACTGTCAAAGATCTACAAATGACAGTCAAAACCAAAGGCTTAGCGTGCTTTCCGAGGCATGGAGGAAACTCGGTATGTAGTGGGTGGTCAACCATCCAAGGACCAACCTAGGCGAGCTTCACCTAACAATCGACCTGCAGCTCGTGGGCACGTGGGGCTGTAATGTAGCCACGAGCTCCTCATTTTACTATTGAGGCCGATGATGGAAAAGAACTAAATATATCGGTTTATGCTACCGAAAAGCTTTCATGTCAAATCCTGTTGAAAGACAAATAAATGCGAAAAACTTAAAAAGCGATAACCGCTTGCCTAGGCTCTCAGTTTGTACAGTCATCCTCTAACCGGATCGTAGGGTCATCATCATTCCCCTACCGTTATCCCAATTTATTTGGGGTCGGCGCAGCATGTCCTCTTCTTCCATACTTCTTCATCATCACCTCCTCTCTAGCCATATCATCCTTCACACAGTTCATCAATCGTGTGGTCTTCCTCTACTTCATACCGAAAATTTTTCGCAATACGGTTTCCTCATAACTCCACATCACACGTGCCTACCATGGCAATCGATTACCACACAACTTTTCAGTTACTGGATCGTAGGACCATTTATTTTTATTTTAAATAGAAAAGTAAGTAGTTTTTTTTTTAATCAAATGTTACAATTGTATTACACAAATCTTCTACCAAACACACAGTTTGTCGGCAGTATTCTCGTGGAGTCACATATTATGTTTTAAAAGACAAAGGTTTGTTTATCCCTCTAAGAGCGTTAACGTCTTACGGCATTTCATACAAATTTTCAAGTGATTTTTTTTCGAAATGACTGAACCGATTTTAATGTAACTTCGTACGCATAAGCAGAATACATAAGTCTAAAACATGACGGAGAACATTTTCGAAAAATAATCTCACAGCCAAATAAGACCGATTTTAGATTTTCCATAGAAACAGAAATTTCCAATTATCTTTTTTTTTAAAAGACATTTCGAAAAGTTCTCTTCTCTAAATCACTTGAAAGTTTGTATGAAATGCCGTAATGCCGTGCCGTACAAACGTGCTTTTACGAATGCATTTGAAGTATTTAATTACATTAAAATTACAGAGTTAATCAGTTTGGCTAAGCATTAAGTGTTGGTAATAGTCAAAGTGCAGTAAGTGATTATATTTTACGAAATAACCAGAGAAATTACAAAGCAAGAAATAAAACGTAATTTATAGGCATTCTGGTGTTAAGTGAACATTGTGCACGACAGTAATTTCTTTTCAGACGTTATGTTAACATTTACCCAGTTTGTGCAACGGAATTTTTATGTTTTTGAGCTCCTTAACTGGTCAAATTATTTCTTCACCTTTTTTGCATATAATACAATTTAAGCCTCATAGAATTTACTTGTTAATTAAGGAATAGAATACCTTAAGTATCTAACAAATTGTTCATGGAAAAAGAAAGTACCCGTAGTGGATAACATCACATGTTAGACATCAGCAACCAGTTCGCTTAGTTAAAAAAAAAATATAACATCACTCCTGTAATCTCCGAAGGGTTTGGCTGACGTGTATCTAATAGTACACTCACATTTTCGTAGTTATGTTTAAATATGTAATAGGGGGTGAGCCTATTGCTATCAAACAGGCACAAGTCTGCTCCGTGACTTCTACCGAAAAAAAATCTGAGGGAAAAACCCAATAACACTTTGCCAGAGCGGGGAATCGATTACAGGACCTTATGCACAGCAGTCGGGCTTGGGACCACTTGACCAACGCCATATGATCAAATAATTAACCAGCCAGGCTGTCTTTCCCTTTAATCATTATAATCTTTCATATGCCTCCCACTAGGTGGACCGATGACCTGGTGAAGGTTGCAGGGATCCGCTGGATGCGAGTCGCACGGGACCGGTCAATGTGGCGACACTTGGGGGAGGCCTATGTCCAGCAGTGGACGTCTTTCGGCTGAAATGATGATGATGATTGCAGTAATTTAAGGACATGATCACCAGTAGACATAAGCTAATGAAATGATGATGATGAATCGTAAAATCACGTACATAGATACTACAATTACACAAGTTTTGTTTACGCATCAAAAAATAGAATTCACGGTCGGTCATTCGCTTCTTGGCATTGAAACAAAGTTGAAAAGTATGTTTTGAAGAGATTGCATTCTGCGAATGCTAGAACGTCGATTTGTTAGGAGATAGATATGGCATTTACCTCCTGCTTTTTTAAAATAATGTTGAGCAGGCAATTGGAGTAAAATTAGTTTTATGGTTCTTGGACTCGTCTTTTTGTAAACTTCAGACGATTTTGCCACTCCTGGTGGGACTGGAAGCCTACTAAAACAAGAAAGAAGATGGCTGTATGATAATAAATAGATATTTAAAAAAAAAATACCTAGGTTCTTTTATTAGTTATGGTCTTCTTCATAGCGTGTCGATGGCAATGTAAATTGTGTCGGGCCCAGAATTAAGCTACTAGTTTGGCTCTTTCAGTAGCGTCTATCAGTTCCTGAAGTGAACGAACACAGGACACGATATTAAGTGTATCATTTCTGGAACAGCACCATATTTACTCCGGGGCAAAGTCATGAATGAATCGCCACCTGAGCAGGTTTTCCTTGCTGCGGCCAACCTGGTTCTGGAGTCTCTTTAAAGACTTCCAGGTCAGCCATGGCAACTCATGTTCAAGTGGCTGACATTTTGTTTCTTTATTCTTCAAACGATTGACAGAAACGTAGCGACGTTTTAAATTCGTTTAGCGTTAAACAATTTAGTGATGTGTAGTGTGCAAGTGGGCCAAAAGACTACAAAAACTCAGTTTTACGTTTAGAAGTTCCCATAAAATCCGACACACACTTAGCCGACTAAAAAATCATCAAATTACCCTCGACGGCGTGAGTGTTGCCCGCTTACAAATTGCACAGAATGTAAGTTCTTGGTAAATATTTCTGTGTGCAACCCGACGTTTTTGCTGCCTCTAAAGACACCGCGAGAAATCTCCGCGAACACTTTAATTTGACAAATTTGTAAATCTTTACATGGCTTCACATTTTTGTGGCGAGCAGAAAAAGTTTTTAAAAAGACATATTCGTATATCAGCTGTCAAATGGAGCGGCCATTTTGGGGAGTTTGAACGAAATATGTGAAACATTTTACGGTTCCTTTTTGAAGTTTATTTCATTCAGAAGCACCGATTAATTTTTACTTGGTCAATTTTCCAGCCAGTTTTGAAGTTGAGAATGAAGTCATCACAAAAGGATTTATAACCCAGCAGATCTTTTCCATTAAAATATGGTTCATATTATTTATGAGACACTTAAAGCCATACCGATACCTTACTACAAAAATAACTCGAAGCGACAAAAACCTGACACCTTCGTCGGTGACATACAGGAACAGAGAATCGTGTGACCATTACACCTTCATGCAAGTTTTTGCCCATAAATTAATTGCTGGCCTAAAGACCAATGGCCATGAAAGTACCGTCAACTTTAATTGTTATAATTATATGTAGGAGGACAATTTTTTCAAAGTTCACATTCTTGTCTTCACGCTTCTTTTTCTTCGGTGGAGGGCAGAATTCCAATCGGCAGCCTTGTTTAGCAAGTGAAGATCGAAATAGTGTTTAATAAAATGCAGTGACAAGAAATTGATATGCCATAACCACTTTAGCTATCCGTTTATGGTCCGCGGCAGATAAACAAAAAAAACATTGTAATTTGAAAAAGGAAGTATTATTCGTGGTAAACAAACAAAAACAGTTATTATTTATTAGTTATTATTAATGCTTCCTTCCTCAAATTACTCATTCTGTTACAATCGGTACACGTGTATAATATATTATTGATTCCGCATACTCTTATGACCAATAGCGACATGAGCAAAAAAAAATTTTGTCAAATTATTCATAGTCAAATGGATGGTGGATCCATGGCTCACGGAGAGAACATTAAACCGATGGTCTCCACACTGTCATTTGTAAATCTTTGTCACTCGTTATGGGTAATCAGAGGCACTAAAGTATGACAAACAGTCTTACCATGGGGTATCGTATTACCCAGTACTAACTAGGTTATGGATGCCAGATACAAAGTTATACAAGTTTAATACAAGTTTTTAGTGTTAAAATTTTACTTTAAGTCCACGACCCCTGTACTGTTCAATGCATCCATCAGCACCATCATCAGCAGTGTTTTGAGTGAGTTCTGCCGTAAGACATGATTTTTCCCCCCAAAAAAAGTTTCCAGCTCAATATTTTTTGCGTAGAGTGACTTAGTTTGTTGTACAGAATGCTTGGTTGCCGGCTTCGTGAAGGGTCCGTTGTCACCTATGGAACAGCAGGTTCTAGAATCATTTGTACTGAATCCTTTTAAAACTTTCGTCACGATATCCTTTACACCTCATATTCCGTTACACCATCAATGTAAGGACATCTTCAATTCTCATTTACACCTTTAAGGACAAAATGGTTGTCCACACCTAAGTAACCAAGAATGCTTATTTTGAGGTCCCTTTTTTCCCTCATGCTGAGTAGGATTAAGTTTCGATACCGCAGTACTGTGGGGGGCAGTGGAGCATGACGAAGGTTGTCCTTGTAACCATTGAATGAATCTGTATTTTTATGTGAGCTAAAAATAATTTAGTGGACAGTTTCATTGAGGGCATAAAAATTGCCGTTACTGGACGGATTTCTTTGTTTGTCGACAGCTATGTTTTATTCGCAGAATTTCTTCCTGAAGATCATTACGATTGACGACAAGTTGCAACTGGGGCAGGCAAAAGGGTACCTACCTAATAATACATCCACATGTTGCCAGTTATGTTTAAGTTCCATGTAATAGGAGGCAAGCCAATTGCCATTAACCCGGCATAAATCCAGACTCCGAGGCTGTTACTGAGAAATTCCTGATGGAAAAACCCAATAGCAATTTGCCCGACCCGGGAATCGCACCCAGGACCCCACGCTCAGCAGTCGTGATTGCGACCACTAAACCTTGACCTATAATAGCCCCATACATTTTGACTGTGTAGGTATTGCTCTTTTGTAGAAAACAGCTGTTTTTTTTTTAATAACCAATGAACAATTTCTATGTCGGGGGGGGCTCAGAATGATGTACACCGTTTTCGCGTCGTCCCTTCCACCCCGAATCAAAAGCCCTTTTACAACCTAAAATCAAACCCAGAACTTCACGTTAACGATGCGACTAACATCTAGACTGATGAAGTAAGTGAGTAAGATGACACACATGATAACTTATCTATCGCAAGATCTAGCTATGCCAGTAAAGTGTGTATTCCACGATAGTGTTAAGGTTATCTGAAACAAGAATCTTGGCTTGAACTTTAATAACTTGTGTTTATAGGAAATATGATGTTGTTCCAGCAGTGAATTCTGGTAAGTAGATAATATTTAAACGTCAGCTTCGTTACGTGTGTATTTTCTACAGGGTAGTGTTATGGGATTGGTATACTATACTGATAAAAGGAAAACAACGATCTACATGTATACAATGGTAGAACTCAGTGTAACGCACTCAAAACATTGTGCTGATGGATGGATTGAATATTACGGGGAAAACATGTGTTTAAAAAAATACTTGTGAAATAGTTGGAGCTTTGACCCCCAATATCTCCGTAACTAGAAGGTTCCCAGGTATGGTCTAGAACAAAAAAATAATCGCATTGACGGGGAGAACGTTCGTTAAGGGTCTTGTTACACCCTTAGTTAAGACATAAACTTTTACCACGGATTTCGGACCCTCCTACCTAGCCTTGACTTTTTCGGTTTAAAAAGTATGGAACAGGTAAGCCATACGTCAGAATCAGTTTAACGAAGCATCGTTTGATTTTGATGCAAAACTTTATCTTAGACATTTTTTCATATTCTTAACCTAGCTTCCGCAATTTTCAATTTTTATTGCAATCCATCACTATTACTCATAGATATTCAGCAATATGATGGATATTAATAACGGGTTTGTACGGAAGCTGTCCAGTGACTGCGCCGTTTATTCTTGTAACCTCGTAAATTAGGTCTTGTTTGAGGAATCTATCTCCGTCTCTGTCTTCTAGCGACTGTTTGGGTGTTCATCAGATTTACTGCTAGTTTTGTTTGGAGGATTTGAGATTCGCTCTTTGTTCGTTTTAGTCTTTTCTGAAATTTCTTCCATTACAGTTTTTATGCAGAGATCGTGATGGAGTCTGTTGTTTGTTAGTTGACATACCAAGGTACGTTCCGTATCATTCTTAATATTTTTGACTGGAACCTTTGAATTATTCCAATATTTGGTTTTGCCGCTGAGCCACATAGCTGTAGGCCGTATGTCCATTTAGGCAAAAAGCTTTCTAATTATCACAAATTATTAGTATCAGCATCGAGTTCAATGCAGTACCTACCTAATCATAAATCCCTGCCTACCCACCTTACATAATAATGACGAAACTTAAACCTTTACTCCAAAATTAAGTTCCTCGTTTCTCAACCTTCCACTTCTCTATTCATCCCACAATCTAACCAGCTCATCGAAGTCTTCAGGACCTATAGACCCTAAGTGAGCTAAAATAATTAAGCGCAATGTACTTACAGTTAATAGGCTGTTGGGCTTAGTCGAAGGCGGCTAATTGAAATAGACGTAAAATCGATTAGTGCAGTGAGCGCGGGCAGCGTGCAAGCAAGCACCAGCGTGCCCTACGGATTATCTCGGATTATGTAGTATATGGGTGAAAATCAGATGATTTCTGGATTGACTATACTACAGTTGAGAGGCATTGTCGTCATCGTCGTGTTGTTGAGCTCCTTGAGTTATGAGTCGAGCTACACGATAACTGACAAATGCTTGCACTGGCTGGACAGGTCAAATCTGTGTGGTTCTTCATTGACAATTACAGACATTTATCTGCATAGTCCTCATGTAGGTTGGCCAGGATTATGTCTGAACCTCAAAAGAGACTATGACCTCTAAGTTTGTTTCAGCTGTTTCTTCTCAGAACTTCTAAACTACTTTTAAAAAAGACCACGTGTAAAAGTATTTATAAAAACCGATTTATAAACATCATTTTATCATTGATAAAGTACTATTCTGACGGTGAATGCAACCGTAAACCGCAATGACAAAGCCACTCAAACGAAAATGCTTCTTGTCTCGCTCTCGCTGCGGTTTGCCACAACGATAAGGGGATTTTCTTGCTGCAGATTGCAGTTGCCATCCCTTAGGCCTTGGAAAAGGCCGATCAAAACAAAATTAAAGCACTATTAATGTAATACAATGGAACATGTTTTATTCTTCTCCGTTCGGGATGGGTACTGCAAGACTGTGCTAAATTCCTGTATTATCTGAAAAAACTTATGCAGTAGCCTTAAGTTAAAGACTTTTCCTCTTTTTCCAACTTTCTAGTCACTGTAAAGAATGATTTCCACCAAACGGTTCGCATCGCATCAGATCGGAACGGATTTTACAATCTTTAAACGATATTAAATCGTGTACACAGTATTTAAAGTCTATATTACCAAGCCCCGCACAGCAGCTTGACCGCGGGCGTCTTCCGCGACACCTGACCGTAGCCGAACGTATACTGGGACGCGCGGTCGGCGTCGGTCGCCTAGCGTCATATCCAATCGGATACTTTCGGCTGTCGTCGCTTGCGCTCAAAGCCGTGGCCCGGCGGAATGAAATTATTTGACTAGACGCAAAAATGGATGCGTTCGCAAGCCACGGTACGGAGCCGATCGTATGCGTCGGCCCCTTTCCGTACGGGATCGGCTGTCGCCACATCTGTTCGCCGTTTGGTGGAAATCATTCTTCACAAAAACATCAAAACAATACTTACTCAGTTACTCTGAAGTCCCACCATATACTGCAGTCTAATGTAACTCTATCCCCCTGTGCGTTGCGTCTCACCTTTCGCTTTTCAATCATACCCGCTGGCGAAGGTAATTCGGGTGCGGTCCTGCCCCTGTCAGACCATGTCCCTATCGTCGGTGTAAATACTAACGACCTTTAGCGTGTCTGGGACTAATCGAGAATGGTATTTTTGCGTATACTGTATGTAGGTACGGTTTTTTGGGATGGCTTATTTTGACAGTTGAATGGCGGTTGTCTGGCGGATATTTTTGAATTAGGAATGTTCCGAATGGGACTTTTGTTTGGGTTTGTAATCGTATTTATAGATCTAATTTCAATTGTGGGTCTTTTTAATATCTATTTTCATTAATTGACGTGGTAAAAGTACCTAATAGTAATACTAATAACTTTACCACTTTAAAAAAAAAGTAACTCAAACAATCATACATCAACAACAACATCAACATTGAAACAATCTAACTGACATATTGCATTGGTTGTAAAACAATATAGACCCGTACAAGTCACATTTATCCGTAGGGTACTTAATTACGACGTCTATACTGATCGATGTATAGAGAGACTAAAAAAAAAACTTTTATCGAAATTACTTTCCTGGTAACACCAAAGACAAAACGATGAAAACAACCAATTTTATAACCCAGATGGGATTATAAGATTATAATTATTGGTCACCTTCCCAGAACCAAATAAAAAAATCCTATCAAATTCCGTTCACAGAAAATCGCCTAAAATAACCTTAAAACAAAAGAGCACCAAAACTTCGTAACCTAAAGCCTACAGAGGCTTGCCTCCGGGCTGTGGTCCCGTGTAGAAACTAGAGAACCGTCCCATAGTCTCGAGTTACACTATCCATTTATTTGCCACACAACCGACGAGTTTTTATTTGTTTTAACCCCTCATTTCACTCGATGATTCTCTATATTTTTAAACTAGGAATTGGATTTGAAATAGTCGATTCCCGAGCGCATTCGAATGGCTGTAAGCAGTTATGATCATAGCTTTTAAAAGATACAAATTTTTGTTTTTTATTTTTGCTTTCATTTGAATTTCGAATGCGTTTTCTGTTTTTAGTTTAAAATGTGGTCGGATTTATTTTGTGAAGTTTCATCTCGTGGATTTAGGTAGATTAATAGTTTCGCTTTGCTTACAAAAAGCAATACTGTGAGTTTTATATATTTTGATGGTAAAACTAAAACGTAATAATACTTTGGAGTAAGGTAGTAAAAGAAATATAATTATTTAATTATTTAATTAAGTACTGAACAACAGACCTTTTGTTAAGGAAAATCGTGGGAATTTACACGCTAGAATACCAAAACAAAAGTTAACAAACAAACGGTTAGGTATGTTGTTAATTTAAATTCAAACCCAGTATTTAAATTACCAATTTAACAACGCAACATCGTAAAAAGCCTATTCACTTTTTAATTACAAAACCTTTACAAAAAGTTCTTACTTACTTAACAAGAAATACAAAATACAATTGCTGGCTAAAACTGCAGCCATTAAACCATTAGCAAGTAACAATTAATTGTACAATACTAACATAAAAGCCAGGATACATAAACACATCATTACAATTTTATTAATAACCCATTGGAAAGCATGAAGCAAATGCAACAAATTATAAATGGCTCAGTTTAAGTGTGTACTTACTCCTTGCATGACTATGTAATTGTTTCAGTAAGACCATTTCGTACACTATACAGGGTGTAAACAGACCGTTCACATAGCCGTCAACCAAGCATTCTGTACATCAAAATAAGTAACTTTGTGCCTTTCGGTTATGTTAAGGGTCTATTTACAACCTTTATTATAACACAAGGAGGAGCTCGTGGCTAAATAATAGCAGCCACTCGGATCGATATTTAGGTTAAGCCGTGCTTGCCTAGGTTGGCCTGTGGATGGGCTCCACCCATTACATATCGAGTTTCCTCCGTGCCTCGGAAAGCACGTTAAGCCGTTGGTCCCGGCTGTCAGTTGTAGATCTTTAACAGCCGTTACAAGTAGTCAGTGGCCCAAAAAGTCTGACAACCAGTTTTACCAAGGGGTATCGTATTACCTAGTACTAACTAGGTTGTGAAGGTCTGACAGGCAGTCGCTCCATGTAAAATACTGGTACTCAGCTGCATCCGGTGAAACTGGAAGCCGACCCTAACAAAGTTGGGAAAAGGCTAGGCAGATGATGACTATATTATAACACAAGTACAGAAAAGCTGACACATTCAAACGTCTTGTCACTGCATGATTATGGTCTGTGGGGTTACCATGGCGTCTTAAAACAGTATTGTTTTATTGACATTCCAGTGTGGGAAGAGGACAGCGCTGTACAAGGTGTTAAGTGCCATCTCTTTTCCACGCTGGAATAAGATTCACCTGAACTAGAACCTAATTAGGCTTTGCCGATTTACAACAGACACAGGAAGCTAACTAACCAATAGAAAAGTGATCACTGACCTATTAAAATCATAAGGCACTAAACTAGCTAAAAGAATAAGACAATTTTTGTCAGGGCACTTACCTAAGCATTGCAGAACTATTCTCTGCTATCAATAAAGGAGTAGTCACACGACAGTCATAGCTAATAATTGATGATGATGCCATCTAGCCGATTTCGGCCACAGCGACTGCATTCGATGACTTTCTAGGGAGGTTGTCGAGAGCTTTGGTGTGCTGCTCTATCATGTGCTCTCAAGTGGCTAGCATACCCAACTTTGGCCGAAAAACTCCGAGCACAAAGCGGACATTTCTGGACACCATTGACGAAATTGTAGGGTATAGCTGCAGGTGGCCTAGTTTTAAGGTTATCACGCTTTAAGTCTAGCTGCGACCTTCTTCTCTCTTGGAAGGCGTTGACCTGCCGATGCACACGACGTCTCCACTCAGCTAATATTTAATCACTAGATTGAGGCCTCGTCAGTCATCATTATAATCATCCACAACCTGATCCAGATTGTGTCCGAAAAAGTTGTTGCAAGGTTGTGGCTGAAGAACGTGGAGATTGGAAGGTTTTTCTCGCCAGTCATTGACATAGAAAAGCAAATTTTTAATTTCAGAAGTTACCCATGATTTGGCATTTTGATTCAGACAATAATTTATTCAGATCAATATTTGCACCAGGCTAAGAAATCTAAAAAAGAAAAAACAACAGTGAGACTAGTTTATTTTGTGAAGCTTGTTTCTCAATCGTGGGCCTTCTGCAACTTTTTATTTTTATTAAAACCCCAACGGTGTTTGAGTAACGACATCCGTTTGTAATTAAGTCTGCCCGCCCTACTTCGGTTCAGCGTGAAGATATGATGGTAGATTTTAGGCTATCATTAGTCAAACAGCTACTGTGATAGCGATATCAGATCGGTAATGTGAAAATGCATTTGAGTTGCATTTATTTGGCGTAGGTGTGGGTGAGGTCCGTGTGGCAGCGATTTTGTTTTATATTTTTGTATTAATAATTCACCTGACATTTTTTTTTTGTTTGGGTATCCGTATTCTTTTATGACGTAGTCTTAAACAACATCTCTGTTCAAACAGTTAGGAAGTTGACTTTATATTTAACCCAGACACTGCAGCACTGGATCCAAGAAAATAGGTAATGTAAAAGCAAAGTGAAAAAGAGTTGTATCAGTTTTTTTGGGGATCACAAGCGTGATGTTAGTAAATCACTGACTCTTCTATTACACTGTCACCGCGTCCCTGTGACCGGGGCCTGTCAGCCGAACATTGTCCCGTTTATTCATTCTCGCTGTCCCGATTTTTCTTTTAGTAAATCGCTTACTCTCTCTTTCCTTCACTACGCTGACACTACGACCGTGACCATTCACGTGGTGCATTCATCATTACTGTACAGTTTCACCGAGCACTATCCCGGTTTTTACTATTAATAAATCGCTTACTCTTCTCATCCCGCTCACACTAGCACCGCAGCCTTACATCCAGTCCATTCATCATTAATGTACAGTTTCACCGAGCATTGTCCCGATTTTTATTCTCGATTTCATCAGCTCAGTGAATTCGGGTTAATGGGCTTCTCTACGTTTTATATGTACTTGAATTTATTTGCCGACCGTACTTCATTACGGATTTATGTTTTTGGTAGAGGTTAAATTTTATAGATGAAAGAATGAAGTTATGGTGGCTTTGGAATAATGTGTTTATTTTATGTAATTTCCGTTTTGGTGTATCAAATTGTAGGGTGTTGTAAGAAAATTCAGGTCATATCCAAGATTGAAGATAACATTCATTTATTCGCTGGCAACTTTGGCTCATAGACATATACCTTAAACTATCTTAGTAATAGTACAGCTTCACTTGTGCGTTCAAGTAAAAAAAAAGCGAGTAATTATGGTTACTTCCGGTCTCGGGGTATTCCTCAAAGCGCACCTATTTTTAAGCGCAACCAACTAAGTGCAACTAAATTATTCCTCGAAGCGCAACCTAATAACGGTAAAGGTTGTGCTTCGAGGATTAATTAAGTTGCGCTTTGAGGAATACTCCCCGGTCTCGCCACTTTCCCTACTCGCCACCTAAACAAAAGTGCCGTTTTGTAACTATTTTCATCTTCGTACATAGATTCAGTCTCGTTTCGCCTAATTAATTCAATTGATTTTTGTACGGTGCAGTCAGCTCCAAAACTTGCAAGAAAACTTCAAGCCGATAATGGTATTTTTTGGCTGTCTCTGTACCACTAACGTTTGTGACGATGGAACTCAATTTTACAGCGAACGAGCCAATGACCAACGCTTGTCACATAAAAATTGACGAGATTAATAACCACACAACTTACGTGGACTTCATGTATGATAAATCTGTATTCTGAGTACCCGATCACAAATCACAACTCAAGTGCAAGTACTAACAAGCTGTCCCATCACTAGTCGAACACAACTCATTCCCCTCACTAGCAGCCCACAAATAAACTCGATACTCACATACATTTCCCTCTAACCAGCCCCAACCAATACCGTACATCACCACTTCCGTGCTAAACTATTACATAAATACTATAAACGCCGTTAATATATCGAATATCGATACTTATTTATAATCGAAACGCAATCCCTATGCGCGGACGTATGCAGTAGTCGATTTTTCAGTGTTCGCCCCTACGGCAAGTGTCGATAAATTGTTGACTACATAATGTTTTGACATCACTAATAAATTCTGAATGTGAGACGGCTAGCGTTAAATCCGCTACCTTGCTTGAGTACAGGTGCGTGGAGAAGTTAAAGGATTGCTAGTTAGTTTTATTTATCGATTTCTGGAATATAAATCAGTGCAGTTTCAAGTGGGTGCTAAGATTGTTTGTTATTTGGATCGTTATGGTTACATTATTTTGACGTTTAAAATATTTGATAGTCTGTAACATCTGTTGTGTATTATTGTGAATTGTTTTGATGCCGATTGAGATTAATTTGTAAACGTTTCAAGTGGTAATAAAATAAATAAGTTGCCAGTTGAATGCTTGAAGATTTAAAGTCTATCATCACCATTTCAGCCCCGAATGCCTCAGCCTCCCTTTTGTTCCGTTATACTTTTCGATTTTGTGCATTCCTCATCCTTCTGTTTCTCGCGACTTAGATGAAATCGTCTAGCGAATGCGCTTTTAATAAATAAAATAAATAATAAAAAATATTTATTTCAGATAACTTGATCCATAGGTGCAGTCCGATTTAAATTAAAATAAATTATCATTGAAATCACCATAAAAATTTAAAAAAAAAAATTAACCTAGAATCAGTATCAAAAATTAAAATTTGCTTTGTTTCTTTAGCACAACCTTGGCTATTCGTTCACAACTTTACTCCTGAGGCTATCTCTGCGTTTAGCCAGACATCCTGCCCAACTCCTGCACCCAAGAACAACCAAGCGGTGTAGAACTAGTGCAGGTTATGCTGGTTATCAAAATAAAGACACTAGACTATGGATTTGGGTAGCTAAAGTGGACTGATAACCTAGAACTACTATTTTTTTTTCTCTTTTCATTTATTGTTCTGATTTTTGGTACATCTTACAAGAATGATGAAATCTTTAAACAAAAAAATAGTTTACATTTTTTCACATAATTAGTAATTATTATAAAAAAGAATAATCAATATATTAAAATAAAATAATTACAACAAAAAACAACATAACTTAAGACAGAAAATACAATTATATTTACAATACGGTATTATTATTACGCTTTTCTGTACAAAGCCTTTCTATATAACTGTACACGCAGGTATGTAGCAAAAGTGATAGCATCTAACTATTCCGTTGATTATTTCATATCACTTTATTACTAAACACGTTTATAAATAGCGGGCGGTGCCGGGTGTAGCCATTATATTGATGCGACCGCTTCATTAGAATTACAGAATCTTGAATATTTTAATATATAAAATGTTTTATGCTTTTTCTATGTAACTGTACTTTTTTATAGCAGGTAGTTTGAGGTGCATTAAAACTTGACTTTCCTTAAGTATAAGTTAGTTATCGATGTATTCCGATTTGAAATAGAAGAGAGATACTTTGAATACTTTTTCTTAAACAAGCTCAGTGAAAAAAACTTATTTTATTAACCGACTTCAAATAAAAGGAGGAAGTTATGTATTCCACTAGCATCAGCACCAGCAAAGCGCCATCCATCATACCCCTCTCTGTTTTTCATTTTTC
The DNA here is from genome assembly GCA_905163415.1 of Noctua fimbriata. Taxonomy (NCBI): domain Eukaryota; kingdom Metazoa; phylum Arthropoda; class Insecta; order Lepidoptera; family Noctuidae; genus Noctua; species Noctua fimbriata. The sequence continues at coordinate 13,892,461 of LR990941.1, read as the reverse complement.
AAGCACAACCATGATGTTGCGCTTTGAGGAATAAACATTTAATATTTTTAATTTGAACGTGTGAGTGCAACTAATGGTCGAGGAATAATTTAGTTGCGCTTAGTTGGTTGCGTTTAAAAATAGTTGCGCATTGAGGAATACCCCAAGTAAGGTCAACAAAATACTTTCACCCCAATTTCAAACCCATCACTAAACATCTAAAGACTCAGCACTACACTAATACACCATAAGATCTGTCCTAAGCCTTAGTACACACTGTTGATCAATCAAAGTATCGGCGGGGAGCGCACTCAATAACAAAGGATTAGAACGTCAGAACAGGACGGATGGGCAGCCCAAGAAGTGTTTAATAACACTTTATAGGTTTTAAACTATCAATTGATTGAACTGTTGTGTACTGGGGTTTATGAGCTGATTGATTGGCGAATTGGGGGCCTTTTTTAGCTGGTGTTTTAAAATTTTTTGATGCGTAAAACAGTTTTTATACATTTTAAAAATCTTTATAAGTAAGATTAAGAAGTAAGATTGTAGAAGCTTTTCACAAGTATTCGGAAAAAAATTATACTCACTTACTGTAAAACTTTGATCAACATTTCATCATTTAAAAGGAATTAAATACAAACTTCCTTATAAATAACAACTAGCAACAACAATAAGTATTTTGGTATAAAGGAAAATCTATTATATTTATACGATTTTTAGGTATTTATCAATCTTATTACTTGCTTATCAAATTCAAACAACACAAAAATTTATTAATAAGCAATCATAATCAATAAATAATGTATTTAACAATCCATTTTTTCAATTCATGCACTATTACACATAGACAATATTAAACAAATTAAAAGTGAATTAGTGATATCTTAATGCTCTCTGATCTCCTTAATACAACATAATAATTATGGAATCTTGTCGATGATTTTTTGTTCTGAGTTCTGAGACAATGATATTGTGGGCACAAGATAAATTAAATTACAGTGCTACACGGATCTTTTGGCATTGACAGTACAGACGTTGTTGGTAAACATTCTTGCCGGCACCAAAAACTTAAGTAATAACATAACATCACGTCTGTAACCCCGAAGTATTTAGGCAAATGTGTACCTAATAGTACCTACACCCACATTTCACCAGTAATGTTTAACTCCCGTCTAATAGGCGGCGAGCCTATTGGCATCAACCGGGCACAAATTCAGATTCCGTGGCTGTTACTGAGAATTTCTGATGAAAAACCCAATAACACTATGCCCAACCTGGGATTCAAACCCACCCAGGACCTCATGCTCAGTGATCGACGACCACTAGACCGACGAGGCACCCAACAACATAAATAATACAAACCTATTAGAACTTTAGACGCTTTTACTGGCATTTTCATGCTTTTTAACCATCCATTGCTAAATTTCTCAAAACATCAAAATTTCAGCGCAAACGAATACCATTATTGAACCATTGTACCGACACACGAATCGCTTTTTATGTCAATTAAGTAAACACAAGTAAAATATTAAAATACTTTAAGTCCATTACCTCCAGAATGGATTTCAACAACAGCATGCCACATTCCACTTTGCAAATTAATTCATAAATCGTCCATCTCCACAGGAACTCAGACGTAGTAAAATGCGGGCCTATTATAGAGAAGACCCTTTTCCACATCATACTTGCCTATTAATAACTGGGTGGTCTTACTAAATGCGCAAGTCCATTTGTGGGAGAAAAAAGTTGGTAAGTGCATGTCGGATAAGGATGGTGGAGGTTCCGTAGTCCCAGATAATAAAAATGAAGCTTATTCTCGATTTTTTTTATTTGAATTTTTAATATCACGAAACCGTCTACCAAGCATTATGGGCAAACTAAGAAACTCTCGCAAAAAATATTGCTGGGAAAAAACACCTTTTTTTTGGGGTGAATAATCACGTTTCGTCACGGACTCAATGTAACGCACTCAAAACATTGTGCTGATAGACGCATTGCATAGTTCGGGTATTTAAAGTAAAGGTATAACATTAAAATTACATAACTAACACTAATAAAATAAAATAAAACTTGTGAAGAAGATGGAATTTGACCCCCAATATCTGCGTAACTAGAAGATTCCCAGTTATGGCCTATAACAAAAAATTACCGCTATGACGGGGAAACAAGTGCTTTTCGGCTTCGTTAATTACTACACCCTTTAGATGAATAACTAACAATTTGGCGTTTATTTTATGCAAGCTGTAGATGTTTAAACTGCATGCAAGTTTGTATTTTATTCTGCAAAATTTTGGTATTGTCGTTAGTTTTGCAAAAGATAGAAAGCGGCAACTATTCCCTTGCAAAAAACAGTAAGTAAACACCCCTACATGTCTCCATTTGCAAAATTATTTTAAAATTCTTATACACGTACAAGTAGTACATTCGGCAAATATACAGTGCACGCGCAGGTAACTAGCATAAATCATAACGGTTCCTATTCAACTTACCACGGAACCCTAGAACCAGTCCATCTTTTTCAAACCAGCCATAAGTTTACAGCTAGTTTACAAATAAGTATCCTCTTAACGCTAACGTTTAAGAACAAAGCACTTAACAACTTTTTAGTAATGAGAAGTGACAGTCTCCATAGAAGACTTCTCATCAAGCCAAGCATGAAATGCCATAGCAGAACACTGCGAACCATTAATTACATACTTCCATACAAGGCACCTAGAACTTCTCTACTGCTTTCGGGAAACTTCCAATGTGGTAACGACTCAGGTTTTTGTTGCACATAACCAATTCTCAACTCAGTTAACTGCAGCTTAAGATAGAAAATTGATTAGAGAGTGTTCGATGACGACAGCCACACATGGATGACCGTCGTGGGAAAAGACTATAGTGTTCTGCTGACGATGTACGATTTTAACACACAAGTGATTTTCAATTCTAAGTTTTGTCTTCTAAAGATTAATTTCCTTTGTCAAATAACTGGCCCTTAGGACAATTATTGGGGAAAGTGTCTTGCAAATACATTTAGGTTCCACAACGGTGCCAAGCCCAGAATTTCTTTGACGTTTCTTTTATGTTAACGAAGATTTTGTTTTAAGGGCAATATTGCTATTTAAATGGAAATTTTTTGGTGTTTTCGGAAAGTCGGAAGTCATTTTGATTGTAGGTTTTTATTGTTAATGGTATTGGATGCAGTTATGGGAATTTTAGTAGCTATAGGTAGATATGAAAGATAATGTATGGGTGATGGGTTTTATGGTTAAGCTTTCAAGAAAACCGGAAACTCAAGATGTTTGACATTATACATATACAACTCAGTAGTAGTTTTTACCTTGTTGTTCGAAATACATAAGTAATTATTTGATTTGATTTTGATTATTCTTCCTAAATGCTAGGTATTTTTGTATACAACATTAGTTTTACTATATGCGAAACCTGATACACAGGTCTAGTATTTTTATGTAAAGAATTTATGTACAAAATTTCAAAACTGTATCCTGAAAAATCACAAAGTTATAAGCTTGTTCTGTTACCTAGTTGTCCGCACAAAAACGCGGTCACCACGTAGCGCGCGCCTCCAGCGTCGTCTTGAGCTCATTGATAATAAAAAATTTGGCAGTAGGTACCTAAATTATTGCGATAGGGACTCAAAGTCGCTCGGTATCCAACTTTTAACTTTTTTAAATTATTTTTGGGAAAAAAATAAAATGGTTTAAAAATTATTGGAATCGATTCAGTTACTTATTCTGAACAAACTATATTCAGGTTTCGAATATGCTAAAAATAATGTTGTATGTATTAGGTTAGATATATTAAGTAGCGGTAGGTTTTATGTCAGGCTTGTCTTAGAAAGATGCATAGAAAATACTTAATTGTAACACCGCTATCGGAACCAGCAAATAAGACAGCATTTTCTTCTTCTATTTCATAGATAGAAACAGATTTCATGATTTCGAATTTTCATCGTTATAATAGTTTAAAGTCTACTAACTTTTTGCTATTTGTTTCATCACCCATCATTTTATCTGCTGAGAAATCGGCAGATAACGAAAAGGGCACAATTGAACTCATAAAAGTAAAAAGGTTGACGGGTAGAAAAATATTTATATTCATCTACTGGTGAATAAATATAAATACTAAAAAACAAAAAAATAATATTAATATAAATTATGATTATGAATTATGTTATTATTGAGTTATAATTATGTATTTCTCTTATTTTGTGTGCAATAAAGAATAAGATTAAGAAAAAAATAAATATACTTACTGTTAGTGTAAATAGTCATTAAAAAACTTGTCTCATTAAAAGATTTAGACAAATAAACAAACTCCATCTTTCTTCCTAAGAAACCTGACATTTAACTAATGCATTGTACTTAAGCTGGTTTTCATTAAAATTAGGCGACAATCAGATGAATGCCTTAGCAAAAGTTCAACGCTTAACTCAATGGCGAGACTTAAAACTCCAACAGAGCACTTATATTTATGTGCCGTAAAATGTTAGTAAAAACAAGCCATGAGGTATATAATAAAATAAATAAAACTAGCCTTTCCCGATAATTAAAATTCTATATATGTTTTAACTTCACGTATTAAAGGATCATCCATCTCTGGATGAAGGCCTCCTCCATCTGTTTTCATCTATAAGGTCTAACTATTCATACACGAAATATTTCCAGAGAATCATCTAACGGCTATAACAAAGCCATTTTAAGGGATTTTTTTTTATCTGAGTATTTTTTTTTATTAAAAATAAATAATTTAAAATTACTTGACCCATAAAATAAATACTGGCTCCCTATTTTTAAACATCCATTACGCCAGTTTACTACGTCGTATTTACCTACTGTCATTGTTAGAATATGTGAGTAAAGGTTTTATGCAAAGTGTCTTAAAAAAAATTAGAATTATAATAGTTTCGAAAAAAAAACAGATAATTTCACACAACTTTACGACTAGAGAAGTTACTTAAAATATTTCGTGTATGAAAGGATAGACCTTATATACAACATTAGTTATAGTAAATGCGAAACCTGATGAACGTGTCTAGTATTTTTATGTAAAGAATCTATGTACAAAATTTCAAAACTGTATCATGAAAAATCACAAAGTTATAAGGTTTTTCTGTTACCTTGTTGTCCGCACAAAATCGTGTTCACCACGCAGCGCGCGCCTCCAGCATCGTCTTGAGCTCATTGATAATAATAAAATGGCAGTAGGTACCTAAATTATTGCGATAAGTACTTAAAGTCGCTCGGCGTCTAACTTTTAACTTTTTAAAATATTTTTGGGCAAAAATATAACATGGTTTAAAAATTATTGGAATCGATTCAGTTACTTATTCTGAACAAACTATATTCAGGTTTCGCATATACTAAAAATAATGTTGTATATCTATCTTGGGCCGTCCTGGCCCACTCTATCCCTGCTAGTGAGACGATACCATCTCGCCA